>OY728151.1:768746015-770037348 GCA_963277665.1 Viscum album
AGGTCTGACAATGGTGGAGAATATGGCAGTCAAGAGTTCAGGGAATTCTGTTCTGAAAATGGAATTCGGTGGGAGAAGACAATCCCAGGAACACCACAACAGAACGGTGTGGCAGAAAGGATGAATAGAACACTGAATGAACGTGCCAGGAGCATGAGGCTGCATTCCGGGTTACCCAAGACTTTTTGGGCTGATGCAGTGAATATGGCAGCATATCTCATAAACAGGAGTCCCTCTGTGCCAATGGGGGAATGTCTACCCGAGGAACTCTGGTCTGGTAAGGAGGTAAAACTCTCACATCTACGAGTCTTTGGCAGTTTAGCATATGTTCATGTTGATGCTAATGCAAGGGACAAGCTTGATGCAAAGTCCAAAAAATGTTTCCTTATTGGCTATGGTGGTGAGGAGTTTGGGTATCGCTTTTGGGATGATGTCAACAGGATGGTCATCAGGAGCCAAAATGTGGTATTCAATGAAGGTGTCATGTACAAAGATCGCCATGCAGTTGAAGATGAAAATGGGAACATTGAATCAGAATGCAAAAAGCAAGTGGAGCTTGAAGGTGTGTCTGAGCTTGAGAAGTCCGAACCAGTGGAACCTACTACTCCAGTGGAGTTGAGGAGATCATCAAGGGTGAGAAGGCCCGTGCAGAGGTATTCACCATCATTGCATTACCTTTTATTGACTGACGGTGGAGAACCAGAATGCTTTGAAGAAGCAATGCAGCTGAAGGAGTCGAGCAAGTGGGAGCTGGCTATGAAGGAGGAGATTTCCTCATTGCATGAGAACAACACTTGGGAGCTGACACCTCTGCCAAGAGGAAAGAAAGCATTGCAGAATAAGTGGGTCTACCGGGTCAAGGAAGAACATGATGGAAAGAGGAGGTTCAAGGCAAGGCTGGTGGTGAAAGGCTTTCAACAGAAGGAGGGAGTAGATTTCACTGAAATCTTCTCACCAGTAGTAAAGCTTACCACCATCCGGGTGGTTCTCAGCATTGTGGCGTCAGAGGATTTGCACCTTGAGCAGCTTGATGTCAAGACTGCTTTTCTTCATGGAGATTTGGAGGAAGATATCTACATGCAGCAGCCAGAGGGATATGTAGAGTCTGGAAAGGAAGACTTGGTGTGCAAACTCCAGAAGAGCTTATATGGACTGAAGCAGGCACCGAGACAGTGGAACAAGAAGTTTGATTCATTTATGTCTAAAAATGAATATAAACGATGTGGCATGGATCAGTGTTGCTACATCAAGTCCTTCGGTGATGAATATATTATATTGCTTCTGTATGTGGATGACATGCTCATTGCAGGATCATGTATGCAGAGGATTAATGAGCTGAAAGGGCAATTGGCTGAGGAGTTTGAAATGAAGGATCTTGGAGAAGCTGGCAAGATTCTGGGAATGAAGATCAAGAGAGACCGCACAGCTAGAACTTTAATGTTGTCACAGGCTGATTACATTGGGAAGGTTCTGAGAAGATTCAGCATGCTGGAAGCAAAGGCAGTCTCTATTCCCCTGGCGAGCCACTTCAAACTATCAAAGGAGCAATCACCGAAGATGGCAGAAGAGGTGGAGTACATGGCAAAAGTTCCATACGCATCAGCTGTGGGAAGCCTGATGTATGCCATGGTCTGTACTCGACCTGACATTGCTCATGCAGTGGGAGTTGTGAGCAGGTATATGGCTAACCCTGGAAAACAACATTGGGAAGCTGTGAAGTGGATACTGAGGTATTTGAAGGGCAGCAAGGAGGTATCTCTGTGCTTTGGGAAAGGAACTTCATTGCAGGGGTATGTGGATGCTGACCTTGGAGGCGATGTCGACAGCAGGAGGAGTACCACGGGTTATGTTTTTACCTGTGGAGGGACTGCGGTAAGTTGGATATCACAATTGCAGAAGGTGGTGGCTTTATCCACCACAGAGGCAGAATACATTGCTGTAACAGAAGCTGGGAAAGAGATGGTTTGGCTGAAGAACTTCTTGGATGAATTGGGAAGAAAGCGAGAGGAGAATGTATTGCACTGTGATAGTCAGAGTGCCATACATCTTGCCAAGAACCCAGTGTTTCATGCCCGGACGAAGCACATTCAGTTGAAGTACCATTTCATCAGAGGTTTGATACAGGATGGGTTGCTGACTTTGCAGAAGATATGTGGAACCAACAATCCGGCAGACATGTTGACAAAGCCTATGGTGATACAGAAGTTGAGGCACTGCTGTGCCTCTGTTGGTCTCCACTGATGAACGGAGGATGAGAGGCAGAATGATGGAGGACTTGATGGGAGCAGAAGAGGAAAACAGTTTGTATTTCATGAATCTGTGAAAGCACGCCACTGGTGAGTGAAGAAGAGGAAGAACTTAGATTAAGTAAGTTGTCTTCATCAGTTGCATCGAAGCATAGCAGTGCAGCGGATCAGGCTACAAGTGGGAGATTGTTGGATTGGTGTTGCCCGATCCGGTTGGGCCGAATGCTTGTGGCCCGCAACTATCGCGGGTCGAGCTCCGCGGTGAGCTCGTTGGGGGTTGCAGGGGGCAACGCGCCCCTGCTCCAGGGGTCCGTGGGCCGAAGGCCCCCGGCCCAATTTTTTCGGCACTGTAGCATCTCTGACCACTGTAGCGGAGCTGACCGACCGACACCGACATGCACTGTAGCGGTGCGGACTTCGGGGTCAACAGTACTGTAGCGCTTTTGACTTCCAGCCGGCAGACACTGTAGCACTTTTGACAAAGTGAGCCGCCGATCACTGTAGCAACGCGGACTACTATTCAGAACAGTAGACCGTCTTCTTCATATGTAGCCCATTTCGGGCTAAGGGTTTGTAATGTTGGAAAATCCTCTGTAATTGCTCCCGAATCATAGTGAAAATCTGCCTCTCCCGTGGACGTAGGGATTTTTCCCGAACCACGTAAATCGCCGTGTTCCTTGTTGCTTTTCTTTCTTTCGTTTTCTCGTTTTCTGTCGTTCTGTCTCCCGGTGATTCCGTAACAGAAGAGGCACCTAAGTATTGAAAGTTAGAGCTTGTGCATACGGATGTATGGGGGTCACTTCTGGTTCGGTCTCATGGAGGGTCATTGAACTTTATTACCTTCATCGGCGATGCGACATAGAAGGTGTGGGTGCTCTTTCTCAAGCACAGGTCCGATGTTTAGGAACCTTCGTACAATGGAGAGCCATGGTGGAAGGAGAGGCCCGTTTAAAGCTTAAGTGTTTGAGCTCTGATGATGGTGAGAAATACAGAATCGGAGAATTCCGACAGTTCTGCTGAAAGAAAGAAATTTGTTTTGAAAAGACAATGCTCGGAACACCGGAACAAAATGATGTGGCGGAGCGGATGAATCGGACGCTATACAAGAGAGCCAAAAGCATGAGGATACATTCTAGGTTCCTCAAGGAGTTTTGGGCGGAACCAATAAATTGTGCGGCATACCTCGTGAATAGAAGTCCTTCCGCACCACTGGGGCAAGAAATTCTAGAAAAGTTGTGGACTGAAAGAAAGGTTGATGTTTCCCACCTCAAGGTCTTCGGAAGCATTGCCTATGTACATGTTGATGTCAGGAAACTGGACAAGTTAGAAGCAAAGTCTCTAGCATGTTTCTTCATAGGTTACGGCAATTAAGACTTTGGATTTAGGCTATGGGATAACGATCTTCAGAAGGTCATCAGAAGCCAAAATGTTCACTTCAATGAAGGGTTCCTATGGAAGGATCAGAATCTGGAGGAGGATGCAACTGAGAACAAAGAATCAGCGGAGCATGCCAAGGTTGATATGAACGGAAGACCAATATGTCCGGTTAGCTCAGGAAGCACTCAAGTTCTGGAAGAAACTGAATCTGGAAGGTGGAGTTCCAAATGGACATCAGATTCCAGAGGTTCAGCCAAGACCAGAAATACCAAAAAGCTCAGGGACTACGGAAGCTCGGGAAAGAGTTCTAGAAGAAGCAGTATCAGAAGGAGTGCAACCTCAAAAATTGAGGCGGTCTACCAGGGTCAGAAGACTTGTGCAAATTCAGATTAGAAGTGCATTACTTTTAACGGATGATGGAGAACCCAAAAGCCCAAAAGAAGCGGCAAGTCTCGACGACTCAAAACAGTGGGGAGTTAACGATGAAAGAGGAAATAGATTCCTTACATGCTTCCAAAACATAGGAGCTTTCAGAACATCCGCTAGGAAAGAAAGTGTTGCGGAACAAATGGGTCCATCGGTTGAAGAAGTGGATGGTAGGAAGCGGTACAAGGCAAGGTTGGTTGTTAAAGGTTTTCAGCAAACAAAATAAGTGGATTTTAGTGAAATTTTTTCTCCAATCGTTAAGCACACAACAATCTAGACGGTGCTTGGAATGGTTACGGAAGAAGGTCTACATCTTGAACAATTAGATGTGAAGGCCTCTTTCCTTCATATAGATTTGGAAGAGGAAATTTACATGAAGCAACCGAAAGGTTTCGTGGGAAACGAAACGGAAGAACTGGTGTGCAAGCTCAAAAGAAGTTTATATGGCCTGAAGCAAGTACTCGGGCAATAAAAACCGGAAGTTCGATGCCTTCATGGAAAAACAAAAGTTTGTATGGTGGAGTGGGAATCATTGCTACTACAATAAGGTGTTTGATGAGGGAATCTTCATAATACTTCTCTTGCATGGGGATGACATGCTCTTGGTATGTCAGAATTTTAAACGGATTTAAGAGCTAAAAGTTGAGTTATCCGAAAAGTTTGAGATGAAGGATCCCAGGGAAACCAAACGGATTTTGGAAATCAGGATACGGAGGGAACGAAATAACGGAACATTAATGTTGTCGCAGTCGGAGTACATCCAAAAGATAGTGGAAAGGTTCGCAATGTCCGAATCCAAACCTGACTCTATCCCATTGATCGGACATTTCAAACTATATAAAGAGAAAGCACCCTGGACGGAAGATGAAGCTAAGTACATAGTAAAGGTTCTTTATACATCAGCGATAGAAAGTTTAATGTATACCATGATTTGTACAAGGTCAGGCATTGCTCAAGCGGTGGGAGTTGTAATTAGGTTTATGGAAAATCCGAGAAAGGAGCACTGGGAAGCGGTAAAGTGGATACTACGGTATCTCAAAGGTTCGGAAGGTCTTGCCTTATATTTCGGAACGAATGATCCGTTGCAAGGGTATGCTAATGAGGACTTCGGAGAAGATGCGAACACACGAAGTACCATTGGTTTTGTGTTTGCCTATGGAAGAACTGTTGTAAGTTGGATGTCTAAACTACATCCGGTAGTTGCACTATTAACCACGAAAGCAGAGTACGTTGTGGCAACAAAAGCGGGGAAGGAAATGATATGGCTCAAGGGTTTGTTTGAGGAACTCGAAAGAAAGCAAGGGAATGGGGCGTTATTCTGTGATAGTCAGAAAACGAAGCATCTTGCAAAGAATTCAGTGTTTCACTCATGGACGAAACACATTCAGCTGAAGTATCACTTCATTCAGAAGCTTGTGAAAGTTGGAGTGCTAGAGCTATGAAATATAAACGAAATTCAAAATCCAACCGATGTGCTGATAAGGACATAATTCGAGAAAGTCTGAGGCAAAGTTGCACCTCAGTGTGACTTGGATGACCAGGAAGAAAGGAAGGAAGATTCACTGACTGTTGTTGCTGAAAGGAGAAAGGAAGGTTGAAATTTCCTAAGTGATCCGGAGAACATGGTGATGGAGCCGGAAAAAATAGTCTTCAAATGAGAGATTGTTAGGTTAGTTGTGAAAACTTTTTTTGGCCAAGTGTTGAATCTTTCAGAATGTGGTGTTTCCAAAAGTTCCAGACCGAAACCAAATGACGGCAGTTCAGTGGAACCAGGGAAGTCTGGATCCAAAGGTAGACGAAAGCATCGATGACAAATGACTTCGAATGATGGAAGTGTGGGAGGAGCAATTGAATTGCGTGGGAGTAACTTTCTCGAATACGTAAGAATAACCCGATGTCTTCAAACAGCTATGTAAGATTCTTCAAAGGGTTGTGTAAGAGTAAAACAAATTGTTTGCACTATTCACCGGGGATCGGAAGTTGAGGCAGTGCGACTGTCAGTGGCTTTGATCAAGTGGAGGGGCGTCTGTAGAGATCGAGAGGCAGCGGCACCAAATCAACCGGCAAGACTTGTTTATATATAGACGGGTGGGGCCACTTGTTCAATATACTTGTAGTCGTTCTCTTCTTCTACCATTATTAATATAGCAGCAGTATTTCTCCCGTCGAGTAAGACAAAGTCAGAACCACATAAATCCTTTTGTTGTCCCATGTGAAAGTGAGTTACTTTGTGAGGGTGTTCAGGAAGAACTGTTGTGATAAAGGTGATTCGGTGCAAGACATTGGAGCATAGTTCCTTCATCTGGACATTGACATCGGATGCTACCAGTTTCGGAACATCCAAACCTTGTTCCGCAAGTGAGGTTCCAAAGGCATGTTCAACAACTTGGGGTTCTCCGCACAACACCCACAATACATATAAACTTGGCACACAGTTAAAGATTACATATAGATGGTTATTCAACCAAATATGTTTTATGGAACCACCACCACAACTTAAAACTCAATTGAAGAAATTTGCATCAAGGCATGAACTTAACGGACCACTAGCTTCACTTCACACAATAAAATCACCCATGCGACATCATGAAAATATTCAACACTGATCCCAATTACCATTTCAAAAATATTTGGATTGGATGCTTGAAAGACCCGCCTTTTCACACTGATTTTGATTCCACAGTAGACTTCGGGTCTGCTTGACAGCACTTATTGAAAATCTCTGAAATCACTTTGTAGATGGTGAATTCCCCTTACCTCAATGTGAGGTGGGGATACTCTTTTATAGATGAGTAAATCTAATTACAAAGAGGGTAAGTCCGATGTGGGACTCAGAAATACCCATTTAAACTTAAATGGGGTCCAACACTCCCCCTCAAGCTGGACATGCCCAGATTGGATAGAGTCCCACAAAGAAAAAAGATGACAAGACACAAGACCAGCTCATACTCCCCCTCAAGCTGGGCCATGGAGGCTGTGAATACCCAGCCTGGTAGTGAGAGACTCAAGGCGAACTCCTGGGAGACCTTTGGTGAAGAGATCGGCAAGCTGATCTGCCGTCGGGATATGGCCGAAACTGATATGGTGCTGCTCCAGATGGTGGCAGAGAAAGTGACAGTCCACCTCGATATGCTTTGTCCGTTCATGGAAGACGGGATTCGAGGCAATCTTCGTGGTGGCCTGATTGTCACACCAGATATGAGCAGGAGCCGATGCTGGGAAACCGAACTCATGGAGGAGATGACGAAGCCAGAGGATCTCAGTAGTGACTGTGGCCATGGCTCGATACTCGGCCTCGGCACTTGATCGGGAGACGACAGTCTGCTTCTTGCTGCGCCAAGAGATGAGATTACCGGCGAAGAACACGGCGAAACCCGAAGTAGACTTGCGGGTAGCGAGGCAACTGGCATAGTCCGCATCACAAAAGGCCTCAACATTCATGTGAGCATGATGTGAGTATTGAAGGCCACGTGCAGGGTCTTTCTTGATGTATTTGGCAATGCGGAGGACAGCATCCCACTGAGATCTGGTGGGATGCTCCATGAACTGGCTGACTTTGCCAACGGCACAGACAAAGTCGGGACGCGTCATGGTGAGGTAGTTGAGTTTACCAACCAGGCGTCGATAGCTCTCGGGATGAGGAAATGGTTCCGAGTCGGAATGAAGGGAGCGTTCCCCAGGCTCAAGTGGAGTGTCCACTGCGGTGGTTGTGCTCAACCCGGCATCCTGCAAGATATCAAGAGCATACTTGCGCTGGCAGAGAGAGATAGTGTCCGCAGTCCGGGAGACCTCGATGCCAAGGAAGTAGGTGAGGGGACCAAGATCTTTGGTGTGAAAGTGCTGGTGAAGATGCGTCTTGAGGCTGGCGATGCCTCTGGAGTCGCTCCCTGTGATGATGATGTCATCAACATAAACCACAAGCAAGATACAGCCGTGCGTCGTCGTACGGAAGAAGACTGTGTGATCTTTCATACTCCGAAAGAGGCCAAAGGCTGTGACGACAGTGCTGAAGCGGCCAAACCATGCTCGAGGAGACTGCTTGAGGCCGTAGAGGGAGCGACGGAGACGGCAGACATGGGAGTCGGCACCAGAGGCAGAAAAACCAGGGGGCTGCTGCAGGTAGACTTCTTCGTCAAGAAAGCCATGGAGAAAAGCATTCTTAACATCCAGTTGATGAACCGGCCAGTGATGATGAGCAGCCAGAGAGGTGAATAGGCGAACAGAGGCCATCTTTGCAACTGGAGAGAAGGTCTCAAAGTGGTCGATGCCATATGTCTGAGCAAATCCCTTTGCGACAAGCCGGGCTTTGAGGCGGCAAAGAGAGCCATCGGAATTGAGACGAATCGTGAAAATCCATTTACAGCCGACCGCCTGTTTGCCCGCCGGAAGTGGAACAAGATCCCATGTATGGTTGTCATCCAGAGCTTGCAATTCATCCCTCATTACGGCTAGCCACCCGGGGTGAGATTTGGCTTCACCAACTGTTCGAGGAAGCGACACGGTCTCCAGAGCTGACAGACCCCTGTATGAAGATACAAAGAGAGTAGTCTGACACGAGCGAGTACCTTTCCGGAGCGCAATCGGCAAGTCCTCGGGAGCTGTGACAGGAGCATCGGACGAAGCGGGAACAATGTTGTCCTCGGCCTGGATGGGAGGTACAGCGGAAGGACGACGAGAGTAGGTCTGTCCAAAGAGATGACCGGTCGGAGGAGACACCAGAGGCGGGTGAACCATGAGCGGAAGACAGTCATCGATGGTAGTGTCGGGATGAGAAGAGGGGAGAGTGAAAGGAGAGCTTTCGACAAACGATACGTCGGCAGAGGTGATATACCGGCGGAGGTCTGGAGAGAAGCATCGGTACCCGCGCTGAGTGCGGGAATATCCGAGAAAAATACATCGAAGGGATTTGGAAGAAAGTTTGGAGAGATTGGGGCGAGTGTCCCGGACATAACAGAAACATCCGAAGACGCGGAGTGGAAGGGAGTGAGGAGAAATAGAGGGGAACAGGGTATGAAAAGGAGTCTCCCCCTGAAGGATGGAGGAGGGAAGACGATTGAGAAGGTAAGTAGCAGTGAGGATGGCATCCCCCCAGAAGAGAAGAGGGACCTGACGGTGGAAGAGGAGGGCACGAGCGGTTTCCAGAATATGCCGGTGTTTCCGCTCGGCCACCCCATTTTGTTGAGGGGTATCAGGACAGGAGGTCTGGTGGATGATGTCGTGGGCCCGCAGAAACTGTTGAAAGTGAGTGGAAAAGTATTCCCGCCCATTGTCAAATCGGAGACATTTCACAGGGATAGAAAACCGTGTCTGGATCTCATGGTAAAAGGTCTGAAAGGTGGAGAGAACCTTTGTCCGATCTCGAAGAAGGTAAAGCCATGTCATACGGGAATAATCATCAATGAAAGAAATGTAATATTTATACCAAGATTGACTCGAGGTGGCACAGGGACCCCATACATCGGAATGAACCAAATCAAAGGGTTTGGCGGCCCGTGTGTCAACTCGAGGAGAATATGATGTGCGATGGTGTTTCGCAAAACGACACGACTCACAAGGAAAAGATAAACGGGGACTAATATCGAGATAGAGCTAATGAAGTGCTGAGGCGGAGGGGTGGCCCAACCGAGAATGGAGGTCTACGGCACGAGCAAGGACAGACGCGCAGGCGATGGAAGTCGGGTCATCGAACATGTACACCCCATCCCGAAGCTGGCCTCTACCAAGTTCCTGGTTCGTCGTCCGCTCCTGAAACAAAACAGAAGATGAGGTAAAGATAGCATTACAGTTGAGATCCTTGGTCAGCTTGCTGATGGAAAGCAGGTTAAATGGATTGCGGGGTACATGAGTCACCGAGGATAGGTGAAGGGAGGAGGTGAGGGAACAGGTGCCAAAGCCGGCTATGGGGAGAGTGGACCCATCAGCAACAGTGATGGCTGAGGATCCACTATAGGGACGGTAGTTGGAGAGTATACCTGCATCCCCGATGAGGTGGTCGGACGCACCTGAGTCAAGCATCCATGTAGGGGAACGATGACTGACAAAAGCAGTGGGACCACCGGAATGGGCAAGAAAAGCTGATGAAGAGCCCGGCATGGAGGTGGTCCGGTAATCGTGAATCAGCTGGATCTCAACCAGGGAGAGATCCAAAGACGGGGGAAGAGCAGCAACAGGTGAGGACGCATCGCGGATCGCAGTCTGGCCCTGTCGGGGGTGCGAATCGGGACGACCATGAAGGACCCAGCAGCGGTCGACCAGATGATCGAGCCGCAGTGCTGGCAGAGGGGGCGAGGTCGGCCGTCTCCACGGCCGCGTCCTCGAGGGCCGGTAGGGCGGCCACCGCCACGGCCTAGGAGCGCAGTGTGATCAGGGATGGGGACGGGTGGTGCAAGGGCCCGATGAGCCTTCTGCAGGCGATGATAGACCTGCGGGATATCCAGCATAGACGGACTGGCTAGCATCTCAGTGGCCGTCGTGGCGTAGTCTGGTGCGAGGCCATTCAGGAGATTGAATAGGTAGAGCTGGCCCCGTTGAGTCTGCGCTTCTGCCGGAGTCTGAGGAATAGGTCAGAGTTCCTGCAGTTCGTCGCGGAGACCCTTCCATTCCATGAAGTAGTTGGGAAAGGTCCGATCCTGCTGGCGGATGTGGGAGAGACGTTGTAGAACGTCGGAGACCCGAGCCAAGTTATTGGTCTCGGAGAACATGACAATCAAGGAATCCCATAGCTCTTTGACAGTGTTGGCAGTTCTGGTGACATCTTTCACGGATCGGTCCATGGAGTTGACCAGTAATGCGAAGATTTTGCTGTCCGCCAGCTGCCAAGAGTCGAGCTTGGGGTCAGTGATTGCGGGTGGGGGTTTCTCAAGATGAGAATGAAGTCCCATGCCGCGTAAGGACATCAAGACCGTCTTCCGCCAGACGGAGAAGTTTGTGGCATCCAGCCGGTCATCGACAAGCCGGGAGGAGGCCGTGATCAGGGACGGCAGAACTGAGAAAGCGTCCATGGAGGGCGGGCGCTAGACCTGGTTGCCGGGAGTCGCGCGGTGGAAGGGAGGCGGCCTGGAGATGTCGTCGGAGGGAGCAGCGACAGGGGGTCGCGCTCAGGAGGAAACGTCGGAGCGAGGGCGCCGCCGGGGCCAGGGCGCGGGCGCTGGGCGAGGGTGCGGCTGGGGCAGGGGCGCCGCGTGGGCGCGGGCGCCGCGAGGGCTAGGGCGCGGGCGCCGGGCGAGAGCCCCGCTGGGTCGAGGGCGGTGCTGGTCGAGGGCGCGCTGTGGGAGGGCGCCGGAAGCCGGGACCGGGAGCCACGCCGGGAGAGAGCGCCGGGAGGGGAGCCGCTGGGTGAGGGCGAGGGCGCCGGGGCGAGGCCGAGGGCGAGGCGCCGCTGGGTGAGGGTGAGTCCGATGTGGGACTCAGAAATACCCATTTAAACTTAAATGGGGTCCAACACACTTCACTTATGATAAACAGTTTGAAAAAAAGAAGAAAAACAGTAGGAAAAAATAAGTGGTGTTTGATCTGTTTCTGGAAAAAAACATTTATCCTTGGATTTCAGATAAAAAACACATAAATAAGCAGCAGAAAAGCATTTTTTTCAACAAGCAATCTGGAAACACTTACACGCAAGCACTTGTTATAATTGATAAATGCTATATGCAGTTTTCAATCAGTGATGTCAAATGAAACCTTCTGCTATAGTTAGCATTTATCATGTCCCTCGTTAAAACAAGACCTGCAATTCAAGGTCTGTGCATACAACAACGGATCCTTTTACCACCTATTTTCAACAATATCAAAAACTTCATCACATAATTCTGACTCGGACATGGATACCAGCACTGCCTCGGGAGAAAATAAATTCAGAGGCTTGAACCCTCTGTATTATTCAATGGACAGTGTTCTATGTAAACCACGATTTAGAAGTCATGGCATCCTAGAATCAGTTGTTCAAACTAAAACACATAGCTTTCAGATAAGGTCGATGGCTATCACATCATGCAACTCTAATTAATACTAAACAGCAACATCTAAGCTTAATAACTCACTTGCTAAACACCATCTCCATCCTGACAACTACTTGAAACCCACAAATCACCAATGAGATGGATAGGAATCATGTTTGGAGCTGAAAGAACAACCAAAGCAACTGGAAAGTGACAATCTAGAAATAGAATGGGTGAGCATGGGATTGTACCATCAAAGTTGCCATCAATTATACGGCTGGAATCATTGTAGTTGTCCATGGCGAGAACAGCGATACTGGGCATAAAGTTGAGCACTTTCTCAGTAAACACGGTCTTGCCAGCCCCAGATGCTCCTGCTACTCCCACTAATATTAGGTCATTATTCTTTTGAGCCAATAACTGGCATGCACGAATAACGATAAAGAATCCTTTCTCGAATGACAACGGATCTGGAATTGGCACAACCTCAGCACGATCCGAGTTTTTTTTTAACTAACTGGATTTGATCTCTCAACAGCCCAGTACGCAGCCGAGGAGATTTGGCACCCCAGGAAGGATCTCGATCCATCACCAAAAATGTCCTGCATTGAAAAGAGACAGAGGAATGACATATGTCATATAATAAAATAAATTTAGAAGGTTAAGTTCTTGGCTGGAATAGGCCCTACAGTCTTGATGATTAAACATTATACATTATTGAAGCTAATTTAGTGCCAACTGCCACAGAAATGATGTTTGATCATGATCCAAAGATGACGCTAAGAACAATCATCACCCAATATATTAAAATTACAGTTTTTGAGAATATCAAATGAAATTATGTTTAGGATTGGATTAGTTATGCAATATTGTTTTTCTATAAAAAGGAGCAATTTACAAATCCTAGACAGGCAATAGATGTCTGTCTATCAATCTAATTATGCTCAAATTTATTCACTGCGAAAATTAGGCTGTGTTTGGTATTAGAAAGCATTTCTTGTTTCAATTTTTTTCGAAAATGTATTAGAATATGCATTGGGTTATGTAAATGCAAAACATTTTTTAGAAAATGAAAAGGGAAATGAGAGATTTTTGAACTACAAAAAATATATATACATATGATTTCATACTTCCTGCAAAATGAAAATGCTCACATAGGTAACTCAAATACTTTTTTTGCTTTCCCCCATTCTCCAAAACATTTTTTGTATATTTTTTTAAAAAAATGGAAGAATAAAATGTTTTTCAAAACCCAACACAGCGTTGCTTTCCTTTTCTCACAAACATGGTATTAGAGACAAGTTAGAAGGGAAAAATCCTATATTAGGGGAAAATTTCAAAGTGAAAATGTTATGCTAACTCAGTAGGTGGCATTTATTATTAGACAAAAGCTTCACCCTACACTGATAATCTAAAGGCTTGAAAAAGGCAAAAAACAAATTATTCTATGACAATCTAATGCTAAGGCCAAGGAGCTCATGTGACAAGAGAGCTAAAGCGAATTAAAATATTCTTATCGCAGATTGAGATGCAGTGTTTTAGAACCCATGATGCTTTGATGTGACAATCATCAACTGTGTTCATTTCTACGAAGTCGTACATAAGACAACAAAATGAGATGAGGTTGATTATTATTTTGTGTGGTAATGTATTGAAAAATAAGATTTGTTTAACATTATTATATGACTAACTTGCAAACAATCAATCTTTAAGCTGTGTTAAGGCTGACACATATGAGTTTGGGTTATCTAACATAAATTCTCAACTTGATGGAGATTGATAAATAATATTACCACCGGTCAATGATATAAGAAAAAAAGTGATGGTTTCTCATGGACCAAATTATAAGAAAAAAATGGATCTTTAATTTTATTTTTCTAGGAACAACCTTCATTAATGATGAATGAGAAGACATGTTTATAGTTAATCTAATGATTATGTTTAGACATCTATTGTAATAGATGATGGTTCTAATGAACCCAACCATATTTAACTCATTTTCTTAATTCTATAGGCACTGCTATCTTTTCTCTATATTGTGGACTGGAGGTTGTTGATTTATAATCAAGATGCTGGCCCGCAATTGACCGAGAATAAATGGTGTCAAATAATATCTAATAATTAGCGGGAGTTGCTTCCAATAAAATTGGTGTAAGATCACGGTTTTTCGATGAGGTGGGGATCCTTTTAATTTCAATTTAAACCTCCTGTTTTATCTTTATGGGAAGGCTTAATTAGGTCATGGAGGCTTCGGGAGCGTTCGGGCTTGGTTCGTGGCCCGGAGATCCGGTTTTTGGAGGAAACAGGTGAGGCACACGGTTGGTGCTAACCATACAGCTCAACCGTGCGAGCCATAAGGGGTGTCACACAGTTTGTTTAATTGCGCAAGGAGGGCCGCACGGTCGTGCAAAACCAGCAGTTTATTGCATGTGTATTAAGCACGATTGGCGCACGGTTTCTCCTAACCGTGTGCCTAACCGTGCAAGGGAGGTGTCACCTTGGGCAGTAGGTGCGCACGGTTTGGCCAACCGTGTCCCAAACCGTGCACCCCTTTAAAAAGGATGAAATGTCTATTTTGCCTCTCTTTCTTTTAACCCTAAAGTCACTCTTTCTTCTCCCATTCACGCACAACGGCCTCCCCCCTCGTTGAGAGGTCCCCTCCTTCCCTCCTCTAGGCTTTGAGATTACTCCTTCATTCGGCATCCGATTCAAGCGCCGTTCATTGCGTTGGATCGCCCTCAGTAAGGCTATGAATCCTCTTACTTTTTTTCTCTGTTTCTCTCGTCATCTTCAGCGTTATCATCTTATATGCCCTATTTTCAGGTTATTTGTCTAGTTTCTCCGATTTCTTTCGTTCTAACTCGAATTTGAAGCTGATACCAGATGAGCAGTCGTCTACCGGTATAAGGTACGTGGTCTAGTACCTTTTACTTAGTCTTGAAGTCTATATCATGCGTCGTTGTGCTGCACGCCAGACCTTCCATGCGTCGCCTCTTAATTTGAAGTTAATTAAACAAACTGTTATCGCCTTGAACTAGTTAGACCTTGTACCCCAATTTGCATCATTAGTGGTTGTCTACCTCGACTTGAACCACCCCTCAGAGTGTGTGTGGCTTATATGCCTTGACTATATTGTCTTGTTCATGTAACTAAACCACTTGAAGTGGGTTGGGCTTGTCCCTTGCAAATAAAATGACCAAATGAATTAAACGAAAGGTGAATAGTGTCGGGACAATGAGAGAGAAAAGAAAAAACAACATTGTACTCACTTTATAACAATAGTAGAATCACAGATCACAGGAGAAGAGGAAGGTGGAAGAAGAAGATAGATGAAGAAGAAGAAGATAGATGAAGAAGATCTCCACAGAAGAAGGCCACCCTCCCGAAGAGCCCAGGCCGAGTCCTCCTCATGTCCCCTCCCTTCTAACTGGTCCCCCTTTTAATACCCACAACAACCTATCAACTACAGCTGGCAGCACAACAAACAAATTAAGATCAATGTAAGACAAAACTACCCTTAGACACCTAATGCCCACCCACGCCACAGCCAGCCCCCACAAGCCTAACATTACCCCCGCTTGATAAGTCACCTTATCCCCAAGGTGGCACTCTTGAGCACTCTTGTCACTGCTCAAACTGGAATGGTAGTGTCACGACCCCCTCCCTCTAAAAATATCCCTCCTGGACTGGCAATGAAGAAAGGGAGATAATGACACCTGAGTCTCGCCTCCAATAGGCCCCGGGTTGGCGACTAATACCAAGGGTGTACAATCTCACAATATGGGAGGCATTCCCTTTATAAGAAACAAGATCGGGAGATAGAATGTATCAACCAAAACCAACTCCATGACATATATATAAGAAAACCAAAAGTCATCCCACAATGCATGTGTAAATAGAACTGATACAAATAAAAGTCTCCAAAGTAAGTACCTAAAAACAAAACTAGAGCAACAACACAACAACTTTCCTAAGGTCCGAGCTAGTAACGTCCAACACGAACATAATCTTCCTGAAAACCTGAAAATAGTTTTATATACGCAGGATGAGCATACAAGTATACTCACTAGGAAAACCAAAATCTCTCATACACGTGAAATAAGCATACTAATGCACCCGTGAGAAAACAGCAGAACCAAACAGCACCTAAGCAGATATACTAACCATCCCAACCTCACTAAGGCACACTCATCAAATAGCGCAAGTCAAGTAATATAACATAATATAAAGCACATCAATGATAGGGTGTCCCGCACCACTTTCCCACTGATTAGTCGCTCTCACACCCTAACGAAAAACGTCCTGGCGCTCCCACCTCTTCCGAATATACCACATCACATCCCTCCTACATATGACTGGGCCTCACAACACATCCTATCAGCACACACATGGGCCTCACAACACATCCCGTCCGCACACACCTGGGCCTCACAACACATCCCGCCCACACACACCCGGGCCTCGCAACACATCCCATCTCATCCTGAAGACACCTGGAAAAGCACATCACAACTCATCCCGAAGACACCTGGGAAAACACATCACAAATCTTCCCGAAGACACCTGGGACACCATATCTCATCACATTCTACCCGAAAAAACTTGGGTCGTCATCGCCTGGAAGGAGCAGGGAAGAGCGGGTGGCGAGACATCCATCCTCCCACCAGGATGTTGGGAAAGACACTTTCCCCATGACGATGGGGGTGTGTTCGGCACATAATGCTCAACTATGGTGGGGTGTGTATATAAATCACAAGAAAATACAAGTGTATATAAATAATGTCAAACACTCAAGCTCAACCTATGGGTTTACAAACGAAATCACTAACCAGCTCATGAATTCCCCACTTTGCGATGCTACCTCTAAATGCACAACACCACACAACAAGCCACATAACTCATTTCACATTCCCAACCGATTTATTTAACCATTTCCATTCCGTTAACCAAACCAACCCAAACCGTTCCAAACTTTATTAAACAATTATTCATTCATTCCATCACTACTCCGGGCGACTACTAAGCACAACACATAACAGGCAACACAGTAACAGTCTCAAGAGGTGAAGAGTCATGGTAAATTAACGCACTTCACATTAAGGACACATCGTAATACGACCTCTAGATACGGGGTGAAGCTTTCTGCATGTTATTAATGGCGAAACACCCATACAAAGCACTATTGTCCTTCTTCAAAGTCATCCTGCCCAAACTACCATGCCAACCAAAGCAAACCCCCAAATCACAACCACACCCAACAACATATCACAGCACACCCAGTTTCGCAGCCCTGCTGCATCATTACACCACGCCTAGATTTTCATATCAACAGAACCAGCCCCTTGTGCACAACCGTGCCCACGACCACATCACCACACAAACCAAAGCAAAACATGTTTTCAGATTTAATAATGCATCTATTCTTTAATTCAACTTGTTAATTCAGGGGTTATCACAGAAATTGTAAGATCCTAGAGCGTCCATTCATGGGTCGAATATACGTGGTTAACCGGTTCTTATTTATGTAAGTGTTCAACGGAAATCAAACAACATGCATTCCATAAGCCATACAGTGCGCAAACAATGACTCCCAATGGCTCCGATTTTTCAGTGGTTAGTTAGCCCATACAGATCACAATATCAACAAAACGATAACACGGCAGAAACATGCGTCACTTTTCTCACCCCCTGTATATTGATTTAAAACCGGTTCAATTGTCTTTATTAATCTGGAGTCAACTATCTTCACAAATGAAACATCTATATACCCATCGCGCATGATTCACAATTTAGAAAGACGAAGGAAACCCTACTTTGAAGAAAACTGATCGCCACTCCCTGGTTGCGCCAAAAACAGGGGCGCGCGTACAACAAGGAATTCTCCAGAGATCACAAACCAACTGTTGTAGTAGTTTACTCAACTCCTACAGGAGGAAGGATTCAGGGCGTCCCGTATCAAGAGAAAGCAAGGAGGAAGAACAAGGGGAAAGGGTAACTCGACTTTAGGAAGATTGAAACAGGGCCACCAGATTAGATACAGTTTTTAATTGTCATTAAAGGCGGATCTGGTCAAGACCACTCATTTTGACCATTTAAAAGCCCTCGAACTCTTAGGAAATTAAAGATAGGATTTTTGGACTTTGAATCAGACTCAAAGCCTTTCAAATAAGGCATTAAATTCATTTTACGTCAAAGAAGATGTCAAAAGGGGAAAACTGGAGAAATCTGGAAACACTGTTCATGAGTCACCGTTGGACGAGCCACTGTTGGATGAGGCACCGTTGGACGAGCCACCATTGGACAAGGCACCGTCAAGACGAGGCATCGTCAGGATGAACCACCTGTCACCGTCAGTGAGTCACCGCCAGGCGAGGCACCACTGGACAAGGCACCATCAGGGTGAACCGCCTGCCACCGTCAGTGAGTCACCGCCAAGCGAGACAACATTGGACAAGGGACCGCTCGACGAGCGAACCCCAGCTGGCCACCACCAGGGCGAGACACCGCCAAGGCGAGACACCGCCAGGGTGAGCTACCACCAACGAGCCACCGCCATGGTGAGACACCACCAAGGTGAGCTACCTTCAGTGAGCCACCGCCAGAGAGGGACCGCAGCGTGAGACACCGTTGGAAAACTTAGAAAACTGGGAATTTTTTCAAAATGTTGAAATGAGTCACCTTGTCCTTCCAGAACACCTCAAACACCAGATTTCCCACAAAGTAATGGACCGGAGAGGTCTGGGCCATTACAGGTAGTTCCCCCTTTGAACATCGATGAGACTCTTGTTCCATCTCCGCATTCTACGCGCACAGTTGTTGTCTGGCAGCGAAGCGCCATCAGTCCTTACAATGGCCACCTCCTCCTAAAAATTCTCTACGACAACAACATCAGTCGATAAACCAAGACCTGCATCTATTGCATGCTGCTGGCAATTTAAGATAGCCCTTTGCATCCCATGTGTTTGCAGATTTGAGTTTCTGATATTGAGTGTTACCTTGTACAGCCACATACAACCCTCCAAATGCCTTCTAACCACTCCTGCTCTGCTAGAGCTTTAATCGTGTCATCATGATCCCCACAAGAATTCACCAAAAAACAAATCAAATTGAATCTTGGCCAGAATAACCCAAGCGCCGCTTGCGAAGAGTTCTGTCCAACCATGTTTAGCTGAAACAGTGTTCTCAAGCATGGAAACAAGTAGGCTCAAGCCTCTAATGTCCTTAGCTACAATGCATAAAACCCCAAAAAACTGTCGTGATATTCTTTGAATCCAAACATCATCATCAATAGGCATGAGAACTGTAATTGAATAGCTCGGATTCTCACAATTACCACATCTATTGGAACTTATTCTTCTCTTTATCCACCTTCCAAATGCTGAGTATGATTTCCGCCTCCAGGATGGTCCACCCACAGGACTTGGTGTCTTCAACACTAGAACAACAACCCCCTCCTTTGAAGTTAACAGCCAATTGAGCAAACCAGGGCAGCCAAAGTAGAGGAAAAACTGCTGGCCACATTTTCATGTGGCTGAAATTGCAGCACGTAGGCTTAAAAAATGACCTCATGCATCCCAACTGAAGCCAAACATCGCCAAGCTCCACACTTACCCAGTTAATATAGGTGGATAATGTTTCCAATAAAATACAAATCTGTAACTTTTAACACCACAAGCTCCTGATTCAGCTTCGCCAATGAGTATTCCCACACAAATTCCAGAAGGAACCTTTTGGCCAAACCAAAATCTTCTGCTCCTTATCCAACTAAAACCATCATTAAATGAAACCTCTCCCAGAATGCACATATAAACAAACCTGAAACCACCTGCTCCAAGACTGTTTGAAAGAGAAGAATCATCTGTGACAACCCTTGATAGTGGCTTTGGTGATGCCCCAAGTAACAATGAAACATTATTTTTTATTTGCCCTTCCATTGCAACAAAAACGTTGGTCTTCCCGGCTCCAACAAACGTAGCAGACACCTTCCTAGGAAAATTAGCTGCAACCTTATTTCCTTCTTTACATGAATCTCAAGCCAATGGTGTATCAAAATTTGAATCATCCTCAAATGCTAGTTTGAATATGAAATCTGTAGCCATTTCCATCCAAACATTCAACCGCCATTTCAGTTCCAAACATCTCCAAGTACCTAAAATATCCTTGCAATCTAAGCAGCAGTAGAGGACTTAGTTGTTCTTCTGCAATCCCACAAATCTTGTGCTGAAAGGAATCATTGGGTATTACTATCATGATGCCCGGTCTGCTTCTTAGCAATTCCATCAATGTAGATTTATCACAGAATCTAGTGTTGCTTCCTTTTGAGATTTCACCACCATGTGCGACAAAACCAGCTTCAGCCCAAACAAATTCAACTCCTGAAAAAACAGGAAGCCCCGCTTGCATGGGGAAAATTTGTTCGCCTTTTTAGAAGGCATAGCCTCCCGTGTTCCGATTTTTCGCAAGACAAACATCATCAAGAGATTCATCCTCTTCCTATCTATGTCTTTGCCACTTCTGAACAACCGGAATAACTCTCAGTCTCGATACGTCTGTAGTCAACAATTCTGAATTCAAACCTGGAACAAACAACACTTCCCCGATCTCCTTTTCCTGCGTAACCTCGACAAAACTCAGATCTGGAATTTCTTCTACTGGTTGAGAATGACTGAAGTCGGTTGCTCCACCTCAATGGCTACATTATCACAGAGAAAAGAAGGTGTAACGATCTTCTATGCTCCATTTTCCTTGGATGAACTTGGAACAAAAAATACCTCGTCAAACTATTCTGAACCAAATTCCAACTGTTCCTCCAGCACTTCACTGTTGGACCTTTCCTGTACAACCAGAAAACTCCTCAAGCTTACTGACATTTCTTCCATTGCAATATGTTCCTCTTCTGCATACCTTTCCTGCACATCCACGCCTGAACTAGGAGCAAACATTTCCTCCTCAAGTTTCTTCAGTTTGGTTCCAGGATACTGCTCATCGTCCTTGTATTACTCCAGCAGCGTCGGTTTAAAAATTTCCCATAATGAGTTCGGTGTAACACTAGGACAAAAACTAGTATAGAGTGGTACCGACCATGCAAAGTTGTGTCCAGTGTAATTTCATATCCTCTGTTGTCTAAGAACATTCGAAATACCTTTCTGCTTTGATGATCCAGCCATACGGATCCACTCCCTTATTCCGAACGACGTCGGGAGGTTCCGACTGGAGAGAGGCGGGCCGGAACGCGTCATGGGAGAGATCGTCAAGAGAAGGGAGGGCGGCAGGTCGGGATGCTCCACGCTGCATAAGGAAGGAGGCGGGCCAGCTGTAGCTGGGAGCCCGCAGGGAGGTGGAGATATTCTTTTATAGATGGGTAAAAAAAATTACAATGTGGGATATTCCGATGTGGGACTCCGAAATACTCATTATAATGAAATGGAGTTCAACACATTGCTTGATTGCCTAATACTTGATGTATGTGTATTGAGTGATATATCTATTATTTGACTAGTGTTTCTATAGGATGAATGAGATAAATAATTGGTTAATTAAAGTGTATACATCAGCCTAAACGGTGTTTTCCCATAAAGCTTGATGGTGGCACCTTAACTAACCAATTATGGCATGTTTGAATCAGGGGTCATTGGTTGCATGGGCTGAAACGTTAGTGGTTGCGATTAAATGGATGTCAATTGTAATTTATAAAGCGTGTCTCTATAAATTAGGAATGGTGATTCATATAATCAAATCATCGTATATGGCTTCTTACATCTTGATACCGAATGTAAAGGACTAGTTGTAGTTACATGAGGTGTCAATTGTAACTTATAAAACTTAAGACTATATGACTTCGGAATTATAATTCATCTAACTGAACCATTGTAAATATAAAAGTCGATAAATTCTTACATATAAATGAAGTGGTTGTCGTCAAATAGTGATGTCAATTGTAACTTAAAGGGCGTTTTCCTCAATAACTTGCAATTGACACTCCATATAATGAACCTTCTGTTGCGAGATACGAAACCTTGAACCTTGACCCAGACCTGGCTTTAGGAGCAAACAAATGGGTATCGACTCTTGTATAGGAAGTCTTTGTGATGCGGAAACATCGGGAGTCGTAATGACAAAACAACGATTCAAATAAGGGTAAAAGGAAAAAAAACAGAACAAGAACACAAGAATTTATGTGGTTCAGGAATAATCCCTACATCCACAGAGAGGTAGAATTTCATTATATGTCACGAGTATAAATTATAGAGTTTTTCTCGGAGTTTTTCTAACTACTCAAAACCCTAGCTTGAAATGGACTAATGAGGAGGACGAAGCACTATTCCACTAACCGCCAGAAAGTCTGTTGTGCTACAGTGAAAGGCGGCTGGAAATCTGCATCGCTACAGTGAAAGGTGGTTTCCCAAGTCAAAAGTGATACAGTGCTGTCGGCTAGAAGTCCAAAGACCTACAGTACTGTTGACTCCAAAGACCTTGAGATTTCTCACGAGGAAACAGTAGTCAGAGTGTGTGCCTAGTAGAGTGTCGAGATTGCGGCATGATGGGTCATCTTCAGCGATTTTGTAGGATCTTTCCTCCAATGGTCAGTGAGAGAGGGTATGCACCGTCTCCAGGTTCGTGAGAGGGATCAATAGTTATGCGTTAGGGAGGGAGATGGAGTACTACAGGTCATTCAGGCCGAGGAGGTGGAAGAGCTCAAGAAATCCAGACTTCAGATATGCAGCGCTAGCAAAGCTAACCTGCTCAGGGTAGTCAGGTTGTAGCTCAGGATTGAGAGCTTATGCCCGAGGAGCAGAATGTTGAGTCGTCTACAGTACGAGGTATGATCTTAGTAGCTTCTACTTTAGTATCTGCTTTGTTCGATATAGGCACTTCACATTCATTTATATTTGTGGCTATCGTGGAAAGTATTGGGCTCAAAATTGAGTACTTTTGTGGAGTGATAGCCCTTGAAACCCCTTTGGAAATATGAACAGACAGTGTACGTCAATGTAAGAAGTGCCCCCAAGAGGTTGGCGGTTATCATTTCTTATGGAAACTCTTCGTCCTAGAGATGGCAGGCTTTGACATCCTTCTCATGATGGATTGGTTGGTTCCTTATCGTGCCTATATTGACTGTTATCGTCGTAGGGTGTCTTTCTCATCACCTGAGGGTGGTAACTACGTATACAAGGGTGAATGGGATGTTCACGCAATTCGAGCTGGACCTGAGCATCGCAGGCTAAGAAAAATGGCAGGCCAGATTGCTAATCTCTTTCTAAATGATCAAGGAATAGACTTCCCACCAGTAGTGGATCATTGTAGAGATGTTTTCCATGATAACTTTTATGTACTATCCTCAAAGAGAGGTGGAGTTCACTGTAGAGTTTGTTCCGAAAGCAGAACCGATATCTATTCCTCCATACAGGATGGCTCCTACCGAGCTTCAAGAACTCAAGAGGCAGTTAGAGGACCTGGAAGCCAAGAGGTTCATCTGACCCGGTACTTCTCTTTGGGGTTCACCTGTGCTTTTCGCCAAGATGGTGGATGAGACTTTCATATCTATTAATATTTATGAATTAGATAGTGGTTTTACCTTAACAGGGACGTTATCTCTGATAACGTACTCGACACGCAACAACGGGTTTCTCCAAAATCTTACGTTACACACAAGACTGAGTTATACCGAAAAATAATACAATATTAATATTATTATTTTAAATAGTAGTTAACACCTAGCCGTTGTATTGATGAGAATGAACAGAACTAACTATATTATGTTAAATGTTTTTACATTCATACAATAAATTTTAGAGGCATAAAATGTGAATAAATCCAATTTTATGTATAAAATACTCTAATATTTTAAAAGGTAGTTTTACTACTTTTTTATAGCGAACCCCATTTAAATCTAGTTTTTGAAAATTTTATAAGTTCTATTTGACAAAATAAACTTCTTTAGAAGTAGGACATCAAAATTTATTTTGGTTGAATTTTTATTATTTTTCTGAAAAGTTTCAACTTTTGATGGATAGTGAAAAATACTGCATAGTAGTTAAAAACCGATTTTTTCATTTAGATAATTATTTTTAATTTAAATTGATTTTAAAGTCACAATATATAAATAATCCATATATTAGTCCAATGTAAGTCATTGGAATCTTTTTTATAATAAATTAGATATACAAAATTTTATTGAACTTTTGAACGTCACTTTTACCCACCTCCTAGGCACATTTACAAATTAGCATTAAACATAATTTTACCGCTTCTGTAAATTGAATTTCAAAAATCCAACATACATGGTTATAATCAGGGTGAAAAATGTGATTTAATAGAATCAAAATAATTTTTGGTGAATAGTAACTTTTGAATTTTATTTAAAGTGGTCAAAGGTAAATAAGGTAATTAAAGATAAAAATAGTATTATAATAATATAAAATTACCCAAACACTTGTCCTAACCTTATTAGATGAGTCATGATCGACCAAGACAATCCTTTGGCTTTTGGCCTTTGGAAGCCACTTGGGTGAGATAATGACATTAATAACATTTTATTGCAAGTAAAATTAAAAATATCATAAACATGCCTCTTATTACTAAAAAAAATTTAATATGGGTTTATATAAGTGTCATATTTGACTATAAATATTCATTAGAAAGATAAAAAGATTTTCTACATCATGGTATTTTATTTATAATTTTTAGACATTAATAAATATATTTATTTATGACACAATGATGATGCAGTGATTACCTTACTAAGGAAAAATTCAAATAAATGATATTATAAATATTAAAATAAATGTAATTTGAAAATTTTGATGTAATCCACAAATTTTATGGATAATTATGACATGTTATATTTGAGTTAATGTAGTTTTTTCGAATGAATCAAGTTGTTACAACTTTAACAAAAATCAATTACTAAATAGTGTCAAAATTGACATAAATGGGTTTTTAAAACAAATACCATTTTATTAAATGATATAATAGTCATACAAATCTAAGATTCGGCCAAATGACTTAGATAGTGTTACAAATGTCATTAATGATCCATTTGAGGTTCGTTTGACATTTTATAGTAACTATATCAACCATATAGTATGAAAATACAAGAAGACGTGGTAAGAGTTAATTTATTTAACTAAGGGTTAAATCCAAAAGATAATGTTAATTTTGTGACCTAAACTTGTCTAAAACCTATTAGTTGAGAGGATTTCGACTCATCCACATATTATCCTCGAAATATATCACTTTGGAGCTATTATAATTCGAAAATCAATTTATAATAAAATAATATTTCAAAACTTTCCTAAAGTTCTCTTTCTCACTCTTATAAAAGGCCACCACCACTACCCACTTAGTAACACCTGTCAAGCCCCTTGGATCGCCCAACTTTTACTCAAATAAGCTCCCAACATCCCTCCCTTCCTCTTGGAATCCTTACCTTGGGTAGAAGGCAACTCAAGAAAGCATTTTGGCTCAAATCAAAAGGAGTTACCCGATTTAGAGGTAACGTCTTCTCTCAAGCTCCTTTCATTTATTTTCCTTCTCCACCCCCAACCTCTTTTTATTACATTATTTTATAACACCAGTATCCTTAATATACTAGGATGTTGTTATGCTAAGGTTTAGACCTACAATTACACACACCTTCATCTAATGGATATAGAACATACTGTTTCTGTGTACGGCGAACTACTGTCTCACGAAAGAATGATTGTTCAATTTTCTCCTACCACCTCTCATGGTGGCCATTATGATGAAACTGTATTTATATATGATATATATTATATTTATATTGTCTCTATACTTCTATAATTTTTATTTAAAACATACCTTTATGTTTTTCATGTTGTGAAGATACGATAATTTCATTTGAGAAAATATGGACTACCGCCCCCTCAAAGTGACATGACTCGTTCATGTTATACATGAAACGTATAAAGAATGGTGTTAATGAATCTATGTAACATATATAAAATTGATATTATACTGGATTTATAATATATATGTATGTATCATTTAGTTTTTATTATTTTAATATAACAAAGAAATGAAAGTGGTGTTCATGCGTACGTACGGTCTACCGTGTCCATGAACGGTGCATTTCATTTATTATCATCAAATATTATGGATTATTCTAAATACATATATACTGGATATATATGATATTTAAATCATTAATATTATTCTAGAGATGATGGACTTATGGTCAATGGACAATTTACATCATAACAAGTTCATTTTCAACTCAAGTACCGAATATCAATAAAACATCTGATTTGTACTTAAATAATTATGTACTTTTTATAACATGGTAATATGTTATATAAAAGGAATAATAAACTTGAAAAAGGTTATGAAGCAAGTAGAAATTAACCTAAGTTTATTATTCAGGACGAACAAGGAACATACGTGACGAGTCGAACTCACGGTAAGGGACTAGGTCTCAATCTTCTTTCATTGAGGCATTTCTTTATAATATACACCTTTATTTTTTTTATAAGGTGTATATACAGCCACTAAAACATTTCATATACATATTTTATCTATACTAATGTTATTTAATGTTTGGTAAATGTATTAATTCACGGAGATTAATATTTAAATGTTCAAAGTGGTATATGACACCTTGAACGTTTAAAGATTTAATTATCAAATCTTTTCTTCATGATATTAATTTACATGTTTATTATATAGATATAAATTAAAGAAAATTTTTATATATTTTGAATGTAATTCAGAGGTATTAAAAAAGGGAATCATTTAACGTGTTTTATATGGAACATTTTGACAAAACAACAAAAGGAATGTCTTCTTTTACGTATATGGCGGCAACGACTTCTCCACCGCCGTAACCGTTATTTTATATTTGGCTTCCTCTATAAGCCTTAGTGTCTTTTAAAAGGAAATTAAATCGCCTATTCCCTCTTTTTGGGTATCTTGGTAATGAAAATGAGTTCTTAAATAAAATGGCATTTTTATACGAAAATGTTTTTTATATGGGATTAGAAGAATTTTTCAAAAGGGTTTTGTGATGAACGTGTTTTATTCATGAAATGGTACTTGAGAATTATATGAAACGGGTGAGTCCTACACAGCTTATATGAAGGGTTGAGCCCTATTATAGCTCACGGGTGAGCCCGTTATAGCTTATATGAAGGGATGAGCCCCATTATAGCTCACGGGTGAGCCCGATATAGCTTATACGAAGGGTGATCCCCATTAAAGATCTCCAATTTAGAAGTTGACCATATGATCATTCCAATTGAAAGGGGTTTGAAAGGGTTTTATGTATATGATGATCTAAGTCAACTAAAAGAGTTATAATTGATTTCCTTTGGTTTTAATGTTTTTCTCTGAGCAAAAAAGTATGAGTGTTGTCCATATGAAAATGTTCTGTTTCATTCGCAGATAGAACATTAAATGGATTATCATGCTTTAACTAGACTAATGGTTTTCTTTCTTTTTATGTCCCTTACTGAGCTTTTTGTGTTCATCCCAAGTTTTTAAATGTTCTTCACACGATTTAAAAGAGAATGGAGTCAAGAATGGAATCAATGAAAAGTTATGATGACTAAACATGAAAAGAAACCATGTTTCTTTTTAAAAGTTTTTGTGTTATGGAAGAAATGGATACTGTTGGAAGTGTCCACTCTGTATTTCTATGGTTTTCTTATGTAATAGTTATGGTCTAATTCTCTAAAGCTCTAAACTTGAAAAGATCCTCAATGTGAATTCTTGACTTAAATTAAGATTATGTAATGTGTAAGGTTGGGGCCTTACAGGTACCCACTTTCGAGAATAGATTATCTCTTTGATCAGCTCCGAGGAGCCAAAGTATTCTCAAAAATTGATTCGAGATGGGTTATCATCAGGTACGAGTTAGACCCTCAGATATACCACGTATAGCTTTCTGAAGCAGATCTGGATTTTATGAGTATTTGGTAATGTCGTTCGGTCTCATGAATACGTCAGTTGTCTTTATGGCCTTGATGAATCAGGTTTTTCACCCATATCTGGATTCTTTCGTAGTGGTTTTCGTAGATGATATCTTAGTGTATTATGAAACTAGACACGATCATGTCAAACACCTTGACATCGTATTGAATACACTGAGAGAGCATGAGTTATATGTCAAGCTCACAAAATTTCATTTATGGATTGATAAAGTTTACTTCCTATGTCACATCATATCAGAATCAGGTGTATTAGTGGACCCAAAGAAGGTGAGTTGTAGTTTCAAGAGAGCAGCCCAAGAACATCTTTGATATTCAAAGTTTCTTGGGTCTAACCGGTTATTATAGATGTTTTATCCAGGATTTCTCGCATCTTGAATCACCTCTCACATGCTTGACAAGAAAGGGTGTTAAATTCTTATGGTCTGAAGCTTGTGAAAAAACCTTTCAGGAGTTGAAAGGAAAACTTACCTCGACGTCGATCCTGATTTTACCTGAGCCTGGTAGAGGTTATGCGGTTTATTGTGATGCATCAGGCATCAGGCATCGAGCTGGGAGCCATTTTGATGCAAAGGGAATGAGTCATGGCGTACATGTCTCACCAGTTGAGCCCTCACGAGCGCAATTACCCAACACACAATCTCGAGTTAGCGGTTGTAGTTCATGTATTACGATGTTGAAGACATTATTTGTTGGGAGAAGTGTTTATGGTATACACAGACCATAAGTCTCAAATATATATTCCCTCGACGTGATTTGAACCTCAGACAGTGAAGATGGGTTGAGTGCCTACAGTCCTTTGATTTTGAGCTTGCTTATACACCCGGGAAGGACAATGCAGTGGCTGATGCTCTTGGCCAGAAGACTCGAACACAAGCGGTTCAGGAAGCCAGTAGTGGATGGAAGTTGATGTATCTCTATTCTGAGATGCGTCTTGAGATTCAAGAGTGTCGCGGGTATCCTATTCATACGGTGTTAGCGGTGACCTCATCACTTCTGGATCGAGTAAAGATGAGACAGTTTTTTGATCCCGAAGGCTTAGTCATAAGGGAAAGGGTTTCGCGAAAGGACCCACCTCCTGGTTGGGTCGTTGATGATGATAAAATCTTGCATATTCATGGATGTGTCTGGGTAACTTCAAACATGAGAGAGAAACCGATGAGAGAATCTCATGCCTCTAAATGGGCAATGCATCTCGGACTTACTAAGATGTATTGTGACTTACGCCGCCAATATTGGTGACCCTGATATGAAAAAGCAGATAGCAGGTTTTGTTACTCAGTGTTCCACCTATCGGTAGGTGAAGGCAGAACACCAGTGGCTTGTTGGTATTTCAGAGTCGTTGCCCATTCAGAAGTAGAAATGGGATGACGTCACTATGGATTTTATGACGGGCTTACTGAAATCCCCTCATGGCGGTGATGCAGTATGGGTAATCGTGGAAAGACTGACGAAAGTCGAGTCACTTCTTACCTATCAGGGAGGCCTTTTTGGTGGACAAACTTGGAAGGCTTTATGTCTAAGAGGTAACATGCATTTATGGTGTTCCACATACCATTGTATTGAACAGAGATGCTCGGTTTACAACGCAGTTCTGACAGGGGTTGCAGAAGTCTTTGGGTACACGGGTACTTTTGAGTACAACATACCACCCTCAGACCGACGGTCAGTCCAAGCATACTATACAAGAGGACATGCTTAGGGTATGTGTCCTTAACTTTGGAGGTTCTTGGGAGAAACATTTACCTCTTATTGAGTTCGCTTATAATAATAGCTTTCAATCGACTATACAGATGGCTCCTTATGAGACCCTATACGGTAGGTCATGTTGATCACCTTTGTGTTGGTTAGAGGCAGGGGTGGCAGTGCTACTAGGACCACATCTCGTTCAAGAGACATCAGAGCAGGTACAACTTATCAGAAAGCGTATAGCTAAAACTCAGTCTGGGCTGACGTCTTACATCGATCGTCGTCGCTAACCTCTGGAGTCTTGAGGTAAGAGATCGGGTCTTCTTGCGTGTTTCACCTAGATTGGGACGTCGACGGATTCGTAGATAAGGGAAGTTGCCACCTAGGTTTGTTAGACCCTTTGAGATATTAGAGAAAGATGGACCGATAGCCTATCGAATAGAGTTGTCTCAAAGGTATCGGGTCATGCACAACAACTTCCATGTTTCTCAACCACACCGTTATCATTCTGATTTTTCTCATGTTTTCAATTCCGAGAAAGTTCAGTTAGAGATTGATATTTCTTTTTAGGAGTATTTAGCTCGTATCATTGGTTGGAGCACGAAGGCTCTTTGAGGCAAGTCAGTTCCTCTAGTTCGGGTATTATAGCACCATGTCCATGTACAAGACGAGACCTGGGAGAGGGGCCAATATATGTGCTCAGTGGCCGGAATTATTCTTCTATGCAGATCAACCACCCTCAGGGCAACTCGAGGACTAGTTGTTTTAAGGAGGGGTTTATAAGAACCCGATTTTAAATGAGGCATGGATCTTTTGAATTTCTATTTAAACCTATTGTTTTATCTCTATGGGAATGCCTAATGAGTTCATGGAGGCTTCAGGAGCATTTGGGCAAGGTTAGGGGCCCGGAGCCCCGGTTTTTGGAAGAAAAAGAGGAGACACGCAGTTAGCGCACAATTGGTGTTAACCGTGCACCTTAACCTTGCGGACCATAAGGGGTGCCACATGGTTTGTTTAACTGTGAAAGGATGGTTGCACGGTCATGAAAAACCTACAGTTTATTAGAAGGGTATTAAGCATGGTTGGCATACGGTTTCTCCTAACTGTGCGCCTAATCGTGTAAGGGGGTGTCACCTCAGGCAATAGGCGTGCACGGTTGGTGCACGGTTTTATCAACCATGCGGCCAAATCGTGTGCCCCTTTAAAAAGGGTGAAATGTCTATTTTTCCCCTATTTATTTTAACCCTAAATACACTCATTCCCCATTCACGCACAACGTCCTCCCCGTCATTGAGAGCTCTCCTCCCCCCTCTAGGCTTTGAGATTACTCCTCCACCCGGCGTCTAATTCAAGCGTTGTTCATTACGTTAAATCACCCTGGCCCAAACCGTGCACCCCTTTAAAAAGGGTGAAATCCCATTCACGCACAACACCCTCCCCCTCGTTGAGAGCTCTCCTCCTTACCTCCTCTAGACTTTGAGATTACTCCTCTATCCGGCGTCTGATTCAAGCATTGTTCGTTACGTTGGATCACCCTCAGTAAGGCTATGAATCCTCTTACATTTTTTCTCTGTTTATCTCGTCATCTTCAGCGTTATCTCTGTGCGAGCTTATATGCCCTATTTTCAGGGCATTTATTTAGTTTCTCTGATTTCTTCCGTTCTAGCTCGAATCTGAAGTTGATACCGGAAGAGGAGCTGTCTACCGGTGATCTAGTACCTTTCCCTTTGATGTCTAAATCATGCATTGTTGTGTCAGGCATCGGACCTTCTACGCATCCTCTTAATATGAAGCTAATTAAACAACTTGTTATCGCCTTGAACTAGTTAGACCTTGAACCCCAATTTGCATCATTAGTGGTTGTCTAACTTGACTCAAACCACCCCTTAGGGTGTGTGTGGATTATATGCCTTGACTATATTGCCTTGTTCATGTAACCAAACCACTTGAAGTGGGTTGGGCTTGACCCTTATAAATAAAATGTCCAAATGAATTTAAATGAAAGGTGAATGGTGAGACCATGTCACTTGGCCCCTTGTTTCTTCTTACATTATGCTTGAGTTATCCCATATAGATGAAATGGCTAAATTGAATCAAGTAAATTATTAATGGTATGGATAACCTACTAGTCATGACCATTTCTTATGTTATGTCGTAGGTGATACCTGGGTTCCAATTCAGAATGCCTTGGATGGGCTCACCGAACATATTGAATTGAAATAATTATTAATGGAATTATACCATGTCGTGGGCGATACTTGGATTCCTAGATGGAACACCTTGGACGGGCTCATCGGGCAGATGGGTTTATATTATTCCATGGGTGATACTTGGATTCCTTACACGGAATGCCTTGGACGGGCTCGAAGAAAAAATGCAATAATACCATGCCTTGGGCAATACTTGGGTTCCGATTCGGGATGCCTTGGACGAGCTCATAGGAGAGTGGGATTATATTATGTCATGAGCGATACCTGGGTTCCTTACATGGAGTGCCTTGGACAGGCTCAAGACGTCAACTGATTAAATGTCGCATCTATCAAGTCAAAAAACATACTTAGATTCGCTCAATGTCATAAATACATAAAGGTCTTAAATACATAAGTGTCTTGGTTTACCAACGACCGCTAATGGGAGTTATTGATCCCTTACACGGTTATCTTTATACAAGGAAGCCTTGGTTATGCACCTCGGGTCCCGACCTATTTTATAAAATGATAAACACTCAAAGACATTCTGGCTTAGGCCAAAGCTTAGTAGTATCAGATGGGTATCCCATAAAAACTAAGCCGACATGGACATTATCTATTTCGTTACTGCTTTGTTATTATTACTTGCACACCGCTTCATTATATATTAATAGACTAGATAATATTAAACACCAGTTGTGGTGGCCTACTGAGTTTTACTCACACCCTGTTCGGGTCGCCGATTGATACCCGAACAGACTTCATGGATGGAGGTAGGGACAAAGAGAAGCGTTCAGCTATGGATGCTTGATTTTCTATACTATGATAGAATACGGAAACAGAGGACCGAGCTAGTGCTTCTGATGCTATTGGAGTTTAGCATTTGCTCTTTTTGTATATTGTGGTACAACATATATTGTGTATGCTTGCTGCATGTTCCCTTAGTCCCCATTTTTGTATAGCATCATGACATCATCAATTTGTATATGACATTGTCTACTGTCCTGTTGATTATTATATTATCTAGATGATTTATTTCCGTTGTTTCCATTATCATACTACTTCTGCTGATTTATTTATATACTATTCATTGTTGTGCTTCACTCTAATAAAGAGGGTATAGTCTCTCCATTGTGTCATCATAGACCTTTGCCGCTAATCGACAGTCTATGACGTAAGTAGAGGCGCGTTTAAGGCTATGTGGCCCCCCAAGTTCAGTTACTTATGAGTGAGTCGGGCCTAGGACATCACAAATGGCACCCCATAAAAGTGTCATATTAATGGAGGCACTTAAAAAAGGGTCTAAATCTTTGACTTGGAATTTTGACTTGGCCTTATTTATTTTTGTTAGATCTTTATTATTCTACTTTATAAATTATATCTCTTCTCATTGTAATTGTAGTGAATATATTTTAATGAAATGGAGTTTGTTGGTGTGTACTTGCTTCGTTTTATTTCCTCTATTTTTCTCTTTCTCCCGCTGTGAAAATATCTTTTTAAAAGTTAAAAACTGACATTTGGTATCAAAGGGACGGGTTGTATGCCCAAGTATCTAAGGTACGAGAACATGGAGAGTACCTCTCATCAAGCGACGAAGGAAAGCAGTGGTGTGTTGTTCCACTACCCAGCATTGACATCGTCCAACTACACCACATGGGCTATCAAGATAGAAGAAATCATGGAGGCCTAGGGAGTCTAGGATGTTGTGGTACCAATAGCCAGGGTGGACGTGGAGACAAAGACAAGACGACACAGGCACATCTACGCCAAGCTTTACTGTGGACATTCTCTCGCAGGTCACAGAAAAAGACGATTAAAGAAGTGTGGGACAACCTCAGGATGAGGTATATCAGAGTGAATCATGTCAAGAATGCAAGGCTACAGACTCTCAAACGCAATTTTGACATGTTGCACATGAATGAGGGAGAGTCTCTCGACGAGTTCGCGGGGAAGTTGAGCATCATGTCCAGTAAGTACAACAGTGAAGATGTCACACTAATCAAGAAATAGCTTAATTTCATGCCAAACAATTTCTACCAAGTCATGGCAGGAATTGAGCAATTTTGTGATATTGGCCACGTGTCGTTCGAGGAGGAAATCAACCGATTGAAGATATATGAGGAGTGGGCACGGCTCCACAACAACGTCAACAACGACAATAGAAAACTCTGACTCACTCGTGAAGAGTGGCTTGCGCGCACACGGAAAGATGGCGGGGAGTCGTCAAAGTGTGATACTGGTGACCCCGATTGGCGTGGCCGAGGAAGAGGGCGTGGCAAGTGACACGGTTGCAGCAAGAGAGGTCATGGCAATACCGACATGTCATGTCAAGATGGCGTAGATGATGTCAGCTTCCGCAACAAAGATGAGATTCATATTAAATGTTTTAATTGTGACAGAATGGGGCACTACGCCTTTGAGTGCAGGAGCAAATGGCATAATGAAAAAGAATACCTCACCCATGTTGTTGACAACGAACCTGCCCTGATGCTTGGTGTGACTTGGGAGGAAGCTTCATTCAAGCAAGATCGACAGGATACGATCCTTCTCAATGAGGAAAAGGTGGTGAGGTAGTTGCATGACAACAAGAAGAAACCTATCTATACTAATGTATGGTACTTGGACAATGGCACAAGCTAGATGAGAACACCACCGACAGGATGGCGGAAGATAGAAAAGAGGCGGCGATGACCGGCAATCACATGGAGGTTTTTAATATAGAGTGGCACTGGGATGCACATGTTGATGGAGATTCTCATGATCTACCGGAGTTTACCATGCTAGAATACCTACAACATGAGTCAGCAACAAGAGCACTGCGGACCGTGATAGGGTGGCAAGTGTGTCACAAGCCACAGAAGATGGAGAAGATGAAAAAACCCTCATACTTCACAGAGTGACAACCCCTGGTACCCATATACACCACAGTAGGTAGGGACTCCACCAGAATCTCTGGAAATTATGAGTACGCAAAGCACCAATTTGGAACCAATTCGATCCCAGACGTTTGTTGACATTTGTGCTGAGACTGAAGAGGTGCAACACCCTGATGATCTGCTGCTTCTCAAGGATGACGAACCGACCTCTTACCCTGAAGCAGCTAATGAGACTACATGGGAACAAGGCATGATTGGGAAGTTGGAGTCCATCAAACATCCCATGGAGCATGGAGAATGGTTGGATCCAGTAGACACTACAGAGTACAGGCATGTCATTGGGTATCTCAAAAGAAAGTGCGAAGAAGAGCTTGTCAGCCACTAATTATGGTATTGTTAGTAATCTTGATGATAAAAGAAGCATTAAAGAAAAGCGAGTTGATGTTGTGACGAAGGCACTAACGAATGTAAAGTGAAGACTGTTGGACTGCATGAATTCGGACCATGTTTGGATTAGGGTGGAGAATGTTCGTTAATAATCAAGATGTGCGTCAATAGTTGAACAAGAATAAATGATGTCAAATAATGACACCTAAAAATTAGCAGGAATTGTTGCCAATAAATTGGTGTCATTAATTGCACCCATAATAATGTTATATTAATGACACCTAAATTAAGGGGCCTAAATACTTGACTGGAAATTATGACATCGACCCAAATTTATTATTGTTTATTTCCTCTATAAATTAGATTATTTCTCATTGTAAATGTAGTGAATAGATTTTTAATAAATAAGGAGTTTGTTGGTGTGCTTTTGCGCCATTTTATTTCCTCTATTTTTCTCTTCTCCACCACTGTGAAAATATCTTTTTAGAAGGAAAAAACTAACAGAGGTGGTATTAGTAAAATATTAATTATGTCATATGATGTAGTATTGGTTAAAACTAATTTTTATTTTTAGACAAATAAGAATATTTTCCACGCAGACGTACTCAATGTGAACAGAACCAAAAGTGAATTCACTTGAACGGAAGGAATAATTTGCTCGAATAACATAACGCGCAATCTAATATTACTCCACGAATCCAAACACGGTTAATTTCCCACAAATATAGGCTATGCATTAAACATGAACGAATACACGCACATGCATACGACCCACATACAACATGCATGTATGTTCGTACGTCTATTTGCATCTGTGAGTGTGTTATTAAAGAGCTCTCATGTTTACACAAGTAAATTGAGCAAGGTTGACATAAATATGAAGTCAATTCACAATCTATAATCCATCGATTATCAAAGGAATAAACAGAACAACGGAGAAAGCGAATAAATTGAACACGGAATAAATCAAATAAAGGACACGAAACCCGCAGAAGGTTCCAGAGTGAAGAAAATTTTAAAGCAGTAGCAAATTATTTAGTAGAGTGCTACCTCGTGAGGGCAGAAAATGTATTTGAATAGATAGATTTCACTGTGAAAAAGGAAGACTGACAAGTCACGGAAGCGAAGGGGGGGTTTGAAAGTCCTGTGTGCTGTATTTCCACTCTCGTGCTTGTTTGTTGGTTTTGCTAAGTTGAAATTGGGCGGCCGCATAAATACGTTTCCGCCCTAAGAATCTTTGGCAGGAGTTGGATTTCGAATACCATCGTTGCTGCAGAAGTGGAAAACCTATGTGATTCGGAGGAAGTGGCAGAGGTAAAACCCCAACATGGCGGTGGGAAACAAGAATGCCTTCGTGCTCCCACCACAGACCCTCCATGTTGGTATTAATTACTCAGTTTGTGGACCGCCCTTACTTCTTTTTCAAAAACAGATTATAAATTCAAGGGGGCAGATTTTCTTTGTATTTTAGTCCTACAACATGATCAGATGACAACCATGATGATCGTGATGAAGACGACGTTGGATCCACCATTTATAGTCTCCTGTCCCCCAAATTACAGTATTATTGGCCTCTGATGAGATTTTTACATGCCTAAAGATCAGTATATGAATTTTTTTAATGTTATAAAAAATTATATTTTATAATGAAATTAGTATTGAAATTATTTAATAAATATTATTTTTTGTAAATACAAATGAAATTATTTTTTGCAGTCATACAAAATTACAATTCTTTTGAAAACCTATAAATTTATTATTTCTTTAAAACTATTAAAAATAGCTTTAAAAATGTATTACAGTTTTACTAATCTTCTTAAAATATATTATCTTTACATAGGCATAAAGAATTATGCTTTTATGAAAAGATATGAAAAAATATATATAATCATATAACATTATTATTTCTTTAAAAATTGTTAAAATTTGCTTTTTAAATTTATACAAAAATTTATTATTCATCGTAGAACATACTATTTTGTACAGATTTATTTATAATATATCAAACCGAAAAATTATGAATCATTTAAAAACTAGTTTATAAATGGTTCAGATTTAGAAATGAAATATTATTTTATTTTATAATTTTTTAAATTTTTAACAATTTAATAAAAATTAATAATTTCTAATTTGTTTAGAAAAGGTATATGAATGTTTCTTAAGTTATAAAAAAAGTGCAACATTTTATAATGAAATTTGTCATAAAATTATTTAATAATCATAATTTTCTCTAAATAAAAATGAAATTATTTTCTAAGGTCATAAAAAACAATTCTTTCCCAAACATAGACATTTATTATTTCTTTGAAAACCATTAAAAATAACTATGAAAATTTATTACAATTTCACTAATCATCTTAAAAAACAATATATGTACATAAGCATGAAGAAAATTATGCTTTTTATGTAATGATGTAAGAGACATACTTTTATAAATACACAACATTATTATTTCTTTAAAAATGTTAAAATTTACTTTTAAAATTTATAAAAAAAATATTATTTTTTGTAGAAAATACCATTTGTATGGAAAATTTCACTAAAACTTCCATCAAAACTTCTGATGTAACTTTCACTGAAAGTTTCACTTTATGGATTTATAATTGTTATTTATATAAAGTTTCCATGAAAAATACATTAAATATATTTTATAATTTCATTTCTTATAAATTTAGTTTTAGCTATAATTGCATAAAAACATTTCCATTTTTTATATTTTTAAATTTTTATTTATATATATATATATATATATTTTTTATTTACATTTTTATTCACATAGTATATACATTTTTATATGGTAGATTCTATTATATCTATAAAAATTATGTACCAAATACAATACATATATAATTACATTTATCATAAATATATTTTTTAAAAATTATTTTTTATTAATATATTTTTTAATTTTATATATACTTTTTGTTGTATTCAGAAACTTCCAGTGGAACTTTCAGTGGAAGTTCCATTGCAAGTTCTAGTCGAAATCTCGGTGTAACTTTGAATGGTACGTGCATGGAAACTTTCACCGAAACTTCCACTAAAACATCCAATTTAACTTCCACTGAAAGTTTCACTTAATGGATTTATAACTGTTATTCATAAATATTTTTTGAAAAATATATTAAATATATTTTATAAGTATATTTCATATAAATTTAGTTTTAGTTATGATTTCATAAAAAAAATCTATTTTTTATATCTGTAAATGTTTATTTTCCTATATATATAAATTTTATTTACATTTTTATTCAGATAGTATATACATTTTCATATGGCAAATTATATTATATTTATAAAAATTATGTACTAAATATAATACATATATAATTGCATTTATCATAAATATATTCATTATTTTTTTTGTTATTAATATATTTTTTAGTTCTATATATTTTGTTGTATTCTAAAACTTCTAGGGGAAGTTGCGGTGAAAGTTTCAGTGGAACTTCCACTAAAAGTTCTGGTTGAAATTTCAATGGAACTTTGACTAGGATGTGCACATAAACTTTCACTAAAAATTTAACTCCATAGATTTATAATTATTATTTGGATTTTTTTGAAAGATATATTAAATATATTTTATAAGTGCATTTCTTATAAATTTAGTTTTAGCTATAATTTCATAAAAATGTTTCTATTTTTTATATTTGTAAATTTTTATTTTCCTATATATATAAATTTTATTTACATTTTTATTCACATAGCACATACATTTTTATACGGTAAATTATATTATATTTATATAAACTATGTACCAAATATAATACATATATAATAGCATTTTTCATAAATATATTTATTAAAAAATATTTTTATTAATATATCTTTTAGTTTTATATATACTTTTTTGTTGTATTTTGAAACTTTCGGCAGAGCTTTTAGTGGATGTTTCAGTGAAAGTTCTAGTGGAACTTCCACTGAAAGTTTTAGTTGAAATTTTAGTGAAACTTTAACCGAGACATGCATGAAAACTTTCACTGAAACTTCCAGTGTAACTTCTGCTGAAAGTTTCAATTCATAGATTTATAATTGTTATTTATAAAGATTTTTTGAAAAAATATATTAAATATATTTTATAAGTGCATTTCTTATAAATTTCGTTTTAGTTATGATTTCATAAAAAAAATTCTGTTTTTTATATTTGTAAATGTTTTTTCCTATATATATAAATTTTATTTTCATTTTTATTCACATAGTATATACATTTTTATATGGTAAATTATATTATATTTATAAAAATTATATACCAAATATAATACATATATAATTTCATTTACATAGATATATTTTTTATCAATATATTTGTTGGTTTTATATATACTTTTTTTTTGTATTCTGAAACTTTCAGCGGAACTTTCAGTGGAAGTTACATTGAAAGTTCCAATGGAACTTCCACTAAAAGTTCCAATTGAAGTTTTAGTGGAACTCTGACTAGGACATATATGAAAACTTGCACTGGAATTTCCAATGTAACTTCCACTGAAAGTCTCACTCCATGGATTTATAATTGTCATTCATAAAAATTTTGTGAAAAATATATTAAATATGTTTCATAAGTGCATTTATTATAATTTTAGAGATTCACTAAAACCATCACCATAACTTCCACTAGAACTTCCACTGAACTTCAGTGAAACATTCAGTGGAACTTTAATGGGATCTTTCTTGAAAATTTAACTTGAACTTGCACCAGAACTTTTAATGGAACTTCCACTGAAATTTCCACAGAAAGGATTTATAAATGTTATTTATTATGTTTTTGTATAAAATATATAAAATATATTTTATTTGTGCATTTATTGTACATTCCTTGAACCAAAGTTTCTATGTTGCAGGTTGTTCCAATGTTAATGATGTTGATGTTGCATCATCATCTACTAAACTAGTTGTAAGGATGAAGTTCAAATCACTTGAGGATGCACACTATTTCTATGTTATGTATGGAGGACTAAATGAGTTTAGTGTATGTAGAAAATATTCTAATGTTTAAAAGAGATTTTGTGGATGTAAATTCCTATATAAAGTCGGTTTTAGGAAAACATTATAAAGAATTATCACAAATGAGAATGAAGTTGATTATCATTGCTTGTGAGACAGATGCGAGTTACGATATTGTCTTCTCTAATTTTTGTAATTTTACAAAAGATTTGACTATCATAAATACATAAACAGATAGAGTTATTGATCATGAAATTTATGACACAATTTTATGAAAGGTCACTTTTAAAAGGAAACAAATTAGGGAAGAGGGTGATGGAATAAAAAGTTTTTTTTAGAATATTCCTTTGGAACTTCTAGTGAAATGTCCTCTGGAACTTCCAATGAAAGTTTCCACTAAAATTTTCTAATGGATATTTTTACTAAATTTTTTAATGAAGGTGTTTAGCTTAATCAGTGACGTTTACACTAGAATTTTCCAATGAAACATTATTTTGGAAATGTCCATTGAAAATCTTCAATGAAAGATTTCACTGAAACTTCTATTAAAAGATTTCACTAATTTTTTAATGGACACTACATTTTTTAATGAAAGTATCTAACTTAATGGGTAATTTTTCCACTAAAAATTTTCAAGGAAGTTTTATTTTGGATTTTTTTATTGAAAATTTATTGTGAAAGTTCCATTAGAAGTACTAGTGACAGTTCCACTAGAAGCTCCGGTGGAACTTTCATTGAAACTTCTAATTTTAGTTTACCCTTACTTAATTTTGTTTTACCCTACTTAACTTTAGTTTTCCCTTACTTAACTTTGTTTGACCCCTACTTAACTTTAGTTTATCCTTACTTAACTTTAGTTTATAGTTACATAACTTTGTTTTACCCTTAATTAACTTTAGTTTTACGCTTACTTAACTTTGTTTTATCCTTACTTAGCTTTAGTTTATCCTTAACTTTGTTTTACCCTTAAAGTTTCATTGGGACTTCTGGTGAAAGTTCTATCGAAAATTCTAATGAAAGTTTCCACTAATTTTTTTACATAAGTTTTCACATAAATTCTTCATTGAATTTGATTTGTTTTTTACACTAGAAATTTTCAATGACAAATTTCAATTGATTTTTCAACGGTTTTTTTCATTAAAATTTTATAGTAAAATTTCTTAATGGATTTTTCCAATTGACTTTCCAATGGTTTTTTCCAGTATATAATTTTTGAATTTATTTTTGTAATGATATTTTTAGTGGGTTTTTTTTAACATATTTTCTAATGTATTTTCCATTGAAATTTTCTATTATTTAGTAGAATTTTTAAATAGAAATTTCCATTAAACTATTTTAGTGGAAATTTTCTTTGAAATTATTTTTTGACATTTTCCCCTTAAAAATAAAAATGTTATTTTTTCTTCAAATTGGTATTTTTTATCTTTTATAACATAATTTTTAGTTCCATTAAAAAATATATTATTTTTATGCCAATAAAAAATTACACCATAAAAATGTTTATGCATTTAAAAAGTATTGATTTTCTCTTTATTTGAGAAAATTTTATTTTTTCAAAACGATATTTTTATAAAATTTTTAAATGTAATAATGTTTTGTTGTATTTTTTAGTACATATTTTTAATGTATTTCATAAAAAATATTTTGTAAACTTACAAAGAATAATTTTTTTACAACATTATTTAAGAAATAAAAAATTGATATGTTTTAAAAAATAATAATTTATAGGAAATTTATAATTCTCAGTGTTATTAACTTTTTATAAATTGAGATGTTTTAATTAGTAATTTATATCAATGTTTTTGATGTGTTTTTTATGATGAAAAAAATAACAATTTATATTATTCTAAAATATAAATATAAATCATTATATTTTACAAACATTGAAATTTATTGATTTTTTATATTATTTTATTTTTTATTCATTAATTTTTTTTTATTAATTTTATGAAAAAATATTATTTTCTTGAATTATAATTTTTTTAAGTTTTCTAAAATTATTAATTTATCGTTTCTCTTAAACACAACAAATATCTCTTTACGTATAAATAAATTTCATTAATTTTTTAAACATTTTATGTTTTTTATTTTAAATCTTAAAAAACATTGTATTTTTTATGATGTATTACAACTATATCTCTATAATAAAAGAAGGGTAAAATGGGTTTTCCCAAAAAATCTAACAGTGCATTTTTTTAAAATTTTACAATCGGGCGACTTTCATTTTTTTGAACACACGTCATAATCTAAACTATACTAGATTGTCCTATAAAACCATGTATCTAGAGACAATTCTAATCCTATTAGGGTCAGAGGTTTCGAGGTTATTAATAGGTCCATTTCATTCTCTTTACTGCCATGTTTTTACAAGTGGAAACGGAGACCCCACCCCATCTGCATTTATAGTGAATCCTGATGAAATTGTCGTTTAATCGATGGAAAGGTTTTTTATGAAAAATCAATGTGAAATGGAATTGTAAAAATAATAGTAAATAAAATGGAAATAATGTTAACAATAATACTTATTATGGTTGAAAATTTTATTATGAAATAGGTGTTGAATTTTTAAATGATCCAAATATCATCGTATTTTAATCTCCAATCTCCACCACGAATGATGAGAACCAAGTCGAAGGCACCGAGTTGATTGCCCGCATAGGGGAGATGGATTTGTAAGCCCCGATAGTGCGAGGGAGATTAAATAAATTGAATGATACAATGGGTGCCCATCTCATTTCATTAAAGGTCTAATGAGTCTCAGCTTGTATGGATGGAGCAAACAAACCTATTATCTCTCTTATTCAAGCTCAAACATGATGTTCTATGTTTGGCCCACATGGTTGCATTAATTTTGGAAGTATTTCCCACATGGAGATTTTAGAATGACATATTTGAACACTTAAGTCTAATCTGGTGGTCTAGATACTTGAAGTAAAATTCGATGAGCTAGAGGTGGAAAGACACATGCTACTTTTCAAAAAAGTCTTTGTTAGACTTTATATTTTTGATTCTAAGGAGACAAGGTAGGTTTATTCTTTATGACTTTAGGGTATTAGACCCTTGACCATTGTATCACTCTTTGGCTATAAATAGTCACCTAATGACATTGTATTTTACATTCAAGACTTCAATAGAGATATTATGTTTGGTTTCTCTCCATTGTATGAAGATTGTTTCAATTATCCTCTTGCTGTTGTGCATTCTTACCACATCGGTCTACATATTAGATTAGTGATCCAAGATCACAAATCCCTCAACTATGTGCCTCAACCCAAGTTTGTTGTTGTGTGGATTGACCATCGCATCCCTCCCTTGAGTGTGTTGTCTAAGTAGTAGGTCACACTCCTTATAGCGTTGGTTGAGCACTTGCATCAACTATTGTTGGAAAAAAATCCCTCAAGGTAACATTGTAGCATTTTTGGGTTGATTATGTTTGTTGAAAAATCAGGTTTCCATGGAGAATTGTCGAGTTCCAGAGAATTTGTTTACAATCCATGTTGACAAAGAATGATGACAAAGGAACAGACGATCTAGAGGCAGTACAAAAGAGTAGTACAAGGTGGCGCCTTTTTCCAGTGTTTTCCAAATTTTTGGGGTCCAAAATTTGGAGGTTGGTGAGCATCATGAAAAGAGGATATCCTTGAAGATCATATTTAAATATGGAAAAGGCATGAATTTCACGAAGATAGGCTTCATGGATCAGATTTCACGAAGACAAGAAAAATGTTGACGGTGATGCTTCGTGATTACGTCATGATTCGTGAACGACAGAGGTTGAAGCGCATTGTGGTGGTGAAGAGCATTGCGAGGGAGCTTCGCGCCAGTGACGCGAAGTAAGTGACGAAATGCTCTGTGATTATGATGAGCTCCGCGATCGGAAAATTGCTGAGGTACTTTGCGATTTTGAGAGAATTTTGGTGGGAACTTCATAGCTTTGCGATTTGTGATGATGTGACATTGACTTCGTGTGAAAAGTTCGAGGGTCGGTGGAATTGCCTATAAATAGAGGCTGACCCCCTCGAGAGAAGAAGAGAGAGATTTCAAAGAAAATCCTTTGCTCTCGTTTCGCGAAGGTAGTTCGCGAAAGAGAGGTGCTTCGCGGCGGCTAGCCTAGCTCCGCCAAAGTAAGTGCACTTCGCGAGGCCACGTTCTATAAGGAGTGTACTTCGTGAAGAGGTATGAGCTTTACGACGACCTAAGCATTGCAAAGGCTTGAGCTTCATGAGAGTGATTCGCGAGAGTGCTTCGCGAAAAGGTAGGAGCTTCGCGAAGGCTTGTTTGAGCTTTGCGAAATTGGGAGCCTCGCGAAGTAGGGTGCTTTGTGAAGGTGTTTCCAAAGGTAGTTGACTAGTGTTCAGAGGCAAAGGGGTATTCATCAGTGGATGAACTTTGGACTTCAACATAGTATCTATCAATAGTTGAGGATGCATTTATTCATGCAAATGAATAGACCTACAGGTCTATAAACTGTGAGTGGATCCCTTCCAAGTGCAGTGAGAAAAGGAAGAAGAAGAAGAAGGCAATCCTTTCTACCAACAGTGAGCCAGTGAAAGAGAAACAGGGAGTGACCATTGGGAAAGCAGTGAGCTGACCCTAAACTTTGTAAAGGCAGTGAGCCTGAGCATCGAAGTGATCTAGCCCGAACATTATTGGCAGTGATCCTCAGTGTATTTGGTACAACAACACATCGTCGTTGTATGCTCCTTGGATGTAGCCCAGTGAGGGTGAACCAAGTAAAAATCTCTGTGTCTGCCTGCTTGCTTCCCTGCATTGCATTCAAAGCATCATCATCAGATAAAGAAGAAAAATAAGTGATCATAATAAACACACAAGTGCAAACAAAGTGACCCTTGTAATAAAGAGGTCAAGATCCAGTGGGGCAGGAAGAATCTTGAAAAGAATATCCATACCCTGATTCACCCCCCCCCCCCCTCTCAAGGTATATAGGCCCCTATTGGTCCTAACAATTGGTATCAGAGCGAAGGTTGTCTTTATCTGATTTGTTGTATTCGACTTGGTGTAATAGATTTGTGTGGTTAAATCAGTCTGCTCTTATCTCGGTGTGCCATGGCAAAGGGAAAAACATCAATGAAGAATAAGAAGTCAGGTGATGTCCCTCAGTGTGGAAGTGTTTATGGAAAAAGTGTGATTCAACTAAAATAATCAAACAGCTTACTAAAGGAAGGTCTGGATGAATCTGATAGGGAAAATATTGATTCACTCAATCATGATGTTGGAATGAGTGAAGTACATGAACATAAAAGTGATACCGAAACAGCTGATGATGAAGAAGTTTTAAGAAGGAGGCCACAAGTAGATGTTGTCAACATGACAAAGAAATTGGATCAGAAATCTGATGAAGAATTTAAATCTAAAGATATCCGGATCCAAGTATTGGAAATTGAGGTCAAAAAGCTAAGAGTCTTAAATCAAAGGCTTATTAATGTGGCTACTGACCTAAGGGAGAAGAATGATTCTCAAGGTGAGGAACTAAAAAAGATGGTTAAAATGAAAGGAAAACAAAAGGCTGATGATTATGAAGAGAATAACAAATCAGATGAAGTTCTGAATCTGAAAGCTAGAAATGAAGATCTAGAAACACAGTTTTCTGAAGAAGTTTAGAAAAATCAAAGGCTAAAACAAGAGAATAAATCTGTCTCTGAATCTATTTCTCAAGAAAAATTGAAAGTAATGGAGCAAGGTGAAATGGTAGAAATGCTCACACGAGAACTGAAAGATGAGATGAGTTGTGGAAAGAATCTCAGAAGAGAACTCAATTCCCAACTTGAATCAAGTGATATGAAGATTCAGAAGTTGAAAGAAGAGCTAAAATCAGTAAAGAAGGAAGTGGAGAAATCCAATGCTAGAGGAAAGCCTAAAACGAAGGATGCCTTGCACTTACTATTTGATTATCCTTCGGCAGATGATGATGAAATGAAAAGCAAATTTGCTATTTCTGAAAAGAGGCAAGAACAAATTCTCTCAGCTCAAAGACCATACAGTTTGGAAAAAACTAGTATTGTATTTGATGAATCACCTCCCATGCATGATAAAAAGAGAGCTGTGAATAGTTCCAGATGTGAACAAAACCCTACAGGTGATGGAGATAGGCCTAAGAGGACAGTTACAAAAAGAAGTGACGACGTGTTCTATTTCTGCGGGATTCATGGCCATACACCAAACTTCTATTCAGAGGACCTGGAATACATTTTAGGCTATGAAAATATATACTTTGATAAATCTGAGAATAAGAAGAAATGTCATGAGAAAATAGAGAGAATAGTCTCTCAGAGGAAAGTATTCATTAGATGCTATTACTGTGGAAGAATGGGACACACCATGAATATGTGTCAGGAAGCTCAGGAGCTCTATGTCAGAGGAAGAACTCAAGCAACATCAATATCTCGGTTGAGAGATAAAGAAATGAGGTATGACTTTAATGGAATATGTTTCATACGTTCTAATCATGGGAATTTGACAAGATATTGTAGTAAGAAGAATGCAAGAATGGAAAAGGAGCCCAGAAATAGATTCTTGACTCTAATGATGTATAAAGAGAAATCTTACATTGAGAGACAATATGGAAAGTTGGATAATAGGATTAGAGACTCAGGGGAATCACATGGAGCTGAACGAAAGGTGTATTTATCACCTCCTCTATCACACTCACAACCTCCCTCTAAGAAATAACATGAACAAATCTGGAAGAAAAAGGGAGGAAATGCTACAGTTGTGAGTAAGAAGAATGTACATTCAGTGGAGGACCTTCCACCAACGCAAAATAGTGTGGTGACTCAGAAATATGATAAAAGAAAAATAAACAAAGAATGCATTGAAAAATTTGCATGTCGTGTGCCACAACAAGAAGTGGAGGAAATAGGAAGATCCCTACAACGGAGGAAGGAGAAAGGGAAGATGACAAGAAGATATATTCCTGCTCAGAGAAGGGATGAAGGGAAATGGAATTTTGGTGAAACATCAAAGATTAAAACGTGTACTAGTGGGTTTAAACCCCAAGTGGTGAGAAAGGTCAGGCCTGCAGAATCTACATATCAGAAAAAGACTCAGCATGCGGGTAATGAATGCTTAGTCATATGACCATAACAGTTGAAGTTGTCTAGGAATATAGAAGAAGCAAGAAAAGAGTATGATGCTCTGCAAGAAAAAATCAAAGGGTTGACCCATCAGGATCAACTGCAATCCTCATCTTAAGGATTCTAGAAGCACCCCTCTCCCTATGTATATAAATGTTGTTAACTGATGATTCAAGTGTTTCAGGTTTTAGGGAGATACGATCCAAGGGGAAGTGGCATCTAAAGATACAAAGTGGAGAAGTGATATGCTTCAGAGTTTCGATTGAATCAAATCAGGTACTAAAGTTGAAGAAGAAGGGGAGAAACAGAGCACAATAGGAAGTGATTGTGTTATTAACTTTGTCTCTTGTTTCCTACACCGAGTGATGACTTAGTAGGCTTAGAGATTTTTTTAATGGATCAATTTCGAGTGGAAGATGAGAATAGATGATGTAGAAGAAGAAGAATGTTTATGGGTCTAAACAGTGGACTAACCCCAGGAAGTGTTGCATAACATAGGGGCATCATTCAATAGAAAAATCAGATGCAAGATCCACCAAACAAATAATTGGATGACCCAGCTCAGGTGTTGTCTATTGAGAGAAGACATATTGCTAGAGAAGCAGTAATAATCATGCATCTCATGTTTATCTATTTTGTTCTAACAATGTGGCATCAACTAACTATTTTCAGGATACCAAAAAGCTACGAGAGAGTATCAACAATGGTTCAATAAGAAGATCAAAAAAAGGGTTGAAAGAAATGACGTCATTGAACAATGACACATTGAAAAGTTTTCTATTGAATGTGAGGAAGTGGTAAGAGACTCAGGGGGATTAAAAGTGGTTGATACTGATTCATAAGATAATCAGACATGGGAGATTGTTTCGAGGACAACAGATAAGAATGCCATCGGGACTAAATGGGTCTATCGCAACAAGATGAATGAAGATGGTACAGTGATTCAGAACAAAGCACGACTAGTGTGCAAGGGGTACTCCCAGATCGAGTGAATAGATGTTGATGAGACATTTTCACTGGTTGCAAGGCTGGAGACAATCAGATTATTCCTAGCCATCGCAGTGCAACAGAAGTTCAAAGTGTTCTAGATGGACGTCAAATATGCATTTTTGAATGGGGTTCTGGAGGAAGAGGTGTACATTGAGCATCCAGATGGTTTTCTCATTCATGAGGATGAGAACAAGGTTTGTCGACTAAAAAAGGCATTGTATGGGCTAAAAGAAGCACCAAGAGCATGGTACTCAATGCTTGATCAGTACTTGAAGAAGCTTGGTTTCCAGTGTGGGGGAGTTGATTACAATCTTTATTTCAACAACAACAGTAATCAAAGGATGATGGTCGTGGTTTATGTCAATGACATAATATTTGGCGGATTAGATGAAGCTCAGTGCAGACAGTTTTCCGAATTCATGAAAAGTGAGTTCGAAATGTCAATGATTGGCGAGCTAAGATTTTTCATTGGTCTACAGGTGACACAAGGAAGGAATGGAACATTCATTTCACAATCCAAATATGCCAAGGAGGTTTTGAAAAGATTTGGAATAGAAAATTTCAAGGAGATAAAGACTCTGGTAGCTACCCAGATAAAATTGTCCAAATATGAGGATGACAAGGCATTCAATATCACAAAATACATGCAAATCATTGGAAGTTTGCTATACTTGACTACAACAAGGCCTGACATTGTATTCGCCACATGCGAAGCAACGAGATATCAGAGTAATACTGTCACGACCCGTCCTCGGGGCCCGTGTCATGACTACCCCAAGCCCTCCTTCCATAGGCCAGGGGCTGGCGACTAGCACCAAAGGCGTAAATCCCGATAACTGGGAAGGCATTGCCTTTATAAAAGTAAACAAAACACCACAGAGTACAAGCGGAAGTAAAACACTAAGTACAAAGGAAAGTGCTGAAAAGAAAATGGCCCAAAATACAAACCCAACTGAAAGTACAGCTACAGCTGAACGAAAGTACAACAGAAAAAGACAAACAACTGGAAGAAAGGAAGCAGCTCCTAGGTCGTCCTCCTCGGATCCTACCTAAAGGGTAGGTACAGATAGCGCAACACTTGGATCGTCCACCACGGATCCTACCTAAAGGGTAGGTACAGATAGCGCAACTCCTCAATGTTCTCGCCCGTCAACCCCCTCCGAGTGTCGTCTCACCGTGAAGTACACCTCCGGATACTGACTCGTCTTGTGGTCCACCTCTGGGTACCGTCTAGTCCTCGAACACTCGGGCTCCGTCAGCTCTGCCCTTCGTCTGCAACCAACACAACAAGGTGCGGGAATAGCCCGTTCAGGGGTGAGTATAACGATACCTAGTAGGGACCCCGAGACCATCAAGGTCTCACTAAAACAAACATGGAAAACCATAAAGAAGATCTCAACAGATAACCTCTACTTAGGTGTATGCCCATACATATACCTAAGTTATCAAGTAACCCATCTCAATCATGAGGAAACACAAAGATCATGAAATCAACGGATAACCACTACCCAGGTATATGCCCATACATATACCTAAGTTATCAAGTGACCCATCTCAACCATGAGGTAAACACAAAGGTCAAAAGTCTCAGCTCAAACCAGGATTTTCATTATCGAAACCGTAACTGCTGAAGAGCCCTATCTCTGGAGTGTACAGTGGTCCTGTCATGACTCCGAGGTACTGCTCACTAACCTAAGACTGTTGAGTTACTCCTCCTGTTGAGTACCGCGGGCCAGCCACCCAAACACATTAGTGCTTACCGCCGGGGTATTCCACCCAAACACAGTAGTGCACACCCCCTAGTAGCCTGCAAAGGTACTCTCCGGACGAGTACCAAGGGTCTGCACTGTCACACAGGTAGTGCTCCGTCCGCCATGGGTCTGCACCCAAACAAAGTAGTGCTCCGTCCACTGGGCTAGTCGACTCAATCCAAGTCGAGTCGGTCAAGCAGTCGTCAGGTCTCAGTCGACTACACGGTCTCCGTACTCCGCACGCTCGTCTCTGGGAGGGTCCGCTCCACGAGCTACAGGTTGATACTCCAAGTATCTCAAAGTCCCACAAAGAAGTATCTCAAAGGACCGCCTCGTCATAGGGGTCTCAACGCAACAGACGACACGCCAATAGGACGCTCGGTCTGTGAGTTACTAGCTTTTTTGTCCCAGGGGCCCGGTTGGTTTTGTGAGCGAACCAACCCGGCCGTATCTCAACTGTACCCCGAACTCTCATAGGGTATACTCATAGGGACTATTTCTCAACGTGATCACCGACGCTGCTGACGGTTCGTCAAACAGACGTCCGGTCTGAAAGATATCAGCTTTTCCGTTCCAGGGGCCCGGTTGGATTTCGGGTACAATCCAACTCGGCCATACTCCAACTGCATCCAAACCTCAGGCGATGTATGCCAAAAGTTCTGTCTCCTAAAGAGGAATTCAACGAGACAGACGGCGCGTCAATCGGACGCCCGGTCTGTGAGTTATTGGCTTTTTCGTTCCAAGGGCCCGGTTGGTTTCATGAGCGAACCAACCCGACCGCACTCCGATGGCGTCCAAACCTTGAGCGGTGTAAGCCAAAAGTTCTGTCTCATCAAGAGGAAACCAACAAAGTCGACGACATGTCAATCGGACGTTCGGAACTCAAGATATAAGCGTTTCTGCTCTGAGGGCCCGGTTGGTTTCGTATCCGAACCAACCCGGCCGAACCCAAAGTATTTTGAAACCTTGAGTTTAATATACCGAAACGACCGTCTCGATCCAAGGGTCGCATCGCCGCTGACGGTGCATCGATCGGAGGTCTACAACTCAAGATATGAGCGAAAAACCGAAAAAGGTCCGAAAGCGGGGGGTCTGGGCCCGAACCGACCCGACCCAACCCCCCTGGGTCGGCCCGAACCAGGTCCGGGTCCAACCCGGCTGGGCGCGACCCAGCCCGGCCCGGCGCGGCCGGTCCGGCCCGGGGCGGCTCGGCTCTGGCCGAGCGGTCCGGCTCGGCGCGGGCCGAGCGACCGCGTAAAAAGGGGGGCGCTGCCCCCTTGGATGAAACCGCGGCCCCCCGCACGGGGGCCGCTCCCTGCCACCGGACGCGGCGTGATGTCGCGTCTTGCTGGTCCCGCGCGGCCCCTTCCCGGCGGCGCGCCAGTGGAGTCTTCCGCGGACCACCGGAGTTGCTGCGGTGGTCCGATTTCAATTCCGTCTGCGCCGGTGGTCCTCCCGGGAGCCGAAGATTGCTGCAAAGGATTCAAAACGCCATTGCGGACCGCATCATCATCGTCCGTCAATCCTCACTTCGACAACAAATAATGGGGTCTTCAAATCACCTCCTCGGCCCTGACTCCGCCCGCGGTTTCGTTCGGCCCCAACGGCGCGGCGCGACGGCGCCGCGCTTCTTCGCCGCGTTCTTTTTTCTCATTTTCACACGGTGCAAGGGCACTGCACTGCCTTTCACATGCCGCAACAAACTCAAACAAACAAGGGGGGAGGAGGGTCGGCCATGTTCGTGCGGTCCGACCCCCTCCTATTATTACGATAACAGGCGGCCCAATTGAAACCAAGAAAGGCGACAGATGAGATCACGGTCAACAATAAAATAAACCCCTATAACTTCCTGCAACAGAAATTCCCAACCCGCAAGGAAAACGTTTGCGGATCAATTAGATAATAAGTTGATCCGTGTTTCCCTGTTTTCTTTAGAATGAAAGAAACGAGAGAATAAAATCATTCTCAAATAATTCCCTACCTCAACGTTGTCGTCGAACGTGAGTTCGTCGCGGAATTAACCGTCGCGGAAGAAGAGGATCGTCGCGGAAGAGAAGGATCGTCGTGGAAGAAACGTCGTGGAAGGAGCATCGCGAAAGAAGCGTCGATCTTCGAGGGTTTGGCGTTCTTCGTCGGAGGTCGGAGCGTTCTTCGCGTTCTTCGTTGAAGAAGAACGCTTTCCTCCAAATCCCCTCCACGCCACAAGTTCCAACAGAAATAAAATAAGAGTTATCTTATTTTATTAACGCACATGACACGTTTGAATTTCAAAAGAAACGAAACGAACAATTAATTCAATGAATTAATTGTAACGATTTAACTGCCCAATTTAATGAGGCGTTTCTTAACCAGAAAAACGTAAGGTTTGACTTCATTAAAAAGGGGGGTGCGGGTGCGTTACTTAGAAGGAAAGAAACGGTGGGGATCATGTGGGTCCCACCTCACAAAATATCCTACCAAGTGGGTAGGATATTGTGGGTCCCATCTAATCCGATTAACTTAGGTTAAGCCAGCTTTAAGGAAAATAAAATAAAGTGTCGCACCACTTTTATTTTATTTCTTAACTTAACCCAAAAAAATAAAAACCACACCCGAGCAAACGCAACTCCAGAAAAGGTGTTTCTAAATAATTACCGGCATTGCGATTCCATCAGTGCCCTCAGAATTCGATTCTGAGAACCATTTCAAAAGTTAGAAAAACCCGATCATTCGTTCACTGAACGTACCCGAGCTAAACTTCGGAAAATGATTCCGGGCACACCGGGCCTCGGAATCAGGCGCCGTCAGAAACTGCATTCTTGTAAAATCCCAAAGAAAATTAAGAAAAAAAATTTCCCTTGAATTTTACGGGTCTTTACATTACTCCCACCTCAGGGCTTTACGTCATCGTAAAGCTTTAACATAAACTAGGGATACAAAAGCGGTATTGAGAACGCATCTGAGCCTTTTTCTCCCATGTGCTTACCTGGAGGTTTCTGTACTGCCAAATGAAGTGCACCAGAGGAATCGAACATCCTCAAAAGACCTCCCCTGTCGATCCTCGATTCCCCACTGGAACCTCCATGGAAGTCACCCCATCGCCGTCGTCCATCTCCTCATGGTCGATGATATGTGAAGGGTCGAGCACGTATCTCCTCAGTTGAGATACGTGGAAAACGTCGTGCACCTGGTGTAACTGAGGTGGATGGGTCAAGTGGTAAACCACCACGCCTACCCAGCTGAGGACCTAAGAAGGTTTGCTGGACCTCGGAGATAACTTGCCGCCTTGGCCACATCTCTATAAACCTCGTCAAGGTGAGACCCGTATAAGGACGTGTTCGTCACCCTCGAACTCTAGAGGTCTACAATTCCTGATAGAACTGAAACTCAAAATGACTGCTGCCACAAGGGTAAGGTTGACCGACTCAAGAATGATCGGTCGCACCCTCCCATGCATGAGTTATCCTGTGCTGCCTGGGGTTTCCTTTTCGCCGACCAAGGAAAACCCGTCCCGACGCCGTAGTTAAACCACAAACGTTTTGCCTAATACCGTCAATCTGTGTATGAACTGTGATTGCCCAGTCCATACTCAAACCAATGTCATAAGGCCTCGACGCTGCCACCAAGAGATTCCAACCGAAACTCTCACCTCGAGGGTCTGACCACACTGTCGGCGTAAGTGTGATTATCGAGTCTTCTCCCAAGGTATCTCCAGACGTGAGGGTCAAGTCCACGGCTTACCGGAAACTCTAGGTCTGGGACAAGATTTGTGAAAGCAAGGAATGATTCATATCGACGTCTGTTACTATAGCAGCTAGTAGTAGACACAGACTGTCCCTTGAATCATTTTTAGAGCCATTGGGTCACACTCCTTGACCGCATGCAGCCGCACTCTTCCTCCGCTCTCCAGCTCCCTGAGCCTGGCGGGGATAACTAAGGCGGGTGGTTGTAGCATGTTAAGATGTACACCACCTCATGCTGCTCTCCTAGATCTGCCTCCACGTCTGCTGCTTCGCAGACTCATCTCTCCTTAATGCTTCCTCTTCTTGAAACATTTAACACGCCCGAGTCTCTAAGACTGGCACCGGTTTCCTATTTCTTACTGCACTGTGCAGTCTTCATCCGCTCCTGGATGATCTGCACCTTCTTTGCCTATGATCTGGAAGAGCTGCTAAAATTTCTCCTTTTCTGAAAAGAGAAACTCGGTCTCATCCTCTGGATGAACCACACCCATTGCCTAATATAGTCAATCCTGACATGAAGGATGCATTCATGCCATGGACGACGTCGTAAGGCCTCGACGTAACTACCAAGAGATCCAACTGTCACTCTCGCCTCCAAGGGTCGAGTCACACTGTCGGCATCAGTGCGAGGTCACTGGGTCTCCTCCAGTAGAAATCTCGAAAGTGAGGGTCAAGTCAACAGTCTTAACCAGGACCACTCAATATCAACCAAACAAAAGGACAGGAAAGAAAACAAAGATAAGTGTCTTTTTATTATTGCAGCTCATAGTACAAAGACACGAATACAACAACAACATGGAACTAGAAGTACAAGGGACGTATCCACTAGTTCTTCTCCTGTCCACCTGCTCCTGGAGCTCTACTGCCTTGTCCACTGCTCGGTTGTTGTTCAAGCACCTACCACTGCTTCTGCCTCGGTGGCTCCTCCAAAGCCTGCGGATCAACTGTACGAGGAGTCGGACAGTCACGTGTCAGGTGACCCTTCCTGCCACATTCATAACACTTCCTGCTCCTCATACGGCTGGCTCTGGTCCTCTTGGAGCTCTGCATCATCTGTCTACTGCCCACAGATGACTCGGTTACTGATCAAAAACCTTGTGGCAAAGGCAGAAGCTCCTGTACACGCTCGAGGTGTAGATCTACTGGCACAAACTCCACCCTGAAGAAGGTCTCGAAGTCTTCCCATGTGAAGGTCATCCCATCACAAAACTGGAACAAGTGGCTCCACCACCTGCCTGCTGCTTCCTGAAGAAGGCTGGCAGTAAAGATCACCATGAAGTCTGCAGGCATCCCCACTAGCCTGAAGACTCTCACCACTGCCTCCAGCCAATCCTCAGCCGCCTGTGGGTCCATCTCTCCCTGGAACCTGGGTGGCCTCTGGCGCTGGAACTCGTGCAGCGCGCTCAAGTGGCGTGCATCGCCTACTACTAGGGATGGTGGCCTCGGTGGCCCAACGTATGGTAGTACCGCTGGTGCCTCGACTGCAAGAGGGACCTGTACCGAATCCTCGTCGCTCGGCAGGCTGTCAGTACGCACATACCTATGGGCTCTAGCTGGTTGTCCGTGAAAAGGCATCCTGAAAGGAACAATGTGACACGACCAAATGATTATACCTGGTGAGATGACCTGGTTCGAGCTAACATTTAAAAACTTCTGGAAACACACACGCAATTAGTGTTTTCATGCACAAAGTCGGAAATCAGTTTTCAGGGTCCTGGTGTATGGATACGTCGGCCGCCCGCACCAACACTGGACTCCCTGAACTGAAAACCACACTCGGTACTCTTAACACTATTTCTTCACAGAAAGAAAATATCAGAGTTATAAGTTCTGTGGTAGAACCGAATCCTCTGATATCAATTTGTCACGACCCGTCCTCGGGGCCCGTGCCGTGACTACCCCAAGCCCGCCTTCCATAGGTCAAGGGCTGACGACTAGCACCAAAGGCGTAAATCCCGATAACTGGGAAGCCATTTCCTTTATAAAAGTAAACAAAACACCACAGAGTACAAGCGGAAGTAAAACACTAAGTACAAAAGAAAGTGCTGAAAAGTAAATGGGCCAGAATACAAACCCAAATGAAAGTACAACTACAACTGAACGAAAGTACAACAAAAAAGACAAATAGATGGAAGAAAGGAAGCAACTTCTGGGTCGTCCTCCTCGGATCCTACCTGAAGGGTAGGTACAGATAGCGCAACACCTGGATCGTCCACCACGGATCCTACCTGAAGGGTAGGTACATATAGCACAACTCTTCAATGTTCTCGCCCGTCAACCCCCTCTGAGTGTTGTCTCACCGTGAAGTCCACCTCCGGATACTGACTCATCCTGTGGTCCACCTCCGGGTACTGTCTAGTCCTCGAACACTCGGCCTCCGTCAGCTCTGCCCGTCGTCTGCAACCAACACAATGAGGTGCGGGCATAGCCTGTGCATGGGTGAGTATAACGATACTCAGTAGGGACCCCGAGACCCTCAAGGTCTCACTAAAACCAACATGTATAACCACAAAGAAGATCTCAATAGATAACCTCTACTTAGGTGTATGCCCATACATATACCTAAGTTATCAAGTAACCCATCTCAATCATGATGAAACACAAAGATCATGAAGTCAATGGATAACCACTACCCAGGTATATGCCCATAAATATACCTAAGTTATCAAGTGACCCATCTCAACCATGAGGTAAACACAAAGGTCAAAAGTCTCAGCTCAAACCAGAATTTTCATTATCAAAACCGTAACTGCTGAAGAGCCCCGTATTTAGAGTGTACAGTGGTCCTGCCACGACTCCGAGGTACTGCTCACTAACCTAAGACTGTTGAGGTACTCCTCCTGTCGAGTATCGTAGGCCATCCACCCAAACACAGTAGTGCTTCCCGCCGGGGTATGCCACCCAAACACAGTAGTGCACACCCCCTAGTAGCCTGCAGAGGTACTCTCCGGACGAGTACCGCGGGTCTGCACTATCACACAGGTAGTGCTCCGTCCGCCATGGGTCTGCACCCAAACAAAGTAGTGCTCCGTCCACTGGGCTAGTCGACTCACTCCAAGTCGAGTCGGTCAAGCAGTCGTCAGGTCTCAGTCGGCTACACGGTCTCCGTACTCCGTACGCTCGTCTCTGGGAGGGTCCGCTCCACAAGCTACAGGTCGATACTCCAAGTATCTCAAAGTCCCACGAAGAAGTATCTCAAAGGACTGCCTCGTCATAGGGGTCTCAACGCAACAGACGGCACGTCAATCGGACGCCCGGTCTGTGAGTTACTAGCTTTTTCGTCCCAGGGGCCTGGTTGGTTTTGTGAGCGAACCAACCTGGCCGTATCTCAACTGTACCCCGAAATCTCATAGGGTATACTCATAGGGACCGTTTCTCAATGTGATCACCAACGCCGCTGACGGTTCGTCAAACGGACGTCCGGTCTGAAAGATATCAGCTTTTCCGTTCCAGGGGCCTGGTTGGATTTTGGGTACAATCCAACTCGGCCATACTTCAACTACATCCAAACCTTGGGCGAAGTATGCCAAAAGTTCCGTCTCCTCAAGAGGAATTCAACGAGACAGACGGCGCGTCAATCGGACGCCCGATCTGTGAGTTATTGGCTTTTTCGTTCCAGGGGCCCGGTTGGTTTCGTCAGCGAACCAATCCGACCGCACTCTGACGACGTCCAAAACTCGAGCAGTGTAAGCCAAAAGTTCTTTCTCATAAATAGGAAACCAATAAAGTCGACGACACGTCAATCGGACATCTGGAACTCAAGATATAAGCGTTTCCGCTCTGAGGGCCCGGTTGGTTTCGTATCCGAACCAACCCGGACGAACCCAAATTATTCTGAAACCTTGAGTGTAATATACCGAAACGACTGTCTCGATCCAAGGGTCGCATCACCACTGACGGTGTGTCGATCGGAGGTCTACAGCTCAAGATATGGGCGAAAAACCGAAAAATGTCTGAAAGCGGGGGGTCTGGGCCCGGACCGACCCGACCCACCCCCCCTAGGTCGGCCCGAACTGGGTCCGACCCGGCTGGGCGCAACCCGGCCCGGCCTGGGCGGCCCGGCCCGGGGCAGCTCGGCTCTGGCCGAGCGGCCACGCAAAAAGGGGGGGCGCTGCCCCCTTGGATGAAACTGCAGCCCCCCCCGCGCGGGGTCCGCTTCCTGCCAACGGACGCGGCGTGATGCCGCGTCCTACTGGTCCCGTGCAGCCGCGGGACCAGTCGCCCGCCGCCGCGGCTTCAGCCGCAGCGGCCCCTTCCCGGCGGCGCGCCGGCAGAGTCTTCCGTGGACCACCGGAGTTGCTCCGGTGGTCCGATTTCAATTCTGTCTGCGCCAATGGTCCTCCCGGGAGCCGAAGATCACTACAAAGGATTCAAAACGCCATTGCGGCCTACCTCATCATCGTCCGTCGATCCGCACTTCGACAACAAACAGCGGGGTCTTCAAATCGCCTCCTCGACCCCGACTCCGCCCGCGGTTTCGTTCGGCCCCAACGACGCGGCGCGACGACGCCACGCTTCTTCTCCGCGTTCTTTCTTCTCATTTTCGCGCGGTGCAACGACACTGCACTGCCTTTCACGTGCCGCAACAAACTCAAACAAACAAGGGGGGGAGGAGGGTCGGCCGTGTTTGTGCGGTCTGACCCCCTCCCATTATTACGATAACAGGCGGCCCAATTGAAACCAAGAAAGACGACATATGAGATCACGGTCAACAATAAAATAAACCCCCATAACTTCCTGCAACAGAAATTCCCAACCTACAAGGAAAACGTTCGCGGATCAACTAGATAATAAGTTGATCAGTGTTTCCCTGTTTTCTTTAGAATGAAAGAAATGAGGGAATAAAATCATTCTCAAATAATTCCCTACCTCAACGTTGTCGTCGAACGTGAGTTCATCACAGAATTAACCATCGCGGAAGAAGAGGATCGTCGTGGAAGAGAAGGATCATCGCGGAAGAAACGTCGCGGAAGGAGCGTCGCGGAAGAAGCGTCGATCTCCGAGGGTTTGGCGTTCTTCGTCAGAGGTCGGAGCGTTCTTCGCGTTCTTCATCGAAGAAGAATGCTTTCCTCCAAATCCCCTCCACGCCACAAGTTCCAACAGAAATAAAATAAGAGTTATCTTATTTTATTAACGCACATGACACGTTTGAATTTCAAAAGAAACGAAACAAACAATTAATTCAATGAATTAATTGTAACGATTTAACCGCCCAATTTAATGAGGCATTTCTTAACCAGAAAAACGTAAGGTTTGACTTCATTAAAAAGGGGGGTGCGGGTGCGTTACTTAGAAGGAAAGAAACGGTGGGGCTCGTGTGGGTCCCACCTCACAAAATATCCTACCAAGTGGGTAGGATATTGTGGGTCCCATCTAATCCGCTTAACTTAGGTTAAGCCAGCTTTAAGGAAAATAAAATAAAGTGTCGCACCACTTTTATTTTATTTCTTAACTTAACCCCAAAAAATAAAAACCACACCCGATCAAACGCAACTCCGGAAAAGGTGTTTCTAAATAATTATCGGCACTACGATTCCATCGGTGCCCTCAGAATTCGATTCCAAGCACTAGTTCAAAAGTTAGAAAAACCCGCTCATTCGTTCACTGAACGTACCCGAGCTAAACTTCGGAAAATGATTCTGGGCACACTGGGCCTCAGAATCAGGCGCCGTCAGAAACTGCGTTCTTGTAAAATCCCAAAGAAAATTAAGAAAAAAAAATTCCCTTGAATTTTACGGGTCTTTACAAATACCAAGGAAAGACACATGCTTGCAGTGAAAAGAATACTTTGGTATATCAAGGGTTCAGTGGACTTTGACTTGATGTATAATGGCAAAACTCAGTCAGAATTGTTGGGATATACTGATGCAGATTGGGCCAGTTCAGCAGATGATAGGAATTCAACATCAGGAGGTGCTTTCTATCTTGGCGGATTGTGTGTTTCTTGGCTAAGCAAGAAGCAAGATTGTATTTCATTGAGCACTGCAGAAGTTGAGTACATTGAGGCCACTCAAGCATGCACACAATTATTGTGGATGAAGCAGCAACTTGATGATATGGGAGTTGAAGTGAAGTCTCTGATCGGAATCCAGTGCGATAACTCAAGTGATATAAATCTTATCAAAAATCCCATCCATCTCTCAAGGACAAAGCACATTGAGATAAAGTATCATTTTTTCAAGGAGAAGGTTGAGAAAGGAATCGTGAAGTTGGAGTATGTGCCTACCAAGCTACAGGTTGCAGACATTCTAACAAAAGCCTTACCCAATGATGCTTTTGAGAGGCATCGACTGGATCTAGGAGTTTAGTCAACTCCCCGCACTTAAAAGAGTGTGGATGTGGATCCCCCACCCCCCTCTCCCCGAGGTATGGTGTGTTTTTCTCTACTGTGCTAATGTGTTTTCTTACCAATGTCTCAGACCACAGAGGAGTGTCCTTTGGGTTCATTGACAAAGGGGGAGAAATAGTGACTCCTCAAGGGGGAGAAAATGTGGCTAATAAAGGGAGAAAATGTCTTTGTCAAAGACATGGGGAGAAGCTGACAGGTGGAGTAGTGAGATATGGGTAGAGCAATGAGATAGGGGGAGCATATTAATTCCGACGATGCTAGAAGTGATCAATCAAAGCATAGATATCACGACAACTAAGGATCATGATAAAAGAAGAAGAGTGATGTTGGAATGGTGTGAGAAGGTGTCCAGCTATCACGAATTGGTATCAGTGTGGTTCAACATTTGGTATCAATTTAGCAATTGGTATCAGTTTGGAATCGACAATTTGGGTCTGACATGAAGTGATTCATTGATGAACTTTTCATAATACTCTTGTTTCTCATGCCGAGCATTGATCATGTGGGCTTAGAGTACGTGTTAAGTGAATCCTTGAATGCTGTCAGAATTGCTAGAGGCAAATGGTGGTAGCGGTTGGAAGAAGACTCAGTGAGGTATCAACGTGTAGAAAATCATTCTGAGAAGATTTGTGAAGAGTTGTCAACAAACCCAAAGGGGGAGATTGTTGGGCAAAAATCCCTCAAGGTAACATTGCATAATTTTTGGGCTGATTGTGTTTGTTGACAAAGAAGGTTTCCATGGAGAATTTTTGAGTTCCAGAGAATTTGTTGACAATCCATTTTGACAAAGAATGATGACAAAGGAACGGATGATCTGGAGGCAGTACAAAAGAGCAGTACAAGGTGGCGCTGTTTTCTAGTGTTTTCCAAATTTTTGGGGTCCAAAATTTAGAGGTTGGTGAGCATCGCAAAAAGAGGATATCCTTGAAGATCATATTTAAATATGGAAAAGGCATGAATTTGGCTAAGATAGGCTTCATGGATCGGATTTCACGAAGACAAGAAAAATGTTGACGGTGATGCTTCACGATTACGTCAAGCTTCGTGAATGGAAGAGGTTGAAGCGCATCACGGCGGTGAAGAGCATTGCGAGGGAGCTTCATGGTGGCGATGCAAAGTAATTGATGGAACACTCTGCGATTACGATGAGCTCTGTAATCAGAAAATTGCCATGGTGCTTCGCGATTTTGAGAGAATTTCGGCGGGAACTTCAGAGCTTCACGATTTGTGATGACATGGCGTTGAATTCGCACGGATAGTTAGAGGGTCAGTGGAATTGCCTATAAATAGAGGTCGACCCCCTCGAGAGAAGAAGAGAGAGATTTCAAAGAAAATCTTTTGCTCTTGTTTCGTGAAGGTAGTTCGCGAAGGCAGTGTGCTTCGCAAAAGAGAGGTGCTTCGTGGCGGCTAGTCTAGCTCCACGAAAGTAAGTGCACTTCCCGAGGCCGTGTGCTCTAAGGAGTGTGCTTCTTGAAGAGGCAGGAGCTCCGCAACCGCCTAATCATTGCAAAGGCTTGAGATTCACGAGAGTGCTTCGTGAGAGTGCTTCGTGAAAAGGCAGGAGCTTCGCGAAGGCTTGTTTGAGCTTCGCAAAATTGGGAGCCTCGTGAAGTAGGGTGCTTTGCGAAGGTGTTTCCAAAGGTAGTTGCCTAGTGTTCAGAGGCAAAGGTGTATTCATCAGTGGATTAACTTTGGACTTCAACAAATCATTTATCAACAGTTGAGGATGCATGTATTCATGCAAATGAAGATACCTATAGGTCTATAAACTGTGAGTGGATCCCTTCCAGGTGCAGTGAGAAAAGGAATAGGAAGAAGACAATCCTTTCTACCAGCAGTGAGCTAGTGAAAGAGAAACAGGGAGTGACCCTTGGGAAAGTAGTGAGATGACCCTAAACTTTGTAAAGGTAGTGAGCCTGGGCATAGAAGTGATCTAGTCCGAACATTATTGGCAGTGATCCTTAGTGGATTTGGTACATCGACACATCGTCGTTGTATGCTCCTTGGACGTAGCCCAGTGAGGGTGAACCAAGTAAAAATCTATGTGTCTTCCTGCCTGCTTCCCTACATTGAATTCAAAGCATCATCATCAGATAAATAAGAAAAATAAGTGATCATAATAAACACACAAGTGCAAACAAAGTGACCCTTGTAATAAAGAGGTCAATATCTAGTGGGGCAGGAAGAATCTTGAAAAGAATATCCATACCCTGATTCACCCCCCTCTCAGGGTATATAGGCCCCTATTGGTCCTAACAACTATCCATACCCATCATTCAACACTTATCCTCAAACCACACCCTTCATCTACCAACTCACAACGTGAAGATCAGGTCACCCCAAGCATCTCACATTAGTTTGTATCAGAGCTTCGATTGACACAATAAACATCTATAAACTTTTTTCATTACATTTATCCATTACCCTTCTTATCTTTCCATATTATCCCCCTATTTTAAAAAATATTTTCTTGAAAACCTCTATAATTTTACCCATATTGTGTAAGATTTAATTTTTTTTGTGATACAATATTCACACATCTATATTTCCATTCACATTTACTCTCTTTGAATTTAGTTTTATAAGAAAAAAAATTAGAAAAAAATTATCACGAACCGCAATATTATGCTTCACTTCATTTAGCACAATTATTTTTATGAGCGACCGAAAAAAATATCAAGGACACATATTCACCCTTTTGTTCTTCATATTGTTAGAACCATTCATTTTCACCCCATCTTACACCACATTTGGCTCATATTATCTAATTTTTTATCATGTGTATCAATTAGGAAAAACTATTCCATTACACACCCACCATTTTCCATACTTTATCCATATTTTTTACCCTATTTCCAACCCTTTACCATTTCTTAACCCTTTACCACTCAAACGGGTTGTGTTAAACCATCACCCAACACAATCTTGATTTGGGAAGGATTGGTGGCACATGATTTCCCCAAACAAGGTATTATATTTCATAAGATCTTGGGATTTGAATTAAGTATTAGGAGTGGAGATAAATAAACAAAAACATCATTGAGTGTGTATCCTTGTGCGCATGAATGTGTACATATTGTGTGTGCGAGTATGTATCCTTGTGTGCATGAGTGTGTACATCTTGTGTGCATGTGTGTATCTTATTCATGTTAGTGTGTATCCTTGCATGTGTGTGTGTATCTTTTCATGTATGAGTATGTGTGCATATTTGTATGCGTGAGTGAATGTGTATCATTGTGTGTGTTTCTCCCCATATGTTTTTTTGTTCATGTTACTTATAATGGTATAATATCATGGGAAAATAATCGCTCATGCTAGCAATGAAGGAAACAAAAGTAGATCTCCCACAACAGAAGCTACACAACTACAAGTGCATGTTCTGGTGAGCCATTTTGAGAAGTTTCTTATAGGAAGTTGGAGGTTCTGCATGAGAGGATAAATAAACTAAAGAATCAACCAAGCCTAAGGATGATCCATGATAACTCATGGTGTTCTATGAAACCACATCGTACCCACATCATGGAGGAGGAGAAGGAAAACTTTGATGATGATTTCATGGATGTCCCACAAAGGAGGAGGTTGTACTAAAAATCTAGAGGAGGCTAAAGGAGACCACATGATAATGACCTACATGGTGGCATCAAGGTGAAGGTCCCTTCATTTCAAGGGAAAAGAAGTATGGAAGCATACTTGGAGTGGGAGATATGGATCGAGCAGGTGTTTTCATGCCATGCATATTCTGAGGAGAAAAAGGTCAAAATTTATTCCCTTGATTTTTTTGATTATGCTTTAATTTGTTGGGATAAAATGCAAAATGATAGGTCTATATATAGCGGACGTCCTGTCAACACCTGGGATGACATGAAGTTTGTCATGCGAAAGCGGTTTGTTCCCTCACACTACCATAAATATCTCTATAACAAACTTCAATGACTTTCCCAAGGGAGTAAGAGTGTTGAAGATTACTACAAGAAAACACGAATTTACATGATTCAATAAAACATTGAGGAGGGTTTGGAGGCAACCATGACATGATTTTTACATGGGCTCAATCGGGAAATTACTGATCAAGTAAATATGTTTCATCACATGTAGATTCAAGATATGACCCACAAAGCCACCAAAACTGAGAAAAAATTTAAAGGGAGGAGGAAAATGAAGAGTCCCACTACCCATTTCACTCTATAGAGAAATTCAAGGAAGGATATTAGATAATCATCAAAGCCAAAAGAAATGGTTGATCATAAAAGTGACAAGGTAATTCTTCCACCTATGAAACCTACTTTTGAGGCCAACCAAACAAGGAATCAAGATATTTGGTGTTTCAAATGTTAAGAAAGGGGTTACATTGCTAGTGAATGCACAAACCAGTGCACCTTGACCATCAAAAAGTATATATAATGGGTGACCGATAGGGAGAGCTCAGAAGAGGAAGATGAGTAATCCCTATAAATTGATAATGGATAATTTGTGGAAGACAGTGAGATTATTGTCACTAGGAGAGTTTTAAGCACAAAAATGACCATTGAAGAGAAGGAGCAGTGAGAGAACCTTTCCCATACATGTTATAAGATCCATGGGAAAGTATGTAGTGTTATTATCAATTGGGGAAGCTATAAAAATGTGGCGTACACTGAGTTGGTGGAGAAGTTGGGATTTCCAACTTTGAAGCACCAATATCTATACTGACTTCAATGGTTAAATGATTATAGAGAGATGAAGGTCACCAAGAAGGTAAAGGCATTTCTCACTATTTTTATGTACAAAGATGAGGTTTTTTGCAATTTTGTACTGATGAAGGCACATCACTTACTACTCAAAAGACCATGGAAATTTGATCAGTGTGTTATACATGATAGTTTTCTAAACCATCATTCTTTTGTACTCTAAGGGGAACCTATAAACCTCATACCGATGTCCTATAAACAAATTTTGTAAGATCACATTTTGAGAGAGAAGAAAAAATGAGTGATGGCAGAAAAAAATATAGAAAATGAAAAAGGGGATAATTAGGGAAAAAGAGAAAATAAGAGAAGAAAAGAAATAGAGAGCATATAAAAATTGAGAGGGAAAAAATATTTGAGAGAGGATTAAAGTGTGATGTTGGAAAAAAAGAGTGAGGTTAAGGATGGTTTGATTTCTTAGAAAAACCTTTCAATAATCATGTACAAATAGGTTATGTTGAACACCAATGACTTAACATGTCCTTTTACTACATGTTGTTAAGTCTTTGTTGCAGGAATTTGATGGAATGTTTCCTGAAGAGGTGCTACCTAGTTTTCCACCCTTTAGAGGTATTGAGAATCAGATTGAACTGATACCTAGAGCATACTTATCGAACCACCCTATATAACACACCAACCCATAGGAGACAAAAGAAATTCAAAAACAAGTTCAAGATTTGTTGGATGTGGGATATATCAGAGAGATACATAGTCCATGTGTTATACCAATGCTTCTGGCTCCCAAGAAGTATGGAACATGGAGAATTTGTATTTACTATATATCCATCAATAACATCATGGTCATGTATCATCATCCTATCCCTATGTTAGATGATATGATAGATGAGTTAAATGGATCTACTATTTTCTCAAAAAATTATTTAAGAAGTAGATTCCATAAACTTAGTTTGAAAGAAAAAGATGAGTGGAAAACTGAATTTAAGACAAAAAATGGACTTTATGAATGTTTAGTTATGACCTTTGGTCTCAACAATTTTCCTAACACATTTATGAGGTTAATGAATCATGTCTTATATGCATATATTGAAAAATTTGTGGTAGTTTACTTTGATGATATTTTGGTGTATAATAAGGCTTTTCAAGAGCATGTAGATCACTTAAGAAAAGTCCTAGAGGTGTTAAGAAAGGAAAATTTGTTTGTAAACATTAAAAAGTGTGAATTTTTCCTCAATAAAATTGTTTTCCTTGGATTTTTTATTAGTAGTGATAGATTTTAGGTAGATATTGTGAAGATTAAATCCATTTAAGAGTGATCGAATCCCACCTCCGTTGGAAAGGTAATAAGTTTCCCTAGGATTGATAGTTTTTATAGGAGATTTATGAATGAATTGAGCACACTATAATCACCATTTAATGAGTTAAAAAAGAAGAAAATTCCTTTCAAATGGGGGACAACTAAGATAAGTATTTCTAGACACTCAAAGTGAGACTCACCCATGCACCCCTACTCTGCCTCCTTAATTTCGATAAGACCTTTGAGGTTGAATGTGATGCAAGTGGAATTGGTATTGGTGGAGAAATCATGAAAGAAGGTAAGAATATTTCATATTTTAGTGAGAAGTTAAATGGACCGACTCTAAATTATGATACTTATGATAAAGAATTTTATGCATTATTTCGAGTATTAAAAACATGGAAACATTATATTTAGACTAAAGAATTTGCGATTCATTCTGATCACGAGGCTTCTAAACACACCAGGAGACAACATAAGTTAAATAGGAGGAATTATAGGTGGATAAAATTTATTGAGACATTTTCATATGTTATCAAGCATAAAAAGGGAAGGAAAAAATCATTGTTGATGCACTTTTACACAGACATTCCCTTCTATCCTTTTCGGATTATAAACTCCTTGGTTTTGAATTCATTAAAGATTTATATTTCACTAACAATGATTTTTGTGAATATTTTATTAATTTTAAACCCTAAATTAGCTTGAAAAGGTTCTATTTACATGATGGATTCTTATTTTGTGTTGATAAACTTTGTATTCCCAATTTCTTTGCTCATTTAATTTTATTAAAAGAAGCACATTTTGGTGGATTAATTGGAAATTTTGGAATTTATAAAACATTAAGTGTCCTCAATGAACATTTTTATTGTTCTATAATTTCCAATTATACTGAAAAGTTTGTGAAGAAATGAATTGATTTCCATAAATAAAGATCTAAGTCAAATCTCATTACACTATACTTACCCCTATCCCTAATTCCCCTTAGGAAGGTATATCCATAGACTTTGTTCTTAGATTAACAAGGACCAAGAGGGGTAGTGATTCAATCTTTTTTATTTTGAATAATTTTTCTAAAATGGAACATTTTATTTCTTACCATAAAACTGATGATGCCTCTAACACTGCTCATTTATTCTTTCAAGAAATTGTGAGGCTTTATGGGATGCCTCGAAAAATTGTTTCTGATCGAGATCCTAAATTCCTTAGTTAATTTTGTAAGACCATGTGAAGTAATATTGGGAATAAGTTATTATTTTCCACCACATGACATCCCCAAAACAGCAGAAAAATTGAGGCGGTGAATAGGACATTGTAATCACTCTTGTGAACAACAATCAAGCAGAATTTTGAAGAATTGGGAGGAGTGATTACCACATGTAGAGTTTGTATATAACATGGACATACATTATGTAACTTAATTTTATTAATTTTAAAATTGTTTATTGACATAATATGTATTCCCCTACTGATGTAGTTACTTTTCCTTTGTAGGAAAAAATGGGTATCGATGAAAAAAGGCATGTTGAATTCATTAAGGAACTCCATAAAAAGGCAAGGAAAAATATTGAGTGAATACCCCAAAAACACGTTGATCATGCAAACAAGGGTCGTTAGAAAGTGTTGTTTGGGACCAATGACTTAGTATTGGTTAATATATGAAAGGAAATATTTCTTGATAAGCATAAATCAAAACTTATTCCACGAGAGGAGATAAACCTTTCCAAGTGCTCGAGAATATTAACACCAATTATTACAAGATATGTTTTCTAGGTGAGTATGGTGTAAGTTCTACTTCCAATGCTTCTGATATTTCTCCTTTTGTGGGTATAGAGGATGAATATTCAAGGAAAACTTTTTTTCAAGAGTGTGAGGATGATGAGAACCAATTATAAGGCACTGAGTCAATTTCCCACATGGGGGAGCTATATTTACAAGGTCTAATGATTCAAGGGAGATTAAAGAAGTTGAATTCTACAATGGGTTCTCATCTCACCTCATTAAAGGCCTAATGAATATAAACTTGCATGGATGGAGCAAATGGTCCTATTATATATCTTATTCAATCCTAATCATGATGTTTTAAGCTTGAACCACATGGTTGTATGAGTGTTTGAAGCCTTGCTCACATGGAGATTGTCACACCCAAGTTCTTCATTAAAGGTATTTATATTTCTTATATTTTTTATCCTAGAATACCCCCTAAGTCCCCAATAAGCCCCCCTAATCCCCCAAGAATTTGGGTGGATTTTGAAGATGTTTTTAGGGGATAAAGGAGGGTGCACGGTTTGCCAAACCGTGCACCCATGTCCAGATCATTAAAAATGAGCTAAATGACATTTTTTCCCTCCCAAGAATTATTCTAACTCGCCCTTTTCTTCCCCCATTCGACCATTATATCCATTTCATCCTTCCAAGCACCTCAAACCTTCTTTGGAACTTCATTTTAAAGGGGTATTTGGTGGAGGAACTTCACACAATCTCAAGTAAGTGTCTCTCCCTCTTAGTTCCCCCCCTTTCCATGAAGTTTATTACAATTTATTTGAAGTATAAAATGAACAGGGGGTAGGGTTTCGAACCTAGGGTTTAAATTTGGGTTTTCTTGGTCCCATATCTTGATTTTAGGTTTGATATACCTTTCTTGTGGTGCGGCGGTGGTGTGATTTCATTTTTACACAAAGGATTCAAAGATTTAACAATTTTGGTAGGTGATTCTATTGTGTATGAAATACTTGTGACATATATTGCTATTTTTATAGTATTTTAATGTTTATCTCATTTGATTATTTCTACAAAAATTGGTTTCAATGGTGTTTTTAATGCAAGTGAATTTAAGTACCATTTTCATGTGAAATTGGGGTTTTTTCATAGAAATATTTTGTTGGTTCATTTGGGGCTACCCTATAAATACTTAGTTGAATTTATTGAAGTGTATTAGGGCTGAAAATAATGTTTTCAATACTTATCTTCTTTTTTTGTTTTTTCAAAAACTTGTTTTAATGGTGTTTGTGAAACACATGAAATTTTAAGTGCCATGTTTGTGTTAAAATGGAGGTTTTATAAAGATGTCACTTCATGGTTCATATGGGGCTACCCAAAAACTGATTTTTTTGGTTTAATTGAAAGGTAATGGGCTGCCATTTCTGTTTTGGTGACTTGTAAGTAATCACATAGTGTGCAAATTGTATATTTCAAAGAGTTTTGGGTGCAAAATAATGCGAGATTTTGAGAAGTTGTTTTTATTGAAAATCAAAATGTTTTTCTGTGTGTTTTAAGTGGTATAAAGTGTGTATAGCTACTATATTGTTTTTATGTGACCATTAGTGGTGTTTTATATGCAAAGGGATGTGTTTTTCATGCTGAAAATTTTTGAGCACAAAGGGGGAAGCCTGGGTACCTAGGTGGGCGGATATGTACTAGTACGACTAGTGATCCAGATGGGTTTTGTCCCTGTTTTACTGAGAAAATGGATAAATAGAAATCTAACTAAAATTTATGGATTATTTTTGGGGACTAATAGGTTATGGGTATGTTCCCTACTAGTTTATCATGCATGGGAAAGGTTTTGTGACATGGTTACTTTACACCGAGGTACGAGGTACATATGGCCCGAGACTATCTAGTTTCCTAGGGGTGTTCCCAGTTTTGGTGCTCATTTCATTTGTGGTATTTACCCTTGTATTAGGTTGTGTTTGGATTTAATTTACAGTATCTAACATTTATTATTTAAATGTGTTAACATTATGAAAGTTTTAGTTTGAAAACTATTTTCAATTGAAAGTTGCATTTCTTGGAATTTATCGCCGTTTTTCTTTACATATTAAAACTATTTGATTTTTCACCTTTTATTGAACATTATTTGGAATATTTGGGTGGTAACATATTGGGATTAGTCTCACACCCTACTTAAAAACCTTGGGTGTAAGTATAATTGGTTATGTTTGACTCAGGTAAAGGCAAAGCCTCAGGTGAAGGCGATTCGTGTTGTTAGACCCCTCCTATGGTGCGGTGTTGTGGAGACGGCTCAAGGGTGACGACCCCTTGTCATGTAGAGTCTTTGTGGATGATTTGATGCTATTTTTGTTTATTTTTGGACCTCTTGTACCTTATTTAAAACCATGTATTCACTTTTGGATTTTTTCTAAGTATTGTTTGGCATTGAAATTTCAGATTCTTATTATTGATTGTTTTTAAGGTTTTAGGATTTCATACTCGGGGTAAATCGTTCCCAAACATAATTTATTAATACCCAGAAACTTGTGCCAGCCCTTGGGGATAGTGAATTAACTTAGATACTTTTCATGGTCTGGATTTGGTGCCGGTATTAGTGGTGACCATATCCGGTTCGTGACTAAATAGTATCAGAGGAGGCCAATTTTTTTGAGTTATATTGCTATTTTGGGATAAGTCAGGATAGATAGGAGCTAGGAATATCGGGGATCGGGGTTTTGGTCATGAGTAGGGTGCCTGTCCTACACCCCTTGTGGCAAACCTTGAGTTACCAGGGGATGTTGGAATTGTCTGACTGACTTCACTTCCAAGTGAGACATGTGGGCTGGAGACCACACATGGACATTGGGCGGGGGTGGAGTAGTTGCTTATTTTATTACTTTAATGTGTTTAGATTATTTATATTTAATTTATTTTATTAAAATTTTCAGAATTGTGGTATTTACTATTTTTTTTGACTGTTTCATTTTGTAGCAACATGCCTCCCTAGAAAGCTCCCATGCGCCCACAGGAGGAAGCCAAAGAGAGTTCTCCCACACCAATTGATCAGAGGCTAGTCGAGGCCGTGGTTTGGGTTATCCAGGATCTAGGATAGGTAATGACTTCCATTCTAGCTCCTTTTTGAGAGGGTGATACTAGTATTATAAAGGACAAGGCCCACTGAAAAATAATCCTCCCACCTTCTGAGGTAGCATAGAACCCCAGGAATTAGAGGAATGGCTCGAGAAGATCGAGCGCATGTTCGAGTTCTTGGATACACCCGAGGAGATCAGGGTGAAATGTGACTCATTTCTATTGGAGGGCCTCAGCTGCAGGTGGTGGGAATTAGTACTTCAGACTGGGAAGAATGAGCAGATGCACTGGGGAGATTTTAAGGCTGTCTTCAATGAGTAGTACTGCCCTGAGGTCTTGGAATATGACAAGTCCCGAGAGTTCATGGATCTTGTTTAGGAGAATCTTTCTATCATGGAGTATGCCAACCATTTCACTGAGTTGGTTTTGCGTGCTCCTAAAATCATCTCCAATGAGAAAGCGAAGGCCCAGAGGTTTTAGAAAGTCTTGCGACCAGAGATATACTCCAAGGTATTCTTGTTTAAGATGAGGACCTATGTTGAGTTCGTTGACCAGGAGTGCATGGTAGAGATTTATCGTAAAGGAAGGGATTGTTTATCTAGTTCAGTATCAATAGTGGGCAGTGGAAGATCTTCAGGGAATAAAAGGAAGCAAGAAGAATAGGTGAAGAAAGGAGGTGGCAGTTCAGGCCACTCCTCCAGGCAGTTTTCTTCAGTGTCTTTTGATGCGAGATTGGTCGTGTGCCACCAGTGTGGGAAGCCAGGGCACATCCGACCAACATGACTGCTTCCTCTGAAGCCTTGTTGGCAGTGTGGAGGTATGGGGCATCACTTCTGTAGGGTGGCACACCCACTTCTGAGTGGGGAAGGGTCAGTGGCTTTGAGAGGAGTGCCAGCACAGTCCGAGCCGTCGAGGACTGGGGGATCTCGATTTGGTGGCCATGGTGGTAGGATTGGGTCATCTTCTAGGAATATCAAATTCAGTGCACAACCAAAGACTAGTGGTCGTCCTCAGGCATAGACCAGACATCACCATGCGGTGGATCAGGCACCAGTAGGATTAGAGGTGGGACCGTAGATAGTTCGAGGTACCGTTTTGATCACATCTTCTATAGTTGATGCTCTTTTTGATACTAATTCCTATGTTTCTTTCATTTCTACCCATTTTGTAGACACACTAAATTTACCAACTGAGTTGTTGTCTTTTGCAATGGAGTTGGTGACGCCACTGGGAAAGAAGAAGGTGAAGGGTCTCAGGTGCCCATCGTGTGCGCTCTCTATGTCAGGTGTAAGAACCTGGATCTTCTTTTCAGGTATTTTTTCCTTCTTATGGTCATTTTTGAGAAAAATAGGAATTTTTGGAAATTTTCAAGTACACGCCGTGTACTCAGTTATCATGGGTAGCCGTGTGCTGGTCGTGTAGCGGTCATGCACACGGCCATGTGGGGGTGACCTGGAGGCCGCCTAAAGCGGGGCTCGATAACGGCAAGTACACGCCGTGTACTTTTTTTTTCATTAAACATACTGGGGTCGCATCTGACAAATAGAATGCTCTACTTCTAGGTCTGGTTTGTTAGAGATAACCCGTATGGCCGTGAATATTCTCCAATCCACCGAGCGCGCGTCTGTTCTCTGAATCAATCACTGTCGATTATGTTGGGATCGCCTCGGTAAGCTCTTCCTTTTGCTTAAGCTTTGTTTCCTGATTCCTCCTCTTTCTCAAGTTATCCTCGGTTTAACGTTTTAGGATTTTTTTTAGATCTACGGTGTTCTTGGGAAATTCAAGGCGTGAGGTTCACTTATATCGATCTCCCAACCCCGAGGAAGGTAGTTTGTGCCTTTATGTTGAAATTCTTTGAGTTATATGTAAAAAATTACCAATATCCATGAACGGGGTATTATGTGTTTACCATTTTAGCCTTGATAATTTCCTGTTATGCTTGTATGCCTGAATAGATGTTAATTGAATGTGAATAAGATTAATTTCTATGCTTTAGAAGTGTTTTCCCATGCATGTTTTCTCATTTCGACCGTTTGGTCTAGTTTACCTGTTAGGCTGCTGTTTATTTTACCATGCCTAGTATTGTAGGATGGTGTGACTGTTGTTCTAAGATGCTGTTATTCTGTAGACTGGTTAGCCAAGTAGTTCTTGAGATTTACTTTGCCCGCTTTGCATTTCAATGCTCGTTTGACTTACACAGGGCTGTGAGAACCTGGTGTAGTAGACCATAGAGAGAATGGACGTAAGGGATTCTCTAGAGTGTCTTTTATTATCACGATGCGATACCATAGGAGGGATTGACATTGAGTTCTTCCTTAGAGGGTCTATAGTATGTTACGAGGCCACCAGAGGAATTGATGTTGAGTGATTCCTTAGAGCGCATGTAGTTACCACTAAAATACTATAGGGGGAATTGGTGGTGAGTGCTTCCTCAGAGAGTCTTTAAACACACTTGAATATAAGGGGAATTGGCGGTGAGTGCTTCCTTAGAGAGTATTTAAACACACTTGACTATAGGGGGAATTGACAATGAGTTCTTCCTCAGAGATTATTTTCTAAAGATGAACCAGAGGGGTGAGATTGTGTATGCTTCCTAGAGGGTTTCTTGTGTTGCTAGGTGGGACCAGAGGGGATAGGCTGTGAGTACTTCCTAGAGGGTTACCTATTTGTGATTATCTTCTTACTTGATATGTGGTTATTTGAATGCTTGAAACTGTGATAATTTTTTACCTTGAGTACTTCCTTGTTTACTGCATTTATTTGCTTATTGCCTGCCATATATATTCACTGACTGTTAGGAATAGATCTCATGGTGGTTGCCTACTAGGATTTAGTCTCACACCCTTGTTTGGGTCATGCTTTTGGGCCCAAACAGATTATATTGTTGTAGGTATAGATAAGGGAAAACACCCTTCTACTTTAGGTACTTGACGAGCTGGAGAGCATGAGACCAAGCTGAGGCTTGCGATGCTGAGGAGTTATTTTCCTTGTTTTTCTTTTGTACTTGATTTAGTACTATATTTTAGCATTGTGACTTGTTTGGCTATTTTACTAGACATATGTATCATGCATCATTTATATATATGTGCTCCAGTCATTTCTTCATCAGTCTTCCGCTATTTACTGTTGTATGTCTACTGCTTCCGATATTGTATATTTGTTTTACTTCCGCTATGTTACTCTGCCAATGAGGTCATAGTTTCCCCACTATCACACCCAAGGCCCTTGCTGCTAGTCGGCAGCCTCTAGCATTTGGGGAAATGCACTTGAGGCCATGTGACCAACCGGGTATGGGGCGCCTCTGGGTGGCTTTCAGAACCGGGACGTTACAAAGTGGTATCAAAGGATTTATTTTATTCTTGACTTACTGTTTGGAGCCTTTAGCCAGGGATAGAATGGAATAGGTACTTGGTAATAAGTTGTGCCTGGGAGTAACTAACCTGTGTACAGGGAAAAGCCAATCTACCTCGTTTATTGCTATTTTTTTGGTTTTTCAATTTTACAGTTGATTTGATTTTCACCGTTGGGTGACTCACATGTATTGTGCTGTATTTGTTGATGTTATTAAGGTTCTATTTATGTTGCAACCTAATTATATGAGGGTATTCCATATCATGCATCATATAACCACTTGTTAGAAATCACATGTCATGCATTCTTGCCATGCCATTTAGGGTGCATTAAAAATTTCATGTTGTTTTGATAGGTGTTGTGATAGATATGCATGATATTGTGATAGATTCCTTGATAGAATACCTGATGTTTAATAGGGTATTGTTTTGTGTAAGTTATTGCTTGAATGAATGCCAAAATTTGGTTCTTGAGGTGTTATGAGCCCTCATGGACTGGAATTTTGTGGATCATTGCATCGTTATCCTTGTTTATAACATGTATAAGATTCCAAGCTTTGATTCACAGGGATTATGGGCCCTCACAGATCAAAATTTGGCACTTTAATTTTTGTTTTAGTGTTTTTTTGGGCTCCAGAGTAGTTTCTGAGGCTTACTGTCCGGAAAAACCTAGAATACATGCTGTGTATTTATGAATACACACCATGTGTTCTTCTGTTCGGGAAGAAACTGTTTTTCTTAAGTACACACCATATAGTCTCTAACCACATTACTGACCGTGTGGGCAGGGACACAGGGTTAGGAAAAACTTGGGAAAACATGTCATGTACCGGATGCACACTCCGTGTGTTCAGACCTTGTGTTAACTCGTGTGACTAACGACATGGATGGGTAAAACTTAGGTTATACACATTGTGTCAGCCTTGAACACTCCGTGTAGTGTAATCCCGGAATCTGGTCGTGTAACGAACAACACAGGTCATTGAGATCCCTTAGTACATGTTGTGTCTGTTTGTAACACGCCGTGTAGAGTCATCCATGTAACCAGTTATGTAACTAACAATACGGGTTGGTGATGTTCATCTAGTACATGCTGTGTCTGGAACTAACACGCCGTGTAGTATCATTATAAGGAGAACCATGTGGTTTAGTCATGTAAGGGAACTTAGGCAAGGGAAGAGGATTCAAGTACATGTCGTGTAGTGGACATACACATTGTGTATTCTTGTTTTGTTAAACTTTAAAGCTTTCTTTCTCCTGTTACCTTCTTATGATTCTAGTTTTCAGTCCTTGATAATCTTGATATAAGGTGTGCGCTTGACCTTGTAGAGTCATGCCACCGAGACGTCCTACGGTTGTATGCCAGTTATAGGGCAATGATCAGACACCAGATATGGCTGATCAAGGACTTCCAATAGATCCCCTAGTTGTGCCAGTCTTGGCACCAGCCGTTATTCAGGACGTAGGTGTTGATGAACAGTTCAGAGAGGGATTTATGAGGATTATACATACCTTTTAGGGAGAACTTCCTCCTACCCCGTCTATGGAAGATTTGACGCGGGTCTTTCAGCAGCAACATCCTCCCACCTTTTCAGGGGATGGAGGACCCAGGCTACAAAGTCATGGCTAGAAGCCATGTTTATGATCTTCAAGAATTTGGAGATACCTCCAGAGAGGAGGGTGAAGCTCTCTATGTACATGCTACAAGATTCAACCAAGATACGGTGGGATGTGATCTCACAGGCGGGATGCCAACAGGTTATGGCTTGGGATGAGTTCCAGCGTACCTTATACAATTACTTATATCCAGATACCTTGAGGGCCGATTGAGCCCAAGAGTTCATGAGTCTGGAGCAGGGTAATCTTTCTGTTATGGAGTATTCCTATCGCTTCACTGAGATGCAATGCTTCACGCCTATTCCAGGAGGTGATGAGTTATTCCTGGAAAGGAAGTTTGAGGATGGTCTAAGGCACGACATCCGATCACATGTGAACATCTTCAGGTTGACTTCCATAACTTCTACAGTCAACCGAGCACTGATCACAGAGCGCAATCTGATGGATTATAGAGCTGTGAGCTAGGGCGGTTCGATATCCAGAGTTAGTGTTCCGCCAGTTGATAGTAGGAAGCACTGCAGGGAGACTACACATGGAGATCCAAGTAGGAGAGATGCACCTTCAGGTAGCCAAGTGGTATGCTACCAGTGCGATAAGGTCAGGCATACAAGTCCACATTGCCTGAGAGACCCAGTGGAGTGCCGATCTTGCAGAAAGATGGGTTATCTTCAGTACTTCTATCAAATATTTTCACCAGCAGTTGGTGATAGGGGTTCTTCTATAACTCCTCGTTCGGGAGCAGTGCCACCGGTTTCTCATCAGTCTGGGAACTTGAGTTCTTCCGGCCATTCGGGCCGAGGCGGAGGTCATGTCGTGGTAGCCAGTCACTAGGCCTTCAATGACAGCAGGGTGGATCAGCTCAGAGTGGTCAGGTAGGGTCACAGGGCTGTGGTACGGGCCATAATTTTGAAGTAGATCAGACCCAGTAAGAGCAAGATCCAGAACCTTCCACAGTTCGAGGTACGATCTTAGTTGTCTCAGTTTTAGCTTCTACTATTTTCTATATAGGGGATTCTCATAGCTTTATATCTGTTTCTATTATGGAGATCCATGGGCTCTGTATCTTTTCTTCTATTGATATCTTGACTCTAGACACTCCGTTGGGGACTAGAACGGTTAGTGTGCGACAGTGAAAGGAGTGCCCTCTATAGGTTGGTGGGTGTCACTTCTTATGGTACCTCTATGTCATAGAGATGACAGACTATGATTTCATTCTCAAAAATGGACTGGTTAGTTCCCTTCGAGGAAGTCGTTGATTGCTATTGCCGTAGAGTGAGATTCACATCACCAAAAGGAAAATCGTTTCTTCATAAGGGAGAATGGAATGTCCAGGCAAGAAGAGTGGGACCCGAGCATCATGGGTTGGGAGGAGTTACAGCCCATATCGCTAGTCTATATCTGGATGACCAGGGGACTTCATAGTAAGACTTTCCTCTAGTGGTGGATCGTTTCAGGGACATCTTTCCAGAGGAATTTTCAGGTTTTCCTCCAGAGTGAGAGGTGGACTTTTCTATTGATCTTATTTCAGGAGTGTCACCAGTGTACATTCCTCCTTATAGGATAGCTACACTAGAGTTACATGAGCTCAAGAAGCAGTTGGAGGAGTTGTAGGCCAAGGGTTTCATCCGAAAAAATAATTCTCTATGGGGTTCGCCTGTCCTATTTGCAAAGAAGGAAAATGGTACCCTCAGGCTTTGTGTGGATTATCAGAAGCTGAACCAGTTGATGGTCAAGAACCGATATCCCTTGCCGAGAATTGATGATCTCTTTGATCAGCTTTGAGGATCCTGGGTGTTCTCGAAGATTGACTTGAGGTCCGGTTACCATCATTTGCACATTAGACCATCTGATATACCTCTTACAGCCTTCTGAAGAAGGTATGGTCTATATGAGTATATGGTTATGTCATTCGGTCTCACGAACACGCCTGCAGTTTTCATGGAACTGATGAACCAAGTGTTCCATCCATACTTGGATTCTTTCATGGTAGTCTTTGTGGACGATATCTTGGTGTACTCTCACACATGACACGACCATTCCACACATCTTGATATTGTTTTGAGTATACTGAGAGAGCATCAGTTATATTCTAAGCTCTCAAAATGCCACTTTTGGATGGACCATATTCACTTCTTGGGTCATGTTATATTAGATATAGGAGTATCAGTAGACCCAGAGAAAGTGAGAGTAGTAGTTTCCTAGGAGCAGTCAAAGAACATATTTGAGGTATGAAGTTTTTTAGGGCTGGATGGATACTACAGATGTTTCATACATGACTTCTCACACTTGGCAGCACCATTGACGGGTTTGACTAAGAAAGGTGCAAAGTTCTTGTGGTTAGATTCTTGTGATTCAGCCTTTCAGGAGCTAAAATGGAGACTGAATTCAATAACGATACTAGTATTTCCAGATCTGGGGAAGAGCTATACTATTTACTATGATGCTTCAGGTATCGGGCTGGGAGCAGTGCTTATGCAGGGAGAAGGATTCATTGTGTACGGGTCTCGGTAGTTGAGGCCACATGAGAGGAATTACCTGACACATGATCTCGAGTTAGCTACAGTTGTTCATGACTCACGCTTTTGGAGACATTATATTTTGGGGGATCATTTTGTAGTTTTCACTAACCAAAAAAGTCTCAAGTATATCTTCACTTAGCGTGACCTAAATTTGAGACAACAAAGGTGGGTTGAATACCTTCAGTCTTTTGACTTCGAGCTTGCCTACACGCCTGGGAAGGGCAACACAGTAGCAGATGCGCTGAGCAGGAGGACTTAGATACAGGAAGTTCAGGAGGCTAGTAGTGAGTGGTAGCTTATGGCTATGTTCTCCGAGATGCATTTGGAGGTGCACGACAGATAGGGGCAGACGTTTTTATCTTCTATGGTTGTTATCTCTACTCTTCTTAATCGAGTGTGAATGAGGCAACTATCAAATTATGAAGGCCTAGTCCTACGAGAAAGTGTGTCTAGAGAGGACCCTATTCCTGGATGGACTATAGTATAGGATTAGATCTTGCGTTTCAAGGGGCGCGTATGGGTGCCAGCAGACATATGCGAGGAGATGATACAAGACTTTCATTCCTCAGTTTGGGCAGTGCATCCTGGAGTCACCAAGATATATCGTGATCTACACCGTCAGTACTGGTGGCCAGGTATGAAGAGAGATGTTTCTAGTTTCTTCATGAGGTGTTCCACCTGTCAGCAGGTGAAGGCAGAGCATCAGCAACCAGTAGGGATTTTGCAGCAGTTACCCATTCCCGAGTAGAAGTGGAATGATGTCACGATGGATTTTGTGATAGGTTTATCGAGGTCGCCTTGAGGAAATGATGTATTATGGGTTGTCATTGACAGACTCACAAAGGTTTCTCACTTGTTGATCAAGGAGACCTTCATCATTGATGATATGGGATGATTGTACATCCATGAGATTTTACGTCTACATGGGATTCCACACTTCATTGTTTCAGACAGGGACGCACGCTTTACTTCTTGGTTTTGGAAGGGGCTACAGAAGGGTTTGGGTACACAGGTGCTTTTGAGTACAACTTACCACCCCTAGATAGATGGCCAGTCCGAGTGTACGTTTTAGGTACTTGAGGACATGCTTCGAGCATGTATCCTATATTTTTGAGGTTCTTGGGAGAATCACATAACTCTTGTGGAGTTTGACTGCAATAATAGTTTTCAAGCAACAATTCAGATGTCACCTTATGAGGCTTTGTACGGTAGGCCATGCCGATCACCCTTGTGCTGGTTAGAGGCAGGAGAGGCAACTATGTTGGGACCTCGTCTTTTCCAAGAGACCACAGAGCAGATAGAGTTGATTCAGAAGAGGATGGATATTGCACAGTCTCAGCAGAAGTCTTATGGTAATCAGTGGAGACGACCTATGGAGTTCGAGTTCAGGGATCATATTTTCCTGTGTGTCACACCGAGGCTGGGACATAGAAGGATTAGGAGACAGGGTAAGCTTTCGTTGAGGTATGTCAAGCCGTTTGATATGTTGGAGAGAGTTGGGCCGGTTGCCTATTGGTTGTAGTTACCTCAGAGGTACCGGGTTATGCACGATGTTTTCCATGTTTCTCAGCTTTGGCATTACTTCTTAGACCCGTATCATGTCTTCCAACCTGAGGAGGTCAAGTTGGAAGTGGATGCATCATTCGAGGAGCATCCTATCTAGATTTTAGATCAAAGTACAAAGGTTCTCCGTGGCCGGTCTATTCCTCTGGTACGAGTGCTATGGCATCACAGGTGAGTACAGGACGAGACTTGGGAGAGGGAGACTGATGTATGATCGCAATGGTTGGATTTGTTCGGGGTTTATTCTTCTACTCCGCATTGCTAGAGAAATTCAGGGACAAATTTCTTTAAGGGGGGAAGTTTGTAAGAACTTAGATCTTCTTTTCAGGTATGTTTTCCTTCTTCTGGTCGTTTTTGAGAAAAATAGGAATTTCTGGAAATTTTCAAAGTACACGCCATGTACTTTATGAGTACACACCGTGTACTCGGTTACTGCGAGTAGCCATGTGCTAGCCATGTAGCGGCCGTGCACATGGCCATGTGGGGGTGACCTGGAGGCCACCTAAAGTGGGTCTCGATAACGGAAAGTACATGTTGTGTACTTTTAAAGTACACGCCATGTATTTTTTTTTCATTAAATGTACTGGGGTCATGTCTGACGGACATAATGCTCTACTTCTAGGTCTGGTTCATCTGAGAGAACTCGTACGACCTCAAATCTTCTCCGAGCCCTCGAGCGTGCATCTGTTCTCTGAATCGATCACTGTCAATTGCATTGGGATCACCTCAGTAAGCTCTTTCTTTTGCTTGAGCTTCATTTCCTAATTCCTCCTCTTTCTCAAGTTATCCTTGGTTGAATGTTTTAGGAGTTTTTTTAGATCTACAATTTTCTTGGAAAATTCAAGGCTTGAGGTTCACTTATATTGATCTCCCAACGCCAAGGTAGGTGGTTTGTGCCTTTCCGTTGAAATTCTTTGAGTTATATGTGCAAAATCTCCAATACCCATGAACAGGGTATTGTGTGTTTACCGTTTTAGCCCTAATAATTGCCTTCTATTCTTGTATTCCTAAATAGATGTTAATTGAATGTGAATAGGATTAATTTCTATGCTTTGGAAGTGTTTTCCCATGCATGTCTTCTCGTTTCGACTATTTGGTCTAGTTTTCTTGTTAGGCTACTGTTTATTTTCCCATTCCTAGTATTATAGTATGGTGTGAATATTGTTCAGACATGCTATTATACTATAGACTGGTTAGCCAAGTAGTTCTTGAGGTTTACTTTGGTCGCTTTGCATTTTTATGCTCGTTTGACTTACACAGGGCCGTGAGAACCTGGTGTAGTAGATCATAGAGAGAATGGACGTAAGGGATTCTCGAGAGTGTCTTTTATTATCACACTGTGAGACCATAGGGGGGATTGATGTTGAGTGCTCTCTTAGAGGGTCTATAGTATGTTACAAGGCCACAAGAGGAATTGATGTTGAGTGTTTCCTCAAAGCACCTGTAGTTACTGCTAAAAGACTATATGAGGAATTTATGGTGAGTGATTCCTTAGAGATTCTTGTAGGACCCCGGGACACCCTGAGAGGGGAGGGGTGAATCAGGGTGTCAACTTTTTCTTCTTAAAGTTTTGGATCTTGTTCCCACGTTGGTAGGAACTACTTAAACCTGTATGATGTATATGATCAGCAATGAAACATTCACATGCACAGAGATAACATAGCAATTTTACTTGGTTCACCACAAAGGGCTACGTCCAAGGAGCATACACCGACAAGTTTCCGGTCGTACCAAATTCCACTAATCTTCACTAGCTGTGGATAATAGAGGTTCGGGCACAATCACTCTGTCCCAGGCTCACTGCCTTTACAAAGGTTCAGGGATAGCTCACTGCTTCCCTCGGGTCACTCCCGTTGACTCCCCCTGGCTCACTGTCGTTGGTGAAGTCACACTCAATTTATAGACGTTAAGGTATCTTCAATAGATAGACATGAAGTTCTTTGTCTCCTATTCAGCATGAGACTTTTCTTGCATCAGGGTTCAGAGTTGACGCTCTTTTTAGTTCAATCCTTCTTCTTTAGTGAAATGACTGAATGAACTAGATCCCCTTGCCTTCGTTTGCCTGAATCACAATCACTTGTGTGATTGCTCAATAAATGATGCTCTGTTGAAGTCCAAATTTCATCCACTGATGAATACCCCTTTTTCCCCTATCCACTGGGCGAACAACCTTTGGAAAGGGCCTTTACAAAGTACCCTACTTTGCAAGGCTCCCAATTTTGCAAAGCTCAAACAAGGCTTCACGGAGTCCCTGCCTTTTTGTGAAGCTCAATCGCGAATCACTCTCGCGATGCACAAGCCTTCGCAATGCTTGGCTGTCGTGGAGCTCCTGCCTCTTCGTGAAGCTCACTGAGCCAACATGGGGCGCATGACTTTCGCGGAGCTAGAATAGCCGCCGTGAAGCTCCTCTTTCGCGAAGCACACTGCCTTCGCGAGTGACCTTTGCGAACCGAGAGCAAAGGATTTTCTCTGAAATTCTCTCTACTTCTCTTGAGGGGGTCATCCTCTATTTATAGGAGATTCCACCGACCCTCGACCCTTCTGCGCGAAGTCAGTGCCACGTCATCTCAAATCGCAAAGCTCCGAAGTTCCCGCCGAAATTCTCTCAAAATCGCGAAGCACTATGGAAATTTTCCGTTCACGGAGCTCGTCGTAATCGTGGAGCATTCCGTCATTTACTTCACGCCTTCGCCGTGAAGTTCCCTCGCAAAGCTCTTCATCACCATGATGCTCTTCATCCTCTGTCGTTCACGAAGCTTTGACGTAATTGCGAAGCCTCACCGCCTCCATTCTTTTGGTCTTCACAATTTCCAAACCATGCATCCTCTCTTCATGAAATTCACACCTTTGCCATATTTAATTATTATCTTCATGGAAATCCACTTTTCGTGATGCTCAACAACTTCTAGATTTTGGACCCCAAAAAGTTGGCAAACACTGGGAAACAGCGACACCTTGTATCTGCTCTTTTTGTCCGCCTCCAGATCATCCATTCCTTTATTGATGTTCCTTGAATAAAACATGGATCACTATCCACAGTCCTCGAACTCGACATGCCACCATGGAATCTCCTTTGTCAACAAATTTGTATGTCGTCTGTTTGCTTTGTCAACAAGCACGATCACCTCAACAACACTTCTTCTTGGTGATATGAATCCTTCAGCAACTCTTCTGCTTTTATCACAAACTCCACTATTGTGATATGTATTCTTTGAAGGCATAGCTTCAGTATCATCATCTTCTATGACAATGTGACGTGCATGGCTATCGCAGAATTCCAATCATTGGCACATTGTCTTCTTCATCAACCGTCATGATCTACTTCATGCAAACCATGTGATTCTATTCATCAAGAAGACTCTTGCATGGTTCTCATGCAATCATGAGTAATTGCATGGTCTTCATCAAAACCCATGGTTCTCATGCAATAAGGAGGAATTGCATGGACTTCATCCAAAAACCCCATTCTTCTTTAATCATCCTCATATGGATTACACCTCACATTATTCATTATTGTAAACAATGCATCACCTTTGACACATGTTATTTGAACTTACGATCAGTACAACAATCGTCTGAATCACCATTCCTCTACTTCAGCAGAGTACTTCATGATCTACTTCATTTTGATCTTCCAATCCTCCATTTCATTGGAGTACTTCTTGATCTCCTTCATTTTGATCTTCATTGAAAACTATTGACAACAAATACAAACTTATACACAAAGTGGTTCCAACAATCCCCCCCTTTGTATTTTGTTATCAATACCTTATACATCTTCTGAAATGAATTTGTCAACATCAAAATGAGAATCTTCTCTTCAATGAACTTTTCTTTTCAAACATTTTCAAACATTCATTTCACTTTCTCTCCCCCTTATTGACAAGAAATACAAAATGCATGGTAGGGAGGGTATCAATCCATACTTAAGCAATGTTTCATTAATCATTTCACTCTAAGTCTGCTTGAGCAATGCTCGATGTAGAAAACAAGAGGATTTGATTAAGTCAACAAGGCTGTCCATTATTCACAGATCATGATACCAACATGAGATGAGAACTCATTTATTTTGTCTTCAAGGTTTTACCACTTTTATTTTAGGTAGAAGAAAAAAAATGTGATAGGGAATAATCAACCTGAAACTCCTGCACTCACATCAGCAAATAGATCAAAAACATTCAAGTGCTATCGGCAGGATAAGTGACCTTGGGGCACTTCCATTCTTTTTATGTCACTGATCAATTCAGTTACTCCCACTTTGTAGAATGATCTTTGATTTGAGTAACCAAGGGATAGAGATTGAGAAATGGCATACCCTCTCCATTGAAATTTTCTTCAAGAAATTCACAGAGTAACTGCTTTTGAGTCCAGCTGAAGTTGATATTGATTGAAAAAATGATTATGGAAGCTTCTTTATTTTTCTCCCCCTCAAGGGAAACACTCCTCCTCATCTTCATCAAGAGTGATCCTTCATCATAATAATCTTTGAATATCAATTGAAGAATATACTAAGGATGGAAACTTATTTAGCTTGGCTATCAAGAGTTGACAGCATTCACTACTTCTCAGGTTCTCCCCCTGAGAGCATGCTTCACCTTCAATTCCCTGCATTATTAGCACAAATACAATACACAAATGATTACGGGAATAAGGTGGTTCCTCCTTACTTCATCAACAAGACCTTCATGGTTGAGGTTCTTTTCTCAACCAAGTTCCTCTGTTCACTCCAGTCTTTATGCCTGCACATTTGAACATATGTTATGACATCTGTTGGTGTGGCATGGCTCTGTGCACATTCTCTTCTGCTTTGTGTGAAGAATTGTTCTGCTTAACAGCCATCATGAATGATACATTCTTACTCCTCTTAAGTACTGCTTCTTGCTCTGGTATTAAGGTTAGGAAACCTTTTGCAATGTGACCATATTTCTTGCATCTCTCACACAAAACTTCTTTGACACATGTGTTTCTCTTTGTTTTCAATCTCTCATGCACTGTGTATTCATCATGTAAAAGTTTTCCTTTTCCTTTGTCACCAGCCTTGGACTTTTCATCTTCAATTTTCCTCATTCTTTTTAAATCTTCTGGCCAGATGACCAATATGTCATTTGGAACTGTTGCAGCTGGTTTGGGTCTTCCACATGGGTTCATCCGAGTTTCATCCCACTTAGTGTTTCTTTTAGATGAATGACCCTTCAATTTCATGGATCTAAAATCCTGGGTCTTCTCAGCTTCCCTACTTGAGATCTTCTTGGGGAAACGTGTGTTCACCATATTCTTCTGATTTCTTCCCAAGGAATATTCTTCCTTCTTAGTTGGCTTGTGTGGTCTTCTGTTCTTATCTGCTCTGGATATTTGTTGACATAGGCATACACCATTCTTGTGACCACTGCCGCTGCATACATCAAAGATGTTGTCAAGCATTCCAAATCTATTTGCTGTAAACAGATGCTTCTGGACCTTCAGATGTTCCTTCTTCTTCTTTGGATTCCTTATCTTTGATATAGGATTTTCCTGTGCTTTTCCATGTAAGGGATTATAAAAACAATCCAGTGCATAGTGCCCAAATCTTTTGCAACACCAACATTGACCCACAAACCTTGCCTTCTTTTTATCTTATGTATGAGGTTGTTGGGCCTTCTTCTTAATATTTTGTGATCTATTTGAGGAACCAACTTTCTCCTTTTTCTTATCATCCACCCTAGCCATGGTGGAAGGTTTCTTCTTCTCACCTTTTCTCATCCATACTTGTTTAGAGCTGTTCTTCCAACCTGCACTGATTGTAGGAACGTATTTAGAAACATGAGTACAAGATGGTTTGGATGGTACCTTCACTTTCTTAGTTGCTTGTGATAGATCAATGAGTGAATTCATGATCTTCTTTTCACATGTTGGAGGTCTTTCGACAATAGAATCCTCCAGTGAGCATTGAGTACCAACAACAACTGATTCTTGATGTGGATAATCAAGAGTTGTCATAATCTTCTTGTCACATGTTGGAGGTATTTCTGTTTTAGACTCCTCTAACGAACATTGAGTACAAGCATCACTAATTTCATTCTTTTGTGAAGTCTCAATATGTGTATTCTCAATCTTGGTCAACTGGGCTTCCAATTTTTGACCCTCAATATTGAGGATGATCTTCTGATCTTCAATAATGATCATCTTCTCTTCACAAGTCTTCTTCAATCGTTCAACCTCATCTTCATGCATCTTAACTTTGCTTTGTAACAAAGAGTCAAGTTCCCTGAATTTAATGAAAGTTTCTCCCAAACAAAAACTCTTGACTTCATTGCTCTTCTTCAGCTCAGCTTCCAGTGCATGGATCTTTTCTTTTAGAGTCTTATTAACTGCCTCGTTTTCTTCAAAGACTTTAACCTGTTTGGTGAGCTTTATACTTTCCAGAACTTTTCTTTCCAACCCCTTTTCCATATTGTCAGCTTCTCTTTCTAGTCGAGTGATCTCAACCTGCATAGATTGGAATAGGCTAAAAATAATAGCAACCCTTTCTTTAGGAATATCATGCAGATATGTTTTGAGTTTTTCCTGAAATCTTGAATTAAGGGTGTCATCCTTTCTTCTGGAAGAATCCTGAGCCACTTGCTCGATACTTTACAAGCCTGATGTTTCTTCATTATTGGAATGGCATGGAGAACAAGACACTGAATCTTCTTTGGATATGACAGACTTCTTCAGCTGCTTCTTCTCTTTCTTTTTCCTGTTTGTCATGGTCTTGCTAGATGTAGACTTCTGCTCAGAAATGACTGTGTCATTATCAAGACTTCTCTTCATTGTTGAATTTAGGAAAGAAACTCAAATCCTCTTCTCAATAGAATTACTGGAGAATATACAACATACGTTAACCTCCCTCTAATACCACTTGTAGGACCCCGGGACACCCTGAGAGGGGAGGGGTGAATCAGGGTGTCAACTTTTTATTCTTAAAGTTGTGGATCTTGTTCCCACGTTGGTAGGAACTACTTAAACCTGTATTATGGATATGATCAGCAATGAAACATTCACATGCACAGAGATAACACAACAATTTTACTTGGTTCACCACAAAGGGCTACGTCCAAGGAGCATACACCGAAAAGTTGTCGGTCGTACCAAATTCCACTAATCTTCACTAGCTGTAGATACTAGAGGTTCGGGCACCGTCACTCTGTCCCAGGCTCACTGCCTTTACAAAGGTTCAGGGATAACTCACTGCTTCCCTCAGGTCACTCTCGTTGACCCCCCCTGGCTCACTGCCGTTGGTGAATTCACACTCAGTTTATAGACGTGAAGCTCTCTTCAATAGATAGACATGAAGTTCTTTGTATCCTATTCAGCATGAGACTTTTCTTGCATCAGGGTTCAGATTTGATGCTCTTTTTAGTTTAATCCTTCTTCTTTAGTGTAATTACTGAATGCACTAGATCCCCTTATCTTCGTTTGCCTGAATCACAATCACTTGTGTGATTGCTCAATAAATGATGCTCTGTTGAAGTCCAAATTTCATCCACTGATGAATACCCCTTTTTCCCCCGTCTACTGGGTGAACAACCTTTGGAAAGGGCCTTCACAAAGTACCCTACTTCGCAAGGCTCCCAATTTTTGCAAAGCTCAAACAAGGCTTCGCAGAGTCCCTGCCTTTTCACGAAGCTCAATCACGAAGCACTCTCGCGATGCACAATCCTTAGAAATGCTTGGCTGTCGCGGAGCTCCTGCCTCTTCGCGAAGCTCACTAAGCCAACGCGGGGCACATGACTTTTGCGGAGCTAGAATAGCCGCCGTGAAGCTCCTCTTTTGCGAAGCACACTGCCTTCGCGAGTGACCTTTGCGAATCGAGAGTAAAGGATTTTCTCTGAAATTCTCTCTACTTCTCTTGAGGGGGTCGACCTCTATTTATAGACGATTCCACCGACCCTCGACCCTTCCGCGCGAAGTCAGCGCCACGTCATCTCAAATCGCGAAGCTCCGAAGTTCCCGCCGAAATTCTCTCAAAATCGCGAAGCACTACAGCAATTTTCCATTCGTGGAGCTCGTCGTAATCACGGAGCATTCTGTCATTTCCTTCGCGCATTCTCCGTGAAGTTCCCTCGCAAAGCTCTTCGTCACCGCGATGCTCTTCATCCTCTGCCGTTCGCTAAGCTTTGACGTAATCGCGAAGCCTCACCACCTCCATTCTTCTGGTCTTCACGATTTCCAAAACATGCATCCTCTCTTCATGAAATTCATGCCTTTGCCATATTTAATTATTATCTTCATGGAAATCCACTTTTCGCGATTGGACCCCAAAAATTTGGCAAACACTGGGAAACGACGCCACCTTGGATCTGATCTTTTTGTCCGCCTCCAGATCATCCATTCCTTTGTCGATGTTCCTTGAATAAAACATGGATCACTATCTATAGTCCTTGAACTCGACATGCCACCATGGAATCTCCTTTGTCAACAAATTTGTATGTCGTCTGTTTGCTTTGTCAACAAGCACGATCAACTCAACACCACTTCTTCTTGGTGATATGAATCCTTCAGCAACTCTTCTGCTTTTATCACAAACTCCACTATTGTGATATGTATTCTTTGAAGGCATAGCTTCAACATTATCATCTTCTATGACAATGTGACGTGCATGGATATCACAGAATTCAAATCATTGGCACATTGTCTTCTTCATCAACCTTCATGATCTACTTCATGCAAACCATGTGATTCTATTCATCAAGAAGTCTCTTGCATGGTTCTCATGCAATCATGAGTAATTTCATAGTCTTCATCAAAACCCATGGTTCTTATGAAATAAGGAGGAATTGCATGGACTTCATCCAAAAACCCCATTCTTCTTTAATCATCCTCATATGGATTACACCTCACATTCTTCATTATTGTAAACAATGTATCACCTTTGACACATGTTCTTTGAACTTACGATCAATACAACAATCGTCTGAATCACCATTCCTCTACTTCAGCAGAGTACTTCATGATCTCCTTCATTTTGATCTTCCAATCCTCCATTTCATTGGAGTACTTCTTGATCTCCTTCATTTTGATCTTCATTGACAACTATTGACAACAAATACAAACTTATACAAAAAGTGGTTCCAACAATTCTTTAACCACACTTGACTATAGGGGGAATTGATGGTGAGTGATTCCTTAGAGAGTCATTAACCACACTTGACTATAGGGGGAATTGACAATGAGTTCTTGCTCAGAGAGTCTTTTATAAAGATAAACCAGAGGGGTGAGACTGTGTGTGCTTCCCAGAGGGTTGCTTGTGTTTCTAGGTGAGACTAGAGGGGATAGGCTATGAGTACTTCCCAGAGGGTTACCTGTTTGTGATTATCTGCTTACTTGATATGTGGTTATTTTAATGCTTGAAACTGTGAGAATTGTTTACCCTGAGTACTTCCTTGTTTACCACATTTATTTTCTTATTGCCTGCCATATATATTCACTGAATGTTAGGCATAGATCTTGTGGTGGTTGCCTACTGGGATTTAGTCTCACAACCTATTTGGTTCATGCTTTTGGGCCCAAATAAATTATATTATTGCAGGTATAGATAAGGGAAAGCGCCCTTATACTTCAGGTACTTGACTACTGTGGAGCTTGAGAGCATGGGACCAAGTCGAGTCTTGCGATGCTGAGGAGTTTTTTTCCTTGTTTTTCTTTTGTACTTGGTTTATTACTATATTTTATCATTGTGACTTGTTTGGATATTTTCCTAGACATATGTATCATGCATCGTTTATATATATATGTGATCCAGTTGTTTCTTCATCAGTCTTCCGCTGTTTACTGTTGTATGTTTACTACTTCTGCTATTGTATATTTATTTTACTTCCGCTATGTTACTCTGCCAATGAGGGCATAGTTTCCTCACTATCACACCCAAGGCCCTTGCTACTATTCAGCAGCCTTTGGCATTCAGGGAAATGCGCTTGAGTCCATGTGACCAACCGGGTACGGGGAGCCTCTAGGTGGCTTCTGAAACCGGGATATTACATCCAGGATTGAGATGGAGTGGGACCTCTTGGTCTTAGATATGGAACTATTTGATATAATACTCGACATGGATTGTCTAGTAAACTTCTAGGTGCACAACGATTTCTATAGGCAGCGAGTGAGTTTCACGACACTTGATCGTAGCCGTCAGGTTTTTTGTGGAGAATGGGATCCTCAGTTGGGTCGCGCAGGACCACCACTCCAAGAGTTGAGAAGTCTTATCTTCTAGCTATTGTCACTCATGGTATAGGATGATGGTATTTCCCATGAAGGTGCACTACCTCATGTAGTGAATGAGTTTCTGGAGGTATCCCCAGATGATTGTTTAGGTTTTCCCCTAGAGTAGGATGTGGAGTTCTCGATTGATTTGGCACCGTGAACACAACCGACATCTCTTAACTCATATCGAATGGCCCTTACCGAGCTGAGGGAATTAAATATACATCTGGAATACTTATAATCCAAAGGATTCATTCACCCGAGTGTCTCTCCTTAGGCCACTCCTATGTTGTTTTCGAAAAAGGCTGACGGATCCCTCCGGTTGTGCATTGACTATTGGAAGCTGAATAAGGTAACAGTTAAGAACAAATACCCTTTGCCCAGAATAGATGATTTGTTTGATCAGTTGAAGGGGGAAAGTGTTTTTCAAAGATATACTTGCGTTCGGGATACCATCAACTCAGGGTGAAAGAGTTAGATATACCGAAGACAACCTTTCGAAGCAGGTACGACCACTTTGAGTATTTGGTCATTCCCTTCGGATTGACCAATGCTCCAACGGTCTTTATGTAACTCATGAATAGGGTGTTCCGTTGTTATCTAGATTCCTTTGTTGTGGTGTTTGTGGATGATATTCTCATATACTATGGCTCTGAGGAGGAACACTAACATCACTTTAGGATCATTTTGGGAACTTTGCAGGATCATCGCCTCTATGAAAAGTTATTAAAGTGCACTTTATGGATCAGAGAAGTGAGATTACTGGGGCATGTGATCTTAGAGTAGGGGGTTTCAGTGGAACCTGAGAATATCAGTGTGGTCATTTCATGGGAGTAACCGAAGAATGTGTTTGAGATCAAGAGCTTCCTTGGCTTGACTGGTTATTACAGGCAGTTTGTTCGAGATTTATCTTATCTTGCTTCACTGATGACTGCACTCACCTGGAAAGGGGTGAAGTTTGTATGGGCCCCAGAATGTCAGGAATTATTCTAGGAGCTGAATAGGTGGTTGACTACCGCCCCCATTCTGATTTTTCTAGAGGCCAAAAAGGGGTATGTGGTCTATTGTGATGCTTCAAGTATGGGTCTTGGGTGCGTGATTATGCAGGATGATCACGCGGTGGCGTATGACTCTCTCCAACTCCGACCACATGAAAATAATTACCCAACCCACGACTTGGAGTTGGAAGCAGTGATGCATGCTTTGAATACCTGGAGTCACTACCTCTTTGGGGAGAAGTTTGTGGTCTACTCTGATCACAAAAGCTTGGCCTATATCTTCTCATAGAGGGACCTCAATCTGAGGCAACATCATTGGATTGAGTACTTGAAGGGGTTTGAATTTGACATTGTCTATACCCCAAGAAAGGTTAATTTGGTGGCCGAAACCTTGAGAAGAATATTTCCAGTGCAGGCTTTGAGGAATTCCAGTGATGAGTGTACATTGATGGGACTCTTTGCTGAGATGCATGTGGAGACGAAAGAGAAAAATGGGGGTGCATTCTTGGTGAGTGTTCAGTTGACTCATTATCTTTTGGATTTGATTCAGCAGGAACAACCTAGTGATGATATTTGTCAGTGGTCAAGGTTGTTTCTTCATGGTGGGGAGACATCCTCTGATTGGTCGTCGTCTCTTGAGGGCATCTTGTGCTTCAAGGGTTGTTCGGTAGTGTCATTATCTCTATGGAAGGTGGTGATGCAGGATAGCCACCAGTCTCAGTGGGATGTCCATCCAGGTGCCACCAAGATGTATTATGATGTGCAATGATAGTTCTGGTGGATAGTTATGCGACTGGACATAGCGGACTTTGTGTCAAGATGATACACATGCAAGTAGGTAAAAACAGAGCATCAGAGGCCCTCCGGTTTTCTCCAGCCATTACCCGTTCCTACCTGGAAGTGGGATGAGGTCACCATGGACTTAATTATTGGATTGACTCATACAACTCGGGGTAATAATTCCATTTGGGTGGTGATTTATTGTCTGACCAAATCATCCCACTTCATTCTGATCAAAGATACAACTAAAGTGGATGATTTGGTCCGTTTGTATCTTCAGGAGGTGGTGAGACTTCATGGTGTGCCATCAGAAGTTGTCTCAGATAGAGAACCCTGCTTCAATTCTTAGTTTTGGGAAGGCCTTCAGAAGGCCTTGGGGTCTCAAATTAAGATGATCATGACATACCACCCTTAGACAGATGGTCAAACAGAGCAGACGAATCAAATTTTGGAGGACATGCTCCGTGCATGTGTCCTGGACTTTGAAGGTTCCTGAGATAGAAATTTGGGATTGGTTGAGTTTTCTTATAATAAAAGTTACCAATCCTAGACTCTAATGGATCATTTTGAGGCACTCTATGGTCGTCCATGTCGGTCCCCCCTATGTTGGGCTGAGGTAGGTGAGACTTCACTATTGGGGCTGAGCCTTGTACAGGAGACTTCTGAGAAGGGAAAATTGATCAGGCAGTGATTATTGATAGCTCAGAGTCATCATAAATCTTATGCTGACTGAATGAATCAAGACTTATAGTTTTTTTGGGTGATAGGGTATTCTTGAAAGTGGCCCCTCATTTGGGCCATCGTCGATTGGGGAAGTAAGAGAAGTTGATGTCGCAATTTGTCAGCCCTTTTGAGATCACCGAGCATATTGTAAATGTGGCTTATAGGTTGGAATTACCTTCTTAGTTGACATCCATACATGAAATATTCCATGTCTCCCAGTTTAATAAATATAACTTGGATCCGTCCCATGTGCTGAGTTGGGAAGAACTGGAGATAGAGCCTGACTTGGCAGTTTTTGAGCGGACAATGCAAATAGCAGACTCCCAAGAGAAGGTGCTTCTAGGGAAGTATATTCCACTATTATGAGTTATTTGGCAGCATGGTAGTGATACACATGAGACTTGGGAGCAGAAGTCATGGGTTGAGGCTGAGTACCCATTCTTGTTTTCTGATCAAGCCTCTAGTCGACTTTCCGGGACGGAAAGATTTCATGGTGGGGAGAATTGTCACACCCAAGTTCTTCATTAAAGGTATTTATATTTATTATATTTTTTATCCTAGAACCCCCCCCTAATCCCCCCCTAATCCCTCAATAATTTGGGTGGATTTTGAAGATGTTTTGAGGGGATAAATGAGGGTGTACGGTTTAGGGGCACGGTTTTCCAAACCGTGCGCCCATGTCCAGCTCATTAAAAATGAGCTAAATGACATTTTTTCCCTCCCAGGATTTATCCTAACTAGAACCTTTCTTCCCCCATTATACAATTACATCCATGGTATCCTTCCAAGCACCTCAAACCTTCCTTTTAACTTCATTTTGAAGGGGGATTTGGTGGATGAACTTCACAAAATCTCAAGTAAGTGTCTCTCCCTCTTAGTTCCTCCCCTTTCAATGAAGTTTCTTCCAATTTATTTGAATTAAAAAATGAAAAGGGGGTAGGGTTTTGAACCTAGGGTTTAACTTTGGGTTTTATTGGTCCCATCTCTTGATTTTAGGCTTGATCTACCTTCCTTGAGGTGCGACGGTGGTGCGACTGCATTTTCACACAAAGGATTCAAAGATTTAACAATTTTGGTAGGTTATTCCATTGTGTATGAAATACTTGTGACTTATATTGATATGTTTATAGTATTTTAATGTTTATATCATTTGATTATTGCTACAAAAATTGGTTTTATTGGTGTTTGTAATGCAAGTGAATTTTAAGTACCATTTTCATGTGAAATTGGGGGGTTTTCATAGAAATCTCTTGTTGGTTCATTTGAAGCTACCCTATAAATACTTAGTTGAATTTATTGAAGTGTATTGGGGATGAAAATATTTTTTTCAATTTTTATCTCCTTTGGTTGTTTTTGAGAAAACTTGTTTTAATGGTGTTTGTGAAACACATGAATTTTTAAGTTCCATGTTTATGTGAAAATGGAGGTTTTATAAAGATGTCACTTCATGGTTCATATGGGGCTGCCCAAAAACTGATTTGTTAGTTTAATTTAAAGTTAAAGGAATTAAATTTATGTTTTTGTGACTTTTAAGTAAGCACATAGTGTGCAAAGTGGATATTTCAAAGAGTTTTGGTTGCAAAACAATGCGAGATTTTGAGAAGTTGTTTTATTGAAAATCAAAATGTTTTGTTGTGTGTTTTAAGTGTTATAAAGTGTGTATAGATAATTTATTGTTTGTATGTGACCATTAGTGGTGTTTTATATGCAAAGGTATGTGTGTTTCATGCTGAAATTTTTTGAGCACAAAGGGGGAAGCCCGAGTACCTAGGTGGGCGGATATGTACTAGTACGACTAGTGATCCAGATGAGTTTTGTCCCTATTTCACCGAGAAAATGGATAAATACAACTATAAATAAACTTTATGAATGATTTTTGGGAACCACTAGGTTATGATTATGGTCCATACTAGTGTCTTATGCACAGTAAAGGTTTTGTGACATGGTTACTTTAAACTGAGGTATGAGGTACATAGGTCCTGAGACTATGGTGTTCTCGGTTTTGGTGATAATTTCATTTGTGGTATTTATCCTTGTGTTAGGGTGTGTTTGGATGTAATTTAAAGTATATAACATATATTATTTAAATTTTTTAACATTATTAAAGTTTTAGTTTGAAAACTTCTTTCAATTGAAAGTTTCATTTCTTGGAATTTATCACTGTTTTTCTTTACATATTAAAACTGCTTGCATTTTCACCTTGTATTGAATACTATTTAGAATATTTGGGTGGTAACCTATTGGTATTAGGATAAAACCCTACTTAAAAACCTTGTGTGTAAGTATAATTGGTTATGTTTGACTCAGGTAAAGGAGAAGCCTCAGGTGAAGCCAGTTCGGGTTGTTAGACCCCTCCTACGGTGCAGTGTTGTGGAGACGGCTCGGGGGTAACGACCCCTTGTCATGTGGAGTATTTGTGGATGATTTTATTCTGTTTTTGTTTATGTTTGGACCTCTTGTAACTTATTTAAAACCATGTATTAAGTTCTGGATTTTTCCTAAGTCTTGTTTGGCATTGAAATTTTAGATTCTTATTATTGATTGTTTTTAAGGTTTTATGATTTCATACTCGGGTAAATCATTCCCAAACCTAATTTATTGATACCTGGGAACTTGTGACATCCCATGGGGATAGGGAAATACCTTTAGGACTTTTCATGGTCTTGATTTTTTTCTGGTATTAGTGGTGACCAGATCCAGTTCGTGACAGAGATTCTATAATGGCATCTTTGGACACCAAATTCACATACAGTGGGGTAGGTACTCAAAGTCAAATATGTTGAGATAAAGGTGGAAATAAATTTGATAATTTTCCAAAAAGTATTTATTAGAATTTATCCTTTTAACTTTAAGGGTAAAAGGTAGGAATATACTTTACAACTTTAGGGTATTAGACCCTTGACCATTGTATCACCCCTTGTCTATAAATAGCCACCCCATGGCATTGTATTTGGCATTCAAGATTGTAATAGAGATATTATACTTTGTTTCTCTCCATTATATGAGGATTATTCTGATTATCCCCTTGATCTTATGCATCCTTTCCTTGTTAGTCTACATATTAGGTTGGTGATCCAAGATCACAAAGACCCCAATCCCATACATCAACCCAAGTGTGTTGTTGTATGGATCAATCATCAAATCCTTCCCTCAAGTGTGTTGTATATGTAGTAGGTTATGATACTTATATAGTTTTTGGATAATTCAATCCACTATCCTTAACCATCATTCAACACATAGCCTTGAAATACATCCTTCATTTTCCACCCCATGCCATGAATTTCAGGTCATCCCAAACATCTCACATCAACAACCCACTTCCCCTACATCATCATAGTCCATCCCATGGTTTTTAAAAATATATATATTTTTTAATTTTTAAAGGGGGGAAATTTTGGACTTCTGTTTGAAAATAGGGTTGGAGTGGAGTTCCCTTTATTATAGCAAACACTTTATAATTATTCAAAATAATAAGGTAGATGAATGATCCTATAGAGGATGGTGCACAACAATGTCAATATGAATGAATAATGTAGAACTTTTATGGTGCACTTTTCATATTGTGTTGGTGCTTAGAGGTGCCTTTATTTTTCCCAATAGATCGGTAGGTCGTATTAGTTTGGTCCCAATTCACCAAATGGGTATGATTTAGACCATCAATCAGATTAGTCATGATCTAAAAAACATGCCCATATGTTAGTAGATACAATCTAGGCCACTTATTCGATCAGGTGCGATCAAACCAATAAAATTAATTCATATTAAAAGGTTACTTTGAGAAAAAAATTATAAGGATTATTATGACTAATATTAATGGATGATTATATACCTATAAAAGGGAGTCATCATTGGATAGAAAAATCAATTCCAATCATTCAAAAGCACTATAATCCTCCCTATATATTGAGATTCCTCTAAAATAATTCTACAAGAATCAATAAGTTTTTTATTGGTGTGAAACAACAAAAATCTTTCTTTAATCTCTTGTTTCAAAATATTATTCAAAGGTTACCCTCCACTTAGTACTATTTTATAGTAGTGATTCACCATTATATCCTAAATATGAATCACTAATAACCCATTATACCACCAATTTGGTAGGGGGAATCTACTCTTAAGGAGAGTGGCATCATAACGTGTCTCCGTGAGCTCCATCCAAACCATACAATAAGTTTATATACATTACCCACCTATATTCCCAACAGTCTCATGGATCTTTGCACCCTAATAGCCCATTGCACTTGTTAGTATAACCCTTATAACATGTCTAATATATGATGGTTCACTAGAGTATAAATGGGGATCTCAAGTGTAATGGTCAGTAGAATAAGGGGAAAGAGTTTTGCATGTCATAGTCGGTTCAAAGAAATGGTGAATGTTAATCGAGCATTGTGATCATCTAGAGTTTAAAAATGGTAGGGAGGTGATGATGGGAGGATGGATTTTGATTTTCAAAATTTTTACAATGATATCATCATCTATAAAATATATTTTTCTTTTCATCACTCACATCCCACTATTTTTTAGGTGAACTTGTATTCCCTTGTTTAAAGGAAAAGAATGAATCATTATATCTACTATGTAAAAAACCTAGAATATTAATCATTTTCATCTGCCAACGCTTTTTAGAAGTGTCAAGAAATGACTCTTTTCTCAGCATTTTTTAAAAATATAACCATTTTTCTATTCCAAATAAACACCAAGGAAAGCATCATTTATCGACATTTTTTCTTATAACATTGAGAAAAGGCCCCTTTATTTAATCCTAACAAACCCTTTCTCATTCCTACACCCATGAAGGTGCTCCAAACTACTGAAAACTTCATGATGTTTGATTTAATTCTTCAAATAAATATTAATTTCGTTGTACAATGGTAAAAAAACTATTTTTAATATTACATTTTTTACACACTATCCATATTTGTGAATAAAAAACACTGACTACTTTATCAGTGATTTCTAAAAGAGTTGAGAAAATGAACCTTTATTAGTGATTTTTAGCACTAATAAATCATACCCTTTCTCAATGTTTTTACTTAAAGTATTGAGAAAGGGCTCCCCATGTTATAACCCTAGTCAACCTCCTCCTTCATTTCTCTCTTCTATGCATGTACCTCTAGCTAGTCACTACTGCTGAATTATCATCATCGGTATATTTGATACCTCAATTTAGTTTTAAATCCCATGTATTTGAATATCATAAATTTTATAATCTAGTTCTATTAATTTTTCATGTTTTATCTATTTTTCTGTAATTTTCATGTGTGTTTTTTGAAATATAAGATCGTACATATGCACAAACACACACACACACACATGTGTGTGTATTTGGATATATGAACACACAAATGTTAGATTCAATCATCTGAAAACCATTTTATGTCTAGGAAATTAGAACTTTTAGAGGAAGTGATTCAAAAAGTCTGATTTTTGAATCCCATATGGTGATGGTAGAGAAGTAGTGACCAACATTCAGATATCCATAAGAAATATGACTAGAAGAAAGTAGCGTGAAGCTAGAAATCAAAAGATACCTTAATGAGTCTTAGGATAAAGTGTAGAGATGTTAAGTAATTGCATAAGGTTCAACTCTGAGAATACATAAAGGTCACTTTCTAAAGTTATTTAAGGGTTCTCAGTATGAATAAGGGATATGTAAGAGTCTTAAAAATAATACATAAGAGTAAACTCATAGAGTTTTCAAAAGCATGCATTGTTCACTAGAAGAGGAAATTAGGGTGGTGGATGTCTTTGACCAAGTAGAGGGATGCTCGTGAAAATAAGATTTGAGTAGACATACTCTTCATGAAGATCATAAAGTGATGATTATTGGGGGGTGAAGTCTATTTTAATTCACTAGAATTTCATCCATCAGAATTACATTCATCATAAGTTCATGCACTGGATGAAGAGTTGAACATGAGGTCCAAAAAACTATAATAGAACTTCTCTAACAACACTAGGTTTATCAGAAGTTCATATTTATCAACGGTTCTACAGTGAAGCACTTGAAGGACCAAAAATAAAGAATGACTAAATGGTCACTTAGTTGGAAATAAATCTCAGGTGGATATTCTTTATGATCCATAATTTCCAGGGAGAAGGTATTACAGGTTGACCAGTTGGAACTTAGTATATAAGTAAGTGAGACCTTTAGTGAAAAGTGTGGTTCAACTGATCATTTATTAGGGAGATGAGAAGTTAAAAAAGATTACTTGTCTTTGTAATCTGTTTGTAATCACCTATAATATTTTGATTATAATTAAATAAAGTAGTAATGTGTTTCCTCTATTAATGTAGGATATAGTCTGAAGCACGTTAAACTTTGTGTTCTTTCATGTTTTTTGTATTTCCATTTCATGTTTTACTTTTGAATGTATTTTCTAGTACTTTTTTGTTTTTTTATACTGGGGTGTGTATGAGGATGAATTTATGCAATGGGTTGGGTGCAATGACTTCCTACTCCCAGTACACTTAGTCATGGGGAAGAAAACTTCCAAAGATTAGTTTTCCATTACATAGAGTCTCCTTTGTACAATATTTTAGTGAATTAATGTGTAAGAACCTAGTGGTATTATCGAAAGCACAAATCAGTTTTTTATAGGTTCATACAAAACAAGTGACATAATATCATGGTTCAAATTTGAAAGTTCAACATAATGATAATATCCCAGGAATGAAATCAGATGAAGGGAATATTCAAACTGATAAATTCGATAGATCAGATTTTAGCTTTTAAAGAATGTAGATTGAATATTATCTGATTCAAAAGGACTTAGAAGTTCCATTGTCTAGAGTGAAGTTAGTGTTTATAGAGAAAGATGAATGGGAACGCCTGGATAGAAAATATTTGGCATTGGTAAGGATGTATTTGGAATGAAATGTTGCTTTCAATATCCCAAAGAGGAAAACTAAAATTAATGTTATGGAGGTGTTGGATGATATGTATGAAAAACCAATGACCCTTAACAAGGTTTTTATATTCTGAAAGTTATTTGACTTAAGATTATCATAAAAAATACTAAAAACAGATCATTTGGACGACTTCAACATGATTTGTGAGTAGTTACAATTGGTAAAAGTAACTTTTTGATGATTTATGGGTGTTGTTACTGCTATCATCACTTCTAGATATTTGGGATGAAATGGTTACTATGGCTAGAAACTCTAGTAGAAACACATGGTATTTCAGGATATGAAAAATTTATTACTCAATGAAGAACTCTGGAGAAGGGAATTCCAAGAACTATCCAACAATGATCTCAATATCTATGTATGAGGATGATCACCCCATTAGTAGCAGGTTTATCAGAATAAGAAATCATAAGAAAAATAATGGGAGAAGAGCTAAGAAAAATTAGTTGGTCCTAGTTTAATCTATTGGAAGTGTGGGAAGAAAGGAAAAATCAATAATGATTTCAAAAGTTGTAATGAGGACATCAGAAAGGCATAAAACTCTAGTAGTTCAAATTCCGTTGGTTTACCAGAAGGAAGTAGCAATTACTTGCTGAGTGTGAACACTTTGGTGGAATCTTGAGTGGTTGACTCTGGAGCATCTTTCCATTCAACTTGTGATCAAAGTTGTACAATCAACCATGTATCAGGTAAGTTTAGGAAAGCCCATCTAGTAGACGGTGAATCCATGAAGGTTTTTGGAAAAGGAGAGGTCAACACATTACTAGAATTTGGATCTATACTAATGGATTGAAAAAACCATTGGTATAGGATGGTTCTGGGTGGACTATTCCAATGGGTTTGATAAACCGTTGGTATAACCTAACATATAAAAATCATTTTAAAAAATATTTGGTATAGGCTCATGGCTATACCAGCCCCGTAAGCCCCTTTCCCTTATGTGAAATCACTCCTCCACGATCATATTATCCCCATTAATGATTCTCTTTGGTTCCCACTTCAATTATACTTGGATTCATCACTTTTGAAACAATTTTTAGGTTCAATCATCAAGCTATGTTGGTTTTTTTCACCTTTATTCCTTTTTTATCCTCTTATTTATGTATTTTCATGACCTATATTGCAAATGAACTAACCCAATTATATAATTTATATGTTTCCATATGATTTTTTAAATTAATGTGTGAAGAAGCTCCATACTAGAGAAATTGGTTTTTGTGTGTTGGATGAGTTCCTCAGTTTTTTTGAAGAAGGTCACTAATCTATTCTCATTTCCAATGATCTTTTCTTGAATGATTTCAAGGTGATCTAAATTTTTTTATGTGCCATGGTCTCTCTTAGTTGATGTTGGGTGTTCTTTTACACCCCAAAATAAATACTTATATTTTATGTATGCTCTATCCAATAAGGTTTTGGATTTATATGAAAATGATAATTATTAAAAAAACAATAATGGAATTTGTACGGTATAAAGATTTATTTTATTAATATATCGATTAAGTTTTAAATTGGTTCAAATAAAATTTCAATTAATATTTTAATTTTTATAGATTTATTTTAAGTTCAATTTTCATTTCTTTACTATCTATATGGGATTTAAAGGCCCATTTGGAAAATACGTAATTTCTTACATTACATGACATGATTGAAACCCCATTAAGTGAAGGTTTCTATAAAAATGATATTAAATTATCATTATTAGATAATCAATTTGTGTGTTTTATAAGTGTATAGAAGTTTTTTGTTTTGTATTATGTATAGTCATTATTCATAGATACAAAGGGTTTCAATATTATGGTTATATATATGGTATCATGTTATCTCATGGGATATAATTATGAAATTAGGGATATAGGTGATAAATACAAAGTTTTAATTATTTCTAAAGGTCCTTTCCCTTCTCAAATTGTAGTTTTCATAATAAACTAAGTTTTTTTTGTTATAATGATGTATTCATTTATGTTAAATTTCGTTTTTATATACATAAATAGTGAGTGATTTAAATTGGAGTTAACTTCAATATTATTTCAATGATTTTAGAAGTAATGAAAATAAAGATAACATGTCTCATTTCTTGAAATATTTTTTGGATTTGGTAATTAAATTTGGTTTGTAAACTAAATCATGGTTGGTTTCCCTATGTATTAGAAATAAATGTTTTTTAGAATTGTGATATGATATTATACATCGAGATTGAATAATTCAAGATTGATATTGGAATTATTGAATTATTATGAGTATTACTTATATTCCAATTAGTTTTATTCTTAAGGTTTTAATAAAGATGTTATGTTATAGTGTTTTTTTTCACTATATAAGATGATTTTTAAGGTTGAGATGTGTTTGGGTGGTCTATATTTTGTAACTTCTTAATCATTTATCTTGATTATCTAGGTTTTTATAGAATTATGACATATAGATTCCTATCCACTTTTATGAATTTTGTAGTTATAGTCTACTATGTTCAAATTAATATAATTTTTTTTATAACAGAATGAATAAACATTGGCTATATGATAATTATAGGATCTCAACTAAGTTTCAAAAGAATTTGGAGTATTTTTTCGTTTTTTCATTTAGTAATGCTTTAGATAGTGGTCTTATACACTAACCTTGTTACAATTGTGTTGGAATACCTCAGTTAAATCACGAGGAAGTTAGATACCATGTAGAAAAAGTAGGTTTTCAAACAAATTATTATTTATTGTATCATAATAGAGAGAAAAGAAAATATCATATTTTTCATGATCGAAATGAAAAGAGTGGAATGAAGAATTTGGTATTTGATTGGTTTCCATTTATTCATTGTCACAAGAAAGAATAATACCAATGCAAGAAGATAATAATATGAGTACACATTATGCAACTAATGAAAATGATAATGTTGAAAGGGTGAAAAAATGATGGATGATTCTAGAACTCCTATATATTGGCAATGTGGAAAAATTACCAAGCTATAATTTTTAATGAAAATGTATCATAGAAAATCATGTATGGAATTTATAATATTTTCATCAATTATATTTTTATATTTTTGAAGGAAATACTTCCTGATGATGTAAATATTCCCTCAAATAACTATATGGAATGTAATTTAATTGACTGAATTAGATTTTCTAAAAATAAAATTCATGCTTTCCTAAAAGATAATAACTTACTCTGGGAGGAAACTAAAAGACTAAATAATTGAAAAGAATGTGGTTCATCTCTATATAAGCTAAATACAGATATAACACCATATTTTATTAAAAAAAAGTAATATGTAACTTTACCTTGATTCCTAGGCTCTAAAATATTTTCATTTATGATGAAATCTCAAAAAACATTTGATGGAATGATGTTGAGAGAATTAAGGATAACAATGAGTTAGTTCTTCCTACAAATGGATTTGTATGGAATACATTTTATGCACAATATACTGATTTTGTATCCTAGGTGTGTAATTTCAGGTTGGGTCTATCATGTGATATTTTTAATCCTTTTAGTCTAATTATTACTTCACACAACATGTGGACAGTTTTCATTCACATTTATAACCTTCCTCCAAGTATGTGCATGAAAAAACCATTCACTTTCTCAAGAATACTCATATCTAAACCTTCTGATCCTAGTAATGGCATAAATATGTACATAAAATCTTTAATAAAAGAGTTGAAAAAACTTTGGAATATGGTTGTGTGCACATACAATGCTTATTCAAAAGTCATATTTCAGATGAATGTTGTGCTTATGTGGATGATAAATGATTTTCATTCTTATGCAATGATGTCTAGCTAGACCATAAATGGAAAACTATCTTATCTTGTTTGTATGAAGGATACATGATATATAACACTTAAATATCATCATAGTTTTAGTTTCATGGTACATCACCAATTATTTCCAATGGATCATCCATATATAAATAATCAAAAAAAGTTTGATAATACCATTGAGATCGAAAAGAATCCTCAATGCATGTTTGGAAATGATGTGCTTAAAGAATTTAAAGATGACAATTTTTTATTCAGGAAAGATCAAACCAAATATAAAAATAATAAGAATGTTTCCATTGATTCCAATTAAAATTAGAAGGATAAAAGTATCCTCTTTGTAATGCCCCAACCCATATTTTCCTTAACAACACCTAAGTGGAGATACTACAAGACCTATTGAACACCTCCTCATACGCAAGAATTTACCGACTAGCAGTGAGGGTCCCTATGGAGCAGTGGGGAGACTATAACCTCTATTTCAATATCCATGCACCATAAATGTATAAATCATAAATAATATCTCATAACAATATAACAAAATAAAAGAGAAACACAATACTATAACATATGACACGCTAGTTATACATAAAATAAATCAAAGAATCCTAATGTGGTAGGTCAACCTGTGTATAAACAACAATAGGAAAATAAGTGAAGACACTAAAACATTTATCTAGAGTTTGACCTGGTACTACTTCCATCACCACACACCATATTCTCAATATCTTACCACTGGGCCCTTGACCTTCCATAGATCCATGATCATGAAGTCTAGATGTTCATTGAGATGCCCATGCAGTATGTGAGTAATGAAACCCATTAGGATACCAAAAATGCGTCCTTAACATTAGAGTACAAGTATAATAGGTGTATTCCATGATAAATGTAAATTTGTAAGAAATAAATATTAAACATATGTCAAGTTTTCATGTGTCAACCAAGCTACCATGGGCCTTAACCATACCTACTTCAGCTCTATGCCAAAAGGATGGTATGAAAATAAGTTATGATTGTAGTTATCCATAGGGATAATGAGTGTCTATGATAAGTTCCAAGGTTTAAGAGTCAGGCCAGACCACATGGTCGTCACACCCTATCTCCATCAAAAGTCAAGCCACAAGACCATCGTACCCGGTTTATACCTAGGGTCGAGTCACATAACCATCACACCCCACTATGACTACCTTGGGTATGGACTCAAGGCTATCATTCCCCTACCCTTTGTTCAGGTCCATCGTCATTATCATCACATTTCATTGACACTTTCCCTCTAAGGGATAACCATACTATGAAAATCCACCTATTTTGAGTACCAGTAAAAATACCTCCAAAGTCATGATAATCTCATACAATAGGGTAGAACATATATAGGAAACACATAAAACATTATCATGAGAGTCAGTAACAACATACAAGAATATGTGATCCATATCAAACAAGGTATAACAAGCTAAATAAGCACACTCATGGAATCAAGCATCATATATGGGTCTAATAGGCCACACACACACATGAGATCAAAATATAGCATGGTCAATAAAGCTATTCCAACACAATTATCACATCAAGGTAATAAGAGTATACAAGCACCCAATATGGTAAGGAACTTTTACCATTATCTCGTTGAGGAAAAACTCTAAGACTCATCGAAAGATGATACCTGAGTCACACCTGAGCACCAACTAGAACAAGATCTCACACCAAGGAACCCTAGAACCGATCCCAATTTAATTATATCAAGGTTATAAATTGATATTAAATGATATTTTAAGTCTAAAGTATTGGATCTACACCAACATACCTCTCAAGATCCGCCAACATCTCTATATCTGAGATTGATCAAAGTAAGGTCTCTAACGCACTAGATCCATCACTAATATATTAATGATCTAAGAATTAATTGTTAGATGGCATCATAATCCATAGATATGACCACAAAATTATATATCTAATATTTTTATCAAGGAATAAAATATAGATCTTAAATAACCATGAATAACAAAGATTCATGGCTCACATACCTTAAATCCCTAATTACCAACACACTTGGATCCATTGGAATTGAGTTTAAAAGGGGAGGAAATGGATAAGAAGAGCCCATGGAGTCTCTATATTTTATAGGTATAAATTTAGGAAGAATAATTGGTCAAATTGGGTGAGTTATGGACATTAAATAGGATTTTTGGATCATTAATTCATGCACACATAGTTTACCAAACCCTGCTTCAATCATGCAAGGATTACTACCTCTCCTGAGCACCTGCACGGTTTAGACACATGGTTTGAAAAACTATGCACCAACCATGTTTTTATCCTATATCCCAAGCTACATGGTTTCTAGGAAATGTTGCACATTTTTCCTTAATTATGCACCAACCACTGTATTTCTCCAATAAAGTCACACGGTTTCCTAGGGAGAACCACACAGTTTACCTTAACTATGATAAAACCATGTACACCCTTAAAGTTATCTAAGAATTTCTAAAATCAACCAAAAACCCCCATAACTCAGCCCAGAAAATTCATAGTTCAAAAACATATGAATAAAGGTTGAAATTAACTCATAACACACCTAAAAAATCTGAGGTCGTTACATTATCCCCCTTTAAAGACTTCTTATCCTCAATTAGCATCTCTAGTCATCTTTTTCGAACAAATCAGGACACTAAGCCCAAATATTTGACTCCCACTCCCAAGATTTCTCTTGGATTTTTCTATGATACCATAAGATCTAAACACATGGAATCGTCTTCCCTGTAATACCTTCTTGTTCTGGTCTATGATCTTCACCGAGCATTCCATGAACAATTTTTCAGGATCCAACTCAATTTCCTTGTAGTTTATCATATGTGTAGGATCTTTCATGTACCCTTGAAGTTGGGACACATGGAACACGTTGTGCATACCTTGGTGATGTGAAAGAAGATCCAAATAGTAATCCATAGGTTCGATACTCTCGATAATCTAAAATGGTCCAATAAATCTTGTAACTAGATTCCCTGACTCCCATAACCATTAATGACTTATTTGAGGTTTCACTTGTAGGAAAACTCAATCGTTCACATTGAAATCTAAGGGTATTCTCCTACTATCAGCATATGATAGTTGTTTGTTCTGAGTGGTGATTAATCACTTATGGATCAACTACACTCTATTATAGGTCTCTTGAACCATAATTATCCTCACAATATCCATATCACTTGGATCATTCCAGCATAGTGGTGAATAACATGGCCATACATAGAGAGACTCAAAAGGTTCCCTTTGAATAGAATCCTAGAAGATGTTTTTGTACATGAAATGTACAAAGGAAAGGTGCTTATCCCATTTACCTCTAAGTCTAGGACACATTCCAAAATAATATACTTAAGGATATTAATATTCATTATGAATATCCATTAATCTACTGATGATGCATTGTACTCAGTTTTAGTTGGGTACCCAAAGTCGTAATCCTTTCTAAAACTGTGACATGAAATATGATGGGTTTAATATGATCATATAATGTCTATTTATAGTAGAAGACAACTAAAAACATAGTAGATATATCTTTAAGAAATTTATGTGTTAGTATTACAAAAAATAGAGTACTTATAATCCATGAACATCAGCAATTTTGATTTTCCTTCTATAAATAGTGTTTGAGGAAGATCACGAGGAGTAGTGAAAAAAAGCACCCTTCCTCTGATGGAGTACACCGAAAAAAATATCTATGAACACTTCGTGAGGATACCTAAAATCTAAAGGGGTGCTATCAACATCTCAAATGAGATAAACTAAGTTTCTAGAGGAAGATAGTTTATCAAAGGCTCATTCACTACAGGAAAACGGTCGTTTAGCGGCGGTTTTTTCGCGGCGGTTTTAAAAACCGCCGCTAAACGTGTTTCGGGCCGCCATTTCGCAGTGGTTTTTAAACCACTGAGAAAAAACCGCCACAAAATGCCTTAATTTTTTTTATATTTTTTTAAATATTTTTTTAAATTTTTTCGAGGATTAGCCGAAATAGCGGCGGTTTGGGTAAAACCACCGCGAAATTAAAGGAAAAAATAAAAAAACACGAGAAACCCCGAAATCACTAAAACGGCCATAACTTTTGATCCGGGTGTCCATTGGAGCGACACGACCAGTAAAATCAAAGCTCATGAAGAGATCTAGAGGCAAGTATAATCAAAACCCTGAGACGGTCTAAGGTGCGAAAGATATAAGAGTTATAAGAAAGTTGAAAAAAGTTTTCCAACTTCAAACGGCCATAACTTTCGCTCCGGGTGTCCGTTTGGGCTCTACCACATATCATATCGAAGCCAGTGAAGAGAGATACGCACCAATTTGATGAAAGTAATCTTATGTCATGTTTTTAGACCCAAAAAACCCCTCTGAAGGCCTCCGAAACCCCGTTTCTGTCACCGGTATCCCGTCGAACTTGTCTTAAAACGGACCTAAATTTTGATCCGCGTGTCAGTTCGGACTCTGTAGGATCTAAATAATGATGTAGATGCTCAATATACAAGAGGGGGGGTGAATTGTATACTTTAAAAATTCCTTTGTAACCTTTAAAGTTAGTTATGATTAACTATATTTTCCTTAAGAAAAGGAAAGGGATAAGTTTAACAAAGTTAAACTAAGCAAATTCACAACAACTCTAACACCAAATGAAAACTTGGAATAAGGAATGAAGTTATAAATTTCAAGTCCTATGAAATTTCTTAAAACTGGAAAGATATTCCGAAAGTAGGTTCCGGAAATATGGTTCTGGAAATTAAAACTTAACAAAAGTTTACAATATGAGATTCTACCTTAAAGCGTATAGAATCTAAATGAAATAGAGTACAAGTAAGGAAGTATAAGAAAGTTATACTTTCCTTATAATACAAAATACAGTGGAAAGAAACAAGTAGTAAAACTACAAGTAACAAGATATAAGTCTTTTAACCCAAAGAGAAGGGTATCCAACAACCTTGGATAAAGTTCCCTTGATTTATACTTGCAAGCAAGTCTGTCTTACCCACACCAGAGTAAGCCCTCAATAAGAAAATCGGAGTCTCTGTCTTGATATCCCCGCAAGCCCTCAACTTCAAGGTAGTTGGCAACCTCTGTCTTCCTCAGAAAGGAAGCCCTCAAATTCAAGGTGTTGGAAACCTCTGTCTTCCTATCCCCGAAAGTCCTCGAATATAATCACCAACATTCGGAGTCGCATGAAGCAAAAACTGAACGAGCGGTTCAGTACGCACAAGGCATGAAAATATTTCTCTCTCTAGAAATCACCTTAGCAGTGTGTGGTCTCTAGATCGATAAACTTCTCTATTGTTATTCTATTCTTGAACTCTTTCAAATGAGATCCTATTTATAGACAAATTTCCAACGGTCATCTCCCTCCTCCAACGATCATATTTTCCATGAAACTCAGAGGGACCTGTACACGTGTAACTCAAACAACGGTTAATTAGAAACAGAATAGACGACATCGTTTTATAACAAACTATGTATAACTGAATGCACGACATCGTTTTGAAACAAAGCATATGTGAGTAAAAGCTAATTAATAGTTCAGAGTGTAAGCAATTCAGAAGTTCGGAGTCTAACCAAAATAAAATTCAGAGTCTATGTTAAGAAATGTTTGGATTCTGTTTTTATAGGAATTCGGAGTCTGGGTTCACCAGAGATTGGATTCTGAACCTGTAGAGTTCGGAGTCGAACTTCTTAAAAAGTTCAGAGTCGAACTTCTTAAGAGTTCAGAGTTGAACTGCTTAAAAGTTCGGAGTCGAACTTCTTCAGAGTTCGGAGTCGAACTGCTTCAGAGTTCGGAGTCCAGAATTCTTCAGAGTTCGGAGTCAAACTTCTTAAGAGTTCAAAGTCAAACTTCTTCAGAGTTCGGAATCCAGAATTCGTATTAGAACTACATTACAGATCACATCCAGAATTCGGATCCTAAAAACGGAATGCTCCAAATCTTTTCATTATATGGCTCCAGAAATTTGGTTATGAACCTGGTTTTTGAATTTAAGAATAATATTTCTATGTATAAGAAAATCTAGGTTAAGGTAAATTTCCTTAAAGAAGTAAATTTTCCTTATGGGGGTAAAAATAATATTTGCTTAAGTATAAGGTGTTTGTGATTTTCAAAACAAGAAGGAATGGAAAAGTCATAAGGAAAACCTTATTGACTCAACAATCTCCCCCTTTTTGGAAAGCACAAACATCCTTTTGAAAAATCATATAAGGATTTTGAAAAATTTCATTAGACTTTGAAAATTAAAACTTATCTCCCTTTGTTCATAGATAGAAGTGAATACAACTAACTCCCCCTTAGGCATTGAAACTCTAAGGATTGTATTCTGGGTTTCCGGAGTGGAGTTTTCAATAATATAAGAGTGAAAACTTCATAGTGGGAAACTCCCCCTTTCATTAAGGATATTTCTCTTATAAATTTTTCCTTTCTCCTCCTTTGGAATAGTTCTTTTTTCCTTCTCCCCCTTTGTGATTTTCAAAAATAATTGAAGGGAATGGAAAATAAAGTATGCTACCTGAAACATTAGTATATAACAAGATACAAACCAACCAGATAACCATTTCATTAGAGTTGGGAAAAAAATACAAGGAAAGAAAACTACAACAAAAGATCGGAGTGGGTTCATTTGTCTTCCTTTTCCTTCAGAATGAGCTGCTTCAACAAGACTTTGAGTTTCTTCAAGTCTCTTTGATCTTCCTCTCGTTGCCTCTCCAAGAATTTTACCTTTTCTTCTTGAGCTTTTAAAGCCTCTGCCTATGCCTCCAAGGCTTCTTTCTGAAACTTCAACAACTCATCTTGCTTTTCCATCTTCTTCTGAAACTCAATCCAAAAATCTATTTCAGTTTTCCAATTTTGAGATACTGAGTTAAGCTTCCCATTCAGATCCCTGACCTATTGATTCCAGAAATTTTGCTCCTGGGTCAACTTCTCAGAAATCTCATTAACCTTTTTATCCTCCATTTCAAAAGCATTTTGAACTTCAGCCTGAAAATTCTCAAATTGTACTAAATCTTCATAAACTCTCTTAGACCACTTGGTTACTTTACTACAGGACTTCCTATGCACGTCATAATCGATCAGAAAACTTTTCTGTTCAGCTTCCAACTTCACAAACTTATCCATTACCATGGATAAAGAATCTTATTTTTGATTCATAGATTGTTGCAGCAACTGGCATCTAGAATCTATTGTTGGAAGAATCGGAATTGTGTCCACCAATTTTCTCAGAGATTGAACCACAAAATCATGCCCGTGGGATGATGATTCCGAATCAGAAACTTCTTTATGAGATTCCTCTTCTTAAACTGACACAAGCTTCCTTCTAGAGGTACCACCAACCTCTTTCCTTCTGATGACATATTTAATGGGTGTCTCCATTAGAGTTTACTTCCCTTTATCAGATTTCGGAATGGATTGCACATTTGGAGATAATTCCTCAGATTCAGAAACTTGAACAATCTGATCTTCATCTGGTTTCTGTCTTTCTTGACCTTCCTCAAGAAAATTCCTCTCATAGGATTCTTCTTCATCATAAAACACATTTTCTTATTCTTATTTTGGATGTTTCTTGCTAGCTTCCTCATCTCCCTTGCCCGAGGATACTATTTTTGCAGATTCAGCCTTATAATTCTGAACTTGTTTGATCAAGGTATCCAGATCTTCACTCTTCTATTCTTCTTTTTCTTCTTCAACTTCTTCCTCAACTGCTTCAACAACTTCCTTCTTAGCTTCTACAACTATTCCTTTACCCTTTTCCTTTTCCAAAGTGACATAGTTTTTCGCTGGAGTTTCTGGTAAAGAAGGTTCAACACTGAAAGTTTCCGGAACTGGAAGCCTTTCGGAAGATAACTCTGTATCTTTTAGCAAAGATTGCACTAGTTCAGCTTCAGACATCTTCTTTCTTAATTTCTTTTCCTTCTCTTGCCTTTATAGCTCCTCATCAGCTTTTTCTTTTAATGCTTTAGCCTTAGCAGGGTCCAGTCCGAATTGAGGATCCCCTTCCTTCCTCATTTCTTTATCTTTCCTCCACTTTGATACTACTTTATCTGTATAGATTTTCTACTTCTTTGGCTTGGGAGGTGCGGATTTAGTTTCCTTAGGCTGAGGAACTTCTTCATCAGTAACTACTTCCTTAGCCTTTATCTTCTTCCTTTGCTTTTTTGAAGGTTCTGGAGATTGTTTTTCAGCTGTTTCAAATTCCTCCACGGATAGGGGGTAAAATTCTCCAGATTCACTAGAAAATCCCATCTTCATTCTTTTAAGCGTATCATCAATGACAAGCATGAGCTTGCAATTCTGGATCTTTGATTTGCAGGCAACTTTGAAAGATTCTAAGCATCGAACAATCAACTTAGACAGTAAGGTAGGAAACATCATAATCTGAGCTCTCAGATTTCCTTCTTTGATATTCTTGATCGTAACCAAGACATGCCTTATCAGATTTATCTTTCTTAGATTTACCAAAAAATCTAAGACATAGATATCACTCTTCTTCAGATTGTATTTATCTCCTCTTCTCGGAACCAGAAAACCTTGCACCCATAGTTGAAGTATTCTATTATTCGGAGTGAGCCAAGAAATCTTAGTTGTTGAATCATCCTTAAGCCCAAGACACTTCAGTTCCTTCTCCTTATTGAAACTTCCTTGCACATCGGGAAGTTTGTGAGAACAGAATTCATCTTCTCCCTCATATTCTATACCAACCAGGCTTGCTGCCTTAGTGTAAGAAAGTTTATAAGTCTTCCCATAAGACTTAAAAGAAAACCTTTCTCTGCCATCTTCCACCAGGAAGAAAACAGACTCATAAAATTCTATCAACAAGTTGGTATAAACCGGATCCTGTTTATCTGGTTTTGCTATGCATACATCTTCCCATCCATTCAGTCTAATATTCTTCGAAATAAGAGAGTCAAGCTTATAAAAATCCGGATGAACTAACCTTTCCCTATAAACTAACCACTTTGAAATTGGTTTGATAGTTGACATATCTTGAGAGGTTGATTCAAAAGACATTCAGAATGAAATAAACTGTAAGATTCGGATCGACTTCAAAAGGTTCGGAACCGGCCTTAAGAGGAGCAGCAGAGATTCGGGATGCAAAATCTTGAAAAACCGATGTGGGACGAGTCTCGGGGTCCCCTTTATATAGGCAAAGAATTTGACCGTTGGTCTTCCAAAAGCCATCTAACGGTTGAAAAAGATCTGATCTGATCTGACGGTTGAGAACAATCCCTCAAGGAAAATTTGACTCCGATCTTTTGAGGTTTTTAAGGAAAACATTTGTATTTGAGGAAAAACTAGAATCCGAACTTTTTTTAAAAAAAAAGGAAAATACCAGTAAGCAAAAATTTGATTACAAAACTATAAGTAAGAAGATCATAACTTACGGATTGACAAGAAATATTGTTCGAAATTGGTAATATTTTTCTTGAAGGGAAAAAAAACTTCATTACGAAAGTTGCAGTATAAAAACCTCATTACGAAAACCCCAGTCTGAAAATATCCATTCTGAAAATTATCAGTACGAAAATTCCATTCCGGAAGTTCAGTTCTGAAAGTGTTTTTTTAAAAAAAAACTCTAACAACCAAATGTACTCCCCCTATGAAGAGGAGTTTATTACTGTTAGGAGAATTTTTCAACAAGAAGTTAATGAAGAATTATTACCTTATAGTTATCATTCCTAACTTTTGTTTAATGTATTCTAATCTATCAGAGGGTAATGATTTTGTGAAAATATCAGCAAGTTGATCTTGTGTTCCGATAAACTGAAGAATGATATCTCCTTTTTTTGTGTGATCCCTAAGAAAGTGATGCCTAATATCTATGTGTTTTGCACGAGAGTGATGTGCAGGGTTCTTACTTAAGGCAATAACACTTGTGTTATCACACAAAATTTAAGTTTTAGTAAAGCTCAAGCCATAGTCTGTGAGTGTGTGTTGCATCCATAATACTTGAGCACAACAGCTTCCAGCTGCTACATATTTAGCTTCAACAGTGGAAAGTGCTACAGAATGTTGCTTCTTGTAGGACCAAGAAACTAATAAATCTCCTAAGAAATGAAAAGTTCCGGATGTACTTTTTCTATCCATTCTACATCCACCAAAGTCAGCATCAGAAAAGCTTTTTAGGATAAAATCATCTCCAGAAGTATAAAACAATCCTAGATCCATAGTTCCCTTAAGGTAGCGAAAAATTATTTTTACTGCCTTTAAGTGAGATTCCTTAGGGTTGGATTGATATCTAGAACATAATCATACTAAGAACATTAAGTCTGGTCGACTAGATATCAAGTAGAGTAAACTTCCTATCATACATCTAAAAGATGTTTGATCTACTGGTTTCCCAGCTTCATCAAGATCTAAAGAGTTTGAGGTACCAATAGGAGTACTTAAACTTTTAGTATTGTCATAAACATACTTTTTGAGAAGATCTTTAATATACTTATGTTGAGATATGTAGGTTCCTTCTGGTTTTTGAGAAATTTGAAAACCAAGGAAAAATTTTAACTCACCCATCATACTCATTTCAAACTCAGATTTCATTAGACTTGCAAAGGAGTCGGTTAAAGATTGCTGAGTTGAGCCAAATATGATGTCATCAACATAACTTTGAACAATCAAAACATTTTTCTTATCTTTCTTTATAAAAAGGGTTGGATCTTAATTTCCCTTAACATAGTTATTTTGAAGCAAAAATCCAGTGAGTCTATCATACCAAGCTCGTGGCGCTTATTTAAGACCATACAAAGCTTTGGTAAGTCTAAAAACATGATCAGGATGTTTTGTATCTTCAAAACCAGGAGGTTGTTCAACAAAAACTTCCTCTTGGACATAACCGTTAAGAAAAGCACATTTCACATCCATTTGGAAAAGTTTAAAATTAAAGAATGCTGCAAAGGCAAGTAGAATACGGATAGATTCAAGTCTAGCTACAGGAGCATAGGTTTCTTCATAGTCTATTCCCTCTTGCTGATTATAGCCTTTTGCAACAAGTCTAGCTTTATTTCTTAATATGACTCCATTTTCATCACATTTGTTTCTAAAGACCCACTTTACTCCAATAACATAAGTTTCCTTAGGTCTTTCAACCAATATCTAGACTTTGTTCCTTTCAAATTCATTTAGTTCATCTTGCATATCTTTGATCCAATCATCATCACCTAAAGCTTCATCAGTGCTTTTTGGTTCTAATTGGGAAAGAAATGCTAGATGTTCTATTTCGTTTCTTAAGGAACTTCTAGTTCTTACAGGTTGATTTACATCACCAATGATACTATCAGTGGAATGATTCTTAAGAAACACCTGATTTGGGTTTTGTAAAACCTGTTCATCAACATAGGGTAGAAAATCTTCTGGGGTAAATGTTTCAGAAGTATATTCTCGAACATTTTCCTTATCAGAAGGTTCTTCTATCAAAGGTTGATAATCAATTTTTGAAAACACATATGAGGATGTAGGTTGGGATGGTTTAAAAACAAAAGGATCTGACTCATCAAATTTTACGTGTACTGTTTCTTCAATAATACAAGTATTTTTATTGAAAACTCTATATGCCTTAGAAGTTGTGGAGTAGCCTAGGAAAATCCCTTCATCAGATTTTGGTGAGAATTTATTTATGTTATATTTAGTATTCATAATGAATACTTTGCAACCAAAAACCTTGAAGTAGGATAGTCTTGGTTTTCTACCGTTCCATAACTCATAAGGAGTTTTATTAAGAAAAGGTCTAATCAAAACTCGATTTATAGTATAGCAAGCAGTACTTACAACTTCAGCCCAGAAATGTCTAGCTATAGAATATTCACTCAACATGGTTCTAGTTATCTCTTGAAGAATTCTATTTCTTCTCTCAACAACACCATTTTGCTGAGGAGTTCTAGGTGCTGAAAAATTGTGAGTAATACCTTTTTTACTACAAAAAAGTTTCAAAATCAGAATTTTGAAATTCTCCTCCATGATCACTATGAATAGTTTTCAAAGGAAGGTTTTTCTCATTTTTAACTTGAGCTCTAAAACTTTTGAAATAAGAAAAAGCTTCAGACTTCTTTGCTAGAAAATATACCCAAGTAAATCTAGTGTAATCATCAACTAGAAAAAAAACACATAGTATTTGCCTCCAATACTTCCAGTTTGTGTTGGACCAAAAAGATCCATGTGCACTAACTGTAATGCATCAGTTGTTGAGACTTCACCGATTGATTTAAAACTAGATTTATGTTGCTTGCCATATTGACAAGGATCACAAACTTTAGAAGAATCAAATCTAAGCTCCGGTAGATCCTTAACTAGTTTCTTCTTAGAGAGTTTACATAGGTTTCTAAGGTTACATTGACCTAGTATTCTATGCCATAACCAGGAATGATCTTCCATTGCACTTAGGCAAGGTAAATCTTGACTCCTGAGGTCTTATAAATTTAAGGTGTAAACATTCTCATGCCTATTGGCTGAGATAATAAATTCTTCCTTGGAATTGTGAACTAAGCACTTATCATTCCTAAAATTCACAAGGTAACATTCATCACATAACTGACTTATGCTAATGAGGTTGTGCTTAAGACCCTTAACAAAAAGAACATTTGAAATCAAAGTTTTACCTAAAAGAACAATATTACCAATACCAAAAATTTCTCCCTTAGCATTATCTCCGAAAGTTACCTTTCCTCCTTTCGTTTTGATAATCTTTTCAAAATATCTTTTGTAACCAGTCATGTTCCGGGAACATCCATTGTCCATGTACCACGTTTTGTTGTTGGTATTCTCTTTATTTTCCTAAAAACAAGAATAGAATTAGACTTTCAGAATCCAAACTTGCTTGGATCCGAGATTTCCAGACAACAAAATTTTAGGAACCCACATCTTCTTTGAGAAATAAGCTTTATGAAAACCTAAGGATTGGGTTTTGTTTAAGGAACAATTCTTTGCCCAATGACCACCACATTGACACTTGGTACAAAATGGAGCACTTTGAGGAACAAAATAATTGTTACTAAAAATTGGTTTTGCATGGGTATAACCAAATCCGGATTTATTTATTAAAGGTTGTATTTGGGAATACATTTTATCAAAATTTTCCTTACCATGGGTAAAGTTTGATAAACACTTATTTAAGGAAAAAATTTCGGACTTGAGTTTTATAACCAAGTTTTTATCTTCAAAATCATTAGATTTAGAACTAGAGCTAGGCTTGAAAACATTTTTCTTAGAAATTACTTTTTCTAACTCTTTAGCAAGTTTGTTCTTCTCAGAACTTACTTCCTCAAGATTTTTTGAGATACTTACAAAATCATCATTTTTTCTATCAAGATATTTAGAAAGATATGATATTTATTTTGTAAGAATAGAATTCCTAGAGTTTTCTTTATCAAGTTTTTTATTGAGTTTAGAATTCTCAATCTCAAGAAGTTCAGTAAACCTAGAAACTTCTTCATAAGTAGGTAAAGTATTTTATTCATCAGAAGAAGATTCTTCATCAGAAGAGTTATAATACTTACTATCATTAGAATTTAAAGATACATTGGTCAATGATTCAGAATTTCGTACCTTAGCCATAAAAAAATGATTATCAATAGGTAATCTGGCTATAATACCAAGATTCTTCTGTCCTGAAGATTCATAATCAGAAGATTCATCTGAAGAGTCACCACCAATGGCACTCCAGGTATCACTAGCTTTCAGAACTTTCTTAGCTTTGGCTCTATAATACTTCTTTCTGTTCATGTCTGAATGCTTTTCTTTCCTTTATTTCTTTTTGAGCAAAGGGCAATCTGGTCTGATATGTCCAGCTCTCTTTCATTCATAAAATGTGACTTCTCCATCTTTCCTATCTTTCCTTTCCTTTTTCTTATACTTGGATTGGAAACTTCTTTGAATATCTATCTTGTTCATCCTTCGGGAAATATTTTCTAACTCATTTTCAGAGATTTCACTCTCACTAGATTCAGATTGGAAAATAAATTTCTTAGACTTGGATCTGGTTACTTTCTCTGGAGTCTTAGCTTTCATCTGATTTGATGTTGTTGTAAAAGCAACAGTACCATTCCCATTCTTCTTTTTGATGTTGTCAGCATATCTCTTCATTCTTGTCTCATGTTGTAGAAGAGTTCCAAATAGCTCATCAAGAGAAATTTGAGTGACCTTCCTGTTCTCATCTATAGCAGTTCTTTTGGATTCCCACTCATTGGGCATAATATCAATTATCTTATCCACAAGTGCTTCATCATCTAAACCTTTTTCTCCTATAGACTGTAAGCTGTTGACTATAGTCATAAATCTCTGTTGAACTTTACAAATTGGTTCACCATACAGAAAGTTGAAGCCATGATATTCAGCTCTAAGCATAGTTCTCCTAGTTTCAATCACTTTAGAAGTTCCAAAGTGTGTAACCTCTAACTTCTTCCAGATACAATTAGCTGCTTCACAAGAAGAAATTTGGCTATATATATTTCTAGTCATTGAACACAGTAGAGTATTGCGTACCTTATAATTGAGTTGATACTCTTGCTTTTCCTGGTTAGTGAAAGTTCTAACTTCCTTATCAGGAATTTTATAATCACCAATAAGCATAACAAAGTTGTCCACTCCAGTATTGATGATGAAAGTCTTCATTCGATCTCTCCAGTACTCATAGTCATTACCATCAAATATTGGTGGTCTTGTGAGATTCAGATTATCAATGGAACCAACATTAATTCCTGCCATACTTAAAACAACCTTCGGTACACAAACTTGTTAGTAGAAAAAGTTCGTAATCACAAAGTTTGGAATTATAAAGTTCGGAACGACAAAGTTCGGAATGAGAAAATTCTGAATGAGAAAGTTCGGAATGAGAAAATGAGCAAGAAAAACTTATACGTGAGTATAAGTATTTCAGAGACCTGCTCTGATACCAATTGTAGGATCGAAATAATGATGTAGAAGCTCAATATATAAGGGGGGGGGGTGAATTGTATACTTTAAAAATTCCTTTGTAACCTTTAAAGTTAGTTATGATTAACTATATTTTCCTTAAGAAAAAGAAAGGGCTAAGTTTAAAAAATTTAAACTAAGAAAATTCACAACACCTCTAACATCAAATGAAAACTTGGAATAAGGAATGAAGTTATAAATTTCAAGTCCTATGAACTTTCTTAAAACTGAAAAGAGATTCTGAAAGTAGGTTCCAGAAATATGGTTCTGGAAATTAAAACTTAACAAAAGTTTACAATATGAGATTCTACCTTAAAGCGTATAGAATCTAAATGAAACAGAGTACAAGCAAGGAAGTATAAGAAAGTTATACTTTCCTTATAATACAAAATGTTGCGGAAAGAAACAAGTAGTAAAACTACAAGTAACAAGATATAAGTCTTTTAACCCAAAGAGAAGGGTATCCAACAACCTTGGATAAAGGTCCCTTGATTTATACTTTCAAGCAAGTCTGTCTTACCCACACCAGGGTAAGCCCTCGATAAGAAAATCAGAGTCTCTGTCTTGCTATCCCCGCAAGCCCTCAACTTCAAGGTAGTTGGAAACCTCTGTCTTCCTCAGAAAAGAAGCCCTCAACTTCAAGGTGTTGGAAACCTCTGTCTTCCTATCCTCGGAAGTCCTCGAATGTAATCACCAACATTCAGAGTCACACGAAGCAAAAACTGAACGAGCGGTTCAGTATGCACAAGGCATGAAAAGCTTTCTCTCTCTATAAATCACCTTAGCAGCGTGTGGTCTCTAGATCGATAAACTTCTCTATTGTTATTATATTCTTGAACTCTTTCAAATGAGCTCCTATTTATAGACAAATTTCCAACGGTCAGCTCCCTCCTCCAACGGTCATATTTTCCATGAAACTCGGAGGGAGCTGTACACATGTAACTCAACCAACAGTTAATTAGAAACAGAATATACGACATCATTTTATAACAAAATATGTATAACTAAATGCACGACATCGTTTTGAAACAAAGCATATGTGAGTAAAAGCTAATTAATAGTTCGGAGTGTAAGCAAGTCAGAAGTTCGGAGTCTAACCAAAATGAAATTCGGAGTCTATGTTAAGAAATGTTTGAATTCTGTTTTTATAGGAATTTGGAGTCTGGTTTCACCATAGATTGGATTCTGAACCTGTAGAGTTCGGAGTTGAACTTATTAAGAGTTCAGAGTTGAACTGCTTAAAAGTTCAGAGTCGAACTTCTTAAGAGTTCAGAGTCGAACTGCTTAAAAGTTTGGAGTCGAGCTTCTTTAGAGTTCGGAGTCGAACTGCTTTAGAGTTCGGAGTCCAGAATTCTTCAGAGTTCGGAGTCGAACTGCTTAAGAGTTTGAAGTCGAACTTCTTCAGAGTTCGGAATCCAGAATTCGGATTAGAACTACATTACAGATCACATCCAGAATTCAGATCCTAAAAACAGAATGCTCCAAATCTTTTCATTATATGGCTCCGGAAATTTGGTTATGAACCTGGTTTTTGAATTTAAGAATAATATTACTATGTATAAGAAAATCTAGGTTAAGGTAAATTTCCTTAAAGAAGTAAATTTTCCTCATGGGGGTAAAAATAATATTTGCTTAAGTATAAGGTGTTTGTGATTTTCAAAACAAGAAGGAATGGAAAAGTCATAAGGAAAACCTTATTGACTCAACAGAGTCCTCCACCTTTCAGATCATAGCTCGTTCCATGAGCTTCAGTTTGACTGGTCGTGACGCCCACATGCACTCCTGGATCATAAGTTATGACCTTTTTAGTGGGTATCGGGTTTGTTATGTTTTTCGATGCCTCGTTTCTAGCACCCGTTCCCCATCAGCTTTTTTTTAAATCATCGTAACTTCCGATCCGCCTATCCATTAGGACCCTTTCACCTTTCAGGTTGATGATCGTTTCAGGATCTTTGATTTGACAGGTCGCGGATCTGAAACGGACTCTCGGATCATAAGTTATCCCTGTTAATGTGAGCCCAATGTTTTTATCACTTTATGATCGTTTCGACGGGTTTTAACGGTTGCTCCATTTATTACTGTTTATTTGGGTTTCCATGACTTGTTATCTTTATCAATGGTTTTTTGTGGGTTATTATGATGATTATGTTGAATTATTAAGGGGTTTTCCAGAGTTGTCATGAGTTTTCATGCATTCTCATTCTTTCTAATGCCTCATTCTTCATATGCTTCTCCATTCGTTTTCATGCGTTTTCATGATTTTCCATCCCTTATCACATCTTTTCATATTTTTTCATGTGTTTCCTTTATTATTTATTATTTATTATTTATAATATACTTTAATTTATTTATTATCTATTATTTGTTACTGGTTATTTATTATTTATTATTTATATTTATTTGTTATTTATTATTTATTATTTATTATTTATATTTATTTATTATTTATATTTATTTATTATTTATATTTATTTATTATTTATTATTTATTATTAATTATTTATTATTACTAATAATAAAATATTACTATTAATAATAATATTTGTTACTGGTTATTTTTTATTTATTATTTATTATTTATATTTATATTTATTTATTAATTATTATTTATATTTATTTATTATTTATTATTTATATTTATTTATTATTTATATTTATTTATTATATATTATATATTATATATTATTAATTATATATTATTACCAATAATAAAATATTATTAATAATAATAATATTTGTTACTGGTTATTTATTATTTATATTTATTTATTATTTATTATTTATTATTTATTATTTATTATTTATTATTAATTATTTATATTTATTTATTATTTATTATTTATATTTATTTATTATTTATTATTTATTATTTATTATTTATTATTTATTATTTATTATTTATAATTTATAATTTATAATTTATAATTTATAATTTATAATTTATTATTTATATTTATTTATTATTTATTATTTATTATTTATATTTATTTATTATTTATTATTTATTATTTATATTTATTTATTATTTATTATTTATTATTTATTATTTATTATTTATTTTTATTTTTTATTTATATTTATTTATTATTTATTATTTATTATATATTATTAATTATATATTATTACTAATAATAAAATATTATTATTATTATTAATATTTGTTACTGGTTATTTATTATTTATATTTATTTATTATATATTATTTATTATTTATATTTATTTATTATTTATTATTTATTATTTATTATTTATTATTCATTATTTATTATTTATTATTTATTATTTATTATTAATTATTTATATTTATTTATTATTTATTATTTATATTTATTTATTATTTATTATTTATTATTTATTATTTATTATTTATAATTTATAATTTATAATTTATAATTTATAATTTATAATTTATTATTTATTATTTATATTTATTTATTATTTATTATTTATTATTTATATTTATTTATTATTTATTATTTATTATTTATATTTATTTATTATTTATTATTTATTATTTATTATTTATTATTTATTTTTATTTTTTATTTATATTTATTTATTATTTATTATTTATTATATATTATTAATTATTTATTATTACTAATAATAAAATATTATTATTATTATTAATATTTGTTACTGGTTATTTATTATTTATTATTTATTATTTATTATTTATATTTATTTATTATTTATTATTTATATTTATTTATTATTTATTATTTATTATTTATTATTTATTATTTATTATTTATTATTAATTATTTATATTTATTTATTATTTATTATTTATTATTTATTATTTATTATTTGTTATTTATTATTTATTATTTATTGTTTATTATTTATTATTATTGAGTTTATATCTATTATTTATGTATTATTTGTTTTTTCAATTAATATATATAAGTATATTAAATTCTGTTTATTAACTACATGATGAGCTTGCTGTAGTGGTAAAGTGTTTGGAAAATATGCAAGAGGTTAGAGGTTCAAATCTCACCAAACACAGTATTTATTTATATTGCATGGGCATGTGCATGCATGGATAAATAAAGTAAATAAAGTAATACGAAATAAATAAATAAAATACGAAATAAAAAAAAATTAAAAAACCACCGCGAATAGTTTCCCGACGCACGATTTCGCGGCACTTTTGAAAAACCGCCGCGAAACATAAAACCAAACCGCTGTTAAATGCCTTTTTTGCCGTAGTGATTCAAATTGCACCACATACACCACATACACCCACTAGGAGAGGATCCCATCCTCTTTTATAGCTAAAGCCTAACACTCCCACTTCATAACACATCATATGCATTTTTGTCTATTGGGTATAATTCATTGAATTTTTTTAATGAATTTAATGAAAATCCTTTAATCTATTCATAATGGATTTTAACTGATGAATAAACCATTTGGGAGAAATAAATAATATATAGATATATCATACACACACACACACACGCATATATATATATTATACTCATGCATCGCATGCATGAAAAATACATGAATTATATTCTTAAATTAAATGTACACTATATATAATATCATATTATATATATACATGTCTCATGCATCATATGTATATGTACATGCATCTCATGCATGTACATTTTAGTGTACATCCAACAATATTCCACTTGCACTAAAAATCCCATAAGGGATTTATGAAAAACTTCACAAATATTTGTGAATCCATACAAAATCTTTTGGATATAGTTTTTCATCAAACTCTATTTATTTTGAGAAAAAATTTTATCCAAAATTTTATCCTTATTTAGGGGCCAAACTATGTAACCCTACGGGCCTTAGCAGAGTCGAAAAAATATAAAATCCCAATTTCATAGATGTAAGAAAAGAGTGGCCTCAAGCAAAGTATTAGTGCTACTCAAGCTACTAAGGGGTCCAGTGTGGTATCCATCAAACATGATCATATCTCTATATGAACATTTCCACCACAAGATGTATCATATATATCATATGTATACCTATATAATCCCTTTTTCTATGACATCGAGCACCAATAAACATGGAACATATCAATCTAGCATTGGCCTCTCATCATTTCTTAATATAAAAAAGACTAAAAAAGTTAATGAATACATAATATGTCATTCATTTATTTAATAAGTATATCACATGTCACTAATCCAAGTAGTTGAACACATCATATGTGAAACTACTAAGCATAGCCATGCATTTCCTCAATTTAATTTAATCAAGGGCTTTATGTCTTTTCTTGTTACACAAGTGGAAAAATACCATCTTGGTTTGACTCCAAATGATGAAATAATCAATGACATAACCATACAACCCTATATTAGCTAATTTCATATGTTGACTTTCATAAGTAGGGTATTAGAGTATGAAGGTTCTCATGCTAGGCATCCCACCAACCTAAGGTAAGAAGGATTAAAAATAAACATACACCCCTAAGTATATCTATGACTATATGAAATTCCATGAGATATGATTTTATGGATTAGTCCAAGTAATAAGTCTCTACTTATTACCTCAAGAATCTATTCTTAATATGTCATATATAACCCTTTGTAATGAATATAATAATCTATTTAAGCTAACCTTTACATATCATCACAACCCATTAAAATCCTTGATGATCATTGGTTAGGGAAAACTCAAAGTTTATAATATGAGGGGATATTTATCATTTGATTATTAATGTAAATTAAAGTTGCAACACACATGAATGAATGATAAATGGATATTTACTTTATTACAAATAAATGATATTTTTACAACCAATATCTTGAGAGATTCTATATGAATTTCATGCTCTTTCTATAAAAATGGTTTTTGAACATTACATCCATATTTAATCCCTATAACATCCCTATGTGACCATATAATAAAATACTCCCACTAACCTCTTAGTGAGTAACATTTACAAAGTAAGCTAGTTTGAATAATAGCGAGAATTAGGAATTATATTCCTTAAGTTCAACTCTTTGAACATATATTCAAACTTTTTTACTTCATAACATCAAATGTTATAATTTTGTATTCTATTGTATACTTAGAACTTTTTCTAAGTACATCATCATCATCCTTGAAATTTTTTTCTTCAAAAATTTCCTTGAAATATTTTTTAACTATTTACATCATCACTTTACAAGCACATCCTAAACTATTTTAGGATAAAGTGATATCCACTTCATTATGGAAACTAATGAAACTCTTTACATTTATATTTATTGTCACATATCCTAAACTATTTTATGATACCAAGTGATATAATTTGTGTATTTGTTGGTATAAACCTTTAGGGAACAATGGTTTTCACTTTTTATGGTAACAATATATAAATTTTTATGTTTTTCTTTATCATCACATATCCTAAAATTCTTTAGGATATTAAGTGAAGAATATCTATAATTTTAGACTGATATAATACTTTAGTTAATATTGATATTAACTTTCTCACAATAACTAAATGTAACTATTTACATTTTTCTTTACTATCACATATCATAACTCTTTAGAATATGAAGTGAAGAATCACTTAAAAATAAACTGAAACAATCTTTTATTTATTAAATTTGAACTTATCTAAGTTCAAACATACTCACACTAGCCTCTTAGACATTATATTCTCTTTGGAATATCTTTCTAAAACACAACACAAACTACCTTTTGTTTAAAAAAACAACACTTATTTCCTTTTAGTAGGAATATCTAAAAAATAAACTATTATTTCCATATATCATATGGAATTCTACGTTTTTAGAGTATTTTCTTGAAAAAAAAAGATTTTATTCATTAAAATACACCACTATTTGGTGGGAATCAAATCCCATTATATTTTAACTAATAGTTAGATAATAAATTTATCCTAGATAAAACAATATTATCTATATCTTCTTCTCAAAACATGTTATAGAATCCAATGAATCATAAAATCAATGTATATAATTAATCATATCATGTTTTTCTCAACAAATATTTGTTAACAACTCTTATTATATAAGATAAGTGAGATAAAGATACACTTCCTTTACTTAGATTCATAAAATCTTGATAAACATATTTACATTAAAATTTATGGTTTGAAAACTATTTACTTTATCACTTGAATGAAAACTATATGATCTTTCAATTATTCCTTTGATTTTGAACTCCCATATATTTACAACACTTGTAAAACATACACTCAGTATCACATACCCTTTAAAATTGAAAATTCAATTTCTATAACATTAATACCAGACATAGATATTCCATGGAGTTCCCAAACCCCTTCCGGTATTATAGATAATCCCATCACATGTAATCATTAATCCTTCCTAATAATACCCTCAAGTTTCAAAATAACCTTAACCAATTTTGAACTTTTACCTCCTTTTACTATCTGTATAGTACTATAACTTAGACACAACATGCCTAGTTTATCTATTCTCAACACTTTGAGAATATCAGGTAAAATTTTATTGAATTCATCCATCTTGGTGGAATATTTACATATATGAAAATATAATGAATTCCTTAACCAAAATAATCCTTATAGGAATTCTTCAGTTCCTTGAAACATATTCAATCATATTGAATATAATTGAAATATCCAATCATATTGAGTATATTAATGGAGTCTAATATTACTTGGTTTATTTTGCATTAAATGCCTTTTAAACCTTAAATGAATCATTCCATGCTTCAATAAACATCTTGATTTTATTTTTGAACAACATCAACACTTGGTTACTTAAGAAGGAACTGTTCGAACACATAGAATATTTCTCTTTCTCAAGAATTTTTCTTTAGCTACCGGTCTTAGGGTTTTCTTACTTTAAGCTTATTATTTTAAGGAATAATATAAATTTTAGTTTTATGATGACGATACATTTATCTATAATTTTTTTTATAAGATGAATATTATGTCTTATATATTTTCATTAAGGTATTTTAATGAAAGAGATCCCACTAAAATCAATGACTCCATACGTCATATCCATATTAGTGAGAAAAGATCCATATTTCATCATAACTTACACATGTTATCACGTAATCAAACCATGATTATTTAGGTAGGGAATAATCCCAATCATAAAAGTTATGATTCCTTGATAGTTGAGTGGATAACCCTTTATTCAAATCCATCATATGGATTTACTCACCTCTATTCCTAGGGTATCCTAACTGTTAGGGATTCCTAGCTAGTGTTCTCTAAAGAAAATTATAATAACAATCCCAATAAGTAAAATCAAGGTATACTCATGTTGAGCTCAATAATACCCAACAAGAAAATCTTAAGTTACTTATAGCTTTATTTCCTTACATAAGATAATCCAGGGGTACTCATGATAAGACTGGAAATACCCAGTTGGATGATTGAGGTATTGAAAAGTGTTTCTTTAGAAGGAATCTCACACTTAGTATTTAAGGGATTTTCTTTTAAAGTATCACCAATTTAATATACATAATATTCATATTAAATTCATAACTATCACATACTATGTAATAATTATCTTCTCATGTTTTATTCCCTTTTATGTATGCATGATTCTAATGATTTAGTTTTGGATTCCATATTCCAACCACCAAACTAATGTGTTCACACTACATTAATGTGAAACTCTTTACACAACCCACAAGTCTATTTTAATCACCCAAAAACAAAATCCAATTATGTTCATACATATCCAAATTCATCATATACATAAGTTACATAGATTCTTCATGTAAATTCATAGAGTTATATGAGATTGAAAAACTCCACATGAGTAAGCCCAAAGCAATAGATAGCCAAGCCCATTCACTTTTCCAGCTAAGGCAAGCCTCAAGGGAAGTAGGTGGTATGAACCCAAGTCCCTCTATCTAAGGATATTATACTCAATAGAGAATTCAATCCATGAAAACTTTAACAACTAATATGCACAAAACAATTCCCAATAATTATTCTCAAGCTCATAACTAAAAATATAAACTGAGGTTAAGGTAGATGAAAACTAAATTTTAAGATATCAAACCTAGAATGATATAAAAGGATCTATCCTAGCATAAATTTTCATATAAATGGGAATACACAATATTAATATTTCATAAACAATTGACTAAACATTAATATCAAGGAAATTTAACAAAAAAATAAACAATTTATTTATTTTCCAAAATATGATACATTTATGAACTATTTATAAAGAAATTCTAATTATAAACATTTTATAACATAGAAAGAATATAAATATTTTACATTAATTTCAGTATAAACTTCTTCATATATTATATTAAATATAATTTATATGATATTTCATGAATTATAAATATTTTATAATTCAATATCTATTATATAAATATTTTATAGAATCTAAATATCATATATTTTTTAATTTATAAACACTTTATAAATTACCTCTTATGATTTCTAAATAAACCTTTTTATTTATTGATCATAAGGAAATCCATTTAATTTGTAAAAAAGGTATTTTAAAATATTAACCTTTAATATTTGGGAAAAATGTTTCAAAAAAAAATATTTAATTAATTATAAAGACTTTATAATTAATTAATTAATTAATAAAATACTTATAAATTAAAATATCCTAAAAATACCTTTTATTAAGATTTATAAACATTTTATAAACCATAAAACAATTTAATATATTTTTTAAATATAGTTTCTGCTTAACCTTACGCAAAACTCATTTTCTGTGTAAGGGTAGGATCCCTATTAACCTTATATAGATGCTCTGCATAAGGGTGGCTTATATTTTCTAAAGTCCATGTAAAGGTAATATAAAGTTTACCTTTATGTAGCTCAATTTGAAAATATATGTGTAAAGGTAATTCACATACTACCTTTATGCAGCTCCCTCACATAATGTTATTACCTTTATGCAATTGATTTGTATAAGGGTACTCTAAATATTCCATATGTTGCGTAAAGGTAAACACCTGAGGCCTTTATGTAGCGGCTCAAATACATTTACATGTAAGGGTAAAGTGAAAATGACCCTTACATAAACCAATTTGCATAAGGGTACTACCTTTATGCAAAACCCTTTCATAAGGGTGATACCTTTATGAAACACCTCTTGTGTAAGGGTACTACCTTTATGCAACCCATTTGTATAAAGGTAACAATGAGGTTACCCTTATGCAGAACTTCTACTAAGGGTATTGTGTAAGAGTAAAGGCATATTTACCTTTACACAACAACTTGTGTAAGAGTATAACCTTTATGTAGCTAACCTGCACAAGGATAAATCATATTTACCATTATGCAGCTCACGTAAGGGTCTGTAATCATCCTACAGTTTTATGAAAATGATATTTTTCATTTTTATTTGAAAAAAAGTGATTAAAACACATTTAATTCTTGAATAACCTAACTTTGATACCACTGATGGCTTTCATATAACCATCTAATGACCATTTGTAGTGGAAGTCAACCCAAAACACATGAGATTCATCTTTAATAAATCAACATGTTAGTAATAAAAAAAACATAGTACCTGGAATTCATGAACAATAGTAGTTTTGATCTTCCTTATGTGGAGAGTGTTTGAGGAAAATCACAAGGAGCAGTGAACTAAAACACCCTACCTCCGAGGGAGTACACCAAGCAAAGAATCCACAAATGCTTCATGGGGATGCCCAAAGTCTGAAGGGGTGCTAGTGCCTTTTCAAACAAGATAAATAGAGTTTTGGGTGGAAGAGAGTTTAATATAGCCTCATACACATCACACCACACACACGACACACACACCCAATATGATAGGATCTAATCCTATTTTATAGCTAAAGCATGGCGCTCCCACTTTATAACACATCACATGAAACTATGTCTGTTGGGTATAAGTCATTGAACATTTTAAATAAATTTAATGAAAAGCCTTTAATCCATTCAAAATGGATTGTAACTGATGAATACACCATTCAGTAGAAATAATATATATATATATATATATATATATATATTATATTCATGCATCACATTCATGAAAAATACATGTATCATATACATATATTAAATGAACACTATATATAATATAATAATATAATAATATATATATTTATCTCATGCATCATATGCATGTGTACATGCATCATATGCATGTGTACATGCATCATATGCATGTGTACATGCATCTCATGCATGTAAATTTTAGTGCACATCCAACAAAACATGTCTCTGTTAAATATAATGTTCGGGGGAAATCCATGATGACATATAATCTCCTATACATATAGCTTTTTCAGCTCATCCACTAAAAGGGTCTTTGGAATTAGCAAGAAATGTTCTAATTTTTTTAACCAATCAACTATCACCAAAACCACATCACAACTGCTTGGGGTCCTAGGTAGCCCCATTATGAAGTCTATCATCACCTCATCTTACTTCCACATAGGCCCAAAAGTGGATGAAGAAAACCATCATGATGCTGATTATTGGCCTTTACCCTCTAGTAGGTAAGGCATCATGAGAAAAAACCAACAGTGTATCTCTTTATATCTGGCCCCCAAAACTAATGTTAGATATCACAATATATCTTCATTAACCATAGATTCTATTCTAATTTCAAAGCATGAGAGTATCCCATCAGATACTCCCTTAAGGAATATGGAAAAATTTCTCTCACATGAATATAAATAAATTTGTCATCATCTAAGGACCACCATGGAATTGGATTATCTCCCAAAAATCATTCCCACATCACTAAACACTTAGGATCTGGCTCTTGGCTCTCTTTCACACGGTCCACCAAAGAAGACGTGATCGCTAAAGGAGAACATGTCACCAATCCATGATTTTCCAATGCATCCATTATCCACTTCACCATAAAAATCATTAAATCCATTCCTATTATGAAGCCCGCTCTCCAAAATCATGTATCTTAGACATTTTACTACTAAGATAATATACAATAACATTGCCCTTTCTTAGAGAATAGTCCATCTCAAAGTTGAATATCTACAGATACTATACCCAATTACTTTGCCTCATATTTAAATCCCACTGAGAGAAGATGTATCATAAGCTATTGTGGTTCATGTAGATTATAAAACTCTATCTAAAGATACAATATCTCCAACACTTTAGGGCATAAACCATAGATTCCAACTCCAAGTCATGCGTTGAGTAGTTCCGCTCATGGGATCATAGCTGATGTGACCCATAAGCAACCAAATAATCTATATACAACAATACGAATCCTAATTAAATACCTAAGGCATCGAAATACACTACTTATCTAATCCTAGGCTTTGGAAGGATCAAAACTGGAGCTATTATCTATCTTCTTTTCAGCTTGAGGAACACCTCCTCACACTAATCATACCACTAAAACTTCACACCCTTCTTGTTAATCCTATTCATCAGTCCTTATAAGTGGGATACATCCTTAATAAACCATTTATAACATTCAACCAACCCAAGTAAACTCCTAATCTCAAAAAAAAATCTGAGGGTGAGCCCAAAACATCACTACTTCCACCTTCTCCAGGTCCACAGAAATTCCTACCCCAAAGATCACATGGAAAATAAAATTCACCTCTTGGAATTAGAAATCACACTTTAAAAGGTTAGAATAAAGTTGATGTGCTCAGAGTGTACTCAATATGGTCTTAAGGTGTCTATCATGTAACTTATAAGTATGTGAATATATAAGGATATCATCAACAAAGACCACAAGGAAATATTTATGATATGGATGAAAGATCTTTTTCATGAGGGACATGAATACTACAGGGTGATTCTTCAAATCGAAAGGCATGATGAGGTACTCATACAAGACACATCTACTCCTGAATGTTGTCTTATGGTTATCCTACTCTTTGACCCGTAACTGATGGCAGCCTAAGTAAAGATCAATTTTTGAGAACCACTAGGATCCATGTAATTGATCAAAGATATTATCGATCCTGGGTAAAGGATACATGTTCTTCACCATCACATAATATAGTATCCTATATTCCATATAGATCTATAGAGAACCATCTACCTTCTTGGAAACCAACATTGGATAACCTCACCGAGATGTTCTTAGTCTGATAAATCCTTTCATCTTCAAATACTCAAGTATCACCTTGAGTTCCTTAAACTCAAACAACTCTATATGATAAGGGGAAATAAAAATAATTTGTGCTCCTAGCATAAGTTTTATCTCAAACTCAACTCCCTTATCAGGTGGAAAACCTAAGAATTCATATAAAAAGACACCCTGATAATTATACACTACTGGAGAGAAAGTATAGGGATATAATTTTGATTCCACTATAAGATCCAATATTATTACTCACACTATGATGGCTCTAATCTGACTCAAGTCCATTCCTACTATACTAGATTCCATACCCCACTCATTGGTCTACACCAACTTTTGTCTCTTAGGTTAATTGAAGGATACGTATCTATAATAACATTCTATGTGAGTAAAATAAATTTTTAGTTAATCCACCTTGAATATCACATAAAATCTAGTCATCTCAAGGATTATGAAATATCACAGATTTCCATATCCAATAACAACTATTGGACACTCTGGGAATCTTTGGAGATGTTAAACTTTCTCCCCCAAGGGCATGTCGAGAGAAAGTAACTCATAAGATAACTTAATTGGAAATTCAAGTAAATTAACAACTTGAGTATATATAAATGAATGGAAAAAATCAGTACCAAATATTGTGGTAAAAAGAGTAGTGATGATCAAGATTGTACCTCATATGGTTGATGGTCCCTCTCTATAGTCAACTAGAACCTGGTCTATTGCATACACTCAGTCTACCTCAGATCCATGACCCTGAACCTAGGGTTATTTAATCACCTGATTCAATGCCATATAATGGTCCTAAAAATATTTTCTAGGACCCTAGATGGATCCATGGGTCGTGGTTCATGCCTATCCCGCACCCTTGCTAAATCATAACCTCAAAGCTCCATATAAGTACGGTTGAATATTCCCCATCTTTCCACACTACCAACACTTTATATGAGGTGCTAGGAGGAAATTTCAGTGGTTTCCAACCTTTCCATAGTTTAAGTACCATGAAACTCCTCTAGAGAGAGATAAAGAATCCAAACTCTACTCAACCATCTTACCAACACATTGTTTCATATCCTTGGTCTTCTTATTCCTACTTCCAGATGTGACACTCATTACAAAAATAGTATGTCCACTTGCCTAAGTACTGAAGGATAAAAGAGAACTATCTACTCAATCCTCCTTCAGGCCTTTCTCAATAGTCAAGACCTTTCACATAACCTTTGGGTACATTTTTAGTTCAAATATCCCAACCCATCACATGATATCATGACAAAGACCGATCTCAAACTTCTTAGCCTTATGTTCCTTATTTTCAGCTAAGATGGGATAAAAATGAAGTAGTTTGGAAAAACAAGAAGAGTATACACATATCATCATGGATCCCTATTGAATCTTTATAAATTCCTAATCATGATCTGGCTTTATTTTTTTAGGAAACAATTCCATGAAGAAAAGGTTATCGAAGGAATCCCAAGAAAAATACTCATGTTTTTTGGTTTTTCCCATGATTCCCCACCATATCCTATCAGATCCTTGAATCATGAACGCCACTATCTTAACCCGCCAGTCCTCTAATGTATCATCCAAGTCAAATATACCCTCTATAAGGTCAATCTAGTCCTCAACATCCATTGGTCCTCCAGTTCCTTGGTAGACTGGTGGATGTTGGAGTTGTAAGTCATGGGTGAAATCAACCATGGTCCTTTATACCCCTCCACCTTGGGTGGGTATAATCTAAAAGACTGTAGACTGTGATGGATCCAATGCATAAACCACCAAAGCAGGTGTGAGAGCATACTCTAGTTCATTTTCCTGCATAACTTATGGTGTAACTGGTGCATCCACCCTAGTTGGAGCATTCTGGCCTATTTCACCAAGATGTCCAGTCAAGCATCTCTGAGGTGGAGTTTTCTAAAAAGTGAAACAAGTATCTAGAATGCTTGTACTATCTTTATTACAAGAATAACTTAAGAAGTTTCAAAATACACATAAAGTATTCCTATCAAACTACTTATCCTAGTAGATACCCAAACAAAAAGTATAACCCTCCCAATTATACCTAAGGATCAAGCCTAGTCCTATATACCTACAAATTAATCAAAATCATATATATATATATATAAAATAACAACATGAATAAGTTCAATTAACTAATTCCAACAGATATATCACAATAGTAAATATAGATATACCACTAAAAAATTAGCAAAAATCAAGACATTAAATTAAATAAATAGCATGCAACACATAATAGGTATATATATATGGCATGTGATCTTACATGATGACTCATGATGAATGAATGCACCCAAATCCTATAAAAAAGTAACAACAATACCATCATCAATAACTCAGTTTTCCATTACACATGAGTTGTCTAGGCATATATAAACTCCCCACCCAAGTTCCACATAGCTTATCTCCTTTCTACGATAACCCCAAAAGAAAATAAAGAAGGGAACCTTAGCCTCTAATACCATTTTATAATACCCTAACCTATATTTTCACAAACAAAACTTGAGTAGAGATTCTATAAGACCTCTTGCATGCAAGAGGTTACCAATTGGAAGAAAGGGTCCCTACAAAGTAGTGGGGAGGATATACACTTTGTATCAATAACCATACACCAAAAATGTATAAATCATAAATAATATTTAAAAACTAAACAATAAAATAAAATAGAAACATAATTTTATAACATATAACATGATGTTAATATATAAAATAAATCAAGGACCCTGATGTGACAGGTCAACCAATGTATAAAAAACTATATAAAAATAAGTGAAGATACTACAACATCTATCTAGAGTCTAACATGGTACTACCTCCATCACCATACACTATCTCCTCAGTATCCTTCCACTGGGCCCTTTCACTTTCCTAGATCCCTGATCATGAAGTCTACACATGTATCAAGCTGCCCTTGTAGGGTGTGAGTAATGAAAACTAGTATGAAACCACCAATTCATCCTTAACATTAGTTCATAAGTATAAAAAATGTACACCATAATAAATATAAATGATCAAGAAAGTAATAAAAAATATAAGATGAGAATTCATGTGTTAACTAAGCTACCACAATCCCTAAATATACCTGATTTGGCTCCATGATAAAAGTATGGCCTAAACATAAGTTATGATCACAGTTATCCACAAGGCTAATGAGTGTATCTGAGTAGTTCCAAGGATGGAGAGCTAGGTCAGGCCATATGGTTGTCACACCCTGTCTCCTTCATGGGTCAAGCCACAGAGCCATCATACACTATCTATGCCTAATGTCAAGCCACATGGTTGTTTTTCCCCACTTTTTTTACCTTAGGTATGGCCTTAGGGTCTCTATTCCCCTACCCTATGTTCAGGTCTATTATCGTCATCGACACATACCATACTCACTCCCCCTCTAAGGGATAACCATACTATAACGGCCCACCTATTTCGAGTACTAGTAGTAATACCTCCAAAGGAATGATAATCACACACAATAGGAAAGGGAATAAATAGGAAAAATATAACACATTATCACAAGAGTCATTAGCAATAGACAAACATAGGTGATCAATATAAAACATGATCCAACTAGATACATAATCACACTCATGGAATAAAGAATCATATATGGGTCTCACGGGCCACACACACACATGTGATCATAATTTAGCATGGTAAATCAATCTATACCAATGCAAGTATCACATTAAGGTAACAATACTATAAAAGTTCTCATAAGGAACTTCATACCTTTATCTCATTGACAGCAAACTCTAAGACCCATCAAGAGATGATACTTGAGTCACACCTGAGCACCAATAAGATAAATCCCACACACCAAGGAACCCTATAACTGATCCAAATTCAATAATAACAAGGTTTTATAATGATATTAAAGGATATTACAAGTATAAAGGATTGGATATACACCAACACACCTATTGGGATCTACCAACATTGCTAGATCTGGTATTGATCAAAGGAAGGTCACCAACACACGATCTTCCACCACTCTATCAATGATACAAAAATTTATCATTAGATAGCATAAAAATATATAGATTTATCCATCACATTCCATATATATGATTCATCTCAAGGGAATAAGGGTATATCTTTAAGAACCATTAAGAATGTAGGTTTTTGGATCACATACCCTAATCCCCCAATCGCCAACACACTTGGATCCATCAAAATTGAGTTTAAAAGGGGAGGAAATGGATAAGGAGAGCCCATAGAGTATCTAGGTTTGAGAGGGATGAACTTAGAGAGAATAATGGGTTAAATCAGGTGAGTTATGGCCATTAAAGAGGATTTTTGGATCATTAATTCATGTACACACCATTCGATCACATGGTTTTACAAACCATGCACCATCCATGAAAGGATTTACACCTCTCCTAGACACCTGAATGGTTTAGTCACATGGTTTGGTAAATCATGTTCCATCCATGATTTTATTCTTTATCCTAATATACACATTTTTTGGGTAATGGTGCATGGTTTTCTCTAACCATGTTCCAACCACCATCCTTCTCTAAACAAGTCATACGATTTATTGGGGAGAAACACATGGTTTCCCCTAACCATGCTCAAAAATTTCACCCCCTAAAAGGCCTCTAAGACTCTTAAAAATCAACCAAAAACCCCTAAAACTCATCCCAAACAATTCATAGTTTAAAAAAACTTGAATAAAGGTTGAAATTAACTCATAATGCATTTGAAAAATCTAAGGCCATTACACTATTTGATTTGTATTATTGGTCAACCAATTTTTTATGTCCTTGTTTAGATGTAATTCACATTGATAAAAACATATATTAAATGTTTCTTTTAATTACTTTAAATTTCAAGGGGATGAACAAATATGATATATGATCTTGACATGACTTAGTGGATTGGGGTATCCGACCAAAACCACATCATATGTTTATCAATGAAAATAAATGGAAAGTTCCTTATGCTTCTTATGTGATGAAAACTATAGATAAAAATAATTTTCTAAAATTATTAATATTAGGTTTCTTGATGTATATTCAAGAAATATGTTAAAATAGGCCAAAAAGAGAGACTTGAAACTGAAATCTCTTAAAATTCATGACTACCACATCATTCTACATGAATTGATTCCAATAATAATATGTTATGTACTATCTAATAATTAAAGGGTGATGGTGATTCAGTCATAACATTTTCATAGATATCTATAAGATAAATGGTTATACAAGTATTTATTTAAAAAATGTAAGAAGAAGCCCTATTAATTCTGTGTGAGTTAGAGAAATTTTTTCCTCCATCTTTTTCACTTGAATGCTACATCTAAATATCCATCTTCCAAAAAATGATTCTTGGGGGACCCATTTATTTTAATCGGATATATCTAACTAAAATAAATATGCTCAAAATGAATTATTATCTTCATAAAAAGAATCATCCTAAAGGTTACATTGTGAAATTTTACTTGGCTCGTGAATGTATGGATTTTTATTCAATGTATTTGGGTGATGTGAGCACGAGAGGTAACCAACCAATGATAAATTAAGAATATTAATATGAGAAAATTTAACCTACATTTCCATTACTTCCCAAAATAGGTGGAATTAATAGATCATATACATTGGATACATTAAGCCTTAAAGTACATCCGATGGCACATCACACAGTCATGTTTAATTTTGATTTTTTTGATGACTACATAAAGTAAGTAATTTGAACATGTATATGTTGTCTCATATAAGTAATTTCACATATATCTTAAAATTTTATTATATTTTTATATAGTGAATATAAAAAAATTATAGTTATAACTCATCATTCATTAACTTTGATAAGGAGAGACACTTTGCACAATAAAGAGTTTATTGTTTGGTTGAAAACGAAGGTACAAAAAATTGTTTAATAAAATAGAAAAAATAAATATTAATATATTTTTAATATTCATTTATATTTTAGTTATTGAGTTTACATGTTGAATTTGCCTCTAAAAAAATAAAATAATTATATTTTGGTCCTAATTCTTTGGTTTATGAATGAAAATTAGTGCTATCAATGGGTATTTTTTTTATAACTGTTCAACTAGTGAACATGAGAATGCAACATGATGGAATTATGTTAACCACAAAAACAAACTATTTTTAAAGTGAATTTTATAATAGAAATTGATATGAAAATGTGTTTTATTATGGTTTTTTTGGGAAAATACCAATATTGGATTATTTCTCCCATGGTCGAGTCGTTATGATGAAATGAAAGTGGTTTGATTCAATGATAAAAAATGAAAAATTTATTGGTGACTGTGGATTTAGAGTTATTGAAATAACTTTCTTCTTGACTTTTTCTAATCCATATATTTTGGAATCAATGGAGAAATAAGTATTTTATGTGAAATTTCATCTGAGACCTCTATTTTGTGTCATTAGTGAAGTAATACCAATACATATTTTTTTTATGATAACAGGGATGAATTTGACATCATTTCTTCCCCCATTGGTCTTAATAAATATGTTGTGTATGATGAATCAAATAGTCTAATAGTAAAATTTGATTGTGAATATAAAATAGTGATGGGTAATATATAGAAGAAACCAAACATGTTCTAAGTTCATTTAGTTTATCTTGACTTGATTCTATCAGGTTCATTCCATTCAAATTTATTTATTTTGGTTTCATTTTGTAAAATGTAAATTTATTTAATTTGGAGTTTTTATTATTAGAGTTTATAAACATAAAAAAAAGGAAATTTCATTTTTTATATTTATATAATAACAATAGGTACCATTTTATACCCTTTCATTTCTAAAATGATGAATGTTTGTATTATTTTACTATTTTTTTTGTTGGAGATTAATTGCTCATGTGCATTTTTTTATTATTTATGAATTATAATTCCATATAGTTCATTAAAATCAACCCAAAAAAAATTAATGGAATCAAAGCAAACTAGAGTAGAAGTTTCATTTTATTTAGGTTGTAAAATAGTCCCAAAACAAAAATATCCCTAAAAAATATGTAAACATTAATAAAAAAGTCATAAAATAGTCTTAAAACAAACTCAAATAGTCCTAAAATAGAATGATTTTGAAAAAGAAACAGAATTTGAGTACCATCATATCCTCCCCTAAAAGGATTTAGATTTTTTTATCCCTTTCCTTTAATAGTAACCAAAAATAAAATAGAAAACTGAGAGAAATAGAGATAAATAAACAAGAGAGAAATTGATTATAACTAGTAGCATAAAAAAATAGATCAAGTGAAGTAAAAATACTGACCACTTGTGTCCAAGACTTCCTATGGGTGTATTTATAGACTTTTAAGGTCCCTTGATAGTGTTAGAGGTGTTGAAAGTGCAATAGAGCCTTTGGGAGATGAAACAGGCTGGAGTGGACAAGAAAAACCAGTTTGTTTAACTTATTGGAAAACGTACACCAACCGACTGCTAGGGCTCACTATCTAGATAGTGAGTTATTAAGCACTTAATAGTTAGATGGTGTGTCTCATATGCTGTCCAATGTGTGAGGTAGAGATAATGTTCTCCTATTGTGATCACTGGTTAACCAGTGGTTGGCTCTAGCTAGCTAGTGGAATATCCCAAAAATGCTCTTCAAAATGGCCCTCCAAAAGCCTCTTAAACCCATCGATTGATCGGTTGATTTCATAAGTTGATATCTGAACATAATAAGTGAAATAATATCAAATGAAATAGTTATAATAATAAGAGGTGTTTGTGATCATTAAAACATCTAATAGATTGAGGGATATAATAAAATGAACCCAATGACCTAACCCAAAATGAACCAAATGACCTAACCCAAATGAACAAATGAAAAAATAACCAAATAACCTAACCAAAAAAATGAACCAAATGACTAAATGGATAAATAAATTACCCCAAAATGAATTGGACCAAATTAAACATATAAGAGGAAAACCATATTATATCCATGTTAAACAAGCTAACAAACCATTCATGAAATGAAATAATATGTCAACAAGAAAAGAACACTTTGGTTTTACATGGTTCAGAGTGAAAATCCTACATCTATGGGAGAAAAATTATAAAATTTTATTTATATGTAAAGAAAACTTTACAACTTAGTGACTAAATAGTCACTATAGATTACTAGAGACAAGTAATAAAAATTTGTACAAAGTCCCAGTTTCTAAAAACAAAAAAAGGTGGCCCAACCCTCTATTTATATAGAGTAACTTATGGTCATTTAGTTTCACCGAACTATGAGAAATATAGGATTCTATTCATTCCAATGTTGTCGCTATCAATCTACTATAGAAAACCTCAATGTTACTTATTCCTTAGATAAACTAGAAACCTCAATACAATAATATTGAACACCCCCAACTTCCATAAGTACAAGCTAAAATTCTGGAATAAGACTTCCTTAAACTAAATTCATCAGAATAACCTCCTTCTGAGCCACCTCCTTCTGGGAAAAATCCTTCTAGAACACTAGGGAAAAAACTACCACTGCCATCACTTATAAAAACTGAAGATACACTTGAGACACTTCTTCTAGTCATAAGACTTAATTAAAATGAAGTAGGATTTATGTGTTCTCAACAATATACCAATTAAATACTACTTTAGATAAAAATCCATGACACCACCTTCAACTTCTGCAAAAAAATTCTTACATTTTTTCTGCATACAATGTTTTTATTCCACATATTCACCCAAGGCCAACTGAGGTTTTATGTTGCCTTATTATTTATGAACCCAAACTCTTGGTAAACATATCTATTGGATTCAATTTCTCATCTACATATTATAACTCCAATTCAAAATATTTCACCATCTTTTGGATGTAATGGTACTTCAGATCAATGTATTTAGTTCTTGAATGAAACACTGGATTATTATCCAAATTACTTACACTCTGATTATCAAAAAATAACAACCCTTTCCCATTATTACATTCAAGTTATTCAACTAAATTTCTTAACTATATTATCCCCCTTGCTTACTTACATAACAACCATATACTTTACTTTCTTTGTAGAAATTAAAATAATTTATTGTAGCCCAAAAATCCAAATAACCATGGTTTTGTCAAAAGTATAAACATATTCAGTCATACTCTTTTGAGAATCAAAACCACACTCAAAGTATTCATCTAAAAAACACAATTAACATATTGTTATCCCCAAAACAAAGAGCTATACCTTTTTATCCTTTAATATATTGAATAATCCACCTAACAAATTCCCAATGAACCTTCCTTGGATTTTCCATGAACTAGATGACCAAACCCACTACATGAGTAATGTACGGATGTGTACACACCATAATATATATAAAAATTCTGACTAATGAGGCATATATAACTTTAATCTTGTAATTTTTTATTATTCTATTCATGGTGCCTACTCCTTTGAAAGTATAAAGTGTCTAGTAAGAGTATTTGAAATTGGTTTATATCCTCTCATTCTGAATCTCTTAATGATATTCTAGATGTAATCCCTCTATGATAAAACCTAGCTTTTAGTTTTCCTATTATGTTCAATACTCATTACTAAGATCTTCTTTGCAACTCCAAGAACTTTATCTCAAAAATTATAGATAATTACTCCTTAAAATTCCAAATAAGATGAATATTTTGGCATACTATTAACATATCATGCACATAAAAAAGTAATATGATGAAATCATTTCTACTGAACTCCTTCTGGTAACAATAATGATCATAGTTACTTCGCATGAAACATTTATCTTCCATGAAGGAATGAAAATTCTGGTTCCAACACATTGGTGATTATTTCAAACCATAAAGACCCATTTTTAGTTTACACACCAATCCTTGATTTCGATTGTCCATGAAACCAATAGGTTACTCAATATAAATTTATTCCTCCAAATCCCTGTGAATAAAAGTTTTCTTCACATCTATTTGTTCAAGGTTTAAATTTACCGAAGCAACCAAACTTGAAATAGTTTAGATGGTAGTATTTTTTACTACCAGAGAGAATATATTAGATATTTCAATACTAACCTTATTCTAAAACCGTTTCACTACCAGTCTTGATTTATATCTCTTCCTTCTATCAACCTCTTCTTTCAACCAAAATACCCACTTATTCTTAAGTGTTTTATACCCTATCGGTAATTACATTAGATCTAAAGTTTTATTCACTTGTATTGAATCAAAATCATCCTACATTACTAACTCCCACTTTCTAAAATCACCTAGAGTATCTAATTCTTCCAGACTCTCTAGTTCTCTTACATCAATTAAATGTAGGAAACTCAGATCAACTCCACACCTATACACTATCCATCCAATCCTTGAAAATCTCCATAAATTAACCTATAATTCATCTTCTTTGTGAATTGTAACTTCTATATCTTCACCTTTTAGAAATTTAGACTAAGTTTCTCCAGTTCCTATGCTTTAAGATATATCTTCTTTTGGACAAAATTTCAAACTTTGTACACTACCCTTTGAACTTACTTTTGGAATATGTGACCTTTCGATAGATTAAAAGACATATGAACTTTCTAGAACATGTGATCCTATAGAACAATCATTCAGATAAACTTGAATTAAATTTAAATCTTTATACCCAACCTCCTTATCTTTAAAGTTCTGATCTTTACATAAGACCTACTCATTGAAGAGAACATTCCTACTTCTAAAAAATTTATTCTTTTTATCATCCCAAAGTTGAAAAACAAAGTCTTCATATCCATAATCTATGAAGAAAAATGCCTAAGATTTAGCTTCAAGTTTATATATTTCCTTTCCATTCACATGAATCTAGGATAAACTTATGAAAAATCTGAGGTGAGAAACTTATAGAACTTTTTTCAGAACAAATTTTTTCTAGTAACTACTATCTAACTAGTGTCGATGGACTTATGTTGATCAAGTAAGTTATTTTTCTTAATAATTTTTTCACAAAACTTCTTAGGATTTTTTATAATGTAGTGACATAATTATTTTCATCTCTATCAATGTATTATTTATTATCTCAACTACACCATTTTTTTCAAGTGTTCTTGTAATAGTCTTCTCATGCTAGATTCCACTTTTCTCATAATAATTTTAGAAACTCCTTTAGTAAAATCACCAACATTATATGATCTTATACATTCCATGTTGCTTCTGATTTCTCTTTCCACCATATCCTTCCATTGAATGAAGATTCCAAACACTTAAAATTTTATGTTTTAGAAAGTATACTCATACTTTTATTATAGAATCATAAATGAAGGTAAAAAAGTACCCATCTATTTCATAAGAATGAACCAGGGAAAGTACCCAAACATATATATGAACCAACTATGGAATATTGTATTTAGGTGTTCTTTTATACAAATTGAAATAAACCTTTCACTAATTCCTGAGTATATAACTCTTTCATCTCATGAAGTCCAAATAATCTAGATTTAATATGCCTCTATCTACTAGAATATTCATCACTTTCTCACTGAGGTGTCCAAACTAATTACGCCAAAGTTCTAAACTTTCGGAAGATGTCTTTCCAGAGAGCGTATCTATTACTACCCTTCCAACCATATATAAAAACCCATATTTTACACCTCTTTCTATGACAAGAGATCCCTAAGTAATATTCCATACTCATTCCAAAAATCTAGTACCAAAACCTTATTTATCCATCAAATGCACTAAAATTAGTTTATTTATAAGATTTGGTACATACCGAAATTCCTTTAGTATAATAAAACTCTCATTATTTAACTAAAATTTCACTTCTCCATTTCCCATAATATTAAGAGCTTCATCATCAACAGGATTCAATATACCAAATTTTCTGGATACGTAATTTGATATGCACCCATTTTCTCTTGTGGAATGGAATGAAGCTCTAGAATCTATGATCTATGATTCCATTTATGTAGAAACATTTGAAAGTATATTTACACTACTCTCCACTAACACACTCATATCTCTAAATAAATTCCTACCATAGGTTTTCTTCCTGTCATGACAAACTTTCTTGAGGTGACCTATCTTTACACAATTCCAAAAAATATGCCCACTTTTAGAAGACTCCCATTAGACCCTTTCACTTTATTTCCTCTATGGTTGCTTCTAATTCATATTAGAGGTGAGTAATCCTTCATTCTATATTTAATACATCACCACAATAAGTTAAAATATCTTTCCTTCAGAGATCCTAATTGAGAATCAAGTTTTGAATGTTAGTGAACACCAAATCATTATTTCCACATGAATTGATCACAACTATAACCATGGCCTCCCAAGACTCTAGTAAAGATGATAATAATAAAATCACCTAAAAATAATCTATAAATGTAACCTCAAAAAACTCTAGCTAGGTCTGAATTAATTTTAAATCATTTAACAGATCTGAAGTTGATCTTCCTATCAATAACCTCATACTGAATAACCTTCACATCAAGCACACCTTATTCGATGTTGTTGGTTTATCATACATATCTGCAAGGGATTCTATAAACTATGATGTGGTTTTATTCCACTGAATATTCAAAGCCACATTTCAAACTAATTATATTCATATCACACCAAGTGCCTTCAGATCTAGATTTTCCCATTCACTTTTGTCAATTTCTTCTGGTTTGACACCCTTTATTATAAGCTCTATATCTTTCTGAATGAGATAATATTCTATCCAAATTTTATAGAAACTGAAATATGTTCCATTTAATTTTTTGATATAAACCTTACCTTATTCTGACTTCACCATTCTAAAATTAATGACTCCCACTGAAATTCGAAAAACACATGGAGAAAAGAATGTTACCTAAATTGAAAAACGAATAGCTGAGCCTCATGAGAACTAATCCCTTTGATACCACTTATTGAAAATACCATTTAATTATCCTTACAATAAACAATTAGAAGAATTAATTTCAGAATCACCTGATAAAAATAGATTTTGGATGGAACTCTTCATTCTTAATATTATAGAACGTGGAATAAATAAAGTTAACCTAAATCACCACACTAAGTTGAAATAAATTCATCCATGTTCAATATAAGAGATAATAAAACATCCATGTAATGAAAGTAAATGTAAGTAAAAAAACACTTTGGTTTTATGTGGTTCAGACTAAAAATACTACATCCATGGGAGAAACATTACAACATTTCATTTATTAGGAAAGAAAACTTCACAACTTAGATGTTAAAGAGTCATTTCAGATTACTAGAGACAAGTACTTACAATATATACAAAGTTCTAGTTTCCAATAACAAACAAAGGTTCCCCACCCTATAATTATAGAGAGTAACTTCCGATCATATGGTTTCACTAACCTATGAGAAATGTGAGGGTCTATATATTCCACTATTCCCACTTCTGATCATATATAACAAACCTGAAAGTGACTTATTCCTCATGTAAACTAGAAACCTCAATACAACAAAACTGGACACCCCAAACTTCTAGAAGTATAAGCCAAAATTCCAGAACAAGATTGCCTTGTATTGAGATCATCAGGTGAACCACCTCTCAAACCACCTCTTTATGGAAAAAAACCTTTTTAAATGCTAAAGGAAAAACTATTGCTTCCATCAATTCAATAATTTTAGGATTTTTGATAACTACTTATTCCATTTGATAGACTTAATTCAACTTAAGTGGACTTCACATGTTCCCAACAAACTTTTCATCATTTTTAACTCATGATAAGAGAATTTGGGTTAAATAAATGGAAATACAAAATAAATGAAGTATAATTACATATATATGAATAATATTTAATAAAAATATAGTTTGGTATTCAAAATATAAAATGGGAGGCATGGAAAATCAAAGAATGATTTCAGCAACATAACAGGTATACAAAGTGGTTAATGTAATAGTATTAATAAGATAAAATAGAATTCTTACATTGATAAAAAAATATTTTTAAAGTAATTAAATGATTATAAGTGAATTATAACATAATATATTCAAAATTAGAAGACTAACTACAAAGGAAAAAAGGGAGAGGAAGAGAATACCCTACCTTAAGTATCACTTCCTAAACATAGAGGAATGATTCCTTAAGAGATTGAGAGATTTAATAAATAGATTAGTGAGAGAATAAGAGAGGGAGAAATTTGATAATTATCTTGGGAGTGAAATTAATGGTATGAATGTGTGGGTATTTATAGAAAATTGAGGATAATTTTTTATTATTTTTCAAATACATCCCTTGGAATTCTAGATTTTGGAAAATAAATTTTCCATGGGAAACACATGGGTTTTGCTCATAGTTTACGAAATAAAGAAGGTTGTTTTTTATATTTTTGAGTTTTATAACTGAACATAATTTTATTATATTACTTTTGTTATGGGAAAATAATTTTTCCACAAAATAATGCTTTTAAAAGCTCAATTTCCACTTTAGACTTTGGAAAGTTGTTTATAGGGTTGGAAAGTCATTTAAATTAATTAAAATATACTATATTAATAAAATAAATTATGTTTTTTCATGAATTAAATTTTATTACTTATCACACCATTATTTTATATTTCTGAATTCATAAAATATACTAAAAAACACAAAACTGTATTTTTTACTATTCGCTAAAAAATAAAGTATTTTAGAAAATTCTCAAAATTTCATCCTAACCTAATTTCAATGTGCTGATTTCAAATATAATGTTTATTTTATGAAAATAAATTCCTAATTATGATAAATAATTATTTTAAATAAAATTTTCTTATTTCCTATAAAAATTATTTTTAAATGGAAACACATTATTCATTCCCTTTAAGGGTTTCTGAATTTTATGATATCATACGTATTAGTTCATAAAGATCATATAATCATATAATAATATACTTAAAATATAATTAAAATATTTTTAATTTAATTTTAAACTATTATTTTACTATTCCAATGGATTATTATTACTATTCCAATGATCATTTAACAATCACATTGCAACAATCAGGTAATGGTCATATACTAATGGTCACATTACCCTTTACACCCTATATACACTCCACAAAATTCACTATTTCACTTAAAAAGGCACTATAATTAATTTTATAATTTCTATCATATTCCTAATTCTTCTCTTTTTTTTACAGTCATTATGGTAGGAGTGATATTCTTGGGATAATTTTGGCCTATGGAGTTTCCCTTAATGTGTGCATTATTCTTTTTTGTTTATCTCCCTATATTATTCTTAGCTGTTATAATCAGTATTATTTCATGATGTGTAATGATCTTATGAAATGTAATAGTCTTTATATGAGATAATAATAATATATTAATTGTAAAATAAAAGTTCTTCTATTAATAACATAAAGGAATTTCAGGTTGTTACATCCCCCCTTAAGAAATTTCATCCTCAAAATTTATGACTTTAATTAAAAAAATGGGGGTATTTATCTTTAATACCTTATTCTATCTCCCAGTTTTCTTCTTCAAACTTGTGATTTCTCCATAATACTTTCATGAGTCAGGTTATCTTGTTCATCAACACATGTTCCCATTCATCGAGAATCTAGATCGGTTCTTCTTCATATGATAATTTATGTTCCGATTCCACACTATTCTTGTCTAGTATATGTGTTGGGTATGACATATACTTTATTATCATGGAAATGAAGGAGACATCATGGATATTGGAAAGATTTGGAGGTAGTACTAACTGATATACAACTGCTCCAACATGTTCTAGAATCTCAAATGGTCCAATGTACCTTGTACTCGGTCTACCCTTCTTTCCAAATCTCATGACCCCTTTCCATGGTGATATTTTGAGGAATACTTGATCCCCAAAATGGAAATCTAAGTTCTTCCTTTTATTTTCAGCCTAATTCTTTTGTTGACTCTGACCAGCCTTGATATGTTTCTGGATCACATGTATCTTCTCTATAGCATCTTACACAATGTTTGGTCCTAACGGGTTTCCTTCTCTAACTTCATCTCAACTATTGGAGTTCTATAAATTTTCCCATAAAGAGATTCATAATGACCCATTTGAATACTCAAGTGAAAAATATTGTTATAATAGAATTTGATAAGTGGAAGATATTGGTCCCAACTTCCGTGAAAATCAAGTGAGATAGCCTTTAACATGTCTTCCAATGTTTGAATAATCCTCTTAGATTGCCCATTAGTTTGAAGATGATAGGTTATGATAAGGTTTACTTATGTATTCATATCCTTTTGAAGGATCCTCTATAATTAGAAGTAAATCTTAGATCATAGTCTAAAACAATTTAATGTGGTACCCCATGAAATATCACCACTTCTTGAATATATAAACAAGCATGGAACTCAAGGGAGAAATCCTCTCGTATAGCGATAAAATGGATAGACTTTGTTAATCTATCAACAATTACCCATATGTAATTGTTTCCATTTTATCTATTAGTAATTCTAGTAAAAAATTCCATAGTGATGTTGTGCCACTTCCATATAGGTATGGGTAGTTGTTGCAGCACTCATTTGGGTAGTTGTTGCTTTAGCCTCACTTTTTGATATACCAAACATCTTGTAGTATATTCAACAATCTCCCTTTCCATGTTATTACACTAAAGGAAAAGTTTAAATTCATGATGATTTTTTTATTAGAGGTTTTAAAAACCGTTTCCAAATTTGTTTTTTTAAAAATCAATTATTTTTATTAGTGGTTTTTAAAAACTACCACTAAAAATAATAGAAAAAATAGAAAATAAAACATAATTATTAATAATTATTAATAATAATTATTAGTTATTATTTATAATCATTTATTATTTATTATTTATAATTTTATTTAATTATTACCTATTAATTATTAATTATTTATAATTATTAGTTAGTAACTATTTGAGATTTAAATTAATTCTAGGATAAGTTAAAAACCGCACTCCAACATCAAATGACTATAACTCAGTCCGTTTTAACTCCACAAATAGTCAAATTGAAGCATATTAAATTAACTATAACCAAAATGGATGATAAATTAGTAACAATTAATAGAATAAAATTTATTATTATTTTAAGAAAGTCGAAAATCGAACTTCATCTTCAAACGACCATAAATTTCGATTTGGGTGTCTGTTTGGTCTCTACCACATATCAAATTGAAGACTGCGATGGGATCTACATTGTGTTAATCAAGGGTGATCTCAATCACTTTTTTTGAGGTAAAAAAGATCCATAAGTCCTTTAAATTATAGTTTTTTGTTTGTATACCATGATTTTTGTACATTTTATGTGATTTCAGTTCCATCTAAGAGTGTCTTCATATACTTGTTGGGTTATCTATGAGTTTATTCCATAGATTTACATTCATACTGATTTGATGATGTTGTAATTTTTATGGTTTTCCCTCTTTTGGTGATTTATAATCTATTATATATATATATATATATTTGTATGCAAATCTATACATTTGTGTATATTTATTTATAATATATATATATTTATCAATATTTATTTAAAAAATATATATAATTGCATCTATGCATAGATATTTATATGTATCTATGCATATTAGTTTATATTTATATATATAGGGAGATATTTATATCTATTTATGTATATTTATATACATTTATGTATATTTATAAACATTTATGTATATTTATATATATGATGTTGGTATATATATTTATATGTATTCTGTTGGTTGGTGTGTGCGTTTATTTGTGCTTGTATTTATATACATTTATGTAAATTTATTTATATTTATATATTTTTATAATATATATATATGTATTTAAATAAATTTATACATAATTATATATATATATATTTACTATTTACTATTTATTATTTACCACTTATATTTATTTATTATTTATTATTTATTATTTATTATATGTTCATTTACTATTTATTATAAATTTATTATAAATCTATTACTTATTTATTATATATTTATTATTAACTTATTATTATTTATTTATTTAATATTTATTATATATTATTATAGATTATTTATTATTTATTATTTATTTAAAATTTATTTATTTACTACTTATTTATTATATATTGATTATTATTGTTATTTATCATTATTTTTTTATTTTTTATTTTTTATTTATTCTTTATTAATCATTTTTTATTATTTATTATTTTATATTTTTTTTGTTATGTATTACTTGTTTTTTGTTTTTTATTATTTATTATTATTCATTAATATTATTATTTATGTATACATATTTCTATGTATTTGTCTATATATATATAAGTATATTAAATTCTGTTTACTCACCACATGAAGAGCCTGTTGGAGTGGTAAAGTCTTTGCAAAATAACTAAGAGGTAAGGGGTTCAAATCTCACCCAACACATAAATACGTTGAATTTATGCATTACATAAATGATATATGCATGTATGGTAGGATAAATAAATAAACAAAGGAAATAATACATAATAAATAATAAATAATAAATAATTAATTAATTAATTAATATGAAAAATATTTAAAATATTAAAAAAATAAAATTTATTAAAAAAATTTAAAAATCACCGCTAAATGTTTCTTGGCCTTAATTTTCATGAGGATTTTTCAAAACCTCCATGAAATGGTTTAGCAGTGGTTAAACTACTCGTAAACTTGAAAACAACCACCGTTAAATGCTATTTTCCCTATAGTGTCCCATCAATAATGATCTCACAAATCTCTATATATTTTGGTGATTCTGGGATGTATATAGAACACAGAGTTGTGAGCTTGATCCATCAACTTTTTTTTAACTCTATGATAGATGGGATACATATCCTTATACCAAACCTCTGTACTATCTCTTGATCAAGATTAAACTTATAAAAATTCCCATTTTTCACAAATTCTATCTTATTTGGTAACTTAGGATTGTCTCTTTGTTCTTTCTTGATATTATTTAGTAATGATGGTTGGGAAATCATTTGAGATTATATTGATGATGTTCCTTCCCTTATGACTTCCATGTCCATTCTACCGAGTCCTTATCAATGGATCTTCTTCAATACTCATTATTGCAAGAACTCTAGGGTCTTTCCTACTCAACACACCATCAAATTTGTTTGATTTTCTAAGGAGATAATAGAGAGAACAATCATAGTCCTTAATAAGATCCAACCATATCCTTTGTCTCATGTTTAGTTACTTTTTTTTGAATATGTATTTTTGAATTTGGTGGTCTATTTATATATCATGCTTCTCTCCATAAAGATAATTTCTCTATATCTTCGGAGAAAATATAACTACCACTAACTCCAAATAATGGGTAGAATAATTCTATTCATGATACTTTAAATATCAAGATGTATAGATAATAACCTTTTCATTTTTTATGAGTAAACATCCAATTCCTTTCAAGTATGTATCATTATAAATGAAAAATACCTCCCATTTAGAGGTTAAAGTTAGCATAACTGCATCAACCAACCTCTTCGTTTGTTCTTAAAAAAATTATTTAAACTCATTTATCCAGATAAACTTAAATCCCTTTTTGATTTAACTTGGTTACAAAACTTTTATAGTATCCTGCTAGACTAAGAAAACTAAGAATCTTAGTTACTATTGTTGGATGGGGCCACTCCATTATAACCTTTGGCTTTGCTGGATCAATCAAGATTCCTTCACTGGTCACAATTGTCCCATGAATGCTACTTATTATAACCAAAACTGATATTTACCAAATTTACAAAAAAGTTACGCTTTCCTAATAATTTTTAATATGACCCATAGATGATCCTCATGCTCCTCACAACTTTTGGAATATATTAAAATATCATCAATAAACACCACCACAAATTTATAAAGGTAGTACCTAACGAATCTATCCATAAAATCCATAAATATGATAGGAATTTTATCCAAGACAAAGGGCATAACAACAAAATAAGAGTGTCTATATCTTATTCAAAAGTTAGTCTTAGGGGTATTTTCTTTCTTTATCCTCAGATGATGATACCTCGATCAAAGGTTAATATTGGAGAAGAATTGATCCCCATGAAGCTGGTCAAACAAGTCATTAGTCTTTGGAAGAGGGTATTTTTTCTTTACTATGATCCTATTAATTTCTCTATGATCAATGCATATTTTCATTGATTTATCCTTTTTTATTAATACATAGAATATTTTCTCCCTAAGGAGATGCACTCAGATGAATAAAAACCAGCTCCAAAAGATCTTGAAGATGCTTCTTTAATTATTCTAACTCTATATATTCCATTCAATATGAGGTCTCCAATATTATCTTGGATCCAGGTATGAGTTCAATTGTGAACTCAAACTCTCTTTCTGGGGGAGGTTTAGGTAATTATTCAGGAAATAAATCAATGTATTCCCAAATAATGGATACATATCCTATCTTTTATACTTTCACTTTATTCCCCTTATTCACCAATCATTTCCATAAATAAGGTAATAGAAGGTGGTTCATGAATAGATTTAGTCTGGGATATATTCTTTTGATGATAATTACTATTTTTTACTTAAATATAACTAAAATTTTCTTGATTTTATAGTTGATCTTAACATTATAATTTGACACCAAATCTATCCCAAGTATTATGTCAAATTCCACCACTACAATGACCATCAGGTTTGTAGAGAGATTGTATTCACCAAAGTTAATAGGGGAATCCCTATATATCATTAATTCTTGAATATTTTCTCATAGAGTTTTAACTAATAACTCGAACACTAATAGCTCGAGGTTTAATTTTATGTTCTTTACAAAATTGAATAAAATAAAATAATGAATATAACCAAAATCAAACAACCTACTTTCTATATTTGAGTGTACAATGAGTGTACCTACCACTATATCATTTAGATCCCTGAATTTATTCATTATTATTGAAAAATCATGACCTTGATCCCTTAGAATATACTGGGTTTAATGGTGGTTTCCCTCAATTATCTTCTGATTTGGAAATTGGTTAGTGAAATATCTATACTCCCTATACTTAAAGAATTGTACTTTAGGTTATAATTGAACAATTTTCTATTTGATATTGGAATTAAAATGTTGATACTTTACATATACATGATAGTTTCAAGCTATATGGTCATATCATCTACACTTTTATCACTTTACACTCCCTAGAAAGCAATTCACAAAATTATTCTTCCCACAATTGATGAACACAAGTACTAGTTGTTTCTTACATTCTCTTTCATGGTTGAAGTTCTTTCTAATTTTTTTGTATCCTCCTCTTCTTATCATTCAGTCCATGAGACCAATGTGCACCTCTAAACTCCATCCATTTTGAGATCACACCACACTATCTCCTTATAGATCCCAAATTATTGTATTACCATGAATTTCCATAGATAAGGTCTTAATACTCCAAATAATTGATCAATATTACCATAAAAATTAATGAAAAATATTGAATCATATCATGAAAACCTCGTAAATTCTATCTCATAACTCCCTACCAATTCATTTTCCTTTTGTTTTAATTCAAGGAGTTCCCTTTCCATTATCATTTGAAGGGTACGAGGAAAATAATTGATGAAAAATATTTTTTTTAAGTCTTACCACTCCATAACTTCCACCTCATATTTTGGATTTGTATTCTTGATCAGTTTCCACCACTGATTAGCTTCTCCCTCTAAGAGATATACTACTAACAAGAATTTATGTTGCTCAAAATAATTTAGTATATAAAATATATTTTCTACATCATTGATTCATTTTTCTACGATTAACGGATAAGAGGTTACACTAAAAACAGGTGGTCTTTAATGCATAAAGGATTCAAATACTAGTTTTTACTTCCTCGATGAAGTCAGACGCTCCACATGGTTTAGGTTGTTATTAATTACTTGAGTTAACCTATTCATCATCATCATGAAGTTTTCAACTCTATATTCCATCATATTAGGAAGATCGTCATTGAATTATCCATCATATCCATTATTAACATGAGTCCTTATATTTGCTACCATTTTCCTAGAAGAAGAAAACCTAAGTGATAAATTTGTTACTATTGTAAATATTATAATAATAATTATAAATGAAAGGTTAATCCTAAAAGTTTCTAATAATATTCTTCTATAATTTTATACTTCAATATTTTAAAAAAAATTACATTATCCATATATCATTTATAATGGTTTGTAGAAATCATGTGATTAAAAAAAGAATATCCCCTAATAGTGTCTAGATAGATGTTCAATATTAGGACCACTCATCATGAACCAAGTAAATATCAGGTAAATACTCAACTATCCTTTTTCAGGGTGATTACCCCTAGGTGCACCTATGCTACAACCGCTTCCACTTGTCAGTATCTAGAAAAATATGTAATTGCTAGGAAACCGCATACTCTATACTTGACCAAAATTTAGGGATTTTTTACTATATTTAGACTTGTACCTAGGTTTCTTACTAATGTTTTATAGTATTAATTTAAAAAAATAACTAAACCTTGATCTGATACCAACTATGGAGACCCCCCTTTTTCATATATTATTTTCATCATAATTCCTTAACAAAATATTACATTGATAACTTCTAAGGATTTTTTTAGGTTTAGTGTATTGGAAACTAGGTACATAATACATGAAGTACGTAATGAAAACATAAATTTAAACTTTATTTAATCATCTTGAAATCTCTTTTATTATTCCATCATAGGTCAACCCACTGCAAGTGATTTCTTGGGGACATACATCAATAGAAAAGGATGATCATAAATCCCAGTAAGGGATAAAAAAGGAAATAAAACATGGAGCACTGTTAGGGAGCACACTTAACATGCATTAATTCATATATTCTACATAAATCATATATCATGATAAATATTTTCATCAATAACCTGTGGATAATAAATAAAAAGTTTCATCTAAAATCATTGAGTACATAAGTGTTTAAAGAATATAAATTTTCATAATTTTTAACCCACGAGGAGGGAATGTGGGTTTTATACATAGAAATACTCAATAAATTAAGTATAATTACATTTATATGAATAACCTTGAATAAAAATATGATTGGGCATTCAAAACATAAAAAGGGAGGCATGGAAAATCAAAGAATGATTTTGGTCACAAAACGGATATACAAAGTGGTTTATGGAACTAGATTAATGAGAGTGAATTAAATTATCCCATTGACAAAACAAAATTTCTATAGTAATGGAATAATCATAAGTTCATTATAACATAACAAATTTCAAATTAGAATACTAACTACAAAGGAAAAAGGGAGTATAAGATAATCCATTACCTTAAGCATCACTTCCTAAACACATACGAGTGATTATTTGAGTACTTGAGAGCTTCAAAAAAGGTCTTGGTGAGAGAATAAGAGAATTAATAAAGTGATAATGATATTGTTAGGGAAATTAATGGGGGTGTAGAGTTGGTTATTTATATCAAAGTGAGGATAATTGTTTTTTATTATTATTCAAATACATCCCTTAGAATTCTAGGTTTTGGAAAATAAATTTTCCATGGGCCACCCATGGGTTTTTCTAATGGTTCATGAAATAGAGAAAGTGGGTTTTGAAATTTTTGAGTTTGAGAACTGAAAATCATTTTTTATATTATTTTTTTCATAGGAAAATAATTTTTTCACAAAATAATGTTTTAAAATCAGAATTTCAACTTAATACTTTGGAAAGTTATTTATAGGTTTGGAAATTTGTTAAAATTCATAAAAATATATTATATAAATTAAATAACTTATTTTTTTTCATGGATTAATTTTTATTAATTATCAAATAATTATTACATTTTTATGAGGACATAAAATATTTTGAAAACAAAAAGTCGTATTTTTTACTATTCACTGAAAAATAAAATATGTTTAAAAATTATAAAAATTTCACCAAAACCTAATTTTGAAGTGATGATTTCAAATATAATTTTAATTTTATGAAAATAAAATCCTAATTATAAAAAATAATTATTTTAAATAAAATTTAAATATTTCTTATAAAAATTATTTTTAAAGGGAATCACATTATTTATTCACCTTAAGGGTTTCTAAATTTTATAATATCATACTTATGTTCATAAAGAGTATATGTAAATATAATTATGTAATTAAAATATAATTATTATAATTTTTAATTTAATTTTAAATTGGTATTTTACAATTCTATCAAATATTACTATTCCAACGATCATATAATGGTCATATTGTAATGGTCAGGTAACATTTAGGTAATGGTCAGATCCTAACAGTCACATTTTCATTTACACCCTATATACACTACATTATATTCACTACTTCACTTAAAAAGGTTTTACACTTACCTTGATAATGAATATTTTATTCCTAATGCTTCTCTTTCTTTTTACAGTCATCATGGCAGGAGTGATCTTCATGGGAGAATTTGGGCCTATGGAGTTTCCCTTAATGTATGCATTATTCTTTTTCATTTATCCCCTATACTATCCTTAGTTGTTATATTCAGTATTATTTCATGATGTTCAACATTATTATGAAATTTAATAGTCATTGTATGTGGTCATAATAAAACAGTCATTGTGAAATAAGAGTTCTTCTATTAACAACATAAAAGAATTTTCAGGTCGTTACAGTTGGATGTTCCTCCTTTGGTAACCCTTGTGAGCATACTATTTCAAATATATATATATATATATTAATTAAAAAACATATAATTTAACACCATTAATAATTTTTAAATTTTATTTAGGTTCCACCATTCAAGATACAACTGTTCTCTAATGGTGACTAGCCTTCTATTTCAATGGGGGAGGTATTGGAGCTACTTGAAGTAGTCATCAAACCCGATCATTGCCAAAATATTCACTAAATATGACATCTAACACAAATTATTATCCATAGTTCCCTTAGAGGAATCATGGATATTCAAACCGCCTATATTGTCTCCATTATTTTCATATGATCTTCCTCTTTATTTATCATTTCCATATCAGATAACAGATTGCGCTCCCCATCCCTATTATAATTTTCCACAGAATTATATTTCATTTCCTCCACTTAATATTTATACATTATCTCTAGGATTTTATGTTCATACTCCTTTAACATTTGCTCCAATGAATTCAGATCATCTCAGACATACATTGAACCTCCTAACATTACACAGTTTACTGATCATCCATAGCCTAGGGATCCATTAGATCTCACTGATCATCCTGGATTGGATATATATATATATATATATATATATATATATATATTCACAACCCTAGTAAATTTTGTAATCATAATTTATTTTCATTACAACATGTATTAATTCTATATTTGTCTTTTATTCTCACAATTGAATCTACCATTATTATCTGGTGTGGGTAGACCTGCATGCATGAAGTGTAAAACCACCAGACATAAATGATGGTCAAGTATAACTAAGACAATAAAATTATTGGTAAAATTGAGAGATAATGTAGGAGTTTTATGGAGACACTTACTAAATACCATGACATCATTTCTATGAAACAAGTTTCCTAGAGACACCTTGATAATGAAATAAAGGATACTTCATGGGATCAAATATGGGTAAGAAAATTTATTAGATTAAATTTTATATTATTATTATATTTATATGAATTAATATTTTGGTAATAGCTTCACTATAAATTTATTGATGGTGAAGTTGAGAGGGTTTTACAACTGATAGAATTAGGTAGTCTATGGAGACAATATAAGCATGGGATATATAATGGATGGAATTCTAGAGTTTTATCAGATTTAGAGGGTATACAAACACTCAATGAGTGTCCAGTAACACAGTATTAGGAAATTATTACTTATTGGAAGAGTGACAAGTTCATGGTATTATTAAAATTTAATATTTTTTTATTGAAACTGATTATTACTTGTATTAATACTTCATTTATTATTATTTCATTTTATTTTTTAGGAATTGTCACAAAGAAATAAAAGAAAAATGATTCTATAAAGAAAACCCACAATTTTGGGAAAACTACCATTCCAGATCATGGCAGACAAAATGTATTTTTCATGTAAAACTAAGTTTAATTAGGTACCAAAAAAATCAACCAAACCAAATCAAACCTACTACACCAGACATGACTCAACATAAATAACAAAGTGAATTAAATCAAATTAAACTAAAAAGTAACAAACTAAACAAAACTAGAATGGACCGGCTATATCAAGGAAGAACTAAACCATAACAAATCAAAATTATATGACTCATCCCAAATAAAACTAAAATGATATGATGTAATACAAATCGACATAAAATGACCAAAAAAATACTTGAAATAGATTAAAAAAATGAAATGAATTAAACTCAATCAACTTGACCCATCTTAAATCAAATAAAAATGAACTAAATAAATCCACGCCTAATTAAGTGAAATAAAATTGAAGTGAAATGAATTAAATGAATATAAATTGACTAAAACTTCTTTGAATCAAAAGACACCAAATAAATTCAAACCAAACCATAAATTTTTTAATGTTTATATTTAAAATGTAAATATATTATAATTTTTATAGTGTTTATAATTTTTAAATAGATTGTAAACTACTTATAAATAGATTTTAAAGTGGTTGCAAAAAGTTTTATCAGTAATATTACCCCAAAAAATTGAATTCAAAAGTAAAACATCAATATATATATAAAATTTATGAGTTTAAATCATCAAAACTAAAAATGAATGATATTTTAAATATTTACCATCCAAAACCTCAACAACCCTTAGAATTCCAATCATACCTCATAACCTCAATATCCAAAACCACAATTCTAATCTCAAGAGTACCAAATAACATCCTAATCATCTATTCAAGATTAAATTCACATGATTAAACCCTAAACTACCATAATTAAAACTATATGACCATCAAACTAGTAATTCATAAAAGAAGCTACTTATGCATTCTTTTCTCTCCCAAACATCTATAAAAAAGGCTAAAATATAAAATAAACACCCAAACCAAAACACTTCCACCTAATTCTATCCAAGGTAACCATATATAATGGTTTAATCCAAAATAAACCATTTTCAATATAAGACCCAAAATCAACACTATCCTTCCACTTAACATAAAATTCGTAAATTTCATCTTCAAACCAAACATAGCCAAAAAACTCAATTACTATTCAAATAAAGAAAATATAATAAAATCTCAACTAAAATAAACCATAGAATATAAAATAAATTAATTCAAAACATCCCAATAGAGAACTATAACAATCATGGTTCCAACCACACAAACATCAACATATCACATAATCCATATTAATTAAAATAAATAGGTTATAACCTACAATATGAAATAAGTTTTAAAATATAAATCACATTAACACCTTTATTTTAAATCAAAATCATGGTTTTTAAGTTACACAATCATTTAAAATACCAAATTTTAGAAATGAACCCCTTTCAAATTGAAAAATAAATATGAAAAAGATTATATAAATATGTGATTTATCTTTAACTAGTCCTATAACACTACCCTTATACACCTTACTCGGATTAAATTAAATCACCAACTCATTTTGAAATACTTCTAACCCAAAAATATTCATTTTTCATCACCCAATACCCAAAAGATTAAAATTTTTACAAGAAATGCATATATAAATTAAATCACCAATACAATATTATTGATTAATGTTTTTTTTATATTCAATTTCATTTGAAATGGGTGATATTGAAAATAGAAGGGTGTGTGCATTGGGTAAAATTATTTTACTTGAGAAGAAATAAGAAAGTTGAGAGTACGGTAAATGAAAAAATACAGAATGTTTGTAAGTTTTATTCTATCACTTTCAAATTTTAATATCTATTTTGAAACTAAATTTCTCATTTATAATTGTCAACAACATGTTTTGGAGGCTGTTGATGTTCAAGGGGAATATAAATTCAGAATAGATGATTATTTTTTATAGATATTAGGCGACGATCACCATATGAGAGTTCACCATCATCCTAAGAAGAGTATCATCCCCACTAGGTATTGAACCACTTTAAGCACCTATAACCGTTCTGGTAGTATTGAGTTACAAGATACCCATGCACATGAAGTAGGGGACTGTATAGAGGCAACATAGGCAAAAAATTATCCATGAAAGAGCATAAAAGAAGTAAAAATGACAATAAGAAATTTCTAAAAGCTATGAAAAATTTATTTCCATCACTTTCATCAGTTACCATTTTAATTTTTGATATATTAATATCATCGATGTATTCCTTATATGATGCATCAGGAATGAGTGATGACAATCCTCATGGTGGGCAGGGTGATGAATTATGTGGTGGTAATACCGATGAATATGTAGGAGGTGATGATTCTAGTGAGGAAACTCATGATGAAAGTGATGGCTATGATGGTACTGGTGGTCATCAAGGAGGTATTGATCCCTTACATTTCTGACTTGATATTAATGAAATAACTATTTGAATACTATTTGATGATGAAAACTGATTTTATATGTGTTTTTATTTGTTTTTTTAAATTGTGAACTATTTAAATGTGAATTATATAATATATTTACTATATTAAATGTGTATTGTGACCAGTTGAAAGTAAAAATTGGTTTATGTTGTTTGAATATTACTTGAGGTGTTGGGGAAAACTAATTGGGGTCTGGGTGTAGTGGAATCATATACCAACAGTTTGTAGAAATTGTTGTGATGAGGATATTGATACACATACACATTGAGGAGTTAAATTTGGACATGGTAAGGTGGGTGGAACACACATAAATAGACAAGACCCATTTCAAGGAATTGGAGGCTCAATGACAAGAGCACAGATTAAAATAATGAAGGGGCCTTACATAGATTAATCATGAATATCCAAGGGGAGGCCCAACACCTTTGCATGGGGGAAGCATTTGGGCCTAAAATTACAATAATTAAGGCCCAAACATGGTTTTTAAAAATAAATTCCTAGTTTTATACAAATTACAATCCCATTATCCCGTGAAATATTTAAATTAAAAGTTAAAGGATTGAATTTAAAAGGTGGTGGTATAGTTGTCATTACTTTCCAAAAGGGTGTACTAATTTTCTCCTAAAGTCATGGGCATATACCAAAATTTTCAAATGTATTATTTAGGTTTTTTGAATTGTAGAAACTGGGTTTTAGGAATTTGTATCACTCATTGTATATAAATATCCACCTCTCGTACTCTTGAGATCTACATGAATGAGAGTATTTTTACTATGTTGAGTTTTGCTTGCAACCTTTGTATTCTTGATCAATTATTGACTTATCAAAGGATTTATTCAAAAAAATATCCCAAAAATAAAAGAATAAAAAATAAAAAAATAAAAAAAGGCTCAAATAAAATATCAACATCTTGAATCCTACGTCCCATTATCATTTTTCTTCATTTTTTTATTTAACTTCCCAAATTTTACCTATTTAATCCCTTTTTAATTTTATCTTTAAATTCTAGTTTAGGATTTACACATTCCAAAAATCCTACAGATTTGTTGGAATTGGGTAAGAAAACTATATGATACAAGTTGAGTGGTAAAAGGAAAGAGTGTTACATTTTATTAAAAAATACAACATTTATTGAAACATGAGAATACATATTATTTTTGAATGTAATAATGAGAGGGAGTGTGTGAGGTCCATATTCCTTATATTTAAACTTTCTTATATGATTCATAATTTGAGAAAGTGAGTAACACCAATGAAATAGACATTAATATGTTCATGAGGGCTGTTCAAGAACAATTATAAAGTTTGAATGCAAGGGTGGATGAATTGAAATCCCATTAAAATTATAAAGAACCACCAAGGAGGTGAGTCTTTGAATAAGAGGAGGAGTTCTCAAATTTTGACGAGTCAATAATTCAGAGAAATCAACCACTATTGATGCAAACCAATGATCTTGAAAGTGTAAAGTTAAGGATCCATTTATTATAAGGTAAGAATGATCCCAAAACATACTTGTAGTGGGAATGAAAGGTAGAGTATGTTTTTGGTTGTCACAAATATTTATAGAAAAACAAGGAAAAATTGGCCTCTTTGGAATTCACTAACTATGCTAGTATTTGGTGGAACCAACTACAAGTGAGTCGATGATGAAGTGGAGAAAGACCTATCCACATATGGGAGGAGATAAAAATAGTAATGTGTAAGAGGTTAATTTTTACCCACTATTATCTTGATTTATTCCTCAACTTGAATGGATTTAAACAAGGATCCATGAGTGTTTAGGAGTATCAAAAAGAGAGGGATATCATTATGATTCAGGCTAATATTAATGATGAGAGAGAGACCACTATGGAATGATTTGTGAATGGACTAAACCATGAAATTCAGGACATAGTGTACATGCACCACTATTTAGATACAGAGGATCAAATTCATATGAATACTAAAGTAGAGAGAAAAGTAAAGAAAAAAATGATGTGGTCTACATCTTATAGTAAGGATTATAGATCATTGTTCAAGTTTAAGGATTCTAAACCATAAGAGTATGTAAAAGAATAAAAAATAGATTCAAAGGAGGTTCCAAAACTAAAAAAATTCTTTCCATAATTCAAATGTAAAACAAAGGGTGAGTTTGTTTCCAAATCATGTGATATTAAATGTTTTAAAAGTCAAGGATTTGGAAATTTTTCTTCAAAATTCATAAATAATAATACCTTGATTATTTTTGATTGTTGAGATGTTCATAGTGCTAGATAAAATAAAGATGAAATGACACCACTTGAGTGTTAATATGTGGAAATAGAGATCCCCATATATGGATATATTTTTTGTAAATTCTTTCTTTTAGTGTTCAACCTAAAGTAGAAGATGATCAATAGAAAAGGGATCACATTTTTCATACTAGATGCTACATAAAAGATAATAAATGTCGTATGATTATTAATAGGGGTAGTTGCATGAATATAGAAAGTGATTTGAAGGTTGATAAATTTCTATTATCTATGACCAAACATGTAACATCTCAATATTCTAAAACAAAACACTATATTCAATATCATACAAGATACACCACATCGAGTTTAAACAAACAACAAAATCTTATTATTTAAATGTGACTGTTATAACCTAGCTATTAAATTAGAGGTAATGAATAGTATTAATGAAATTATGAAATATTTATAATTTTTATACTCATTGATAAATTATTAATTAATTATTTACAAATAATCACTCAAATGTTTAGTAAAGTCATTTTATTCTTCAAAAATATATTTTCTTCACAAAATGTGGTTTCTTGCATTTTATGAGTGAATATTATAATTATTTTAGAAAATTTTAGAAAATTAATTTCATAAAATTAAATTCATTTTTGTAATAATAATATATTTTTTACTTTGGGTGAATTTTTTTTATTTTTTGGAAAATATTGGATTTTCAGTGAATATTGAAAAATACTGATTTTTGTAAAAATGTAATTTATTTTTAGTAAATTAAAAAATTTAAAATTCCCATTATGTTTTGAATTTGATTTAAAGTAAAATAATAATTATTTATTTATATTTTATACACTTAATTTATTTTTTATTAACTCTATATTGTATTTTACAACAAGTTTATTTTTGGGTTTAAAAACGATATTTTTCTAAAAACCGTTTTAAAGTACATAATGTTTATCCTTTTTAATTAATCAAAATAATCCCTTGTGATGAATTTTTTAAATGAAATTTATAGATTATATATCATTAAATATTAATTTATTTTCATAAAATGATAATTATTATTCATAAAGTTAATAAAAAATCATATTTTTCTTGAAAAATACACTTTTTGAAAACCCTCTTTTTTGTTGCGTCCATGGGTTTTGTTTTAAATTAAAATTTTCTAATTATATGAATTGAATTTGGTAAAATGGATTCAATATTTTTAATCATGAGGTCCAAAATAGGAATTAGGGTAATTTTTATTTTTAGGCATAAAAAATTTACCATGGTAAAAAAACGATTTACAGTCTATGTAAAATAATGAAATGGGTTAAAGTTAAAAAGGTAAAAGCTTAAAATACCTAAAAAAACAAATTTAAATGGTTTATTGATGTATTTATAGACCATAAACATCCTTTACAACATTAATTATCAATATAATTTATTGTAATTAATTCTACCCAAATGTAGTTGGCTTTAAATATAAAATAATAATTATTTAATCACTTAAAACAACCCCTACCCAAGTATAAATACCACTCCCCACCACCCCCTTTATTCTAAAAATACTTTAATATCATCAAATATCTACCAAAAAATCTTGTCCTAACTCTAACCATGTAAAAGTTTTACTTTTCTCACCAAAATACAATTACAAGGTCTTTAAGGGGTCCTTTAAGGAGGTGATATTCAAGAGGATAATTTCTCATACCTCCTCTCTTAATTTCTTTTATTTTTCTACCTTCTCAACACCTCCTTCATCTATAAAGGAATAATAAATCTAGTGTAATTTATATAATGTAATGTTATATTTCTAATGTAATATATTATATACAACCCTTATGTAAGATCCTAGATCTTCTTAAGGTATGTTTTTGTTTAAGTTATGGTTTGGGGTCTCTATTTTTGGATAAATAAGTGTTTTATGAAGCTCATGTGAAGGCTCAGGGGTGCCTCGAGGGCTCAGGGTGCGAAGAGAAGAGAAATCAGGCCAAGAAGTTCTAGGCGCACAGTTAGGGGAAACCATGCAGATAGACCTTGCAGACCAGCCATCCTCAGACAGTAGCCTTCGCACGGTCTGAGCACGATTAGGGGAAAACTGTGTGGGATCCCAGGAAACCATGCAAAATGGGCATCTTCAAACAGTATCTTCCGCACAGTTTGTGAACGATTTAGAAAACTGTGTGGGTAAACCGTGCGACCCAAAAAAGTTGGAAAATTTACAAAATTTCCATCTCGGGATTTAAAACCCCAACTTAGGATTTTCCTCCATTTCATCCCCTACAACCCTAGTGACAAACCATTCCGACCCAAGCTTCCAACATGTGGTTTTCCTTCGATTCTTGGCTGTTTGGAGCATCGTCAGTTGCGGATTGAAGATCAAGAAAGTCTAATCCTCTCAACCCCTATATTCTTCGGATTAGGGCTTGTGGTTTCTCCCATATTCTTCCAAAGCTCTAAACCCCTTTGTTTTCTGATGGAACCTAGGTTGAGGTTTCAGGGGGTGTTTGAATCCGGATCCAAGGCCACGATTAAGAGTGCGTTCATCATCGGATTCGAGGTAGGTGCTCTAGAAGTATTATCCCATAGTTTTACTTTAGATTTGTGCATGGAATCTTGTGTTCTTAGTTTTTACTCATTGTGTTCTTGGTTCCTTTAGGTTGTTTGATAAAAATGGGAGTTCATGTGACCAATTGAAACCCTCACGATCCCCGTGGGATGCGTGGAGGAGGACTTGACCATTTTAGGGCCACCCATGGGGTGCGCCGGCAAACCCAGACCTAGAGTTTGGTAGGGTTATGTTAGGGGTCGTCAAATAATGATGTGGAACCCATGTATAGTATGTCTTAATGGTGTATTAAGTTACAAATGGAATAATGATAAATATTCCTTGGGTAATAATGTCATAAGGTGTTGTTGGAATGACATGAAAATGGGTAATTGGGTTAAAAGGGTTTATGTATATTGTTTCATGAATTTGGTTAGAAATGCCTAAGGGGATTAGGGTATGTTAAATGATGAGCTTTCAATTGGGTAATGGAATGGGAAATGGGGAATGTGTTAATGGGTTGTAATAAGGGAATATATGAAATTGGGGAATGGGTTAATACATGAGAATTAGGTGGTACACTTAAATGATTGAATGTAATAAAGGGATTGTGTTTTGTGATATGAGAAATGTACTTGAAATTCATAAGTGTGTAAATGCTTGTGAAATGATAAATGGGCTAAATGGGTTAATGAATGGTCCATGATGAATCTGGCTAAGGTATAGGGGATTGTTGAATACACCTTATGGGTTAAGGCACAAGAATGAGAATTTTTCTAAATGAATATGAATTATAAATGGTAAATGTATTAATGGGTTATGGCATAGTATTAATTCCCATGTTGTTGTTATGTGTTGTGATATCCAATGGTATTGAATATTCTTGGTTGTGTTATGGTATGGTTGTGGTGACTTGAAAAATAAGTATGTGCACATGGCTTGGTAGAGTGGGGTATTGACTTTAGGTTCTATGCCCATGAGTCGATTTAGACTGAGGCTCTAAACTCCACCCCAAAATGCATGGGTTAGGGAAGGAGACAAAGGCTCTATTCCCCTAACGGTTGCATTCCACCTGGACTGAGGATTCTAGGTGAGGAGAATGTGTTGATGTGATATTTGGATCCCTAGTGAGATAGGGACTTGATTTGTTTCCCCTATGCATTATGATTGATTTCCTTATACTCTTGTGTAGATGATATTTATGCCTAACCCATGAAGCATGTGATCAATATGACTTATGTAATGAATATGGTATAAGAAATGGAATTGGAATAAATATTAGTCATGAATTAAATGAACATTGTTAACTAATGGAACCTGAACCATCCCTTACTTTCTTACCATTCATTTTGTACTTGAATGCACTATCTATTAGACTGGATATTTTTTAGACACCATTGGTGGTGGCCTACTGAGTTTTGTACTCACACCCTGCTTGGGCCGCCATTGGGTACCCAAGTAGATTCTCTTAGTTGCAGGTATGGACAAGGGTATAGGCCCTACAATAAGATATTGAGTTGGGCTTGGGACATACATGAAGAGGGATCTAGACTTAGAGTTGGGACCCGTTGGGAGTTTTGGCCATTTATTTTATTTTGGGTTTCTTTCACTTACACTACTAGTATGACATGACATTGTTGTTTTTGATTAGTGTCTGTATCCTATGGGAAATGTTGGGTTATGCATGCTTATTGGTTGTATCATACTATTTCCATTATTTTTATTATGATCTGTTGTGTCTTACTCTGGTAAAGAGGGTATAATCTCCCCATGTGGATTTTTAGACCCTCACCGCTAGTTGACAACCTTTGGCGTATAGGGAGGCGCACTTGAGGTCATGTGACGACCCGACACGGAGCACCGGTTTAGTGGCTTCTGGGTCGAAGACATTACAAAGTGGTATCAGTGGAGTTATTTTCTCTTTCTTACTATTTGGGGATGGTAGACAGTAGATTAGGATAGTATCGGGCCTTGGTAATGAGCTCATGATTAGGAGTAGCTAACCCATGTATGTGGGAAAACACTAGTCACCCTAGGTGGGGATTGTTGTTCTTGATGTATGTTGTTACAGTTGAATGATATTTCATCATTCGGTGATGCACATGTTGTGTAATTTGACTGATTTATGATATTTTTCTCATGCCCAGAATGGTATGAGGTTGTGCATTCATGCATCATTTTAGGCACCTAAGGATATAGGTGACATGCATCATTATAGGCACACACACAGGATGGGTGTGTTGGGTATAGAGAGTAGAATTCATTTTACTTCATTGATAAATCTGAAGAAAATGATTCCTAATAATGGTAATGTAAGTGGGTGAATGATAGTTAAGGAATATCATGTATAAAGAAATGTTATGACAGGGTTAAAATTTTAGGTTGTGATAAATTGTAAAGGTTGATTCGGTGTCTAAAATAAAAAGTATTGTATAATGATTGTAAAATTGTTAACATATTTTGCCTAATGAAATGTGTAAATGAGTTAAAATGATGATTTTAACAATATGTGAAATGGGAAATGAGCCCGAGAGGAAAGGGGCATGCTGTAAAAGAATAATCAGTTAAAGACGTGTTGATGAAAGACTTGTGATTAAGTGAGTTGGTTACCCCATGTTGACCATGACTGCGGTAGGTATGGTGGTGGGGGGGGGGGTGGAATGTTCTAAGTTTGGTGATGACCGTTAGGATAGAGTATGGAGAATGGGTTGTTTAAGGTTGATAGCATGAGACCTTTTCCATATGTGGTTAAAACCTATCAGTCGTTCTTCAAAGTGTCGAGTGAACAATAAGTTTAAAATGAGAATGTTTTAGTTCTATGGGGGTATCCCTTTTGTTTCCATTTGGACCCTTGTATGTGTGGGTTGGGCCAGTGAGAGTACCCTAGATGAGAATTTGGGTTTGGATTGTGAATCCTTTACGGTTGTGATATGGCCTAGGTAGTGTGTTTAGGGAACCCTTGGTGGGGTTGTGGCCTTGGGGTTGTGAGGTGTTGTTCGGTAATGTGAGTGAGGAAACTCTCGTGGTTCATGACAGTATGGAGTGCATGCTGAACCCTAGGGATGGTGCCTGGGTCTTAGTGACCTTGTGAGTAAAGACCTGGTGAGTTGTGTTTTGAATCCCAAAGAGGATTTTTTTCCGTAGTTCCAATGAATGTTTACACATTTGGTGTAGAACCTAGATAAGATGGTTGTTTGGTACGCAAATCATAGTGTGCATTGGAATGGGAGTGATAGTTCCATTCATGCACATTGCTTTTTTCGTGTCATTATAATTATGGTTTGGAGAGAGGACCAATGGTTTTTCCTAGTCGTGACTCCAGTCTAGGGAGTTGGTATCATTCAAACTTCAGTGTGACCTATGAGAGAGGTCAGGAAAGGATTATAGTGCTTTTGGGTGTGTGTCATGCATGCAGATGTCTTGGGCTTGGGCAGTGGGACTCTGAGTGCCCCATGGTGCAGGTTTGTCCTTAAGGTCCAAGTGGGAAGGTTGATGGTGTAGTTGTACCAAGTTACTTCATAAGGGCACCCTATTGGTATGATAGGAGGTGAGGTTGTTCTAAATGGTTGTATCATATGGATGCCTGACTAACCTTTTGGATGATGATTAATGAAGGTCTGGAAGTTTTTTTGAGTAGAAAATACAAGGGTGGAGGAAGTGAGGTTATATGCTTTCACTTGATGGTGACACCTGAGGGAGGGTGGTCATGTGGCTGAACTTGTTAGTGTGAATGGTTTGGTTATTGGGTGAGCTACAGAGGCTGCATCAGGGCTGATGATACTAACTAACCAATAAACATGGTTAGGTAAGTAAGTAGGCGATGGGATTTATGCAAATTAAGGTTGTTTTGGTGAGATACTGATGGTTTGGATGGTATGGTAAATTGTGTTCTTTGTTTGTTGGCTTTTAGGGACACTCCAGATGAACTTGGGAGGTGTGGTGGAAGTAGTGACATATGAAACATTGGTTCATAGCTTCTTGGTGGTTTGGTTGTGGAGCGATGGTTGAACCTAGTTTTCCATCATACCTGAGCAATGGTGGTCAAGTGTTGATAAGATGCATTCAGTAGGGGAGCCTGAGATCCTTTCCAGGTCATGATGTCACATGGTTCGACATCAGGAATGGATAAGTTAGTGGTGGTGTTCTTCGACAACTTCTTAGCGTACCTTAGCTAGTGAAGAGCATGACCAACATCTTGACATCATCCCAGGTACGTTGAGAAGCTCTGGATCATGCCAAGAGACATGAAGGTATTTGGTTGGATGAGGGACATCATGTAGTTTACGTGCATGAGAGTGGTATATGTGGATCCAAATGAGAAGATGTACACCCTCTATGGTTTTGGGTGAGGTCCTCAGGATGGAATGAATGACGAAAAATGCCATGGGTGCCATCAATGGAAGCCGAGAATAGGCACTAGGTGTCACGACCCATCCCCTGGGGCCCGTGCCGTGACTACCCCAAGCCCGCCTTCCATAGGCCAGGGGCTGGCGACTAGCACTAAAAGGGGTATTCCCTAAAATTGGGAAGACATTTCCTTTATAAACTATAAACACACACAACCAAGCACACAACAAGATACGAACACAAGTGATTTATATAGTAAAAGAGTGCTGAAAGTAAAAGGGGCTAGAATACAAGCCCAACAGTAAAGGTACAAGTACAACTGAAATACAATACAACTAAAGAAAAAGGGAAGCATCTACTGGTTCGTCCTCCGAGGTTCCTACCTGAAGGGTATGTACATATCACCTCCTCAACACTCCACGTTCGCCCGTCTCCTCTGCATACCGACATGCTGTATGGTCCACCTTCGGGCACCGTCCAGTCCTGGTACTCTCATCCTCAGTCAGTGATGTCCGTCATCTGCACCAAACACAATAGGGTGCGGGCATAGCCCGTGTAGAAGTGAGTATAACGATACTCAGTAGGGACCCCGAGACCCTCAAGGTCTCACAAAATCCAAAAAGGATAAACCACAAATCATGAAGTCAACTGTCAAACCTACATAGGTATATGACCATACATATACCTAAGTTATCAAGTATACCCATCTCAATCAAGAGGAATCACAGGGTCCAACCCAAAATACCAAATCTCAACTATTCCACAAAGGAAGGAATACCACGAAGGTAAGTACCACACAGGTACACCACACAAAATAATACCACCAAGGTATTACCATGAAGGAAAGTACCACACAGGTACGAACTCAGCTCACACCAGGTATAACTTAAGTACAGTAGTAGAGATGATTATATGTAACTACTAATTCATCTTACTCTGTTAAGAGGTAGACCCACGAAGGATCCTAATTCATCATCAGAAACACAGAGGATCTCTAGGTGCTGACCCACACAGGATCACTCGGTGATGACCCACACAGGATCGCTTGGTGCTGACCCACACAGGATCACTCGGTGCTGACCCACATAGGATAGCTAGGTGCTGACCCACACAGGATCACTTGGGTAGTCCCGCATGGAATCCTAGAGTGGTTCCATGTGAGACCCTTAATCACAGACCCACGAAAGATCTCTTTATCAAGTCATAACCAACTACAGGGTTCCCGCACTTAGCTTGCTCGTCTCCGGGAGAGTCCACTCCACAAGCCATTGGTCGATAATTCAAATTCCACGAATTCCCAAGAAAAATTATCTCAAAGGACCGCCATGTCATATGGACCTCAACGCAACAGATGACACATCAATCGGACGCCCGATCTCTAAGTTATTAGCCTTTTTGTCCTGAGGACCCGGTTGGATTCGTGATCGATACAACCCAACCATACTCCAACTTTATCCAAATTTCCAGTGGGGTATACTCAAAGGGACTGTCTCACTCCAAGGTTTCTAGTTCCACTGACGGTTCATCAAACGAATGTCCGGTGTCAAAGTTATGGCCAAAAGAGCATAAATGGGTCGTAGTGGCTCCGACCCGGTTTGGGCCGACCTAGTTTGGGTCAACCCGGCCCGAAACGCTAGGTCCAGCCTAGCCCATGGTGCGGCCCGACCCACACTGGGCAGCCCGGCTTGGCAGTGCGGGGCGACGTGGCGAGGTCGCAGGTGGCAGAGCCGTGGGGCGGCGCGGCAGGGCCGCAGGTGGCAGAGCCGCAGGCGGCAGAGCTGCGGGGCGACAAGGCGGGGCCATGGGCGGCGGGGCCGCGGGGTGGCAGTCCGCCGTGGGCTGATCATGCGGCGCGGTCATGTGCCGTGCCTTAGCCAGTGGCCGGCTTGACCGGCCGCCCTCTGTTTGTCACCTTCGTCGTGGTCAACCATGGTGCTGGTCGCAGTTCTCGAGTTCCGCCGGTGCCTTTCGTAAGCACCGGTCTCTGACTTCTTCATTTTCAAGGAACACAACAACCTCAAGAAAAACTTCGGAGAGGTCATGCCATGTTTGTTTGGACCACACCCTCCGAGTTAGGGAAGTAGCAAGCAGTTCACAAAAACTGAATCAAGAATGTGTATGGAAGATAATTAAAACATCAAACCCCACAACCTCCGTCAATCACTATTACCAAACCCGAAAAAGAAAACACCCACGGATCAACTAGTTAGAGGGAGTTGATCCTCCTTCTTTGTTTAGAAGGGAAGAATATTGGAAATATTAATCATGTAGAATTTAAACCCTAATTTGATTGTTCGTTGACTTTGGCACGAGAAATAAGTTGAAGAAGGTGAAGAGGGTTCCAACGACCGTCGCTTCCGAAACCATGCTTTGATGTCGGGATCATACGTCATCCTCTTACTTGATTTCTGAAGAACGTTCTTCGATGGCGTTCTTCGTTGGAGAACTTTTCTCCCACCAAGGAACTTCTTTGCCAACCAAAAATCCTCCCAAACAAAGAGGTTCCAATATAATTAAATTAAGTAGATTAATTATGTTGGCACGTTGGCATAATTAATTGGATCATTTAATTGTACCACTTTGGTATAATTGATTGGCCCAATTAATGAATGGTGTTGGCAAATTTTAAAGTAGGGGAGTTGAGAGGTTTTCTCTCATTAAAGGGGGTTCGGGTGGTCCCCGCATCTAAATTAAAAATTGAAGGTTTTAATCTCAGGTGGTCCCCACCAACATAACCCATGCGAGAGGTTTTAGTTTAGGTGGTCCCCACCTATGAAACATACACATGGGAGGTAACAAAAAAAAAATTATTTTATTTTATTTCCGTTCCAACGAAAAACCCAAATTCTATCATTTACCTTAGACCTACTGTGGTCGAGGTGAAGGTCCCCTTAAGTGAATATCGGCGCTGCGAGTTCAACGGTGCCCTCAGATTTCAATTTCGAGCACTAGTTCAAAAGTTAGAAAAAAACCCGCTCACATGTTTACTGAACGTACCTGAAAAAAAGTTCAGAAATTCATTCCGGGCACTCCAGGCCTTGGAATCACGCACCATCAATTTTCGTGGTCTCATAAAATTCACATTTAATTAAAAAAAATTATATGGAAATTACTGGTCTTTACATTCTCCCCACCTCAGGTCTTTATTTCCCCGTAAGACACATCACAAAAATAGGAAACCAAGTGGGGGTACTGAGCACATATTTGAGCCTCCCGCTCCCATGTGCTCTCCTGGAGGTTCCCATGCTGCCAGTGAACACACACCAGAGGTATCGAATGCCCACGAAGGACCTACTCCTGTTGATCCTCAATATCCACTGGAACCTCCATAAAAGTTTCCCCAACATCGATGTCTAGCTCTCCGTGATTGGTGACGTGAGAAGGGTCATACACGTATCTCCTCAGCTGGGATACGTGGAAGATGTCATGCACCCGGTGCAACTGATGTGGAAGAGCTAAGCAGTATGCCACCTCGCCAACTCTATTGAGGACCTAGAAGGGTCCGATGAACCTCAGAGATAACTTTCCGGCCCGGCCAAATTTCTGTAAACCTCACCGAGGTGACACCCATAGAAAGACGTGGTCACCATCCTCGAACTCTAGAGGTCTCCATCTCTTGTCGGCATAATATTTTTGTCTGCTCTCTGCAGTCTTCATTCGCTCCTGGATGATCTGCACTTTCTCTTTGGTAATCTGTACCATCTCTAGTCCCACTAGTGCTGACTCCCCTAGGTCAGTCCATCACAAAGGTGATCTACAAGGTCACTTGTAAGACACCTCAAAAGGTGCCATCCCAATGGTGGAGTGATAGCTGTTGTTGTATGAAAACTCCACAAAAGGAAACTGATCTTCCTAGATGCGACCGAAGTCGAGGATGCAAGCATGTAGCATGTCCTTGAGGGTCTGAATGGTCCACTCAGTCTGGCCATCCATCTGAGGATGGAAGGTGGTGCTCAAACGAATCTATGTCATGAAAGCCTCCTACAACCCCTTCCATAACCGAGAAGTGAAATATGCATCACGATCAGAGACAATAGTCAAGGGTACTCCATGTAACCACACAATATTCTACACATAGAGGTGTCCCAAGCTCTCTACTGAACCCTTCTCTCTGATCGGTAGAAAGTGGGATGATTTGGTGAGTTGGTTGATAATCACCTAGATAGAGTCATGAACTCTGGATGTACCTGGAATTCCTATCACGAAGTCCATGGATATCCCACCCCACATCCACTTTGGGACCTCTAAAGGCTGAACCAAGCCTACTGGTACCTGATGCTCTGCCTTCACTTGCTGACAAGTGAGGCATTGAGAGACAAATTCTTCTACTGCTTTCTTTATCCCCAACCACCAGTGCTATCGTCGGAGGTCATGGTACATCTTCGCCACTCCTGGATGTACTGATAGAGGGGACGTGTGGAACTCTCTCAACACTTCCTCCTAAAGTGACACTGGTACCATGGTACGTCCTTTAAAGAAGATGACGTACTCTCCGCCTTCAGAAAATCCATCAGGTGCCTTTCCTATGGATATCTGAGCATGTCATGCCTCGTAGTCAGTGTCCTCGCACTGCGCCTCCCTGACTCGCTGAAGAAGTGGGGGAGTGACTGTAAGAGACTGAAGAAAAGCTGCTCCATCTTGGTCCACAAAGGATATCTGCAAAGCGGCCAGCTACTTCGTCGCCTCACCTAGCAGCTATATACCAGATCTACGGCTGATTGCATCTGCTACAACTTTCTCCTTACCAAGAACATATAATATCTCGAAGTCATAGTCCTAGAGGAACTCAAGCCAACGATGCTATCTCAGGTTCAATTCCTTCTAAGAAAAGATATACCTGAGAATCTTGTGATCAGAGTACACTGTAAAACGCTAGCCCATCAAGTAATGTCGCCACATCGTCAAGGAAAATACCACTGCTTCTAACTCCAGGTCATGGGTAGCATAGTTTTTCTCATGTTGTCTCAGCTATCGAGAACCATAAGAGATCATTGTTCACTCCTACATCAGGACACATCCAATACCAATCCCTAATGCATCGCAGTAAACTACGTACCCTATTATCTCCTCCGGTAGCCTCAAGATTGGGGCACTAGTCAGCCTCTGCCTCAGCTCCTAAAAACTCTGATGGAATCTCTCCGACCACATGAAGGGTTTCCCCTTCTTTGTCAACACTGATAGTGGTGCTGCAACTCTAGAGAAATCTGGCACAAATCTCTGGTATTATCCAGCCAAACCCAGGAAACTCCATACCTCCATCACACTCCTGGGTGGCTCCCAAGAAAGTACCACATCAATCTTCACTAGATCTACTGCAACTCCAGCCACCGATATGACATGTCCCAGAAAGTGAACCTCTCGGATTCAGAACTGGCACTTCGAGAGCTTACCATAAATTTGGTGCTCTCGGAGTGTGTCCAGTACTACCTGAAAATGATAGGCATGCTACTCCTTAGTAGTCGAGTAAATCAGAATGTCGTCGATGAAGACTACAACAAAGTGATCAAGGTATGGAGGAAAGATCCTATTCATGAGTCCCATGAACACTACTGGAGCATTTGTTATGACAAATGGCATAACCAAGAACTCGTAATGCCCATACCGACATCTGAAGGCTATCTTATGCACATCCTTGTCTCATACTCTGGGTTGGTGATATCCTGATTTGAGGTCTATCTTTGAGAACCACCGTGCTCCCTTCAGCTGATTAAAGAGTTCATCAATCCTTGGGAGTGGGTACTTTTTCTTCACGGTCACCTAGTTTAGGTGCTGATAGTTGACACAAAGTCTCAAGCTCCCATCCTCCTTCTTGGCGAATAGAATCAGGGCTGCCCATGGATAAACACTGGGCCGAGTGAATCCCTTCCCCTGAAAGTCCTCCAGCTGTACCCATAGCTCACGAAGCTCCATGGGAGCCATCCGATATGCTGGTGTAGATATTGGTGTCGTCCCGAGGGTATAAGACAATATAAAAGTCCACCTCTCTGCAAGTAGGTATACCCAAAACATTATCAGGGAAGACATCTACGTACTGGTCCACCACTACAGGAAAGCTCGGACCCTCCTCATCAACTACTCCAAGGGTAAAGCTAGACAACTGATGAGTAATCAGCTGCACCCTCCTCCAGGTAAGTCCATCCTGTGCTGAAAAGTCTCCCTTCTCATCGGTGAAGGTAAACCTAGTCCCATCTGTGCGGTCACACCTCACTTTGCACATAATACAGTCAATATGAGCATAGACTGTAGATAACCAGTCCATACCCAAGATGACATTGTAAGGCCTCGACGCCACTAGTAGGAGATCCCAGCCAAAGCTCTCGCCTCCTAGAGTAAGCTCGCATGGCCGACACCACTACGTAATCGTCGAATCTTCTCCTGTAGGAGTCTTTAGCCGTAAAAATTAAGCCAACGACTCTGTCGGAATCTCCGAGCTCTGAACGAGGGAAGTGGTAATAAAAGAAAGACTGACACCTGTGTCTATAAGTACTACAGATAAGGTAGAGTAGACATAGATCGTACCTCATATCATCTCTGAAGCACCGTGATCATAGGCCTCAGCTGCCTGGAGATAAGATCTCCCCTATCCACCAACTCCCTACAGTCGGGGTGGAACTCCAGGTGGTGGTGGCGGTAACATATCGAATCATCGCCCACCGCCAGCTGCACAACCATATCCTCTACTACATCCACCTACTCCCTGCGGACCTCCTCGGTCAAATCTCTATATCTGTCTGGGTGGTCCTTCGACCATATACTGATCATTCGTACGACGGGTCGGATAGTCACAAGCCATGTGACCCTACCCACCACATGCGTAACACTGTCCGCTCCTGGCATGACTGGATCTGCCTCGAGTGCCCCACACAACCGACCCTGAATCCTACAATCGTCCACCTATAGGTATGGTCCCCTTGGACCTCTACGACATCTGTGTTCTTCTATATACAGAAGACTTAGCTACGTGACGACTAGTGGTGGGTCTCGCTGCTGGTGATTGCTCAGCAAGGAAAATCTCCACTAAGAGGGATCTCTCTAATAGCCCTGCCTACGTTGGGATGCTAAGAGAAATAATTGAAGTCCTGATCTCCCACCTGAGCCCCTGCTCGAAGGTCCGGGCCCTAAAGAATGGGTCCTGCACTATATTAGTGGAGTAGCATTAGAGGTCAGTAAACCTCGCTGAGTACTGAGCCACAACCATGCTGCCCTGCTACAGATGAAGAAGCTCCTGTATGCGCACTGCGCGAAGAGTTGCTAGAAAAAACTCTGCCCAAAACAGACTCTCGAAGTCTGCCCAAAGAAGTGTCACCTTGTTGTGAAACTGGAGCATCAAGCTCCACCATCTGCCTACTGCTTCCTATAGAAGGCTGGCGACAAGGATCACCATGAGATCAACTAGTGTCCCTACTAGTTGGAAAACTCTCACCACGACCTCCAACCAATCCTCAGCTACTTGTGGATCTGTCTCTCCCTTAAACCTGGGTGGCCTCTGGTGCTGGAACTCGTGCAACACACTCAATCGGCGTGCGCCCTCTACTACTGGGGCTGGTGGCATCGGTGGACCAATGGTTAACGGTACCGCTAGTGCCTCTGTTAGTGCCTCTACTGGAAGAGGGCCCTGCACTAAGGCCTCATCGCTTGGTGGCCTATCAGTGTGTACTACTCTCGGAACCCTAGCTGGCTATCTGTGTGGAGGAATCTTGAAAAGAAAAAGGTGCACCAAAGTTAATAAGTTATACTTGGTGAGCTGACTCAAAGAGTTCACAAAAAAGACTTTTGAAAACACACACGCAATCAGTGTTTTCGTGCACTAAGTTGGAAATTAGAAGTCAGGGTCCTGGTGTATGGATACGTCAGCCGCCGCACTAACACTGGTTTCCCTAAACTGATAACCACACTCACTACACTTACCACTATTGTTGTCAAAGGAAAGATCAGAGTCCTATGTTCTACGGTAGAACCGACTCCTCTGATACCAATTTGTCACAACCCGTCCCCCGAGGCCCGTGCCGTGACTACCCCAAGACCGCCTTCCATAGGCCAGGGGCTCACGACTAGCACCGAAAGGTGAATTCCCAAAAACTGGGAAGACATTTCCTTTATAACCTATAAACACACACAACCAAGCACACAACAAGATACGAACACAAGTGATCTGTATAGTAAAAGAGTGCTAAAAGTAAAAGGGGCTGGAATACAAGACCAATAGTAAAGGTACAAGTACAACTGAAATACAATACAGTTGAAGAAAAAAGGAAGCATCTACTGGGTCGTCCTACAAGGTTCCTACCTGAAGGGTAGGTATATATTACCTCCTCAGCACTCCACATCCTCCCGTCTCCTCTGCGTACCGACACGCCGTGTGGTCCACCTCCAGGCACCGTCTAGTCCTGGTACTCTCGTCCTCAGTCAGCATTGTCTGTCGTCTACACCAAACACAACCAGGTGCAGGCATAACCCGTGTAGGGGTGAGTATAACGATACTCAGTAGGGACCCTGAGACCCTCAAGGTCTCACAAAATCCAAAAAGGATAAACCACAAATCATGAAGTCAATTGTCAACACTACTTAGGTATATGCCCATACATATACCTAAGTTATCAAATATACCCATCTCAATCAAGAGGAAACACAGGATCCAACCCAAAATCCTAAAGCTCAACTGTTCCACAAAGGAAGGAATACCATGAAGGTAAGTAACACACAGGTACACCACAAAGAAGAATACCACCAAGGTATTACCACGAAGGAAAGTACCACACAGGTACGGACTTAGCTGACACCAGGTATAACTTAAGTACAGTAGTAGAGATGATTATATGTAACTACTAATTCATCTTAATCTGTTAAGAGGAAGACCCATGAAGGACCCTAATTCATCATCAGACCCATAGAGGATCTCTAGGTGCTGACCCACATAGGATCTCTTGGTGTTGGCCCAAACAGGATCACTCGGTGCAGACCCACATAGGATCTTTCAGTGCTAACCCACACAGGATCGCTCGGGTAGTCCCGCATGAAATCCTAGAGCGGTTCCATGTGGGACCCTCAATCACAGACCCACGAAGGATCTATTTCTCAAGTCACAGCTAGCTATAGGGTTCCCGCACTTAGATTACCCATCTCTGGGAGAGTCCGCTCCAGAAGCTACTGGTCGATACTCCAACTTCCACGAAGTCTCACAAAGAAGTATCTCAAAGGACCTCCACGTCATAAAGGTCTCAATGCAATAGATGGTGCATCAATTGGATGCCTGGTCTGTTAGTTATTAGCCTTTTTGTCCTGAGGTCCCGATTGGATTTGTGCTCGATCCAACCCGACCATACTCCAAATTTATCCAAATCTCTAGTGGGGTATACTCAAAGGTTCCATCTCACTCCAAGGTTTCCAGTGCCACTGACGGTTTGTCAAACGAATGTTCGGTGCCAAAGTTATGGCCAAAAGAGTATAAATGAGTCGTAGTGGGTCCGGGTTTGGTTCGACCCGGCCTGGGCCGACCCAGTTTGGGTCGACCCAGCCCCAAACCGGTTTGGGTCGACCCGGATCGACCTGATGGGTCCGGCCCGGCCCGCGCTGGGTGGTCCGACCCGCATTGGGCGGCCCGACCCATGCTGGGCGGCCCGGCCTAGCGGTGTGGTGGGGCCGTGGGGTGGCGGAGCCATGGGGTGAGGCCGTGGGTGGTGGGGCTGTAGGGGGCGGAGCCACGGGGCGACGGTCCGTCGTGGGATGGTCGTGCGGTGTAGTCGCACGCCCTGCCTTTGCCGGCGGCTGGCTTGACCGGCCGCCCTCCATTTGTCGCCTTCGTCACGACCAGCTATGGTGCCAGCCGCGGTTCTCAAGTTCTGTCGACGACTTTCACCGGCACCGATCACCACCTTCTTCATTTGCAAGGAACACAACAACCTCAAGAAAAACTATGGAGAGGTCGGGCCATGTTTGTTTGGGCCGCACACTCTGCGTTAGGGCGGTAGCAATCGGTTCACAAAAATTGAATCAAGAACGTGTATGGAAGATTATTAAAAAATCAAACCCCACAACCTCCATCAATCACTATTCCCAAACCCGTAGAAGAAAACACCCGTGGATCAACTAGTTAGGTGGATTTGATCCGCGTTCTTTCTTTATAAAGGAAGAATATGGGAAATATTAATCACATAGAATTTAAACCCAACTTTTATTGTTCATTGACATTGGCGCGAGAAAGAAGTTGAAGAAGGCGTAGAAGGTGCCAATGATCGTCGCTTCCCAAACCACACTTCGATGTCAGGATCGTACATCATCCTCTTCCTTGATTTCCGAAGAACGTTCTTCGATGGCGTTCTTCATTGGAGAACTTTTCTCCCACCAAGGAACTTCTTTGCCAACCAAAAATCCTCCCAAACAAATAGGTGCCAATATAATTAAATTAATTAGATTAATTATGTTGGCACGTTGGCATAATTAATTAGCTCATTTAATTGTACCACTTCGGAAAAATTAATTGGCCCAATTAATGAATGGTGTTGGAAAATTTTAAAGTAGGGGAGTTGAGAGGTTTTCTCTCATTAAAGGGGGTTCGGGTGGTCTCCGCCTCTAAATTCAAAATTGAAGGTTTTAATCTCGGGTGGTCCCCACCACCATAACCCATGTGGGAGGTTTTAGTTCAGGTGGTCCCCACCCATGAAACATCCACATGTGAGGTAAGAAAAATAAAATAAAAGATTATTTTATTTTATTTCCGTTCCCACGAAAAACCCAAATTCTATCATTCACCCTCTACCTACTGTGGTTGAGGTGAAGGTCCCCTTAAGTAAATACCAGCACTGCGAGTTCAACGGTGCCCTCAGATTTTAATTCTGAGCACCAATTCAAAAGTTAGAAAAAAACCCACTCGCACGTTTACTAAATGTACCCAAAAAAAATTTCAAAAATTCATTCCAGGCACTCCAGGCCTCGGAATCACGTGCCGTCAATTTTCATGGTCTCGTAAAATTCCCATTTAATTAAAAAAAATTTACATGGAAATTCTGGGTCTTTACACTGGGTGACGTTTGTTTTCTTGTTTTTGGAAAAGGTTGGATGGCCATATCTAAGTTTGGGGTATGATTTTTGATTAGGTATAAGATTCGGTGGTTAGAATCCCTCATGGTGAGCAATGGAAACAATAATCCTAAGGTGGGGAGTGATACAACAGTCCTGGGTGTGGATAGGAGAACATCGAGTTGATTTATTAGAACCGAGATGCTAATGAGGAACCTGTAAGGTGCTTGTTAGGTCCCTCAGGGAGGGAATGAAAGACCTGGATGTGGTGAAAAATGAGACAAGTGTTGGATTGAGCTCGGGGAGGTTCCAAGTGAAGCCTGTGATGTCTGTGCTGAGTCATATAAGGATGTGGTTGGATATAACAACAGGTTTTGGCAAGATAAGTTGGGGTCCTATGACTCCAACGAAGATTGGAGTTAGACTCGAGTAATTTTTCCCTTGTGTGGTTTTGAAACGTCATAAAGTTGGGTGAACTGTGGCCATGTGATGTGGTGCCATGCCAAGGGTGAAACCCGATGATGGTCTAGAGGTTATTAATGATGTGATGATGGGATTATCCTGGAATTCAGGGAGCGAACTCAGTGGGTTTGTAGGATTTTAATGTTAGGCTTCAAGTCAATAAGCACCTAGTAAAGGTGAGTAAGGGGGTAGCGTACCATCAGTGGAAGGTGGGTGTTTTGGGACAAGCCAGTCGAAGGTGTTTCGACATGATATGGTAAACTTGAAAGCGTGTGGTGAGAGTGACCCACCTCTTGGTTCATGTTGTAGTGGAAAACACCTTTTTAAATGAATATGTACCTGAGTAAGGTCTGTATAGTGTAGGAATGTCCTCCCGAATTGTTTTGACGGTGCAACTAGATTCCAATATAGGGTAATTCCCTATGGATTCTTGGGCGTGGTGAGATGGAAGATTTTAGGTGATGGGAAGGTTGAGTTGAGTTTTGGTGGTCCTTTGTCGATGGGGGAGGTAACAAGTAACTGAAAATGGTGGAGAGAACCATACCAGATAAATGGTTGGTTAATGAAGTGATTGGGGTTTCAGGTTGTAAGGACTCTAATAATTACCATTCAGGTGAGTTAGCCCCGGTAGAGAGTGATCGCACCGTGATTCACTGTTTCATTTTCATCCTTACACCACTGTACTAAACACGTTTTATATTGAAAATTATAAAAATAATAAAAAATTTCATTCCATGTTTGAATAATTTATTTTGTGTTTATCACTATTTAAAAGTGAAATGTTACTTGTTTTGATGATTCCATTGCAGGAGGAGGTGATTTGGAGGCCCTAGAGATGATCTAGAAGGAAAATGGGCCAAAACTGCATAGGTTCTATGAACACCTGTCCACTTTTGGGTAGAGAATGAAAACTCCATGAATCAAAATGGACTTAGATTTTGTGGGATGGTAAAAAATTAAATTTTATACAACTCTTATGAAGACAACAAAGCCCCAATCATCCATTAAGGGGCCCAACTAAAGTGATATGTCCAGGACACCGAATCTGAATGGAGTCAAAAGTTGTGTGATGTGTTATATCCATATCTCGAGATCTAGGTGTCCAAATGAAGGCAAAATTTCTTTGGAGATATCCAAGATGTGGGGGAACAACTTTATAGTTTTTTTAAAATCAATTTAAGACTTTATGGAGGACTAAAACAATGGTACTAGTGGTTTTACACAATCTGTGTGCCCAAAACCACTTCCAATTTTTGCTATAAAAGAGCACCATGGGTACCTCATTTGGGGGGTTCGAACCAAAAGTGAAGTGCTGCCAATTTAAATTCATAGAGGCATAATTTTATCACCTTTGAGGTTCTGGAGGACCCTATCCTCATAGGGGGATCAAGGATGAAGGCAAAGTTCCACCCAAGCCTCCTCCTCCTCTCGATGGCGAGCTAAACGGTGGACAATCATTTCGAGGGAGATACACAAACTTGGGAGGGAGTTCTAGCACATGTTCTTCTACTAGTTTTGTATAATTTGTGTGTTGAATATTTCACTTATTTTGTATCTTAACATGCTTCTCCCCTGATTACATTTCATTTGATATAATTAAGTGGAACACTTTTTATTTCAATACCGATTGGGTTGAGATTTCAAGTGGGAATCTTGGGTTATTCCGATTGGACAACACAATAATCCTCTTTATCTCACACATACATAAGATTTAAGTATTCTTTGGTGGACCTTTTATGTAACGACCTGAAATTTTGAATAAATCTTGTTTCTTAATTTTGTGTGTTATTTTATTTTTATACTCAACAAAACTGTTTCATTCGATAACATGAGTATAATTAAAATGAGACCATTGAGTTTTGAATGTTATATGACCATTGGTCAATATGACCGCTGGAAACTAAACGTTTCGATTATTGTCTCTAAATACAAGTGATCTTGGTTAATTAATATATAAATAAGATTCGATGGCCTCATCCAGTAGTCTCGGGCCAATCGAAGCCCATCTAACGGAACTTGGGAAGGAGGTAGCACCACTGGGCTTTGCTCTAGACCAAACCCAAGCCGAACTTCATCATGTGAAGCTAGAATGGAATCGCCTTTGCGAGAAGTTCAAACTGATAGAAATTACTACTCGTGCAATGTTGGCTGAGCCGCCCTCAGATTCTCTCACCTTAGTACACCTTACACTTAGGTCCTATGCTGGGGTTATAAGAGGCTATGTAAGGAGACCGTAACTGGATTGTGTAATCCTTTGTTTTAAATAAAAATTTTGATTTCTTCTTATGACGAAGTTTATGAATTTTCAAATGTACGAATAAATATAGTATGCATATTTTGATGAATTTTAGAGAAAGGATATTTTAAAAATGTTTATGCAAACCCTAAATAATTAAAAATGTGTAACTATTTTCAAAAAATGGTCTTCTACAATGATGTTCAGTACGAAATTTAGAGTCTAATAAGATCAACTTAATTTTTGATGAATAGTAAATTATGAATAGTGATTTTATGCTTAGGATTAGTAATGTGACCAAATGGATTAGTAATCTCACTTAAAGAAATTATTAATATAATCTAGGCACCTTGATTAAGTAATGTGATTCAATAAAATGGTTAAATAATAGTTTCATAAATTATTAGTCAAGTATTAGTTTTTTCAGGTGAATAGTGTTTTTAATTAAAAATTAAATTAAAAATATTTAGAAAATTATTTTTATAAAATGGACTTTATTTTTGAATTTAGAACATCGTTATTATGCTAAGGTAATTTTTGGGGATTTTTCTGAAAAAAATGAATTTTCGGTGAATAGTGTATTTATTTAAAAATTAAATTAAAAATATTTAGAAAATTATTTTTATAAAATGGAGTTTATTTTTGAAATCATAGCATCGATATTTGGTTAAGGTGAAATTTTGGGATTTTTTTGAGAAAGTTGAATTTTCAATGAATAGTGAAAATACAGTTTTTAAGTTACGGGTGTTTAATGACATCATTAAATGATGTATTAAGTATGTAATAAATATGGTCGACTTATGAATAGTAAGATAAGGTATGAGGTTTTCCAAGTGGACAATACCATGGAAAAATACCATGGGCAAGCCCATGGTTTTGCCAAAACCACAAATGAGGTGTCCCTTGGCCATTAATGCCTTGTCCCCTCACTTTCCCTATAAATACCAAGCCATCATCTCATCCATTCGACTCAAAAATCATCCTCAACAAAGTTCTGGTCTCCTTACCACCCAAGGAGTCCTCCCAAGGTGCCCCCAAGCTCTCAAGGTCCCAAACTTTAAGTTTTAAGAGATACGTTTTAAGGTAAGGGACCCTACCTCTCTCTTTCTTTTCAAGTAATCTCTTTTATGTCATTTCTTTTATGCTCCATGCTCTTATGTTGGAGGATGTTATTTTATATTCCTATTACTGCCCTTTTAATGTTCATATGATGAGAGACCCCCTCTTTCTCTCATCAATTCGTTTTAATAAAGTTTAAGTGACGTCGTTCGACTGCCGAATTTTTGAGGGATTCGTTCACCTTTCTCATTTTTTCGAAGTTCTACTTTCATGTAAAGTATTTAAAGTTCCTTTTTATTATGTTGGGTTATGATATATAAATCTATCATACTGATCTTTTATGTTCATATGATGAGATACCCTATTTGATCTCTTCAATTCATTTTTGTTGAAGTTTAAGTGACGTCGTTAGGCTGTCGAATTTTTAAGGGATTCATTCACCTTTCTCATTTTTTCAAAGTTCTATTTTCATGTCAAGTATTTCAGGTTTATTTTTATTATTTTGGGGTATGATATATATATCTATCATACGGATCTTTTATGTTCATATGATGAGATACCCTGTTTGATCTCATCAATTCATTTTTGTTGAAGTTTAGGTGACGCCGTTAGGCTGCCGAATTTTTAAGGGATTCGTTCACCTTTCACATTTTTCAAAGTTCTACTTTCATGTCAAGTCTTTAAAGTTACTTTTTATTATGTTGGGGTATGATATATATATCTATCATACTTATCTTTTATGTTCATATGATGAGAGACCCTATTTGATCTCGTCAATTCATTTTTTTGAAGTTTAAGTGACGCCGTTAGGGTGCCGAATTTTCATAAGAGAAATCTTATTTTTGTCTTCCTTTCATGTTCTTCATTTCATATGGTATAACTTTAAAATTTAATTACCATGTTCTTAAATCCTTTATATTCTGTCCTCCTACTGTTTTATGGATCATTTATGAGTGGGTGGCCCATGTCCCATCTCTTTTCAATATTTTCTAAAACCTCGTAACATAGCCGTTATGCTGCAGGATTTCCATCTCAAAATGTCTCTCTCTTATTCTCAAATTCATTTATTTTATTAAGTGAATACTCAAAGATACTTCTTCTAAAGGGGTATTCACATATATACCAAAATGTTCTATTTTAAATTCTGGGATTTACATACATGAGACCCGCTTTCCCTTTCCATGGGTTTAAAGTGACATAAAGATCATGTCTTTAAAGCAGTTTTTAAAACGTTATGATTATAAAATGAAACCCATTTATTTTATGCTATATGGGTTGTTTATGAAATTATTGATGATGATATATGTGGCTCACATGATAATAAATACAAATTAAGGGTGTGCCCTAATATCTCTCCAATGCATTGGGTAAAGACTTAATCTCTAGAGATGACCATTTTTAACAACGCCTTGGTGGTAATTTTTAATAACACCTTGGGGATGGACCTTGGTGAAATGGAAATGATTGTCTATATTAAATATTGTAGCCACATATTCAAGTTATGAAATACGTTATTTTTATTATGATATGCCTCATGATTTCTTTCTCATGCCTTAAAGTTCTTTTTCATGACATTGTTGATGTATCTCAAGTTCACATGTTAAATGTTTCCCCTTGTTTCCCTTACTGGGACTTCTGCTCACCCTTTCTTTTGATGTATGCCCCCAGGTTATGAGATGCAGTAATGAACCTAGGATGAACATAAGGAGAATCTTTTCAAGTGTTTAAGAATAATGTTTTATGTTTTCATGTTTTAAGTTCCTGGTTTCCAAGACACTAAACCTTAAAGATCCTCAGTTTTGTAAAATGCAATGAAAAGTTATGTTATAGAAAGGAGGGATGCCATAGTTGGTATCAAAGGAAGGTTTAGTTATTTGTGGAAATTAGGATATAAAAACTCTAGGAAGAACCCTATAGAAAATTTTAAATATAGGAAATCTTCCTGGTATTTTGGTGAGTATTGAGTAAGGTATTTCTAAGAAAATACATCCCCGTCTGGATACGAGCAGGTAGAGGTGGATCTGGCACATATGTACATAGGGGTAAAACCTGAAAACACTGCTTTGAGTGAGACTCGAACGGGAACTGGTACACAAAAATGGGCCTTGCTGCACTCTTGGTTATGACACTCCTGGGGGATATGCTTTGGTAAATTCATAAGCTTAGTATGAACCATTATTAAAGGAATAAAGATAAAATAAAATAAAGATTCACATAATAATATATGATCATTGATAAACTAGATTGGAACCTAGGGGATCACAAGTTAGGGTATACTTTCCTTCTACAAGTTTATCCTTCTAAGCTTAAAGTTTCCTTTTAATGATTATTGGATAAGTATTTAAGCCCCCTAATTATACGTTCCTTTCTTAGTTAATTGCGGGAAATGGAAGAGCATGTCCCAAAAACCAACGTGATAGGAAATGTGATGATTGCCCTATTAATGTGACAGAGATGACGAAAGATCAAGTTGAACATATTGTGATTATGCCAAACCAGCTATCAAACAATCACAATTAATAATTGGTACCTAGTTGAATGCCCAAATTCATCAAGGAAGAAGAAGAAAAAGTCTCAAGGATGTTCATCTGATAAAGTTGATAAGGGAAAGAAGACCCAATTTCTTTTTTTTCAAAAAGTGTGAAAATAGGCACCATGGAGAATGTCACAAAGGAGCCAGGAGATGTTTTAAGTGTGGGAAGATAGGGCATAAAGTAGCCAATTGCTTTAAAAAAATGGATAATGTGATGAATGGAGATAAGGTTCGATCTAATGTACCTTATACGTTTCGATGTTGTAAATGTGGAGAAGTTAGACATTATCCAAGGCAATGCTCTCTTGGAATGGGTGAGAAGCATGATGAGTATCAACAATCTTTGAGGACAGGGGAACAATGCAAGTCCTACACTGATATGGATCATGATGACTGAAGTACATGTAACTTCTTCGCAATAATTGTCTATGTCATGTTGTATTTTAGTTCGTACTCTATGAGCATATCTTTTATGTTTTCTAAGATCATCGAGTCACTACCTAATATGATTTTATATCATTAAGGAAAACATATATTGTTATGTACCACATGTTGATGTAGTGAAGCTTTTCTTCTTAAAAAAAGGGTGATTAAGGGATTAAAAGATGATTATTATTTTGGAAGACATTCACTATTTTGGGAACCCTATTTGATCGAGGTAAATAGATTACTACGGTATTTTCTTTGAGGAGTAAAGTTTGAATTATATTTTGAATAATAGATTAATTTAAGGCAAACTTATTGTAAATTAGGTTACATATGAAAATGATTAACCTATCTTGGGGAAAATGTGATTAGGTTAGTTACTTTTGTTATAAGATGATAAGAGTAGTTGATGTTGTTTGGAGATGAACGATAAAGTCTATCTTGGAAGACTATGTTATGAGATCATTCTTATAATTGGGTTTCAATCTTAGTTTGGTTTATTTTGAGGAATTTTAAGGACATTTATTTATGGAATGGTCTATGATGAACTTTGGGTAGTACCATGGAACTTTGAAGATTTAAAAGTAGTTTCCCTTCCTATGGGATTATTTATTTTTGAAGAGTTGATTTATCTTACCCTTTCTGTTTTTGGGATGATGTTTAAAGATAGAAGAAATTGATAGTTAATCTTTTGTGGATTACGTAACTCTCAAGAAGACGATTCTTGTGTTTTGATGAGACCAAGTGTTTTTTTAATGCTCATCGTTTGGAGAAAAGATTAGTTTTGGTAGAAACTTATTAAAGGATGAAACTCTATTTGAAGGTAGGTATATTTCCTTATGTTTTTGTTCTATGTTGTAAATGAATTCCTCAAAATTATGAAAAGAAACGTAAAACAAAAACATTTTTGGTTTACGTTTCCTACTAGGTAATCAAATACCATTTACACACATCATAAGTTTGTGATTTTCTTGTGGTTAACTTTCTCCTAATGATGTTTTCTATCACTCTCCCTCAGAACTTGACCCTTTGTTTTCTCCTCCATGTCCATGTTTTCCTATATGGAATCCTAGTGTGGGTTAACTCAGGTGACCTTTGTACTTCCCTTTCTTTCTTTTAAAGTAATATTTTTACTGACTCCTTTTCTGATGTGGGACTTTCAATGAAATTTCAAAACCCAATTTTAAAAATTGTGAGGACACAATTTCTTAAGGGGGAAGATTGAAACGACTTGAAATTTTGAATAAATCTTATTTCCTAATTTTGTGTGTTATTTTATTTTTATACTCAACAAACTGTTTCATTTGATAACATGAGTATAATTAAAATGAGACCATTGGGTTTTGACTGTTATATGACCATTGGTCAATATGACCACTGAAAACTAAACGTTTCGATTATTTTCTCTAAATACAAGTGATCTTGGTTAATTAATATAGAAAGAAGATTCGATGGCCTCATCCAGTAGTCTCGGGCCAATCGAAGCCCATCTAACAGAACTTGGGAAGTAGGTAGCACCATTGGGCTTTGCTCTGGACCAAACCTAAGCCGAACTTCATCATGTGAAGCTATAATGGAATCGCCTTCGCGAGAAGTTCAAACTGATAGAAATTACTACTCGTGCAATGTTGGCTGAGCCGCCCTTAGATTCTCTCACCTTAGCACACCTTACACTTAGGTCCTATGCTGGGGTTATAAAGGGGATATGTAAGGAGACTGTAACTGCCTTGTGTAATCCTTTGTTTTAAATAATTTTTTTGATTTCTTCTTATGATGAATTTTATGAATTTTCAAATGTCCGGATAAATATAGTATGAATATTTTGATGAATTTTAGAGAAAGGATATTTTAAGAATGTTTATGAAAACCCTAAATAATTAAAAATGTGTAATGATTTTCAAAAAATGGTCTTCTACAATGATGTTCAGTATGAAATTTAGAGTCTAATAAGATCAACTTAATTTTTGATGAATAGTAAATTATGAATAGTGATTTTATGCTTAGGATTAGTAATGTGACCAAATGGATTAGTAATCTCACTTAAAGAAATTATTAATATAATCTAGGCACCTTGATTAAGTAATGTGATTCAATAAAATGGTTAAATAACGGTTTCATAAATTACTAGTGAAGTATTAGTTTTTTCAGGTGAATAGTGTTTTTTAATTAAAAATTAAATTAAAAATATTTTGAGAATTGTTTTTATAAAATGGACTTTATTTTTGAATTCAGAACATCGATATTATGCTAAGGTAATTTTTGGGGATTTTTCTGAAAAAATGAATTTTCGGTGAATAGTGTATTTATTTAAAAATTAAATTAAAAATATTTAGAAAATTATTTTTATAAAATGGAGTTCATTTTTGAAATCAGAGCATCGATATTTGGTTAAGGTGAAATTTTGGGATTTTTCTGAGAAAGTTGAATTTTCGATGAATAGTGAAAATACAGTTTTTAAGTTATAGGTGTTTAATGACATCATTAAATGATGTATTAAGTATGTAATAAATATGGTCTAATTATGAATAGTAAGATAAGGTATGAGGTGTCCCAAGTGGCCAATACCATGGGCAAGCCCATGTTTTTGCCAAAACCACCAATGAGGTGTCTCTTGGCCATTAATGCCTTGTCCCCTCACTTTCCCTATAAATACCAAGCCATCCTCTCATCCATTCGACTCCAAAATCATCCTAAATGAAGTTCGGGTCTCCTTACCTCCCAAGGAGTCCTCCCAAGGTTCCCCCAAGACCTCAAGGTCCCAAACTTTGAGTTTTAAGAGATACGTTTTAAGGTAAGGGACCCTACCTCTCTCTTTCTTTTCAAGTAATCTCTTTTATGTCATTTCTTTTATGCTCCATGATCTTATGTTGGAGGATGTTATTTTATATTCCTATTAATTCCCTTTTCATGTTCATATGATTAGAGACCCCCTCTTTCTCTCATCAATTCGTTTTAAGAAAGTTTAAGTGACGCCATTAGGCTGCTGAATTTTTAAGGGATTCGTTCACCTTTCTCATTTTTTCAAAGTTCTACTTTCATGTCAAGTGTTTCAAGTTAATTTTTATTATGTTGGGTTATGATCTCTAAATATATAATACTGATATTTTATGTTCATATTATGAGATACCCTATTTTATCTCGTCAATTCATTTTTGTTGAAGTTTAAGTGACGCCGTTAGGTTGCCGAATTTTTAAGGGATTCGTTCACCTTTCTCATTTTTTCAAAGTTCTACTTTCATGTCAAGTCTTTCAAGTTCCTTTTTATTATGTTGGGGTATGATCTCTATATCTATCATACTGATATTTTATGTTCATATGATGAGAGAACCTATTCTATCTCGTCAATTCATTTTTGTTGAAGTTTAGGTGACGCCGTTAGGCTGCCGAATTTTTAAGGGATTCGTTCACCTTTCTCATTTTTCAAAGTTCTACTTTCATGTCAAGTCTTTCAAGTTTATTTTTATTATGTTGGGGTATGATCTCAATATCTATCATACTGATATTTTAGGTTCATATGATTAGATACCCTATTTGATCTCGTCAATTCATTTTTTTGAAGTTTAAGTGACACCGTTAGGATGCCGAATTTTCATAAGAGAAATCTTATTTTTATCTTCCTTTCACGTTCTTCATTTCATATGGTATATATTTAAAATTTCATTACCATGTTCTTAAATCCTTTATATTCTGTCACCCTACTGTTTTATGGATCATTTATGAGTGGGTGACCCATGTCCCCTCTCTTTTCAATGTTTTCTAAAACCTCGTAACATAGCCGTTATGCTGTAGAATTTCCGTCTCAAAATGTCTCTCTCTTATTCTTAAATTCATTTATTTTATTAAGTGAATACTCAAATCTCTTTATTCTAAAGGGGTATTCAAATATATACCAAAATGTTCTATTTTAAAGTCTTTTATTTACATACATGAGACCCGCTTTCCCTTTCCGTGGGTTTAAAGTGACATAAAGATCATGTCTTTAAAGCAGTTTTTAAAACGTTATGATTATGAAATGAAACCCATTTATTTTATGATATATGTGTTGTTTATGAAATTATTGATGATGATATATGTGGATCACATGATAATAAAGAAAAATTAAGGGTGTGCCCTGATAGCGCTCCAATGCATTGGGTAAAGACTTAATCTCTAGAGATGACCATTTTTCACGATGCCTTGGTGAATAACCTTGGTAATTTTTAATGACACCTTGGGGATGAACCTTGGTGAAACAGAAATGATTGTCAATATTAAATGTTGTAGTCACATCTTCAAGTTATGAAATACGTTATTTTTATTATGATATGCCTCATGATTTCTTTCTCATGCCTTAAAGTTATTTTTCATGACATTGTTGATGTATCTCAAGTTCACATTTTAAATGTTTCCCCTTGTTTCCCTTACTAGGAATTCTGCTCACCCTTTCTTTTGATGTATTACCCCAAGTTATGAGATGCAGTAATGAACCTAGGATTAACATAAGGATAAGCCTTTCAAGTGTTTAAGAAGAATGTTTTATGTTTTCATGTTTTAAGTTCCTGGTTTCCAAGACACTAAACCTTAAAGATCCTAGGTTTTGTAAAATGTAATGAAAAGTTATGTTAAAAAATGTCGGGATTCCATATTTTATTCTATTTTTTATAACCAAATCTTGAAAACATGATTTTTGTGTCAAGGGGTGGTTATTTAAGCATCATTTCAAGAGGCAAGAGGGGAGTCAAGATCTTGACAACCTTCAACCAAAGAATTAAACAAAACCATGTTAAAATTTCAGAACAATGAACTATCCAAGATGTGTAGTGAACTTGAAATGATATTCTTCTATCATAATTATTAATACACCACCTTTATTTATCAACTATTTAACTATTTAATTAAGTAATTTACTTAAATTTGTTTTCAAAACCACCCCCTCTTTTAGTAATTATTATTAATAATACTTACTCAAACCCTGTCAACTCTCCTTGAGAGATGACCTAGGGTCTTCCCTAGACTATAAATAAACCTTAAAATCATAATAAATTTGACATGTCATGACAGCACGTTCAGAGATCCTTGGCACGAGTTTAGTTGGTCGAGCACCCAAAAGTGTTGCATGGCGTTTGGTTGTATAATTGTGGAATGAAATATTTAGGAAGCATGATCAGAGGGATCATGTTTTTTCCTCTAGGTGATACCAGGTTTGGTCATCATTAGAGTTAGGTGAATAGGATAAATGATTCCAAGTGATCTGGGTCATGAGTTTTTAAGAGGTTCAGGATGATGAGGTTTCAATTAGTCCCTACATGATGATGTAATGTCGTGTGCTAAGTTTTCATGTGTTGTAAGTTAGGTGTTGTCACCTAAGTTTTCCCAATGAAATCCTTGTGGTGGGGATGGTTGAAGTGGATGTATCCTTGGGGAGTTTTCAGATCATGTTGTGTTTGTAGTGAGGAAGTCTTGTAGGGAAAGTCTGTGCCTGTGTTTTGTGTTCGATGGGATTAGTAATGCTTGGAATAGCGGCTCGAGGATGACTCGTTATAAGGTGGGGGGTTTGTAAGATCTTGAATCTTCTTAAGGTATGTTTTTGTTTAAGTTATGGTTTAGGGTATCTATTTTTGTCTAAATAAGTGTTTCCCATAGTTCATGTGAAGTCTCGGGGGTTCCCCGAGGGCTCGGGGTGCAAAGAGAAGAGCAATCAGGCCAAGCAGTGCTAGGTGCACGGTCTGTGCATGGTTAGGGGAAACCATGCAGATAGACCGTGCAAACCAGCCATCCTTAGATAGTAGCCTTCGCACGGTCTGAGCACAGTTAGGGGAAAAACATGCAGGATCCCAGGAAACCATGAAAAATGGGTGTCTTTGGATAGTAACTTCCACACAGTTTGTGCACGGTTTGGAAAACCCTATGGATAAACCGTGCGGCCCAGAAAAGTTGGAAAATTTACAAAATTTCCATCTCAGGATTTAAAACCCAAACTCGAGATTTTCCTCCATTTCATCCCATTCATCCCTAGTGAAGAACCATTCCAACCCAAGCTTCCAATAGGTGGTTTTACTTTAATTCTTGGACATTTGGAGCATCGTCGGTTGTGGATGGAAGCTCTAGGTAAGTATAATCCTCTCCACCCCTCTCTTCTTTGGATTAGGGCTTGTGGTTTCTCCCATCTTCTTACGAAGATATAAACCCCTTTGTTTTTTTGTGGAACCTAGGTTGAGGTTTCAAGGGGTGCTTGAATCCAGATCCAAGGCCATGATTAAGAGTGCTTTCATCATCAGATTAGAGGTAGGTGGTCTATAAGTATTATCCCATATTTTTACTTTAGATTTGTGCATGGAAGATTGTGTTCTTCATTTACCCTCATTTAGTTCTTGGTTCCTTTGGGGTGTTTGATAAAAAGAGGAGTTAATGTGACCAATTGAAACCCTCCTGATCCCCATGGAATGCGTGGAGGAGTACTTGACCATTTTAGGGCCACCCATAGGGTGCACCGGAAAACCCGGACCTATAGTGTGGTAGGGTTATGTGAGGGGTCGCCAAATAATGATGTGGAACCCATGTAGAGTATGTCCTAATGGTGGATTAAGTTACAAATGGAATAATGATAAATATGACTAGGGTAATAAGGGAATAAGGTGTTGTTGGAATGACATGAAAATGGGTAATTGGGTTAAAAGGATTTATGTCTATTGTTTCATGAATTTTGTTAGAAATTCTTAAGTGAATTAGGGTATGTTAAATAGTGAGCTTGCAATTGGGTAATGGAATGAGAAATGGGGAATGTTTTAATGGGTTGTAATAAGGGAATATATGAAATTGGGGAATGGGTTAATACATGAGAATTAGGTGGTACACCTAAATGATTGAATGTAATAAAGGGATTGTGTTATGTGATATGAGAAATGTACTTGAAATGCATAAGTGGGTAAATGCTTGTGAAATGATAAATGGGATAATGGGTTAATGAATGGTCCATGATGAATCCAGCTAAGGCATAAGGGATTGTTGAATACACCTAATGGTTTAAGGCAAGGGAATGGGAATTTGGATAAATGGATATGAATTGTAAATGGTAAATGTATTAATGGGTTATGGCATAGTATTAATTCCCATGTTGTTGTTATGTGTTGTGATATCCAATGGCATTGAATATGATTGGTTGTGTTATGGTATAGTTGTGGTGACTTGAAAAATAAGCATGTGCACATGGCTTGGTAGAGTGGGGTATTGACTTGAGGTTCTATGCCCGTGGGTCAAGTTACACTGAGGATCTAAACTCCACCCTAAAATGCATGGGTTAGGGAAGGGGATAGAGGCTCTATTCCCCTAATGGTTGCATTCCACCCGAACTGAGGCTTCAAGGTGAGGATAATGTGTTGATGTGATATGTAGACACCTAGTGAGATAGGTACTTGATTTTTTTCCCTATTAATTGTGATTGATTGCCTTATACTATTGTATAGATGATATTTATGTCTAACCCATAAAGCATGTGATCAATATGACTTATGTAATGAAAATGATATAAAAAATGGAATTGGAATAAATTCTAGTCATGAATTAAATGAGCATTGTTAACTAATGGAACCCGAACTCTCCCTTTATTTATTACCATTCATTTTGTACTTGCATGCACTATCTATTAGACAGGATATTTTGTAGACACCGTTGGTGGTGGCCTACTGAGTTTTGTACTCACACCCTGCTCAGGACACCGTTGGGTACCCAAGCATATTATCTTGGTTGCAGGTCTATACAAGGGAAGCGGCCCTATACTAAGATGTTGAGTTGGGCTCAGGACATACATGGAGAAGGATCCGGACTTAGAGTCGGGACCCGTTTGGAGTTTTGGCTGTTTGTTTTATTTTGGGCTTCTTTCTCTTGCACTACTAGCATGGAATGACATTGTTGTTTTTGATTGGTGTCTGTATCCTACGGGAAACATTGGGTTATGCATGATTATTGGTTGTCTCATACTATTTCCATTATTTTTATTATGATATTCTATGTATTACTCTGGTAATGAGGGTATAGTCTCCCCATGTGGCTTTTTAGACCCTCACTGCTAGTCGACAACCTCTGGCATATGAGGAGATGCACTTGAGGTCATGTGATGAACCAGTATAGAGCACTAGTTTAGTGTCTTATGGGTTGGGGATGTTACACCTTATCTTATCTTATTTAAATAAATAAAACCATTGTCCAAATTATGGCAGTTAACCATCTTCGTGAATAATGATTTTGTTCGTTTTCCATTACTGCCTTATAGGATGGTCATACAAGTATTATTTTAGTTAAATAAGATTTTAATAGGTATATTATAACCTGTTTCATATTTTTGAACTAATATATAGATATAATATTAAATAAAAAAAGCTAGTTCATGATGCTTGAAAAAACCGCCAAAATAAACTAAACATTTATCATTAATGATTTATCAAATGAATCATCCTCATGTAGGAAATAAAAATGACATATGAGACCATTTAATCTTATTAAGATTAATTAATACCATTTAATTTTACCTCTATAGTTTTATTTCCATTTGACAAGAAAATCCATAATTATACACAAGTGAACTGATTATGAAACCATGAAATAAATGCTCCCAAAACAATGAAAATAATGAAATATTATTAATGAATGGGTCATAAGATGTTATAAAAGCATCATATAAGTTATTATAAATATTAATATAGTTATATAATTAGTTAATAAAATTATTTAAACCATTATACAGGAGGTTTTATCATGTTTTAAGGAAGTCAAACTTGAGGTGAGATAATTCTTAACTGAATTTCCATTCTTTGGGTTAAACTTTTACTTCATTGATTATTTCATGATAAGATTATGTGTGAAATTAACTTTGATTATATTATGATGTATTTAAAATTTATTTATGTATATTTATAGTGAATACACATAATCCATTTTTTTATTAATGCTCACTTCAATGATATGATATTTGTAAGGGACTCTTTAACTAGAAAACCTCATTTTAAATGTTTTAAAGATTTATTTTCTAAATATCCATATTTTATATACATGTTTTAAAATTATTTTTATTAATGTATTTATATAGGAATTAATTTTTTAATTTCTCTCAAATTTCATCAAAAGGGATATTTTTAAGGTTTTACGTAAGGGAAATTCCTTTAAAAAAATTTATTTTAAAGTTTATTTTTACAAAATTCCAAAGGAATATTTTTTCATATATGACATGAAAAATATTTTTCAATGTCATGTTTATTTAATATGTTGAAGATTACTTAAAAAGTTTATATGGTTACTTTCAAAGAAATTTTTTTGCTTTGTACGTGCACAATTTTTCAAAATGAGTGATTTCAAAATGAAAAGTTTATTTTATTCAAGGAATGTTTTTATGATTCAATATTTAATGATTTATGTTTATTTTATAGTCATTGGGAATTATTTATGATTAAAGGTGGTTCTGTTATAAACTAATGATGGGTGGTTCCATGATAAACCAAGGATGGGTGGTTGTGTTATTAATCATTGATGGGTGGTTCTGTGATAAACCTAGGATGGGTGGTTACGTTATAACCTCTGATGCATTGGGTACTCCAGAGTTGGAGGTTGGACATATTGGTTACTCCATTTGTAATAGTGATATGGAAAATTTTGTCCCAAGTTACCTACTTACATCTTATATGCTTGCTTATGAGTTTTCAAGAAAATATCTTGATTTTCAAAAGGAAAGATAATGAACTTTTTGAAAATATGATTCCCTTTTCTGGGTAAAAATATATGTTTTCATGAAAATGTTTTTATGGGTTTCTACTAGACTAAAAGTTTCCATTATTATATGTCCCTTACTGAGATTTTTTTATCATCCTAAGTTTGAATTTTTTTTTCATAAGATTTAAGGGAGAATAAAGACAAGGATAAGATCAAGAGAAAATTGTGTAGATTTTTCATGAAGAGAGAACATGTTTTATTTTAAAGAATTTATTTTTATAGAAAAATGGATACTGTGTATATGTTTTCACTTGTAATGTATGGGTTTACCATGTAAGGGTTTGTCCTAATTCTCTAAAACTCTAAACCGAAAGGATCCTCAAGATTTTAAAAATGTGAATTATAGTTAAAATCAATAGAATATGTATCATTTAAGGACGAGTCCTTATAGTTAGTATCAGATCAGGGTTTAGATAATATTGGATATTAGGATATTTTCTTGTGAGGTTTTTTTAAGAGTTATGTATATCATAATCAGTGTAAAAGTTTAAGGATGATTATAAGACCAAAGTATTAGACACCCCTTTAGTGGTTTAAAGTCATGGATTTCTAGTATATTAATGATATTTTTAGATATTTTATTTATAAAGGTAATCAATTTAGGTATACATGATTTTAATTTTAAAGTATTATAGAGTTTCTATGGGTATCATATTTAAAAGACCATTTTCATTTTAACATATAATAATTCATTTCATGTTTTAATGATGTTATTTTCTATATATTAAGGATCATTTATCAATATTTAAGGAAATAAATATTTCACAACCTTATTATCCCTCCTGTATGATTTGATTATCCCTATTATTACAAAAGATTTTCCAAATTATTTTGAAATATTTTTATTCAAATCACCTGCAAGAAACTATTTGACTTATCTAACACCTTTTCTTTTCTCAAAAATTTTTATGGGTCATGGTATATTTTTCATTTGATTTTAAAATATCTCCTTTAAAAAATCTCATGAAAAATGAAATTTCACAAAAGAAATGACCTTTTACTTTCTCGAAGTTGGGTATCATGTCAGAAGATAGAGGGGATATCAAAGAAATCCTGAAGTCTAGATTTAACGTATGAATTATTTTCTGATGTTAAAATTATGAATCATTTTTGGGTTTATATTGATGAATCATAAGTATATAATTCATATAATTTATTGTATAAATAAATTATGAAGGAATAAGATGACAAATCTTGGTTAATGGTTTAAGAAGAAAGTTGAATGAAGGATGCGTTTATGTTTTGAGTTTTCAAATTTATGATATAGTGGTATTTTTTAAATATTATTAGAATCATGGAACACCTAAGGATTTTTCTATAGTAGTATTTTTTTTCTAAAATTTTGGAAACATATATTATATGGAATCGATACCTTTAAAAAGTAGTGAAAATGTGATAATTTTTGGGAGAAATTTATTGAGTTTTGATAAATGTTTGAGGTACATGTAACCCTTAAGTTTATGATATGAAAAAGGTTATTTGAGGAACAATTCCTTTAATTATTGTGGACATAAGTTTAAAGGTATTTTTTTTCTTTTTAGTTTATATGATCTATAATTTGAGGTGATTATGGGTTCTTACTTTTTGGGATGAAAAATGAAAGGTATGAGATAACCTTTGAGGTTAAATATATTAAAATTATTTTTGAGGATGTTTCTGAAATATCTAGAATTTTATAAGTATTATATTAATATAGTTTTAGAAAAGGATATCCCATAGACTGTGTGGCAACCCATAGTGTCCGGAAATGTTGCAGGGATCAAATCCACAACCGAATGGAAACATGGATGCATCTCCTACCACTAGCCTATGTAAAGTTCGGATTATTATGATATTTTTATTTTTAGTTAAATGATTTGATAAAAAAAAGTCATTTTGGGAACATATGTTTTATCTTATAGATAACCATGGGATTGAAAAAATGATTTGGTTGGAGGTTCTGGGCGTAGTGGAAGCACATGGATGGGTGTACCCAACTTTAATTTTTCCATAACAATGATCAATCTGAATCCGTCAAGATGATAAAATGCCATATATTTGGAATAAAACTAAGAAAAAAGGAAAGAGGGAAGTCCCGGAACCATGGAGAGGATCATCATATGCTGGTTATCATTAATTTAATTAAAATACAAGAATTACCTTGATGGAATTCTTTCTCCGTTGATGTTTCCGGTCACGATCCGATGTGATCCTTCGTTGCATCGTAGAATCCAAGTGCAGGCTTCCTATATCAGTGATCCACATGTTCTCCATGTATCTATGGACGTCTCCAAAGGAATATTTGTGAGCTATCATGGAATATTCTTTTCTTGCAATGTACGCCTTTGATCGCATTGAGATCCGCTTCCAATACGTTATCCTTGATCCGATGGAGGAGGATCTCTCTCATAACTTGAGAGCGTTCTTAGAGGAAAGGAATTATCTCTTGGCTTGAGATATTTTTCTAGATCCACTATGCACAACCAAAAATAATGGCTAGGCTTAATGAGAATAATGTAATTGGTATTTAGAATACATAGAATAATAAAATAAAATAATTACCCACAAGTATTTATTTATTCCATTTAATTCTTAGTAATACCCCATGTCTAATAATAGTGTTTGAATATTATTATTAATTTTTATGTGCCCAGTGAATTACACCTAATATTATTTAATTAAATAAATAATATTATTTCTCACAAATCCCCAGAAAAAACTACACGACATGTATATTAATATACATGGCGTGTAATTTTTTTTCTATTTTCTTTATTTCCTACTGGCAGGTCTCATTATCATAATATCCTCCTGGATACTACCAAGGGCGCACACCATGAGAATGTGCCTAAAAGTTGTATGAGTCCTCACCCCTAATGTCCTATATTATTTGTGTCCCTAAAATAACATCATCTGGCCATAGAATATATATTTAAGAATAGTGTTATGGTACTTCTGGGTTTACATCATAGCAGGGACCCGCTATGACCCTTTAGTGCAACAACTATCTTTAGGACATTATCACATGAATTATCACACAGAAGAACAATCAAGATGTTATAAGGTATTTATTAATATTAAAAATCATAAAGTACAAAGTAGTTAGTTCTAGGCCACTAACTCCAACATACTCCCACTTGGACTAGAGCCAACTACTAACAATCTTTAACCCGCTATCTCTCATATGATATTTATGCTTCTACTAAGATATGAATTTAGTTATGGGGTCCACCATGTTTTCTTCTATGGACACTCTTCTCACTGAAACTTCATCCCTTTGATAGAAATCTCTAAATAAGTGATACCTTCGAAGAATATTCTTTGTTCATTGATGTGACCTTGGTTCTTTTGTAAGATCCACCACTGCAATATTATCATAATAAAATGTGATAGGGTATCTACTGTAAGACACCACATCAAGATCCTGGACAAAGTTCCAAATATAGATGGCTTCTTTTGATGCATCAGGAGCCGCTATATATTCAGACTCTGTTATAGAATCGACGATAGCTGGATGCTTTGAACTCTTTTAGCTCATAGATCCTCCATTAAGATAGAAAACATATCCTGATTGTGACTTTAGATCGTTCTAATTTGTATGAAAACCAGCATAAGTATACCCTCTGATGATAAGATCCTCATCTCATCCATACACTAGGAATATATCCTTAGTTCTTATCATATACTTAAGGATAGTCTTAATAGTAGTCCAATGTTGTTCTCCCAGATCTTCTTGATATCTTCTTACCATGCTCAGTTCATAGGCAACATCAAGATTAGTACATAACATGGCATACATGATAGATCCTATATCTGAATCGTATGAGATCTTACTCATCCTATATTTCTCCTGTTATGTCTAAGGAAACATTCTCTTAGAAATATATAGGCCATGTGACATTAGAACCAATCCCCTCTTGGATTGTTCCATACAAAATCTCTTTAGTATCTGGTCAATGTATGTACCATAACTTAGTCTAAGAAATATATTGGATCTATCATAATTTTATTTATCCTTAGAATGTAGACTGCTTCACCTAAGTCCATCATGGAGAAACACTTGTTCAACCAGTCTTTAACTGACTGTAATACCGGTATATCATTTCCAATAAGTAATGTGTCGTCAACATATACTACTAGGATAATGACCGCATTCCCATTAAACTGTTTATAAACACATAGATCACATTCATTATTAATGAAACTGAATTACTTTATGGATTCATAAAATCAAATGTTCCATGACCTGGATGCTTGATTTAATCCATAAATGGATTTATACAACTTTTAAATCCATTTGGCTTAACCTGGTGTCACAAACCCTTCTGGTTGTGTCATATAGACATCTTACTAAAGGTTACCATTAAGGAATGCTATTTTGAAATCCATTTTCCAAATCTTGTAGTCATGGTAAGATTCTATGGAAAGTATGATTCTTATGGATTTAAACATGGAAACTGGAGAGAAGGTTTCATCATAGTCAATTCCTTGATGCTGTCTGAATCCTTTAGCCACTAGTCTTTCTTTATAGGTGCTAACTTAACCATCAATATCCAGTTTTTTCTTGAATACCCATTTTCATCCAACAAGATTTACATCAACCGGTTCATCGACCAAAATCCAAACTTAGTTCAGATACATGGAATTCATCTCAGATTTCATATCTTCTAGCCATCTTGTAGCTTCTGAGCTCTCTACTTCTTCCTTGTAGGAGATAGGTTCATCATTGTCCAAAAATAATGATTCACCATCCTTAGTGACTAAGAAACCAAATATCTCTGGTTTCCTTACCTGTCTTGATCTCCTACGTAGTACTTTTGTTTCTGGAACCTCTTCCATGAGGAATTTTGGAACTTGTTCCTGTGCCAACTCCTATGTATCTTGAGCATCAACTTTGTTGAAGTCAATATTTCTCCCACTATCGTTTTTGAGGATGTGATCCCTCTCAATAAATATGGATTGTCTAGAGATATTCACTTTCTTTTATAAAGGGTTATATAGGTAATATCCTTTTGTTTCCTTGGGAAATCTAATAAAGATACACCTCGTGCCCTGGGGTGCTAGTTTGTTGACTGATAAGGCCTTAACAAATCCCTCGCATCCCCATACATGTGTGTGTGACAAAATGAGTTTCTTTCCATTTCATAACTTGGAGATAATTTCATTTACTACCTTAGTTGGTACTCAATTTAACATGTATGCTGCAGTTTGTAATGCATATCCCCAAAAGGATAATAGAAGATCTATATATCTCATCATCGACCTCACAATTTCCAACAAGGTATGGTTTCTCTTTTCACTAACACCATTCCAATATTGTGTATAAGGAGTAGTGATTTGAGATATAATCCCAGACTCCTCGTAAATGGTTAATGAACTCTTGGTTCAGATATTCTCTACCTCGATCTGATTAAAGCTTCTTTATATTCTTACCAAGCTGATTATCTACTTCATTCTTAAATGCATTAAATTTCTCCAAGGACTTTGACTTATAACTCATTAAGTAGATATATCCATATCTACTCAAATCATCAGTAAAATTAATGAAGTAAGAATATAAAACTCTAGCTTCTACTAGAAATGGTCCACACACATCTGTGTGCACCAATCCTAGAAGCTCTGTGGCCCTTTTACTGTGTCCACCGAAAGGCATCTTGGTCATTTTACCTTGTAAAAAAGTGTGACATCTATCAAGTGGTTTTAGCTTAGTAGAGTCTAAATAAACATATTGGAAGAGCTTTTTCAATCACTTATTGTTTATATGACCAAGATGGTGATGCCACAACTGGGTGTTGTATAAGTCATGTGAGTTTGTTTTGTTATCAATTTCCAGCACTTGGTTTTCATAATTTAATACATACAAACTATTATTTAAATGCGCTATACCATAACATATGTTGTTTTTATAAAAGAAGTAACCCTTATTTCCAAACTTGAAAATAAATCCATCCATATCCAAACATGATACAGAAATCATGTTCTTGGTAACACTAGGCGCATAATAACAGTTATTTAAAACCAAAAGCATCCCAGTTGGCAATGATAGATGGAAATCACCAATGGCCAATGCAGCCAGACTCGCACCATTGGTAGCTCAAAGATCCACCTCTCCTCTGGAAATCTTTCTAAATATACTTAGTTCCTAAATTTGAAAACATATGTGATACCCACAAGCTATATCTAATACCAAATGTGTATAAATGTAAAGATTACACTCAATAACAAACGCACCTTTAGAGTCCCCATGCTTCTAGGTTTAGTTCCTCTTCCAGTAGCCTAGCTTTCCACATGAAAAACACACTACTTCCTATTCCTTTCCCTACCTTTGGATCTTCCCCTTCTTGTAGGGATGATGCTTGGGGGATTCAGATCATTTATAAATCCTTGCCCCCTTTGCCTTGTCCTTCCTCTTCTTATTCACTATAAGGACTGCGGGTATGTCATGCCCCATGTCCTTATCTACCTGGTGAATTAAGGTCAGAAGTTCTGATAAAATCTTATCATTATTGCTCATGTTGTAGTTTACAATAAAGCTAGAGAAGGTATTGGGCAGTGTTGATAGGATGAGATCTGTATGCAACTCATCTGGGAACTTAATCCCTAAGATGTCTAGGCATTCAATGTAGCCAACAAGCTTGAATACATGAGTCCCAGTTGGTGCAGGCTCTCCAAGATTAGTTGTGAAAAAAGCGTTGGAGATCTCATATCTCTCATGTCTCACCTTCTCTTGATATAGATCCTTAAGGTGAGACATCATGCTATACACTTTCATGTTTTCATGTTTCTTTAAGAGATTATTAGACATGACCGATAGCATGAAACATTGGAAATATCTGGAATCATCCAAAATTTTTATATAGAGAGATATTTCCACATCACTAGCCTTATTTCCAGGTACAACTAGAACAAGATCCTCCATAACATACAATTTCCTCTCATGGCTTAGGATGACGGGTAAATGCCTCTTCCACTCCTAGAAATTAGTGCTGGTGAGAAGGTTTTCCTTTTCAAGTATGGTTCATAATGATATCTTTGAAGTCATTTTTTCTTGCCAGTTGTACAAATTAATATGAGAAAATATTTAATACTTTATCATAATAAAACTAAGACAAATAAATAAATTAATACTTATTAGTGTCCCAATATTTTATCAAAATCCAATAGCCCTCACCATTGACTTCAAATTATTCTATTACCTGAATATTATAGTGTCAAGGATCAATATTTCCCTTCACATTACCCAAAATAGGGTTGGTCAAGCAACTTCAAATGTTTTAGGTAGGAATTCCAAATTCCAACTGCATTAACTCACAACTCCTTGATTTGCTGAGTGGACTCTCCAATCCTGAAATCCTTTTATTTTGGATTTCCTCAACCATTTCCTCTTGGTCATACTAATTCCTGCTATGACAGTCAACCCCTGATGTGAACCAAGTCAAGTCAACCCAAAACCTTGAATTATAATTCCCTGATAATTGAAAGCACCCCAACTAGGGTTGGTCAAGCACTTTAAACTATGGTTCGATTCTAACCAAGATCATGGAAGGCTATACTGACTTAATATTTATTTGAGGTATTTTATCCTTATAAGTAAATTTCCATTTTATTATCTTTCTTACATGATTGTTAATATTAAGTGGGATATACTTAAGTGATTAACCATGTCTAAGATAATATTTACACATAAGACAATCTTATTTTAGTTCCATCTTGTATGCTTGTTTAATTCATTAATTGTGTGATCGTAACAACACACCCACAATAAATAAACCATGAAACTAAAAAAAATAAAATAAATTACATGATCATGATCTGGTTCTGTTGGTTAGTTTATCTAGTGGTTGATAAACTAACCCAAGACCCAGTGGAGAAAACACCTTGAACCTTTTGGGTTTGTTTTTACAGCTTTCCACTAGTCCAGCTTTGTATCTCCTTAGGTTGGTTTCACCTAAGATCCTAACTTGAACCACCTCCACTATCTTGGGAGGTACATCTATTACATATGATTTTATCTCACTCGTAGGTGAGGGTTAAAATGCAGTTTTACATGAAAGAAAACTTGGGAATGCAGACCCTACATATTAATGAGGAGAAGGATCAAATACCAACAAATTTAATTAAAATAAATAAATTAAAAAAAATCATCCACATACAAAGGTCCTAGTCTAGCTCATGATCATCCATACATGCAATGATATTTATGCATAAATAAAACTAGAATTCAATTATTTAATCATTCTTGTTTAAGATAAATCACGCTCGAATCAATTAATTATCTTTAATTAATCAATCCTTTTATCTTAAACCCTTTTCTGAATTTCCTTGATATTCTCATCCATAATAATTTTAAACAAATAAATTCATTTAAAATTATCTTTGTACATAACTTGTACCTTAGAGGCAACCCAATGAACTTCTATTCATAACTACTCAATGATTAGAAATGAACATTATGTAGATGTTAAATTAAACACACATATATAAAACACCTATCACGTGTTGTGCATTATCTTTATTACCACACCATGGTACACATCTCAAGGGTTTTTATAATATAATAATAAATTTTTATAAATCTGTATAATTTAGATGAGTACATGGGGTGTAGTTCCAACTACATGGAGTATACTATTGTTCACCATCCATCCTAAGTACACACCTGAGGATACAGCATGTGAGTGTACTTCGGAAATCTTTGGAGTACACATGTGTCCAATGGGCCACACGCTGTGTAGTATCCACGTTACATGGTCTTCAGCTGGGCAAGACATGTATGGGGTACACGGTCCAACCCTAACTCGAAGGGACTACACGCCGTGTCTAGTGGGCCACATGGAATGTAATCTTGAAACCTTGTTCTACCTATTACTAGTCAACACACAACGTCATTAATACTTAGAAAAACTCCAATGACACAACTTGGTTTGGCGGACCAGACCCTATGCATTGAACCTTGACTACACAATGTGTACTTCCGAATACACGCCATGTGTTCTGGTGTTGTATGAACAAGAACCTTTAGCACCTCCATATGTGATCCTCTATTTTATTTTAATCAAAATTAAAAGAAAATATCATTTCTTTAAGGTGAACGAGAAAAAAAAGAGGAGGATCAGATCTCGAGATTCAGATTTGCAGAATGATTAACTTGAATTGAAACAACTAAATTATTAGATGCATAAATCATAAAAAAAAAATAATAATTACAATCAACGATATAACTGTTCTGATACCACTTGTAGGTTTCGGGCGTAGCGGAAATGCATGGATGTGTGTACCCAACTTTAATTTTTTCGTTAACAACGATCAATCTGAGATCCATCATGATGATAAAAAGCTGGATCTTCGGAATAGAATGAAGAACAAAAAGAAATAGGGAAGTCCCGAAACCATAGAGAGGATCATCATATGTTGGTTATAATTAATTTAATTAAAAGACAATAATTACCTTGATGTAATTCTATATCTCTTGATTTTTTCAGTCACTATCCGATGTGATCCGTTGTTTCATCACAGAAGAAAAGTGTAGGCTTCCTATAGTGGTGATCCATATGTGCTCCATGTATCTCTAGAAATCACCAAAGGAATATCTGGGTGCTATCATGAAAGAACCTTCACTTGTGATGTCCACATTCAATCGTCTTGAGAGCCGCTTCCAAAATGTTCTCCTTGATCCGGTGGAGGAGGATATCTCTCGTAACTTGAGAGAGTTATTAGAGGAAAGGAATTATCTATTGGCTTGAGAGATTTCTCTAGATCCATTGTGCACAACCACAAATAATGGCTAGGCTTAATGAGAATAATGTAATTGAGATTTATAATACTTACAATAATAAAATAAAATAATTACCCACAAGTATTTATTTATTTCATTTAATTCTTAGTAAGACCTCATGTCTAATAATAGCGTTTGACTATTATTATCACTCAAAATGTGCCCAGAGAATTACACCTAATATTATTTAATTAAATAAATAATATTATTTCTCAAAAATACCCAGAAAAAACTACACGACGTATATATTAATATACACGGTGTGTATTTTTGTTTTTCCATTTTCTTTATTTCCTCCACCACATTTATAAGACCTTAAATAATGACTATTTATTTCTTAAATAAATATCACCGTATTATTCAATAATAAATATATCACTTCACCCACAATATATTCTCTCAAATAACCAGTGTTGAAATAAATGAGATCAAGCATCCTTGAATAATTATTAAACTATAATCAGGTTTATTATTTATTCAACTTGTTAAATAAATATTTAACTGAGATACTTGGATACACTTAGTGTGTGACCCTCTAGGAATCTTTCTCAGTGGAATTAGGCAGAGCCTGACTAAAGTCCAAGGTTAGATTCTAGCAACATGCCAAGGCACCCATAGAGAAAGAAGTTAATGTCACAATGACATGTCACTTCCTACAAACGCTTACCATGTAATCTAATCCCTTTGTCTTGATATCTCCAATCAATAGGGTTTCATGCTAGTGCCATCAATCCATGTGATAAATTATTCTTTCTTTGAAATACCAGAATTGAACTTGCCCATTCCTTACCATGGCCATGGATATATTTAGGCTATATCAATTCCATCAAAGGGCCTAAGATATCATCTTCCATTTTGGAATAGAAGGGAAAAATCCTTTCTTTCATTATCTGTTAATGCAGTATTACTCATGACGCACCCAACATATTCTACCTCACTGAGAATAGTGTGTCGTCATAGTTTTCTTCAATACATCTAAGTGCGTGAGTTTTAATACCCATTAATAATAATCTTAAAGTCTAAGGACCAATACACACGTTCGCAGATAGGAACATCCAATGACACTATGAAATGTGGATTTTCTACTGGCGGGTCTCGTTCTCATAATATCCTCCTGGATACTACCAAGGGTGAACACCATGAGAAGGTGCCTCAAAGTTTTATGAGTCCTCACTCCTAATGGCCTGTATTATTTGTGTCCCTAAAATAACACCATCCGTCCATAGAACATATATTCAAGAATAGTGTTATGACACTTTTGGGTTCTCATAATAGCAGGGATCTGCTATAACCCTTTAGTGCAATAGATATCCTTAGGACATTATCACATGCATTGTCATGCATAATAACAATCAAGATTTGATAAGGTATTTATTAATATTTAACTCCATGAATACAAGTTTATCATAAAGTAAAAAGTAGTTAGTTCTAGTCCACCAAATCCAAAATTGGTGACTAAGTGATTAATTTTATTTCAGAAGACATTCACTATTTTTGTAACCTTATATGATTAAGGTAAATAGAACACTATGAGATTTTATTTTATAAATAAAAGATGAATGATATTTCAAAAAAATATATGATTTATGGTGATTTAAGATATTTATGGAAATTATTAGTATATCTTGAATATTATCTAAATATGGAAATTATATTTTTAAATGATACTTTAAGAGAAATTAACATTATTTAAAGATAAATATTAAATTTATTTTCAAAAACTATGTGATCAAATCCTTATGATTTTTTTGGGTTTTAATTTTAGTCTATAATATTTTAGAGAAAATATGAGGATGAAATTATACTTTTTACATAAGTATATTTCAATATATTATTATTCTAGGTAGAAAAAGAATTCATAAACTCTAGAAGAAAGATTTTTTGAACAAAAATTTTATTTTTTTACTTTTCTTACTAAGAAATCAATGGAATTTTAACCTATCATAGACTTATGATGGTTAAATTTCTCATGACCATGGTATCTATCACTCTCCATCAGAACTTGAAAGTTAGAATTATCTTATATATCAATATTTTCACATTCCACTAATCAAAATCCTAGTATTTTAGTGACCTTTTCATTTTCTATTCCCTTATTTTAAGAAAAACTTTTATTGATCCTTTTTATGATGTGGGATTTCAACAAAAGTATTTTGAGAAGTCAAACACCTAGTTTTCAATATCGAGTTCAAATTGAGAAGATGAAATTTATTAAATGGGGGGAGGGGTAGAATGTAACGTCATGAGATTTTAAAATGAAACACTACGTTCAATATTATAGAAGATACGCCACATCAAGATTAAACAAACAATGAAATCTTATTATTTCAATATGACCATTATAAATTATCCATTAAATTGGTGGAAATGAATATTATTAATGAAATTATGAAATATATATAATTTTTATACTCATTAATAAATTAGTAAGTAATTATTCATAAATAATCACTCAATTTTTTAGTAAAGTCATTTTATTCTTTAAAAATATATTTTCTTCAAAAAATATTTTTTCTTGTATTTTATGAGTGAATATTATAATTAATTTTTGAAAATTTTAGAATATGAATTTAATAAAATTAAATTATTTTTTAAAAAAATAATTTCATGTTTTACTTTGGGTGAAATTTTATTACTTTTTAGAAAATATTTGGTTTTCAGTGAATATCGAAAAATATCAATTTTTGTAAACATGTCATTTATTTTTAATAAATTAGAAAATTTAAAAGTACCATTATGTTTTGAATTTGATTTAAAGTAAAATAATAATTATTTATTTATATTTTATCCACTTAAATTATTTTTTATCAAATATATATTTTATTTTAGAATAATTTTATTTTTGGGTTTAAAAACTGGATTTTTCTAAAAACTGTTTTAAAGTACATATTGTTTCTCCTTTTTAATTAATTAAAATAATATCTAATGGGGAATGATTTAAATGAAATTTATATATTATATATAATTAAATATTAATTTATTTTCATATAATGATAATTATTAGTCATATAGTCAATATAAAATCATATTTTTCTTGAAAAATACGCTCCTTGAAAACCCGCTTTTTCATTGCGTTCACGAGTTTTATTTTAAATTTAATTTATCAAATTATATGAACTGAATTTGGTAAAATGGATTATATATTTGGAATAAAAATTTAAAAATTAGGTAATACGACAAATTTATTTTTTTTTCATAAAAAATTTACCGTGGTAAAAAAATAATTTACTGCATTATAGGTAAAATAATAAAACAGATTAACGTTAAAAGGTAAAAGATTAAAATACCTAAAAAATACAAATTTAAATGGGTGGTTTATGTGTTTATTGAACATAATAGTTCTTTAAAACATTAATTATCAATCTAATCCATTGGAATTAATTCCACCCAAATGTGGTTGGCTTTAAATAAAAAATAATCATTATTTAATCACTTTAAACCACCCCTCATTAAATATAAATACCACTCCTCACCACCCAATTTCTCCTAAAAAGAATTAAAGATTGTAAAATATCTTCCAAAACCAATAATCCTAACTCTCTCAAAATACAGGTTCTGATTGTATCACTATAATACCAATTACAAGGTCTTTAAGCGGTCCTTTAAGGAGGTAATATTTAAGAGGTAAATTTCTCAAACCACCTCTCTTAATTTATTTTATTTTTCTACATTATACACACCTCCTTCATCCATCAAAGAATAAAAAATCTAGTATAATTTATATAATATAATTTTATATTTCTAATTTAATATATTATATCCAACCATTTTATTATCTCTTATTATTTAAATAAATGAAACCATTGTCCCAATTATGGTGGTTAATTGTCTCCGTGAATAATAATTTTGTTCATTTTACATTACCACCTTCAAAGATGGTAATAAAAGTATTATTATTGTTAAATGATATTTTAATAGGTATATTATAACCTATTTTATGTTCTATAACTAATATATAGGCATAATAATAAATAAAATGAAACTAGTTCATGATGTTCAAAAAAACCGCCAAAATAAACTAAACATTTATCATCAACATTTTACCAAATGAATCATCCTCCTGAAAGAAATAAAAATGATATATGATACATTTTAAACTTATTTAAGTGAATAAATACTATTTCATTTAACTTCTGAAGTTTTAATTCCATTTGACAAGAGAATCCATAATTATACACAAGTGAACCGATCATGAAACCATGAAACAAATACTCCCAAAATAATGAAAATAATGAAATATTATAATGAATGGGTCGTAAGATGTAATAAAAGAATCATATAAGGTATTATAAATACTAATATAGTTATTTAATTTGTTAATAACATTTCTTAAACTATGATACATGAGATTCAAACATGTTTGAATGAAGTCGGACTTGAGGTAAGAGAATTATTAACCCAATTTCCATTCTTTGGGCTAACCTTCTACTTCATTGATTATGTCATGCTAAGATTATGTGTGAAATGAATTTTTATTATATTATGTTTTATTTAAACTTTTTGTATGTGTATTTACAGTGAATACACATAATTTATTTGTTTTATTAATTCTCACTTCAATGATATGATATTTATAAGGGACTCTTTAACTAAAAAACATTGTTTTAAATGTTTTAAAGATTTATTTTATAAATATTTAACTTTCATGTCCATGTTTTTTAAATTATTTTTAGGAAATTATTTATATGGAAATGAATGTTTAAAAATATACTTTTATAATTTCTCTCAAATTTCTTAAAAATGGATCTTTTTAAGGTTTTAAGTAAGGGGATTTCTTTTAAAAGAAACTTATTTTAATGTTTATTTTTACAAAATTCAAAAGGAATGTTTTTTTCATATATGAAATGAATATAATTTACTAGAATCATGTAGATTTAATATTTTTAAGATTAATTCACAAGTTTATTTTCTTCAAGGAATGTTTTTATGATACAAGCTTTCATGATTTAAGTTTTATGTTATAGTTCTTGGGAATTGTTGATGATGATGGGTGGTTACATTATAAACCAATGATAGGTGGTAAAACAAGGATATGTCGTTATGTTATTAACAATTTATGGGTGGTTCTGTGATAAAACAAGGATGGGTTATTACATTATAACCTAAAATGCATTGGGTACTCTATAATTGGAGGTTGGCCATATTGGTTACTCCATTTGTAAGAGTGATATGTAAAATGATGTACCAAGTTACATAATTATACATTATATGATTTATTATGAGTTTTCAAGAAAATATATTGATTTTAAAAAGGTAATATAATGATATTTTTTAAAAGATTACTCATTTTTCAGGGTGAAAATGTATGTTTCCATGAAAATGTTTTTATGGGTTTTCATTGGACTAATAGTTTACTTTATTTTATGTCCCTTACTAATATTTTTTTATCATACCAAATTTTAAAATCTTTTCACATGATTTAAGTGAGAATATATACAAGGATGATATCAAGGTAAAATTGTGAAGATTTTTCATGAATAGAGAACATGTTTTATTTTAAAGACTTTTGTTTTATAAAAAAAATGTATAATAAGTATAAGTGTCCACTCATAATTTATGGGTTTACTATGTAAGGGTTTTTCCTAATTCTCTAAAACTCCAAAACAAACACATCTTTTGTATTTTAATAATGTGAATTATAGTTATAATCAATAGAATATGCGGCATTTAATGACGTTTCCTTACAAAACATGATAGTCTTTATAGATTGTAATGATTAAATAATAATAGGGATATTAAAGTGACTAGGAAAGCTCAAGTTCCATTTTGTATTGGGATGTATGAATACAAGGTGATATATGATGTTTTTTCCATTCATTCTAGTCATATATTGTTGGAAAAACCTTGTAAATTTGATAGGTGGGTCACAAATGATTGATACACCTACCACTATTCTTTTGAGCATAATATGAGGGAGGTTATAATTACACCCTTGAGGCATTTTCAATATCATGAAGTCTAAGTGAGGACCGAGAGAGATTGAAAAAAGTGGGAAAAATAAAAGAGTGAAAAAATAGAAAAAATGAGAAGTGTAAAAGTTAAGAGTTTAAAAGGAGTGACGAGTGAGATAAAAACAAATGAGGGAAAGAAAAGAGTTGAAAACAAGAGTGAAAATGAGAGTGTTGAGGGAGAAGTGAGTTTATTTTAAAGAAAAATAGATATATAGAAATCTTTAAAGGTGTAGAAAACTTTCATTATTCTATTAAAGGGTGAATTATTTACCATTAACTCAATTGACCTATCAATTATATCTAGTGTTGTGTATCTTTTTTTAGGAATTTAGTAATATGTTTCTAGAGAAAATTCCCAATGGTTTATCTCCCTTTTAGGGTATAGAGAACCATATCAACTTCATCACTAGATAAATACTTCCTAATTTACTAGATTATTAATATAACCCAATAGATATTTGAGAAATCCAATGAAAAGTGTAATATTTTCTAAGTAAATGATTTTTTCAAGAGATATTGAGTCCTTATATGGTGACAATAATTCTTATCCCCAAAAAAGATTGTAAGCAAAGAATGTGCATTGATTATTGATATATAAAAAAATAATAGTAAAGTATCATTATCCCAAACCTCATTTGGATGATATGATTGATGAACTCCATGGTACATGATTGTTTACTAAAATTGACCTAATGATTTGATACCATAAAATTAGAATGAAGGAATGAGATGAATGGAAAACCGCATTTAAAACTATGTTTGGGTGGTATGAATGGATAGTTATGACTTTTGGGATAACTAAAACCCAAAATACAATCCTAAACTTAATGAATCATGTTTTTCCCATTAATTTGGAAATTTAGGGTTATTTATTTTGATGACATCCTATTTTATTATAAGATCCTTGATGAACATCATAGACATTTTAAAAATGTTTTTGAGACTCTTAGAAAAAATAGTTTTTTTGAAAACTTGAAAAAATAACATTTTGTTTAAATTCTATTGTTTTACTTGGTTTTATAATAGGTGATAATGTAATTAGAGTTTATGAAGAGAAGGTAAAGGAAATTTGGGATTGAAAAAAAAATCAATGAGGTGAGGATATTCTATGGACTTGAGTGCTTCTATCAAAGGTTTGTGAGGGACTTTTTTTACTACTACTGCACTACTGAATGAGTTGGTCAAGAAAGGAGTGATATTTAAGTGGGGAAAATCTTAAGAATATTCATTCTATAAACTTGAAAGTATATTTACCAATTACACTCTCTTAATTCTACCAGAATTTTCTAAAGTTTTTGAGGTTGAATGTTGTAGTGACCTTGAACCCAGTAGCCTAGAGATGATGTTTGCTTTATTAAATTGGAATAAGATACAAGGAATCACATCCCAAAGAACTGAATAGTTTATTAGTATTGGTAAACTAGATACATAAATTATTCCCATATTACACTTGAAAATAAAAAATCAAAACATATTTTTTTAGAATAACATTATTACCTCTTACATATCCCTGAATAACAATCATAGTGCACTTTATGGATTCCTAGGGAAAGAAAACAAAATAATGCTGAGCTAAAATGATCAATAAAGGTTAAGTATAGAAGAAGCTATCATGAATCAATACGTATAATCAATATGGCAAGGTAAATAAATGAACACACATTTCATTTAAATAACTAGATAAGTCATAATCAATATGGAAAGGTAAATAACTAAACACATATGCCATTTAAATAACTAGATAAGGAATAATAAATATGGAAATGTAAATAACTGAAAATACATGCCATTTAAATAATAAACTAAGAATAAAATGCATCCACAGATAATTTAATTTTGAAAAAATCCTGAATAATAACGAGATTCTTAATGAAGGTAATTATTAATCATTATAGGCCATGATATCAGGAATCATGATACCACTACCATCAAGACCTTTCATAAGATGGTTTAAAAATATAGGTAAAAACCTGTTTAATGCCAACTTAACCTCTTTGCCTCATGATACCTACCAATGTACTGAGGGTCTATATAATGTCAGGACTCACCCATCACTATAGGTCCAAAGCATTCCTCATATATTGAATTAACAATAAAGTTTTTTTTGTAATTTATGAATATAAATACCATAAAAAGATATTTAAAAAAATTCTTGAGGAAAATATAATTTTCATTTTAAAAATCACTTTTTATAACATTTTGAAAAGCCTTTTATTTGAAAATATCTTTAAAAAACTAAGAATTTCCAGAATATGAGGAAAAAAAATTCATTAAAAATAACCTTATAAACTTTTAAAGGAAGATTCAAAGAAATGATAGTCATATTTATGAGTAATTATATATATTACATACAAGTTAAAAAGAACATTCTTTTTTCACTGTAAAAAGGTTATAAAAGTGCCTTGATTGGAAGATGATAAGAATATTACTTTTAAAAAAAATTTAAAAATTAAAATTGGGTAAAAATTTCTTTTATAAATTATTTTTAAATGGTTAAAAAAAATTTGAATTCATTTTTAGAAAACATAGTTTTAAAAGAAAATAGATTTACGACTGAAGAGGGAAATGAAGTCAGATTTTCTTAAAAACATATTCAAAAACATTTTAAGTAACAAATAGTGGAAAAAATGGTACTATTACATTAAAATATCATGAAAAAACAAAAATATAATAAAATTAAATGGGTTTATTAGACACTGATCAAATAATTTCCTTTAACTGAAATTAAAGAATAAACAATCTCGATTAGAATGAGATTGTGAAATAAACCCTTACAATGATCATAATATTGAAGTGAGAATTAATAAATGGATCTATTATGTGTATCACCTGTAAATACACATAAAACAAGTGGAAATAAAATATAATATAATCAAAATTCATTACACACATAATCTTAGAATATCAAAGACGTTGAAGAAGTAATACAACCCAATGAAAAGAAATTGAGTTATAAAATTTGTTACCACTTGGTAACTCTTAAATCAAATCACCTTGGATTTAATAATTCATATTGAAACTAAAAATACCATGAATTATTAAGGAATAATTATATTACATGTCAAAGGGTAATTATATACACCATGTAAAAGAAATTGGTGCGTAACATAGAAATGTTCCTTAATGAAAGGAAATTGAGACAAAATCCCTTACCTCACACTTCCTTTTGGTTAAACATGATTTAAAATCATATATAGTGGTATTAAACAATTTATTAACTTATTAAATAACCATATTAATATTTATAATATCATATATGATCCTTTTATAATATCTTATCACCTGTTCGTTAATAATCTTTCACTATTTTCATTGTTTTAGGTGTTAATTACCTTGTTTCCTCATGCATGTTTCATCATGAAAGATCTAGTTATTGTGAAAATTATATGGTTATATCATATAAATAATAATAATAATTACATAATTATCATATATTTACATCAATTATACTTTTAAAACCAATCATGAAATATGGTTTTGAGAAATGAAGTATGTTACGATCATGGAGACGGTAGGTCGTACGTACACATGAGTAAGGTTTCCGTTTTTTAATGATCGTTATGAAAAGAAGATAAATGATATTTTAAATTTATATAATTATAATAATATAATATATAACATATTATATACTTGTATATATCATCCATGGTGTGTGGTGAAGAAAAGAGATTCACATCGCTTCGTGAAGATGATAGTCCATACGTATAGGAACAATGTTACCATATTTATGTGAGTGAAAAGGAAAAAAATAAAATGATATATATTATCTTTATAGAATGATAAATATATAACTAATATAATAATTATGTAATTTTTATCATATATAATCATTAACTTTATCTTTATCACCTTCCATGTTAAGTGTTAGTGAAAGACGAATTACATCGCTCGCGAGACGATTGTCCACCATACACACGATCGATGTTATCGTATCTCCTATAGAATGGAAGGTAAAAATACATATATGATATAGTGACTACATAGGTATAAATATTTTATAAATATCATATAAATACTTTATATACATCATCATACCCAACCTTTAGAGTTGGAAATGAAAAAATGAACGACATCAATTCGCGAGGTGATAATCCACCATACACACGAACAATGATTTCATAACCAATTTGATAGAATTGGAGATTGTTTAGTTCATTAAATTATTATAAAAAAATTCATTTATATTTAATACACTAAGTTTATTATATTTTTATGGTTTAATAAAAATTTAAATGGGTGGATAAAGAAGTAAAATAAAGATGCTCGTTGAAGAATGTTACCTTTTCTTTGAGTATTCTCCTTAGGTTTGCACTAAAGCCTTCCTAGGTTATAATTATGCCTAAAATAAGGATTATATTATGAGTAAATGGATCTTGGGAAGTTATTTGGGTGAGTTTTTACTGAACCAAATTGGTTTGAAGGTGTGAAGTGGAGAGGAGAGGGGGTGGGCTTTTATAAGTTGGGGAGATGACACACTTGGTATTTTTGAAAATAACTGAGTGATATCGCATTTTTAATATGAAAAAAGGGTAAAAAATGGAACATTATAAAAATTTATAGTTTTTTTGGTAGAAATATGTATATAAAATAGTTTTTATATAAGTTTATGGTTCATTTTTACCCTTATCTCTTTAGTCTAACCCCTCGGTAAACTCATTTTTTCCTTAACTGCGGTAATTAATTTTTACTGTATTCACTATTAATTTTGTTAAAAAATTAATTTGAAATTATTATAAATTATAAATAATTTATATTCCAAATATTTAATCCATTTTTTCCAAATTAAATTCATACAAGTGAAAAAAATTTAATTTAAAATTAATCTCACATACGTGACAAGAAAATGGGTTTTTAAAGTGAAAATGTTCAGAAGTTTACAATAGTTTTATATCTAAAATCAATATTAAAATGATTAAAATGACCTAAATTGTATTAATTGATATAAAATTGAACTAATTTTACTTTAAAACCAATTTGAAATATAATTCAACCTTATAAATTATTTAGATAAAAAGTTAGTTTTCAATTAAAATTCAGTATTTTTCACTATTCATCAAAAAATGAAACTTCTCAGAAAAATCCCAAAAATTCACCCTAATATAATTTTAATATTCAAATTTCAAAAATAAATTTTATTTTTTTATATAAATTTTATAAAATTGGTAAAATTTAATTTTAAATTATGTGCACAAAGCGCAATTAAACCATCTTTTAGAAAAAATTCCCTTTTTCAGAAAACATTTCTTTTTTATTTTAAATGATTATTATTTTAATTATAATAAATAGATAATTAATAAAAATGTGTAAGATATATATTTTCATAAGTTATTTAATCCAATTCATACCCTCCATTCCAATGGAGAGACGATAACTGTCATATTAAATAATAATATTAATAGTATATTATTGTTCGGTAAAACTCAATATTGTGTGTAATGCAAGATATTGAAGAAATTAAATTTATTATAAAATAAATAAATTTTAAATTATTGGGGTGTTATATTCTATTATAATCTAGGTGTTTCATGTCATATATTCTATTGAATAAAATTAAATTCTTTTAGAATTTTGGGGTGTGTTACATTCCTCATACCTTAAATAAATTGCATCCTCGCAATTTAAACTTGATCTTGGTAATCCAGGGTTTGATATTTGTAAATTCATTTGTTAAAAAACCAAAATCATAAAATTGTTAATAAAAAACCCTCTTAATAAGAGGAAAAATGAAGTATGAAGGTCATTTGGAATAACACATAACTATGTTTCCAAGTAGGAGAACATAGGTGGGAAATGAAAACATGGACATAGAAGAAAAATGTAAATAATTATAGAGAGTGATTGAGATAATTGATCACAAGTAAGTGAATGATAAATAGAAAGTTAATGTCCTAAAAACATAAAACTGTGATTATTTAAAGGACTATATGATATATCGGATATGAATGTAATATGATGACATTTTTGTTTCGAGATATTTTTCCTAAAGTTAAGGAATTCTTTTCCTGTATAAGAATTTAAGGAAATATACTTACTTGATATGTTTCTATTTCATAAGAACAATTTAATTCTTTGGCTTTTCTTTGATAAAATTTCAATTCATCACTTTCTCTAAGAAATAACTATCCAAAAATGACGTTTTTTATGAATGAAGCACTAAAATTCTCTTTTAATAGATCATAAGATCCATAAAAGAGTGAAAAGTATTTACGTCTGTGTCTAATAATTTTTCATAACCAATATGCTTACCATAGGTCTTAAAATATAATAAATTAATCTCAAAATCTCAAAATAAACACCACTGATTTATCATAAATATTTATTCATCAATTTTTTTTAACTAAAAATAATGACGTATTAACTAGGACATCACATATTCCAGTGGTAGATGCTAAACCCTTATCGTCCTTTGGTCATGGGTTCAAGCCCCACAACCTTTCCATATGCAATGGGTTGTAACCCAACATACAAGTTTCCCTTTTTCTAAACTATATTAATATAATTCCTATAATTTTCCCAAAACAATATGATGGACATCCTTGAAGTGAAATTAATCATTAAATAACCTTTTTACTCAGGTTTTCAATGCAATTTTTTTTTCACAAAATCTAATAATATTATTTGACTATTATTACATTGTCATTAATGATCATATTGTACCTAAATGTTATTAATAACTCTAAACTTATGTCTATAAAATGTAAAGGCGTTATTCCTCAAACAACTTCTTCACTAAAACATATACTAAACCAATTGGTTGTATGCCCATAAATGTTTTCCAAAAATATGCTTAATCTTGTGACATTTTTACCACACAAATTTTTAAAAAGGGTGTTTAAGACTTTGAAATTATGATCAAACCTAAACTAATAACCCATGATGTTATCCATAACTATTAAGTTAATGAATACACATGTTATTATAAAATTTAACACAATACTTATACATTTCATGATTTTTATACCGAAATACCATTGGTAAAAATAATTATACAATTTAATTCTTGGATATCAATCCAAAAATAAATCTTCTATTTTATTCCAACATAGGTACTTCATTGGTCTAGGGGTTAACCTTTAGAAGAGGGAGTTGACTTGGATAATTCCCAAGTTCTCCACATTTAAGACAACAAACTATAAATGGATCCTTAGGATGTGATTTATTTCCTTCCATCACACTCTTCATTTTTCCTAAAAAATTATTTGATTCATGACCCACCTTTTCACACATAAATCATTTTACCATTCTATTGAGACACTTTATTTTAAATCCAATACACCTTAGGTTTAACTTAGGTCATTCATTTTCATCATGTATTTAAATCCTTCATAATGGTTTGCAAAGAAGATGTGAATTATCCTAAGCATATCCCTTAAGACTGTCAAACCGGGTGCATATTAAGGATCATTTTCATGAACTATGTGATGATTGGGTCAATCACAATGCACTATTTTTAGAGTTATTACCCCTAGTTAGATTTTTTCCATAACCACGTCCACTCATAGTATCCATACATGGATGTATTTCCAGTAAAAATCACATAATGTATACTTTACCAAAACTTTAGGATGTTCTTCTATACTTATCCTCAAAGTATGTCTTAGATTTGTATTATATAATCTATTTTTTACTAAATCTAGTTCCCAATATGATTGAAAAATATATTATTTGCGATGAGGTCCCATTGAAAATAACCCATTGCCAAAAACGGCATCGCAAATAGTTTTTTAAATGGGTAATTATTTGTGACAGGTCACATGTACCATCATAAATAAGTATTTACGATGGGTGAAAGACCCATCGCAAATAAGTCTAAAAAATAAAAAAAATAAAAAAATAAAAAAATAAAAATAAAATAAAAAAATATCAAAATAATTTTAAAAAATATAATAAATAAAATTAAAAACATCTAAAATAATAAAAATATTACATAAAATATTTTCATTTAAATTTGAATATAATAAATATGTCCATAATGTATCCATCATTGTGGAGGTGGAGGGGTAGTAGGAGGGGGATATTCATTTAGAAGAGGAGGGGGAGGGAACTCCATCCCTAAGCCCTAAACTAGCCGCTACATGTACTCGTTCTGCTACTCCTACTGTCATCGTATGTTATCTTGTTCCTGGTGGTGGTGTAGACGGAGCTCATAATAATCCCTATACATGGAATCAATAACCTCACTATGATCTCACAAATGATCCTCATACTGTGAGATCAATGATGATGACTCTCTATGATCTCCCCTCGAGTTAGACGTCGACCATGCAACAATACCATAAAAACTGCCAGACATCAGTTGATAACCAATACCAACCACTCAGTCCTTATTGAAAGCATAATGTATCGCTTGTATCCATGTTGAATAATCAAATCCTACCACACTAGTAGTCTGACTCTTAGCCTCAACCTGACTCTCATCTTGTGTATGAGAAGTTTCTGCCTCATATGAATCCTTTAATTTGAATTTGAAATTTAAATAGATAAAATATTATTTTCAATTAATTGTTAAACATAAAAAAATTATATTGACCACAATATGATACCAGATACCACTTGTAATCTCTCAATTGATAAGATCACTGTACATCCTCTTATAAACATTAAAATATTTAATATTGGGATGTTCAAATTTCTATATGAGTATAAAATAAATAGTTTACATTTAAATAGATATAATTATTTTAAAAAAAGTATTTACCATATGTTGTTGATGCATACTAAATGTACAACTACCAGCATGATGTGTCACCTCCTGCCTCCCCCGGTTCTTCCAACCTAATGATTATCTCCTCTGAAAACTATTTCCCATCTAGTATGAACATAATCCATCCCAAAACTGAGATGATATGTAATTAGGTCGATGATTGCAACAAGACTGATCAAAATCTATGACTCCCTCATTCATGGATGTCCTCCTCAAATTGTGCAAAAACTGATGACAATGCTCACATATACACACCTCCCATGCCTCCTTGATATAACTCAACTTGTTATAATAAATGGGATACCATAAACCCTTTATTTTTTAATAATAATAATTTAATAATTAAATAAATTTCAAAATAACTATTATTTATTTACTTACCATCCAGTGATCAAACATGCACCTTCAAATGTCAATGGGAACCTGATCCCATGTCACCCATTCCTTAGAAAAATAGTTTTGAAAAATAGCACTCCCATACCCACCAACTATATGTGAAAAGCTGGGAAAAAATAGAACAAATAATCAAACAATTAGTAAATAAATAAATTAATGAAAAGTAATGAAAACTAACTAAAATACACAATTGAATATACCTCTGCATGCATGGATTGAAGTCAAGATGTGTCCATTGCTCAAGAATAGGGTCGAGACTCATCAATCTCACAATACTCTGACCCCTCAAAGTCGATGAGGAAACACTAGGAACATGAGGGTCTGATGAAATATCACCATGATCATCACCAGGTTATACAACCTCCTGAAGGTCACAAAAGATGTCATCATAAGTATCATTGAGCATCTGAAACATGAAAAAAAGTTTTCAGAAAATAATAGAATATGATTATATATATATATTGACTATAAAAAATAAGTAATTGTTTCATTCTCCATCGTTATCCTCATCTTCATATATGATGGTGTAAATATCTTCATATTACTCTTCAGTATCATCAATTTCCATAGATTTTTTAGCTTCATGGTCTCTTCCTATTTCAAATTCATTTGTTACATCAATAACACCATCATTAACATCGACCAATAATTGTGGGGTGTCATCATCGATATTCATGACTCTTTGTGGAAAAGATGGATTTGAAGTTTTTTATTGAAAAATTTCAATTCCTTACACTTTAACAGAACAAAATTCACTTTGGATAAACCTATTTTCATAATATTTCATTTTTATTATACTCCACCAATCACTTAAATCTATTAAAGTAGCATAATAATTCACAAAATAAATTTTATGTGCCTTATGAGATAATAAAAATGGTTCATTTACTATAATAAGTCTTTTATATTTAATATTAATGATTCCATGGAGTGGATGAACACACAAGACTCTATAAGTATCCAACCAATGACATTTAAACATCATTATATAATTTTATCCTAGATAACACTATTCAATTATTTCTTCTAGCAAGATATAAAATTCAACTTCACTTTCTTTATGATGTGATCCTCTCAAGAAAACACCACTGTTCATTTTTTTATTCACCATATGAATATGTATGAAATGAAAATCCATTCACCAAATATTCATTATATGATTTAACTATTTTGGATGGTGGGTTACTCAATACACATAATCAATTGTCAATTTTATTAGCATGTTGAGATACCTGAAAATTTGAAAAAAAATTATCAATACAACAAGTAATAAATTAATTTTATATGTTAAAGCATAAAAAATTTACTTTAACAACTTTTGAAACTAGTAGAAAAAATTATTTTTTTGACGATCTTCAAGATCAACTGCTGTAATTTTTAGAAAATATTTCTTAATATGATTATCATATAACATAAAAAATAATAATATTAATGTAATTAAAAATATAGAATAAGATATAATATCACTCAATGTAAAAATGGTTTCATTTCTTTATAGTTGAGCAGAACATATGTATGAGCCCTGTGGTGTTCATCATTTGAAAGCCATTTTTCATGAACTACAGAAAATCCAAGTTTGAGATGATTAAAAACTGATAATTGATTATTAATTTCATTTTAAACATTTACCTCTTTATGGGCCATTCATTTATGTTTTTATTAATATTAATTTTGAAAACAATGAGAGCATAAAAAATAAATTTCCTTCTGAAAATAAGCTTCCACAATTGATCTTTCAACCGATGCTTTGTTACGCACCTTTTTCTTCAATTTATGCATGCATCTCTCATATGGGTACATCCATCAAAACTGTATTGGCCCTCTAAACTTTGCTTCATGTAGAAAATGTAATATCAAATGTTTTATTGAATCAAAGAAAGTTGGCGATTTTTTTTACAATTTAAATAGAATTAATACAATATATTCTTGCAGTATACTTAGTGGATCATAGTCTATTGTCACCGCACAAATGTCTGAGAAAAAATATGATATTTTTGTTATTGTATCCCAAATCATATAATTAAGAAAACCTAAAAATTCAATTGGTAAAATTATTTCCATTATAACATGATAGTCATGACTTTTTAATCCATTAATATGACCATTTCTGATACATCTATCCAAATTGAAAACATAATCACCTGGAACCATCAAATCTGGAATCCATTGAAAAAATAATAAAAAAATTTCTTTGTAAACTATATAAGCTACTTTTTCCTTCATTAACTTCTGTGATATGTCATTTTAAAATAATTCAAGTTCTGGTTGCCTAAAAATTTGGACAAGATCTAATCATGCCTTTACATTGTCTTTAGTCTTATCAAGTGTGTCCAAAACTGTATAAAATATATTATCAATACAGTTATTCTCAATATTCATGAAATCTAATATGTGATGGACCATCAAATCAAAATAATATGGCAGATCCCAAAAAATGATCCATTTTATCTAATTTCATTCTTTCCCAAAGGCATATATTGATTGTTTGTTTGTAGTCAGTACAAAGGTAATGATAGGTAATGATGAGACAATATATTTTAACTCAATACCTGAGATAATTATTGTTGGTCCATATATTTCAATTATTCCCTTTCTGAAATGAAATCTGTTCCTCTAAAAAGGATGATTGGTAGGAAGAAATCTTGGATAACAGTAAAAAAACAAGTTTTTTCTTCCATTGGTGATCATAAATGCTTTGTTGTCACTCATATAGTACGAACATTATTTTGGACCATGTTTACTCTATTCAGATAACATGACATATGATGGGAAGTCACTAATTGTCCACATTATTGCAGCTTTAATTAGGAAATTATATTTTACAAAAACCTAATATGTACTAACACCATTACTCTATAATAAATTTAACTCATCAATCAATGGATTAAAATAAAAATCAATATTATTTTTTGGATTTCATATATTTAATAAGTTCAAAAATATATATGGCTCATTCATCAACATCCAAGGAGGTAAATTGTATGGAGTGATAAAGACAATCCAATAAGAATATTGACTATCTTAAGAACTAAATGGAAAAAAGATATTATTAGAAATACCCAATCAAATGTTTCTAGATTCTGAAGAAAAAGATGGATGTACTTGGTCAAAATGTTTCCATGAATCACCATCACAATGACGATTTAAGCTTTTACTAGTTGAAATACTTGTTTTGTGCCATGACATTAATGATGCTATGTTCTGAGATATAAATAAATTCTACAATCTGGGTGTAAGAAGAAAATACCTCAATTGTTTAATAGGAATCAATCCAGACTTCCCTATTTGAGCCTCTTTATACCTCAATTGTCCACATGTGGACAACTAACCAACGAATCATTTTTACTACAATATAAGATGCATCTATTTGAACATGCCTAAATCTTCTGATAACCAAGACCCAAATTACGAACCATCCTCTTGCTCTCATATAAATTTTTAGGTAACACATTTCCTTCAGGTATCGGTGCTTTAACCAAAGATAATATCTGATCAAAACAATTATTTAACATTCCATTACCTGATTTAATAACCATAAATTTTATAACCACCTAAAATTTTCTTATCTTGTAACCAGGATATAATGTATCTTCATGATAATTTAAAAAATCATAAAATTAATATGGTTCCAACTCAATAGTTAAATCAATATCATCTTGAGTTTCAGTTTTATAAAAAGACAGATCAATCACATCATGTACTAAATTTTGAAACCGTGATGGATCTGGAACCAAATTATTAGTATCTTCTTCGGAACCACATTCATCATGTTGATACAAATAAAAATAATCTCTTTGAAAACCAAAACACAATAGATAACCCCCAATATAGTCAAATGTGTCAAACCTCCTCATATCATATTTCTTACATGGACACTTAATTGTACCTTCTAAAACAAATTCTAGTTTTGATTATTTAAATGATAAAAAAATCTAAAACCCTCAATATATACAGGATTTATTCTAGAACCATTTGGATTATTGTGATGATTTATCTAATCATGATCATGTAATAAAGTCTATTTTTGACTTCCTTGTTCAATATTTCTCTAAAAAATATAAAATTAATAATTTTTTTATGAGTAATTTGATATAAGAAAAAGATGATCCAAAAAGGAGTATAAAATTAAAAAAATATTATTTAATTATAAATATTGTCAATTTTATCTATTATCGCTGATTTTTACTAATTACCACAGATATTTACTAATTACCATTACTTTTTACAAATTATAGTGATTTAATGTTCATTTTTACTAATCTTAATTATTTAATACTAATTTTTAATAATTTTTTCTAATTAACACTAATTTTTAATAATTATAGTGATTTATCATAAATGTTTACTAATTTATCTCTAATTTTACTATTTAAAACTAAATATTTATAATTTAAAATAACTATCACATGTACTCTATCATCTACCCATGCTACTACTCCTACCATTAACACATCTCCTCCTACTGCTTCCCTCAACAAGTCACATCCCACCTACCCCAGTTCTAGTGACCTAATGACAAATTTGGATATGATTAACACAAATTGGTCATTTATAATCACTTTAAGATTGGAAAATCTATGATTTATTAAAAATGTGTAAATAATATATTTTACAATATTCAGGTGATGAAACCAATTTATGTCAACCATGTCCAAATTTTTCATTGCATAAATTTATGCCAATCATGTCCTATCATCAATGATCTACTCCTCCTCCTCCTATTGCTGCTGTTATCGATGCGTCACATCCTTCTTGGCATAGTTTTGGTGACCTAAAGACAAATTTGGACATGGTTGACATAAATTGGTTATTTCTAATCAGTTGAAGATTATAAAATCCATGATTTGCTAAAAAGGTGTAAATTATAGATTTTACAATATTCAGGCGATGAAACCAATTTATGCCAATCATGTCCAAATTTTTCATTCCACCAATTTATTCTAATCATGTCCTGTCATCGACACATCTCTTTCTCCTCCTCCTACTGCTAATTATTACTAATTGCACTGGTCTACTGCTACTTTTTACTAATTTTTAATAATAATCATTAATTTTTACTAATTTTTAGTTATTACCAATAATTTTTACTAATTTTTACTAATTACCACTTATTTTTATTAATTTTTATTAATTATAGTGATTTATCACTAATATTTACTAATTGTCATTAATTTTTAACAATTATAGTGATTTATTGCTAATTGTTACTAACTAGAACTAATTTTTACTAATTAATATTAATTTTTACTAGTTAAAATGATTTAATGTTCATTTTTTCTAATTTTTACTAATTAATAGTAATATTTACTAATTTTGACTGATTATCAGTAATTTTTAATAATTAAAGCGATTTAACAATAATTTTTAATAATCACCACCAATATTTAATAATTTTAGTGATTTACTATTAATTTTTACTAAAAACTGCTAATTATTACTAATTATACTACTTTATCGCTACTTTTTACTAATTTTTTCTAATCATTACTAATCATTACTATTTTTTAGTCATTGCCAAAATATTTACTAGTTTTTACTAATTACTATTTATTTTTATTAATTTTTACCAACTATTGTGTTTTATCGATTATTTTTACCAATTTCCACTTATTTTTGCTAATTTTTAGTCATTACCACTAATTTAAAATAAATATAATAATTTATCACAACTTTTTACCAATTAAAAGTAAGTTTTACTGATAGCCATTATTTTATAGTAATCACTACTAATTACTATAAATTAGTACTATTTACCGTAAATTTTTACTAAATACCACTTATGTTTTTCAAATTTTCACTAACATTTGGTAATTATTGCTATTTTTAGTAATTAATGCTAATTTTGAGTATAATTTAATATAAAATAATAATATATATTATAAATTATTGAAAGGTGTAAATCATAGAATTGCCAACTTTCAGGTCATGAGAAATGGCCAATTTGTGTCAACAATGTCTGAATTTGTCATTGCTCATGACCTGAAAGTTGACGATCTATTTCATTTTCATTTTTCTAGTAATTCATAATAATTTATATTATTTCATATTAATTTTAAATAAATTATACTAATTTATATCAATTTACTATAAATTATATCAAATTACAAATTAATACTATTTTATATCAATTTTTTTTAATTCTATCAATTTATTAATTTTTATTAATTTATATCCATTTTCAATTATTTTTTACCAATTATTACTAAATACTACTATTTTTTACTAATTATCACTATTTTTACAAATTATTACTATTTTTTACTAATTATTACTAATTATTACTAATTTTTACTATTTTTACTAATTTTTACTAATTACCGCTAATTATTACTAATTATTACTAATTACCACTAATTATTACTAATTACCACTAATTATTACTAATTACCACTAACTTTTACAATTTATTACTAATTGTTACTAATTATCACTAATTATTACAAATTATCACTAATTATTACAAATTACCAGTAATAATTATAATTTTTTACTAGTTACCTCTAATTATTACTAATTACCGCTAATTATTACTAATTACCACTAATTATTACAATTTTTTACTAATTCATACTAATTTATTACTAATTACTGCTAATTATTAATAATTATTACTAATTATTACAAATTATTACTAATTATTACTAATTATTATTAATTATTACTAATTATTACTAATTATTACTAATTATTACTAATCATTACTAATTATTACTAATTATTACTAATTACCACTAATTTTTACCAATTCTTATTGGTTTATAACAATTTATAACTAATTTTTACTATTTATTTTTAATTATTACAATTTACAACTAATTATTACTAATTGCCAGTAATTATTATAAATTTTTACTAATTACCACCAGTTATTACTAATTACCACTAATTATTACAATTTTTTTACTAATTTTTTCTAATTTATTACTAATTATCATTAATCATTACTAATTATTACTAATTACCACTAATTATTACTAATTACCACTATTTTTTACTATTTTTTATTATTTTATAACAATTTATTACTATTTTTTTACAATTTATTACTAATTATTACTAATTACCACTAATTATTACAAATTACCCATAATTATTACAATTTTTTAATAATTACCGCTAATTATTACTAATTACCACTAATTATTACAATTTTTTACTAATTTTTAATAATTTATTACTAATTATCACTAATTTATTACTAATTGCCGCTAATTATTACCAATTACCACGAATTATTACTAATTACCACGAATTATTACTAATTACTACTAATTATTACTAATTATAATGAATTATTAGTCATTACAAATAATTATTATTAATTACTGATAATTTTAAAAAAATATTGAAAATTAAAACTATTTACTTTTAATTAAAAATATTACTGCAAATTGAAACTAAATGTTTCTAAAACTAATTAATGAAAAATAAAACTAACTAATTCTAATTAAATCTAATTACTACTAATTAATAATAATTATTACTAATATAATATAAAATAAATAAAATAAAAAATAAATACATTAAATAAATACCTTAAAACTGAATATTTCAACATATACAAAGCTTGAAAGTTTATCCACCGTAAAGTTTAAAACTTTCAAAAGTTTAAATAGAAGAATATGAGAGAATAAAAGGAGAGAAGAGTTTATAGAAGAATGAAATTGAGAAATTCCGAGGGAGGTATATATATGTTAGATGATTTGCGATGGGTCCCGTCACAAATAGTACCGCCGTTATTAATTACGACGATAGTAAAAAAGATTATTTGCGATGAGCCCCATCAAAAATACCCTCTGTCGACATGTTATTTGTGATGAGAGAAAATCCCGTCGCAAATAACTTAAAATGATGGAAAGTATTTGTGATGGGACCCGTTACAAATACTTTACTGTTGGCAGGTTATTTGTGAAGGTAGTAAACTTTAGTTGCAAATAACAAGAAACCCGAGATGGTATTTACAACAGAAGTATATCCCCATCGCAAATAGTCTTCCCGCGATTTGGCATGCACTACGCGCCAAAGGTATTTGTGACGAGAAGATATTCCCGTCGAAAATACTATTTTTATCAATTATTTGCGACGAGAATCGTATCCCGTCACAAATAGTATCTGTCGACGGACTATCTGCGATGGGTCAGTCACCCATCGCAAATAACCTATCACAAAAAACTGTTTTTCCTGTAGTGTAAGGTTTCTACTAGACTCTCTCTGATATCAACTGTAGCGACCTTGACCCTAATAGCCCAAAGACGACGTCTAGTTTATTACATTAGCATAAGATATAAGGAATCACATCCCAAAGGACTAAATAGTTTAGTAGTCTTGGTAAGCTAGATACATACATGATTCCAATATTACACTTGAAAACACAAATTGTAACATATTGTTTTTGAGAATAACATTATTCCCTCTAGCATATCCTTGCATAATAATCATAATACACTTCATGGATTCCTGGGGAAAAGAAACAAAATAAGGTTGAGCTTAAATGACCAGTAAGGGTTTAGTACAACAGAAGCTATTATGAATCAATACACATAATAAACATGGAAAGGTAAATAATTGAACACAAATGCCATTTAAATAAATTAATAAGGCATAATCAATATGGCAAGGTAAATAACTGAACACACATGCCATTTAAATAACTCGATAAGACATAATCAATATAGAAAAGTAAATAACTAAAAACACATCCCATTTAAATAAAAAATAGAGAATGAAATTCATCTATATATAATATCATTGTGAAAATATCATAGATAATAATAACTGAATTCTTAATGAAGTCAATGCTTAATTATTGAACACCATGATCTCAGACATCATGATACCTCTACCGTTAAGACCTTTCATAAGACAATTTAAAACTACAGGTAAAAAACCATTTAATGCTAACTTAATTTGTTTGTCTCATGAGACCTACCGACATATCGAGGGGCTATATAATGTCAGGCCCCACCCATCATTTCAGGTCTAAAGCCTTCCACTTATATCGAATAATCGATTTAATTCATGAACAATGTTCCTTATCATCAAATATTCATATTGAGTAAAGAATATAGATTTATAAATATTTCCCCAATTAATAAAATAACTTTAAAATTAAAACACCATATGTAGAAATGATATATATTTAAATAAATAAGAACATCCATAATAAATGATTTGGATAATTAGGGGAAATTCAATGTCCAATGATCATAGTAAAGTGAATATTTCAAGGGGCAGTTTATGATTTAAAAAATGAATCAAAAAAGTGAATGTCAATACTTAGACAAATGACCATAAACCATCCATAGAAATAATAAGGATGTTATTAATACAATATATAACCTTTGAAGTAATAATTAAGGGTTTTTTCCATTGATGAATACAAATAACATAAAAAGAGCTTTAAAAACTTTCTTGAGGAAAATATCCTTTTCATTTTAAAAATAACTTTCTAAAACATTTTAAAAATCATTTTCTTTAAAAATAAAATTTAAAAATTAATAATTTTTAGGAAAAAAATTCTCATTAAAAATAACCTTGTAAAATTTCAAAGTAATCTTCAAATAAATGACAGTCATGTCAGTGATTAATTTCATATATGACGTACAAGTTAAAAATAACATTCCTTTTGCATTATAAAAAGGTTATAAAAGTGTATTGATTAGAAAATGACAAGAATATTCCTTTGAAAACATTTTAAAAAAGGAAAAATGGGTAAAAAAATTTCTTTTATAAATCATTTTGAAAAGGTTAAAAACATTTTTAGAAAACATCATTTTGGAAGAAAACATATTTTTGACCAAAGAGAGAAATAATGCCATTTTTTTTAAAAACATATTCTAAAAAATTTTAAGTACACAATAGTGAAAAAATGGTACCATTACATGAAAATATCATGAAAAAACAGAGGATAATAAAATTAAATGGTTTTATTATATAATAATAAAATAATTTCCTTCAATAGAAATTCAAGAATAAACAATCTCAATTAGAATGAGATTGTGAAATAAACCCTTACAATGATCATAATGTTAAAGTGTGAATTAATCAATGAATTGATTATGTGTATCAACTATAAATACACATATAACAAGTGTAAATAAAATATAAGATAATAAAAATTCACTACACACATCATCTTTGAATATCATAGATGTCGAAGAAGTAATATAACCCAATGAAAGAAAATTGAGTTCTGAGATTCTTTACCACTTGGCAACTCTTAAGTAAAATTTCCTTGGATTTAATAATTCAAATTGAAACAAAATATACCATTAATTATTAATTAACCATGATATTACATGTCAAAGTGGTAGTTCATACACCATGTAAAAGAAATTTGTGCATAACATGAAAATGCGCCTCAATGAAAGGAAATTGAAACATAATCCCTTACCTAATGCTTAATTTTGGTTGAACGTGATTTAAACTCTTATATAGAAGTTTTAAAATTTTTATTAACTTATTAAATAACCATATTAATATTTATAATATCATATATTATCCTTTTATTACATCTTATCACCCGTTCGTTAACAGTCTTTCATTATTTTCATTGTTTCGGGCGTTAATTTCCTTGTTTCCTCATGCATATTTCGTCATGAAATATCTGGTTATTATGTATATTATATAGTTATATCATCTTTATAATAATAATAATGACATAATTATCATATTTATACATTAATTATTCTTGTAAAACTAACCATTAAAGATGGTTTTGAGAAATGAAGCACGTTACGATCATGGAGATAGTAGGTGTTACTCACACATGAGTAACGTTTCCATTTTTCAATGATCATTATGGAAATTAAGTAAGTACTATTTTAAATTTAAATAATTATAATAATATCATATATACCATATTATATACTTATATATACCATCAATTTGGTTTGATGATGAAAATAGAGTCACATCACTTCGTGAAGGTGGTAGTCTATACGCACATGAACGATGTTATCATCTTTACATGAATGAGAAGGAAATAAAGAAAATAATATATATTATCTTTAAATAATGATAAATATTTCATTAATATAATAAATATTTAATTTATATCACATATAATTATTGACTTTATCTTTATCACCTTCCATGTGAAGCATTAGTGAAAGATGAATCACATCGCTTCGCGAGGCGGTAGTCGGCCGTACACACGAGCAATGTTATCGTATCTCATATGGAATTAAAAGTAAATATATATATATATATATTATATAGTTAATATATAGGTATAAATATGTTATAAATATTATATATATAATTTATATCCATCACCATACCCAACCTTGAGAGTTGGAAATGGAAAAACAAACGACATCGGTTTGCGAGGCGGTAGTCCGCCTTACACATGAATGATAATTTTGTAACCCATTTGAAGGAATTTGAGATGGTTTTAGGTCATGAACATATTATAACAACATCCAAGTATATTTAAGATAATGAGGATATTATATTATAATAGTTTAATAAATATTGAATGGGATGAAAAAAGAAGTAAAATAATGATGCTCGTTGAAGAACATTACCTCCTTTTGGGTACCCTTCTTAGTTTAGCACTAAATACTTCCTAGGTTGGAGTTATGAATAAAATAAGGATTATAGGATTATTATAGGTATTTTAGGAAGTTATTTGGGTAGTTCTTGGCTGAACCAAAGTAGTTTGAAGGTGTGAAGTGGAGAGGAGAGGGGGTGGCCTTTTATAAGTGGGGGAGAGGACCCACTTGGTGTTTTTGAAAAGAATTGAGTGCTCCCACGTTTTTAATATGTCAAAAGGTTCCAAAATGGAACATTATAAAATATTATATGTTTAAATGTAGAAATATTTCTATAAAATAGTTTTAATAAAAATTTATAGTTCATTTTTACCATTATCTTTTAGTTTAACCCCCGATAAACCCATTTTTACCTTAACCGCAACAATTAATTCTTATTATATTCACAATTAATTTTGGTAAAAAATTAAGCTGAACTTATTATAAATTATAAATTATTCTGATTCCAATATATGTAATCCATTTTTAAAAATTCAATTCACAGAATTGGAAAATTTTAATTTAAAATTAATCCCGTAGACATGACGAGAAAGCGAATTTTTGAAGTGAAAATGTTTAAAAGCTTACAAAGTTTTTATATCTAAATTCAATATGAAAATGATTAAAATAAACTAAATTGGATTAATTTATATAAATTTTAATTAATTTTACTTTAAAATCAATTCAAAATATAATTTAACCTTATAAATTATTTAAATGAAGAGACAATTTTCAATTAAAATTCAGTATTTCTAATATTCATAAAAAATGAAACTTCTCAGAAAAATAAAAAAATTTAACCCTAAGATAATTTCAATATTTTTATTTCAAAAATAATTTTATTTTTTAATATAAATTTTATAAAATTTGTAAAATTAATTTTATATTCTATTTGTGAAGTGTGACTAAACTATCTTTTAGAAAAAAAATACTGTTTTTCGGAAAACATTTTTTTCTTTTAAATGATTCTTATTTCATTTATAATAAATAGATAATTAATAAACATGTGTAAAATATATATTTTCATAATTTAATAAATAATATTCATACCTCAAATTATAATGGTTAGGTGATAACTATCATATTAAATAATAATATTAATAGTATATTGTTGTTCTGTAAAACTCGATCATACGTGTAACGCAAGCCACCAAAGAAATTAAATTTATTCTAAAAGAAATATATTTTAAAGTCTTGAGGTGTTATATTATCATCAAATCTAGGTGTTTCATGTCACATAATCCATTTAATAAAATTTTATTTTTTTATAATTTTAGGGTGTTACAAATGTGATGCCTTTAGAATAGGAATTGAGGCTCTTTTGATGCAAGACTCTAAGCCTATTGTTTACTTTAGTAGGAAGATTATTAGGGATGAATTGAACTAATATTCCAATAAAAAATAAATATATTTGGTCAAAATAAATTTAGAAAATTGGAAACATTACTTGTGGCTAAAATAATCTGTAATCCATTAGGATCATGAAAGCCTAAAATTTCCAAGGTCATAAGGAAAGTTGAATAGGCAATGCACAATATAGATTGAATTCATTAAATTTTTTTATTATGTTATTAAAAATAAACAAGGGAAATAAAATTTTATCACTAATTCTTTGTCTAGGGTATATTTTCTCATCACTTTTATACATGCTAAAATAGTTGGTTTTGAAATGTTGAAAATCGTTTATGGGAAAGATGTTGATTTTTATGAAATCTAGAAATCATGTGAAGAACATGGGAAAAATAATTTTTATAATCATGATGGTTTTATTTTTTAAAATAATAAATTATGTGTTCTATATTGTTACATGCATGAATTTCTTGTTATAGTGACTCATAATGGTGGATTAATGGAGCAATTTGGGGTTGAGAAAAATTTATCCTTATCATGTGAACAATTTTATTAGACTCACATGTGTAGGGATGTGGCTAGTGTTTATAGAAATTGAAATTTGTGTAAACTTTATAAACCCAAAGTACATCCATATGGATTATACACCCATTTCCCACTGATTATCATCCTTTGGTTAATATTTCAATGGGTTTTGTTCTCAAATTTAAAATATCACAATCAGGTATCGATAACATCTTTGTAGTGGTGGAAAATTTTATTAAAATGGATAATTTATTACCCATTATAAAACTAATGATGCAACTTTCATTTTTGACATGTTTTTTAGGGAATTTGTAAGTTTTAATTGGTTACCTATGATAATTGTGAGTGATAGGGTTGTAAAATTCCTTAGTCAATTCTAGAGGACATTCTGGAATAAAATTGAAACCAAAATTTTGTTCTCAACCACCACACACCCAGAAAAAGACAGAAAAATGAGGTAGTTGATAAAAAACTTTCCACATTGTTGTATACCATCCTTATAATTTTTTTGAAACATTTTTAAAGATTCTTACCTCACATTTAATTTTCTTATAATCAGGTAGTTAATTCCACCACTAATGCTTCAACTTTTGAAGTTATGTATAGATTTAACCAATTGAATATACTTGATATTATTCATTTTCCTAACAAATAATTTTATAATGTTGAAGGTGAAAAAAGGAAAAAAATTTGCATGAGTTTGATGCAAAGTTTAAGGGTAACATTGAGCATAATAATGAATAAGTGGTGAAACACACCAACAAAGTTTGGTGGAAAATGGTGTTTTAACATGGAGAATGGATGTGGATAAAATTTAGGAAGGATAGGTCCCCAGAGAAAAGGAAATAAAAACATAATTGATAAGGAGATGGTTCTTTTCAAGTTCATAGAAGATCAATGATAATTCCTACATGATTGAGTGTCCTAATAGGTATTGAAATGTCAGTGCTATATTTAATGTTTTCAATATTTCTCCCTTCGAATTTTAAGATTCGAGGATGAATCCTTTTGATGAGGGAGGGGATAATGAGTATTTCAGAACACATACACATCGAGGAATTGAATATAGGCTTGATAAGGAGGGAGGAACACACATAAATGGAGAACACCCATTTCAAGTAATTTAAGGACCAATGATAAGATAAATTTAAATAATTATGGGGGACTTACATGGAGTAATCCTAAATATCCAAGGGGAGTCCCAATACATTTTCATGGGTTAAGTATCAAGTCCTATATTTACATTAATTAAGGAAAAAATGATTTTAAAAACCTAACCCATGGAATATTATGGATTTCAATCCCATTCTCCTGTGGAATCTTCAAAGTCAAAGTTAGATAATTGAATTTTAAAAGTGGTGGGATAATCATGGTTACTTTATAAAAGGGTGTGCTAGTTTTCTCTTAAATTCATGGGCATGTGCCAAAATTTTCAAAAGTATCATTTTGGAATTTTGACTTGTGGAATCTAGGGTTTAGAAAATTTTATCACTTTTTGGATATAAATATCCACCTATTATACTATTGAGATCAACATTAATGAGAGTATTATTACTATGGTTAGTATTTTTGAAACCATTTTGTTCTTAATTCTTAACTTATTAAAGGATTGGTCATCATTTATGGCATATTGTAGCTGAAGTTCTTAGTGAAAAGTTCTCTTTGAGTTCTACCTCAACCAAATATTCATTATTACTCATTTACACCATCCATATATATTCTCAATTGTTTTATTTTGAATATATATGTGCTCAATAAATGAACATTGAACATGATTCCTAAGATATTTCCAAGTAGGTATTATGCTGGTTAACTCAAATCTGACCCCTATACCAACAGTTTTATAAAAACCATTGGTATTGGGGCATCCCGATGACCAGTATACCAATGGTTTTGGGAACCATTGGTATATCATATGCCAATGATTCCTAGGGATATACCAATTATTTAAAATTCTTTTTATAGATTCATTTTCCATAAGTGACATCCATATGAATAATAAAGGTTTCTTAAAGCTATTAGAAGTTTTTTACATCTCTGTATTATGGGAAAAAATTATTTCTATTGGAAAATTGGATTATATAGGCTATGGAACCAACTTTTAAAATAGGGCATGTAAAGTTACCCATGGATACATAGTGCCTATAAAATAAGTAAAGGATGGAACTCTTTACTTGACCATAAATTCATACAGAATTATAATGGTCATAATTTCAACTTTTGATGATCTGGAAGCATAGTAATGTAGGTTTGATTACCTCTATGAGAAGAACATTAAGGTTATTAAGGATAAGGGTATACTGAAACTTGATAAAAAAATAGAAAGTGTAAAAGTTTTGTGTTGGGGAAGTAGAAAAGAGTGTCTTTCAACTTAGATAGTTGGAAGCCTAATGATCAGAAGTTGGAGCTTGTATGCTCATATGTTTTGGGGACCCACCACTATTCAATAATGTGGTGGTTTCCTTTAATTTCCTACTTTCATTGATTATTATACAAGGAAAGTATGGATTTACTTCTTGAAACATAAATATAATGCATTTTAGGTGTTTTTTAGTGGAAATATTTGATATAAAGGGAATGAAATCGAAATTTGAAGTGTATCTAGGTGGAAAATGATAGCGAGTACACCATACAGTACTTCCAAAATTTATGCAAGGAAGGAGTATGACATTAGAAGACAGTTCTTGTAAATACAAAATAGAATAAAGGGGTTGAAATAATAAATCATACTTTTATAGATAAATATAGGAGTATAAGGGTTCACTTGGGAATACCTATGGTGATTTGGGAAAATTAAATCAACACAATAGCTTATCTCACCAACAAAAGTCTAGTAGTGGTAGTTAGGTAGGAACTTTTAGAGGAGACATGGTCTATAAAATTACTAAAAGTTCATTATCTCAGACTCTTTGATAATTTATCATATATACATGTAAATGATAAGGATAGAGATAAAATTTAATCAAAATCCAAAATGCATTTTTTCCTTGGTTATGCAGATTAAAATTTTGGATATCAATTATGGTATTGTGAAGGAAAACAAATCATTAGGATAAAATATGTTCTCTTTAATGAAAAAAATCCATGGAAAGATAAAAAATTCACGAAGTAGGAAGTTGAAGAAAAATAAAATTTTTAAGTCTAGGTTAATTAGAGCACCAATAATTTTCAAAAAAAAAGAGAACTCATATGTAAGTGTAGAAAGAACCAAAATTATAGGATTATAACCATAAGAAAGACCAAAAAGTTTAAGGGAATTTGAGTATTGAGTGGGAGCACTAAAATTACCTACCCCAAAAGTTTGGTTATCAGAAATTCAAGTATCAGTAGGGAGATTTGAGCTAAGTATCCCAAAATAGATGATTCATTTAAGGAGATCAACCAAAATCACAAGACTAGTTTAAATACATGGGGATGATATGATTTTTATACTCCTAATGGATGCAGTATAACATCAAAATATAGATTAAGAAACTTTATTAGTGACTTTAAGTAGTGGGAGTTATCCATTAATGAGAATATGGATTCCTTAAAGTTTAATATAACTTGGAAGATAACTAAACTTATGAGGGTAAAAAGGCACATGATAATAAGTAGGTTTAATTAATTAAGGGATAATTTAATGACATAAAGTGATAAAAATCATGACTGATGGTGAAAGGGTTTCAATGGAAGGAAGGAATATATTTCTTAGAAATCTTCTCATCAATAGTTAAACATTCTACCATCCAAACAATGCTAATAATGATTACATCAAAAGATATGTTTTTGGATTATAATGATGTCAATACCACTTTCCTTTATGGTGATTCATAGGAGGAGATCAACATGTAACAACTGACAGGTTTACCAATAGAAGGGAACCACAGTTTTTTATGTAAGATGAAGAAAGTCTTGTATGGATTAAAGAATTCACCTCGATATTATATTCATAAATTTGATTCATTTATGTTTGAATAAGTGTTCAATAGGTGAAATACATACCATTTATATTACCATAAGTAATAAGAATATGGAAATTTCATTATATTTTTTATCTATATGGATAGAATATTGATAACTGAAATGGATGATCAGAAAATATAAATGTTGAAGTATGATTTTTCTAGAATATTTAAAATGAAAGATCTTAGACAGAAAAAGAATATTTCGGGGATGAAGATCAAAAGAGATAGGAGCGACAAAAATTTGGTACTATCTTATATATATTATATTCTGAAGATCATTGAAAGGTTTGGGATGTCCAAAATTAATACAATCTCTACCCCTCTTTCCACTCATTTAAAACTATCTAAATCACTTTCACTAGTAACCAAAGTTGATGCTAAGTACATGGAAAAGCTACCATATGCATTAACGATCAAAATTTTAATGTATGTAATGGTTTTCACTCGACTAAACATTTCCAATGTAGTGGTAGTTGTGAGTTAGTACATGGAAAATTCAAGGAAAGTATACTAGGATGCTATGAAGTAGATCCTCCTATATTTGAATAGAACAGAAAATCAAATGTTTTTATTTAAAATAGTTGATCCATTACCAGGGTTTTGGACTCATATTTTGCAAGTGACATAGATACAAGGAAAAGTACAACCAATTTTGTGTTTAATTTTAGAGGAATCACTATCATCTATTCATCAAAGTTTAAATAACATATTACTCTAAGTTAAATGGAATAATAATATATAGACACAATAGAAGCTGGGAAAGAAATGATATGGTTGAATAAATTGATGAAGGAGATTATAAGGAGTCAGGAAGGAGAAATGCTTTACTATGACAACCAAATCATAATTCACTTGGATAAAAATATAATATTACATGATTGGATAAAGTATATAAACCTGAAGTATCATTTCATTAGAAATTTTATAGAGGAAAAGGAGATGGAGCTACAAAAGATAGCGGGAAACCAAAATCTGGTGAACATATTCACTAAGGTGTTAGTGAAAGAAATCCTGAGGCAACATCAATCCTCCATGGGAAAAGGGTTAATGAAGAAAGGAAAGGAATGGGGAATGTCTCACATTACAAGTATTAAATATTTTCCAATATTCCCTAAAATATACTTCTAGTTGGAGTTTTTTTGGTGGTGAAGTTGTTTTGGTTCACTGGAATTTCATCCATGATAATTACATTCATCATAATTTCATAAAATGGATTATGGGATGAATTTTAGGAGTATAAAATAGCAGTAGAACTTCTCTAATTACAATAGGTCCATCAGAATTTTATATTTACTAATAGTTCTATGGTGAATTTCTAGAAGGACTAGAAGTTCAACATGAATTAAGTGTCACTAGGTTGGTAATCAAGATTAAGTAGTCATTCTTTATGATTCATGATTTCTATGGAGAAGATATTATAGGTTGATTGGTTATATTTTAGTATATAAGTGAGTGGAACCTTCAGTATAATTTTTTTTTTCAACTGATCATTTATTGTATATCTAAGAAGTTGGTGGTGATTACTTATATTTTTAATTTTTTATAATCACCTGTAATATTCTAGTTATAATAGAAGCAAGCAACAATGTTTTTCCCCCGTGCATGTAATAAAAAATCCTAAGAACATTAAACTATATGATCTTCATTTCTTTCTATATTTCCATTTCATATTTTACTATTGAATTTATTTTAGATTACTTTGTTATTTTTCTATTTTGAGGTGTGTGTGAGGATGATTTTGTGTGGTGGGTTGTGTGAAATGACTTCTTACTTTTGGTACACTCGGTCATGGGTAAGAGAAATTATAGAGATTGGTTTTCTAATACATATAGTCTCTTACATATGATCTTCTGGTGGAATGATGTGTAAGAATCCAGTGGTCTTATTAGAAGCATGAATTAGTTTTTCATAGGATCATCCCTAATAGTGAAAAAACATTACACTACTTGGAATCTACTATATTAGTAGGTTGGGAATATTTTTACGATACTTGAGACTTTTCCTAATTATAACCATTTTCCATTAATTTAATAAAGTATTATAGAATTCCCCATTGATTAGGATATCTTTCGAACCACATAAAAACTTTTGTTGTTATTTTTTCCTTTTCTTATTTTAATTTTTGTCTTTTTAGAAGTTCTTTTTTGGTTTGTATGAGTGTGATGTGGTGTGGTGACTTGGGTGGAAATTTTCTTCCATCATCTGATGAATTGAGATAACAAGGTTAAATATGGTCATAAAATATGGGACTTTGTTTCTATTTGTGTAAAATATAGTATGTTAAATTCTAGTCAGGAGGTTTTTGGACCCCCAACAAGCGGTATCAGAGATTAGTTGTAGAGTTCAATATGACCAGACCCTAGACAAGGTGTTATAGAGATCGGTTTAGTAGCATCATCTTACCCTTATCCTTGAGGTTAATTCTAGTAAGTTATTCATTATTCCATTGACATGATTTATATTCATTGGGAGTTCATTGTATCTATATATTATAGCATTTAATGAGGGTAAAATTTAGATATAGAAGTTTGATGGGATGAATCTTGGATTTTAGAGGATGCAGATAAATGAAAATTTACTGTAGAAAAATTCGGATCTTCTGTTGATGTGTACCAATATAGAAGCGAGAAATAAGTAATAATGGAAAATACTTGACAAGAAAGCACTGGGGTTGATTCATATGTCACAAGCCTGGAAAATTCCCTACAACATCCATAAAGTGGAGTTTTCTTAAAAATTCATGAATAAACTTTTTGATATGTATATGAAGCTAAAAATAATGAATAAAGTGTTCCTATTGTATAGGCTAGTCAACATGGTAATGTTGGTAGTAAAGATGGAAGTTTATTATGTCAATGACTTCAACATGACAAAGATTCAATTGAAATTAGGGAAAGTGAGGTTTAGGGATCCAAAGTGGGAATTGTTTTTACTTTCATCATTCCAGGAATAATGTAATATGATGGTTACCATGATGAATAGTTCAAGTGGAAAGATAAAAATAGTGATTTTTTATGCTATTGATCTTATTTTGAATGAGTAAATTAATTTTAAAGAGATTAAATCAACTACCTGAAATGCATATAGCACTAAAGGATTAGGATGTTTCACAACACAAAAGGGTTATAGAAATATGAAAGTAGGAAGAAGTCAAAGCCAGATAATCTTGATAGAAGGTGGTCTCATGTATTGGAATTATGGGAATAAAGGTCATCTACAAAAAGATTTTAGTGAGCGAAGAGTTAATTCTGAAATATATGCTTCAGAAAGTGATTCTAAAAATCCTGTATCGAAAGATACGAGAGGTAAGTTAATGAGTGCTAACAATTAAATTAAGTATTATATTATAGACTCATGATAATATTTTCACTATATATATAAGAGAGTGAGTATAAGGAATTATACTTTCATAAGGTTCATAAAGGTGCATCTTGAAGATAATGGATCACTTGATATTACAGAAAAGTGTGTTGTTTCCATTCAAAAAAATAATATAAGTTTACTAAAGTTTTAATGAGATCCACACATACTATGGCTAAGGATGAAATTTATTTCAGTAGTACAATTAGACAATTTGGGTTTTTGTACAATTTTTTTGGGTGGAGTGTAGAAATTCACATGTATTTTCATGGTGGTGGTCAAAGGAGTGAAAGATGGAACATTGCACCTAATTGGAGTTTTAGAAGGTGCAATGCATTATGGAATGAACATATTGGTTACTTAAGTGAGAAAGGAATGAAATTACTTAATGGTAAATTAATATTGAAGATCATAATAACTGATTAAAAAACATGTGGATAATACACTCTTATAAAGTAGTGGAAGGTTTCATTCCAAACAGAAGGCAAGATGCCAAAGAATCCAAAGTTAGAGCTGGTTTATATAGATGTATAAGGGAAAAAATGGTTCATTCTCATGGAGTTTCACTATTTTATGTTACCACCATAGATGATGATACATAGAAGTTGTGGGTGTTATTTCTCAAGAAAAATTATAAAGTTTTTATAACCTTTATTTGATAGAGTTCCATAGTGGAAAAGAAGACTGAAAGTAAACTAAAATTTTGATGTCTAAAAATGATGGGGAGTATAGAAGTAGGGAATTCATGTGGTTTTTATTACATAAAGGCATATAGTTTAAGAATATAATACTTGGAACTATATAAAAAATAGAGTTTATAAGAGGATTAATTATACTTTAGTGGAAAGGGAAATGAGGGTGAGGATATGTGTTGGTTTTCCTAAGGAATTTTGGGTAGAAGCTATGAATTGTGTTGTCTATATGGTGAATATAAGTCCATCAACTCCACCAAGGAAGGAAATTTTATAATCCTATTGGTCCATAAGGAATATTTAAATTTATCATATAAAAGTATTTAGTTCACTCACTTACATACATGGTGGTTATATGGAAATGGATAAGCTAGAGGCTAAGTCCCGATCATGTTAATTTTTAGGATATGGAAATGAAGACTTATAATTTTGGATCTAGGATGACAATACTTGGAAGGTTTTCATAAGTCTTGATGTTATATTTTAGGAAGAGATCTCATGGAAATATTGAAACCAATTAGAAGTTATATATGAGAACAAAGTATCATCACAAGATAAGGTTTGATAGAATGAAAGTCCAAAAGTTACAAATATTCTAGAAATTTTAGGGGGTATAATAATACTAGAAACACCATATTATCTAGAAGTGGAGGTCAAGTTTCTATAGTGTTTCTAAGGATAGAATTATCAAATATCTAAAGGACTTAAAAATCTTGAGGAAGAGATACAAATAGTGAAGTTACAAAAATAGTGGTTCTAGAAGGAGCTAGGTTGTAAGTAAAATTATATAAGTATTATAAGATTCAATTCCAAGTGAAAAAATAAAAAAGTAACTTGAAATATTTATTCTCATGTATGATGAAGAACTTAATATCCTAGAAGAGGTTGTAAGTTTTAATGATTCAAGTTAGTGGTACTTATCCATAAGATATTCAATGGCTTCCTTATATGTTTTCAAGACATGAGATCTAATGGAATGAACTAATGGGAAGAGAGTAATCCAGAATAAATGGGTTTATTAGATGAAGTAGGAAGATGATGGTATACATAGGTACAAGGAAAGGTTGTTTTTGTAAATGGTTTAAAAAAAATTAAAGGTTTATATTTTTTCAAGATCTTTTCTCCTTTTGTTAAACACATGACTATCCGGATGATGCTCAATATATATTACATATAAATTTTACATATGGAGTAGTTAGATGTGAAGACTATGTTTCTTTATTGAGACTTAGATGAGGAGATTTACATGGAGCTACAAAAAGGTTTCATGGAAAAATATAACCAAAATATCATGTACAAGTTAAGTAGAATCCTTTATGGGTTGAATCAAGCACCAAGATAGTAGAAACAAAAGTTCAATGCCTTTATGGTTGAATAAATGTTCATACAGAGAAATAATGATCATTATTATTACTAAAAGGTGTTTTATAATGTAATTTTCATGAAATTACTTCTCTATGTTGATGATATTTTTATTTATATATTGGTGAACTAAAGGATCAATGAGATAAAGTTTGATTTTTCTAAATGTTTCAAGATGAATAATCTCAATCTAGAAAAATGGATTTTGGGGATGTGAGTTATAAGGGACATAAAATCTATAAATTTGTTCCTGAATCAATATAATTACATCTTGAAGGTGGTGAAATGATTTAGGTTGATTAAGGAGAAACCAGTTACCACTCTTATATTCAGAAACATTAAGCTAAGTAAGGATAAGGGTCCTATAATGCAGAAAAGAGTATGAATACATGGAGATGGTTCCTTATGAATTGAAAGTCAAAAAATTATGTGTGTTATGTTTTATACATGGTTTGACATTACACATACAATGGGAGTTGTTAGAAAGTTCATGGAAAATATGAGAAAAGTACACTGAGAAGAATTAAACTAGATCCTCTAGTATCTAAAAGGTTTAGAAGGTTTGTATATTTACTTCAGAACAAATGAAACACTTTAGGGGTTTTCATATTTATACTTTGATGGAGATGCAAACAATCGATGGAGAATCACTAGCTATGTGTTTACTTATAGAGGAATAATTATGAGTTATATGTTTAAAATTCTACCAGTATTTGCACTTTAAATAATGGAAGAATAGTAAATTGAATTAACTAAATTTGGGAAGGAGTTGATTTAGATAAATGGGTTGATGGTATATCTCCAAATAAGGAAGGAGGTTGGGATAATGTTACGTGATTCAAAAAAGTATGATCTAATTTTCCAATAATTTGATTTTTCATTATAGGATAGTGCATATTTAGTTTAATTATCACTTTATCCATAAGTTTTTGGAGGAAAAAGTGTTTGATCTAGTAAAAGTTGATAGAGTTTTGAATCTGGAAGATATATTGATAAAGGTTGTAGTTTGGGATGTGTTAAGGTGGTATTGTGCCTCTGTTGGGCTGGGATAACTGAAAGTATGGTGGGATAATTATATAGCTAAAAAGTAATATTTATATTAGAAGGAGTTTTTTAGATACTTATGGAGGACTTAGTAGTGAAGCTTGAAATTGATTCTCAAGTGAGAGATTTTTAGGTTTAACTATGTGAAAACCATTTTTTGGAGAAGTAATTAGAACTTTATAAAGGATAAATTATAGAATTATAATTCTTTTATCCTTGATATAGATGGTAGAGCATAAATGAACAACATTAAAATGTCTAGAAGTATGATGACTAGAAGAAATAATAACACAAGTTGGAAGTTGGAAGCAGGCAATTAGAAGATACCTTGACGAGTCTTATGAGGATGTATAGTGGTATTAAGGACTTGTGTAAGGGTAAAATTTGGGAATATGTAAAGATTTATTTTCAAAGTTACATAAGGGTTCTTGACATGTATGATGGATACATATGGGTATTCAAAAGAATATATAATAGTAAACTCATGGAGTTTACAAAAGTGAGTAATATTCAATGAAAGAGGAAGTTAAGGTAGTGAATGTATTTTACTGAGTGTAGGGATTTCCATAAAGATCAGATCCGAGTGTACATATTCTCTATGAAGATAAAAAGGTAGTGACAACCAATTACACATGTTAGAATATACTATATTAGTAGGTTGGGAACATTTATTCTAGAAATTAAAACTTTTTTTGAGTGTAATTATCTTACATTACTTTAATAAAAATATTAAAAAATTCCCACCCATGGGTTAGGAAATCATCTGAACCATGTAAAACATGTTTTTTCGTTTTTACTTTGATTATTTATATCATTTTCTTTTCAAAAGTTCTTATTTGGTTTGTATGATTGAAATTCGGTGTGGTGACTTATGTGTAGTTTTTATTCTAAGTTCCAGTGCATCATGATCGTGAGTTTCATTCTGATTGGATGTTATGGGACTTTGTTTCTACTTGTGTAAGTTCCAGCATGTTAACTTCTGGTTGGGATATTCTTAGACCCCTAACAACACACACACACACATAAATGTGTGTGTGTGTGTGTCTGTGTGTTCGGATATATATAGTCACATTTATATAAAAATACTCTATCTCTCTGACACACACACACTCACACACATATTTTTCAATATATCTATATATTATATATAGATATATATATATTAGAAATTACACATGTGTATATATATATTTATTTTATTTTATTTATGTATGTTACATATTTGGTTTATAATTTATATTTGGTTTATAAATATATATACATTTACATTCATGTTCATAATTTTTATACATAAAATTTTCTAATGAATTTATTTATTTATTATATATATATATATGCATACATGTTTATTGTGCTTATAGTATATGTATATATATATATTGTGTAATAATTTTTATAGATAATATATATGAACATATTCATATATATGTTTTATAGTGTCTATATACATATGTTTTATAATGTATATACATATATATGTGTGTTATATGTGTGGTATTTGTGCATGTGTGTCCATAGTGTTTATATAAATATATTATTTAGATAATATGGTATATATATATATATAATTATATATTGTGTTTCTAATATATATATATATATATATATATTTATACATTGTATATTTATATTTATATACGCGTGTCATATATATATATGTGTGTTTTATATTATATATATATATGTTAATATTTACATATATGTGCATGAGTATGTGTGTATGTGTGTGTTTATAGAGTTTTATAGAAATATATGTTAGTTATATTAAATAGTTTTAGGATTTTTTTACCAAAATAGGATGAATATGTGTCGAAAATAGATGGATATTAATCGTATGATTAGAGAGTGTGATGAAGGTGTCAAATAGTTTATCAAATTTGAAACAGTCAATGAAAATAACCCTTCTCAATCCATATGTTTTTGTCTACATTTTTATTATTCAAAGAGAATTAGTCCCATTGAACTGGAAGAACATTTGATTTGTTATGAAATTAGTCAGAGTTACAAATGTTGGACTAAATAGAAAGAAAATGTATCTAGAAAATGGAACAAAAATACATTTTATGAGTCATTAAATATTGGTACAAGTATATATGATGACGTATATTGTATTGAGAAAATTATAATTATGGTTGAATATTAATTTAGATATTGTTCAAAAATGTTTTAGAAATTTAATAATTGTATAGACATGCTATTGTTTAATGGTTATATAAAATATACAACACTATCAACAATATTAAAACTATATAACCTAAAAGCAAGCAACGAATGAAGTGATGCTAGTTTAGTAGAGAAACTTCTTTTGTTGAAGGATATGCTTCTAGATAAAAATGATCATACCTTTAAAACATATTATGCTAAAAAATGTTATGTTAGATGGGTATGAGCTATAAAAAAATACATGTTTACCTTAACCACTGTATATTATTTTTGAAAGAGTATGAATCTCTACAAAAAAGTCCCAAGTGCAATGCATCTCAATACAAGAAAAAAAACAAAGTCTGTCAAAATCTTCATGTTACTTTCCTATCAGTACCATATTTAAATGGTTGTATAAAAGTTTGGAGACTTTAATTCAATTGACATGGAACACAGAGAATAATCTTTGATAATAAACTATGGTACCCAAAATATGCTCCTCAATGGAATAAAATTGACAATTAGTATCCTAAATTTGGGAATTATTCACAAAACTTTAAACTTTCATTATCTATGGATGACATTAATCCTAAAGGTGTACAAAGAATCACTCACAACACTTGTCTAATTATATTGGTAAATTATAATTTACCCCCATGGTTATTCATGAAGTGAAAGTATATTATGTTATCACTTCTTGTTTCAAGACCAAAATATCCTCGTAATGATATTTACATTTATTTTGATCCACTTATTGAAGATTTTATTTTGTTACAGGATACTACTATTATACTTTATTATGATCATAAGAAATAAGATTTTTTTAGAGAGATATGTTATTTGGTATAATAAATTACTTCCCTTATTATGGTAATTTTTTAGGGTACAATATTAAAGGGAGGTTAGGGTGTATTATATATGAAGAAGGAACATACTCACCTAGTTTGGAACATTTTATGAAGACTATATACCTTTTACATTGAAGGTTTTTAACTCAACGAGATCAATATTAATCATGGATGGAAATTTTTGATGGGAACTTAGAATAAGGATTGTAACCTTCTCCATTAACAAGCAAAGAATAACCTATGAAGATAAAGTATTTCATAAATATTTTTAGTAAAACATTCTCTAAAATTATTCTAATGATGGGTTAGAAAAAGAAATCATTTTTTGAACTTATTTATTGAAAGAGTTTGTATGTCAGACATTTTCTAGATGTCATGCATATATAGAAAAATGTTTGTGAAAATGTAATAAGAACATTGGTATATAAACAAGGGAAAAATGAATATATATTTAAGGATAGGCAAGACATGATTGAAATGGACATTATTGAGTATTTAGTGTTGGTGAATGAGGGGAAATGAAATTTTATTCCATTAATGGTTCACACTCTTTCTAGAAAAGAGATATTTTAGTTTTTTTAACTTTTTAAATGGTGTAACGGTCCTAGAGGGGTATTCATCAATATCAATAATTTTGTATTGATGAATGAACTAAATTTAACATGATTAAAATCATATGTATGTCATGTTTTGATTTGAGATTTTGTATCTATAGAAATATGGTGAATATTTCCAAAAAATATCTGGCACACGATAATTAAGATATGTTTTTATTTTTAAAATCAATATCTAGAAAACATATTGATATAGTTAAATTTTCAATTATGGAAAAGTGTTTTTTTCACTTTATGTGGATTAGATATGTTCTTCCCACCATCATTCTTTGATATCATAGTTCACTTGACAATTCATTTGATAAGGGAGATCCAACTTTATAGCCCTTTTTATTTCATATGGATGTACCCCATTGAACACTATATGAAGATATTTAAAGGTTACACCAAAAATAAAAGTTTTCCATAAGTTCATATTTTGAAGATTTATATTATAGAATGAGCCATTTAATTATATATTGAATACCTATCTAATGTGGATAACATTGGTCTTCTTAAATCTTTCTACACTAGGTACATCAAAGGTGAAAGACTTTTAGAAATAGATGGCATGATAATATTCATAATATATTTACAACTAAATCACCTATATGTTTTTCATAATAGTGAAGAGGTTGTTCCATCCATTCAAACTCATAATTATATTCATCGGAATTTAAATTCAATAGGGCCTGAAGTCTAGATATAAAATACACACAAACAATAATTTATTAATTTTACATTTAACTACATTCATGATAAACATAGTACAATTCAAAATATCAGAGTCAATTTTTTGGTTGAAGCGATTCATGTTTTGGGTTTCAAATATAGAGATCCAATTTATGAGAATATGTATTACTTTTAAATGAAAAAATATGGGAGCTTGAATATACAATATATAATGTTCCAATTTTATGATGTAGATGGGTTGATAATAACATGACAAGAATATTTGATGAATTAGGATTTGTAAAAGTCAATTTTAGTAAGTAATGATACAAATATGATCCCTTCATAATGGAATCACAAAAATTGGAGATTTTGTATACCTGAGATCCTAAAAATTACAATTAGTCCATTGTACTTTTGGAAAAAATACAAATACACAATCAGCTATTAATTCATTGGAGGATGATCCTTTCCTTGAAACATCATAGAGATTTCATGTTGGACCCAGTGTATATGATTTCATGTATGTTAGATGCGAACATAAATAGAAAATTTGGATAATATATAAAATAGGAAAATGACCTCAACCATTAAATAAAAAACAAAATTGAAAAATGCAAGTATCTGGTTACTTGAATTTTAATATATAATATGTGTTCTATTCATGCGATTTGTATTAAATAAGAAGTTTATGTATTGTAACTTTTTATATAACTTTTAGTGAAAATAATACCTTCTTCACATTAATATATTACTCACCTCGATATAGGAAAATCTTGAAATGGAATTTATATGTACTTTATTTATTTATTTTTATTATCTCTAACTATCATTATTAATAACATTAATTTTAATTACATGCACTAAAAATATTATCGGATGACCTGGAATATGAATTCATTTTTTAATTAAAAGAAAAATGTTTCTTGAGAAAGTATATATGTAACCGTGTTTGTATCATATTATCAATAACTAATTTGTGGTTTTTGTGAAATCCAACCAACACACCAAGTAGATCGAGTTCATTTTGTAAGAATAAATAGATATTTGTTCATACAAAAATGGACTCGATGTGCTTGGTGTGGTGGTTGTATTTGAAAAAATATACCACCTAGTTATTGAAAGTGTGATAAAAATATAATTGGTTAGACTAGTCAGCTGTAAATGTATATATGAGGAATGTTAACAAAGTTTTTGTTTTTAATTATTGATGTATTATTACTACTAAAATTTTAACCATTTGGTTTTTATTATAGATATTTATATAAAAATTATGGAGTCACCAAAAAAATTTATAATCTTTTTGGGATTTTTATGTCTCTATATTCATTCTTGAAAAGGTATTTATCTAGAGTTTATTTTCTTTATTTTAGTTTCATGCATTTAACATGCATGTTTTCAACATAAAAATGATATTTTTATTCAAAACATGCATTACACACTCAAAACCAATAAAATTATCCTAGATTAACATGAAATTCTAGGGTAATGATCATCAATTAATTTGTGACATGTAGGAATAAACCACTCATCATTCTGACAAGCTGTGTAGTTAAAATGACCTAAAATATATTTTTTTATTTTAAGTGGTGAATTTGTTCAAAACACGTATCACATACTCAAAACTAATCAAATATTCTTTGATTATCATCAAAATATATGATAATTATCTTTGATTAATTTGTAATATATAATAATTAACCACATGTCATTTTGATATGCAGGGTGGATAGTGTGTCTGAAAGTGCATGTTTTCAATATAAAAATGACATTTTAGTTAAAATGCATATAAAATACTCAAAACTGATAAAAATTGCTTGGATTATCATTAAAATCTATGAAAACATTCATTGATTCATATGTGATATTTTGGAATTATCCACACATCATTTTGATTCATTTATTATTCATAATAATATAAAATGTATTTTTTTATTTAAGTGTTAAATAAGGTCAAAACATGCATCACATACTCAAAACTAAGAAAACATGCTTATATTATTGTGAACTCTATGAAAAAATTTGTTGATTCATTTTTAACATATAATAATTAACTTCACATCATCCAAACATGAGGTGTGAATTATGTGATTGAAATTGTGTGTTTTCAATATAAAAATAACATTTTGGTTCAAAATACTCGACACATACTCAAACTTAGGAAAACGATGTCATATTTTCATGAAACTCTAGAATAATGATCATTGATTCATTTGTGGAATGTAGGAATAAACTAAAAATAATTATAAAGTGAAATATATTCAGAATTACCTAATTTGAATTTTTTCTATTACAAGTGTTAAATAAGTTCAAAACATGCATCGCATATTCAAAACTGATCAAATACACTCAGACCATTGTCAAAATCCATGATAATGATTTTTGATTAATTTGTAACATGTTGTAATTAACCTCACATAATTTTTATGTATGAGTTGGATGGTGTGACTGAAAGTGCATGTTTTCAATATAAAAATGAAATTTTTGTTCAAAATACATCTCACATACACAAAACTGAGGAAACTCACTTAGATTGTCACCAAACTCTACAAAAAAAATATTTGTTTCATTTTTGACATATAGGAATTAAATGAAAGTCATTCTAATGTGTTGTGTGGTTGAAATAACCTAAAGTGAATTTTTTATTTTAGGTGTTAAAATAGTTCAAAATGCACATCACATACTCAAAACCAAGTAAATGGGCTCTTATTATTGTGAATCTCAATGAAAATGATCATTCATTCATTTTTGGAATGTAATAATTAGTCAAACATCATTCAAACATGTGGTGTAGATGGTATGGATAAAAATACATGTTTTTAATATAAAAATGATATTTTAACTCAAAACACATTTCACATACTCAAAACCAAGAAAAAGATCTTGGATTATCATGAAACTTTAGAAAAGAGATCTTTTATTCATCCGTGACCTATAGGATTGAATTGCATGTCATTCTGACACATGGTGTTGTTGAAATGATTTAAAGAGTATTTATATATTTTAAGTGTTAAATAAGTTCAAAATGCACATCACATATTTAAAATTTAGGATATGAACTTGGATTATCATCAAAATCTACAATAATGACCATTGATTCATTTGTGACATATAGGAATTAACTGCACATCATTCTAATATGTAGGGTGCATAGAATGACCGAATTTGCATTTTTCACTTTCAAAATAGTTTTAAATTTATTAAGTGTTTTTAATAATATAAATATAGTTTATTATTACTTATATATGTTTATTGTTTCAATTACAGGAACACTTATAAGGTTTTTTTAAAAGTTATAAATTTTTATATTCATCGATATACTACACAAAACATATTTTTGTATTTATAAAAGTTGGAATAATAACTTCATGTATGATTATGTAGTGAAATGATAATATTTATATATTATATCACTATTAGAATTCAAGGTATTTGCGACGGGATCCCATTGCAAATAGGCTTTAGCGACGGGGCCCCATCGCAAATAACCCGTTGCAAAAAACGTCGTCGCAAATAAGTCTTCGATTATATACTTTATATATATATAAGCTCTTTTGTGATGGGACCGCCGCAAATACTTTTTTTGCGACGGGCCCGTAATCTCGTCGCAAATGTTTTTTGAAAATATTTTTTTAGATTATTTGCAACGGGCCCGTCACAAATAGTATTTGTGACGGGCCCGTAATCCCATTGCAAATACCTTTTTTAAGAAAAAATTATTTAGACTATTTGCGATGGGATCTCGTCGCAACAGATCCCATCGCAAATAATAAATAAATTTTTAAAAAAATAAATTTAATAAAATTATGATTATTGAAAAATTAATTTTAATATTATTAAAATAATAAAAAAATAAAAAAAATTAAAATTCTTAATATTCATAAAAAAATATAAAAAAATCGTAAAATATTATTATGATTATTGAAATATTAATTTTAATATTATTAAAATAATAAAAAAATAAAAAATATTAAAATTCTCAATATTCACAAAAAAATATAAAAAAATCCTAAAATATTATTATGATTATTGAAAAATTAATTTTAATATTATTAAAATAATAAAAAAAATAAAAAATATTAAAATTCTCAATATTCACAAAAAAGTTTAAAAAAAATCATAAAATATTATAATAAATATTATTATTATTATTGTTATTATTATTATTAGTAAAATAAATAAATATTAAAAAATATAATACTGAAAAAATATATTTAATAAAATTATGATTAATTAAACAATAATATTAATATTATTAAAATAATAAAAAAATAAAAAATATTAAAATTCTCAATATTCACAAAAACAAATCATAAAATATTAAAAATTAAATTATGTAATAATCGCACCGATATAAAAGACAGAAACTGTAAATAGTTCATATTACAACAAATTTAAATTCAAATGTTTTTGACATAAAAAAATCACTGGAGGGGGGGTCGTCTTTTGGAGGAGGTGTAGGAGCTGAAGGATCTGGTAGAGGAAACTCCATCCCTAAACTATGATTCAGACGGTGTATGTACTCCATCTACTCGTGATGCTGCTGCTGTCATCGATGCATCTCCTCCTCGTACTGTTGCTGCTGCTGCCATCGACGCATCTCCTCCTCGTGCTACTACTGCTGCTGCTGTTGGTGACGTATCTCTTCTTGCTGCTTCTGCAAACTCTCTATAAGGTCATTCTGAGCTTGGAACTACTCCTGGTACTATGATACAGAAGATGATGCCTCTCTACGAGCTCCTCTCGAGCTGGACACCGACATCGCAGCAGTACCATAATAAGTACCAGGAGTCACATGAGATCCGATACCAACTACTTGGCCCTTCTTAATGCCATACTGAGTCGCCTGCATCTATGTCGCCTCGTCCAAATGGTGGGCACTGGTCTGAGCAGTCGCCTCGTCCTGACCCTCATCCTATTTCTGAGAAGTCGCAGCCTTATATGACTTCTTAAATTCCAATTTGAAATTAAAATTGTGAAAATATTATATACAGTTAATTATCAAACTGAAAAAAATAAGACTAACTACAATCTGATGCTGGCGATCACCTCTAATCTCTCTAGTGGCTGGATCACTATACATCCTCTGATAAACATCGTACTCTATAATATCGGGATGCTCGACTGCCTATATGAATATAAAATAAACTATTTATATTTGAAGTTATATAAAATATTTTTAAAAAATACTTACCAGATGCTCTCTATGCGTACTGAATGTATGACTACCAGCTTGATGCGTCACCTCCTGTCTCCCCCGGTTCTACCGACCCAATGAAGACCTCCTCTGAAATCCACCACCCAACCAGTGTGCACATAATCCATCCCAAACCTGAGATGAAATGTACTCTGGTTAGTGGGCTCTACACGACTCATCAAATATTGTCGCTCCTGCTTTCTTAATGGCCATATTTCTCAAATTGTGCAAAAACTGACGCAAACGCTCACGCATATCCACCTCCCATGCTACATGGATATCGTCACACATGATATCATTGATGAGATACCATAAAACCTACAAATAATTTATAATATCAAGTTATTAATAAAATAAATTTCAAAATAAATATTATTTATTCACGTACCAACCAATGATTGTACATGTCGAGCTACACATCAACAAGAATCTGTTCCCATGTGGTCCATGACTGAGAAAAATAATTACACAAGATAGCGCTCCCCTATCCAACAACTACATGCGCAAAACTGTGAAAAAAGAATAAATAATCAAACAATTACTATATATATAAATAAATTAATGAAATCTAACTAAAATATACAGGTTACCATACCTCTGTGTTCATGGATCGAAGCCAATACGTGGACGTTGCTTGGGGATAGGGTTAGGAATCATCAATCATGCAAGATCGTGCCCCCTCCATGTACCTCCTGAACCACCAGTAGGCTGAGGGTGAGATGATCCCACATCCCCCTCATCCAAAGGTAGCTCAGCCTCCTCTAACTCACACAATAGACCATACTCCATCTGAAACACAAAATTATTGTTGTTAGTAGATAGTTAAAAATACCTATTATATATATATATTAGTTATGATCATAACCAGTATTTAACTATGCCAATGTTCACCTTCATCATCATCTTCATATCTAACGATGCCAATGTCTTCATATTCTTCCTCGACATCATCAATATCTATATGAGTTTCAATTTCATCATCCCTTTTCATTTCAATTTCATTTGTAACATCATTAACATTTTCGTCACCATGGACCCTTAATTGTGGGGTGTCCTCATAGATATTCACTTTTCTTTGTAAAAAAGATGGATTTTGAGTAGTCTCTTGAAAAATTTCAATTTCTTCCACTTTAGCAGAACCACATTCAGTTTGAGTAAATTTATTTTCCCAAGATTTCATTTTTATTATACTCCACCAATCACCCAGGTCTCTTGAAGCAGCACAATACTTTGCATAATAAATTTTATGAGCCTGTTGAGCTAATAAAAATGGTTCATTTACTACAAGAAGACTTTTATATTTAATATCAACGATTCCATGAGTCGGATGAACATACAAGACTCTCTTAGTATCCAACCACTGACATTTAAACATTGTTATGTAATTTTTTCCAAGATAACATAACTCAATAATTTCATCCAGAATGTCATAAAAGTCAACTTTAGTTTCTCTATGATGCGATCCTCTCAAACAAACTCCATTGTTCATTATTTTTTTTGATTCCCCATATGCACATGTATGAAATCGAAAACCATTCACCACATATGCATTATAATATCTAACCATTTTGGATGGTGGGTTACTCAATATACACAGTCGCTTATCAATTTTATCAGCATGTTGAGACACCTGAAAATTTGTAAAACAATCATCAATATAATAAATAGTAAACTGAATTGATATTAAACCATCAATAATTTATGTTACCAGATTTTGAAACTGTTGAGAATTTTTTTTGTCTGCGTTCTTCAAGAGCAGCTGCTGTAATTTGTGGAACTTGTTTCTTGATATGATTATCATATAACCTACAAATAAAATAAGTTTACATATTGTAACAGAAATTATAGAATAAGTGATAAAATCACTCATAGTACAAATTTTGTTATTTCTTCACAGTTGAGCAGAACATATGTATGAGCTCTGTGATGTCCATTGTATGAAAGCCATCGTTCTTGAACTCCGTTGAATCCAAGATTTGGAAGATTAAAAACTAATAAATGATTTTCCATTTCATCATTAACATTTCCCTCATTCCATACCATATGGTTTTGTTTTGAGGGATATTCAGATTCAAAATAGTGAGAGCAGAAAAAAGCAATTTCCTCTTGCAAATAAGCTTCAGTAATTGAGCCTTCAACTAATGCTTTGTTACATAATTTTTTCTTGAATTTCTGTATGCATCTCTCGAATGGGTACATCCATCGAAACTGTAATGGACCTCCACATTTAGCTTCATATGGAAAATGTAATATCAGATGTTTCATTGAGTCAAAGAAAGTAGGTGAAAAGATTTTTTCCAGTTTACATATAATTACAGAAACATCTTCTTCCAGTTTTCTTAGCGCATCGTAGTCAGTTGTCGCTGCACAAATGTCTCGAAAAAAATATGATATGTCTGTTATCGAATCCCAAATCCTAGAATTCAACAAACCTATGAATCCAATTGGTATAATTCTTTCCATTATAACATGACAATCATGAATTTTTAATCCGGTAATATGACCATTCTTAACACATCTTCCCAAATTGGATGCATAACCATCTGGAAGTCTCAAATCTGCAATCCACTGACAAAATAATATACGACTCTCTTTGGATAGTGTATAAGATTCTTTTGGCTTCATTAACCTCTGTGATCTAAAATTTTCAAATAGTTAAAGTTCCGGTCACCTGAAAATTTGGGCAAGATCTAATCGTGCTTTTACAGTATCTTTGGTCTTACCTGGTTTATCCAAAAATGTATGAAATAAATTATCAAAACAGTTATTCTCAATGTGCATGACATCCAACATGTAGCAGACCAACAAATCAAACCAATATGGGAGATCCCAAAAAATGATTCGTTTTATCCAATTATGTTCTTTTCCAAAGCCATGAATTTTCTATTGGTTTACTGTTGGACCAAATGTGATGGGAGGTAATGAAAATACAACTGATTTTAACTATGTACCTGAGATTATTTTTGGAGTTTTATCCCTTTCAATTGTGCCTTTTCTGAAATGAGATTTGTTCCTTTAAAAAGGATGATTGGTTGGAAAAAATCTACGATGACAGTCAAAATAGCAAGGTTTTTTTCCATTGACGAGCATAAAAGCTTTGTTTGTATTTCATACAGTAAGAACATGATTTCAGACCATGTGTACTCCAGCCAGATAACATGCCATATGCCGGAAAGTCACTAATCGTCCACATCAATGCAACTTTTAATGTGAAATTTTGTTTCACAGCAACATCATATGTACTAACACCATTACTTCACAATGCATTTAACTCATCAATAAATGGTTTCAAATAAACATCAATATTCTTTTTCGGATGTCCTGGGATTAATAAGGTCAAAAAGATATAGGGCTCCTTTATGAACATCCATAGAGGTAGATTGTAGAGAGTTATAAAGATAGGCCAACATGAATACTGACTACCATAAGAACCAAACAGACAAAAACCGTCAGTAGAAAGACCCAATAACACGTTTTGGGCTTCTAAAGCAAAAGAAGGATGTAGACGATCAAAATGTTTCCATGAATCACCATCAGATAGATGATTCAAGCTTTTACCGGTTGAAATATTTGTTTTGTGCCATGACATCATTGACACTGTGTTATGAGACATAAATAAACGTTACAGCCTGGGTGTAAGGGGGAAATATATCAATTGTTTTATAGGAATCAATCCAGACTTCCCTGGTTGAGCTTCTTTATACCTCGATTGTCCACATGTTGGAAAACTATCCAACGAATCATTTTCACCAGAATATAAGATGCAATAATTTTTACATGCATTAATCTTCCAATAACTAAGGACTAGATTACGAACCAATATCTTTATCTCATAGTAATTTACAGGCAACACATTTCCTTCAGGTAATAGTGTTTTAACCAAAGAAAGTATCTGATCAAAACAGTTGTTTGACATTGCATTATCTGATTTAATAGCCATAAATTTTGAAACCACTTCTAATTTTCTTATCTTTCAACTAGGATATAATGCATCCTTATCAGACCTCAACAACTCATAAAATTTGGATGATGCCAACTCAGGAGTTAAATCAATATCATCGTGAGTTTCAGTTTGTTGAACAGATGGACCTGCAACATCATGTACTAAATTTTTGAACTGTGATGGATCTGGAATCAAGTTATTAGTATCTTATCTGGAACTACGTTCACCATATTGATACCAAAAAACATACTTTTTTTGAAAACCAAACCGCAAGAGATGTCCCCCAACCTTGTCAAATGTGTCAAACGTTCTCATAGCACATTTTTTTACAAGGAAACTTAATTGTGCCTTCTAAAACATATTATGGTTTTGATTATTCAAATGCTAAGAAAGCTTCAATACCCTCAATATATACATGATTTAAACCAGAACTATTTGGATTTCTGCGCTGATTTATCCAAGCGCAATCATCTAATAATGACTGATGTCGACTTCCTTGTTCCATATTTTTCTACAAAATATAAAATCATAACTGTTTTTGAATAATTTGAAATTATAAAAATACTATCTAAAAAAAGAAGATAAATAATTACTACTACTTCTTAATAATTACCATTAATTAAAGGCGACACAATTTCCAGTGGATTGACGACTACTCTTTTGTCCGACGACTCATTTACTTGCATCTTTCTCACACTAAAATCACAATTAATAATGTGATCGGAGGTACACATATTCATTCTTGTATGCACGAGAATAAATATGTGTACCTCCAATCAGATTCTTAATTGTGATTTCAGTGTGAGAAAGATGCAATTAAATGAGCCGTTAGACAAAAGAGCCCCCTTTTCGTCGATGAATCGTCTTCTTCCAACTGTCACCACCTGAAAACATTATAAAAAATATGATCCTACAAATGTATATCCAATCTCGTGTATACGATATTGAATATGACTATATAGCATCACATTTTTCATATTGTTTTGAGTCGGTGAGAGTTGAAAGGAGAAAAGTCATCAAGTAAAAGAAGTGTCGTCAATCCACTGGAAATTGTGCCAGGTTCTTGGAATTTATTAAAATTTATTAAAATTTCTTTCTAACTGTTTCTAACTAATTATTACTAATTATTTCTAATTATTAATAATTTATCAATACTTATAAATACTTAGCAAAATGAAAACTGCTTGAATAATGAAAGGAAATTTGGTAATCATCCTTGTGGAGATGATTACAAATTATCCCTTCATTATCCAAGTAGTTTTTATTTATTAATTATAATTATATCTAATTATTACTAATAAAAAAATTATATTATCAATATTTATGAAAAAACAATAATAATATTATTAAAATAATAAAAATTTATAAAATATTAAAATTATCAATATTCGCAATAGGCTTTGCTCTATTATTATCATGTTCAAATCTCAAAGGGTCACTAATTTTCAGGTCATGAACAATAAAAATTTTGTGTCAGCCATGTCCAATGTAAACTTTATAATTCTCCTTGCATGGTTGATCACCTCGCAAGTAGTGTTGCAATAGGATGACCAAAGTAATGTTTTTCTCTCTAAGAATCATCTCACTCCCTTTACATAGATCATTCTTCCTTAAAAATTTAAGGGGAAATCAATATCTTTCCCTTAAATTTTCAAGGAAGAATGGTCTATGTAAAGGGTCATGTGAGATAATTCTTATAGATGAGAAGGACATGACTTGGGTTGTCCTATTGCAACGCTACTTGCAAGGTGATTAACCAAGCAAGGACAATTATATCTAATTATATCTAATTATTACTAATTATGACTAATTATGACTAATTATGACTAATTATGACTAATTATGACTAATTATGACTAATTATGACTAATTATGACTAATTATGACTAATTATGACTAATTATGACTAATTATGACTAATTATGACTAATTATTACTAATTATTACTAATTATGACTAATTATTACTAATTATTACTAATTATTACTAATTATATCTAATATATCTAATTATATCTAATTATTACTAATTATATCTAATTATATCTAATTATATCTAATTATATCTAATTATATCTAATTATTACTAATTATATCTAATTATTACTAATTATTACTAATTATATCTAATTATTACTAATTATTACTAATTATTACTAATTATTACAAATCATTACTAATTATTATTATTTTATCTAATTATATCTAATTATTACTAATTATTACTAATTATATCTAATTATATCTATTTATATCTAATTATATCTAATTATATCTAATTATATCTCATTATTACTAATTATTACTAATTATTACTAATTATTACTAATTATTACTAATTATTACTAATTATTACTAATTATTACTAATTATATCTAATTATATCTAATTATTACTATTTATTTCTAATTATTACTATTTATTTCTAATTATTGCTAATTATTAGTATTTATTCATATTTATTAGTATTTATTAGTAATTATTACTAATTATTTCTAATTATTCCTAATTATTGCTAATTATTCCTAATTATTGCTAATTATTACTAATTATTGCTAAATATTACTAATTATTACTAAATATTACTAATTATTAGTATTTATTCCTAATTATTAGTATTTATTCCTAATTATTACTAATTATTCTTATTTATAACTAATTATTACTATTTATTACTAACTATTGCTATTTATTACTAACTATTACTATTTATTACTAAGTATTACTATTTATTAATATTTATTACTATTTATTACAATTTATTACTATTTATTACTAATTATTACTAATTATTACAATTTATTACTAATTATTACAATTTATTTCTATTTATTACTAATTATTCTGAATTATTGCTAATTATTCCTAATTATTGCTAATTATTCCTAATTATTGCTAATTATTATTATTTATTTCTAATTATTTCTAATTAGTTCTAATTATTCCTAGTTATTCTTAATTATTGCTAATTATTACAATTTATTCCTATTTATTTCTAATTATTGCTAATTATTCCTAATTATTTATAATTATTAGTATTTATTAGTATTTATTACTAATTATTAGTATTTATTAGTAATTATTACTAATTATAACTAATTATTACTAATTATAGCTAATTATTCCAAATTATTGCTAATTATTCCTAATTATTGCTAATTATTACTAATTATTGCTAAATATTACTAATTATTGCTAAATATTACTAATTATTAGTATTTATTCCTAATTATTAGTAAATATTACTAATTATTAGTATTTATTCCTAATTATTCCTAATTATTCATATTTATTACTAATTATTCCTAATTATTACTAATTATTCCTATTTATTAATATTTATTGCTATTTATTACTAATTATTTCTATTTATTATTAATTATTTCTAATTATTTCTAATTATTGCTAATTATTCCTAATTATTCCTAATTATTACTATTTATTTCTAATTATTGCTAATTATTGCTAATTATTGCTAATTATTGCTAATTATTGCTAATTATTGTTAATTATTACTAATTATTACTAATTATTTCTAATTATTGCTAATTATTTATAATTATTGCTAATTAACCTAATTATTGCTATTTATTGCTAATTATTAGTATTTATTGCTAATTATTAGTATTTATTAGTAGTTATTACTAATTATTAGTATTTATTACTAATTATTACAATTTATTACTAATTATTCCAATTTATTACTAATTATTACAATTTATTACTAATTATTATTAATTATTTCTAATTATTGCTATTTATTACTAATTATTGCTAATTATTATTAATTATTGCTAATTATTCCTAATTATTCCTAATTATTGCTAATTATTCCTAATTATTACTAATTATTAATATTTATTCTTAATTATTCCTAATTATTACTAATTATTCCTAATTATTACTATTTATTGATATTTATTACCAATTATTATTAATTACTACAAATTAATTATATACATTACTAATTATCATTAATAATTAATAATTACTACTAATTATTAAAAATTATTACTAAAAATTTCAATTTATTAGTACAAATAAATACGAATGACAAAACAATTTAAATTTAATTTAATTAGAACTAATCAACAATACAAAAAATTAACATAAAAAAATGAAATAAATAAAAAATTAAAAAAACATAAATACCTTGAAGACTGGTTTTCTATTGATGCAGACGGTTTCACAACTTCTTCGTGAACAAAAAAATTAACTTAGAAAAATCCTCTCTCTAAAATCCGAGTTTAGAGAGAAACAAGATCTATAATTTGAGAGGAATGAGAGGAAAAACGGATGGGGGTATATATAGGTTAGATTATTTGACATGGGTATCCCGTCACAAATACCTACGCCAGCATTAATTACTGTCAGTGGTTAAAAAGTTATTTGCCACGGGACCCGTCGCAAATAGTCTCTGCCGACACACCTTTTGCGACGGGACGACATCCCGTCGCAAATGGCTATAAACCGCCGCCGATTATTTGCGACGGTGGGATCCCACCGTCGCAAATAACCTTCGCGCGGTTTGGCGCGCTATCCACGCCAAACTATTTGCGACGGGAGACGAAATCCCATCGCAAATAGTTGGTTATTTGCGACGGGTCGTTACCCCCGTCGCAAATAACCTCTTGGACGGACCTTTTGCGACATGATTTATTCCCGTCGCAGAAGGCCCATCGCAAAAAGCCCTTTTTTCTGTAGTGTATGTATTATGTCAATCATGATATGTTTTATATTTAATATGATTGGTGATTCTATCAATTATAGTATGTTTTATATGCATTATGGTATGTTTTTCTTTTGGGCTTGTTGTGGTAGTAGTGGTTGTATCACTGCATTGGGATTTTCTCAGTTCTAAAAAGGTGTTGAGAAAACCATACTTTCTTAGCGCTAAAAAATCTATGAGAAAGGAAGCATTTATCAATGCTAAAAAAGTGTTAATAAAGGCTTATTTCTCATTTATTTTTTAGTAATGAGAAAGGACCCACTTTTCTTAGCACATACTTTCTCAGTGCTTTTTTAGCACCAAGAAAGACCTCTTTGAGTGCCGATGAAGGGTTAATTTGTTATATTGACATCAAATATTTAATAATCAACTTTGAAAATATTTTCCATATTAGTTATACAATAACTAACATAAATTCTTATACGTGAGTGTTTTCTATGCCGCTTATTAAAAATGATGCAGAAAAACAATCATTAACGTCGGTTATTCAATAATTGATATAAAAAACCATAGAACAAGTATTTTTTAAGGTTTTAGAGGGATAATTTTTATCTTAAACACAATGGAAGACCAAATACAAATCCTAAATAACCTATAATATATCTATACATTTATAATGAATAATAACAGTGAAACAATGATGAACCTTTCACCAGTTGATCTGAGAATCAACCAATTATTTGATGTAGATCAGTAAGAAGTAACCAATGAGTTCCTTCCTCCTAGGGTATCTAGGGGCTATGTGAATCTCCCAAAACATGTTAAGGATCTACTTTAATAAAAAATATTATATAAACTTTATTATTAAAGGATTTTAGAAAATTAGTTCTTTTGCATGCTTCAGTTTTAAGAGTTATCACAGTGACTCGAGACCCATAACACCCAAAGATTGAGCCTGTTTATGTAGTCATCCAAGGAACCTTCATGGAATTGAAACATTTCGTCATATTAATGGAAAATTTCACAAATTTTCAAATGTTACATCTTTTTCAATGTATGGTTCAATCCCCATAATAATAATTTAACATTTAAACAATCATACTGGATGTTCAAACTCTTCAAATGATCAACGAATGATAATTCAAACCGATCATGATAGTTAGAGTGAAAGGAGAAATATAAATCAAGAGATATCTAATATAATGATTGATGGGTTTAGGAGGATCATCATTTGATTAATTTAGTGGAATAAACTCATAATAATTCCTGATCAATCATCAACAAAGAAACATGTAATATAAAGAACATGAAATATAAACAGACATACCTGAATTGTGGTGAACTCAATCTTCTCCTCTTTGATGGTGTACACTTGATTAAGATCACCTAGAGAAAACCATTAGACTAACACCTCTATATTTAGTACACTTACAACTAGAATACTTATTCATAATGAGAGGACCTTTAATATTTAATGGTGTACTAACAACTTCCTTGATGAATACAAATGAAGTATCAAAGAGTAAAGAGAGTTTCAACTACATCTTTATTGTATCACATATACATTATCACATTATAATAAGAGGATAATATACTTTATATAGACTCCCTTGATTCAATAAATGGATTCAAACACTGACTACCATCACATGGTAGTTAACAAACATTATGTTAACATATTTCTATTATGGTTAAATAATCATTGAATGTTTCAATGAATATATCATGCATGTATAGCCATAAATGAATCTACATGTTGATTTATAACTGATGGAAAACTGTATAGAAGATGTAGTGGTGTCTATGAATGAAATATCCCAAAAATATTCCACTTATGCTAAAATCCTATAATGACTTTATAAAAAACTTGACAACTCTTTGTGAATCCATTAAAACTCTATTGGATATGGATTATCAAACTCTCTTTATTTTAGAACAAAATATTTATCCAAAATTTAATCATTATTATAAGGATTAATTATGTGACCCTACAATATTTTATATAATTGATAAAAAATATAAAATCCTGATTTTATAGATGTAAATAAAGGGAGACCACTAGAAAAACATTAATGTTACTCAAGCTACAAAGGGGTCTGGTGTGATATTGATCAAACACACTCATACATCTATATAAGAATTTCCACCATAACATATTTATACCTATATAATACATTTTTCATGAAATCAAGTGACCACTAGACATGGAACATATCAATAGAGTATAGGCTATCTCATACATTCATGATTCTCCAAAATAGATTAATCAGGTCGATGAATACATCACATGTCACTCATTTTGTAGATGAGCACATCGCATGTCCCTCATATAAGTAACCAATAACATCACATGTCATTCAATTAAGAATAATCATGAATTTCCTCAATCTAAATTAATCAAGGTCATGTATGTATTTTATCATCACATGAGTGGAAAAATTGCATCTTGTTCGAGTCCAAACTGATGACATGATTAGTAACATACCCAACCACCCCTGATTAGCTAATCCTTAAGGATTGTATAATAAAGGTATCAAAGTATGAAGGTTCTCATGATAGGTATATTTACAAACACAGGTAATGGGGATTTTTGGTGTCGAAAAGTGTGCTATTAGAGGTAGGAACAAATCCATGGATAGTTTGAGGTCAATAAAAACCCAAAATGGCATCAAAATCCATCAAAGGAGCCCATTTCATGAAGCTCCTTCATGGGTGTCTCCTGACTCCATGATTGTGAGCACCTGTGACAGTGTCTTTGTGTGTCCGATGGAGTTGAAAGGAGCCCGTAGCTCTACAACATCACTTTTACTCTATGACAAGCCTCATGATCTCTAGTGTGATAGTCCCTTTTAGAAGTAAAATAGATCCTGACGGAGCCCGTCACTACATGGTGTCACTTCTCCTCTACGGCAAGCCCCACAATATCTGTTGTGATGATCCCCTTTGTGAGTCTGACCAAGTTCGATGACACCCTGTCACTCCGAGACATCACTTTTTCTTCATGGTGCCCTGTTTTACTCCATGACATGTTCAGTGAGCTCTTATGACCTCCATTTCCTATAAATATAAAGCTCCCCCTCAAAACCATTTTTACTCCAAACTTTCACCTTCTAAATCTCTCATTTCATTAAACTCTTTGCAAACTAGAAAGATGGATCACCTATGACAGCCCTGCTTTTTTTACAAACTTAAACATGATTTATTACATAAAATGTTCACTTGATACAAAATGGAAGATCGAGAGGTCTAGTGTCTTTGGGGATTAGGATCATTACATAACAACTTAAAACATGAAATACGTCATCTTTATTGAAAACTTCCTTTACATGACCACTACATTCCCTCGTACTGAGCATTGCATGGGATAACCTGGGGACATGCATAAGAAAATGGGTGAGCTATAAATCCCAGTAAGGGAATAAACATGGAATACATGAGGAGTAAAATACATGTTAGACAATAGGCATATCAATATAGTACAAGATAAACATGAACATAAAGGCATGATAAAGCATGATAATCATAACATGGAAATGTGGCAACAACACTTAACATGGAATTAGCATGAGCCAAGGCTCACCACACATGGAGCATGAGTAAATCCTCATTGCACATGAAGCATGAGTAAACACTCGTTGCACTTGAATTATCATGATTCAACACTCATTGCACATGACGTATCATGATACTATACTTTACCCAATGCATTGGAGCGCTATAAGGGCGCACCCTTCTTAAACATTTCATTTCATGCATAAGTGTGCCACATGGATCATAAAACATGGATTCATAAAACATAATCATTTATTCCATGATAAAGTAATGTGGAATTCATACATGAAACTTTATAATCAATAAGTAAATATGCATAAAGGTGAATACCCTTGATGGAGAAATGGGCATGGTATTCACTACACAATGACATTGGCTTAGAAAATCGGTGCGATTTCGGCAGCGTAACGACATGACATAAGAATTCATAAACAATGGTTGATGATAGAGAAAGGGGTTCCTCATCATATTTACATGTAATGGATAGTAATTAGGTCATATAGATACATGTACCAACAATTTTAATGGAATTTAGATTCATGATACAAAAGTATTGCTTGAATGTAAATGAGGAGAGAGAAGTTCCTTTCGGAATTTCGGCATAGTAACGGGTGTACATGGGAGAAATTTAATGAGAGAGAAAGGGGTATCCCATCATTAAAACATAAATAGGGCAGTATGAGGGAGGTGTGAAACCATACCCCAACATTCATAATTGAAATTAAAAGGGCAAAACAACTTAAAGAAAATTGGACAAAAAATGAGAAAGAAAGAAAAAATCCTTACTTGGAAGTGTGCTTCTAAAGGCTTGAGAGAGGCTTGAGAGAAGCTTCTTGGGAGCTTGGAGCACCTTGGGAGGATTCTAGAGAGAGTAGGTCAGAGGTTGGACGAACTCTAAATGCTTTGAGTGAGGAGGAAGTGAGAGCTTGGGTGGGTTTATATAGGAAAGGTGAGTGAATTCTTTATTATTTAAATTTGGGACCCCTTACATTAAACTAATCCAAACCAAAAATCAGATCATGGTTTTTGCCCATGGTTTTTGGAAAAGGGAAGAGGAAAACAATATTTTATAAGGCCAAAGTCCGAGCTTCTTAAAATAATGGGGTTGATTATGTGAAGGTGAGTCACACTCCCATGGAAAATAATTTAAAAAGACAAGATGTTTAATAAGTCTTGAGGGGTCCATTATTGCTTTGAAAAGCAAGTCAAACAAACCCAAAATCACATTATTTTAATGGTAAAACATATATTGGCCAAACATAAAGCTTATATTATTTTATTACATCACTATTGGGTCATTATGATGTCATAAAACACATTATATATTTAAACGGTATTTAATTTTTACCCAAAAATTTGACTGTCTCAGAAAATTATAAAAAATTCACCATTGGATAATTTCAACATCCTAATTCCAGAAATATCATTTATTTTATCTAAATAATTTTCTAAATATGTTAACTTTCACTTTTAAAATAAAAATCGACATTTATTGAAAATTCACGGGTTTTGATAAAAATGGCTTTCAAACCTTAATAAAAATTACAATTGCATTCATAAAATTATAATATCATTTATATTTAATAAAAATTAATTTAATAATAATAATAATATTTTATTAAAATATTATTTAATTCAAAAATCCACTAATTCATCAAAATAGATTTCTTAGCTGAATATTAACTAAAAAAAATACTATTTGTGCTTTAAAAAAAAATATTTAAAAAGTGTCAATAATGAGAAGAAGGTATATTCATTATTATATACAAAAAATAATATAAATGAACATAGTACTAGATATTTGTTACATAAACCCTTAAAATAGCCGCATAAGACCTAAGGGTAAGGTGTGCGATGGTGACAGACTCTTGAGGTGGCTCGGATAACATCGCTCGAGTGGTAATCTCTATCAACTTCCACTTTTCCCGTAGATGGCCCTGTTCGAGCTTAACATGATAAAGCTCAGCTTGGGCTTAGTCAATAGAGAAACCCAAGGATTCCACCTCTTCTTCGATCTCCAACAAATGGGCTTCGTATGGATCAATTCTACTGGATGAGGCCATCACTTATTTTGTCTGAGTAAATTGGATTTGTTAAAGCCCTATATTTATACTAATCATGTGATCACTGTTCAACGGATATAAAAGCAACGATCACAATTATTAACATAAAACCAAAGAAGTTTACATTTTATATAAACATTTTACATAAATAGACATTTAATTAGATCAAAAGGGATTTCCATTAATGAAACTTTGGGTCGTTACAATATTCCCCCCTTAAGAAATTTGGACATCGAAATTTAATTTTCCCACACTAAAATAGATGTGGGTAACTCAGCTTCATCATTTCCTCTGATTCCCAAGTCGCTTCTTCAAACTTGTGGTTTCTCCACAACACCTTGACAAGGGGCATTGTCTTATTTCGTAGAACTTTTTCTCTACGATCTAAGATCTTCACTGGTTTCTCATCATAAGAGAGATCATCCTACAACTGTACCACCTCATAAGAGAGTACATGTGAAGGGTCTGGTATGTAATTCCTTAAGAGGGATACATGAAAGACATCATGTACTTTGGCCGTGGTAGGTGGAAGTGCTAGTCGATAGGACATAGCCCCGACACGATCAAGAATCTCGAAGGGGCCGATGTACCTTTGACTTAACTTCCCTTTCCTTCCAAACCTCATAACCTTCTTCCATGGAGAAATGCGTAGAAAAACCATGTCTCCAACTTTAAACTCAAGGTCACGTCGACGATTTTCTGCATAACTCTTCCGTCGACTCTGGGCTACCTTGATATGCTGCTGAATGGTTTTCACCTTCTCCACCATTTCTTCGACCATTTATGGTCCAAACAGCTTACGTTCACCAACCTCATCCCAACATGCCGGTGTTCTGCACCTTTTCCCATAAAGGGCTTCATATGGTTCCATTTAGATGCTCGAGTGGAAACTATTATTATAAGATAACTCAACTAGAGGAAGATGTTGATCCCATCCTCCTTTAAAGTCCATTGAGCATGCTCTCAACATGTCCTCAAGTGTTTGGATAGTCCACTCAGATTGGCTATCAGTTTGAGGATGATAGGCCGTACTAAAGTTTAGTTCAGTATCTAGAGCATGTTGAAGAATCTTCCAAAACTTAGAGGTGAATATTGGATCTCGGTCAGACACAATAGATAGTGGTACTCCATGCAGCCTTACCACTTCCCTGATATATATCTGTGCCAGTTGATCCAATGAGAAATCATCCCGAATAGCAATGAAGTGTGCAGTCTTTATAAGATGATCCACCACAACCCAGATTGCATTGTTGCCTTTGGATGTCTTCGGGAGTCCAGTGACAAAGTCCATGGGGATGTTCTCCTATTTCCATTCTGGTATGGGAAATGGTTGCATCATCCCCTTATAATTCTGCCTCTCTTCCTTCACTTACTAGCAGACCAGGCACTTTGATGTATATTCGGCGATCTCCTTCTTCATATTATCCCACCAAAATTTTTATCGGAGATCTAGATACATCTTTGTGATCCCTGGGTGAATAGAGAAATTTGAACTATGTGCATCATACAAAAGTTCCTTCTTCAGCTCCGGACTTTATGGAACACATAGTCTTTTCCCAAATCGCACAATTCCTTCTTCATTAACATTAAACTCCAAGGATTTACCTTTTTCGATATTACTTTTTCTTGAATTCCCACATCATCCTTTTGAGCATCCTTTAACCTTTCCAAAAGAGATGGTTGAGCAATCATTTGTGAAAGGATTGATGATGTTCCCTTCTTTATGATTCCCATGTCCATCTTCATCAAGTCTAAGAAGATTGGATCCTTCTCAATTCTCATCATTGATAGAATCGTTGGGTCCTTTCTACTTAGGGAATCTGCCACTTTGTTCGCTTTCCCAGGGTGATAATGTATTGAACAATCATAATCCTTGATGATCTCTATCCATCTTATTTGGCGCATATTAATCTCTTTATGTGTGAATATATATTTAAGACTCTTGTGGTCAGTATATATCTCACATTTCTCCCCATAGAGATAATGCCGCCAGATTTTCAAGGCAAAGATCACCGCCGCCAACTCCAGATCATGCGTTGGATAGTTTAGCTCATGGATTTTCAACTTCCTTGAGGCATATGATATCACTTTATCATTATGCATCAGCACACATCCTAAGCCCTTCTTTGAAGCATCACCGAATACCACAAAAATTTCCCCACTTGTGGGTAAAGTGAGCACAGGCGCAATGATAAGCCTCCTTTTCAACTCCTTGAATCTTTCTTTGCATTCATCACTCCAAGAAAAATTTACTCCCTTTCGAGTTATCTTGGAAAGAGGGTTGGAAAATTGTGAGAAATTTCTCATAAATCGTCGACAATATCCAGCTAACCCCAAGAAGCTATGGATATCCATTACTGATGTTGGCCTCATCCATCCCTCAATTGCATTTGTTTTGGAGGGATCCACAAATATCTCATTGCTTGTGATGATATGGCCCAATAATGAGACCTACTTCAACCAGAACTCACACTTTCTGTACTTTTCATAGATATTATTCTTGCGCAAAGTCTCTAGTATAGTTCTTAAATGCTTCTTATGGTCCTCCTTGGTTTTGGAGTATATTAGAATATCATCTATAAAGACTACCACAAATTTTTCGAGGTAATATCTAAAGAATCTATTCATCAAGTCCATGAAATTACTAAAGCATTGGTGAGTCCGAAAGGAATTACTATGAATTCATAGTGCCCGTATCTTGTATGAAAAGCAGTCTTGGGGACATCTTCCTTCTTCACCCTTACTTGATAATATCCCGACCACAAATCTACCTTGGAGAAGTATTTTGCTCCACAAAGCTGATCGAATAAGTCATCAATCCGTGGAAGAGGATACTTGTTCTTTACCGTGATTTTGTTAAGTTCACGATAATCGATACAAAGCCGCATTGACCCATCCTTCTTCTTGACGAAGAGAACTGGTACACCCCATGGTGAAGCAATTGGGCGTATAAACCCTTTATCTAGATTCTCCTGTAGTTGTTTCTTCATCTCTTCAATCTCCACAATATCCATTCTATATGGAGTCTTGGATATTGGTAGAGCCCCTGGTATAAGTTCAATTGATAATTCAACATCTCTTCTAAGAGGAAGACCAGGCAGTTCCTCAGGAAACACTTTAGTGAATTCCCTCACAATAGGCATTTCTTCAAGGATGGTTTCTTCCTTGGACTCAATCATCTAAGAAAGATACATGTGCTCATAGGGTAGTAATATCCATACTTGAGATGATGGATCTAAATGATATTTATCTTCCTACTTACACTTGTAAAGAATCATGTGTCGATTCTCCATATGGAGTGTGATTTCCCTCTTCCGACAATTTATGTTGGCTCTAAATAAGGAAAGAAAATCCATGCCAAGAATTGCATCAAATTCCACCAGAGGGAGCATGATGAGGTTCTCTGGGAAATTAAATCCATAGATTATAATAGGGGAGGACTTATATTCATGGGATACAATGATTTCCCCATTTTCCGTACTCACCGACATCTTCACTTCCATGATTTGTGGTGGTGCTGGGATTGTTCTACTAAAATTTAGAGATATAAAAGAATGCGTAGAACTTGAATCAAAAAGTACATTTTCTATTCTTGAATGAATAACTAGAATACCTATCACCACTTTGTTTTCGGGGTTCACTTCGGCAGAAGTGATGGAAAAATATCTTCTTTGCTGCCTTGGAGGTTGTTGGTTGCCTCTGAAAACCCTTGGATTAGGGCACTGATTTGAAAAATGCCCCGGTTCTTTGTAGTTTTAGCAATGAACAATGAGTTGAGGTTCAAACTGAGTGTTCCTATCCTCTATCGCAGCCGCGGGTCTTTCTTTCTGATAGTTAACATCTAGGTGCTCTTCTCTTCCACACCTAAAGCATTTCCTCGTCCCCTTGAGGCAATTTCCAGGGTTCTTCTTTCCGCACTTTTGGAAAGTGGGGTGATGGATCTTCTTAGATCCATTGGATTTATCCATCATACTGCCAGCATTGAAGTCCACCTTACGCTTCTTGTCTCCATGATTCCCTTGTGATTCCCCGATCTCCATTTTGACCTTGAGGGCACATCGAAAAATTTCCTCATAGCTGTCGAAGTCACGGATCACTAATGCTTTCCGTAGGCTAGGATTCATCCCACCAAAGAAGCGATCAACCTTGCATTTGGGGGTAACGACAAAGACGAAAGCGTATTGTGCAAGTATTGTGAAGTTTTCCTCGTACGCTCCAACAGATTCTTCGTCTTTTTTCTTGAGGGAAAGGAAGTCCCTTTCCATCTTAATCCGGAGGGTGTGCGGAAAATATTTATCGAAAAACATCTTCTGGAAATCCTTCCATTACAATGCCTCGATCTCCTCCTCAGGCTTCGTATTTTTGATCAACATCCACCATTGATCAGCTTCACCCTCTATACGATAAGCAGCCAGGAGAACCTTCTCTTATTCATAACATTGAAGGATGGAGAAGATCTTTTCAATGGAGTTGATCTATTGTTCAACGATCATGGGATCAGATGATCCACTAAAAGTAAGAGGCCGTTGTCTCATGAAGATCTCGATAGCAACTTGTTCTTTCTTAGGGGGGGTTGAACATTCCTATGGACCCATGTGTCTATTAAAATCTTGAGTTATCTGAGAGATAAGCGTGACAAAGTTCGCGATTCCTGCTCCCATTGGATTGGGTATCTCATTAGTACAGTCATCACACTGATCTTCACATCGGTTGTTAGCCCGAGTCCTCCTATTACCGGTCATTGGCTGGAATAAAAAGAAAGTTAGGGGGTAACAATTAAAGGGTAATCCAAAGACAAAAGTTTATGACTTATAAATACACTTTTATTTCCTTAACTCATGAGTCTATAGGATTCAATCTAGGCTTTTCATGATCTACTTTCTAACATATATTCTTAAGGAATTTTTTTAATTCCCTCAATAAGGGTTCATAATAAGCTTGTGAATTTATCAAAACATATCCCCCGGGAGTGTCGTAACCAAGAGTGCAGTAAGGCCCACTGTCGTGCACCAGTTCCCGTTCGAGTCTAGCTCAAAGCGGTGTTTTCGGGTTTTACCCCTAGGATACATCTATGCCAGAGCCACCTCTACCTGCTCGTATCTAGACAGTGATGTATTTGTTTGATAAACCACTTACTTAGTACTTACCAAAACTTAGGGATGTTTTTATTATACTTAGTCTTGTCTCTAAGGCTTTACTAGGGTTTTCTAATCCTAATCCCAAAAATAACTAAACCTATCCTCTGATACCAACTATGACAACCCTGATTTTTTTACAAACATAAACATGATTTATTACATAAACTGTTCACTTGATACAACATGGAGGATCGAGATATATAGTGTCTTTGGGGATTAGGATCATTACAGAACAACTTAAAACATTAAATACGACATCTTTATTGAAAACTTCCTTTACATGACCACTACATTCCCTCGTACTGAGCATTGCATGCGATAACCTGAGGACATGCATAAGAAAAGGGGTGAGCTATAAAGCCCAGTAAGGGAATAAAAATGGAATACATGAGGAGTAAAATACATGTTATACAATATTCATATCAATAGAGCACAAGATAAATATGAACATAAAGTCATGATAAATCATGATAATCATAACATGGAAATGTGGCAACAACACTTAACATGGAATTAGCATGAGCTAAGGCTCACTGCACATGGAGCATGAGTAAATCCTCAATGAAAATGAAGCATGATTAAACACTCGTTGCACTTGAATTATCATGATTCAACACTCATTGCACATGACGTATCATGATACTATACTTTACCCAATGCATTGGAGCGCTATAAGGGCGTACCCTTCTTAAACATTTCATTTCATGCATAAGTGTGCCACATGGATCATAAAACATAGATTCATAAAACATAATCATTTATTCCACGATAAAAGAATGTGAAATTCATACATGATACTCTATAATCAATAAGTAAATGTGTATAAAGGTGAATACCCTTGATGGATAAATGAACATGATATTCACTACACAATGCCATTGGCTTAGAAAATCGGTGCGATTTCGATAGCGTAACGGCGTGACATAAGAATTCATAAAAAATGGTTGATGAAAGAGAAAGGGGTTCCTCATCATATTTACGTGTAATGGATAGTAAGGAGGTCATATAGATACATGTCCCAACAATTGTAATGGAATTTAGATTCATGATACAAAAGTATTGCTTGAATGTAAATGAGGAGAGAGAAGTTCCTTTCGGAATTTCGGCATAGTAACGGGTGTACATGGGAGGAATTTAATGAGAGATAAAGGGGTCTACCATCATTCAAACATAAATAGAGAAGTATGAGGGAGGTGAGAAACCATACCCAAACATTAATAATTTAAATTAAAATGGCAAAACAACTTAAAGAAAATTGGACAAAAATGAGAAAGGAAGAAAAAACCCTTACTTGGAAGTGTGCTTCCAAAGCCTTGAGAGAGGCTTGAGAGAGGCTTCTTGGGAGCTTGGGGCACCTTGGGAGGATTCTAGAGAGATTATGTCAGAGGTTTGACAAACTCTAAAGGCTTTTAGTGAGGAGGAATTGGGAGCTTGGGTGGGTTTATATAGGAAAGGTGAGTGAATTCTTTATTATTTAGGTTTGGGACCCCTTACATTAAACTAATCCAAACCAAAAATAATCTCATGGTTTTTGCCCATGGTTTTTGTAAAAGGGAATAGGAAAACAATATTTTATAATTCCAAATTCCTAACCTCTTAAAATAATGGGGTTACTTATGTGGAGGTGAGTCACACTCCCATGGAAAATAATTTAAAAAGACAAGATGTTTAATAAGTCTTGAGGGGTCCATTAATGCTTTGAAAAGTAAGTCAAACAAACCCAAAATCAAATTATTTTAATGGTAAAACATATATTGGCCTAAAATAAAGCTTATAGTATTTTATTACATCACTATTGGGTCATTTTGATGTCATAAAACACATTATATATTTAAACGGTATTTAATTTTTACCCAAAAATTTGACTGTCTCAGAAAATTATGAAAAATTCACCATTGGATAATTTTGACATCCTGATTCCAGAAATATCATTTATTTTATCTAAATAATTTTATAAATATTTTAATTTTCATTTTTAAAATAAAAACTGACATTTATCGAAAATTCACGGGTTTTGACAAAAATAGTTGTCAAACCTTAATAAAAATTACAATTGCATTCATAAAATTATAAGATAATTTATATTTAATAAAAATTAATTTAATAATAATAATAATATTTTATTAAAATATTATTTAATTAAAAAATCCATTAATTCATCAAAATAGTTTTGTTAGCTGAATATTAACTAAAAAAAATACTATTTGTGCTTAAAAAAACTATTTACAAAGTGTAAATAATGAAAATAAGGTATATTCATTATTATATACAAAAAATAATATTCATGGACATAGTACTAGCGATTTTTTACAAAACCCCTTAAAACAGCCGCATAAGACCTAAGGGTAAGGTGTGCGATGGTGACAGACTCTTGGGGTGGCTCGAATAACATCGCTCGAGTGGTAATCTCTATCAACTTCCACTTTTCCCATAGACGGTCCCATTAGAGATTGACATGATGAAGCTCAGCTTGGGCTTGGTCAAGAGTGAAACCCAAGGATGCCACCTCTTTTCCGAGCTCTGACAATTGGGCTTTGTATGGAGAAATTCTACTGGATGAGGCCATCACTTCTTTTGTCTGAGTAAATTGGATTTGTTAAAGCCCTATATTTATACTAATCATGTGATCACTGTTAAATGGATATAAAATAAATGGTCACAATTATTAACATAAAACCAAAGAAGTTGACATTTTATATAAACATTTTACATAAAGAGACATTTAATTAGATCAAGAGGGATTTCCATTAATGAAACTTTGGGTTTTTACATCACCCAAGGTACTTGAGATTCGTGGTCAATACCTAATTTTGTTATTAATGACCCTACCTATGGTAGGGATTCCCTTTGCAAAGGCCTCTGCCCTTCACGAAGAAGGGAGAACCTTCAGGTCGTTCGAGTCTCCACGAAACACTAAACATTCATGGAGCACTCTCCAAATAAAGTTCTATCTACTAAGGCGAATCTCTGCTTCTCCTAAGTTCTTCCATCACAAAGAAGACTTCCTTTGCAAATCACCCTTCTTAAAGCACCCTTCCTTCATGAAGCACCCTTCCTTCAGAAGCCCCTTTCCTTCACAAACCCCTTTCCCGCATGGCCCTACAAGCTTGTGTGAAGTGATTTCATGGTTCCTAAAGTGGTGCTTCATGTCATGTTGCTTCTTCACATAGGTATACTAATAGCTATTTATTCTTAGCATAGCTACGCTAACACGGAACCCTCGATTGACCACTACTCCACCTCACTCATGTTGGGAATTTCTTGTGCCTTCCCTTCCCCAATTGTAGGTTGGTACAAGTTATGTAAGTACAAGGGATGAGGAGTGAGTTCTCATCATCTGAGTTGGAGGATGTTAAATTACCTGATCACTCACTTCCTCAACACATGACTTCAAACTATGATCTCCACATACGTGACAGGTCCAAGAGGACCAGAAAGGGGAATGACGCTAGCACCTTCCCAATCTCTCTCTCTCCCTTTGGTATTTGTCACCATGCACACCTCAAGAAGTCTCCACATAATCCCCAAACCACCTTCTCAGGCATCCCTTTCGGATTAAGTTCCAATCTCCATCTCCCTGGGCCTCTATCCATGCATAAGCCCCACGCCATCCCTTGTGGCCACACATTTCACACCACAATCATCAGGTATGATGTTACCTATTTTTTATTACACCGAGCATGAATCACATGGGATTAGAGTAACAAATGACCATGACATACTATATGGGCCTCTAACCATACAAAAAACCCAGCATGTCTCTAGGTTGATGTCCATTGGGTGCACCCCGATTCTATGCTCCATTCCTAAACTACGTGGACTTTGATCCCTACCTTTTAAGAATGGTATATAGGAATCCTCCCCGAGGTTCAATACCATCACTCCCCACAATATATATTTTTTTACAAATATTTTACATCAGTTCATTCATCTTGCATGACTTTATACTACACCCTCCAAACTACGTGGGTTTTGATCCCTTTTGGGTATGTAGGACACCTCTTTGAGGTTCAATCCCAACTAATGGTAAACCTTGGTGATCCCTTTGAGGGATGCACCTTCTTGATGTTAAATCTTTCCTTTTTAGGTCACATCACCCTGATCACCCCCTAAGGTGTTATGATCCATCCATATTGGCCGCTAAGCATGCGTAATCCCCAACATGCCTCCAGGTCGATGTCTATTATGTACACCCTGATTCGATGCTCCATTCATAAACTACATGGACTTTGATTCTCATCTTCTATGAGGGGTACATAGGAAGACTCCCCGATGTTCAATCCCATCATCTATTTCCATAATGGTTTCTCCTTTGAGCCTTTTCATCTCAGGAAGATCATGCCCCAATCCGGAGGTTCCATTTCCTTCAGGTCCCCACCCATGCACCCATTCTCACGAGTCGACTCTTCCAGTGTCTCATAGCCTAATAAAAAACCATCTGGACTTTGATTCCTAGCCACTCGGATATATAGGAAACCTCCATAATGTTCAAGCCTAGAACTATCATCTCCATGTTGGTTCCACCTCATTCATTCCACCCACTTCACCCAATCCTCCCTCATCCATCCTGATTCTTACTTGTGCTGCCACATCTTAGTGAGATCATGAAAACCACTTCCTCATTGCTCCTAACAGCACACAAGAAGCTAACCATACACAATCCCCACATATCATATCCATCCAACCAAGAGTGATCCTCTTGCGAAGGGCCTCTAGTCATGTGTAAGACCCAAATCACCCATTTGAACTACGTAGGTTTTGATCCCTGTCTTCTAAACAGGGTAAGTAGGAAGAATCCATAAGGTTCAATCCTAGTTAATAGTAAACCTTGGCATTCCCCTTTTTGAGGTGCGCCTCACTGATCTATCCTTTGTGATGTCCATATTAGCCTTCACAGTGTGAAACCTTATCTCCATGAGATGCACCATCCCAGGTCCGTCCTTATTGGGTGTTCTGATCCATCCATCTAGAAAACTTTATAGGTGTTCCATCCTAGGTATATACCCATCTGATACACTATTGTCAGTGTTATGATCAATCTGATCTATCTCTACAAGATATTAAACTCATGGAATACCCCATGTTAAACATGGGAAGCCGAGGAAAACCTCATAGACATGCCTTCAGCATAATATTCCCCGCATTAGATGTGGGATGCCTCGGGCTTCCACACCCTTTAGAATTTCTCTGATAAGGGAGAATTCAGGTGTACCAATGTTCCATCATCCAGACATGTCATCGATTCCCAATGTGACTACTTACCTGACTGAAGGATGCTACCCCGACTTGACCCTTTGGAATGTCTTTAAAGAAGTAGCATAATTAACCAGCATCCATAAATAGATTGCATCAGGAGGAGTTTCACAAACAACATCTTAATATTTAAGGGAGACCCAGACTTAGAGAAGAACTCCAAGGAGGAATATGTGGAAGAAGAGACCAATATCCCATCATCCTGTTTTGATCAAGGAGAAAAAATCTCTAAAGAAATGAAAAATGATGCCCACCTTTGGAAAATGGGAATGTGGGGCAATAATACCACAGTCTAACTAAGCATCAAAACATACATAGGGAGGAGCTCCCCAGCGAGAAAGCATCAGAAAAAATAATGGTGAACCTAATATGAATCTTTTATCCTTTAACCATGAGGATTAGTAGCATTCGAGACATCAATAGATAAGCATGTCACCGAATACAACTATCTGACACCAGGTACCACCAAGAAATTAGTGGTCTTGGCATGAAAATCACTAGAATTTGGGACAATTAATCATTTAGCATTCCAGTCTATGAAATCGTCAACATGAATATTTATATCCATCCATGGAAGACCAAACAATGCTGGGGCACTGGGAAATAATTTCCTATTATCTGTACTGATAGCTAAATCTTCCTTCTTTGCAGGACTCAAGCTATCGGAAACCAGTCACCTCCCACTCGCAGACATAGGGGTAGGGGCAATGCCAATGCATCAATACCTCATGAGTCGAACTCTTCCATGAAATATTCCACAACCATGGCCACCAAGTTCCCACGCCCCATCTCACTCTCATAATTTATCCATAGGAGGGTGATCGACACTCTAATTCGATAGTAAAAATAGGAAGGGGTCATCCCAGTGAGGGATATGGACCACCAGGATCTAGAGGCTTCTATGCCTCACCATCATCACTGACCCCAAGGTCCACGTAGGGATCCACTAATCCCCACTCTAACACCCAAAAATTTTAGGATCTTCTACCCAGAACGCTCTTATGAATCATTACCCTACGCTGATGAGGTAAGGGACATCAGAGTCATCCCAGCAATGACCACCACCCGGGATCTGCCGAGGAGGGATCCCTCTAGGCCACATCAATGCCACCATATGGTCCCACATGATGAGGAACAAGTGGTCTCTACCCCTACACCATTGGCCTCAGCTCTGCTAACCAAAAACCAATGTTGGGAACAAGCTCTAGAAGACACCCATCGAGGGGCGTCATCTTCTATAGCTTCAGTGGCCCATGCCTCCATCGATGCATACCATCAGCTCCGTATTATTACATATCATGGGAAATCCTATGTTTGATCGGGATTGAGACCCCATCCACCCCATGGGAAGGTTGGGATGACTCTTCCGGTTGCTGGAATGAGCAGAAGCTACCATAGAATAATCCATGATAATGAGATCCAGTATGGAGGTCCTCCTCATACCATCATCAGCCAGAGTGAAGGTCCTCTCTACTCTCATACTCAGCATGGAGGTCCTCCCCATTCCACTAGAATTAGTCCAAGTAGAGGCCCTCCCTATCTTTTTGACACCCAACACAGAGGTCCTACCCATTCCCCTGATCCAAGGTATGGAGGTTTTCCCATATTTTAGGTTATCAACATGAAGGTCCTCCTTGCATCATCACCAACTCAAGAGGATTCCCTACCCACGATAGTATCAACCAAATAAAAGGTCTTTATCGCTCCATCACTCATCAGCATAGAGGTCCTCCCCATGTTTCGGTTAGCTCTAGCAGAGGTCCTCCCCACTCCAGTACTCCCTACCATGGAGGTACTCCCCACACGTCTGGCAGCATATAAGGAGATCCTCCCCATGTTCCATTAGACATATGCCTGAGTGCTACTCACACCCCATCATACCAAGACGAAGGTCATCCCTACTCTAGTACCAACCCGTGTGGATGTCCTCCCCATGTCACAAATTTACCTTGCCTAGAAGAATAGTCTCGGGGTAGGAGGGTGAACCGTCGCTGCCGAAGGAAGAATCCTACGCAGCGCCATATCATGGTAAATCCTGTACACTTTTCAAATTCAGAAGCAGAATGTGACTCAATGATGGATCCCTCACCTCGATACCTTTTGTTAGGGTATGGGGTAGGAACTCAGTGTGTCTTCTTCATCCTCCTAGAAAGTGAGATGCACCAGATCCCCAAATCCCTTTAGAGGTATATATAGGAGGAGGAAGATTTGGCTCCCTTTCAGGGTCTTACCATGCAATCTTCTCTACCATCACTAGATTCACTCTCTACCTCAACATGAGATCACAACGAGTTGTTCTGGGGTTTGGTAGATGATGATCACTAGTCTGATCCACCATCAACAACCGCCATCCTTGTACATGAACCAATGGTCGACACTACATCCTCTAGGGACATGATGATGTAGTCAGTTTTATCCCCGAGAGAAGATCCAGTGAGCAGCGACCTATCAGATCATGCAACATTTTCTCCACTGACCAATCCTCTACTGAAGAAGTCTATATCAGTGTCATTTTCAGTTCCTCAACCACCCCTAATTGAATAATGGGGAAACCAAGCACCGAATCCTGCTTCTGAACAAAGAATCTTGTGGGACATTCTTGTGGTGGATCGCTTCCCTGAGATGTTTTGGCTGATTGAAACTCCAAACTTTGGAATCCTAGAGCCCCTTAACTAGGAGGAAGTCATGTGTATCTGCCGAACCCTGAAAAAAATTCCTCTCTATCTCCATAATCGTCGGTTGGCTTATCCAAAGATCCGAGAGCATTATGACGATATTGGCCAGTAGTGTTGCATGGCTGAGTTATCCACACTTCCTGTGGATTAGTATCCTGCATCACCCATTTATCATCAGACCCTTCAAAAATGATAGATAAAAATCTTCATTGTGCCACAATGAGTTATTAATTAGGCATATCCACACATCTAGATTCATGGCAGGGGGAAGTATGCTGCTCTTTATTTTAGCCCGATCCTACAATAACCTAATTTTCTAGGGGAAATTGAGGATATGCCTCTAGTTGTATTCATGGTAAACATGGATTATATCATAGATAAGGATATTGAGATAGGAATCATTGAAGAGAACCTTCCCTGGGGATGAAACAACTTTTATTGGATTCCCCGGGCATTGTCAGTCTCCAGCGAAGACACTTGCTCGACCTTGCTAAGCCTTCCAAATAATTGCCTCTCGGTCAGGACACCAGAAAGGGAAAAGAACACTCTAGGACCATTAATACCTCTAACCCATCCGAATCAATGTAGAAGATGGAGGATGATCCTGAAAAGGCCACGCTACTCCAATAGCTCGCTAAAAAAAGGACCATAGACGAGCTCCTTGACGAATGCATTGTAGAATGATGTCTAGATTATGGTGATCCCTGATATGATCCCAACCATCCTCCACTGGGGTAGTAGGGGCAGGCATAGAACCCCCTCGATGAATTTCCTCTCTGTGATCTTGACAACCCTAACCATCTAGATAGGGTAGAGGTTGGAGTTTATGGAAAATGACCATGATATGCATCACCGAATCTAACTAAACAACATGATAACCATACTTAGGATGCTCTTTAGCTCATTTCTCCAGTTGTTCTATAGGAAAATCCTCTAGCATCTCCTTGATTTGTTCCACTAGCCGCTCCACCAGCCACTGAGCTAGCCTATCACACTGAAGATCCTACTGACACACTGGTGGTTAGGAATCCTCACTAAGACAGAAACCCACACTGGGATGATTTGATGGCCCATATTATCACCCAATTGAAGGACCTTGAGATGTAACAGGTGGAAATATCACCTGATGGAAAGCCATATCTAGGATATGTGGATGATATGAAAACACCCTCGAGCTTTAGGAATCCCACCTTCTCCCCTTTCAATGGAACATGTGACCCCCCTGCAGAATCTTTCCCACTTTATTTCAAGGTGTGGATCTATGATAGGAACTCCAGCATAGTAGGAATACACTAAGATCCAGTGCTTTATACAAACATTGGAAGGGCCCACGTTCATCTGGTACAACCAGCTACCCATCAGGTCCATAACTGGTTGGGGGGATCTTCGCAGACAATTTATTTATCAGTTTAGCTCCACCACTTTCATGATTAGCATTGCTGACATATTTAAGTGAAAAAAATAGATATATGAGCTGCTACAAAATTTTTCTCTAGGTGGAAGGGCCTCACGTATTTGCTCTATATACCACTAACTCAAGAGAAACTACTAACAATGTGTGTAGGGAATGTTAAGGCTGAACTGGTTCCCTCTCTTATCACCCAGAACTTCCTGGGTGGATTCTAGGATTTATCTAACAAGGCTTAGTGCCTAGAGGAATCCTTGTAGCAAGCTAAGAAGGCATGTCTGTTGACTCCCATATCTCTTACAAGAAGATCCACCAAGGATGAGACTACTTTCATTACACAGGTGGAGGCCCCCAAGCCTCTAGAGTTATTACCGGTAGAGCCACCTCCCCAACCTCTCTAAGGGCCACAACCTCCAGCCCAGCCTCAGGATCAGCATCTCCCACCTTATAATCAGTAGAAACCACCAATTAATGCATCACCATTACACAAGAGAGATAATCAGATTCTACCTCCTCATTAGGCTCTATCACCCCATCAGGTCCAGGTTCCCAGGGCCCCTTTCTCAGACAGGAGAAACCATACCTACTCATTTGATGAGGCATAAATCCCCAACTATTTCTGGAGTTCCCTAGATCATTTAATCCTCAGGTTTATAGACTATAGAAGACCCTAGGAGGATGATCTCATTGATCTCTCCAACTATTTCCCCTATCATTGGTTCCTTGGACATACCCTCAATCAATGCTATGTGTTCAAGGATTGGCTCTAGAAACAAAAATGACAATAATATAGTTAGATTAGGTCTATCCCCGGATCAGGTGGCATGTGTTTCCAAAAATCCAGACAGTGATAGTGAGGATGAATGGAAGTAGGTCTCCAGCCGTGGGTCTCAGAAGTATGATGACTGGATGGCTCGTAAGGCATTTTCTCGCACTTACAGTATCATTTATGCATGTATAAACCTACATGAGCCCTCCAAGGTCACCATGCCTCCACTCATTGCTACTTCTACCACCACGTCTCATCCTTCTACCTCTCAGAAGGGTAGGCGCCAAAAACGCAATGAAAAGAAAACCCCCCCATCGGTGCTGAAGCTGTCCCACACTCTCGGTGACTTCATGCCCCTAGAGATGGGGATTTACCCTAGAATCCGACCAATATTGGAGGATCCCACAAGTGATGACTAGGAGTATTACTCAGTGAATAACATTGAGCTAGTGGGCCCTTACATGGTTTCTAGTGGTGAGGAGCACCAGATAGATCCTCCTAATGTCCCCGAACAGTGCCATCATCAGTGAAACCGTGGATACGAGAATCGTCAGAATACATCGGCCAATGCCTCTAGCTAATCCATTCATGCCACTGAGACTAGAAAGTAAGCTCAACACAAAGCTCATTATACACATTCCTCTCATCCTATCTCTTCAGATTCACCCCCACTTCCGTTTGTGCTACTCGATCAGGCAGAGCCACTACGACCATGCTATAATCAGTCGAATTCATCTGTGACTAGACCTTAGTCATATGAATATTAGCCAATATTCATTTTTCATGGTTTATCTAAGGAACAATGGGATATCACCTGCACCATCCAAAATCCGCTGATTCGACCAACAACACTCATCATACCACCTACCACATAGCAACCCCCTGTTGGAAAAAATGTTCACCTAAAACAGAATTATGATTCTCTCAAGAACCTCAATAGCATTCCTACAAAGCTCTCGAACCTCAAGTCACTTTTCCTATTATAAGATATGAATGAATCCCTTGAAGTGGTTTTGAGAAGCCATCTCCAGTTCAAAACTGAGGTAGTGGCTGAAAATTCCTTCCATGCTGAGGAATTTGAGCATGCATAATTTCAGGACATCATGTCATTCTTAGAGGAAGATAAAGGTTCCCCCATACAGGTCCAGATTCATCCATTGTAAATCACTATTCAGTTTAATGTAATGGAATTCCGTCGCTTTATTATTGACATAGGTTCTAAGATCAATATCATCCTAACCTGGACACTCAATAATATAGGGTTGTATAAAGAATATCTAGATCCCTCTAACATGAAATTTCAAGGTTATGAAAAGACAGAGAAATTTCCATGGGTAAATATCCACCCGAAGACCCAATTTTGTGGTATGATTTCCAATACTGAGTTCATGGTTGTCTCGCAAGACACCAACTAAAACGTGTTGATGGGTAGGCCCTAGCTCCATCTGTATGCAAAAGTTCCATCCTCCTATCACTAGTGCCTCAAGTACTCCCTCAATGTTCAAGTGGGCATGCTAAAAGGTGAAACATCCACCTTTTCATCTTGTGAATCCTACTATCTAGATGCTGACTATTATAGGATCAAGGAAAAATAGGTTCAGGCCAACGAGGTTGAGAACACTTCCATTTTCACCGACCTAGGGACATACTTGGAAGATTCCTTCATCCTCTCAATTCAATGGTTGGAGGCCACAACCCTAAATTTGGGAAACTAGTTTGTTGTATTAGGAAGGAGTGAGAAGCATGTTACCAGGTACAAAGAGAACCAAAAGATCACCTCATACCCCTATATGAATCAGGATCAAGTTATACCAGAGACCCTTACCCATGTAAGGTATCAGGATATTCTCCCCATGACAACAACATTACACCATACTTTCTTGTTCCACCGATCCGAGTTGAACCGAATCAAGATGATGTGCCATCATTTCTTTGATATTATCAAGCGTAGACCCTCAGTTGAAGGCTTGAGGGAATTTGGTTTAAAGTTTTTATCTACATGGTTTCAACATAGTAGGAGTACCTCGATGAATATTCCACCACCGCACTAGCCGAAACCAACATTTTGGCGGGATCAACCAACTCAGAAGAATTTCCCCTTCTGATGATCCTATCACCTCGGATGATGAAGAGGATTTGTAGGATTCTCCTCCTGCATTTGAGGAAGATGTCTCCACCACCATCAATGATTCGGTTTAGGTGAACCCTGGTACCAAGAAAGACCCGAGGCCAACACTGATAAGCACTACTATTCCTGTGTAAGAGAAGCGATAATATGCAGATTTCATGAAGCAGCATTGGGATGTATTTTCTTGGAGTTATGATAGGATTCCGGGACTAGATCCTCAGGTCACTATCCACTATCTTGGTATCCTGGTAAGTCATTGAGGGTTAAAAAATCCTCCCAAGAAGATGCACCCTTATCATAGTTCCATGGTCGATGCCATAGTTGATAAGCTCATCAAAGACAACTTCATCAAGTAACTACATTACCCTAGATAGTTATCCAATATCATTCCATTCATGAAGAAGAATAGATAGATCAAAGTCTACATCGACTTCTAGGACCACAACTGTCACTATCAAAAGGGTGATTTTCCCCTTCCCATGACAAAACTATTGATCGACACCACTATTGGGTTCCAAGACCTCTCTTTCATGGAAAGATATTTCGATTATAACCAAATCTGGATGGATCCTGAGGATGAGGAATTCACTACCTTCAGGGAACCACAAGGTACTTTCTATTACCAGGTAATGCCCTTCAGTCTAAAGAATTCAAGAGCCAGCTATCAGTGTTCCATGCACCACATATTCAAATCGATCCTCAAGATATTGGTGGAATGCTACGTGGATGATTTGGTGGTCGAATCCTGCTAGAATCAGAACCGCCTTAGAGATCTTAATAAAGTGTTTAGATTCCTTCACTCCTTCCATCTAAAGATAAACCCCTTTAAGTGCACCTTTAGGGTTACCTATGGAAAGTTCATCAGTTTTTTCATCAGATACAGAGGCATTGAGATCAATCCAGAGAAGATCAAGGCCATTGGTTAGGTGCCTCCTATAATCAATCTTCGAGAGATTTGAGGCTTCTAAGGACACTTATCCTACATATGATGATTCATCATGAACCTAGATGGAATCCATTTTCACGAATCATTAAGAAAGATTCCATATACCAGTGGGATGAATAATGGTAGAAAGATTTTGAGGAGATCAAGCAGTACCTATTTTAGCCTCCAGTTCTAATGCCACCTATCTTTGGAAAGCCACTGGTCCTCTATGTGACCACCCTGGAATGATCCCTTTGCTCCCTTATCACCTAGAAGAACAACCAGGGGACATATAGTAGTTTATACTATCTTATCCGTATGATACTCGACATCTAAACTAGATACTCTTATATTGTGAAGAGCTTCCTTGTGCTAGTTTTTTTAGTATATAAGTTGCGACATTACTTGCAGAACCATGAGATAAAACTAGTGTCCCATGTGGATCCGCTAAAATATATTCTGAACTTTCCTATGTTGACAGTCCGTATATATCAGTGGGTAGTGATCCTTCAGCAGTTCGATATTAGGTTTGTTCTACAGAAATATGTCAAGGGTCAAGCACTGGAAGATTTTCTGGATGCCCATCTAGCCACCACAGAGTAGTCTCTAGATCTTGAATTCCTAGATGAGGCCATCCTATTAGTGGTTCAGGCCATTCCATGTTGGTAGATTCACTTTTATTACTCTTTAGGTAGCCCCACCGGTAGAAGAATCAACGATCCCAAACTCAATAGAGTAGGCCTGGGTATCATCTTCATCACACCCACATAGGATGTCTTGCCCTATTCATTCTTATTATCAGAAGGTTCCACAAAAAACGAGGTGGAGTATCAGGCTCTTATCACTGGTCTCAAGTTGGACCTCAAGATTGATGTTCCCCACCTACATGTGATAGGTGAATTAGAGATAGTTATCAAACAAATCAACGGTGACTACATCATCATGAAGCCGGAGCTCGTGCCCTTGTTAGAGCATGATTTCCAGCTGATATCCCGGTTCCATTCTTGGCCTAAGGTCATTCATGTTACTCAATCACAGAATGGTCAAGCTGATGCCCTGGACAGCCTTGCCGTGTCTCTCACAGAGCCTGACCAGGACGATTTGATCATCCATGTGGTGCATTGAAGGGTTATCGCTCCTATTATTTCGGAAAATAATGATATCTAATAGGTAATCCATCTTACCACTGGTTCTTCCATATCAGGACCTCCAATCCCCCCTGTTGCAGCAAAAGAGACCCCTTATTGGACAACTCCCTTTGTTGAGTACCTCCAACATAAAAATCTCCTGAAAGACAGAGTCGAATGTGAATGAATCTATCGGCATGCAATGCAGTTCACCCTCCAGAGTGGTCCCAACCTTGAAAAGAGCCTCTAAAAACGTGGGTTTGATGGAGTTCTCCTCTTTTTAATTCAAGGAGATTAGATCTCCTAGGTTATGTAGGAATTCCTTGTTGGTTTCTATGGAGCTCATCAGGTAGGGTTGAAACTCTCCCACAAGATCCAAAGGTTAGGCTAATTCTGGCCCACCATAGTCCATGGTTGTATTGAGTTCGCCAAGAGGTGTCACACATGTTAGATTCATGACAATTTTGTGCATCAATCACTAGAGAATCTCTATACTAATAAGTAATCTTGCTTATTCATGGTTTGGGGACTCGATGTTGTGGGACCATATCCACCAACAATATCTCACTAGTGCTGGTTCATTATGACCACCACTAATTTCCTCTCAAAGTGGGAAGAAGTGATTCCTCTCAAGGAAGTAAAGACCCATTATATCATTTATTTCATGAGATCCAACAACATATATCAAATTGGAGTTCCTCATTCCATCCTCACCAATAACAACACCAACTTTTGAGCAGCTGAGTTGAAGAAGTTGTATGCAAAGTACAACATTCAGTCCAACCATACTTCTCGCTATCACATGTAGGAAAATGGTCAGATAAAGGCATTAAACAAGAACATATCTAACATCTTGCAAAATATGGTTGGTCAGAACAGAAAGATTTGGATGTAAAAGCTCCCTAATGCTCTATGGGATTATCAGATGATAACTCGTAATTCCACCCAAGTGACCCCATATTCCCTAGTATATGGAACAGAGGTGGTCCTTCCCATCGAGATTCAGTTTTCATCACTCTGTAAAAATATTTATGATCAAAATATTTCAGAAAATATTTACAAATTCCATTTGAATGAACTGGAATCCCTCGATGAGAATATGCTCTGAGCCTTGTACAAATTGGAGAGGCACTAGAACAAGATATCCATAGATTTCGACTAGAAAGTTCATCTATGCTTATTCCTTCAAGGTGAAATGGTATTGGATCTGAGGATGATGATGATACCTAAAATGAATCCACCAAAGTTGGAACCCAAATGGGAAGGACCCTATATCATCCACAAGGTTTACCCCAATGGTGAATACTCTTTGTTCACTATGGATGGTGAGCGGATTACTCCTCCCACCAATGCCAAATTCCTCAAGCAGTACTTCACATGATTACTTTATCTCATCCATGTTACAGGATGTAAAACTTCCCAACATCATCGTCCTGCATGATGTTAAACTAACAGAGATGTCCCGCATGACATTGAACTGCATGATGCTTCCTTTCGTCCTTACCACATGACGTTAAAATGCATGACCTTTATCATTCCACATAATAATAAACTAAAACTCTATCTTTCAGACTAAGTGCTATGACCTTAAACTAAGATCTCTTTCATCCCACATGAGGTTAAACTACTTCTCTTGTCTGGGATGTAGGATGTAAAACTTCCCAGCATCATCATTTTATATGACGTTAAACTATATAGCGCTCAATAACTATGTTTGGCTTGATTCCCATACTTATAGGATATGTATGGATGCCCATAAATTTTGTATTCAGGCCTAGACCAGGTTCGACACCCTTTTCTTTCTAAGGGTATACAATATGATGATGGGACTTTTTATTCCTTATTCACATTGGGTTCATTACCTCTCCATACTACATATACCCATTAGAAAGGCCCCATATTATGGTCCAAGATCTATGAACTTAAACTAATATCTATTTCATCCCACATGATATTAAAACACCTCATTCTATATGACTTTAAACTGCTTCCCCTGTCTAGGCTGTAGGACGTTAAACTTCCTAACATCATCATACCATATGATGTTAAATTGTATCGGTCACCCCGCATGATGTTAAAATAAAAAACCCATTTTCATTTTGTTATTTCCTTTATGAAATTAAAATTTAATCCCCTTTTTACCCCATCCCACATGATGTGAAAATTTTCATATGTCCTTACCACATGACGTTAAACTACACAACATTCAAGAACTATGTATGGATTGATTCCTACCCCCAGAGGATACGTAGGAATGACCATACATTTTTTCTTCACGCCCAACCCCAAGTTCTCTTATTTTTAGTCTTACGACCTAGGGTTACTTCTAGGATCACATAGTGTGGTGTGGAGCTCTTCGGTTCTCATTCACATCTGGTTTAGAACAATCACACCACATGTCTCCCTTAGGAATACCTATCCTTACTACATCCTTACCCTATGAAGTTAAACTTCAAGAAATTCAAGAACTATGTATGGATTGATTCCAATCCTTATAGGATACATAGGAATTCCTAGACATTTGGTCTTCGAGTCCAACCCCAGGTTCTTCTATTATTTCTCCTTTCCCCTTGGCCTAAGTTCTCTTCTGGGATTGTAAATGGTGTGGTGTGGAATTATTCTATCCCCATTCACATGAGGTTATTTTTTTTCATGCCATACATGTTCCACTTTTGGATACCTCTCTCCCCTTCATCCTTACCACATGAAGTTAAGTTTCAAAACATTTGAGAACTACATATGTCTTGATTCTCATCCTTATGGAATACGTAGGAACGCCCAGATATTTTGTCTTTGGGTTGATCCCTAGTTTCATTATCCCATTTCACCTCTTTCCTCCACTCATCATCTCGAGTCATCTACCCTTTATTGGATCCCTTGATCTCTGTTATGCCTCATCAACATGCTCAGATGCACTTTGTTGTAGGGACTAGAGTGTTGGATTGTTCATGGACATGATTTCATTCTATTTATATGCTTCATGTGTCCATTTCTTTAGGTCTTAATCATCTTTTACATCTGAAGGGACCCCTTAATGGTATGGATTCTCAGATTTCTGGATCACCTATTATCCTAGGCCAATGTCTCGAAGGATTCCAAAAGACATTTTGAGATAGGTTTCAAATTTTGAATACGGTCAACGGTCGACCCTTAGGTGTTTGTTCCCATCCCAGGCCACATGATATGGATATTGTGTCTCGAACATGGTCAAAAGTTATCATCCACCATTATTCCAACCTCATTGTGTCCCAAATATTGGATTCCATGATTCACATCCCTCTACACATCCTCATGTCCATACAGAACATAAACACCCTCAATGTTATCCCTCAGTGCACCTTCACACGTTGAGTGGATGGATAAGTGTTGTGGGGTCATCCTTGACTCTGCACCTCTATTATGTTACTATACGCTTCTGTGTGTCATAATAACTTCATCTCACCTTGTTTCCCACAACGACCATGGCTCACGTGGGATTAGGAGTCTTGGTGAGGTTTGAACCCACATAGAGGAATTGTGCAACCCAATAGTCCAAACTCTATGACCTTAAACTAATATTTTTAGTGTCCAATTTCGCATGATAGAAAAATTCGTAAATATAACAATTTTATCATTTGAGATAATATTTCCCATTTTGGTATTAGCCATCTTCCATGAAATCTCCAAGAACTACGTATGGATTGATTCCCATTCCCTATGGGATACGTAGGAGAACCCAAACTTTCTGTCTGTGGTCTAGACACATCCATTTTCATATTTTCCCCCTCTCAGGCTTAGTTATATCCGGGGATTGAACATGGTGTATTCAGGACCTTTTTGGTCCTCCTTCATGTCAGGTTTACAATATACGCACCATGTGCCTCCCCCTGAGATCCCTCCTCGTCGTCTCTATCCTTATCGCATGATGTTAAAATGCATGGGTATATCCATGATTAATGCATCCCTTTATTTGGGTTTCCATTTTTTTTTCACATCCTAAAGGACCCCCAAATGGTATGGATGCTCGACCTCATAGATCCCATAACGTCCTGGGCCAATGTCTCGGAGAATTACAAATGACATTTTGATACAGGTTTCATGTTTCAAATATGGTCAGCGGTTGAACCTCACTTGTCTGTTCCCATCCCAGGATACATGATATGGATGTTTTGTTTCAAACATGGTCAATAGTTAACCTCCATCGTTATGACACCCCCATTGCGTCCCGAATATCAGATATTGTGATTCACATTTTCTTTCCCTTCTATTTAATAGGTTTCCAACACCCTTGGTGTTTTCCCTCCATGCAACCATGCAAGTAGAGTATGAATGTTGGATTGGTTGGGATTTTCCCACCCGAAATTTCTTTTTCATGGTTGTACATCCTCATGTGATGGGGAAATCCTGACATCATCCTGACATCACTCCTTGTTTCCTACATCGACTGTGGATCACATAGGATTAAGAGTTTTTTCAGGGTAATACCCACATATAGGACTATGCAACCCCATGGTCCAAATTCTATGACCTTAAACTAAGATCTCTTTCATCCAAGATATATGATGTTAAACTATGTTGCTTAATCCCACATGACATTAAACTATTTCTTCCTTACCGTATTATGTTAAAGTGCATGTACCGGTCTTGTCATATGATCTTAAACTACGACATCATCATCTTGGACACTTGATAAAAAAAATCACATCATTGTGGTGTTCTCTCTTGATATGTAATCACCTTGGAACTGGTTATACACCATTCTAGTTTTCAAGATCAAAAAACAACTTGATTCCCACAGCAACACCCAAAATTTTCATTCTAGACTGGTCACTCCAAAAAAACCCACCAACAGCAAAAGAAAAAAAAAGGATATATCAAATTCTTCTTTTCCCTTGTACATGGGTCAAAAATTTATAGAGGGATTACTTCAAGAACTATACATGGATTGATTCCCATATTTATGGGATACTTAGTGACACCTGGATTGTCGATCTTGGGTCTAACCGCCACATTGTTTCCCATTTTCATGTTAAATACCCTCTGTCCTTACCACATGATGTTAAAATGAATGGAAGTCAAGAACTATGTATGTATTTATTCCTTCCCTTATAGGATACATAGAGACATCTAGATATCTTATCCCCAGGTCTAGCCACAAAATTGAAAACTCTCTGTTTTAGACTTTTTGCCCTTATCTCACCTTTTGAGAATGCGTCGTATGGTGTGGACTTCCATTGTCCTCATTCACACCAGGTTATGTACCACACCACACATTTCTCCTTTGGGGTTCCCATTTCCTAGCCATATGACAATAAACTAACTCAAAACCCTCTTCCTATATGTCGGTAAACTACATGATCTCCATGAACTATGTATGGATTGATTCCCATCTTTATGGGACATGTAGCAATTCCCAGACATATTTTTTTTGGGACCAACCCCAGGTTCATTAACATTTGTGTCCCCTTGGGGCCATGACTATGGTCCAAACCCTATGAATTTAACTAGAATCCCCTAGTCCATGTAACATGACTTTAAACTATTGGCCAAGGTCCAGACAATATGACCCTAAACTATGTGCAACGTCCTGTTCATATGGAATTAAACTATTCCATGCATCATCCTCACCGCACGACATTAAAATACATATATTTCATCTTCATTAGAATGAATTAAAACTAAAAAGCATTCTTGTTCCTCACTAGAGAGGTCCTTTCTGGAAGTAGGTTTGATCTTGATTTAGACCGATACGCCTACCCAATTTTTTTCGTCACAGTGGTGTAATTTCAAGGGTGTTGGAATCCTTTTGAGCATTCTGTCACTCCATATCCATGCTTTGAATACCCTTTATATGGATCCTCATCCTATTTCACATCTAAAGGGACCCCGAGAGGTATGGATTCTTAGCCTCATGGATCGCCTACCATTTTGGGCCAACGTTACAGAAGACATCATACAACATTTCAAGTTAGTTCCCATGTTTTGAATTCGGTCAATAGTTGACCCTCATTTATTTGTTCCCATTACTGGATAACATGATGTGGATTATATGTTTTGAATATGGTTAACAATTATCCTCCATCATCATACCGCAATCACTGTGTTCCGAGTTTTGGTTGTCATGATTCACTCTTCTCGTTACCCTTTGTTTGGATTGATTCCAATGCCCTTGGTGTTATCCCACTCATGCACCAGAGAACATTGGTAAAGGTAGGTTAGATAATCTGAGAACCCTATTCTATAATAACAACCCCCATATCTCATCCTGAATACTCTAGGTGGTCAGGCAATAAATAGCAGAACCCGAGTGTTCGATGATTGGTTGGCACTCCCATATCCAAAGTGGGTAGTTATGTGACTATCCATTATTTCTCACAAAGGGAGTGACCCATGTGAGCTTAGGAATTGATCATTAGTTAATTCAATGATATGATTGAGATTTGGTAATAAAATTTTGAAATAAAAAAAGGAAAAATTATCCATGAACATTGTTTAAATAAGCAGGTAGGTAGGGAAATTATGTTTCAGTTTGGTCAAAACATAGACATTACAGATCTGCTCCCTCAATGGAATGCCTCTATTCCACCACTCTATGACATGTAGCTTCCAGGGTTTCCTACCACTTATTGAGCTCCTCTTCCTCATTGAAAGCCGTATGATGAAGTGCATCATCCCTAATTTTCATTCATTCTCGTTTAGCTTGGGAGTTCTTCCACTTGAGGATTCGCCTGTGCTAACTACTCATGGGATTCTGCTAGTTGGGGATTCGGTCATTCAACAAGACCCATATGCTTAAAAATGAATTTTAAACACTCAACCATCTTCTCATCGAGATGTTGGAATGCCTACTCGACCTCTTGGAGCTTCTGGATATTCTCAAACTTCTTTTGGCACCAAGAAGAATCTAATTTATAGCTGATCTCCCACATCTTCTTAGTGAGATAGTCTCGGATCAACATGTTCAAATGCCACAAATTTGTACCTGTAGAACATAGATCACATAGAAAAAGGAAAATAAATACCATACAACTTATCCACTTAGATTCTGAAACCTTATTGAGGAAGCACTTGATAAGTTTCCATGCTCAGCATTGGGACTTCTGACAGCTCTCAACTTCATTGGAGTTAGATTCATCCAGCTCTAAGGGATCAGTAGGTTCATATTTGGGAAATTCATCTAGAATATCAGAAGCAAGATCTTCTTCAGGAATCACATCTGAGGATTTAGGATCCAAGTTGTCAGGTTGGTCCTCATCGCTTGATTCTACCTTGATGATGTCAACCTGGGTGACTCTAGGTTATGCCCTGCCAGTGGTGCCACTCACCATCAAAATTGATCACCTATGGGGAACCATATCTTGTCCAGCTTGGGTACTTGGTTCCATATAGACCAACTTCTTTCTCAGTAAAGGGTACCCAAGCCCTCCAACCATATATACTAGTAGTATTCCTTCCATTATGAGGACTACTCAGATAAAGGCCGCATCATCCAATTTGATAAAGCAGACAATAGATATGGATCCAAGAGCAGGGAACATACAGCGGTAAACCATGTAGTATCACCTTTGGATTTTCATTTTTGGGTTACTAGGGCTCCCCCCCATATATGACTATGGGATCTGAAGATTACAAGGAGGTCACCCTTGCCTCCCTAGCACCATTGGACCCTGTAACTACTATTTCTCTAGATGCGAGTCTCAGTGCTTGGTCCTCCACACCCATCACCATGTCTTCATCCCTATCAATAGGGGGACTCTGCACAATATCCACCTGCACTAGTATATATCATTTAAAAAACCAAGATAAATTGATAAGGATATTGGTGAAATGGGACGAGTTAGAGCTTACTTCAATGGTTGTAGAAAATCCACTCAAAGAAGTTCCCCCTAAGGCCACTACTTCACCTTCTTTAGGAGAGTCTCCCCTGGAAGCTACTCCCTCTTCACCCTTCCTAAGATCCTACTTGTCATCCTCATCCCCCATGAACTATTTAAGTCATATAAGGGGGAAGTGATCTACTAGATGAGTTTCCGACAATATTGGGGGGGGGGGAGTCAGGTTTAAAAACACCCTCACTCGATTTTTCAGTGGCCGCACAGGGGCTCAGGAGTACACCGGTTCCCCCAATTCTATCATGAACTTTATCCCCACAGCTGGGGCCATGTTGAATCTAGATGTTGAGAATAAAATTTCCCCCAACTCCATCCCATGCTTATTCAGGTTCACCCAAATGTCATCAATGTTGAGGACATGTTTGCAAAAATACTAGTATTTCTAGGCTTCTAGATATATAGAATCAGTAGGAATCACTGCCTAATGCACCTACTTCTTTGGAGCTTGAGGATGCCTCTTTTAGAACCCCCTTGATGATTCCCCTTCCTCTCAGGTCCTCCAAGTTGGATCCATCAGGTCTGGCACAACCACCTTCCTTTCTTCACCTCCAGTCAGTGTTGGTTCATGGAAGATTTCCCTTACTTTCATAGAATCATCACCATGAACTATGCCGGAACTGCCCTCATGATGTCCCCTCACTACCAACCGACCACGACTTCAAGGCGTGGGGACTACTGCTTTACTGGCCCAGATTATTGGCTACCTTAGCATCTCACTGGGATAAGAGACTTCCTAGATCAGTGCATACTCATGAATCAGCCCGAATACAGTGGTAGATGGTGGAATCTTATTTTACATCTTCCCATCCTCCCACATGAACATCATCCAAAGTTATCTCATCAATCATGGGTGGTCCTCATGATGCACCCCAAGTACACCTTCGGGGTCAGCCTCTGCATGCATATGAATTATCTTGAAAATCAGTGTGGAGTGTATGGATCGCATATGGGTTCATAGTCCACCCATTCCACCATCACACCACCGTGTAAGGATATTAGATATTACTTCTTCTCTATAGTGTATACTCTATTGTCAGTAAATGATCTAGTTGGTAAAGGGAATGGGTAGAACATGAATTGGTATTCCTGTCCCATCTTACTCAGTGTAACTACCATACCTAGCTTGAGTGGGTAGCTCCCTGAAATATTCAGGATTACTGTTTGAGAGTGTATCCTAGGAGGAGATATGGGATTGATGTATTCGTATCCTCCCATGTGTGCTGAAACATAGTTTTATAGGAAATGAAATGGCCTGCACACACATAATGACCTCTTTCCCTCATTGACGTGTAGAAGAAAGTGATACAACTTTGCTAGAACTGAGATGACCAGGTTGATGTGTTTCCCAGAGGCCAACATTTCCACGATGATAAACATGCTCAACTGTGATCCCATGTGCGCATCCATCACTTGCATCATCCATCCATAGATAAATGCTGAGATGAACCTCTACAGCCTGACTATTGGATGATTCTCATCCTTGATGTTGTAGCCCCACATTCACCACTGGATATCCTCTAGGATCCACTAGTAAGAACTGTCCCTAGCTCACTGATATCCCCTCATACAGGTAGGGGGATGCGTTGGTAGTTTCTTTGGAACTTCCTCTCCCCCAGTAGGCCTCTCCAGTGGGAAGTTTAGAAAGTAACTAAACTACTATTTGAAGTGTACATCCTTGTTGTTCTATTTATCATCACCTATTCCTAGCACTAGTTTCAGTAATGCCTTTTCCAGTGGTGGAATCTGTTCCACATCCTCCCAAGTATTCTTGGAAGGGAGGAACTCGTCACACATTTCTCATAGAATCAAGATGCCTAATATCTGATGGAGATCACAGAGGCTGATGCCGACCTCCCCATGATGCAGGTGAAATGTTTTGGTATCCGGTGACCACCAGCTTAATAGCTCTAGTATGATTCACTTTAGTTGGGAGATGTGTAATTTGGAATTCCACATTTCTTCATACATTCCTACATGCCTTAGTAGGGTCTCGAACTTGGTTCATGATTCACACAACCCGTAAAACTAGGCCCAATCATCTGTGAAGTTTCCACCATAGCATAGATACTATCTATTCATCCACCCCTTCTATGGGTTCCCAAGACCTTCCTTGATGATTGTTTTTTACTGAGGTGGGGACGTCTCTTCCTCCAACGCCTTACTATCAATGTTATTGAGATAATTGTAGAGGCAGTGTGCTATGACGAGAGCATGGTCCATCCTGAAATGACCATATGAATCCCTATACCACTCATGTTTCCCTTGTGTGCTCCTGAACTAGTAGGCTGACTCATCTCTACTTTCCTCTGGAATGAATACGTCATCCTGCAAGCCAAATTTGTATAGTGGCGACCTTTTTCACAATGGGTAATCCTTCTGTGCATCCATTAGTTTCTCTATCAACAAATTATGGTAGAAAGTACTCTAAACATATTCCCCTATTAGGATGTTGTTTGAAATTACTTCCCTTTGAGTGGAATCAATAAGAAATTCCTGAGCTGCCTCATGGGCAACCATCAGTCTGGGACATAATAATTTTTTTGGATCTGCTCACAAAGCTTGGTCATGAATCTTGTTTGCGAAGACTATTTGCAAAGTAGTAGCCCAGGAAGTATCATTGTTCTTAGTGTAAGTCACTAAGGATCAATGGATCATGATGCAATGGTTTTCTGGAAAGCATTCACGGAGCACCGAACTGAAGAACCCAGTTTGCGAAGTCGTGTTTGCAGGGCATATTACTTCACAAAAAGAGATCATAGACGTAGTAGTTTATGGAGATATAGGTATGAAAAAAGGGAACTATTTCCCTATTTATAGACAAGTCAAGCTCAGGCTTTGTAGTGACCTTCTCCCATGCTTTGTGGTGACCTTATACCACTTTAGCTTCGCGGCACATTACACCCTTCATGATTCACGATCCATCTTCGCGATGCAATGAGTTTTTTCAGTGACTTACCCTCAAAATCCAATCCTCTTTTCCTTCATCTCCCATTATGAGTGTGTGTGTGGGGGGGGGATTTTTGGCACTAAAAATCATTCTTTTAGATTTAGGAACAATGGAATGGTCGGTTCGAGGTCAATTCAAACCCAAATGGACTCAAAATCCATAAAAAACCATCAAAGGATTCTGTTTCGCGAAGCTCCTTTATGGGGATCTTCCACCTCAGCGATTGCGAGCACCTGCGATGATGTCTTCACAAGTTCAATGGATTTTTACAGAGCCCATCTCTCTACATAACCACTTTTCCTCTATATAATACCTCATGATCATCGGTGTGACGACCCCCTTTGCGAGTCTGACCGAGCCCGACAGAGCCTGTCACTCCACGACATCACTTTTACTCCATGGAAAGCCCCACAATCACTGGTTTGATGGTCCCATTTATGAGTCCGAATTATCCTGTCACTTTGAATCATCACTTTTACTCCACAAAAATCCCCAAAATCACCGGTTTGATGGTCCCCTTTGTGAGTCCAACAAAGTCCAACAAATCACCATTGCTCCTCAGCATCACTTTTTTTTAGTGGTGCCATGTTTTCCTCCGCGATGAGGTCAACAAGCTTCTCCAATCTATGTTGTCTATAAATAAAAGGATCACCCCCCTCTAAACCATTTTTACTTTGACCCTTCACCTTCCAAATCTCCCATTTCATGAAAATATTTGCGAACTTGAAAGATGGATCACCCAAGGTACTTGACCTCCGCAAGTCGTACCTCCTTTTGTTTATCATGGAAACTACCTATGGTAGGGATGGCCTTTACAAAGGCATCTACCCTTTTTGAAGGAGGGAGAACCTTTGGGTCACTCAAGGATTAGTGAAACATTAATCCTTCATAGATCACTCTCCAAATAAAGTTCGCTTTTCTAAGGTGAATATCTTCCCCTCTTAAGTCCTTCATTCACAAAGCACCATTCCTTCGTGAAGCACCCTTCATTTGTGAACCCATTTACTTTGCGAACCACTTTCCCACATGGCCCTCCAGGCTTGTGCAAAGTTATTTTATGGTGCCTTAAGTAGTGATTCATGTTGAGTTTCCCTACCTTGTGGTTCTTTTCATAGACACACTAATAGATATTTCTTATTCGCATAACTATGATAATGCAGACCCCTCAATTGACCACTCCTCCACCTCACTCCCATTGGGAATTTCTTGTGACTTACCTTACCAAATTGAGGGTTGGAACAAGTTATGTAAGTACAAGGGATGAGGAGTAAGTAATCATCATCCGATCTACAGGATGTTAAACTACTGATCAGCCACGTCCTCAACACATGACGTTAAACTATGATTACCGCATGCATGACAAGTCTGAGAGGACCAGAAGGGGGACTAGTGCTATCAACCTCCCCCCATATCTCTATCCATTTGGGATTTGTCACAATGTTCACCTAGAGAAGTCTCCACACAATCCCCGAACTACCTTCTTAGGTTTACCTTATAAAGTAAGTCTCAATCTCTATCTCCTTGGGTCGCTATACATGCGTAATCCCCACACCATCTCTCATGGTTGCACCTTTCATGCCACGATCATCAGGTCTACTATTACTTATTTTTTCTCACACCAAACACGACTCACATGGGCTTAGAGTAAGCAACGAACATGAAATCCTCTATGGGACACTAACTATGCATAATCCCTATCATGTCTCCTAGTCGATGTCCATTGTGTGCACCCTGATTCTATGCTCCATTCCTGAACTATGGGGACTTTGATCCCTGCCTTTTAAATAGGGTACGTATGAAGCCTACCTAAGGTTCAAGACCATCACTCCCCATAATCCATTTGTCCTGACTATTTTATGTCAGTTCATTCATCCTACATGACGTTAAAATGCACCCTCCAAACAATGTGAGTTTTGATCCCTTTCAGGTATGTATGACACCTCTTTGAGGTTTGATCCCAACTAATGGTAAACCCTGGTGCTCCCTTCTAGGGATTTACCTTATTGATGTGAAATATTCCCTTTTTGGGACACATCAACCAAATCCCCCCATGAGTTTTTATGATCCATCCATATAGGCCGCTAACCATGCATAAGCCCCAACATGTCTCCGGGTCGATGTCCATTGTGTGCACCCCGATTCCATGCTCCATTCCTAAACTACATGGACTTTGATTGCCAAATTCTACATGGGGTATGTATGAATCATTCCCATGGTTAAATACCATCATCAATTTCCATCCTGTCTTCTCCTTTGAGCCTTTATGTCTCGGGAAGATCATGCCCCAACCTAGAGGTTCCATTTCCTTCGGGTCCCCATCCATGCGCCCATTCTCATGAGTTTCCTCTTTAGGTGTCTCATCACCCAATACAGAACTATGTGGAATTTGATTCCCATACAATGGGATATGTAGGAAACCTTCCTAAGGTTCAATCCTAGAACCATCATCTTCAAATTGGTTCTACCTCATCCATTCCACCCACTTCACCCAATCCTCCATCATCCATACTGATTCTTACTCGAGCCTCCACATCCTAGTGAGATCATGCCAGCCACTTCCTCATTTCTCCTAGCATCACATGGGATGATAACCATGCATAAACCCTACATATCATATCCATCCAACCAAGAGGGATCCTCTTGTGAAGGGGCTCTAGTCATGTGTAAGACCCAAATCACCCATTTGAACTACGTGGGTTTTTATCCCAGTCTTCTAAATAGGGTATGTAGGAAGCCTCTCTAAGGTTCAATTCCAATCAATGGTAAAAATTGGTGTTCCCATTTTTGGGGTGTGCTTCCCTAATCCATTCTTTGTGATGTCCAAATCATCCTTTATGGTGTGAAACCATCTCTCCACAAGATGCACTATCCCGAGTCTGTCCTTATTGGGTATTCTGATCCATCCATCTGGTAAACCTTCAAGGTGCTCTCTTCTAGGGATGTACCCATATGATACACTCTCATAAGTGTTCTAATCAGTCTGATATGTATTCTCAAGATGTTAAACTCACAGCATACCCCGTGTTAAACATGGGAAGCTGAGGAAAACCTCAGAGATACGCCTCCTGCATAAGATTCCTGACATTCTACGTGGGATGCCTCGGGATTACAAACCCTCGAGAGGCCCTCTAATAAGGGATAATTCAGTTGTACCAATGGTCCAGCATACAAAAATTCCTATGATTCCCAACTTGATTACTTTCCTGACTGAAGGTTGCTGCCCTGACTTGACCCTTTGGAATGTACTGGTAGAACCAATGTAATTAACCGGCATCCACAAAGAAATGGAACCAAGAAGAGTTTCGGGAAAAACATCATAATATTTAAGGGTGACCCAGATTAGGTGATGAATTTAGTGTAGGAATTTTTGGAAAAAGAGATCTACATCCCATCATCCCGTTTAGATCATGGAGAAAACACCATTTAAGAAGTGATGAATTCCACCCGTATTTGGAAAGTGGGAATGCAGGGAAACAATGTTGCCATCTAGCCGAGCATCGACACACACATCAGTCAGTGTTCCCTAGAAAGAAAGTGTTAGAAAGAGGATTCATAGTAAGCATACACCCCTAAGTATATAAATGTCAATATAAAATTCCATGTGATATAATTTAGTGGGTTAGTGAAAATAATAAGTCTTGAATTATTATCTAATGAGTCTATTCTTTGTATATAATATAAAACTCTTTGTATTGATTATAATATTTTAATAACACTAATATTAACACATCATCACAACCCATAATACTCTGTGATGATCATCAATTAGGGATAACTCAAATTCATACTTTGATGGGATAATTACCATTTCACTTCATAAAAAATATCCAGCCAATGTTAAATAATGATAAATTAGCGATTGAATTTTTTTCAACATGATACAATGCATACCCTTAAATTAACTTATAAATAATTTAAAAAACCATACATAATAACATATCATATATGATAGAACACCGAGTTAGTCTTATGTTTACTTTATATTCATGTGACCACCAGATAAAACCCTCCCACTAAACTCTTTATTGAGTAACATCTATGAAGAAATCTAGTTTGAAAAATTTCTAGATTTAGGAATCAAATCCATAATGTTAAACTCCTTGAACATATTCAAAATACTTTAATCCACAACATCAAATTTTGCAATGTTCATAACCCCTACTATCTACTTATAACTCTTTCTAAGTTCATCATCATCATTCTTGGAACCCTTTTCATCCAACCTTTCCTTGAAATATTATTGGCAACTAATGTAACTATTTACATTAATCTTGTACCAACATAGCCTAAAAAGTTTTGGATATAAAGTGACATTCACTTTGTTATGGTAACTAAATATATATCTTTTCGTTTCTATTTACTGCCATATCCAAAATTCTATTAGGATATTAAGTAAAATTCACATTAAATTTTTTACTAGAATAATCTTTTATTTTTTAAATTTGAACATATCTAAGTCCAAAAATACTCTTACTAGACTATTAGACACTATATGATTCTCATAATATCATGTTGAGATAAAAAAAGTCCTTTATGTTAGAAAATAAAAATTATTTCCTCTTATTATGAATATTTAATAAACATACAATTGTTTCCACATCATATTTGTTATTATATGTGTTTTGAGCATTTTATTTTGAAAATAAGATTTTATTCTTTAAAATATGCTATTTATGGGTGGTAGGAACACCTTCCCTTATATTTTAACAAACATCCAGATAAACACTTTTATCCTAGATAATTTTTTTAATCTTTTTCTCCCTTTTCAAAACATGTTATAGAATCTATTAAATCATAAACCATGTCAATTGAATCTATAGAGACCTAGGATTGACATAAATTGATATTACATAATTTTAGATAAATATTCAGTAAATTACAAAAAAATATGATTGAGGACCGTAATAGTTTAGTTTCTTCGTAAACATGGTAACAAAATATTCTATCCTAGAGAAAGATCTTCAAAATATCCCATACATATCTCCACCTTTATTACTTCTACATAAAACCCTTCTTCATACCCTGTGGAAAGGAAACATAAGAAAGGGGTGAGCTCAGATGCTCAATAAGGGTAAATAAAGGAAATGCATAAGTATAACATAAGAAAAAGGGTATGGAACTTGAGTGTAACATTTGAAGATCATGCCCTGCATATTAGAGAACATAATAAAGAATGGAAGTTCATAAGACATGAATCATAAGGAAATAAATAATATAAGGACAAGGAAGCATAACATAGGAAAAGACGTGGTTTTTTTGGCATACACGTTGGTTTATAATGTTGTGAGCATGTATAAGTAGAGACAGGTTCAATCATTAAGTTAAGGACATGAAATTAGGCCCCAACATAAACTTGTGGGCATGAAACCAGGTCCATGAATAACATTGTGAACATGTAATCAGGTTCACCCATAACCTTATGGATTTGAAACCAAGTCCATTTATAACATTGTGAATGTGTAATAAGGTTCACGCTTACCTAATGGACATGGAACCAGGTCCATGCATAACATTGTGAACATGTAATTAGGTTCATGCATAACATTGTGAACATGTAATAAGTTTCATGCATAAACATATGGAAATTCAACCAATTCCATGCATAACATTGTGAACATGTAATAAGGTTCACTCAAAACATTGTGAACATGTAATCAGGTTCATACATTAACTTATAGACATGCAACCAGGTCCATGCATAACATTGTGAACATGTAATTAAGTTCATGCATAACATTTATACTCACGAGCCATCCATCATTACCCAATGAATTGGAGGGAGATATAGGTACCACCCATCTCATAATAAAATCATTTATACATGTTCTAAAAGATAATAAAACATTCATCATATCATGACCCATAAAAATACATAGGTTTTATAAACATAAAATCATAACCCATGAAATTAAATGTGTATCATTAACATTTAATCACATAAAAACCTATGGAAAATAGATAGGTTTCATAACCATTTCATCAAAGCATAACCTGTGAAAAGAAGAGGTTTTCATAAACATGTAGCCCATGAAATGGAAATAGGATTCAAAATATCTGACATTAAGAATAACCCATTCATAGAAAAGATATGAATGGAACCTTTAGATAATTTCCTAGAAGGTAATTAGTAACATAAAATAATTTCATCTTATATGGAAAATAATTTTTAAATATATTTCAAAAACATTTCTTGAGGAAAATATCCTTTATTCTTTGAAAAATTCTTTTTTTATAATGTAAAACATTTTGAAAACCTTTTTCTTTGAAAATAGATTTGAAAAATTATAAATGAAACTTTAAAAACAATAAAACATTTTTAAAATCAATTTTACTTGAAAATTATCTTCAAGGATCTTTTGAAAACATATTTTAAAACATTTTAAAAAACATGGTTTTTAAAAACAATAGATTTCTAAACAAAGAGAGAGATGGTCATATTTTATAAAAAACATTATATTAAGTACCAAAGAGTGTAAAAATGGTACTAAAAATAGTGTATATCATGAATAAAAATAGGAGAAGTAAAATCATGAATATTATTTAGATATGGATCATAATATTTCATCAAATTAAGCATAAATATAAACAATCTTGAAAAATCATTGAGATTCTCTCAATATACTCTTATAACTTGGTAACTTGAGATCATACTCTCCATGTATGGAAATGAAATGAAATTAAGATTAAAATACCATTAAAATAGTTATATTCATGATATAACATGGATAATGGAAGTATATACACCTCAAAAAATAGTTTAGGTGCATAAAAAAACATTAATCTCAAAGAAGGAAAATTGAGACAAAACTATTTTACCAATTTGGTATCTTTTGAAAGATAAACCCCATGAAATAAGGATCATACAATGGGAATGAGAATAAAAATAAATTTAGGTACAAGATACATATAATACAATCATGTGTATTATATACACTACACAAAATAAAATAGTGGCGAACATAGCTTGTATCTCACAGAAATTAAAAGTGAGATGAAATCCCCTTGCCATGTGTCTTGAATCTCTCCGTACTCATACAAGCTTCTTGTATAATAAATATAAGTTTATTAAAAATATTTTAAAGAAGAATATTCTTGTATCTATTACCATATATGGTTTTATTATGACTTTATATTACCCTCTTGTTAATGATACTATGTTAAAGTTTCACTTTGGGTAATATTCGCTTTGTTTTTCGCATGTGTCATAATTTGTTATATTGTTTATCCTTATAATTATATCATTATTTAATAATTTATATCATAATATAAATACAATTTATATCCATTATATTAATATTATAATAATTTATAGCATAATTAAGTATGAAATGGAATACACTGTTCATGGAGATGGTAAGACATACGTACACATGAACGTTGTTTCCGTTTTTATTGTTGTATTGAAAGAAAGTATTTAAATGACATATATATAATTATTAAATTTTAATTAATATATTATATATATCATATAATTTTACTAAACTCATCCTTAATACATTCCATGCGGTATGTGAACGAATCACATCACTTTGAGGGGGCGGTAGTCCACACTTCCTCAAATGAGATTATCGTATTAACACCAAATGGGAAGTAAAAAAGGTATTTGTTGTAAAAATTAATATATAAGCTTAAATAAATAATAAATATTATATATAACATATATAAATAAAGTGTACATAATAATGGCCACCATAATTGGTGGTAATAGAGAAATGAATAATCATCATTTCGTGAGGCAGTAGTTCGCCGTACACAGAAACAATATGTTTAATATCCATTAGATGGAGGTGTGTGTAAGTTTAGGTATAAATATTTTCATAAAAAAATCCTAATATATTTTGGATACTTTTTTTGTTACAAAGTAATGGAATAAATAGAGTAGAGGGGGTGAAGAAGGAAAATAAAGGAAAAGAGCTTGAGAGAAGACGTTACCTCTAAATCAGGTAACTCCTTTTGGTTTGTGCCAAAAGGATTAATTGAGAGTATTTATACCCTAAGGTAGGATTAAAGTTTTAAGGGAGGATTTTTTGGAGGATACTTGGGTAGATTTTTTCTGAACTTATAAGGTTTTATAGGAGCGAGGAATGGGTAGAGATGGTGGCCTTTTATAGTAGAGAAGTGACACTCTTGTAAATATTTGAAGAGAGAATTCCACCCACGTTTTTCATGTTGAAAGTGGATCCAATAATAGAAAAAGGTTGATAAAATTGATTAAAGGGTATAAATATGGAAATCCAATGGGTTTTTTACAACTTTCAAGGTCATTTTTGGTCTTAAATTTAAGGTTTAGTACTTTATTAACCTATTTTTTCCCTTAACCGAAGTAATTAATTTTAATTACTTTCACTAATATTTTTGGTCAAAAAAGGTTGAAATTATTAGATATTATATATTATTATTATTCTAAATATGTGATAAATTTTTCCAAATTATAATCACATAAGTGATAGAAATTAATTTAAAATTAATCCCGCTGTCAGGACGACATTGCAGGTTTTTAAAGTAAAACTGATCAAAAGTTTTCTAAGTTTTTATATCCAATTTCAATGTGAAATTAGTTCCAATTACCTAAATTGTATTAATTGGTAAAAATATTATATAACTAAACCATTAAAACATTTACAAATATAATTTAACCTTATAAAAAAATTAGATGAAAAAATAGTTTTGAAACCAAATCCATTATTTTTAACTATTCATTAAAAGATGAAACCTTTTATAAAAATACCAAAAATTTATCCTAAAACAATTTTTATGTTTCTATTAAAAATATAAAGTGTATTTTTAAATATTAAATATATAAAATTTCCAATAATTGGATTTAAAATTGGATCGCCATTAAAAGGCGGTAAAACTACCTTTATAAAAAAATAGGGTTTTATGCATACAATTGGGTTTGTTCTTATATTACATCCATCAGATCTATTGGATAAATATAAAAAATATTTTATTGAATATATAATTTATGTATTATATTAATATCACTTACAATTTATAATTAATTTAATTTACTAGGTTAAAATAGCTTTGTGACTATAATGGTATTTTCCATTATATTCAATTGGTATTCATATTCATTTATAATTAATTGGTAACCTACGAATTCATATTTTATTTTTTTAAACCACATATTTTAATAAATTAGTCAATAATATTCATATCCATAAACTTTATTTCTAGGTTATATCTCATTATAATAATATTTTTAGTAATATATTATAGTTAGGTAACACCCGGTCTTGCGTATTACGCAAGCCATCAAGGAAGATCAATCTTGCATGTAATGTATGATATCCTTGTTGTTATGTGTAGTGTATGCCAAGTTGGGATTATATGTAACATATTCCAAGATGACTCTATGTGAAAGGAGTGTTTTAATTAGTGAAAAGTTATTTTTAGTGTTTCTTGAAATGAATAATATCAAAAGATTAAATGAATTCGATTTTTTACCAAAATATCAGGGTGTTACATTCTACCCCCCTTAAAATGAATTTCACCCTTGAAATTCTTATGGGTTATCAAATGTTTAATAATTGAAAGTTTCATTCATCGAAACACAAATCGTAAAAATGGATACTAAAACTTCCCTTAAAAAGGGAAATTTGGAACCATAATGATTACCCAAAGTAACATATAACTAGGTTTCCACATAGGAGAACATAGGTTAGGAGTGAAGATTCTACATAGAGGAAAATTGTAAATATTTATAGGGAGAGATTGAGGTAATCAATCAAAAATAAGTGAATGATCAAAGGAAATATGAGGGCCTCAAATTCATAAATCTTTTATAATCCCATAAGCCATTGTTTCAACATAATTTAAGGTATTAGGACAACACATTTTTTTATCATTATCCTATCATTGAGTAATTATATTTAATGACCAATAATATAAGGAAATATACTTAATTGGTGTTATCCAATTACTTATACACAATCTCAACCTTTGGTTATACCTTGATAGATTTCCACTTCATCTCTTACCCTAATAAATGAATGAGAATTGTCTTTTTTTATGTACTAGCATGTCATGAGATCCAGGATAAGTCAACCCATATATCTTCAGTTACCATCAAAACAAATAGGTTATCTAATATTCATAAGTCCTCATGTGGTGAGATAATACATTAATATCAAAAACATTATTTTAAAATTGTATTAAACTTTTCATAAATGGTTAACCTTATAACCCTTCCAAAATATAATCCATCCTTTATTACTTAAATATGCTCTTATCTAATACCAATTTTTTTATTGGATACTTGGGTTCATCCTTGCTTCGATAGAACATTAAATGTGATTTTATTGTTCAAAAATCCATGTATAGGGATGAAAAATTACTAAAGGATGAACAAAAAGATTATCAAAGGTGTTATTTATACAAAATAAAACTTGAACTTCCCGACTAGGGGGGAAAGGATAAGTTTTCCCCTAATTTTCATTATTCACTTCATCCATTATGATTTCATAATATTTCCCTTTGTCCTTTTTCCTCAGAGGTTGGTGTGTATTATCATCCATATTATGCCTTAGATTGGGGACGTGATTCACATAATTCCCAAACTCCATGCACTTGAAACACTGAATTGTTAGTGGTTCATCCTCTTGAGATTTATCTCTATTAATTTAATTTAATTTCATCTTCTCATAACTTCTACATTTTTTTTCTCAGTGTCTTGGCTTACCAAAATTAAAACACCTTCTTGTTTCTTTCAGGCACTCTCCTAAGTTCTCTTTCCCACAATTTTGGCAAGTAGGTATTTGAAACATTTTTTATCTCTATGTTTTTTAGATTCCCCTTTTAACTCCATATTCCTCTTCTTGTTAAAACTAGGAGATTGATATGTAACTCCAACCTCCATTTGAACTTTGATCACACAATGAAAAATCTCTTCGTAGCTACTAAAGTCTCTTATGGCCAACACCCTTCTGATAATTTTCTTTAATCCACTGAAGAACCTATAAAATTTAATTTTGGGTTTGATGATAATACCAGAATCATAACTTTCAAGTCTTGTGAAATTAGCCTCATAGGTATCGACAGATTCATCATCCTTTTTGTCAACTCAAGGAACTACTTTTTAATCTTCGTACGAAGAACATGAGGAAAGTACTTATTGAATAATAAGTTTTTGAACTCATCCCAATCCATGGATTCAATTAAATCTTGATTCCTTGTATTCTTGATTAGAGTCCAACACTGGTATTCTCAACCTTCTAAGTGATAAATAGCCAGAATGACTTTTTCATGATCCAAACACTTGAGAACAGAGAATATATTTTTAGTGGTACTGATCCAATGTTCTGAAACAAGTGGATCAGATGACCTATTGAAGGAAGGTGGGTGATGCCTCATGAAGGACTAAATATAACATTGTTTTCTTTGCTCATTTATAAACTCAGAATTATTCATAGATCAAGAAAGTTGTGAGAGTATAGTAATGAGGTTTTTTATTCCAAACCCCCATAGAATTCGGACCTTCAGGAGGAAATTCATTGCATTTTCCATCACAATAAACATTAATGTAGTTCCTTAGGGTTCCTTCCATTGACTAAAACCAAAAGTATAGAATAAGAAACAATTATCATAATGAGGAACCACATAATCATGAAAAGTCACTTATAAGATTTCTAAAGTTTTAAACCTTCCTGAATCTATGACACCTTAAGTTTATCCTAGGTTATTCATAGCCAACTTCTAATTAAATCCTTCATGATGGTTATGAAGATTTTGTGAATTCCCAAAGCATATCTATCGGGAGTGTTAAACTAGGTGTGGAGTAAGGCCCATTGTTGTGTAAAAGATTACCCTGATTCAGTCTCGGAACATCTTGTCAGAGTTGTTACCCCTAGGTACATCTATTCTAGAGCCACATCCACTTGTAGTATCCCGACAAAGATTTATTTTCTAGGAAACCACTCACTCTATTCTTTACCAAAATTCTAGGACATTTTCCTAAATATTAACTCATCCTTATACTTATCCTTAGAGACATACCTAGACATATAATTATAAATATACCTAGAGATATCACTAAATAATTCTCATCCTAATTTCCAAAGGTTGAATATACCTTTTATTTGATACCAACTATAATGACCCAGACATGAAAGACATGGATATTACATCATTTTAGATGAATATTCAGTACATTATAAAAACACATGCCTAAGGACTGTAATATTTTAGTGTATTTGAAAACTTGGAAATAAAATATTCTATCCTGGTGAAAGATCTTCAATATTTCCCATAAATATATCCACCTTTAGTACTTCTACCGAAAACCCTTATTCATACCCTGGGGAAAGGAAACATAAGAAAGGGGTGAGTCCAAATGACCTGTAAGGAAAAATAAAGGAAATTCATAAGCCTAACATAAACAAAAGGGTATGGAACTTGAGAATAACATTTTAAGATCATACCCGGCATATTAGAGAACATAATAAAGAATGGAAGTTCATAAGACATGAATTATAAGGAAATAAAGAATATATGACAAGGAATCATAACATAGGAAAAGACATGGAATTTTTGGCATTCATGTTGGTTTATAATGTTGTGAACATGTATAAGTAGAGACAAGTTCACTCATTAAGTTAAGGATAAGAAATCAATCCCAAAAATAAACTTGTGGACATGAAAATAGGTCCATGTATAACATTGTTAACATGTAATCATGTTCATGCATAACCTTATGGACGTGAAACCAAGTCCATGCATAACATTGTGAACATGTAATCAGGTTCACAAATTACCTAATGGACATGAAACCAAGTCCATGAATAACCTAGTGAACATGTAATTAGGTTCACGCATAACATTGTTAACATGTAATCAGGTTCACGCAGAAAATTATGGACATGCAACCAGGTCCATTCATAACATTTTGAACAGGTAATATGGTTCTCTCATAACATTATAAACATGTAATCAGGTTCACGCATAAACTTATGGACATGCAACCAGGTCCATGCATAACATTGTGAACATGTAATTAGGTTCACACATAAAATTTATACTCATGATTCATCCATAGTTACCCAATTAATTGGAGGGATATATAGTTCCCACCCATATCATAATAAAATAATTCATACATGTTCCACAAGATAATAAATCATTCATCATATCATGAACCATAAAAAGACATAGGTTTTATAAAAATCAAATCATAACCCATGAAATTAAATGGGTATAATTTAAAATTAATCACATCAAAAACTATGGAAAATAGATAGGTTTCAAAAACATTTCATCAAATAATAACCTGTGAAAAGAAGCATGTTTCATAAACATGTAACCGGTGAAAGGGGAATGGGATTCATAAAGACCATGACATTAAGAATAACCCATTCATAGAAATGATATGAATCGAACCTTCATATAATTTCCTAGAAGGTAATGAGTAACATCAATTGATTTCATCTTATATGGAAAATAATTTTGAAATGTCTTTTAAAAATATTTCTTGAGGAAAATATCTTTTCTTCTTTGAAAACTTATTTTTTATAATGTAAAAACTTTTGAGAACCTTTTTATTTGAAAATAGATTTGAAAACTTATAAAGGAAGATTTGAAAACAATAAAACAATTTTTAAAATCCATTTTTCCTTTAAAATTCTTCAAGTATCTTTGGAAAAACATTTTTGAATTTTTTTTGAAAACATGGTTTTTTTAATACAATATATTTCCAACTGAAGAGAGAGATTGTCAGATTTTACAATAAAAAAATATTATCTTATGTAAAAAAGAGTGGAAAATGGTATTAAAAATAGAGTATATCATCAATAAAAAAAGGATAAGGAAACTTATGAATATTATTAAGATATGGATCATAATATTTCATCAAAGGAATCATAAACAAAAAAAATATCAAAAAAACGATGAGATTGTCTCAATATACTCTTATAACTTGGTAAATTGGGATCATACTCTCCATGTAAGGAAAGGAAATTAAATTAAGCTTAAAATATAATTAAAATAATTATATTAATGATATAACATGGATAATGGAAGTATATACACCTCAAAAAATAGTTAAGGTGCATAAAAAACATGAATGTCAAAGAAGGAAAATTGAGGCAAAATTGTTTTACCAATATGGAAAATTTTGAAAGTTAAAACCCATGAAAGAAGGATCATAAAATGGGAATTTGAATACCCCAAAATTTAAGTAAAATATAAATATAATATAATAATGGAAAGTAAATACACCACACAAAAGGAAAGAGTGGTGAACATAGCTTGTATCTCATAGAAATTAAAAGTGAGATGAAATCCCCTTACCTTGTGTCTTGACTCTCTCTATACTTGTACAAGATTCCTATACAATAAATTTAAGTTTATTAAACATATTTAACAGAAGTATATTATTTTATCTATTGCCATATATTTTTTTGTTATGAACTTATATTACCTTCTTGTTAATGATCATATGTTAAAGTTTCACTTTGGGTAATATTCGCTTTGTTTTTCACATGTGTCTTAATTTGTTATATCATTAGTCCTTATACATATATAATGATTCCATAATGTAGATAATGATATAAATATCTTGTATATACAGTATATTTATATTATAATAATCTATATCATAATTAATTATGAAATGGAATACACCGTTCATGGAGACAGTAAGCCGTACATACACATGAATGTTGTTTCCGTTTTTATTGTTGTATTGAAAGAAAGTATGTAAATGACATATATATATATATGTATATATATATGTATATCATTATTACATTAGCTTTACTATATTATATATATCGTATAATTTCACTAAACCCATCCTTAATACATTCCATGTGGTGTGTGAACGAATCACATCGCTTTGAGGGGGTGATAGTCCGCAATTCCTCAAACTAGATTATCGTATTAACACCAAATGGGAAGTAAAAAGGCATGTTTTGTAAAAATGAATAAATAATATTAAATAAATAATTGACATTATATATAAAAAATATAAATATAGTGTTCATCATAATTTCCACCATAATTGGTGGTAATGGATAAATAAACAATCATCATTTCGCGAGGTAGTAGTTCACCGTATACAGAAACAATATGTTAGATATCTATTAGATGGTGGTGTGTGTAAGTGTAGGTATAAATATTTTAATAACAACATCATAGTATATTTAGGATATTTTTTTTGTTACACAGGAATGGAATAAAGAGAGTGGATGTGGTGAAGAAGGAAAATAAAGTAAAAGATCTTAAGAGAAGATGTTAACTCTAAATCAGGTAACTCCTTTTGGTTTGTGAAAAAAGGCTTCCTTGAGATGATTTATGACCTAAGGTAGGATTAAAGTTTTAAGGGATGATTTTTGGGAGGCTAATTGGGCAGATATTTTCCAAACTTAAAAGGTTTGAGATGTGTGAGTAATGGGTATAGGTGGTGGCCATTTATAGTGGAGGAGGAGTGACACTCTTGTAAATATTTGAAGAGAGAATTCCACCAATGTTTTTCATGTTGAAAGTGGATAAAATAATGGAAAACGGTCGATTAAATTGATTATATGTTATAAATATGGACATCCAATGGGTGTTTGGAAAGTGCCTAGTTTGTCTTGGGTCTTAAATTTAAGGTTTAGTACTTTATTAACCTAATTTTCCCTTAACCGATGTAATTAATTTTAATTACTTTCACTAATATTTTTGGTCAAAAACAAAGTTGAAATTATTATAAATTATATATTATTATTATTCCAAATATTTCATCCATTCTTCCAAATTATAAACATATAAGTGGCAAAAAATAATTTAAAATTTATCCCGCTGTCGGGACGACACTATGGGTTTTAAGGTAAAACTGATCAAAAGTTTGCTAAGTTTTTATATCCAATTTCTATGTGAAATTGGTTACAATGACCTAAATTGGATTAATTGGTAAAAATATTATATAAATAAACTATTAAAATATTTTAAAATATAATTTAACCTTATAAATAAATTATATGAAAAAGCAGTTTTGAAATAAAATCTAGTATTTTTAATATTCATTAAAAGATGAAACCATTTATAAAAATACCCAAATATTTATCCTAAACTAATTTTTCTATTTTCTTCCAAATATAAAGTTTATTTTTGACATATTAAATATATAAAATTTCCAAAAATTGTATTTAAAATTGGTTCTCCATTAAAAGGTGGTAAAACTACTTTTATAAAAAAATAGGTTTTTATGCATAAAATTGGGTTTGTTTTTATCTTACATCTATAAAATATATTCGATAAATATAAAAAATATTTGATTGAATATATAACATATTTATTATATTAATATCACTTAACAATTGTAATTAATTTAATTTACTAGGTTAAAATAGCTTTGTTCTATAGTGATATTTTCCATTATATTCAATCGATTTTCATATTCATTTATAATTAATTGGTAACCTATGAATTTATCTTGTATTTTTTGTAAACCACATATTTTAATAATTTATTCAATACTATTAATATCCATTAACTTAATTTCTAGGTTATATATCATAATAATAATATTTTTAATAATATATTATAGTTAGGTAACACTCAGTCTTGCATGTTACACAAGCCATCGAGGAAGGTAAATCTTGCATGTAATGTATGCTATCATTGTTGTTTCGTGTAACTTATTACAATTTGGGATTTAATGTAACATATTCTAAGTTGGATCTGTGTGAAAGTAATGTTTTACTTAGTGAAAATCTATTTTTAGTGTTTTTTGAAATGAATAATATCAAAAGATTAAATTAATTCAAAAACAAATTCACCAAAATATCGGGGTGTTATAGAATCCATTATATCATATTATTTATAACAACAATTTGTTAACAAATAACTTCTAATATCATATAAGAGGGCTGAGATGAATATTCACATCCTTTACTTAGATCTATATGAGATTGATATGTTCCATTACATTCAAATCATTGATGTAACATATCTTTGTTTCATCACTTGAAGGAAAACTATAAGCCCCATAAATTATTCATTTGTTTTCTAAACTCCTACATACCCACAAAATTTGTAAAATATAAATTGACTATCATATGGCCTTCAAAGTTTAAGAATTAATTTCTATATCACTAATACCAGATATGTACATTCCATAGCGTTTCTCAAACCCCTCATGTATACTAACAATTACATCATATAGAATCATTGAACCTACTTCATGACAACACCTTTAGATTTAAATGAACATTAATGGAAATTAGAATAAATATTGTTGGATGTTCAAACTAACTTTTCTTATATCATTTAAAATTTTTATGGATTTATAGATGACCTTCACCCCCATTAATAATTCCACTTATCTCCATAATTTACCCCCATATCCCTTATCCTCAAAGTCCCATCACTACAATTTGGGGCCTCAAATATAACTTTCTCTCTCTCTATCTCTCTCTCCTATAATTCTCTATGACATTGTCTCTTCATGGTCTCTCCTTGGCTTCCTATTTAAGTTGGTGATTTCAATTGGTCAATTTCTTCAACAAATTCATCCACAAATATTGGGGTTTGAAGGAGAACTCCATACTCAAGTTTCTAAATCATCTCTATTTTATCATACACTTTTTGGTAGTAGGTGACCTCACTTGTGGGTTAGTTTTATGGGGTTTACCCTCCCTTTTCAAAATCCTACAATTCTATAAATTCTTGGTAACCTTGTTGGAATATTTCTATATTTTGATGATATATTGAGGTCCATGTATCACCCAATAGATCCCCATTTATGCGTGTAAGTATATGTATCCAAGCCCCCTATATAATCAGTGCATATCAAGGTTGTAAAATAATTTATATGTCTTTATATGTTGAAGTTTGAGTCCTAGTTTGATTATTGATCTCCATGCTCCCATTTGGGCCACCTTCATCAGGAGTGTCGACACTTATTAAGGAAGTTTCCATCAATTGAAAATGTTCTAGACTCTAGCTGTGAGGGTAATGGTAAATATCTCAATAATCAATCATAAAATGGAAATAATATTACTAGTGTAGCTGGATTGGGGTAATCTTTTTGTGTGTTTACTTATTCTCAAACCATGTGTCCCACTTCTCAAATTTAAAGAAATAGTTGTAATGTTATAAATAAGGAGTTGTATCCCATGAAAAAGAGGGTAACATCCATTATCCTATTATGAATGTGGTGAATCCAGATCTAGACTCCAATGGATTGAGAGTCTATAAATCTCATGTAAAGGAGAGTTAATTTGGGAGTGTCAAATTTAATGATTCATTATAGGGTTATATTCTAGAAGAAACAGTATAGATGGTTCTAAAGGATGTGGTGTGGCTTGAAATGAATCCATATAGTACAATGTTTAGTGAATTAGGGACTACTGACCCATCTAATACAAATTTATTATATGAAAAAAAACACCCCATGAAATTATTAAGGTTTATAAGATATATTCTGAAGTCATTACAGTGTTGGGGAATTATTTATCATCGAGTTTAGGTACCAATGTGCTTAGTCCAACAGTCTCTCTACAAAATAGTTTTAAAGTTCTTGGTGATGATGATCTAGACACATCATATTATAAATGATGATAATATGTTAAACCAAAATGGAATAGGACAAAAACTCTTTGTAGTAGTCTAGATGTTTATGGAATAAAGCAATGCAATGTTGGGGGATCTAATGAATCTGATAAGAAAGGAGTAATAAATCCCTCATAGACCGATTTGAGCCATGAATCAGATATCAAAGATGATGATTTTTTCTATTCAGGTGAAAAGAATTTAAAAAATAGAGGATTTTATTTAGGGATTTATCATATCAACAAATGGATAAATACCAAGATAAATAAAGACTTTTCCAATCTACCAAAACCAACGGTCACTAGATCAGTGGGGAAAACACTGATTCATAGGTATGTGATAAATATCTTATTAAATAATGTACAAAACTAAAGGAGTCATTAAGAATATGTAAAATAGTACTTGAAGATGACACGAGAAGGGTGAAGGGAGTTATAATGACTATAGGTGTCACGTAAGGCTACTTACAAACACAATGTTCTTGAAATAGAGGAATGCAATAACCTTTCCACTTTGAGTTAGGGTGTTGTTTATTCCTATACTGGTAAACCTAATCATAATGATGGAGAGGGTGGTGTAAATGAAAATTAAGAGGTTAATATATCTATATATGATTTAGAGTTACTATTAAACTCTAAGGAAAATATAGAGGCATAGGTTTTTAATATAAATACATCATTGGAAGATACCCAAAAAATGTATGAAAGAATGCTACCAGTTGACACCAATGAAAAACAAATGTCATGGATAAACACTCTAGACTGTATACTGATATGAATATTCAAATAAATAATTATTTTCTTGGAATACTATCTCAATACTTTGGAAAAAATGGACTATTAATTTGACGACATTTTTAAAGATGATTTGGAGAAGAAAGAATTTCCCATTGACTAGGGTTTACATAGAGTGTATGGCACTAGCCTCTTAATTTTTTTGAATGATACAAGAATGTCCTATGAATATTAAAATTTTTGTATGGTTATTATCTATATGGGTTCTCACTCAATCCTAAAAGTTAATTGTTATATAAATAAAAATATTTTATTTCTATTCTGACAACAGTCTGAATTTCATAACCAAAACAAGACTTATAAGATACCTTCAATCTCACCTAGTTGTTGGAACACTCAGTCATATTGACTATATTTGAAGTGAGTAAAGTTTACTAGTTCAATTTGAATCTAATTCCTTTTAAAACCTTAATTGAACCATTTTATTCTCTACACAACCATCTAGATTTATTGGTGAAAATATTTTAATAGTTGGTTACTCTTGAGGGGTTTAGTTCAACACATATAATTTCTATGAATAACTTTTCTTATATAAATGGTATTTAGGAGTTACTTAAATTAAACTTATCCTTTTAAAATATTATTCTCAAAGTTAAGTTTGATGATGATAATTCTATTAATTGATAATAAATTATCTTATCAGACGATTATCATGTTTTACATTCATTTAATAAGGGATTTTATTAAATTTTATCCTACTAAAATGATGCCCCTTTTAGAATCAATCATATCTATTAGTGGGACAATATCCATATTTAAATTGGGTTTATTTAGTGTTTCTACCATCACTTAGATATTTAGGTAGGGAAATATCCCAATCATATCATATATGACTCTTAGATAGTTGAGCATATTACTCTTTATCCAATCCATCAAGTGGATAAACCCAACTCTATTCCTATGGTAACCCAATACTATTAGGATATCTTAGTTACTGTAACCTAAATAAAACACCATGAATAGGAACCTAATACAATTAGGTTCAACCATTACTTTATTTACTTACAAAAGATAATCTAGGGGCACCCAAATTAAGAATGACCTACAGGGTTGGATGACCAAGGTCTTAACAAGTGATGTTTTGTAAGGAATCTAACACCTAGTATTTTAAAGGGGATTTAGTATCATCATATTATCCCATGTTATCAACTTTACATTTATTCATTATTATAGGTATTTAGTTTTGAATCATATTCCTTCCACTAAACTAATTAGTTCAAATTATATTGATGTGTAACTCTTTACACAACCCACAGTTTGTGTTAATCACCCAAAAATATAAGAAAAATATATTTATAGATATTCAAATGTATCCTATACATAAGGAATGTGAAATTTTCATGTAAAGGTTTATAATTATGTGAAAATATAAATCACCACATGAGTAATCCTAGAGAGATAGATATCCAACCCCCACATTTTTAAAACATGGCATAAGCCTCTAGGCTAGTGGGAAGTATGACCCATATTCCCTTTACCTTGTGACAATTTACTCAAGAGATATTTAAATTCATTATAACTATAATACCTAATATGTATAAACTATATCCAACAACTAAATTTAAGCTAATAACTTTAATTAAAAACTAAATTCAAGGTATAATAAAACAAAATACATTATCATACCTAGCATGTAACTCCTTAGATGTATGTATGATAATTTATAAAAGCAGTTTAACAACTTTGAACTATAGAATACATAAAAATTCATAATATAAAAATTATATATATGAATAAATAATGGAATAAATATTAAATAAATGAAAAACTCACATATTTAAACATCATATAAATATTTATGAACAATTTATAAATAAATATGAAAATAAACACATTATATTTTATCTTACCATATAGAATCTCCATAATTTTGAATATAAACACTTGATATTTATTTCCTAATACATTATCTTTAATATTATTTATTAAATGACATTTACATGAAATATATATATTTTATATTTAAATTTTTATTTTGTAAACTATTAAAAAATGAAAATGTCACATATGAATTATTATTTAAACCTTGATCAAATCAAAAATCAAAACTCTTTTTGATGGGGTTTAAATAATTTACTCAAATAAGACCTTTAATTTGAACAATTCAAATTAATAATTATGAACGGTTCAGAATTTTAAATATAAATTCTTTTATACATGGACTTATTTTTCAATTTATATACAATTTATAAAACACACTTATAATTTCAATATAAACACTTTATATTTAAAATATAAGTCATGTTATATAATTTTCACCAATTCAATAGACAATATATGCATATTAAATCCATAACTATTGTATCTCATGCAATCTTTATTGCATCATGTTATATCCCTCTAATCATGCCTAATAATATATAAGTATAAACTTATCTATTATATTAATCCATACAACATATTAAAATTATAATATATATATATATAAATATAAATATCTAAAAGGAATTGAAATAGACCATACCCTCCTGGTACATTACTTTTCCAGTTTCTAGTGTTTGAGGTGTCCCAGGGACTCATTAAGAAGTTTTACAAAAAACTCGGTTCCACCAAACAGTTCCACTGAAACAGTGGCACCGGTCATGGTGGAACCATAATGGTGGCTCCATGACGGTGGCATCGTGATGGTGGGACCATGAAGGTGGCACCGTGATAGTGGCACCATGATGGGGGCACCGTGATGGTGGCACCGTAACGTTCGCACCGTCACGGTCTCACACCAAAACGGTGGCACTGTGATGGGGGCACTGTGTCTCCCACCCTTTGCCTTTTTTTCCAATTTCTTGGGTTTTTCCAGTTCTACCCCCGCAATGTATCTTTTGACATAAAAATGTTTTAATACCCTTTTCAAAGCCATTTAAGGCCATTAAAAATGTTTTAAACCCCCCTAGAGTTGGGTGACCCTTCAGTTACCAAAAAATGTGGTTTTTTCCCTCAGTGTCACACCTTTCCCCATGCCTTCCACCTTCACCCTTGTTACGTGTTTTTCTCTATTTATAGGATATATTTTAACTAAAAACCATTATATACACTATCTCTAAGGATAATTATTAAATAAAAATTGATTCTAATGTGTGAAACTTCCCACCCACGTGGTCAAGCCATGACCTTGAAATGACATATCCCATAACTCTAGCATCAGACCTTTTATCACCCGAGATCATCTTCTTCCATGGTCTCTTTCCTTTCCTTGGTATGTTTGGAGTCTCTCTCCAAGAGACGAATTGTTCACCCATTCCAAATCCTTTCCTGCTCACCTTTGGAGTCCTTCTTCTACAAGTCGGGCATCCCTAGTTCTTGGAACGAGGAGGAAAATTTGATCCTTGATCATCTTGGTAGGGTTTTCCTCCATCTCTCTTTACTGTGTATCATGCAGGGTGGGTATGATATTGTTTCCTCAGGGCATGGATGAAACCAAATCTTAACAAATATAATGAAAAAAAATTAAATAATGAAGGGGTGTGATTGATAGTGATGTTGTTTTACTCTTTCATCTTCACTTATATGTTGTGAATTGTATGGGTTTATGCCCACTGAAAATAGTGGTTGTTGGTGGTCCTTTCTTTCGCACTACTGAACCTCTATTTTTATGAACTTGTGATTCAATGGATATAACTTGTAAAATCGTTAATCATGTAAATTTGTTTGATAAAATGGATTCCCATTGAATAATAATCCTTATGTGATCACCCATATTAACCAAATGGCAGAAAGGAACCTAATGAATAATACAGACAAATCTGGAAACTTCTTTGTGTGTGGTTGCTACTTGTGGGGTGATGTGGATGGGGATGAGATCTACCGTTTTTCATTTTTTATCTTGTGGATCTTTTCCCATATGTTGGGGCTTGGTTTGGTTCCAGTACTTTGAGGGATCGCACAGATCCCTTTTGTTTTCATGACTTTACAAGAGAACTAGGTGTGAATTCTTAAATTGTTGTTTGGATATTTTCTTCTTTAGTCTAGAGTTGTTTTGACTTGTGGATAATCCTTTGAGTTTCCTGGTAGTGTAGAATTATTTTATAATGAAATCACTTGAACATAATAACAAAAATGGATGGTGCTCTGGTTGTGGTTGTTGTGATTTTGTGCATATATTAATAGTAACAAGGGTTTTTGTGTATGGGATGGTTTCGGTACCCTTAGGTTAGGATGCGTGCTTGTTTACCTATATGTATAAATTTTGTTCTTGTGTTTCTTATTTTCACCCCACCCAAGTTGATAAATTTGTGTCGAACACCCCCATTTCATGGGGGAGGGTGTTTTTCCCAACATCCTTATGGGTGGCTGGTTATTAGATACTTTCTGCTCCCTCACTCAAGTATCCCTAGACTCTTCGGGTAGGATGTAATAGCCTAAGGTCCATTATAACCCAAGACTCTTCGGGAAGGGTATCTTGTGGTGGTTGGACCAGGTGTGTGTGGGTAGGTTTGTTTCCCAAGTGTCTTCGGGATGAGGCCCTGGTGTCTTCAGGCGTGGCGGTAGTTGTTCTGGACTAGGTGTCTACGAGTGTGGTTACGTATAGATGTGGTGGCCCAGTTGTCTACGGGTAGGATGCATGGTTGTGGTGAACCATGTGTCTATAGGTGGGATGCGTTGTTGTGGTGGCCCAGGTATCTACAGGTGGGATGCATGGTTGTGGTGTCCCATAAAGTTGTTGTTGGGGTGGCAGTGGGACTGTAGTGAAAATGGTGGGGGAGGTCTGACACGTAGGATGTCTTCAATAACTAGTGGGAAAGCGATGTGGGGTACCCAAATATCGACGTATGATTACTATTACTTTACCTGACTTTCATTATTTGGGGTGTGTTCCTTGGTGAGGCTGGGTGGATAATTTCCTTGCTAGGTGCTTGGGTTATCTCTATTTTCTCATGGGGCATTAGAATGCCTCCCCACTTGTGAACGAGAGCTTTTGGTTTTCCCTATTGAGTATACCTGTATACTCACCCTACGTATATAAAACTGCTTTCAGGTTTCCAAGAGGACTTTGAGGATCGCGTGGGATCGTATTAGCTAAGATTTAAGGACAATTTCTGTTCCTGTTTTCTTTTCTTTTGGTACTTTCCTTTGGAGTTTTATTGTAATTTGTAGCACTTTATTTTGAACATTCATGTGGAAAAAAGGATTTGGCCTCACTTTTACTTTCTTTATTTGGAGTTGTTTGAAATTTACCATCTTATCTCCCGATATTTTTCTAGTCACCACTTTGGGGACTATTGAAGGTGAGACTCAGGGTTCATTACCTCTCCTTCAACCTGAACAAGGAAGGGTCTGACAGCTTTCTATCCCTTCCATCATCTTGGTGAAGACGGGTCGTGAAAGAATGGTATCAGAGGTTATGGTTGAGAGATAGGATGAAGTTTAGAGTTATGCATAGTTAGGATGATATGGGATGGTAGGTAAAGAGTGTTAGGAAATATTGGTGTGTGAAGTAGGCTAGGGAAGATTAGCTAGGACATGAGATTCTAGGCCCCCCCCCCCGTGATCTGATGCAAGGACTCTGGGCCTACCGAACGACCAGGTGAGGCTACAATGATTATAGGGTAGAGACCCTAGGAAAGGTGCATATATCATAATTATTTGTGTTCTTGTGTGTTCTGAGTGTTTTGGGAATTTAAAATGAATAACAAGTTTAAGAAAAATTTAAAAGAAATCCTCTACATTACTCAGGATTATGCATTCTTTGTTTACCTTGAAGCTATGGAACCCAGACGATGACCACGAGTAGTGTAGGGGATCGAGGCCTAGGAGGCTGATTTGGCTAATCAACAGAGGTCTGATCAAGAGGAGGAGGACCACCAGTGGCAGAAGGCGCTTCGGGCCTTTCAGCAGCAAACCCTCGGGAAGCACAAGGGCAGCGTCTTGAACATAGAGACAGAAGGCTGGATCGAGGAGTTGGTGATAGCTTTCATCTTGATCCAGGATCCAGCTGAGTACTGGGTTCCTTTGTCTGAAATCCAGATGCGGGGAACATCACATCAGTGGTGGACTCTCTACCTCAGGGAGAAGAGGGAAGCTGAGGCTTTATGGACTGACTTTGAGAAGGAGTTGCAGGAAGAATTGCTTTCTTCCATGATGAAGACTGAGAAGAGGTAGGAGATGCTCTCCCTACAGCAAGGGAGTATGCCTATGAGATAATTGGGGATCAAGTTCAAGGATCTCATTTATTTTGCTTTAGACCCCTCTTCGGATGAGGAGTCTTGGGCGAGATGTTTAGAGGAGGCACTCCGACCATCTCTTCAGTATGTTGTTACTCCCTTCACTCTACTAACATACCTGGAGGTTCAGAAGAAGGATGAAGTGGAGGAGAGGATACACACGATGGGATGTGTTCTACAAGAGGGGATCCATTTGAGCTCGTCGAATGGTAAGGCTATCAGCAGCAGGCCTCCAACCTCAGGGCCTTCGAGGTTTCGGCTGGTGGGGAGTAGGCCCCAACAGTTCTAGTTTCGATCTCCCAGTCCTCGCCCTTTCTCTACATGCCTAATATTGAGATGATTCATCTATGGTAGTTTTGGGAACCTTTAGAATTAGTGTCCGGACTGAGTGTAGTATAGTGGAGGTGGGTAGGTTTAAGGCCCACCTCAATAGTAGTAGTTTCTAGATAGGCATTTTCAGCAGCCGCAGTAAGGACAGTGAGATACCGCTCCTCCGAGAGTAGATGTTGTATGAGGAGGCCGACCTTAGGGAGCTCCTCAGGGACCTTGGCCAGGTCATGGTTGGGGAGGTGGCTGACATCCAAGGGGAAGAGGAGCTGGGTGTGGGCAGTTGTATGTCACAGAGGCAGCAGTTTCAGTAGGGCCAGAGGTTGTTCGAGGTATAAACAACTTGTTTAGTACTCTTTATTGTTCATCGTTTGATTCAGGAGATTTACACTCCTTTTTTGAACCTAGTCTAGCCCATGCACAAGTCCTAGAGACAGAGAGACTTTCTGTGCCCCTGGTATTGAGTACTCCAATTGGAGGTCAGACCAACTTTTCCTCTGTTTTCCGGAAATGTAGACTGATGTTGGGGCCAGATCAGTCCAGGGGGAACTTCTTTTTCTAGATATGCAACCATATGATGTCATTTTAGGCATAAACTAGATGTTCTAGGTGTGTTCCATTATCGAGTGCTTCTAGAGAAGGGTTGTGTTTTCAGATATAGGCAGCCAACGTGTAACTTTCATTGGCAAGCAGGGTTTCCAGGAGGGCAGCTAACGAGTGGAGCCCCTTCTTTCCTTATTAGCTGAACTGTCAGTAGATTCGGTAGATACGGAGATGGTGGAAGTCCCGAGGATCATCAGTGAGTTCCTAGACATCTTCCCTGGATAGGTGGTGACTCTACCCACTCAACGTGACATTGAGTTCGTGATAGACTTGCAACCTGGTGCCCGTACGATTTCGATGGATCCCTATCGGATGGTGACTTCTGAGTTGTAGGAGTTGCAGATCCAGGTTGATGACCTAATGGGGAAGGGTTTTATCTGACCGAGCGCATCACCTTGGGGTGCTCCAGTCTTGTTCTCAAAGAAGGAGGACGGTGGTCACAGACTGTGTATAGACTACCGAAGGCTAAATCAGGCGACGATCAAGAACCGTTACCCTCTTCTAAGGATCAACGACCTTTTTATCAATTAAAGGGGGGTAGGATGGTTCTCCAAGATCAACCTGTAGTCAGGATATCACCAGTTAAGGGTGAAGGAGGGTTACACCCCGAAGACTGCTTTTAGGTGCAGATATGGGCACTTTGAGTTCGTGGTCATGCTTTTCGGTGTTACGAACACACCAGACATGTTCATGGGGCTCATAAAATCCATCTTCCACAAGTATCTGGACTGGTTTGTAGTTGTGTTTATTGACGACATCCTAATCTACTCAAGATCAGTGGAATATCACACCGATCATCTAAGGATTATTTTAGAGGTCCTCCGATAGCACCAATTCTACGAGAAGTTGTAAAAGTGTAATTTCTAGACATGAGAGGTGCACTTCCTTGGACAAGTGGTCTCCCAACAGGGAATAGAATTGGACTCGTCGAAGGTAGAGGTATTTGTTTCTTGGGAATCACCTAATAACATGGAATAGATTCATAGTTTCCTGGGTCTAGAAGGTTACTACCAGAGGTTTGTTCCCAACTTATTCTGAGTTACAACACCTTTGATAGCCTTGAACAAGAAAAACCAGGCTTTTGTATGGAGTGAGTAGTGCCAGGTAGATTTCTGTTATCTGAAGGGGAATCTGGTCAGTGCCTCAATACTGAGGTTTCCAGAGGAGGGGTAACTTTTGAAGTGTTCTGTGATGCTTTAGGCCTAGGATTGGGGTGTGTGCTGATGCAACAGTGGGGAGTGATCTCTTATGGGTCTAGGTAGTTACATCCTCATGAGCATAACTATGCCACCCAAAACCTAGATCTTGCAGTGGTTGTGTTTGTGTTGAAGTTGTGGTGGCATTACCTCATCAGGGAATTATTCGTGGTCTTCACAGATCACAAGAGTTTGAGGCATATCTTCTCCTAGTGTGACCTGAACTTACCACAGTGGAGGTGAATTGAGTTTATTCAGGAATACGACTTAGAGATTTACTAAACCTCAGGAAATGGGAATGTGGTGGCCGATACCTTGAGTAGGAATTCCTATAAGGATGTGGTTTGATAATCAAAAGATGATTGTAAGGTGGTGGAGGAGTTGTCTTCCTTACACTTGGATGAAAAAGTGGATGGTGGTAGAGGTCGTCTGTTCCAGAAGACAGTGTAGTCTTACTTGGTACAGTAGGTGGATGAGTCTCAGTGGGAGGACTTAGAGGCTGAAGTGATGCACGACCACGTTAGCCAGGGAAATTCTATAGAAGGATGGTTAGAAGATGGTTAAAATTAGATGTTGTTTCATGGAAAGCTATTCATATCGGCGGAAATGCGCGAGAAGGTTCTCGGTGAGGTTATATATATAGGAGTTTCAAAGATATATCAGGTCTTGAGGGGTCAGTTTTTGTGGCCTAGGGTGAAATGGGAAGTGGTGGAGTTTGTGGAAAGGTGCCTAGTGTGTCAGCAGGTGAAGGCTGAACACCACATCCTAGGAGGTTTGTTGTAGCCTTTAAATGTCCCAAAGTGGTAGTGGGGGTTACATCTCAATGAATTTCATCACGGGAATACCCATGGTTCAAGGAGGATCTGATGCTATCTGGGTAGTAGTGGACCAACTAACAAAATCAGCTCACTTCCTGGAAGTCAAGGAGTCAAGTGCGGTGGATGCCTTAACACAGAGGTATGTGGATGAGGTGGTGCAGTTTCATGGAGTTCGTAGGTCCATAGTCTTGGATCGGGATTCACAGTTTACCTCACAAGTCTGGAAAGGATTGCAACATGATTTTGGTACTAGCTATGGCTCAACATTGCTTTCCACCCTCAGAGAGATGGAAAGACAGAGCGGACCATCCAAACATTGGAAGATATGCTACAGGAATGCATTTTGGACTTTGGGGGATTGTGGGTATGATAATTGACTCTGGTAGAGTTTTCCTACAACAATAGATATCACTATACCATTTATATGGATCTTTTTGAAGCCTTGTATGGAAGACTGTGTCGTTCACCCATGTGCTAGATAGAGGTTGGGGAAGTAGGTGTTCTTGTCCTAGAGGTGGTGCAGAGCACAACGGAGAAGGTCCAACTTGTGCGAGAGAGGATGAAGGAAGACCAGGACTGACAGAAGACATATTCCAATTATAGGAGGATACCCTTGGAGTTCGAGGTTGGGGATCATGTGTTCTTGAAGGTTTCCCCTCGACGTGGGAAACAGAGGTTTGGTAGGGGGAGTAAGCTCTCTCCCAAGTTTGTCAGAACCTTCGAGGTGTTGCGGTGGGTCGGTGAAGTGGCTTTTCAGCTGGAGATACCACTTCCACTAATGTGGATTCATAATGTCTTCCATGTGTTTCAGCTTCATCGGTATGTATACGATGATTCACACGTCCTCGAATGGGGAGAGATGGATATCGAGGATGATGCGATGTTCATGGAGAGACCAGTGAGGATAAAGGATCTTGATGAGAAGGTGCTTCATGGATGAACTATTCCCTTGGTTTGTGTGTTATGGAGGCATAGTGGCTTTGAGGAGAGTACTTGGGAACGAGAGGCATAGATTCATGCCCAGTACCAAGAGCTATTTTGAGTTTTGTTCTGAGTTGTTTGTACTTGACTGTAATGTAGTGCTTGACCTTGTTAACTATGAGATGGGCTGTTTACCTTGTTCGCTGAGTGTGTTTAAAATGTCTTGACCATGGTGAGGGGAGGACCAGATCCCTAATTGAGACACATTAAGTTGGATGCGATTAAACCCATGCAGGCGAGTCAGTGCTGCCCAAAGCAGATAATATCTTGACATGAGGGAAGAGACTCCCTAATCCATATGTCTGGATGGTGAGGACTTTATATGTTTTGGTGGTTTATTGGGGGAGGATAGCAGTGGTGTATCCATAGTTATTCAGGAGATAGATGAGGTAAAGGTGTTCCTAGATGTCAAGGTTTGTTTCGGCTTTCGAACAACTTTGGGGTGGTATGTCCCTAAGAGGTATCTTACAAGAAGGTTTTTCAAACCCCTCTTTTCTATTTGGGTTTTCTATTGAATTATCAAGTGAGAGAATAGTTTAAGAGGTATCTGATGTAATGGCCCAGACCCTCCTGATTCATTAGTTTTCCAGTTTATAGGGTTTGAGGTGTCCTAGGGATTCATTAAGGAGTTTACCAAAAAAACTCAGTTCTACCGATCACGGTGGCACCATGATAGTGCCGCTGTGATGGTGGCTTAATGACAGTGGCACCATTACAGTGGCACCATGATAGTGGCGCTGTGACGGTGGCACCGTGAAGGTGGCACTGTGAAGGTGGCACTGTGAAGGTGGCACCATGATGGTGGCACTGTGACAATGGTACTGTGACGACAGCACCGGTGGTACTATGATGGTGGCACCATAATGGGAACACCGTCACAGCCACACCTGTCATGGTCTCACACCGAAACAGTGGCACCATTATGGTGGCACTGTGTCTCCCACCCTTTTCCTTTTTCCAGTTTCCCAAGATTTTCCAGTTCCGCCCCCGCAACGTAACTTTTGACGTAAAAATGTTTTAATACCGTTTTTGAAGCCATTTAAGGCCAGAAAAAATGTTTTAAACCCCCAAGAGTCGGGAGACCCTTCAGTTACCAAAACATGTGGTTTTCCCCCTCGGTGGGACACCTTTCCCCATGCCTTCCACCTTCACCCATGTTACATGGTTTTCTTTGTTTAGAGGATATCTATTAACTCAAAACCGTTATCTCCACCATCTCCAAGGATAATTATTAAATAACAATTAATTATAACTTGTGAAACTACCCACCCATGTGGTCAAGACATGACATGGAAACTGCATATCCCGTAACTCTAGGATCAGACCTTTTTTCAACTGAGATCTTCTTCTTCCCTGGTCTCTTTATTTTCCTTGGTAAGTTTGGAGTCCCTCTCCCAAAGAAAAATCTTGTGACTATGCTGGAGCCTTTCTTGATCACCCTAGGAGTCCTTATTCTGCAAGTCGGGAATCCCCAGTTCTTGGTGAGAGTAGGAAACTTCGATCTTCGATCATCCAGGTAGGGTTTTCTTTCATCTCTATTTACTGTGTATCATGTGGGGTGGGTATGAAAAAGTTTCTTCAAGGCATTGATGAAACAAAATATTAACAAAGATAATGAACAGACTTTAAATAATGAAGGGGTGTGATTGATTTTGATGCTATTGTAATCTTTCATCTTCACTTATATGTTGTGAATTATATGGGCTTATGCCCACTAAAAATAGTGGTCGTCAGTGGTCCTTTCTTGCATACTAATGTACCTCTGTTTGTGTGAACTTGTGATTAAATGGATGTAACATGAAAACTAGTTAATCACATAAATTTGGTTGATAAAATGGAGGCCCATTGAATAATAATCCTTGTGTGATCACCCCTATTAGACAAATGGCATAAAGGAACCTAATGAATGGCGTGGATAAATCTAGAAACTTCTTTGTGTGTGGTTTATGCTTGTGGGGTGATGTGGATGGGGATGAGATCTTCTATTGTTTAGTTGTTTAATTGTGGATCTGTACCCATATGTTGGGGCTTTATTTGGTTCAAGTACTTTGAGGGATCTCACGAATCCTTTTTTTTGTTGTGACTTTACAAGAGAACCGGGTGTGAATGCTTAAATTGTTGTTTGGATATTTTCTTCTTCATTCCAGAGTTGTTTTGACTTTTGGATGTTCCTGTTAGTTTCCCAGTAGTGGAGAATTATTTTCTAACAAAATCACTTGAACATAATAACAAAAATGGATGGTGCTCTGGTTGTGGATTTTGTGCTTTTGTGCATGTATGAATAGTAATGAGGGTGTTTGTGTATGGGATGGTTTTCGAGACCCTTAGGTTGGGATGAGTTATTTTTTACCTATATGTATAAATTTAGTTCTTGTGTTTCTTATTCACACCACACCCAAGTTGAGAACTTCGTGATGAACACCCCCATTTCATGGGAGAGGGTGTTTTTCCCAACATCCTTATGGGTGACTGGTTATTAGCTCCTTTCTATTCCCTCTGCCGAGTAGTCCAAGACTCTTCGGGAAGGTTATGATGGAATGGGGTCCATTACATCCCAAGTCTCTTTGAGAAGGGTATGTTGTGGTGGTTGGACCAGGTGTGTATGGGCAGGTTTATTTCCCAAGTGTCTTTGGGATGAGGCTAAGGTGTCTTCGGGCATGGTGGTAGTTGTTCTGGCCCAGGTGTCTGCGGGCGTGGTTACGTATGGTTATTGTGGACCAAGTGTCTATGGGCGGGATGCGTGGTTGTGGTGGACCAGTCTTCTATGGGCGGGATGCATTTTTGTGGTGGCCTAGGTGTCTGTGGGTGGGATGCATTGTTGTGGTGTCCCCTAAGGTTGTTGTTGGGGCAGTAGTGGGGTTGTAGTGAAAATGGTGGGGGAGGTCTGACGTGTAGGATGTCTTCAATAAATAGTGGTAAAGAAGTGCGGGTTACCCAAATATAGATGTGCTATTAGTATTACCTTACCCGACTTGCGTTATTTTGGGAGTGCGCCTTGGTGAGGCTCGGTGGATAGTTTCCTTACTAGGTGCTTGGGTTATCTCTATTTTCTCACGGGGCATTAGAATTCCTCCCCACTTGTGCATGAGATCTTTTGGTTTTCCCTATTGAGTATACCTGTATAATCACCCTACATATATAAAACTACTTTTAGGTTTCCATAAGTACTTTGATGACCATGTGAGACTGTATTAAATCAGACATTGGGACAGTTATTGTTGCTATTTTATTTTCTTTTGGTGATTTCCTTTGGAGTTTTCTTGTACTTTGTAGCACTTTATTTTGAACATGCATGTGGAAAAAAAGGGTTTGGACATACTTTTACTTTCTATATTTGGAGTTATTTGAGATTTATTATCTTATCTCCCAATCTTTTTCTTTAAAAAAGGGTAATGCCTTCAATATTATGTGTGATTCTATACCCTTTTTTCTAGTAACCACTCTGGGGCCTATTAAAGGTGAGGCTCGAGGGCCATTATCTCTCCTTCAACTTGAAGAAGGAAGGGTATGTCAACTTTTTGTCCCTTCCCTCATCTTGGTGAAGGTAGATCGTGACAAGAATAAACAAATAAATAAACATTTTATTTATTTTTTATACACGAGATATTAATATAAACATTTCATATTTTATTTTGGCTTAAAAATTCACTATTTAAAATGCCCAACATTTATATTTTATAAAAAATTTATAAACTATAAGAATTTTTCATCAAAATATTAAATTTCTATATTTTGGATTGAGTCCTTTTTTTATAGATAAAGGGGAATTATAAATTGTATGATATGATAAATATCATCACTTATGACAAGAATTAATGTAGGATACCTATTATATTTAATGAAATTCACAAACCATTATGTTTCATTTCTATAAAAAAGTGAAAAACCTTGTGTATGGGGAACCCATATGTAAGAGAGTCACATAAATCCTTATGTATTGAGTTACCTATATGTAAGTGTTTTCTCCACACAAAGTAATAAATCCTTATATATGGAGTAACACATATGTAAGAGATTTTTTCACGCAAAGGAAAATATCTTACATATGGGATAATATTTCACATATGGGTGAATCATAAATAATGATATTATATATATCACAATTATGATTAAATTATCTATTTTCACACAATCAGGTTTCTATCATAGCTTGTGATACCACTTATATCAAAACTTATGGAAAATATCAAAACAACAAGTTCACATTGTATTGTAATTTATTACAGAAATCAGTCTTACCCTATGACTAAGCGAAAAAAAATATTTCTTTATGATATATTATTTTTTAAATATAGGTAGAGAAATCCAATGAACAACACCCAACAAAGTAATATCATACACTATGATATGGACTCAATTAGGTTACGATACACCCATTATTTATAAAATTAGTAAAAGAACAAGCTGAGTAATTAATAAAAGTGGCTCTGATGCCACATACGGGTTTAGGAGGATCATCATTTGATCATTACAGTGGAAGGAACCTATATTAATTCCTGATATATCCTCAATAAACCAATATAAAATATTAAAAGAATGAAATATAAATAGGTGTACTTTAATCAAAATAAAATCCATTTTCCACTCTTCAATGTGGTATCCTTGATTAAGATCACCTTGTGACATCCAATAGATTATCACCTTCATAGGTAGTACACCAGCTACTAGAATCCTTATTTTTAATGATAGGATCCTTGATCTTTAAAGGTTTTATAGTACATTACTAGATGAATACAAATAAAGTATCAGACACTGAAGATTTTTTCAACTATGTCTTGGTCATATCACACAAACATCCTCACATTCAAATAGGAGGATCATACCCTTTATCTAGGGTCCCTTTATCCAATAATGTCTATATCATTCACTAACTCATTCTTACAAATTTAAAAAACAGATACATATAGAATGAGGTGATAATACATTTATAATCAGTAGGATCATCCTCAAAACCTCTCATGAATATGTAGAAGAAGCATACTAATGCCTCAGTAAAAAAACAATAAAACCAACTTGCAGCCATATGAGGTCAAATGTCCCCAACCTATCCAAGAATCACTCATCCAATATCATATATAACATAATATAAAGAGAATATATACATAAAAAAGGTGCTTCAAAACCATTTATCCACTAATCCAGTCACTCTCAAGTCCCAAAAACATATGTATTCTGCTACAATCCCTTATATATACATATATCAACATAACCAAAAACAATATTATAGCTGTAATGCCTTGAACCGAACTACCAAGTATGTTCTAGAGAGTCACATGACCACATACATGCCTCCTAATATGCAAGAGGCTTTCATCTAGTAATGAGGGTCCAAAGCTCATCAATAGGGACACTATACCCTTAGTATCAATCATAGCACAAATAATGTAAATAAAATATAACATCTCAGAGTAAAAAATATGGAAGAAAATAACATCAGTGGCAGACATGTCCTAAAATAAATAAATAAATAGGCTCCCGGTGTGGCAAGCCAAACTAAGGTATATAAACTACAAAATAAAATAAATGTAGCAGAAATAGTCCAAATTATATCCCATCATTAACTTTGACTCTAAGAACTCATTTCTTAAACTCCTTATCATAGGGACCTTTCCCTTTACTAGATCCCTTGTTTTGAAATCTTCTTGTGCACCAATATTCCCACATAGGGTCTAGGTAATAAACCCAGTAGGAAACCACCAATGAATCCTTAACATAAGTGCACATAATATATAATATTGTATGCCATGAAATAAGAAAATAATCAAATAAAAATATATCCACACATATTCTATGTCAATGTTCACTAACCAAGATTCTATGTACCCCAACCCCACCCACTTAATTATGATGATGCTAAGGATGTCAATTCCTATCAATCCAAGTTCCACCTTTAAAGAAACATAGCATGCCCCACCTTGATGGTGGTTGTTATCAATCACTCTACATGACCTTGCCCGATGGTAGTTACTATCCTTAGATAATGGTAAGTCCCACCTAACATGTTTGACACAATTTGAAAACACATCAACCCTTCATGGAATTATCCCACTTCATCTTGAAACTAATGTATTATCAATTCCCATGGATGGTCTACTCCCATATCATCATACATGTCCATGATCTAACCCACACCATTAAATAATCCATGGTTCATAATGATTTTAAAGTCATTATGCCCCCTTCCAAGGGATGTCTAACTGAAACTATGCAACTTGATCATCCTAATACCTAAACCAAAGTACCACATGCTATAGAATACCATAATAAGGAACAAAAATGAATATCAAGAACATTTCTCAAGAGGCTACACACAAATCATATAATCACAACAAGAAAGGTATCAAGGCCATTCACACACCCACATGCAAACACATAACAAGCATTGGTTATTAATCATAAAAAAACATATATTTAAAACATCTCATAGAAGGATCCTTTATGGTAAGGAAATTCCTACCTCAAGGTTATTGGAAAAAAACTCCAAGGTTTATCAAGGATTGATGAATGAACACATTGCACACCCATGGAAAATAGACTCAAACATAAAGGGATGCCTAAATCAGGTTCCCGTTAATCAATGAAGAGGTTTAGAATAGAGTCTCAAGAGAATTAAAAGTCAATAAGGTCATTATAGAAACACATACATTAAGAAGTATGTCAACAGAACCAATTCCATGGTATCTCAAAGAAAGTCACACTAATTCACTGGATCCATTATTGATTAAAGAATGGACTATAAATTCATAATCAATATTATAATATAGCCTGTGTTTAGAAAAAAACATCAATCCATCACAAATCCATCAATCAGAAAAGATATTGGAGAAGAATAGAGTCTTGAGATGATTGATTCATGATGATTTATCCATAAACATCCACCATTATTGAGAGTTATATCTCTAGTCAGGGGGGTTATTATTGAAACATCGAATACTCCACCAATATATCAAGGAATAATCAATGTATTAAGGTTTTATTATCAATATACCATCAATAATTGGTCTAGAAAGATGATTCATGAATAATTACCCAAATAACATTTGTTGTTAATTGTAGATCTTGATTTTATCATGAAATGATGTCAACTCACCAGATCCACCAAAGCTCTATGAAGAGAGGAAGAAAACATCATTAGATGTTCATAGAACTCATTGATATGACCTATATCCAATAACATCTCATAATAAAGAAGATGGATTTGGAATATTTCTGGAGAAAAATCACCATACTTGGCTTCACTAGATTGATCAAAGGTTAGAGAGGCAAGGGGAGAATAATGGAAGTTCCATGATGCAAGGGGGAAGCTCTAAAGATCAGAATAGGAACAACTATAAAATAGACCTTTAACAGTGCTAAAAATGGCCTTTATTAGTGATAAAGAAGTGATGAAAAATAGAGAAATATTAAAAGCTTTAGGTTTTTGTCAGTGCTGAAAAATCACTGATAAAGAGGTCCTTTATCAGCACTTATAGAAGTGCTGATAAAGACATCCTTTATCAGTGCTTTTAAAAGAACTGATAAAAGGGAAAACTGTAGTGTGATGTTACAACACAATACCACGCCAGTGCAGTGTGCTATAATAGCACACCAAAACACCAAAAACACTAAAAAATTATCAAAATAAAGTATAAATACATAATTTAAATGAAGAGAAAACAATCAAGTATATTTTTCTTGGTTTTGGCGATGTGATGCACGTTTTAAACTAAAATGATACTTATATATTAAAAAAAACATACTCAGAGTCATACCGGTCACACCATACATCGAATTGAGCTTTTAATTATTCTTACACATCTCAAATGACTTATGGATCATTTTTCTAAAGTATCAAAATAATTCAAATGTGTTTATTTAGTTTTGAGTATGCCACTTTTCTTTTTTACTAAAATGAAATTTTAAACTGGAAACACATAATTTGACTCGTACCAATAATATCATGTGTTGTTTTGATGTTATACCAATTCATACACATCACAAATGACTTATGAATTGTTTTACTAAATTATAAATAAAATCTGAGTGTGTTTTCTTGGTTTTCAGTGAGTGACACTTTTTGAACTAAAATATTGATTTTAAACTGATAATGGGAACATTAAGTCATACCGGACACATAGTATATCGTATTGAGGTGTTTATGATTCTTACATGTCACAAATGAATTATGAATTGTTTTTTCTAAACTATCAAAACAATCATAATTCATTTTATTGGTTTTGAGTAGGTGAGTTGTCCTTTTTACTAAAATTAATGTCAATTTCAAATAAAAAGACACACTTTGAGTCATATCGGTCACACTGTGTGTTGGATTGAGGTGTGGATAATTTTTACACATCTCAAATGGGTTATGGATAATTTTTATAAAGTATAAAAACAATAAGAATGCATTAACTCAGTTTTGAGTACATCACATGTCTTTTTTACTAAAATGTCATTTTAAACTGGAAACACGCACTTTGACTCATGCCGATCAAATAGTATATCATTTTTACTTGAGACTAATTCATACACATCAAAAATTACTTATGAATCAATTTACTAAATTATCAAGAAAATCCAAGCGTGATTGATCTATTTTCTATGAGTGACATTTTTTGAACTAAATCGTCAATTTTAAACTGATAACAAACACATTATGTCATACCGGGAACACCGTGCGTCAGATTGAGGTTTGGATGATTACTACATTTTAAAAATGACTTATAGATCATTTCCATAAATTTTCAAAATAATATTAATGTGATTTCTCAATTTTGAGTTTGTTAGTTATCCTTTTTATTAAAATTGATTTTATTTTTAAATAAAAAGATGCACTTGGAGTCATACCAGTCACACCGTGCATCAGATTGAGGTATGACTAATTCTTACACATCTCAAATGACTTATGTATCATTTTAATAAATTATAAAAACAATCTGAATGTATTTTATTGGTTTTTAGTACATCATGTTTGTTTTAATAAAATGTCATTTTAAATTAGAAACACACACCTTGAACTATACTGATCACATTGTGTATCGGTTTTAGATGATACTAATTCCTACACATAAAAAAGTAATTATGAACTGATGTACTAAATTATCAATAAAATATGAGTTCATTTTATTAGTTTTCAGCGAGTGACACTTTTTGAACTAAACTGTCGATTTTAATCTCATAACGGACACATTATGTCATATCAGGCACACCATGCTCAGATTGAGGTGCAACTAATTACTACACATCACAAATAACTTATAGATTGTTTTAATAAAGTATCAAAACAATATAAATGCGTTTTATTGGTTCTTAGTAGGTAAGTTTTCCTCTTTATTAAAATTGATGTCATTTTTAAATAAATAAAAGCACTTGGAGTCATACTAGTCACACCGTGCGTCGAATTGAGGTAAAACTAATTATTACACATCTAAAATGACTTATAGATCATTGTAAAAAAGTATAAAAACAATCCAAATGTGTTTTATTGGTTTTGAGTATGTAACTTGTTTTTTTAATAAAATTTCATTTTAAACTAAAAACACGCACTTTGACCTATACCGATCACATCATGTATTGGTTTGACGTGAGGATGATTCCTAAAAATCACAAAGGACTTATGAATTTATGTCCAAAATTATCAAGAAAATATTAGTGTGTTTGCTTTTTTTTTCAGTGAGTGACATTTTTTGAACTAAACTATCAATTTTAAATTGATAACGGACACATTGAGTCATAGTGGTCACACCGTGTGTCAAATTGAGGTACAACTGATTCCTACACATCTCAAATGACTTATGGATAATTTCCCTCAGTGTAAACAAAGTAAACACCTCCATACAACTATTTTTTCAATCATATAAAACCCTATAATTTTTTAATAAAATAAAACCTATTAAAAAACAAAGTTTTATAAAAAAAATTATAAAAAAAATCCTCAACCAATTATTTTATTAAAGTTTTATTTGGATCCTTATGGATAAATTCGAGGATAAAAATGAAAGCGATTCATCATTAAATCTTACTTCAAATCAAATCAAATAAATTAATTTCATTAACATACACTCATCATCTGAAATTACACTATAGAAACCCAAGAACCCTATGCTACATAGCACCGTGGATACATATTATGATTCTTCCATTTCCACCCTCTCCATTTCTTTCTCGCCTTTCACTATATCATTTCTTTAGTTCTGTAGAGTTTTTCTCTGAAAGGATTTTGTGGTAATGGAGTCATCGAGTTAATAACTATTTTAAATGGTGTAATTCTCACAAATGGGAGGCATTTTCCCTTTTAGAGAACATAATGAAGTACAATTGTCATCCTGATCCACCCATCTCCCAAAAATTTATCATTGCATTTCATTATTTGACACACATCCTCCATATCTTGTAGACATGCACCTATGTTTCTTGAAATACTCTAAGTAGTAGTCATCCATGGGATTACTAATGATCAGAGTAGTACAAGAAACATAAAAGAGATGGGGGATGAGTATCAAGGAAACAAAATGAAATAATAACTATTCAGGAGATGATGTTTACAAAGATGAAAACTGTACTTCATTGTGTTCTCTAAAAGGTGAAATGCCTCCCATTTGTGAGAATTACACCATTGGGACTAGTTATTAACTCGATGCCTCCATTTTCACCAACTCCTTCCAGGGAAAATCTCTACACAACTAGAGAAATGATAGAGTGAAGGGAGGGAAAGAAATATAGAGGGTGGAGATGGAAGAATCAAAATATGCAACTATAGTGTTTCACAACCCGAGGGTCTTGGGTTTATACAGTGTAATTTTAGCTGACAAGTGAATGTTATTGAAAATAATTTATTTTATTTGACATGGATACAAAGTTAATGATGAATTACTTTCATTTTTATCCTCAAATTTATCTATAAGGATCCAAATAAAAATTTAATAAAATAATTGATTGGGGATTTTTTATATTGTTTTTTCAATAAATAATGGTCTTTTAATAGGTTTTATTTTATTAAAAAAATGTCTAGGTTTTATATAATTAGAAAAATATGCCGATGGAGGTGTTTACTTCATTTGCACTTACCTCGATATGTAATAAACCTGAATGGGGTTCACGCCTTCCACCATAAAAAAATATAAAATGGAGGTCACTCCTCATTCGATACATAGATAAATAAAGTGAATCAACCTAAATATTATATATATATATATATATATGTTATATATATATATGTATTATATTAGTAACTTTATTTGAATATAATTATATAGATATGTATGTATATTATTTATCATATTTAAATTTATTTAAATATATAATATATTATTCAATGTATATATATATAATACTATTTTTTCTAATGAAACTAAAAAAATACTATTAATAATAATTTTTAAATTATATTAATTATAAATAATTATTATTCTGGGTAATTTTATATAAAATATAATTATTTAAATTTTGGAAAGTTTAATTATTTCAAAAAAATATATATATAGTAACCAAATTTTATTATTTTGAAAGAAACATGAGTTTAGAATATTTTATTGGTTATTTAAGTATAAATTATATTACTATTAATTTAAATGTATATATAGACCTAAAATGATGAATACCTAAAAATAATTTCTAATATATAGAATTTAATAACTTCCATTCTATTTTTTTGGGAACAAATGATGTAAAAATATAAGGATTCTAGGGAGGATATTTAATATGCATTGACCTATCCTTGAGATTCTAGGGAGGTCTATAAATAAGTTTTCATAAAGCAATAATACACATCAATAAGATATATCAGAAATAAAGGAGAAAAACACACCAACCCTTGAAACATCTATCCCATACACATTTAAAAATACATATATCATAGAATTTATAATACACATAATTGAAAAACAAATGTAAATTTAAACATTTTCTTTAATGAAAATAAATATAATTCCTTCCTAATTTTGAAATACAAAACCATAATTTGTGAATAAATAATTATAAAATCACCCATACATTATAAGTTCTAAAAACACATATAAATATATAGAAAGATATATATTTACATATATATATCTATATATGTATATATATCTTTATAAAATAAACTTAAATTGATAAAAATCTATGTTACCCTTATAGCATAATATCACAACATAGTAAAATAAATACAACACCATACTAATTTTAAAAATAGAGATCCATTAAAAATAAATAAACATGGTATCACCCTTACTAAGATTTATCTTAAAATATTACCACACAATTCTAAACAAATAATATTTTTAAAGAAAAACCCTTACATCAGAATATTAAAATAGAATTTAAATAAATAAATTACCTTACATGAATTGTATAAAACTAGCTTCTCTTGCTGCTTTGTACCATCATCATAATAATAATTAGTTTGTTAAATCAATTTTATTGGAACCTATAAAGGAAATTGATACAAAATAGTGAATCAAGATAGGGTATACATGTAGACAATGAAGAAAATTGATTAGAACAACAATTTAAAAAGACCAAAAAATGGATATCCAAAATAGTAGTCAATCAAACAACATATCATAAACAAAAGAAAAACAATATACAATAACTAGAGCACAAATATAAAAAGAAAACCAGAACCTACAAAGGAAAATCAGAATCCCTCGGATCTAGATCTTGAAATGACAAATACAGAAAGAAAATCAGAACCTACTAAGGAAAACACAGGGCTACCTCACTAGGTTGAATAAAATACAAGACCCTCAGATCCGAGTCTCAATGTTTTCTTTGGAAACACTAACTGCATCTGTACACAAGATGCCAGATGATGTTTGAGAAACTATAGGTAGTGGGTTTGTGTGATTTGAGTGAGTTTTTGTGATTTGAGCTTCGATTCACCGAGGAGGAGTGTCGGTAATGGGTGGCTTCTGCATAAATCTTCTAATATCGTGATAAGTTCGCAATAGGTTAGGTATTTTTAATTAGATCAAGACACTTTTATCAGCGCTTTTTTAAAAGCGCTGATGAAGATTCCTTTTATTAGTGCTTATTATTTAAGCACTGATAAAAGAAATATTTATCATCATTTTTTTATTTATGATAAAGTTATGTCTTTATAAAGTTTTAACACTGATAAATATGGCTTTTATCAACACTTTTTTAGTGCTCATAAAGTATCATATTTGCACTTATTACTTAAGCGCTGATAAAGAATTTATAATTATAATTATAAATATTTTATATATATATATATATATATACTTAATAAATATATATAAATATAAATATAGTAAATGTATTCCTTATTTAAATATATTTATTATAATTTTATAATTTTTCAATATATAATTATTTATTTATAATTATATAAATATTTTTTTTAAAAAATATCAATATATATATTATATATATATATATTTAATAAATAAATATAAATATAAATATAGTAAATATAGTCATTATTTAAGTAAAATTATAATAAATTTAATGATTATTTAAATATATATAATTATTTATTTATAATTATATAAATACTTTTAAAAAAATATTTATTTATTTATAATTATAAATATGGAATTTTATAAATATAGTATATATATTTTTAAATATATTTATTTATAAATATTTTTTTACAAATATTTTTTTTACAAATATTTTTTTGACATTATTAGTGAATGTCTAATTTTAAGTGCATGCATGTTAAAAATGAGTGAAATTGAATAAATTAAAAATAAGTACACTTTAATAATATTGAAAAAATGGATAAGTTTTGTGGGTGCACATTATATGTAAAAATGCATTAATTACATATATGTGAAATCAATATAACACACATTTGATCTATGTTAAATTGAAAAATCAAATGACATTCAATTATATGTCAATTACTATATGCAATTAGTTAGTATTTTTAATTCATATTAATTTTTAATTATAAACCATTATTCACTAAATATAGTGCATAAATATTTTATAATATATAAATCATATTTATATAGAATAATATATATAATATTTATTAACATTATCAATAATCATCTAATTAATAAAATGTTTAATATTTTTCTCAATTTACTTATTTTTATTTTTAAGTTGTTTAATTTTCATTTTTCATATCTATATATTTAATATATACTATTTATTATTATTTATAATTTATATATAGTATAATCAATTTATTCATTTTTATTAATAATTATTTAATTAATAAAGTCTGAAATTCTTTTTTAATAAACTCATTTTTTATTCTTTATTTATTTAATTATTTCATTTTAATTATTCAGACCTTTATGAGTGCTAAAAAATCACTAATAAAGGACTCCTTCATGAGTGCCAAAAATATAGCGTTGATAAAGGGTACCTGTTGGAACCACCTTGTGTATAAGTTTGTATTTGTTTTCAATAGTTTTTAATGAAGATAAAAATGAAGGAGATCAAGAAGTACTCCAATGAAATGGAGGATTGGAATATCAAAATGAAGGAGATCATGAAGTACTCCGCTGAAGTCAAGGAATGGTGATTCAGACGATTGTTGTACTGATCGTAAGTTGTAAAGAACATGTGTCAAAGGTGATACATTGTTTACAACAATGAAGAATGTGAGGTGTAATCCATCTGAGGATGATTAAAGAAGAATGAGGTTTTTGGATGAAGTCCATGCAATTCCTCCTTATTGTATGAGAACCATGGGTTTTGATGAAGACCATACAATTCCTCATTATTTCATGAGAACCATGGGTTTTGATAAAGACCATGAAATTACTCATGATTGCATGAGAACCATGCAAGAGACTTCTTGATGAATAGAATCACATGATTTGCATGATGTTGATCATGACGGTTGATGAAGAAGACAATGTTCCAATGATTGTAATTCTAAGAAGGTCATGCAATGATTGGAATTCTGCGATAGCCATGCACATCACATTGTCATAGAAGATGATGATACTGAAGCTATGCCTTCAAAGAATACATATCACAATAGTGGTATTTGTGATAAAAGCAGAAGAGTTGCTGAAGGATACATATCACCAAGAAGAAGTGCTGTTGAGGTAATCGTGCTTGTTGACAAGGCAAACAGACGACATACAAATTTGTTGACAAAGGAGATTCCATGGTGGCATGTCGAGTTCGAGGACTGTGGATAATGATCCATGTTTTATTCAAGGAACATCGACAAAGGAATGGATGATCTAGAGGCGGACAAAAAGAGAAGATACAAGGTGGATCCGTTTTCTAGTGTTTGCCAAATTTTTGGGGTCCAAAATTTGGAGGTTAGTGAGCATCGCGAAAAGTGGATTTCCATGAAGATAATAATTTAATATGGAAAAGACATGAATTTCACGAAGAGAGGATGCATGGTTTGGAAATCACGAAGACTAGAAGAATGGAGGCGGTGATTCTTCGCGATTACATCAAGCTTCGCGGCGATGAAGGGATTTTCAAGGGAGCTTTGCGGTGATGAAGGGCTTTGCGAGGGAGCTTCGCGGTGAAGGTGCGAAGTAATTGATGAGATGATCCACGATTACGACGAGCTCTGTGAATGGAAAATTGCCGTAGTGCTTCGTGATTTAGAGAGAATTCCGACGGTAACTTCAGAGCTTTGCGATTTGAGCTGACGTGGCATTGACTTCGTGCGGAAAGTTCGAGGGTCAGTGGAATTACCTATAAATACAGGTCTACCCCCTCAAGAGAAGAGGGAGAGCTCTCAACGAAAATCCTTTGCTCTCGGTTTGCAAAGGTCACTCGCGAAGGCAGTGTGCTTCGCAAAAGAGGAGCTTCGCGGCGGCTATTCTTGCTCCGAGAAAGTCGTGCGCCCCACGTTGGCTCAGTGAGCTTCATGAAGAGGCAGGAGCTCCATGACAGCCAAGCATTGCGAAGTCTGGAGCATCGCGAGAGTGCTTCGTGATTGAGCTTTGCGAAAAGGCAGGGACTCCGCGAAGCCTTGTTTGAGCTTTGCAAAATTGGGAGCCTTGTGAAGTAGGGTACTTTGTGAAGGCCCTTTCCAAAGGTTGTTCGCCTAGTGGACATGGGAAAAAGGGGTATTCATCAGTGGATGAAATTTGGACTTCAACAGAGCATCATTTATTGAGCAATCACACAATTGATTGTGATTCAGGCAAACGAAGACAAGGGGATCTAGTGCATTCAGTCATTGCACTAAAGAATAAGGATTGAACTAAAAAGAGCATCAACTCTGAACCCTGATGCAAGTAAAGTCTCATGCTGAACAGGAGACAAAGAACTTTATGTCTATCTATTGAAGAGACCTTCACGTCTATAAACTGAGTGTGACTTCACCAACGGCAGTGAGCTAGGGGAGTCAATGGGAGTGACCCGAGGGAAGCAGTGAGCTATCCCTGAACCTTTATAAAGGCAGTGAGCCTAGGACAGAGTGATTGTGACCGAACCTCTATAATCCACAACTAGTGAAGATTAGTGGAATTTGGTACGACCGACAACTTGTCGGCATATGCTCCTTAGACGTAGCCCTTTGTGGTGAACCATGTAAAATTGCTGTGTTATCTCTGTGCATGTGAATATTTCATTGCTGATCATGTCCATCATACAGGTTTAAGTAGTTACTACCAATGTGGGAACAAGATCCACAACTTTAAGAAGAAAAATTTGACACCCTGATTCACCCCTCCCCTCTCAGGGTGTCCCGGGGTCCTACAGTACCCTTTATCAATACTAAAAATAAAGCATTGATAAAGGGAACCCTTTATCAGTTTTAAAAATAAAGAACTGAGAAATGGTACCCTTTATCAGCACTAAAAATAATGCATTTATAAATGGGACATTTATCATTACTAAAAAAAGAACTGATAAAGATACCATTTATCATCACTTTTTTCTAATTTTGATAAATACAAGCACTATTAAATGTCGATTTTGTATTAGTGAGGGCCTAGGTGTTCATATTTGACTAATAAACTAATTGGAAAATCATGTGGAATTAAAACCATCAAGGTGTCTTTATTGTACCCTTCGATTGGGTGTACCAGTTACCCGTTGGGTCGGTAGATCCCTACAGGTCTACTGGAAGCCCACCAACTAGCTGGTGGGTTACACTAGCTAATCAGTGGCTACTTTCTAGGTACCAATGACCTATCCCTTCCTCAACTCTTCCACCTTCAAATCCTAGACCCTTATCCACTTAAAACCGACATCTGAGCAACCTTTATTAGAAACAAAATAGAATAGAAAGGGTAAATTTTATAAACTCGAAACATCTCATACATTGAATAGATAGAGGATATTATAATTCTCCCCCTATAATGACTTATCATCCCTAATAAATACCTTTAAAGGTTATGTTAAAAAAAACAGGCCACAAAGCTCGAATATTAGCCTCACACTCCCAGTTTTCCTCCTAGATCCATCCATGATCCCATAGAATCTAGACTAGTGGCATCATTTTCCATCGAAGAACTTTACCACTCTAGTCTACAATCTGCACTGGGTGCTCCATGCATGATGCATCAGGCTCCGGTTCTACATCCTCACAATTGATGAAATGCATAGGATTATGAATGTACAACTAGATATGAGACACATGAAATACATTGTGCATACTACAGTAGTGAGAAGGAAGATCTAGATGATACACCACTATCATGACACTCTTGATGATCTTAAAGGGTCCAAATTTTCATGGTGTTAACTTCCCATAATTACTCAAATATAGGTGTCCTAACTAAGGATTCTCTCTTAGAGAAACCTGATCACCAACAAAAAACTATGAGGGTCTCCTCCTACAGTTGGAATATGACTTATTCCTTCTCTAAGTTATGATCAACCTATTCTAAATCAGTTGCACTCTCATAGAGGTTTTTGTACCATACTGGGCACTACAAACACTACCTCACTAGCCTCATTCCAATATAGTGATGAACGAAATAGCCTCTCATAAATATTCTTATATGATTCCATCTGAATCTAATCCAGGTAACTATTGATATATGTGAACTCAACCAAGTCTAGGTGATCATATCAAGATCTACAGAAGTCTAGGATGCAAGATTAGAGAACATCCTTGAATATCTGAATTTCCCACTCTGACTATCCATCCATATAAGGATGGTACACTGTACTTAATATTAGCCAAGTACCTAAGTCCTTCTACAAGCCCTAAAAAATATACAATGTAAAATGTAAATATTTTTTAGATAAAACTTTCAAGGGCACTTCATGTAAGAATATAATCTCATAGACATACAAATTTCCAAACTCATCCACTAAGTGAGTTTCACAGATCAGTAGGAAAAGATAAACCTTCCTAAACTGATCAAAAATCACCCAAAAAACTTTGCAGATCCTCAGAGTCTTAAATAATCCCATCAAAAAATTCATCATGACATCCTCCCACTTTCACATGGGAACTGGATGTGTCTAGAGAAAACCACCATGATTCTAGTGTTCAACCTTTATCCTCTAGAAGGTAAGGCATCGGGAAACAAATCCAGTAATGTACCTCTTTATCCATGGCCACTAGAACTGCCTCCTAAATTTAGGGTATATATTTATCATCCCAGGATGTACTACCCACTTAGAGGTATGTAAGTCTCTCATCAGGTCTCCCCTAATGAAAGTAGGGACTAAAACTCTCCCATGTATAAGGATCACATCATCACCATCCAATGACCACTTGAGTATCAAGTCATCTCTAGTTATCTATTATCATATCAAAACACACTTTGGATCAATCTCAAATAAAATATTTACCCAATATACTAAATAATATTTGACCACCAATTTAGCACACAACATCAATCTTTGGTCCTCAGAAGAATCCATCCTCCAGTCATCTAATAAGCTCATTAGGTGCCACAATTCCTCTGAAGACCATTCACCAAGCTCCTAAGCTACTCGTGTCTTATGGATAAGAGTATCTATAATAAAGTTACCATTTCCTCGATCATAAGACATCTTAAATTAAAACATGTATAAATACTATACCCACCACCCCTGCCTCAAGTTTAAGTCTTGCTATGTGAAGATATAACAAAGTCTATTGTGGTCTATGTAGACAAAAAACCTCTCACTAAAGAGATAATGTCACCAACACTTCAAAGTGTGGATCATGTTTTTGAAATCCAAGTCATGGGTAGTTCAAATCATGGGGTCATAACTGAAATGACCCATAATCTACTACCTGCTCCCTCTGTATCAGTACTGATCCTAAACCAACACTCAATGCATCATAGTAATCAATCCCTAGATCAGTAATTATTAACACTAGATCTATAATCAACCTCCTCTTCATCTCAAGAAATGCCTATTTACACTAGTCTGACTCTTGAAACTTAAATTTCTTCTTTTTCAGTGTAATCATGGGTGCTGATAGACATGAAAATTCTTAGATAAAACATCTATAGTATCTCGCTAAGATAAAAAAACCCTGATCATAAACACTTTCTGTGGACATGTGTAGGACATCAATTCCTCCATTTCTACCTGTATACAGATATACCTATCTCAAAAACTACATACCCCGATAATTTCACCTCCTGAATCCAAAAAGTTACACTTCAAAATTTTGGCATAATGTTGATGTTCTTGAAGTGTACTAAGGACAATATCAATATTCCGGGAATGCTGCTATGGGGTTAGTTAGTAGATTGGTATTTCATCAATGAACACCATGATGAATGAGTCAAGATATGGGCGTAAGATCTTGTTCATGAGGGCCATGAAAATTGCTGGCACATTATTCCATTCAAATGGAATCACTAAGTACTCATATAGTCCATACCTTCTTTGAAACACTATCATTGAGATTCCCTCATCTCTAACCCATATCTGGTGATAGCCTGATCAAAGATCAATCTTAGAGAACAAAAAAACTCCCTGTAACTAATCAAATAGATCATTGATCTTAGGAAAATGATATATGTTCTTCACCAACACTTGATGAAACTTTTGGTAATCTACAGAGAGTAAAAAACTAGCATTTTCATTTCTAGTGAACAAAATAGATGTTCCCCATGGTGAAGTAATAATCCTGATAAAGAACTTATGGTCCAAGTCCTCGAGCTACACCTTGAGCTCCTTTAACATAACCAGTGAAATACGATAAAGGGGTATCAAAATGGGTTGTTCACATTGTATGAGCTTTATCTAAAAGTGAAATCCTCTATTAGTGGGGACATTATATGAATATATTTGGAAATAAATCCTAATTGATATCTACAACTAGAGTAAAAGATGAGGAGACTACCATTGATCCTATTAAAATTTCCAAGACTGCAATCTACACAGTGATCATCCCAAGCCGACTCATGTCTTGACCAACTCTATCTACTCCGAGTTCCCATTATTTGGTCATCATGTACTTATCTCACTTTGGAGAAGTAAAAAAAACTTGTTTCTAATATTATTCAACGTGGGATCAAAATTTTTTCCGCTAGTCCATGTAAAAAATCACTTCGAAACCCTTTATTCCAGAATCATGAAGTCCTATAAATTCCCATAACCAGCAATGATTATAGGACACTTTGGGAATTATTGAAGAGGGTCCACCTTCATTCCCAATGGTGTATTAATAGAAAGTAACTCATAAGAATACTTGACTAGTAGGTCAACTCTAGTAATAAATTATGCATATATAAAGGAATAGTAAGAAATAGTATCAAATAAGGCTGTATATAATGTAGAAGCATTCAAGACCGTACCTCTAACAGTAGACAACTCCTCACCACCATCTACCAGAGTTTGATCCACTGTATAGACTCAGCCTATCTTAGCTCCAAAACCCTAACCTTGAGTTACCATAGTCTAGGAATTCTTCATCCTCTACTAAGGTCCTCCACTCATAGATTTCCTTGATCATCTAGAAATCCTTCGAGAATCCCTTGAGAAAAAATACAAAATATAACTATGTCACGACCTGTCCTCAGGGCTCGTGCTGTGACTACCCCAAGCCCGCCTTCCATAGGTCAGGGGCTGGCGACTAGCACCAAAGGCGCAAATCCCGTTAAAAGGGAAGGCATTGCCTTTATAAAAGTAAACAACACAATAGAGTATGCAACAGAAGTAAGAACTAAGTAATACTGAATACAAAAGTAAGTGCTAAAAGGAAAGGGGCCAGAAATACAAGCCCAACAGTAAATATAGTACAACTGAAAAGCTAGTACAACTGTAGTAAAGTAAAACAGCAACCACTGAGTCATCCTATGGAAATCCCACCTGAAGGGTGGGTACAGATGGCCTACAAAACACCTCAGGTCTGATCGTCCACTCCGTGTACGTCTCGCCAAGTGTTCCACCTCCGGGTACCGTCCAGCTCCACAAGTCTCCACCTCAATCAGTGTTGTCCGTCTTCTACATCCAACACAACGTAGTGCGGGCATAGCCAGTGCAGGGGTGAGTATACGATACTCAATAGGGACCCCGAGACCCTAGAAGGTCTCCCAGAATCCACAAAGGATAAACCAAAAAAGAAGGATACAATCACAAAGTATCAACCTACTCTACTTAGGTATATTCCCATACATATACTGAAGTTATCAATCACAATTGGACTCCAACTCTTGAGTCCAAGCACAACCCAGTCCACACAGGAAAGAAGTCAATCACATCGATAATAATGATTGAAAATCAAGATTCATCTCACACAGGTATACATCTTTCGTATTACGATAGAGATGATCAGATGTAGTAACTGATTCATCTATGCTGTCGGACCCACGTAGGATACTAGACCAGCTAATCTGTCGGACCCACGTAGGATACTAGATCAACTACTCTATCGAACCCACTTAGGATACAAGTACATAAGTCAAACTGTCGAACCCACTTAGGATACAAGTACAATAGTCATCGATGTCAAACCCACGAAGGATTCCAGTATAGTTGTCATCATCGTTGAACCCACGAAGGATTCTAGTATGATATTCGTCACTGTTGAACCCACAGAGGATTCTAGTACAGTAGTCAAAGCAGTCACAGCCAGCTCTAGGGTTCCCGCACACAACACGCTCGATTCTGGGAGGGTCCGCTCCTCAAGCCAAGGGGGTCGATACATCAACTATCATGAAGTCCAGATATGGTGTACCCCAAAGTTCCATCTCATCAAAAGGAACCCAACGCGATAGACGACGCGTCAATCAGACGCTGGGTCTGAGAGTTATTAGCATTTTGGTTCCAGGGGCCTGGTTGGAAATACGCTCGTTCCAAACCTGACCATTTTACAAAGTTTTCTAAAACTCACTTAGAGTATCTCAAAAGGATCTCCTCGTAGTAAGAGTCCCAGTGCCGTAGACGGTGCGTCGATCGGACACACAATCAGGTAGTTACTCGTATTTAAGCGAAACGGGCCCGACCTATCAAGCCCGATGGGCTGGCGGGTCAGCCCGTCCTGGCTCGGTGGGTCCGACCCAGATGAGGGGTCGACCCGGCCCAGTGGGGCGCGGCCCGACCCGATGTGGCACGGTCTGGTGGGGCGCGGCCCGGCCCGGTGGGGTGTGGCCCGGTCCAGGCCGCTGGTGGCCCGGCTTGGTGGCTGGCCGCGACTCGGGCAATTGGCCGAGCGGTCCGGGGGGCGCGACCCCTGGTTTTCCAAAACAGTGGTGCCGATCAGCTCGCACGGGCGGGCCACTGTCCTCCCACGCGGCACCTTCGGGTGCTGCGGCCTTCATCAACCCAGCCGGCTGGCTGCCGGTCAGTTCGCCTGCCAAAGCGGCCCACCCAGTGCGGGCCTCGGTTCTCCGCAGTGTGGTGCCCTTATGGAACCACGGTTCCTTCGGTCCAGTGGGATTTATCTAGCCGGTTCTTCTTTGGCTGAGAGGCCCACAGATTGCAGGCCGCAGTTCTTCCCTACGCGGCCGACACACAGATGACACTTTCTCCAGTCGTCACCGCCTCTTCCATCTCTGTCTCCATCGCGAATAAGAACAAGGATCATCGGAGGGTCATCAGGATGTGTTCGTTCAGCCCACACCCTCCTTATTAGGTGAAAGAATTTGGCCGAAGTCATCCAATAAATTCAACGAAGAACGGGGTACAAATTATTCACTTAAATTTATACAAACCCTAACCTCGATCAAAGTTTGTTCTTCATAGACGCGAAAAACGGTGTCGCTTCGTCAACATCAAAGGAAGAGCCGTCGTTGTTGGCTACATTCCCTGCGGCGGTGTCTCTTCCCTTGACGCAGAGGAAGAAGAAGGTTGGAGAAGTTGCTTCACATCCTTCGAGTCGTGGAGCATTCTTCACATTCTTCATGGAAGAACTCTCCCTTCCTAAATATCCCCAATGTTCTCCCAACACAACAAGTTCCCAAAAAAAATAATAGCCTAAGATATTATTTTATTCTCCCATGATTTTAAAAATTCAAACACTTAATTTAATTAACTAATTGTGGAGTTCAAAAAATTAATTAAATGTGTTTTCATAATAATGTCAACAAGTGGGAGGTGGAGAGTTTAACATTTAAGAGAGGGGAGTTTCCAAAATTAAAGAAGGGGAGTTAAGAGAGTTGAGGGGAGGTGAAAGGGGTTGGGTTCGTGTGGGCCCCACTGTGCTAAATCCTCTCATGGGAGGTTATGTGGGTGTGGGACCCACCTCTAAATTCCCCTTGTAGGGAATAACCACCAAATATAAATAAAATTTTTTACAACAATTTTATTTAATTTATTATAAATCCCCAAAAAATTAACTTCTCCTCCCGAGAAAACGCAACTATGGTAAAGGTCCCCTTAAGCGAATACTGGTGCTACGAGTTCATCAGTGCCCTTATATTTCAATTACAAGCACTGGTTCAAAATATAGAAAAACCTGCACGTACGTTTACTGAACGTACTCGAAAAAAAACTTCATAAATTTATTCCGGGCACACCGGGCCTCGGAATCAGGTGCTGCCAGAAACCACAGACTCGTAAAATTACAAAGTATTTAAGAAAAAAATTTCCTTGAAATTTCTGGGTCTTTACAAACTATCATTTCCACAATGTTGTCACTCCACAGATAAATTCCTACAAGCATTGCTATAATTCCCCCATTGGACGCAATTGAAGCACTTTATAGAATCATCTCACATAAATAAAATTGTGGAAGTCCTAATCAAACCCCTATACTATTTTACCTGATACTCTTGGTCCACTTTAATTTTCATACTACTAGAAAAATATCATATAGTAGTGAGAGGGAGCTTCATCACAGGTCTGTTATGGACTAAAAGTAAGCCTACTTCCCAACTATCCTCTAACCCATTCTCAAAATTTAGGGCCTCATGAAGAATCTATGCATATTTAATCATGTAAAATCCCATAACTTTATATTTGATCTCTGGTAAAAGGCCAATCTCAATGTTTAGAGCCTTTTGTGCCTCATTTATAACCAAAAAAGGAGAAAAATTAAGCAACTCTATGAATCAAATAGAATACACTAAGAAAGTCACAGACCCCTACTGAAACTCCATGAACACATAACAATGATTAATCTTCATCATTTCATGAATGTATTACCAGGGATATATCTCCTTTAAGGTTACCCAAGTAAGACCCTATCACCTTCAAGCTTAATTCATGATAGTCCACCATATCCTAGAAGGCCCTTGGAAAATGAAGTTTTCCAACATCACCCACCCTCCTTATAATTTTGAACCAACTAAAAACCACTCTTCATAATATCTATCCAGTCCTCTACATCACATGAGACACCAGTACCCTAAAAATAAATAGGATTCTATAGATAGAAGTCTATAGAATGGTCGGTCAATGTATTTTGGATTTTTTCACCTTGAGACTAGTAGAAAAATGGTTTTTAATGTTATCAATTTGATTTCAGTTTCTTATAAACTGACATAAAATATGTTTTTGGAGGCTTTTTGGCATTGGGTTTTTAAAAAACTGATTCCAAAAAGGAAAAAAAATTGTGCGGCGGTTTTTTAAAAACCAGACTCCAAAATTTTTTTAAAAAATATTTTTGGCATCAATTTTTACAAAAAAAGGTTCCAATAATTATATTTTTTACTATGTTTTAGATTATTTCCTAAGATTCGATTTGATTGGTTGTGGATAAAAAACAGAGTTACAGATTAAAAGTTATGGATGTTGGAAGTTGATATTTTCTAAGAGAAGTCTTAAAGAAGTCCAACTTTCAAAGGCCATAACTTTTAATATGTAACTTTTTTTAGCTCCACGACCAGTCAAATTGAATCTTAATAAATTATCTAAAACATTGTATATTTTTTTTATTTTTGAATCAGGTTTCATAAAAACAGACGCCAAAAATAGTTTTTTTTTATTTTTTTTCATCATATTTTGAAAAAACCGATGCCAAAACATTTTTTTTTGTTTTTGGTGTCGGTTTTTTAAAAAATATACAGGAAATATAATTTGTTTTTAACCTTTTAGCTTAAGTTTATTTAAAAACCGATGCAAAAATGTTATCTATTGGAATTTAGGCATCATTTTTCTACAAAACCGACGCAAAAAGATCAATGTGAATCCCTTTTCATGTCGGTTTCAAACAAAATCAATGCCAAAGAGTATTCACCAATACACAGGATTAGAATTTCAATTTTTTTTCACAACACACATTTAACTTTTTAAAATACCACCTAAATTTTCATACAATTCTATCAAACATATTTTCATTTACTATATATAAATCTATTTTCTCCTTCGTTCAACATTTTCAACCTCTTTGATTCAATCAAGTTTTCAATGCATCTTCAATTGTTAATTTGAACACAGTTCATATTCTAATCATTTATTTTATTTATTATTATTTCCCCTCATTTATAAACAACTTGATTAGCTTACTTATAAAGATTATTTATTCTTATTATTGTGTTACAAATATAGAACATTAGGATGCGATTTACCAACAATGGTGTAAATTTAATTATTGATCACCATTTTAATTATTGCATGAGTTCTACCATAAATATAAGAGATATGATGATAAAAAATGTATCATTTCGATGGAATCTCCTAGAACCATTGAAATATGTTTGAAATATTATGTATATTTTATTTCATTTGGTGTATATTATTTTAATTCATGTTTATCATATTTTATTTGAAACGAGTCGTATCAATTGAAACTTTGACAAGTTCAACTTCCGGCGGCCATAACTTTTGATCTGTAACTCTGTTTTTACTCTATGACCAATCAAATAGAATATTAGAAAATCCTATAAAACATAGAATATTGTTTTTACTTTTTGGCATCGGTTTTTGTAAAAACAGATACACAAAATATTAGTTTTTCATTTATAGCATCGGTTTTTTTAAAAAATCAACACCAAAACTATATTTTTTTTACTTTTTGGCATATTTTTTTATGGAAACTGATGCCAAAAATGATATAGATGGGGTTTTTTGGCATCAGTTTAAAAAACTGACATAAAAATTCATATTTTTTATGTTGGCGGCTTCAACATTGGTTAAAAACCGATGTCAAAATTAAAAAAAACCAACGTTAAAGACCATTTATATACTAGTGTGAACAAGAATAATCTGAAATATTCCTCACTAAATTGGATCTTCAACATAAATAACCAATGCCAGTACAATAAAGTATTGGATTAAATCTTCATACACCACTGGTGGTGGCATGAGATCATCTTGGGTTTCCACAACTGGTGGTCCTATCAAACATCTCCACAATGGAATTTCTGAGATGAGAAATGAATGTTTCAAACATCTAAATCTAATAGGTCAAGATAAATATTAACTATTTTATGATATCACACAAACATTCTCCTCGGATTCTACCCATAACCCAAGGTATAACCCTCCTAGAATAAACCAGTGTTCCATACCTACACATTAGTTATAGTCATATATACAAAACATAATAGCATGCCCAGGTTCACTAATTAATGCCAACATAGATATATCACAACAACATGAAATCAGATTTATCACTCAATAGAGAATACAAGTATATCATGAACCAATATCATAATCAAGGTATTAAATTAAAGAACTTCTATGAATCACACAATAGGTACATATATGGCACACGATCCATCATGACTAGTCCTGATGCATGAACATTCCTAAAATCTCATAAAATTGTAACAAAAATCCCATAAATGGTAACTTGGAGGTTCGTTACACATGAGCTGGCCAGACACATGGAAACTCCACTACCTGAGTCCCACACAACTACCTTCTTTCTATAATGTCTTGGGTTAGACCAAAAATATAATAAGAAACTATGGCTCTGATACCATTTTATACTTCCCCAACCCGAACCAACAGATTCATGTCAAAGAGTCACATGACCTTATGTGTGCCTTTCCTTATGTAAGAGGTTACTGACTAGAAGTGAGGGTCCAAAGTCCATTAGTGGGAAGACTAAACCATTATTATCAATAATTTCACTAATAATATAAATAAAATATAAAATATTAGTGTAATCAATGTAAAAGAAAATAATATCATGGAATGCATGCCACACACTAAATAAATAAATGTTCTCCTAGGGTGGAAAGATAATCAAAGGTATATAAAGTATGAAAGAAAAATAAATGTGGCAGAAATAATCTAGAGTATGTCCCAAAATCACCTTTGACTCTAATCCTCCATCTCCTCAACTCACTATCCTAGGAACCTTGCCCTTCACTAGATCCCTAGTCATGAAATTTGCACTCACACTGAGATTCCCATGTAGGGTGTGAGAAATAATCTTAGTAGGACACCACCAATTCATACTTAACATAATTGAACATAATATATAATAGTTCATGTCACAACATAAGTAAAGTAAAAGCTCAAATATATATACATCCATGAATTTATTGAGTCATCATGTGCTAACCAAGCTGCCACATTCCTCAGATCCACCTACATGGCATAATACTAGTAAGGATATCAATGTATATCAGTACAAGTTCTACATTTAAGAAAATAAAACACACCCACCACCCCGATGGTGGTTGTTATCAAGAAATCTTCATGCCCCACCCTGATAGTGGTCCCTATCCTCAGATTATAGTAAATCCCACCTGACATGTTTGACATAATTGGTTAATATATCACCCCTTATTTTCATTCTACCAATTTGGTTTGAATCTAATGAATTATCAATTACAATGTATGGTCTAATCCCATGTTATCATAAATTTCTATGATCCGACACATACCATCAAATGATCCATGGTCCATATCCATCATCAAGTCATCATGCCCCCTACAAAGGATGTTTAGCTGAAACTATGCAACCTGATTATCCTAATACCTGAAGAAAAGTCCCACAAGCTATGAAATACCACAAGAAATATATATTATAGAAATGAAAAACAATGTATATAAATAATATTTATTAAGAGGGTATACACAAATCATATAATAACAATAGGAAAGGTCTCAAGGAAACTTAAGAACCCACATGTGAACACATAACAAGAATGGGTTATCAATCATAAAAAACATGTTATGAAAATGTTATATATAAGGCCCATTTATGGTAAGGAACTTCCTACCTCAAGGCTATTGGTGATGAACTGCAAGGTTATTCAAGGATTGAAGACTGAAAACACCACACACCCACAAAAAATGGGGTTACACATAAAGGGATGCCAAACTCAGGTTCTAGTTCATCAAATGAGAGTTTTAGAACAAATAATAAAGATAATTCCCAGTAAAAAAGGTTTTTATATAAACAAATACCTTAAAGAGTCCATCAAAAGAACCAATTCCAAGGTATGTTAAAGAAAGGGAAGATGATTCACCAGATCTGTTTCCGATCAAAGAACGAATTGTGAATTCATCACTGATTCTAGAAGATATAATCAATCCCAGAGAATGAACATAAATCTATCAACAATATATTAATCATAAAAGAGATTCAAGAAGAATAGAGTCTTAATATTTTCAATTCAAGATGACTTACCTGGAAATATCCACCATTCTTGAGAGTTTTATCTTTGGTCAAGGGGTTTGTCATTAACATGCCAAATCCTCCAAAAATATACTAAGGGATCTTTAATGGATTAAGGTTCTATCATAAATCTACAATAAATAAGAGGTATAATAAAACTATTCATAAAAACTTACCTAAATAACATTTTTTGTTAATGGTAGATCTTGATTTGATCAAGAGATTATGTCAAATTGCTATATTCACCACCAATCTATGAAGAGAGGAAGAAAACATATTTGGATCTTCATGGAACTCACAGATCCAACATAAATCACTATAAATCTCCAAATTAAGAAGAATGATTTGGTATAGATCTAGATAAAATTCTCCTTTCATGGATTTTTTAGACCAGTCAAAGGTTGGAGAGGCAAGGGGAGAAGAATGGGAGTGTCTCGATATAAGGGGGAAGCTCTAAAATTCAGAATAGGGACAAGGGGTTTAGATTTTACTAACAATTTAAGTGAAAAAACATGTGGAATTAAAAACCACCGGGTGCATTTAATATACCCTTAGACTGGGCATACCCACCACCTAGTGGGCCTGATTGGTAGGCCAGTGTGTTGGGAATATATTGATATAAAAATGTTCTTTAAATTCTCATTTATTTTTATGATAATAAATACCCACATTTGTTTTACTAATGAAATTAATTTATGTGAATTTAAGGTGTATATTAATTTAGTTTTAATTCAGATGATGTTTAATTTTATCAAGTATTCTAGACATTTTGAAATAGTTTGGAATCATTGTTCATAAACCTATGTTTAAAGTACATGTTAGGATCAAGAACCGTACTTTTTTAAGGATAGATTCTTTTGAAACCCTTTGTTTGAAGTAAACGTTAGGATTGAGAACTATACTTTTATCAACCTTCCTACATTTATGTACTTAATGTATGGTTCTTTAACACTACATTTGGTATCAAACTTATATTCTCAACCATAATTTTGAATCTTATACCTACGTAGTGAAACCCTACATTTGACCCAGTCATCTAATATATTTGAATTATGGATTATTTCCATGATTTGTGAAATAATTTTTTCGGAGTATTTATCTCATTTAAAGCTTTTAAAGATAAATTCAAAGGAACTTATTAAAAAAATTAAATCATTTATATTTCTAAGGTAATTTATGATTTTACCTGGGTCTTTTTAAAATTCAAATGATCATGATTTATCAGGTGGATTTTCTGGATCTTTTTAACTTGAAGTAAATAAAGCTTCTTGTTAAATACCGAGAGTTACTTCTTCTAAAAGGAGGTGATAATATATTGAGTTATCTAAATATATACACTATGGAAACATAAATTTTTTGATTTATTTTTGTTTGATTACCATGATTCTAGTATTGTATCCATTATCAATATTTTACTGTAGTTCCTTGAAGTAATTTTTAGAGATACACTTTGGAGACATACTTATTTATCACCTACTAAGTGTTTTCCCTATTGATCTTGAAAGATTATTTTTATGCTGATATATTTCATTGAAGATCATCTGAAACTAGAATAAATTTAGAGCTATTATTTTATGAAAAATTTATTATATGAAGAATAATATCCCTCATCTTTCAGTTGTTGTTGAAGCTATAAGCTGAATTTGTTTCTCTTAAAAATAACCAATATTGTTTTCTTGAAGTACCAATTGCTTGTACTCAGTCATGGTGTAGTTTTAACGTATCACTATAAACTATATTTATAAATCTTCCCTATAAAAGTATCCGAATTTTTGTAAGGTGTGAACTTCCCACACTTAGTTGTAGAGGTATCTGGATAAGAGGGATTGTTTAGTGAAAATCATGAAACTCATAGAGAGAGTGTTGGTGGAGTGTAATAGGGGATATTTATGCCCTGAATGACTATAAATATTGATGTCTTATTCTTATATATTTTTATACTACATAATATATCAAACGAAAAGAACAGTGTAAATAATTTCAGATCATAAAGAGGTATAAATTTTGATTTTGTTAAGTTTTTTAAAATAACACAATTCACACCCCTCTTGTGTATTCATATTTCTTAAAACCTAACAATTGGTTTCAAAGGACTGTTCTTTGACTAATTCCGTTAAAAATCTAAAAATCTTTAGATAAAGGTCTATATGAAGAAATATGTCTATTTCTAAACATAAAGAAGGTATGCCAATGATGAGAGCATTATACTTCAATAGAGAAAAATATGGCTTTTCGAAAGAAATAATGATTATCTATCTATAGAATATTTGTTTTAAAGTCTATATGAATATTACTAAACCTTATGAAATTCTTATAGAACCAGAGGATTTTTATTTTACAAAAGAATCTAAATATGATGTTAATTAAAGAGCTATTAATTCTATTATATGTGGAATTTATGCCAGATGAAATCAAAAATTTATCACAATGCTCTACTTCATATGATATATGAAAAACAATCATAGTTTTTATGAAGGAACTGAAAATGTTAGTTAATTAAGATATAAATATACTAGATGAAGTTTGAAACTTTCAAGATGTATGATGGTGAAATCATCAATCAAATGAATGAAAGATTAAATAAAATAGTCAAAGGTTTTTCTGCCTTAAGAGAACCAATTCATGAACCAGATCAAGTGTTAAAAGTGTTAAGAGTTTTACCCTCAAAATGGAATGAAATATCTATTACAATAATACAAGACACTATTATAAAAAAATGTCAATTATGGAATTTATTGGGACTCTAATGATTTATGAATATGAAATTAAATATGAATGAGAAGATAACAGGTTGATAAAAAAGGATCATACTTCTCTCAAAGTTACTGATCCAAAAAATCAAAAGGAATCTAATGAAGATTCGATATCCTCAAATGATTCAGAGTGTTAAGACTTTGTAATGGAACTGCCTCATCAAGACAGAAGATTTAATAAGTTTTACAAGAAGAATAAAGGGTTCAATAATCCTTTCAATGATTTCAAGAATAGTTATGGACTCAAAGAAGTTAGATGTTACAAATTAAAATAAATGGGGCATATCAGAAATAATTTCCCACATTTAAAATAAGAGAAAAGAAAAATTGAAAATAAAGAAGGAAAGTACGAAATTAAAGATGATTATGAGTGAAAAGGAAAGAAATATATTAATGATACGTGAATTTTTTTCGAAGACTCCATTATCTATTTTAAATTTGATTCCGAAAAGGATCCATCAAATCTAAAAGTAAATATGTGCTTTATAGATAAGGTAGAAAAGGTACAATCTTATTCCTCTTCTATATCCAATTCTAAAATTTTATCAAATAGTAAATTAGACGCATACTGCTATATCATTAAGGATAAATATGAATCCATGGTAAAAAACATAGATCATTTAAAAATATTCATAATATAATCATTAGTGAAAAAATATCTATTAAAATAATACCTAGAATTGGAATAAAAATTCAGCATATCTACTTCAAACTGCAATATGTGTGAAGATAAAATTAAAGAGTTAAAAAATGAAGTAGAATCATTTAAAATTAATGCTAGTATATTTAATAAATGAGAATAATATTTAAATCATATTCTTGGAAAAAATGTTTTTAGAAAATAAAAAATGGAATAGGGCGTAATAGTGAAAAGCTAAAACTGTCTAAAAATTATTTCATTCTCAGTTATAAGAAACACAACATGTCTAGAATTACTTGTTTATATAATGTAATTAATGGTTATTATAATAATTATTATTTCATGAGAAACCCTTAGATAAATAGTGTAAAGAAATTATATATCTCTAGAAGATTATCTAGTTATTATGGAATTTCTAGAAAAACTAAACATATCTAGTTTTCCAAATCCTTACTGGAACAGCTGAACCCAAGAACGTTTGGGTACCAAAACAATTTTATGCATGATTTTGTTTGTTGAAAAACTTACATAGGATTAGAAGTAAAATATGATATATGGATAGTGGTTTATCAAGAAATTTTAATGGAGACTTTCAAAATTCCATACACTATCAAAATTAGATGGAGGACTCATCACTTTTGGAGATAATTCTAAAGTCAAGATAATTGGAGTTGGATCATTGGGAGATCCAAATTAGATCCTAATAAAAAAAATTCTTCATTTTAAAGGGTTTAACCATAATCTAATATGTATCTCTTAACTTTGTGATGATGTTTTTTATATCAATTTCTCTAAAAATACCTACTATGTATTTAAAGATAAATTTCTTAATTTTAAATTACTAAGAAATGAAAATGTTTATACTTTGGATATTATTTATTTGTGTGAACAAAAATTTAATTGTTTAACTACTAAAATAAATGGAACATAGATTTTTCATAAGAGGCTTGGACACTGTAATATATTTCTATATCTAAGTTATTGAATAAAAATTTAGTTTTTGATTTACCTTCTCTTAAATTTGATCAGAAAATACTTTATGAGGCATGATAAATAATAAAGAAATATAAGTCATCTTTTAAATCTATTAACAAGGTTGTTACATCTAAAATTTTAGAACTTATCCACATGGATTTTTCTGGACCATATAGAGTATAAATCTTGGATAATAGATCTTTTTTTTGTTATTGTTTATTATTTTTCAAGATTTACCTAGGTTTATTTCTTAAAACTCAAAAGTTAATCCTTTTTTTGTTTTTGTAAGTTTTTGAAACTTTTTTCAAAATGAAAACCATTTCAAAATCATTTCATTGAGAAGTGAAATGGAGGAGAGTTTGAGAATCATAAATTTAATTCTTTTTTATTAGACTTGGGTCTTAATTATACCTTTTATTCTCTAATAACACCTCAAAAAATAGAATTATAGAAAGAAGAAATATAACTATTAAAGAAATGAAAATGACTATGTTAAAATAATATAATATTCCTATCTATTTCTAGGAATAAGTTGTTTTCACATATTTTCATATCATGAATAAAGTTTTAATAAGGCCCTTTCTTAAAAATAATCCCTATGAATCATTTAACAATAGAACACCTAAAGTTGGATACTTTAATGTTTTTTGATACAAGGAGTATATATTGAATACTAAGGAAAACCTTGGTAAATTTAATCCAAAGGTTGACATTCTAGGATATTATGATACTTATAATTCTTATATAGTATTTAATAGAAGGTCAAGGATAGTTGAAGAATCAATTCATGTGAAGTTTGATTAAAGTGATCCTTTTGATCACACTAAAAATAAAATAGATAAAGTCACTAATTCTTTGAATAGATTGAGACTTGTATCCTCTAAATATGTTTTTGAAAAAAAATTAGAATATATAGAGATTCAATATAATTCATAAGAACATTAAATTTGAGATTCTATAAGTATCTTACCGAAAAAATAACTTTAAAGAACCATCCTTTAGATACTATTATAGGAGACCTAGATACAAGAGTTAAGACTAGGAGGAATGTAGGAAAAATAAATGAATTATCTTCCTTCCTATCCCAATTAGAACCTATGATTGTAGAATAATCCTTACAAGATAAAAGTTAGATAATATCCATATAGGAAGAACTAAACCATTTTAAGAGAAATAAAGTTTGGGAATTAGTTGATAGGCCCTCAAATCATCCAATAATATAAACTAAATAGGTATTTCAGAATAAGAAATATGATCAAGGTATAATTACTATAAATAAAGTTAGACTATTTACTAAAGGATATAACCAAAAAGAAGGAATATATTATGATTAAACCTTTACCCTGTTTACTAGACTAGAATCTATTAGGTTCCTTTTAACCTATAAATCTTATATGAATTTTTAAATTATATAATATGGATGTTAAATCCTCATTTTAAATGGTTATTTAATAGAGGAAGTATATGTTGAGAAAACTCCAGTTTTTTAAAATATCAATCTACTAAATTTTGTTTTTAAACTTAATAAAGCTATTTACGGACTTAAATAATCACTAAGGTCTTGATATGAAATATTAAGTTATTTTATTTTATAAAATAGTATTTCAGTAGTATTGACATATCCTATTATATTTAAGAAAAAATATTGTTATGCTATTTTATTAGTACAAATCTATATAGATGAAGTTATTTTGGATCAACTAATAAGAGGATTTGTAATTATTTATCCAAACTTAGGCAAAAGAAATTTGAAATGAGTATTATGTGAGAATTAAATTTCTTTCTTGGTTTTTAAATTTATCAAAAATATTTTGGAAATTATTTGAATCAAATAAAAATATACTACTAATTTATTGAAAAAGATTGGATTTGAACATAGTAAGACTTATGCAACTCTAATGTGTACTAATGTAAAAATTGATTTAGATAAAGATGTAAAACTAAAGGAAAACAAGTTATATAGATGCATTGTTGGTATTTTTCTATATCTCACTTTTAGTTGGCAAAAAATTATGTTTTATATTTGTCTTTGTGAAATATTTCAATCAAATCCTAAAGAATCCCATCTTACTGATGTTAAAAGAATTCTTTTATTTTTAAAAAGGATTTCTTTTGTATATTTACTCTATCTAAAAACTTCTCATTTTAACTTACATTAATATTAAGATACTAATTTTAGAAGGAGTAGGTTAGATAGAAAAAAGAACCTCAGGGACTATTCAATTTTTTGGAAAGTCCCTGGTTTCATGGTCTATTAAAAAACAACATTCTGTTTCACTATCACCAGATGAGACAAAATATATTTTAGCTAGAAGTTTCTATGAAAAAGTTCCTTGTATAAAACACACTCTCTTATAATTTTAATTAAAATTTAGTCATATTCATATTTTATGTGATAATTCTAATTCAATTAATATTTTAAAAAATCATGTGAGTCACTCTAGGAGTAATCATATTGATATAAGGGATCATTTTATAAGAGATAATGTCTTGAAAAGAGATATATCTATATAATTTATAAATAATGAATATAAAATTGAAAATATTTTCCCTAAGACACTTCCAAATTCAATTTTTGATTTTATTAAGGTATATTTAGTATTATTTAATTTTAAATAAATAAAATCATTTTATTGATCAATCTCTATAGAAATTTAAATTTATTTTATTTGATATTTCACATCTACAATTTTTATTTGTTATATTTATTCAGTTTATTTAATTTTCTAGGTATAAATTATTATTTAATTTTTTATATGTCCATTTAAAATTTCTTCTTGTTGATTATCAAATTTAATTTTTAAAATATTAGTTATGTAATTTAATATTTTCAAATTTTCTTTCTCAAATTAAAAATCCAAAATGATTACATTGAGTTTTTGGGTCTAGAAACCAAAATGATGTTAAAAAATATAAGAGATAATATCTCTCTCTCTTACCTTCAATAATATGCACCTTTATCCTACTAAGCTTCCAATATATCTTCCAACCCTGAACTTCGAAACCTATTATTCAAATATCAAACCTTTCAATTATATAAAATGGAAAAAACCAAGAAAACTGATGAATCTGATCCAAGTTGCTCGAAGAAGTAGAAATGTTTGAGTTAATAAAAGAGAGTTCTTCAAGGAGAAGTGGTATATTTTAATGGTTGTTCAAGATGAATCTCAGGCTAAATAAATCAATAGGATTTATAGATATGCAATTTTTATTTAATACCAAAAATATAAAGTATATGTTCAACTAGGAAGTGAAGGAATTTTATGAAAATACTTAGTTTAGCTTTGGATATTCTGAAGAAGTTCTCCCTTCAATGGTAAATGATCAAGAGTTATAAGTTTCTATATTTTATCTCACTCAAATTTTCAAGTTCCACCATGAAAGGAAATATCAATTTAATTGAAAGTAAATTGGAGAAAATGTCCATAGGTTATAGGAAATAATGTATTTTCTGTTTGGATTATCCAATATTATAAAGTTTTTTGTGAAGGATTTGGAAGCAGATCAAAAGATTTTGGTTAGGTTTGTTCAAACTATTATAGTGCCAAGGATAGTAGATCTAGATAAAATTATTTTTCCTGAAATTTTTGTGATGTTCCTATTATTGAGTGACATCATATTTAATTTTAGTAGATATATATTAAGATATATAGATCATCACTATTAGAATAATGTGATGATTTCCTTCTATCCTTGTGGAAGGATAGTTTCTTTTTTTTCTTTATAATATAGGTAAGATTAGTGAAATTCAGAAAAGTGTAAAATGTAACCAAAATAATATTATCTCAGCCTAGATTCTCAAAATGTTTACCTTTTTCTAGATCATAGTCATGACAAATTTAAATCTTATTAAAGATGAGGAGAAATATCCATCTGGATCTAGTTCTCAAGGGGAGAACATAAGTAAAAAATATGATAGTTCTATGAGATTTCATGATTATGATGTTAGAGAATCAAGAATAGAAGGAGATAAAGATACCATTGGAGATCAAAAATATTTTCTAACATTACTGACACTTTAAGAAGAAAATTGAGAGTAGATGTGAGTAATCTAGAAACTAAAGTGGGAGTTCCACAAGTACCATGAACTTTTAAGGAAACTTATGATGAAGATAGTGGTGAAAACCTTATTCTCATGCCAAGAAAAATAGAATAACTTTTTGAACAAGATGTTCCTCATTCTAGTGAAGAAGATGATTAACCGGTTCCAATGGTTGAAGAAAGAGTTGCAGGGACTATGGAGAATGATAAAACTAATAAGGTTATAAATGTACACTAAACTATTTTTGAGGAAATAATAAAAGATGTTGGTTATTGAGCTTCTGTTGCAATAACAGTTTTAATTCAATATAAGCAAGTAAATCATGTGGATGAGTAGGTGTCTCATGGAGAGGAGAAAGTTACTAAAGAAGCTAAATATTATGAGCTTGTTCTCACAACCTTAATTAAATAAAATGATCTATTTAGGGATAAATTAGTTTCTATTTTTGAAGAGTCTTAATATAAGACTATAATTGAATCCAGTGATCATAATAAAGTTATTTGAGATTTTACATCTCCATCTAGTGAAATATTAGAAGTGTAGTTTCTACTGCTAACTGAAGAAGGTGAACCCTTCAGGAGACCTGAGAATAAATCTTCTAATTGTCTTTATTCTCATATTTAGGATATGATTTAAAAATTTAATTAGATAAGGGAAGTTAATGATAAATTTCAAGAATAACTATAATTTCCTAGAAAATATTTTGATTATTTAAAAATAGAATATGTTCCAAGAATAGAGTGAAATCAATTCAGGCTTAGATAGAATGTTTGAAAGAAAATTAAATTTCAAAAAGAGATTTCGATTCATTTAAAAGGGATTTAGAATATCTAATTGGGAAGATCATAGATGAATCATTTTATAAGTCTAATTTTGGAGATTTGAAGTAGTATTTGGAAAGACACATTGAATCTATTAGAGAAAGTACAAATCAAGGGAGAGATTTTACTTCAAGATAAAAAACATCTAAAAAATTTATAAGGAGATTTGAGTCTCTAATAGCTATTATTTCTATCATAAATAGACAAATTCATAGACTATAGTGTGATAGTATACCTATACACACCTTTTTGGACAATAAAAACTAACTTTTTGCAAGGCTTACATCTACAGAAACTGGTGTTTAAAATTATTTCAACCAACTTGGAGAAATTTTGAACAAATATGTTCAATTATCTAAATATGTTCATGATTTTATGAAAGTTAACTTAGTATATTGTCACGACCCGTCCTCGGGACCCGTGACGTGACTACCCCAAGCCCGCCTCCCATAGGCCAAGGGATGGCGAATAGCACCAAGGCGTAAATATAGACAAAAAGGGGAAGGCATTGCCATTATAAAGTAAAAAAGTACCACAGAGTAAGCAAGAAGAAGTATACACTAAGTAAAACTGGGTACAAAAGTAAGTGCAGATAGTAAATGGGTCAGAATACAAACCCAAACTGAAAGTAAAGTATGACTGGAAAGAAAGTATAGCAACTGAAAGTAAAGAAGAAATGTCGAGCCATCCACTGGAAGTCCCACCTGAAGGGTGGGTACAGATAGCCTCCTCAGCTCCTCGGGTCCAGCCGTCTGCTCCGTGTACGTCCCGCCCAGTGGTCCACCTCCAGGTACCGACTTGATCCACAAGCCTCAACCATGATCATTGCTGTCCGTCATCTGCAACCAACACAATGTAGTGCGGGCATAGCCCATGCAGGGGTGAGTATACGCTACTAAGTAGGGACCCCGAGACCCCCGAAGGTCTCCCAAAATCCACAAAAGATAATCCACAAAGGAAAGATACAATCACGAAGTAACAAACAACACTACTTAAGTATATGCCCATACATATACCTAAGTCTTCAATTCCCGTTCGGCTCCAACATCCGAGCCCAAGTTCGATCATGTCCACATAGGAGTACAACCCAACACACACAGGATAACACAACTCAATCCACATAGGAATGTAATTCAATCATATCGAAGATATTGATTGAAAGTCAAGACTCAGATCACACAGGTATACCTCTTCGGTGATAGTGATGATCAGATATAGCCACTGATTCATCTAAGCTGGGACCCATGTAGGATACTAAACCATCCAAGTTGTCGGACCCACATAGGATACAGACCAGCTACTCTGCCAGACCCACGTAGGATAGCAAGAACAGATTCAAACACTACTAGACCCACGTAGGATACAAGAATAGTAGTCATTGTCGTTGAACTCACGAAGGATTTCAGTAAGGTCTTCATCACTACCGAACCCACGGAGGATTTCAGTGCGGTCTTCATTTCCATCGAACCCACAGAGGATTTCAGTACGGTCTTCATCGCTGCCGAAACCTACAGAGGATTTCAATGCAGTCTTCATCACCGTCGAACCCACGGAGGATTTCAGTACGGTCTTCATCGCTGCAGAACCCATGGAGGATTTCAGTGCAGTCATCATCCTTGCCGAACCCACGAAGGATTTCAGTGCAGTCATCATCGTCATCGCAGTCACAGCCAGCTCTAGGGTTCCTGCACACAACATGCTCGTTTCCGGGAGGGTCCGCTCCACGAGCCAAGGGTTCGATACATCAACTGAAACGTAGTCCGGGTTTGATGTATCTCAAAGTTCCGTCTTGACAAGAGGAACTCAACGTGACAGAAGACACGTCAATCAGACGCCCGGTCTGAGAGTTATTTCCTTTTTCATTCCAGGGGCCCGGTTGGTTTTTAAGTAAAAACCAACCCTACCGCACTCCAACTGTGTCCAAACCTCGAGCGGAGTAATCCAAAAGGTTCGTCTCACTAATAAGAATCCAACAAAGTCGACGACACATCAATCAGACATCCGGAGCTCAAGTTATAAACGTTTTCGCTCCAAGGGCCCGGTTGGTTTCGTGTTAGAACCAACCCGGCCATACCCAAAGTTCTTTGAAACCTTGAGTGTAATATACCAAAATGACTGTCTCGATCCAAGGATCGCATCGCAACTGAATGTGCATCGTTCGGAGTTCCGTAGCCCAATATATGGTCAAAAGAAAGAACCTATCCGGTTTTAGGGGGTTTAGGGCCCGAACCGACCCGGCCCGAGACCCCCTGGGTCGGTCTGAAATGGGTCAACCTGCCCGGGGTCCGACCCTTTAGGGCGCGGCCCGGCCCGGTGGGCGCATCCCGGCCCAACAGGCACGGCCCGGCCTAGCCGGCGCGGCCCGACCCGGCCTGGGCGGCCTGGGCGGCCGGTTGGCCCGGCGCGGGCACGCCCCACACGGCCAGCTCGGTTCTGGCCGTGCTGTTGCGGAAAGGGGGGGGGGGGGGGCTGCCCCCCTTGATTAAACCGCGACCCCCACGTGGGGGCTACTGCCTTTTCCAGCCAGGGGTTACGACCCCCGGCTCCCTTCCGAAACGGCCGGCCTGGTCCAGCTGGCTGGTGCTGCCGCCGCGGGACCCCGCGGTCCCGCCCCTCCGATGTGCAGGAAACCGGCAGTTCCGGCCGCCCCGCCTTGCACCACCGCGGCTTTGAGCCGCTGCCTTGTCCGACCAGCGTAGCGTGACGGCTCCACGCCCCTCCGCCACGACCCCGCTCCAGCCGCGACCTCTCGTGGTTCCCCGGCGCGGCGTGATGGCGTCGCGGCTTTATTCAGCCTCAATGGCGCGGTGCGACGACGCCTCACTTCTTTTCCCGTTCTTCTTTGTTTCCGCATGGTGTCGTTGCACCGTGCTACCTTTGTTTGTGCCGCGACAAACACATCATCAAAAGGGGGAGGAGGGTCGGCCGTGTTCGTGCGATCCGACCTCCTCCCGTTAATCCGATATCAAGCGGCTTAAGAAATTGATTTAGGATGGTCAAGAATATTCGTGAACTAAAATAAAACCCCTACCTCGATGAAGTCGTCGAACGAGGTTTGTCACGGGAAAGGGACGTCATGGAAGACGGCGTCACGGAAGGAGGATCACCGGCGTCGCGGTACGCGGCGTCGCGGTACACGGTGTCACAGAGAAGAGGACCATCGACGTCACGGTACACGACATCGCGTCATCGATCTCCGAGGAATCAACGTTAATCATCGTCCTTCATCGGAGGTCGACGTTCTTCGTCGGTGACGGTGTGTTCTTCGCGTTCTTCGACGAAGAAGATGAAGATTCCTCATGATTTTGAGTATTCTCTCCCAATCCTTAATACCGCAAAACTAACCCAATAATAAAATATGCTCCACTTATTTTATTAAGCCATGTCATGAGTTTCAAAATTTAAAAACTCAAATCCATTAATTTAATTAATGTGTTGGCTTGATTAAATGAGAGGAGAGGGAAAGTCACAACATTAAAGGAGGAGTTTCAAGGGGTTATGGGGAATGTGAAAAGGTGGGGGCTCATGTGGGACCCACCTCTCCTTTATTATCCCAAGGTAAGTTAGCAACCCAACTTCCACACAAAGGATAAAAATTACTTTGAAGAAAAATAAAATTGGATTACAATTTTATTTTATTCTTTACTTAAACCTCAAATTTTAAACAACTCCTCCCGAGAAAACGCACCTTCGGAAAAGGTCTTCTTAAGCAATTACCGGCACTGTGGTTCCATCAGTGCCCTCAGATTTCAATTCCAAGCACTGGTTCAAAAGTTAGGAAAACCCACTCGTTCGTTCACTGAACGTACCCGAGCTAAACTTCGGAACTTGATTCCGGGAACACCGGGCCTCAGAATTAGGTGCCATCAAAAACTGCGTTCTTGTAAAATACCAAAGAAAATTAAGGAAAAAAAAATCCCTTAAATTTTATGGGTCTTTACATTACTCCCACCCAGGGCTTTACATCCCCGTAAAGATACATCATAAACTAGGGGAACAAATGTGGGTACTGTCCCTGTATCTGAGCCTCCTGCTCCCAAGTGCTCTCCTAGAGGTTCCCGTACTGCCATCTGATGTGCACTAGAGGTATCGAATGTCCACGCAGGACCCAATCCTGTCGATCCTCGATCTCCACTGGGACCTCTGCAAAAGTCGCCCAATCATCAATTTCCAGCTCCCCATGGTCAATGATATGCGTCAGGTCATGCACGTATCTCCTCAGCTGAGATACGTGGAAGACTTCGTGCACCTGGTGCAACTGAGGTGGTAGAGCCAGGCGATAAGCCACCTCGCCTATCCTACTGAGGACCTGGAATGGTCCGATTAAGCGCGGAGATAACTTTCCACCTCCGCCAAATCTCTATAATCCACGTCAAGGTGAGACCCGCAAGAAGACGTGGTCGCCATCCTTGAACTCCAGTGGCCTCTTCCTCCTGTCAGAATAAGACTTCTGCCAGCTCTGATCTGTCCTCATCTGCTCCATGATGACCTAGAACGTCTCTATCGTGGCCTGGACCCTCTCTGGTCCTACAAGTGCTGACTCCCCAGGGTCTGTCCAGCACAGAGGTGATCTGCAAGGTCGGCTGTACAATGCCTCGTATGGTGCCATCCCGATGGTGGAGTGGTAGCTGTTGTTGTACGCGAACTCCACCAAGGGTAGGTGGTCCTCCCAGCTACGACCAAAGTTGAGGACACATGCACAGAGCATGTCCACGAGAGTCTGAATGGTCTTCTCCATCTGACCATCCGTCTGAGGGTGAAAGGCGGTGCTCAGACGTAGCTGCATCCCGAATGCCTCCTGCAACCCCTTACAAAGTTGGGAAGTAAAGTGAGAATCTCAATCAAAGATGATAGATGATGTCACACCATGAAGCCATACTATCTTCTAAATGTAGAGGCTCCATAAGATCTCCACTGAGCCTTGCTCTTTGATGGGTAAGAAGTGGGCCGACTTGGTGAGTCGGTCGACAATCACCCAAATGGAGTCATGACCTCTGGAAGTACGTGGAAGTACAGTCACGAAATACATAGATATCCCATCCCACTTCCACTCCGGGACCTCCAAGGGCTGCACCAAGCCTGCTGGTACCTGGTGCTCCGCCTTCACCTGCTGACAGGTGAGGCATCAAGAAACGAACTTAGCTACAACCTTCTTCATACCCATCCACCAGTGCTGTCGTCTGAGATCCTGGTACATCTTCACCACTCCTAGATGTACCACTAAATGGGAGGTGTGAAACTCTATCAGCACCTCCTTCTGTAAAGCAACTGGTACCATGGTACGTCTTCTGAAAAGGAATAAGTTCTCTCCTCCTACAGATAATCCATCAGGTGCCTGCCCTGAGGGTATCTCTGCACGCTGCATCTCACAGTCAGCGTCCCCACCCTGTGCCTCTCTGACCTGCTGTAGTAGTGGAGGAGTGACTGTGAGTGATTGAAGAAAGGCTGCTCCATCTCTATCCACGAAGGATATCTGCAAAGCGGCTAGCTGCTCCGTCGCCTCCCCGAGTAGCTTGATGCCCATCCTCCTGCTGAGAGAATCGGCTACTACATTCCCCTTTCCAGGAGTATAGACTATCTCAAAGTCATAGTACTGGAGGAACTCTATCCATCACTGCTGTCTCCGATTCAGGTCCTTCTGCGAGAAGATATACCTGAGACTCTGGTGGTCAGAGTAGACTGTAAAGCGCTTGCCCATCAGATAGTGTCTCCACATCTTCAGAGCGAAGACCACTACTTCTAACTCCAGGTCACGGGCAGTGTAGTTCTTCTCATGTTGCATCAACTGATGTGATCCATAGGCGATCACGGCCCACTCCTACATCAAGACACATCCGAGTCTGGTCCCTAATGTATCGCAATAGACTACGTACCCTACTCCCTCCTCCGGTAGCCTCAAGATAGGCGCGCTGGTCAATCTCTGTCTCAGCTCCTGGAAGCTCTGATGACATTTGTCTAACCACACGAAGGGTTTCCCCTTCTTCGTCAAAGCTGAGAGTGGTTCTTCAACTCTGGAAAAGTCTGGCACAAATCTCCGGTAGTACCCAGCTAGCCCCAAGAAACTCTGCACCTCCATCACGCTCCTGGGTGGCTCCCAAGCTTGCACTGCCTCAATCTTCGCAGGATCCACCACAACTCCTGCCTCAGAGATGACATGTCCCAAGAAGTGGACCTCATGTAACTAGAACTAACACTTTGAGAGCTTACCATAAAGCTGGTGCTCTCGGAGTGTGTCTAGTACAACTCGCAAGTGGTAGGCGTGCTCCTCCTCAGTGGTCGAGTATATAAAAATGTCGTCGATGAAGACCACGACAAATCAATCGAGGTATGGCTGAGAGATCCTATTCATGTGACCCATGAACACTGCTGGAGCGTTGGTTATGCCGAAAGGCATAACCAAGAACTCATAGTGTCCATACCGACATCTGAAGGCCATCTTCTGTACGTCCTCGTCCCGAACTCTGAGCTGATGATAACCTGATCTGAGGTATATCTTCGAGAACCACCATGATCCCTTGAGATGATCAAAGAGGTCGTCAATACTCGGTAGCAGATACTTTTTCCTCACGGTCACCTGGTTCAGGCAACGATAGTCGAAACACAGTCGCAATCTCCCGTCCGCCTTCTTGGCGAATAATATCGGGGAAGCCCAGGGTGAAACACTGGGTCGGATGAATCCCTTTCCCTGAAAGTCCTCCAACTGTACCCGTAGCTCTAGAAGCTTAGCGGGGGCCATCCGATATGCTGGATTGGATATCGGGGTTGTCCCAGGGTATAGGTCAATATAGAAGTGTACCTCTCTGCGAGGAGGTAGTCCTAGAACGTTGTCAAGAAAAACGTCTGCATACTGATCCACCACTATAGGAAAACTCGGACTCCGCACGTCAACTACTCCTAGGGTGAGGCTAGCCAACTGATGAGTGATAGGCTTTCCTCTCCTCTGCGTGAGTCCATCCTGCGCTGCACAGGCTCCCTTCTCGCCGGTGAAGGTGAACCTGCTCCCGTCGGTGTGTACACACTGCCCCTTCCAACTAATACAGTCGATCTGAGCATGGACTGTGGATATCCAATCCATGCCCAAGATGACGTCATAAGGCCTCGACGCCAATACAAGAAGATCCCAACTGAAGCTCTCGCCTCCTAGAGTAATCTCACACTACCGACACCAGTGCGTAATCGTCAAGTCTACTCCCGTAGGAGTATCTAGCCGTAAGGATTGAGCCAACGGCTCCGTCGGAATCTCCGAGATCCGAACAAGGGCAGCAGAAATAAAAGAATGACTCGCTTCTTTGTCTATAAGAACTGCAACAAGGGTGGAGTAGACATAGATAGTACCTCGAATCATCTTTGGCAGGCCGTGGTCGTAGGCCTCTGCTACCTGAAACTGAGCCTGTCTCTGCCCGCCAGCTCCTTGTGGTCAGGGTGGACCTCCTGGTGGTGGTGGTGGTAAAGCCTCAAAGCGTCGCCCACCACCTGATGCTCAGTCAGCTCCCCTACCTCGTCCTCCTACTCTCGGTGGATCGCCACGGTCGACCCTCTGCCTCTGCATGGGTGGCCCCTCAACCGTCTGCTGCTTCTATGCACGACGGGTCAGGCAGTCACGAGCCATGTGGACCTGCCCGCCGCATGCGTAGCACTGCCTGCTCCTCGGAAGGCTGGCTCTGCGCTGTGTGCCCCACACCTCTGAGCCAGTGTCCTGAGGTTGTTTGCCTGATGGTCCGGTCTGCCCGTACCCCTGTGACATCCATCGACTGACAGCTACAGACGACTCTGCTACATGCCGCCCTTTGGTAGGTCTCGTTGCTGGCGTAGGCTCAGCAAGAAAGCTCTCTATGAGAAGGGCTCTCTCCAGTATTCCTACCTGTGTTGGAATGCTGAGGGAGATCATTGATGCCCTGATCTCATGCCTCAGACCCTGCTCGAAGGTCTGGGCCCGGAAGAATGGGTCCCATACCATGTCCGTCGAATAGCGTGAGAGATCGGTAAATCTCGCCGAGTATTGGGTGACCGTCATGCTGCCCTGCCGTAGCTGTAGAAGCTCCTGGATGCACACCGCACGGAGGGTGGATGGGACGAAATCCGAGCGAAAGAGGCTCTAAAATTCCGTCGAGAGGAGAGATTCCTCGTCATGCACCTGGAGCATCAAGCTCCACCATCTGCCTGTTGCCGCGTGCAGCAGGCTCGCTGTGAGGATCACCATGAGGTCAGATGGTGTCCCCACTAACCTGAAAACTAGCACAACCGCCTCCAGCCAATCCTCGGCTGCCTGAGGGTCCGTCTCCCCGCGTAACCTGGGCGGTCTCTGATGCTGAAACTCATGCAGTGCACTCTCAGCGGCTGGGGCTGGTGGCATCGGTGGCTCAGCGGGAAGAGGTACTACCGGTGCCTCCACTGAAAAAAGGCCCTACACCGAGGCCTCGTTGCTCGGTGGGCTGTCGGCTCGCACAAAACTCGGAACCTTAGCTGGCTGCCATTGTGGGGCCATCCTAAAAAGAAACAGGTGCGCCATGGTCAAAACAGTATACCTAGTGAGCTGACACAAATTAATCACAAAGAAAACTTTTGAAACACACATGAAATCAATGTTTTCATGCATTGAGTCTGAAATTAGAAGTCAGGGTCCTGGTGTACGGATTCTTCGGCCACCACACCAACACTGGACTCCCTAGAATGATAACCACAGTCAATACGCTTAACACTATTACTTCACATAGAAGAAAGATCAGAGTCCTGAGTTCTGCGGTAGAACCGAACTCCTCTGATACCAATTTGTCACGACCCATCCTCGGGACCTGTGTCGTGACTACCCCAAGCCCGTCTCCCATAGCCCAGGGGATGGCGACTAGCAACAAGGCGTAAATCCCAACAAAAATGGGAAGGCATTGACTTTATAAAGTAAACAAGCACCACAGAGTAAGCAAGTAGAAGTATACACTAAGTAAAACTGGGTAAAAAAGTAAGTGCGGAAAGTAAATGGGCCATAATACAAACCCAAACTGAATGTAAAGTATGACTGGAAAGAAAATACAACAACTGAAAGTAAAGTAGCAACGTAGATCCATCCACTGGAAGTCCCACCTGAAGGGTGGGTACAGATAGCCTCCTCAGCTCCTCGGGTCCAGCCGTCCGCTCCGTGTACGTCCCGCCCAGTGGTCCACCTCCAGGTACCGACTTGCTCCACAAACCTCAACCATGATCAGTGATGTCCGTCATCTGCATCCAACACAACGTAGTGCGGGCATAGCCCGTGCAGGGGTGAGTTTACACTACTCAATAGGGACCCCGAGACCCCCGAAGGTCTCCCAGAATCCACAATAGATAATCCAAAAAGGAAAGATACAATCATGAAGTAACAACCAACACTACTTAGGTATATTCCCATACATATACCTAAGTATTCAATTCCTGTTTGGCTCTAACATCCAAGCCCAAGTTCGATCATGTCCACATAGGAGTACAACCCAATCCACACAGGATAACACAACCCAATCCACATAGGAAAGTAAGTCAATCATATAGAAGATATTTATTGAAAGTCAACACTCAGCTCACACAGGTATACTTCTTCGGTGATAGAGATGATCAGATATAGCCACTGATTCATCTAAGTTGGGACCCACGTAGGATACTAAACCAGCCAAGTTGTCGGACCCACATAGGATACAGACCAGCTACTCTGCCAGACCCACGTAGGATAACAAGAACAGTGTCAAACACTGCTAGACCCACGTAAGATACAAGAATAGTAGTCATTACCGTCGAACCCACGGAGGATTTCAGTAAGGTCTTCATCGCTGCCAAACCCACGGAGAATTTCAGTGCAGTCTTCATCGCCGTCAAACCCATGGAGGATTTTAGTACGGTCTTCATCGCTGACGAACCCACGGAGGATTTCAGTGCAGTCTTCATCGCTGTCAAACCCAAAGAGGATTTCAGTACGGTCTTCATCACTGCCGAACCCACGGAGGATTTCAGTGCAGTCGTCATCACTGCCAAACCCACGGAGGATTTCAGTGCAGTCATCATCGTCGTCGCAGTCGCAGCCAGCTCTAGGGTTCCCGCACACAGCATGCTCATTTCCAGGAGGGTCCGCTCCATGACCCAAGGGGTAGATAAATCAACTGACACGTAGTCCGGAGTTGATGTATCTCAAAGTTCTGTCTCGACAATAGGAACTCAACGTGGCAGACGACGCGTCAATCGGACGCCCGGTCTGAGAGTTATTGGCTTTTTTGTTCCAGGGACCCGGTTGGTTTTTAAGTCAAAACCAAACCGACCGCAATCCAACTGCATCCAAACCTCTAGCGGAGTAATCCAAAAGGTTCGTCTCACTAAGAGGAATCCAACAAAGTCGATGGCATGTCAATCGGACGTCCGAAGCTCAAGTTATAAGCATTTCCGCTCTGAGGGCCCGGTTGGTTTCGTGTTCGAACCAACACGGTCGTACCCAAAGTTCTCCGAAACCTTGAGTGTAATATACCAAAACTACCGTCTCGATCCAAGGATCGCATCAAAACTGATGGTGCATCATTCGGAGTTCCTTAGCCCAAGATATGGGCAAAAGAATGAACCTGTCCAGTTTTAGGGGGTTTTGGGCCCGGACCGACCCGGCCCGAGACCCCCTGGGTCGGCCCGAACCGGGTCCGGGTCCAGCACATTAGGGCGCGGCCCGGCCCGGTGGGCATGACCCGGCCCAACCGGCATGACCCGGCCCAGCCGGCGCAGCGGCGCCAGAGCTTTGTTCGGCCTCAATGGCGCCACACTTCTTCGCCCGTTCTTCTTTGTTTCCGAGCGGTGCCATTGCACGAGGCTACCTTTGTTCGTGTAGTGACAAACAAATCATCAAAAGGGGGAGGAGGGTCAGCTGTGCTCGTGCGATCTGACCTCCTCCCATTAATCTGATATCAAGAGGCTTAAGAAATTGATTTAGGATGGTCAAGAATATTCATGAACTAAAATCAAACCCCTACCTCAATGAAGTCGTCGAACGAGGTTTGTCACGGGAAAGGGACGTCGCAGAAGACGGCGTCGCGGAAGGAGGATCGTCAGTGTCGCGGTATGTGGTATCTCGGTATAGGGCGTCGTGGAGAAGAGGACCGTCGGCATCGTGGTACATGACATCGCGTCATCGATCTCTGAGGAATCAGCGTTAATCGTCGTCCTTCATCGGAGGTCGGCGTTCTTCGTCGGTAACGGTGTGCTCTTCACGTTCTTCGACGAAGAAGATGAAGATTCCTCTCGATTTTGAGTATTCTACCACAATCCTTAAGACCAAAAAACTAACCCAATAATAAAATAAGCTCCACTTATTTTATTAATCCATGTCATGAGTTTCAAAATTAAAAAACTCAAATCCATTAATTGAATTAATGTGTTGGCTTGATTAAATTAGAGGAGAGGGAAAGTCACAACATTAAAGGATGATTTTCAAGGGGTTATGGGGAATGTGAAAAGGTGGGGGCTTGTGTGGGCCCCACCTCTCCTTTATTCTCCCAAGGGAAGTTAGCAACCCAACTTCCACACAAAGGATAAAAATTACTTAGAAGAAAAATAAAATTGGATTACAATTTTATTTTATTCTTCACTTAAACCTCAAATTTTAAACAACTACTCCCGAGAAAATGCACCTTTGGAAAAGGTCTTCTTAAGAAATCACCGGCGCTGCGGTGCCATCAGTGCCCTTGAATTTCGATTCCAAGCATCGGTTCAAAATTTAGGAAAACCCGCTCGTTCGTTCACTGAATGTACCCGAGCTAAACTTCGGAACATGATTCCGGGCACACTGGGCCTCGGAATCAGGTGCCGTCATAAATTTCATTCTTCTAAAATCCCAAAGAAAATTAATAAAAACAAATTCCCTTGAATTTTATGGCTCTTTACATATATGATCAAAAGATAGACCAGGAGTCAAATATTTTGATTAAATAGTGGAATGGTTCATTGAATCAAAATTTTGAGATGCTGATAGTAGAGATCAAAACTGTTCAACACACTTTCCACTATTTCCTAAACTCAGAATCATATACTGAACCTGAGACTTCACTATATTCCCATCCTAGAACTTTACCTTTTTCAACTTTGAGCTGTATATTTCATGTAGTCAACCCCAATTAAATAAATAAATTATTTTGATTATATTTCTTTCTATTTTGTGTGTCTAATCCTATTCATTGTTTCATAAAGAATTTATATTTATCTTAATACAAAATTCACTAAAAATTTAGGACAACATTGAATTTGTTTTAATCTATCTATCTACATTCTTTTTGATATCAAAAAAGGGGAAAAAATTTGGATAAATACAACATTTCCATATCAATGATATTTTATACTACATTTTAACAATGTTTAAACTGACAATGTTCAAAATGTTTATAATTTAAGGGATAAGAACCTTAAATTAATACTATGTTAGTTTTATTTAATCTATATTGTTTGATTAATTAATTAAAAACTGTGATTTTTTATTTTTATTTCAATGAGTTTTGTGATAAAAAAATAAGGGGATATTGTTGGGAATATGTTGATCCAAAAATTTTCTTTAAATTATCATTGATTTTTATGCTCACAATCACCCACATTTATTTACTTGTAAAATTACTTTAAATGAATTTTAAGTTTATATTAATTTAGTTTTAATTCAGTTGAAGTTTAATTTCCTCAAGTTTTTTTAAAATTTTGAAATAGTCTGCATTCAATGTTTACAACCCTATATTTGAAGTAAATGTTAGGATCATGGACCATACTTTTGTAAGGATCAATACTTTTGGGACCGTACATTTTAAGTAAATATTAGGATTAGGAACCATACATTTATCAACTACCCTAAATTTATGTAATTAATGTATGGTTCATCAAAAATACATTTGGTATCAACCATATGTTTTGAACTGTACTTTTTAAGATTATCCCTATGCAGTGAAACCCTAAATTTGACCCATTCATCTATGAGATTTGAATTATGGATTATTTATATGATTTTTGCAACAATTTATTTGGAGTATTTATATTATTTAAATATGTTTATAGAAAAATTAAAAGAACCTTATTAAATATATTAAATCATTCCCATTTATAAGGTAAATTATGATTTTCCCCAGGTGTTTTTTTAAAATCAAATGATCATGTTTTATCAGGTGGATTTTCAATATCTGTTTGACCTGAAGTAAATCGGGTTTCTTATTAAATATGAAGAGTTAAGTATTCTCAAAGGAGGTGATGATATCTCTAGTTCTCTGAGGATATAAAATTTGGATACAGAAATATTTTGATATATTGTAGTTTGATTATTATGCTACTACTTCTGTATCCATTATCATTCTTTTTATACAGTTTGTCGAAGAAATTTTCAGAACTGCACTTTAGAGACATACATGTTTATTGTCCACTGAGTGTTCTCTATACTATACTTAAAAGATTATTATTATGTTTATATATTTATTCTAATATCATACAATACCATTATTACTTTAGAGTTTTTCTTTCCGGAAGACTTTATTATCTGAAGAAGAAGATCCATCATCTGTTAGTTACTACTGCAACTGTGAGCTGAATTTTTTTCTATTCAAAAAAACCAATATTTTATTCTTGAAGTATTATATTATTGTAATTATTCATAGTGAATTATCATATTATTTATATAATTTGTGGTTATTGAGGTCCCATATAAATGAACCTAACTTGTTGTAAGGTGTCAAATGCCTACACTCAGTTGTAGAGGTCTCCAGATAAGAGAACTTATTTTTTGAAAATCATCAAACTCATTGAGAGAGTGTAAGTGGAGTGAAATAGGGGATCTTTGTGACTAGAATCACTATAAAAATTATTGTATTCTTATTATCTATTTCCCACTATATAATCTATCTAAATAAAAGAACATTTCACATCATTTTAGAACACAAAGAGGGATAATTTTTTTTCATGTTTTTTAAAAGGTCACAATTCACCCCCTCTCATGCCTCTATATTAATCCAACCTAACATGGTGGAAACCCATCAGATATCTAGTGGGATCTGTAGATCCATGCACGCCTTTTAGAATCCCACTAGATTCTCATTGGGTTCTACCAGCCAGCTAGTGGTAGACTTCTAGAAACCACATGACCTAGACCTTTCTCAACCCTTCCAAATTAAAAACCCATACCATTAGAAACTTAAAATTGACCTCTAAACATCCCCTATCATAGAAAAAATAGAAGAGAAAGGTGAAATTTTATAAACTAGAAAAATATCATACATCTAATAAATTGGGGATGTTACAATATCCACAACTACGTATCCACCACCTCATACTGCATCAAAAACACACCTCACATCCTCATCACAGTAGGCTATCATGAATATTAAGGACATTAACCTCATGTCCTCCTTTGATTATGCATTAACCCTACTAAGTAACCACATCATAACCACATAACTAGGCTATCCAATATATATATACTATGAACACAAGACAATACAACCCCCCACACAAATATATATATATATATATATATATATATATATATATATAGACACATGCACACCTAATGTGATCCATCATTATTATACCTAACCAATTGGGGCCCACATGGCAGGCGGTGAGACGAATGTGACACCCGAATCCCACCTCCAATTGGCCAAGGCTTGGAGACTGGAACTGAGTACACATATGACACACATGAGTGGCCTTTTCCTAAGGTACCTATATATACACAAACATCTCCAAATATACATACAATGATGAATGGTAAAAAAATAAAAATTACACCACAATGTATAAATACAAATATATCCCACATCAGAGTACAACAAGAAGTACAATGAATGAAAAAGGGCCAAATAAAATCCCACAAAAACTGTAAATAACCTAACCTACTAACAACATAGAGAAATCCACCCAAAAGAAACACTTAGTACAAACCACGATCTTTCTAGATAATATATGCTTTTCCTACTCTTGGTATACCTAGGAATCCATCAAAAAGACATCCTGTATTCATATTAAATGACATGTATGGGAAAATCTCATGCTGGGGTGAGCATAAAAATACATAGTATGACACCAAAAAATCACCAAACATAAAGAATAAAAAGAGTTTTCAGCTTATCACTATGAATTTATGTCAATCAAGATATGAAATGCAACAATTTATTACAATAATAAACTAGACAATATCAAGGTAAAAAACTACGTCTCAAGTTGAGGTCATGACCTCAATTCCAGCCTAGGATTCTACTAGAGGATCAAAATTAACACTCACCCAGGAAAACTCACTCCATGAGCCTTGCCACCCCTAATTGAACTCATCTAAGAGGACTCACTCTTCTAGATTTATTATAATGATGGAAATCATTTGAGAGATCAAACTCATCAGGTATATCTATGAAGAATCAAAAAGGAAAATGGGAGGGATCATCCAAGATACACACTCAATTGGACTACACATAATTAGAAGATAAAAAATTTCAATACATTGATAGGGGATCACACCCCAGACCATGGGGTATACTGGAACTTATCTAGAATAACCTACTAATTAGGGGACCGTACACCCATGTATATTGGTCACACCAATTTCTGAAACCCCACTTAGGAAAGAAGAGAATGATAGAGGATCCCACTTTGAGCCTCAAGGAGGGATTCTAAAACTCTATCCAAGACTAATATTATAGAGTGGATCACATCCTATGATCAATATGCGATTATTCACTATACCCTCTTAGAGATAGACCAAGGGAACACACCCCAGATAAATAGTTCCATACTGAAATGGTTCTAGGGAACTCACCCAAGATCAAACTTGAGCTGAACTGAGAAGAAAAAGGGCTCCAACCTACCCATTAAGTAGTACAGTGTGTGTCCCATATGAGTACATGATGTGTACCATATGGGTATAGAACATGTCTCACTAAGCGTGGAAATGCCCATGTCTTTTTCTCACATGACATGAATTTCTCAAAATACACGACGTATTCCTAGGGGTACATGACATGTATGTATTGGCCTGGCACTCGACATGCTGTTTGTTCTAGCCTGTGTACTATAGACTGTGAATGTGTACTCAGGGTCTATCCATATACATTGGTTGTGCCTAAGTATTGTCTAAAGTAAGCGGGGTGTACTCAACATCACACAATGTCTAGGGTCAGGGCCAATACTTAGCATGTTCTGTCTGCCCATTCCATGTACCTTCTAAGGGATATGGAATGTGCCCCGTCATACATGGTGTGTGGGGAAACATAGAATCCTTGTAACTTACTCCCTATACACATTGATATTTTCTCCAAGGGTCACATGTTGTGTGACTCGACACACATGGCATGTTTTTCTACATGACTTCATGGGAATGTACTCCTTATAAACGCTGAGTTGGATGGATAAGGGTCACACAATGTGTGAACTCACCAAATGATGTTTGATATTTATTTCCCCATGGAAACCCTAGCTTCCACATAGAGGGGACTACACAACTTGTGTTCCTCTTAACTACACTCCACATGCTTTTAAATTTTCCAAAAATTATAGAAATTCTCACACACATCCACCCACACTAGTTCCTCCATTGATCTATCCATGAAAAATATCATGGAACTAATATATGGTGTTAAATAATCCCAATTTGTCTCTAGTGTCCAGATTCTAGCCATATGATCTTCTCAGGGATTCTTCCCATCATGACATACCACCGTATCACCAAACCACACATGAAAACCCTTGATTCAATCTCCAATACATGTATAAACTCCCATCACACAACACCATGCCTCAATCATTCCCTAAATATTGATCATAATCCCATAGATATGACTTGTTTCACAAAATAATGAATGTACAATGATTGTTTTGGGTATTGTCAAACCGTATGTCAAATGAGAAACAAATGATGATTGCATAAAGAATTATAGGAGAAAGGCACAGAACACAAACATGTGAAAAAACATCATCCATTATCCAAGTTTACCTTAATATATTTCCATGATAATGATTAATGTAGAGGAAATAATCAAATAACTTCAATTCCTATTTCTAAGAAGATAAATCCATACCTGTAAAACATGATCTACCTGCAAATAAATTTGTTAGTGGAATTGATTCGTTTTTATCATGGGATAAAAAATGGGTATTAAACCGCATAAAAAAACTCCCTACCTTGGGTTTGTATTGATCATTGATCAATAATGGGTTTGGGTTTCTATTGTTAAAAAGATCCATGAGCTCCGCCAGAACACCAATTACCAATCCATGATTCTTTATCATTCATCCAAAAAATCTCCTCCAACAGATCCTCTCTCAACACCTAGGGTTATAAAGATAACCCTATGGATTTTCCATAATAGGTATTCTATAAGATAGGGTTAGTTCATAGCATTTAAAAAAATAAAATAAAAAATTAATTTATTTAATTATCATCTTCCCATAACTACACTTTAACAATACGCCTCATGTCGAAAAATATTATATTATACGTAGGGTAAAACCCAAATTTTGGATTTAATGGAAGTATTATAATTCCCATATAATACACCATTCTAGATTTATTCCATTATTCCACTACTAGAAATAAGATCTATACTAATGGTTTTGGGAAAACCGTTGGTATAGTTCACTAATTTGGACCTATACCAACGGTTTGGCCAAAACCGTTGTTATAGGTCACTTATATGGACATATACCAACGGTTTGGCCAAAACCATTGGTATAGGTCCCCCCCTATACTAAGAATTTGTCCAAAACCGTTGGTATAGGTCCCAAAATCAAAGAACCTATACCAATGGTTTTGAGAACCATTGGTATAGGTTTATGTATTTTTAATGGAATCTTCATACAGAGGACCATAAAAAAATAAAAAATTAAAATAATTATGATAATACATATATATATTTATGAAATTATGTTCAAAAAAGTAAGTTATGTTAGTGGGTAGGTCATTCAATCACAAACCGGAGGTGCTGAGATTAAAATCAACTAAATGATTCTTTTTTGAATTACATATACCAATGATTTTATGGAACCGTTGGTATAGATTTTCATATTACTTAAACCAACGGGTTTGAAAACTGTTGGTATAAACCTATCCTCACGTCTTACTAGCCAACGGTTCTCCAAACCGTTGGTATAGGTTATACCAACGGTTTGGAGGCCTATACCAACGGTTCCAAACTTTTGGTATAGGGTATTTTTCCAGCAGTGTTCCCCAACAAGCTCTCATTTATAATATAATATATTTACTATTTTTAATATCACCACAATAGGGATATCTAGGCCCCAGAATTCCACACTAATTTAGCACCTAACATCGAAAATATTCCTTAAAATATTCCGAAGTCTTACACAGAAAAAATAGTCATTAAATTCTCCCAAAATTTAAGGATTTTCATCTATAAAAGTGAAAACCTACTCAGAAATGAGGTTTCTGAGCTCTAAACTAGGATTCCCACTCCCATGAGCTAACTTGAGGGTTCCCATGCTATCAATAAACACACAATCAAGGGAAAAAATTTCCCACAAAGGGTATTCTTTTGTATATTATCAAATGATATCAAGATCCTTAAACTCCTTAAAAAGGTAACTCCACCCTCAATTTCTAACTCACCTCGGTCGATATCATGAAACGAGTGGTGCATGTCTCCTTAGTCGTGACACATGGGAAATACCAAGATTCAGGTATAATTGCAATCACAGGGTTAAGTGGTTTTCCACCTCACTGACCTAATGTAGTAAATATAAAAGGGCATATGAACCTTGGAGATAGCCCGTCTCCTCATCTAGGTCTCCATAATCCTCAATGTGGTGAGATACCAAGGACACAATCTCCTCATAAAACTCCAAAGGACACCATCATCGGTCCAAAAAGGACTTATAATGTTTTCAGGTAGTCCTCATCTACCCCTAGATAAACTACACCTTTCAAAACCATTACTCGTACCAACCCTAGGACTAAATATAAGGACCCAGCCTTAAAACAATATATAATCTTGAATTAAATGAATAATTCACATTGAGGATCTTTTGAGGATTATAGTTTTAGAGAATTAGGCCATAACTTTTACATTACATCTCAAAAATTACAAAGAATACACTTCTACTCTATCCAATGTTTCACAAAAATAAAACTCCTTAAATAAAATAAGATTTCTTTTCTTGATATAAATCTTCTTGATTACTTCCTTTCTCTTACCCTTCCTTATACCCTGTGAAAAAAATTTCAAAAAATTTGGATGGGCATAAAAATCTCAGTAAGGGTTATAAAATAAGAATAGAAAACATTATCCCATCAATAAATAGAAATCAATGAAACCATACTTTTCAATCATAACATATCTTATGAAATCATAAGATTTATGAATAACACACAGAAATCATAAATCATAAAGGTAACTTATGGAATCCATATCAAACTTACATTGTATCTATCATAGCTACGTAGGGAGTTACACTTGGAATACCCATCATAGTATATTCCCTAAATCTCTTAGGAGAAACATCACGTTTACGTCCGTCACATTACCCAATGCATTGGAGAGATATCTCAGGCTCACCCACCCTAGGTTTATCACAGAACCACCTGTATACATAAAACAATTCCAATAACCAAAACATATTCAAAACACATAAAACAATCATAAATTAAAGATAACATTTCAACATTGAAATCACAATATATCATTTCAATATATTGACAAAATCAATGCTTTATCAAACCATTTTCAAAACCATTCAAAACATTTAAAAAAGAAATTTTTGAATCAAAGTGTACCATACCACATTGAAAAATTTGAAAGGAATTTTAATTTCAAAACATTAATGTCCATATAAATAAATACTTAAAACCATTTTTAAAACATGGACATTAATGAGAAATATTTATAAAAATAAATCTTTAAAACATTTAAAACAATATTTTAGTTAAAGATTTTTTAACAAAATGAGAGATGCATGAATATAAATAATTGAGGAATAACATTTAATTAGAAATTTATAATATCATGAGAATAAAGGGATTCAAGATATAATATTCCAAACGACATTATATACACCATATAATAGTGAATTGGTTCATAACAACAATGAAGTCTCAATGGAATGTAAATTGAGACAAAATCCCTTATGAAAACGGTATCCTTAGATTAAGGATAAATCAATTACATAATTATGTGTAAAAAATATAAATATACTTAATATTATTAGATATTCAATGTAAAAAGATTATAGTTCATTCACACATATTCATAGCATGACATAATCAACAAGTAGATGTTTAACCCAAAGATTTGAAATTGGGTTAAGAAGTTCCCTTATAGAAATTCGATAGCCTAACAACATCACTTTAAAATTCAGAAAATGAGCTGATGAGAGAGAAAAGGTTATCTCATCACTTTAACATAAAATTTATAGCAATAAGGATATATAAGAACATATCCCAACATAATTATATGTAAATTAAAAGACAAAACAAAAATAAGTCTTTTTAAAAAGAGGAGGGTGAAATGTTCCTTTATCGATTTGGTAACTTACAAAATACACACCCCATGAAGGAAGGATAATACAATGAAGATGTAAATACCCATAAATTAAAGTATATTACACAAATAATACAATCATGGTAAGTACATATTCCACACAAAAAGAAAATAGTGGCATATATAGCATGAATCTCATTGGAATAAAAGTGAGATGAAAACCCCTTACCACATATTAATTCAATCGAGTCATATGAACAAAAGGTAATAACCAAAAAATGAACCACAAAATACCTTGATTATAAAGAGAATCATGATAGTATATATCAAATTTCAGTACACAATACACCACATGCAATAAATAAGTGGCGAACAATGTAAATCTCACGGAATTAAAAGTGAGATATGAAACCCCTTACCACATTGTAATTCAATCGAGTCGTATGAACAAAAGTTAATAACCACCAAATAAATCACATAATACCATGAATATAAATAGAATCATGATAAAATATATGAAATGTCAGTACACAATACACCAAATGTAATAAATGAGTGGTGAACAATGGAAATCTCACGGAATTTAAAGTGAGATAAGAAATCCCTTACCTCGTGTCCGACTTGACTCGCATGTTCCATGTTCTTCATGAATAATAAAATTAATTTAAATTATACTTATTTAAGAACATTTTAATTTTTATTATTCCTTTTATATCACTTATTACATTGCTATAACAATTAGTTAATTATTTAAGTTCATATCAGACATTTGGTCGATGTTCGGACCTTTAGTCAAAAATGAACTTGTTATAATTAAAAATTGTCCATGTGGTCAAAATTACATTATCTCAAGAATTATATTCATGATTTATATATCATATATATATATATATCATATATATCCATTTTATATGTATTTATAATATTCCATATCATTTGGAGTTAAAAAATGAAACACACCGTTCATGGAGATGGTAAGCCGTATGTACGCATGAACGCTACTTTCATTTCTATTTTATATTTAAAGGGATGAAAACATAATAATAAATAGGAATATTATAATTCTAGTATAATATCATATGATATATATGTTACATAATTTCATTAACTCCATATTTTATACATTCCATGTATGTTATAAACTAATCATATCACCTTGAGGGGGAGGTAGTCCACACTTCCTCAAATGAAATTATCATGTTTACACATATTAGAAAGCATAAAGTTATGTTTTTAAATAAAAATTACATAAGAATAGCAAAACCATAAACATAATATATATCACATATAAATACAGTGCTATCTTAATGGCCACCATGAGAGGCAGTAGGAGATAATTGAACAATCATCGCTTCGTGAGGCATTAGTTTTCCATCCACAGAAACAGTATGTTCTTCACCCATTAGATGGAGGTGTGTGTAAGTTTAGTTCGAATAATCATCATAAAAACATACTAGTATATTTATTATACTATTTTTGTTATAAAATAAAGGAATAAAAAGAGTTTAGGGGTTGGAGAAGTAAAATAAAAGAAAAGAAGTTAAGAGAAATTGTTACCTTTAATTTGGGTAACCCACTTTGTTTTGAACCAAAAGGACTTCTTGATGTGACTTATGCCTAAGGTAAGGATTCTAGGAGGAGTAGAGGGATCTTTAGAGATTATTTGGTCAGGGTTTGGACAAGCCAAGGGGATTCAGAGTTGTGAGGAATGGGTTAAAAGTGGTGTCCTTTTATAAGGAAGAGGAGGGACTCTTTAGGAAAGTTTGGAAATGTTATTTTATTATAAACTTATCTTCGGTTTGAAAAGGTCCAAAACTCATTAAAGTAGAATATAAGATTAATCATGTTAGAAATAAAATCATCCCATAATAATTGGATAGTTTTGGATATTTTTTTAATATTAATAATCTTATTTATTTAAATCATTTATTAATGGGGTGAACACTGCATCCTTATTGTGTCATAAATAATTTAATTTATTTTATGTCTAAAAATTATAAAAAAAATACCATAATGTATGAAATATTATTAAATTTTAAATGAATATTTATAGTCAAAACGATGACTTATATAACCCGATGTAAAAATTTATATACTAAAATATATTTGTTAATGTCATTTTTGTCTTTACTTTAAGTTAATTAAAATAAAATGTCATTAGCATTCTTAAGTGGCTCCATGGGGTCCCAAAATTGACCCAAGGATGACCATGGTCGTAAATGACTCAAAAAATAAGGTTAGGACAAGTGTTAAGGTAATTTAGTATTATTATAATATTCTTTTTCCTTGAATTACCCTATTTACCTTTAACTGCGGTAAATAAAAGTCAAAAGTTACTATTCAACAAAAATTATTTTCATCTTATTGAAACATATTTTACTTACTAATAACAAACATGTATGTACTATTTTCAAAATTTAATTTATAGAAGTGGTAAAATTTCATTTAAATGTAAAAGTCAGTTTTTTAACTACTACTAAGTGGTTTCACTATTCATCAAAAAATGATGTTTTTCAGAATAATACCAAAAATTCAGACTAAGCTATATTTGATATTCCAAATTAAAAAATTATGTCTATTTTACCAAATTAAAAACATATAAGTTTCATTAATTCATTTAAAATCAATTCCCGTTGTCAAAATAAATAGCGTGTTTTTAAGAAACAATAACTATCAAAAGATTGACACTTGTTTATGTACAATTTCAAAGTGAAATTAATTCCAATGAACAAAATTGGATTAAATGGTAAAGATATAATATAATTAAACTTTAAAACCAATTATAAAGATAATATAACCATATAAATAAATTATATTAAAAGATAGTTTTGACTTAAAATACAGTATTTTTCACTATTCATTAGAAAATGAATTTTATCAGAAAAATACCAAAAGTTTACCCAAAGTAAATTTTGATGTCCCAAATCTAAATATGAATTTTATTTTATCAAATAGAACATATAAAAGTGAGAAAAACTAGATTTAAATATGGTTCTCCATTAAAAGGTGGTAAATCGACCTTTTAAAGAATATTAGAGTATTTATGATTAAAATTAGATTCCTTATTATTTTAAGCCTCTAAAATTTATTGGATAATTGTCAAAACATTTAACAAACATGTATAATCATATTGTAGTTAGTTATGTTCATTTCCACCATTACAATGGCTAGGCGTTTACTACTATTTAAAATAATAATATTATATTCTTATTTTTTAGTATGACTCAGCATTTTGTGCAATGTAATATTTTAAAGAAACCCATTATTGTGTATCGGGTATGCCATAAAATCATGGCATCCCCTTTAAAGTAAAATTAATATTTAATTCACAAATAAATATGAGTATGTCTTACTCTTTATTTACCTGGGATGTTACATCCTTCCCCACTTTTAGAAATTGCGTCCTCGCAATTTTAAAATTGGGATTGGAAACTTAATTGAAAGTCCCACATTGGAAAAAGATTCAATAAAACTATCAATTTAAAATAAAGTAACTGAAGTAAAAAGGTTACCTCAGACAACATATATTATGATTCCATGAAAACATGGATATGGAGGAGAAGAAAAACTGTCAAGTTCTGATGCAGAGTGATAGAAAACATTTTTAGGATAAAGTTAACCACCATAAGATCACAAACTTGTGATGGGTTAAACAGTCCTTGATTCCCCAGTAGGAAAAGTTAACAGATTTTTTTTAAGTTACTTTTCATTGAGTAATTTATTTATGAGCTTAACTAAAAACACAAGAAAACAAACTTACTTGTTATTTATACTTTCATACATTACTAAATTTCTACCACAAACTCATCTTTTCTCCAAACGATGAGTATTCAAACCAACTTGGTCACATTAAAAGAACTAGAATCAACTTCTAGAGTATCACATAATCCAAAAAATATGAATTATACATTTCTCTTGTCTTTAGACATCAAACAAAACCAAAATGGGTAGTGCAAGATCATATAATACCCAAAAAGGATAATCCTTTATAAAAATAAAGACTACTCTTAATCTCCAAAATTCAAAAAATAGTACCCAAAGTTGAACAAAGACCATTCAATACACAATTGTCCTTAAAATTATTCAATATAATCCAAACTAATATTGAAACCCAAAACTCATAAGAATTTAATCCTATAGTCTTCCAAAGTAAATCTTAACATTTATCTCCAAATAACATAGACTACTCTTGAAGTCTCATACTGAAGTGTAATTAACCTAATCACATATTCTCTATGATAGGTTAATCATTTCCATAAATAACCCAAATATCCATATTTACAAAATAAAACTTAGATTCTTCAAAAAATAATATTTAAACCATTACTACATAAATTAAATCCCATAGTATTTCATTTTCCTTAGGTATATATTGTTCCCCAAAAGAGAGAACATCTTCCAAAATAACCTTTATCACTTAATTACCAAATATTTTCTATAATAAGGATATACATTTGATAAAACATAAGATCAAATTATTCTTGATCCATAAAATAATTTAACTAAAATAATTAGTCATACTAACTAGGGACTACACGTAGGCCAGTGGTAGGAAATACGCCCTTGTCTCCCTTCGGTTGTGGGTTCGATTCCCACAGCCTTTCCGGACATGATGGGTTGTCACCCTTCCTGTAGGTTGTCCTTTTTCTAAAACCATATTATTTTATAACATTCCCAAAAATGAGATAAATTCCTCAAAAATAACCATAACATATTTTAACCACAAGAGTTCTCATCGCAGCTCCCATTTCATTCAGTATCTCATTAATAAAACCACTATAGTTTCTTTCACATCTGTTGTTACGTTGGTTCCTGCTAGATCCAACCATTTACTTAAACCAAAAAGGCCAGTGTGAGTTTATATGTAAAATCATCATATATTATCTTATGAGGAGGGTAAACACTAAAATATACTTATTCATGTTATCTTAAACTGATTCAATTTATCTAAAATAACCATGACTCTTTCTAATATGATAAAAATTATAGTTATGTCACTTATGCTTAAATAACACCCTAACCTCTAAAGTTATCTAAAACAAACTATGATACCAACTATAAGGACACGAACTTAAAAAATTACATAATATTTAATTAAATGAATAATTCACATTGAGGATATTTTCAGGTTTAGAGTTTTAGAGAATTAGGTCATAAATTTTACATTACATCTCAAAAATTACAAAGAAGACACTTCTCCTTTATCCAATGTTTCACAAAAATAACACTCCTTAAATAAAACAAGAGTTCTTTTCTTGATATAAATCTTGTTGAATACTTCCTTTATCTTACCCTTCCTTATACCCTGGGAAAAACATTTCAAAAACTTGGGATGAGCATAAAAAGCTCAGTAAGAGTTATAAAATAAGAACAGAAAAAATTATGCCATTAATAAATACAAATCAATGAAACCATACTTTTCAATCATAACATACCTTATAGAATCATAAGATTTATGAATAACACATAAAAATCATAAATCATAAAGGTAACTTATGGAATCCATATCAAACATACATTGTAGCTATCACATATATGTAGGGAGTTACACTTGAAATGACCATCATAGTATATTCCCCAAATCTCTTAGGAGAAACATCACGTTTACCTCTGTCACGTTACCAAATGCATTGGAGAGCTATCTTGGGCTCACCCGCCCTAGGTTTATCACGGAACCACCCGTATACGTAAACAATGCACAATAACCATAACATATTCATAACACATAAAATGAGAATAAAGTAAAGATAAAATTTCCACATTGCAATCATAATATATCATTTCAATATATTGACATAATCAATGCTTTATCAAACTATTTTCAAAACCATTTAAAACATTTAAGATTTTTTTTTGAATCAAAGTGTCTCATACCATATTGAAACTTTTCAAAGGAATTTTAATTTCAAAACATTCATGTCTATATAAATAAATACTTAAAACCATTTTTAAAACAGTTACATTAATGAGAAATATTTATAATAATAAATCTTTAAAACATTTAAAATGATATTTTAGTTATAGAGTTTTTAACAAAATGAGAGATGCATGAATACAAATAATTGAGGAATAAAATTTAATCATAAATTTATAATATCATGATAATAAAGGGATTCATGATATAATATTCAAAATGAAATTATATACACCATATAATAGTGAATTGGTTCATAAAAACAATGAAGTCTCAATGGAATGTAAATTGAGACAAAATCCCTTATAAAGACGGTATCCTAGATTAAGGATAAATCAATTACATAATTATTTGTGAAAAATATAAATACACTCAATATGATTGGATATTCAGTGTAAAACAATCAGAGTTCATTCACACATATTCATATCATGACATAATCAACAAGTAGAAGTTTAACCCAAGGAATTGAAATTGGGTTAAGAAGTTCCCTTACAAAAATTTGACAGCCTAACGACATCACTTTAAAATTCAGAAAATGAGTTGATGAGAGAGAAAATGGTATCTCATCACTTGGACATAAAATTTATATCAATAAGGATTTAGAACAACATATCAAAAAATAAGTAGATAAAAATTAAAATACATAACAAAAAGAAGTCTTTTTAAAAAGAGGAGGGTGAACGGTTCCTTTACCGATTTGGTAACTTACGAAATATACACCCCATGAAGGAAGGATCATAAAATAAAGATGTAAATACCCATAAATTAAAGTATATTAAACATATAATACAATCATGGGAAGTACATATTCCACCAAAAAAGAAAATAGTGGCAAATATAACATGAATCTCACGGAAATAAAAGTGAGATGAAAACCCTTACCACGTTGTAATTCAATCGAGTCGTATGACCAAAATTTAATAACCACAAAATGAGTCAGAGAATATCATGAGTATAAAGAGAATCATGATAATATATATCAAATGTTAGTACACAATACACCACATGCAATAAATAATTTGCAAATATTGAAAATCTCACAGAATTAAAAGTGAGATAAGAAACCCCTTACCACGTTGTAATTCAATCAAGTTGTATGAAAAAAAGTTAATAACCAACAAATTAATCACATAATAACATGAATATAAATATAATAATGATAATTTATATCAAATTTTAGTACATAATACACCACATGCAATAAACTAGTGGTGAACAATAGAAATCTCACGAAATTAAAAGTGAGATAAGAAATCCCTTACCTCGTGTCTGACTTGACTCGTATGTTCCGTGTTCTTCATGAATAATAAACGTAAGTTAATTTATAATTCCTTAAGAAATTTTTTAATGTTTATCATTCCTTTTATATCACTAATTACCTTTTTATAACAATTAGTTAATTATTTTAGTTCATATCGGGCATTTGGTCGATGTTCGGACCTTTAGTCAAAAATGAACTTGTTATAATTACAAATTGTCCATGTGGTAAAAATTAAATTATCTCCAGAATGATATTCATGATTTAGATATCATATATATATATATATATATAATATATATATCCATTATATATTTATTTATAATATTCCATATCATTTGGAGTTAAGAAATGAAATGTACCGTTCATGGAGACGGTAAGCCGTACATACGCATGGACACTACTTTCATTTCTATTTTATATTTAAAGGGATGAAAACATAATAATAAATAGGTATATTATAATTCTATTATAATATAATATGATATATATGTTACATAATTTAATTAACTCCATCTTTTATATGTTCCATGTATGTTATAAACGAATCATATCAGCTTGAGGGGGCGGTAGTCCACAGTTCCTCAAATGAAATTATCGTGTTTACACATATTGGAAAGCATAAAGGTATGTTTTTAAATAAAAATTACAGAGGAATAGGGAAAAAATAAACATAATATATATCACATATAAATACAGTTCCATCTTAATGGCCACCATGATAGGTAGTAGGAGATAATTAAACAATCATCGCTTTGTGAGGCGTTAGTTTTCCATCCACAGAAACAATATGTTCTCCACCCATTAGATGGAGGTGTGTGTAAGTTTAGTTCGAATCCTCATCATAAAAACATACTAGTATATTTAGGATACTTGTGTTGTTATAAAATAAAAGAATAAAAAGAGTTTAGGGGTTGTAAAAGTAAAATAAAAGAAAAGAAGTTAAGAGAAACTGTTACCTTTAATTTGGGTAACCCACTTTAGTTTGAACCAAAAGGACTTATTGATGTGCCTTATGCCTAATTTAAGGTTTCTAGGAGGAGTATAGGGATATTAATAGCTTATTTGGGTGGGTTTTGGACGATCCAAAGGGCTTGAGAGGTGTGAGGAATGAGTTATAAGTGGTGTCCTTTTATAAGGGAGAGGAGGGGCTCTTTAGGAAAGTTTGAAAATGATATTTTATTATAAACTTATCTTCAGTTTCAAAAGGTCCAAAAATTATTAAAGTAGAATATAAGATGGATTATGTTAGAAATAAAATAATTCAATAATAATTGGACAGGTTTTGGATATTGTTTTAATATTAATAATCTTATTTATTTAAATCATTTATTAATAAGGTAAATACTGAATCATTATTGTGTAATAAATAATTTAATTTATTTGATGTCTAAAAATTATAAAAAAATACCATTATGTAGGAAATCCTATTATCTTTCCAATGAATATTTGTAGTCGAAAATATGACTTATATAACCTCATTTAAAAATTGATATACTAAAATATATTTGTTAATGTCATTTTTGTCTTTACTTTAAGTTAATTAAAATAAAGTGTCATTATCATTCTTAAGTGGCTCCATGGGGTCCCAAAATCGACCCAAAGATGCCCATGGTCATAAATGACTCAACCAATAAGTTTAGTATAAGTGTTAAGGTAATTTGTTATTATTATAATATTCTTTTTACCTTGAATTGCCCTATTTAACTTTAACCGCGGTAAATAAAAGTCAAAAGATACTATTCACCTAAAATTATTTTAATCTTATTGAACCATATTTTACTTACTAATAAAAACCATGTATGTCGGATTTCCAAAATTTAATTTAGAGAAGTGGTAAAATTTCATTTAAATGAAAAAGTCGGTTTTTTAACTACTACTAAGTTGTTTCACTATTCATCAAAAATTGAAGTTTTTCAGAATAATACAAAAAATATAGGCTAAGATATATTTGATATTCCAATTTCAAAAATAATTTATATTTTACAAAATTAAAAACATATATTTTGAATTAATTAATTTAAAAACAATTCCTGTTCTCAAAACAAATAGCGTGTTTTTAAGAAACAATAACTATCCAAAGATTGCCACTTGTTTATGTACAATTTCAAAGTGAAATTAATTCCAATGACCAAAATTGGATTAAATGGTAAAAATATAATTTAATTAAACATTAAAACCAATTATAAATATAATATAACCATATAAATAAATTATATTAAAAGGAATTTTTGACTTAAAATACAATATTTTTCACTATTCATTAAAAAATGAATTTTATCAGAAAAATACCAAAAATTTTCCCAAAGTAAATTTTGATGTACTGAATCTAAAGAAAAATTTTATTTTATCAAATAGAACATATAAAATTGACCAAAAATAGACTTAAAGAGGGCTCACCATTAAAAGGCAGTAAATCGATCTTTTAAAGAATATTAGAGTATTTTTGCTTAAAATCAGATTCATTATTACTTAAGCCTCTATAATTTATTGGATAAATATAAAAAATCTAACAAACATTTATAATCATATTTTAGTTAGTTCTTTTCATTCCCACCATTACAATGACTAGGCATTTACTACTATTTAAAATAATAATATTATATTATTATTTTTCAGTATGACTCTGAATTGTGTGCAACGTAAGATTTCTAAGAAACCCATTGTTGTGTATCAGGTATTCCATCGAATCATATCATCCCCTTTAAAGTAAAATTAATATTTAATTCAAAAATAAATATAAAAATGACTTAATCTTTATTTACCTGGGATGTTACACTAAAATAAATCTTTCCCATAAGATTCAACTAGTACAATTGTGACCTTTAGGGTCTCCCATACATGGATCTAATGGTTCTATACTGATGGTAGAGTGGTAACTTTTGTTATATGAAAACTACACCTATACCACCCTGACCCTAGAATCCCATACCCATTGAATTATTTTATTACATTTTCATATAAACAAGGAAGTCGTATCCTGAAGGAATGAATAATTTAGTATATTTGGAAAACAAGATACATACATAAGTTCAACATTACAATTTGAAGTGAAATACAAAATATAAACTTTTTTTGACTCACACATAAACTTATAGATTATCCCTACAGGTCATTCATAATACACATCTTCGGATCTTGTGGAAAAATAAAACATAAGAAAGGAATGAGATTATATGCTCAGTAAGGGCAAATAATACAAAAAAATAAAAAATATAAAGAATGGTGAATTACTAAAAGTACACATGCAATTAAAATATAATCTTGAACATAAAATAGAAGGAATTAGAAATAATAATACCATAATAAAACATAACGATGGATATTCTACTAGTCGGATAATCATATGGATAGAAAATTACTAGCTTCATAATGAGGGAATGTAAAATTCGAAACATCATAATCATATTGTCAATACCTCAACCAAGACACCGTACATAATGGGTAAAACTGAGGCTAGTTTGTCTCATGATACCTACCAATGCATCGAGGGGATATATCGGGCCCCACCCATCACTTACTAATTCCAATTCATTCTTAATATGATAGGTGAAAAACATAATCAACATATATATTCATATTGAAACTAACATATGAAATGTAAATAAATTTCCCCAATTAGTAAACATAAACACTAACCATTCGAAGTAATATGGGGAATGATATTAATATATCACATCCACAGTTAAACTAATAATAAACCATTCAATAAAATATGGTAGATGATATCATAATAATCATTAAGAGTGTTGAAATAGATGGAAATACTCTTATAAAATCACCGAGTAATACTTGAGAGAAATACACTTTTACTTTGAAAAGAAGATTTATTTTAGAAAAATATTGGTATAAAACTATAAGTGAAATAATATAGTTTTTTCATAATAAAATTTTTTATTTTATAAAAATAATGATGGGTTAAAATAGATTATATAGTGCACTTGAAAATAGGTAAGAATTTGAGAAGTTCTCCTGAATCGAGCTTGTTTATTGGGAAGAATTTGAGAAATATCCTTAAAAAAATGTAACTGCCAAAAAAAGAAAGAAGTATTATTATTGGTACATATATATATATATATATAATTCACACATAATTTAAGAATAATACATACGAATAATCATTTATCTTAATTTTAGCGGTTTTTCGATCACAGTGAACTAGTTTTGTTCTATTATTTAATATCATGTACATAAAATGGTTAAAGAACCTTAAAAAAGATATAATACATATTTTAAAATATTTCTGAAACATAAAAATAGTTTCATGACCAGAATTGAAGGATAAATTAAAGAATTTTTTTTTCATCCATAAAGGTTGTAAATCGGTAGCTCCTGAAAGATGATTTCATTTTTAAAATAAAATAGGGAGAGAGTAAGGAGATTAATAATGGATATTACATAAAAATGAAATAATTATAGTATATATATAATACTAGGGATATCATGATCATTTTTATTGAGGATTTTAAGAGATTATAAGAAATGAAAATAAACTAAAATGAAATTAAAAGAAAAAGTAAGAGGTTTTACCTCCTGAATTATCCTCCTTGAGAACCTCCTTAGGGAAGGGGGTTTTGGTATTTTGGTATGAAAAAGAGCTCTTTGATGTGGGGGATATACTAGGGAAGAGGATTTGAGAATAATTTTGTCAATATTCAAGGCTTATATTTGTGAGGAGAAGAGGGGGTGAGGGGTGGTATTTATAGTGTAGGAGAGGGGTGATTTATCATTATTTTATTCATTATTTTTTATTTTACTCAAGACAAGAAATAATTTTGATTATTGTGACTAAATATAGTAATAAGTGAATGTGAGTTTGAACCAAGGTTTATTACATCATCCAAGAATCAAGGAATAGTGTATTTATCATATAATGTATTTATACTATAAAATACCATAATTTATTATTCACTAAAAATTCAAGTATTTAAAAAAAATCCAAAAAATTCACCCTAACCATTTTTCGACATGTAAAATTAAAAAATGAACTCTATTTTATGAAAATAATTTTATAATTATGATAAATTTAATTTTTAATTAAAATCATTATTTACTCAAAAAATACCATTTTAAATTTATAACTGATTTTATAACACCTTCAAAAATTAACTAAGGTCTCATAAAATTATCCTAAAATCATAAGACAAAAAAATTTTGATTTATAAGTAATTTTTTTTATGATAATGAATTTTATTTTAAATCATTTTATTAATTATAATATTGTAATTAAATATATTGGACCTACAAAAATACCAACACTTAAATATTAATTTTTTAAAATATTCATTTACTAATACTATGATATAATTATATCATAATTTCTTTTATAAGATAGAAAAATTTTATTTATACTTTTGTTAGTGATGTTACTATTCACATTACTATTCCTAAGGGAATTTTACTATTTCATTAGTATAGGTTCCTTAACTTCTATAAATACCTTTTATTTCATTCAATATTCATTTATGATGTTTTTATTGTGTTATATAAGTGATTTTATATGATCTATACTATATTAAATAAACATAAGAAGGGAAATTTCATTGATAGAGTTATGGTTCATTACATTCTAAACCTCCTACAAAAAATTCCATCATAAAAATTTCCATATTGTCACCCCACAAAAATATTTGGGTAGTTCTTCATCATAATCTCCTCAGGTTCCCATGTTGCCTCTTCAATTTTATGATTTTTCCAAAGTATATTTACTATCTGAGTCATCTGATTCCTCAACACCTGTTATTTAGTGTCCAAAATCTTGATAGTCTCTTCACAGTAAGATAATCCAGGTTCTAATTATATACCTTTATAAGTGAGTACATGTGTTGGGTCTAGATTGTACTTCCTTAACAAAGAGACATGGAACACATTGTGTACCTTATAAAGGCTAGATGTCATTTCCAAATGATAATCCACAAATCTAATTCTATCCCAAATTTCAAAAGGACCAATTTACCTGGGACTAAGTTTCCCTTTCTTCTCAAATCTTATAATACCCTTCCATAGAGTTACTTTCAAGAAAACGTGATCTCTCACTTCAAATTCCAAATACTTCCTTCAATTATCGGCAATGCTCTTTTTTCTACTTTGATCTGCTTTGAAATGGGTTTGAATAGTCTTTACCTTCACTGTTGTTTCCTCCACAAGCTTTGGACCTAAAAACTTCCTTTCACCAACTTAATCGCAACATGTTGGTGTATAACATATCTTTCCATACAAGGATTAATATGGTGTCATTTGAATTCTATAATGGAAACTATTGTTGTGGGTAAAATCTAAAAAAGGTAAATAATGATAACACATACCTTGAAAATAAAGTGAGAATGATCTCAACATGTCTTATAAAGTTTGGATCATCCTATATGACTTCCTATTAGTTTGAGGTTGATAAGTAGTACTCAAATGAAGCTAGGTATCCAAATATTTTTGAAGAATTTTCTAGAATTTCGATATAAATCTTGGATCATGATTAGACACAATTGAGAGAGGTTATCCATGAAGTCTTAAAACCTCATTAATATAGAGTCGTGCAAGGTTATCTAGTGAAAAATCTTCCCTTATAGAAATGAAATGTGTAGATTTGGTAAGTCGATCAATAATCACCCATATTGCATCATTATTTCTTAGGGTTTTTGGTAATCCAGTGACAAACTCCATAGTAACATCATCTAATTTCCATATAGTAATAGTAAGAGGTTGAAAGACTCCTCGAGGTTGTTGTATTTCAACTTTCACCTATTAACAGACTAAACATCTTGATACATAATCAGAAATTTTCCACTTCATATTATCCCACCATAAATATTCCTTCAGATCTCTATACATATTAGTGCTACTATGGTTTATAGAGAACTTAGAGCTATGAGAATCATCGGATAACTCCATTTTTAGCTCGAGTATAGAGGTAACTCATATCCTCCTCCAAAATTTAATAATTCCATCCTCACACAGAAAGTCTAGAAAATTCCCATCATTAAAAGCTTTAATTTTCTTTTGAATATTCTCATCATTACACTAATAACTTTTAATTATTTCTAATAAATATGGTTAGGAAACTAGTTGAAAAAGTAAGTTGTTTCACCTTTATTGATAATTAACATATCCATATTTTCTAGATCCATATACAAAGGATATTTTTCAATCCTCATTTTGTTTAGAACTCCATGATACTTCATACTCAAAGAATATACAACCCTATTTTCCTTTCCTAGGTGATAGTGTATTGAAAAATCATAATCCTTAAGAAACTTGTGCCATCAGCTCTACCTTATGTTGATTTCTTTATATGAGAATATATATTTCAAGATATTGTTATTTGTATATATCTTACATCATTCACTATAGAGATAATGTCTCCATATCTTTATAGAAAAAATTATAGCTTCTAACTCAAGAGGAGGATTTAGATAGTTCTGGTCTTGAGTTTTTAACTGCCATGATTCATAGTAAATAACTCTTTCATTCTACATAAGGACACAACCAAGTCGTTTCCTTGATGCATCACTATAAATCACGAATACACCATTTACTGATGGTAGAGTCATGATTGGAGCATTCACTAACCTCTTCTTCAATTCTTTATAACGTTCTTTGCATTCTTTTTTACATACAAACTTAACCCCTTTACGAGTAATCTTAGTTAACTGGTTAACTAATTGAATGAAGTTATGAAAGAAACACTGATAAAAACCTACTAAACCAATAAAACTACATACCTCAGTTATGTTCATTGGTGTAGGCCATTCTTGAACTGCCTTTTTCTTCATAATATCAACTAAGATTCCATCCTTAGAGAAAATATTTCCAAGAAAAGAAATTGTTTGAATCTAGAATTCACACATGCTAAACTTACCATATAACTTGTTCCTTATAAGAGTCTTCAAAACAATGTGCAAGTGATTCTCAATATCTTAATAGATTTTGGGTTATACCAAGATATCATCAATAAATACCACAACAAGGTCATCAAGATATTCCTTGAAAACCCTATTCAATATATCCATGAAAACATAGGATGCATTAGTCAGTACAAAAGGTATTACTCTAAACTCATAATTCCCATACCTGGTTTGAAATACTGTCTTTGGAATATCTTTCTTCCTCAAATGCAACTGAGGATATCCATATCTAAGGTAAATATTTGAAAATTATTTATATCCATGAAATGAATCAAATAAATCATCAATGTGAGGTAGGGGATACTTGTTATTTATTGTAATATAATTTATTTCTCTATAATCAATTCACAACCTCATGTTTTTATCTTTCTTCTTGACAAGTAGAATAGGGGCTCCCCATGGAGAAACACTAGGGTGAATAAATCCTTTCTCACTCAATTCATCTAGTTGTTTCTTTAGTTCCACTAATTCCACTATGGAAATTCTATAAGTATTATTTGATATAGGCCTTTCACCAGGAATTAAATCAATAGAAAACTCAATTTCCTGCTCTAGAGGATGTCCAAGTAAATACTTTGGAAATACATCAATGTATTATTTAACAATAGGTACATCATTAATTTGAATATTTATTTCCTCACCCATAGATATTATTTTCTCTTCCTCTCTAATAATTTCATTCAGAATATCTACTGGGGGTGAATCTAGATAAGAATCAAATGGAAAGCTTTCTTATCTAAAGATAATGGACTCGACATCATTCTCAAAAATTGTATCTTCCATGTTCTTATAATATATTTTCACATCATAATTTTAAACCCAATCAATACTAAGAATTATATCAAAGTAAATAATAGTAATGATTATAAGGTTAGAAACTAAAGAACGTTTATGTGTTATAAAGAGGACTGATTGACACATCTTTATTGCAATGATACTCCCCTTAGGAGTTTTTACTGACAAAACTTTTATTAAATAAAATAGGAAATGTATAATTTTATTAGAAAACTGGGAAGATATTAATGCGTGTGATGACCCATAATCAAATAAATAATTGTGTAAGTTTGAGTAAAGTATTAAAGTACTTACCACCACATCATTTGGAACTTCAACCTCAGTAGTTGTGACTGTATAAGATTGACCTTTCTCCCTTGGACTTCTTTGGGGAAAGTTTCCTTGACGCTCAGGAAAATAATTTTCATAATGTACCATATCTTTTCAAGTGTAGAATTGAAAGTTGGTAGATTATTTCCTTCCCTTATAATCATGGGCTTATTAGACTTTTCCTCCATACTTATAACAAATACATATACCCTTCAGAAAAGCACCCAAGTCTTTCTTCCCACAATTATCATAGGATAGAAAATCAATTCTTCCCTTCTTCCCATTTTCCTTATTTCATTTTCTAGAGTTTTCAACATCCCTCTTATTCTATTTCATTCATTTTAATTCATAAGTCTTAGAGAATTATTTTTCTATCTTGATAGCACATACATGAGACTATATATCCATATGATGAAATTTTTTGGGAGAACAGTTACCTTAAGAGGAATGGTTTTAAACCATCAAAGAATCAATCAACCTTGATCTTTGGATTATGTATGTATTCCTCATCATTCCATTCTAATCTTGTAAAGTTGGCTTCATACTTGGAAAAAATTTCATCATCTTTCAATATTAGACTCAATAATTGCCTCTCCATATCCACTTACTGTTCGTGAGGAAAATATTTTTCTAGGAAAATTTCCTTAAAATCCCTCCATTTCATTATCGTAATTTATTACTCATTATTTTTGTTTTGGATTAGTGATCACCATTTATCCACATCTCCCGATAGATGATAAAATGCCATGACAACCTTCTCTCTTTCGTTACTTTACAAAGTGATAAATATCTTCTCTAAGGAACTTATCCAATGCTTAGCTACAAATGGATTTGTAGTCCCATTGAATGATGGATGTTGTTGTCACATATATTGGTCTAACATTTCTCCTCTGCATTTTGGATCAGGATGCTCCATATGGGTAATGTTATTGTTCATAACCTGAGTCAGCTGTCCCAGTATAGTTATAAGTTGTTGAGCACCAGTTAAAATACTAGAAATAATATAATTATCTTTCATAGGAGGGAAATCCATACATGGGATACACATGTTTATACAGTTTCTATTCCTTCCACTAAGATCCATTTCTAAATAATGGCATACACTAGATTAGGTTATGAATCATAATGTATAATATCAATACTATAAAAATAATTAACATGAATTGACATTATATGCATAGTTATTCTCATAATCATAAACATGGTTTCTATGGGTGTATCTTTAATTTTAAATCCTTTATAATGGTTTGTAATGAAAATGTGAATTATCCTAAGCATATCCCTTTGGGAGTGTTAAAATAGGTGCACAATAAGTCATGTTGTCATGTACCGGGTTACCCCAAGTCAGGACCGAGACACCTTGTCAGAGTTTTTACCCCTAGGTACATCTTTTCCAGAACTATGTCCACTTATAGTATCTAGATAGAGATGTATTGTTAGTATGACTTACCTAATCTCTACTTTACCAAATTTTTAGTATGTTTTTCTATACTTATCCTCAAAGTCTATCTTAGGTCTATGTTCCCTAATCTATGTTTTCTAAATCTAGTTTCCATGGTTTCTACTAAACTCACTATGATACCAAATATAATGCCCCAACCCTAGAAGACCAAACCCGGTGTAATTTTTATTACATTTTCATATAAACAAGGAAGTCATATCCTGAAGGAACAAATAGTTTAGTAGCTTTTGAAAATAAGATACATACATAAGTTCAACATTACAACTTTAAATGAAATAAAACTTATCAACTTATTTTGATTCACATATAAACTCCAAAATTATCCCTGTAAGTCATTCATAAGCCACATATTTTCATCCTAGGAAAAAATAAAATGTAATAAAAGAGTGATCACAGATGCTCATTAAGGTTAAGTAATACAGCGAAAGAAAAAATATAAATCATGGTGAATAACTAAAAGTACACATGCTATTAAAACATAATCTTGAGCATAAAATGGTAGGAATTAAAAACTAATAATTCCATAATAAAACATAACCATGGATATTATACTAGTTAAATAATCACATGGAAAAACAATTACTAGCTTCATAATGATGGAATTCATAATGTTGGACACCATAATCATACCGTCAAGGCCTCGTCCAAGACACCATACATAATGGGTAAAAACCTAGGCTAGTTTGTCTCATGAGACCTATCGATGCATCGAGGGGATATAGTGGGCCTACCCATCACTTACTAATTCCAATTAATTCCTCATATGAAAGGGGAGAAACATAATCAAAATATACATTCATTTTTAAACTAACATATGAAATGTAAATAACTTTCCCCAATTAATAAACATAAACACTAACCATTTGGAGTAATATGGTGAATGGTATCAAGATAGAACATACACAGTCAAACTAATAATAAACCATTCATTAAAATATGATAGATGATATCATAAGAATCAATAAGAGTGTTTAAATATATGTAAATACTCTTATAAAATTATCGAGTAATACTTAAGAGAAATACTCTTTTATTTTGAAAAGAAGAGTTCTTTTGGAGATTATTTTTGTATAAAACCAGAAGTGAACTGATATTATTTTCTCATAAAAAATGAATGATTTTATAAAAATAATTTTGGATTAAAATATATTAGAGAGTTAACCTGAAAATAGGTAATAATTTGAGAAGTTCCCATGAATCAGGTTTGTTTATCGAGAGGAATTTGATAGTGATCCCTTAAAAAATATAACTCCACAGAAAATAAAGAAGGATTATGATTGATATATATATATAGAACATTCAAACATAATTTAGGAGGACTAAATAAGAATAATTAATAATTCTAGTTGGGTAAAGAGATAAAAATATTAACCTGAAATAAATTGGAGGTTCGGGTAGAAAACCCTTACCTTGTGTCCGAATGTGTTCTGTACCTGACCTTAACATCCTATATAATCAAATTAAATCCATTAATTAATTAATTAATTAATAACCTTATATAATTGTATTATATTTATTTTAATTTTATTAAGTTCATTTATGGTATTTTTTTATGAGTTATAATATACAATTTTATTGCTTGGGAGCGTTCGTTTTCTTAGTTTTCATGATTGGTATACTTGTATATTAGTAATGAAGTCCATGTAAAATGTGTAAAATTATTTATAATTGAAATTAAATGTTATTATTGAACAAAAATAAGTTTAATTTTTATTATTTATATTTATTTTTTCATATTTTAGGACGAATCATTAAATAAAATGTTAATGATAATTGTTTAGCTTAATTTTAGCAGTTTTTCGATCACAACGAACTAGTTTGGTTATATTATTTAATATAATGTATATAAAATTGTTCCAGAGCCTTAAAAAAGATATAATAAATATTTTATAATCTATTTCAACCATAAAAATGGTTTCATGATCAGAATTTAAGTAGAAATTAAATAACTAAAGTTCATCGTCTACAAAGGTTGTAAATTGGCACCTCTCACACGATGATTTCGTTTTTAAAACAAAATAGAGAGAGTAAGAAGATTGATAAGGGATATTCCATAAGAATGATATAATTAAAAAAAATATATATATATTATACTAGAGATATAATTATCATTTTGAAAGAGGATGTGAGTAGAGTATAATAAAATAAAATAAATTGAAATGAAATTAAAAGAAAAAGGAAGAGGGTTTACCTCTTGAATTATCCTCCTTGAGAACCTCCTTAGGGAAAGGGGTTTTGGTATTTTGGTAAGAACAAGAGATCTTGGACATGGGGGAGATACTATTTAAGGGTATTTGGGAATAATTTTTACAATATTAAAGGCTTAGAGTTGTGAGGATAAGAGGAGGTGAGGGGTGGTATTTATAGTGGAGGAGAGGGGCGATTTCTCATTATTTTATTCATTATTTTATTATTTTTATCAAGACAAGAAATAGTGTCTATTATTATGAATAAATATAGTAATAAGTGCATGTGAGTTTGAAACAAGGTTTCTTACATCATCTATGACTCAAGTAATAGTGTATTTAGCTTATAATGTATTTGTACTACAAATTACAGTATTTTACTATTCACTAAAAATTCAAGTATTTTAGAAAAATATCAAAAATTAACCCTATCCATTTTTAAACATGTATAATTAAAATATTAACTCCATTTTATGAAAATAATGTTCTAAATATGATAAATTTAATTTTTAATTAAAATCATTATTTACTCGAAAAATACAATTTTAAATTTATAACTGATTTTATAACACCATAAAAAATTAACTAAGGTCTTGTAAAATTATACTAAAATCATAAGACAAAAAATATTGATTTATTAATAATTTTTTTATGAAAATAAATTTTATTATAAATCATTTTATTAATTATAATATTGTAATTAAATATTTATGACTTACAAAAATACCAACACTTAAATATTAATTTTTTAAAATATTCTTTTAAAAAAACTATGATGTAATCATATCAAAATTTCATTTATAATATGCGAAAATTTTATTTATACTTTCATTGGTGATGTTACTATTCTATTGTCCAGTTTACTATTCATAATGGTTACATTACTATTCCTAAGGGAATGTTACTATTTCATCAGTATAGGTTCCTTAACTTATATAAATACCTATTATTTCATTAATTATTAATTTATGATTTTTTTATTGTTCTATATAAGTGATTTTATATAATCTATATTATATTGAATAAACAAAAGAATAGAAATATCATTGATAGAGTTTTGGGTTGTTACACCATCAATGGTAGATGATACTCCTAGCTATGACCAAAACCAACATGAAAACCTAAAGCATATTCTCTAGAAATAGAGTGGCCCACTTACCTAGACATATTCCTAAGTATAAAAACTATTTTCAACCAAAAATGAGTCTGAAATCACTATAAAATCCTCTCCATAATCATTACGTGAAGTGAACATCACATTCTAAAATGGTTCCTGAGATAATTTCATGAAGCTATACTACCTCCTACATGAAAAATCATCAGAAACTCTCCACTAATATCTAATATCATATGGTTAGGAAGTGGGACAACTTTGTGAGTTATTCTATGATCAATACAGTTTCATGACCTCTCACTGATCATGGAAGCCCTATCACGAGAACCAAAATGATTCCATCCAATTTCCACTTCCATCTGGGAACCTTGGCCTTCTCCTAATGATAAGTGAGACATAGAGAGTTAAACTAAAAAATGATATAACTTCTTTGGCTACCCATCCAATGCCAAAAGATCCTAGTATATCGTCACCTATCCTAGATGTATGGTTAAGGTAAAGCATGAAACCTTATAAACACATCCTCTTGCTATATTAATGGTGTCACTATTTATCTTTAAAAATAGATGTCATGATCCCCACATTTATAGAATCCATCAGGAATATGTACATTGGATATATGGTCTTGTAATATCTCACAATTGATATTACCAATTTGTGCCTCCCTGACTCGTGGAAGAAGTGGAGGGGTAAAAACCATTTAATATAGGTATGTTGCACCATTGTCATCCTTAGGGGTCAAATTCAAAGTGGTTAATTGTTCTGTTACCATGATTAACAATATTGAATGGAAAACATCACTATGAGCATATTATTCCATGACCACACCCTTGTGTGGATCTTAATCTCTCACTGACTTAAACTTTGTAGGGTCCACTATCACTCCCATTTATGAGAAGACATATCCCATGGATTGGACCTCCTGAATATATAATTGAATGTATGAGATCTCCCCATAAATATGGTACTCTCAGAGCATTTCCCAAACCATCTCTAACTGTCTCACATCACTATTGGAAAATGACCCTATACCCATGATTTTCCAAAAACCATGGGTATAGGTATTTTTTAGGAACCTATACCCAAAATTTTAGTAAAACCTGGGTATAGGATGGAAATTTCCACCTATACCCATAGTTTTTCAAAACACAAGGGTATAGGTCAAACCTATACCCAAGGTTTTCCAAAAACCATGGGTATAGGGTTTTGTTAAAAACCTATACCCATGGTTCTAAAAAAACCTTGGGTATAGGTGATGCCTATAGCCGTGGTTTTGGAAAACCATGGGTATAGCTTTCCTGCATTAGTGTGGGATTTTTTTTCTGTGGTAAAAAAAAATCCATGGGAAAACCTATCACCTAGTTTTCCACCTATAACCATGGTCTAGATAAATATACATGTGTAAATATATATTTATATATCAATAAAAAATGTGGTATAGTGTTTAGGTATGTGAATTGTATATAAGCGGTCTAGGGATCGAAAACGACGATATGCTATTTTTTAAATCCTATAGCCACAGTTTCAAAACTGTGGGTATAGGGTTATTGAAACGGTGGAATAAAACTATTAAAACACTTTATAACCATGGGTATATCATTTTCAAACCATGGCTATAGATTAGAGGTATACTGATAGATTAATCTCCCATAGTTCTATGAATCGTGGACATAGGGTCATTTTTCAGTAGTGCATGCTCCTCCTATGATGCTGAGTATACAAGGATGTCATCAAAGAATATGACCATGAACTGATCTAAGAAGGGTTAAAGGACCCAGTTCATAAGTCCCATGAACACTGATGGGGTGTTCAACACACTGAAGGGTATCACCAAGAACTCAAAGCAACTACAAAATCTCTATGAATCCACTCTCGTTATATCATCCTCTCAAACCAGGTGTTGGTGATAACCCATCCCAAAGTCAAAATCCAAGAGTCAATTCACCGATAATCACTGGTCAAAGAAATCATCGATTACTGGGGGTGGATACTCCTTTTAAGTCACCTGGTTCAAGTGATTCTAATCCATGCCTAACCCCAAGCTCACTCTGTAATTCCTTGACCCCAGAAGCCAAAAGTCAGTGAATTATTTTAATACATTGGAATGATTACAAAGAATCAAATCCTGAAGGACCAATTATTTTAGCAGTCTTGGAAAATAGATTACATACATGAACTTTACATTATAATTCAATGCATAAAATTAAAAATATATAATTCCTTGATAACACCATTATTCTCCTAGATTAACCCTGTATATCAGTCATAAAACACTTCTTTGCATCATGGGAAAATAAAACATAAGAAAGGGGTGAGATCAGATGCTCAGTAAGGGTAAACAATACAACCAAAGATTTCATAAATAATCATAAACTTTCATGGAAAGGTATAAAAATTAAACACAATCCTTTTAAACAAATATTGAGCATAATATGGCAATAATAAATCAAATAATTCTATATAAAAATTCACATGGATATTCCACTTATTGAATAATCATATGTAATATCAATAGCAAATCTCATAATAAGGGAATGCATAAGGATGAACATCATAACCATACCGTTAAGGCTCCATGCCAAGACTATACATAAATGGGTAAAAACCTAAACTAGTTTGTCTCATGAGAACTATCAATGCATTGAGGGGATTTCATTAATTGGTCCCCAACTTGTAGGGCTTTCATTAAGTGATCCCCAACCTGTCACTTACTAAGTCCAATGCATTCATCTTATGAAAGGGGTAAAACCTAACAAATATAAACATTCACATTAAAACTACAATACAAAATGTTAATACTTTAACCATAATATAAGAATGGTATCAAAATAGAACATCCATAGTCAAACATATCATAAACCATTCAATATAATGCGGAATATTGCATCATAAGAAAACAATCTTAATTAAACATAAAATCCAATAACGAATGTTGACATAGATGAAAATAATCTTCTAAAATCATTAAAACTTTTCGAGATAAATATCCCATTTTTTACTTTGAAATCATTTAAAACCACAAAATTATAAAATAAAACATGTCTTTTGATAATAAACTTATAATATTGTAAAGTAATCTTCAAAACATTAAGACATCCTGATTGTGGAAATAGTCACTCATGCTGTATAAGTTAAAAAAACATTCTTTCCTTAATTTTTTGAAAAGTTAAAAAAGTACCTCATTTAGAAAAGGATGGAAGGATTCCTTTAAAAGAGTTTTATAAAAAGTAAAACATGGGTAAAAATGACTTTAAACAATTGTTGATAATATTTTTAAATACATTTTGAAGAAACATGGACATGGATGATAAATGTTTCCCAGTACATACTTATGTATAAAAAATCTCAAATAATAATGTGATCATGAAATTAACCCCTACATGAAACCTTAAAAATATACCCTTTTAATTTTTTTTGAATAAACTTAAAAATAAACATAAAATTCCATTTATAATACTTTTATATCCATATAAATAGTTATGTAAAATAATATCAAGAATATTGAAATGGAGAAAGGATTAATTCTTTAAACATTCAAAGAATACCATACCACTTTGAACATTTAAATCATAAGTACGATATATTAAAATTAATATTTAAATAAAATTAATATAAATTTATTCATGATATGAAATATAATAGGGGAAGTACATACACCACACACAATAAATAGGTGGTGAACAAGGCTTATATCTCAGAAAAATTAAAAGTGAGATAGAATTCCCTTACAAAGATCATATCATTAGAGTGAGGATAAATCAATGAAATAGTTATGTATGAAAAATATAAATCCACCCAATATGAGTGTATATTCAATATAAAACAATCATAGTTCCTTAACACATATTCTTGGAAGAATATAACCAATGACATAGATTTTTAACTCGATGTATGGAAATTGAGTTAAGATTTCCTTTACCTTAGGTCTGATACTCTATATAAATATTCAAAACTCTTGTATAATGGTTTTAAATATATTATTAAATTATAATATAATAATAATAATATTTATGATATCGTAACGATACATTTATGACTTTATATTACATATTTATTAATAAATTCCAAGTTAAATAAACATTTCGGGTAATAATCGCTTTGTTTATCATACATTCTTTGATTTGTAATTATTGATCTTATTAGTTAGACCATGATATAATTAATTACAGAATGTAAAAAATTATTTATATATCATATATATTTAGTATATAAATATATATAATATATATAAATGAAATGGAACACGTCATTCATGGAGACGGTATGTCGTACGTAAGCATGAACACTATTTATATTTTCTTATCGAATTGAATGGAAGAATGTAAATGAAATATATATATATATATATATTTTAAATTAGAATTATTGTGTCATATAATTCATATTTATTCATTATAGAAATTTTTATAATCATTTTAAAATGGTTGTAATGGAGGATGAATCTCATCGCATCATGGAGATAGTAGGACGTACGTACGCATGAGCGACAATATCATTCCTTTAATGGTCAAATGGTATAGAATTGGATGGTATATTAATTATATAGAATCATTATCATTTCATATTAATTATTTATACCTATTATATTCATAATTATACCCATCAAAATAAATTATATATGAAAAACAGTTTAGACCACATCATAGAGACATTAAGTCCTACGTACGCACGCATGGTGATATTGTTTTTCGTAGGATGGGTAAAATGAGGAATATGGTTGTCCCATAATCATAAAAACATATCATAATATATTAGATACTATATATATTACTTTATTATGTAAAAAACTTAGGAAAATGAAGTATAATAAGAAAATAACTTTGAAAGAGTTGGTAAAACAATTACGTCTTCTTCAAGTGTCTCGTTTTGATTTTCATAAAAGGAATCCTTAGGTTGGCTTTCTGCCCAAATTATGGACTCTAGGATTATGTGAGGGAAGTTTGTAGGTGAAATGGGAAGGTGTTGGATGAACTAAATGGATTTATATGTGTTAATAAAATAGTAGAGGTTCCCTTTAATAAGATAGGGGAGGGGAACTTCAGAAAACTCCAAAACTATTAATTTATTATAAATTGATTTTAAATTTAAAATAGCTCCAAAGTGAGTTATTTCAAGGATAAGGTGAGTATGAGTCGAAATTGTAATGACTCAACTTTTGAAAAAGCTATGGATCATTGGTTTTTGTTTTGAATATTTCCCTTAATCTTGGTAAAGGTGTTATATGGCCTAGGGAAGGCCCGGGGAGCGTCTGGGGCTGGTTCAGAGCCCAGAGGTTCAGAAAAGAGGGCTATAGGCTGGGTTGCATGGTTAGTGTAAATCACGCGGCTTCAGACTGGGGAACCTACACATCTGTGTGGTTTTTTTTCAACCGTGCGGACTAGGTTCATGACCATTCGGGCCTACTACAGTTAGAGGTGGAGCCTTCATCCACCGTTTGCACACATTTTTTAAACTATGCACATAAACCATGAATAATGCATTTTAGACAAAATTATCATTTTCTTATCCATCCAATTAAGTTATTTTTTCTCCTTATTCTTCTCCTCCTACAGACAGAACCAGTGGTTTTTCTTTCATGGGTTTCCAAAACCTCTCTCAATCATGTATCTCTAGATCTTCCTCCTTCCGATGTCCATTTCTCAAACAGTCAAATGCATCAGATAACCAAAGGTAAGGCTAAACCCATGTTCCCTTCTTCCTTTGGTGAATATCTTCTTTTATTGTACTATTTGGTTTTAGGATCATATGCCCTATTTTTAGGGAATTGGACTGAAACTAATATCTCTTCTAACCTGTTTCAAATATAAGTTCAATATCAAGCAAGGATTCATCTATGGCCCTATGGTAGGTGGTCATGTAGTTTTCCAATTGAGTTTTGGCTGTTTCATATTTATTCCATCATGTCATGAGATGACCTTTACAGAGATACTTTGTTTCATTGATTCCTTCATGTATAATTGAATCTAGTGTGTTTACTTAGGTTAATTGAATTTTTTTTTTGATTTTAGACCCCACCCATGCTCTATAAGTATACCCAAGGGGCATGCCACCCAAATTGGTCATTTTAGGCCAATTTTCCCAAGTTGATGAAAACATGTTTGAGTTCCTAATCTTGAGTTTGGATTGATTTGACCCTTGTTTAATGTGTAATTTTATTAACCAAATACACCCTATGGGTGTTTGGACCCCTTAGGCTTTGAATTTCCAAAGTGGGTATGGGACTATTTTGATATTCCCTTATAATTGAATTTCCCATGATAGGCAATGCGAATGAAATGCCTTGTCTAAATTGGTTCACATGTAATGAATTATTTCCCTTTAAATGAATTGAATGGATATGTGTTAAAGCCTTGTTTAAGATTTAAATGTAAATTCTTAAGATGTCATGCCTTGAGTATTCTACTTGTGATGATGAATATGCCTCTTACATGGTTTTTGGACTTGATGAGGGCATGAGAGGTGCATGAATCATGAACTTTGTATTATAAATGTTATGCCTTATATTCATGGATATAAGGGACTTTGAAATACCTAATGGTAATAATATGAGAGATTATATTTGAGGACACAAGGAATTTGAGAGCCTTGAGGTTGGGAAGACTTTGAGAGCTCCCTTGTTTATTATCAAGAGACCGTGAGAGATCTTGGGGTTGGGCTAGGGTTTGACCGCGAGGACTTCCCTGGAATATGATTTTTGAGAGTTACATATTGATACTTCCCAAATTATATCTATATCTATAAATATGATTATACTATATATATATTTATATGTAGTGACATTATCAGACATACCAGCTTTAAGCTGAAGCAGGTAGACCCGCCAAGTGTCCTTTAGGAACCTGAGCAGGAGGTTGTTTATTTATTATGTATTGTTTTACTTACCTATATTATTACATACTGTTTACATATGAGAGACTGCTCATATTACACATATACCTTGTTGGTGGTGACCTACTGAGATTTTTATCTCACACTTGACTCAGGCCACCTTTGGCACCCGAGAAGACTATTAGCCTACAGGTATGGATAGAGGCAAACACTACTCTTCAAGCTGTTGATTCTTATTGCATATATGCAGCTTATGATAAGAGGATCAGGATTAAACTCGATATGCTATGAATTAACTTTTGGATTTCTTCCACTTTTTTACTTTTTGACTTGAATGATTGTTGTCTGATTCATGTTTTCCTTTTTTACGAGCACTCCATCCATACATGTTGTATCAGAAGCTTCTTATGAGGATTTGATATATTATTCAGTTATTTAGTCTTCCACTAGTTACTATATCATCATGTTTGATTATTCTTTCACTACTATTTACTTTTGTTGTATCCTTTTCATTACGATAACATGGGGGTATAGTCTCCCAGCTGTTTTACCATCACACCCCCACTGCTAGTTGGTAGCCCTTAGCTTATGGGGAGACACACTAGGGGTCATGTGGCGAACCATGATTGGGGCACGATTTAAGTGGTAGCTAGGTCTGGGATTACACAAAGTGGATTAATAACATGTTACTTTATTTCTTTAATATTTTGAGATAATATATTCGATTTTGGGAATGCTTGGGACTTGGTCACAAGCCGTTCTTGGGCGTTGCGAACCCATGTACAAGGTAAGGGACAAGTTTCTTGGATTACTGTTGTTATTGATTCTGCTATTTACTATTGACATCATTCCCCCATTGGGTGTTTCACATGACTTTTGATGTTATTTATATTTATAATATTGAAATTTTGATTTTATTTATCAACCCAATGAAATGAGGGTTATGTGTTAGAACATGCATCATGATAGGCACAATATGAATATGCCATGAATTTTTCCATGTTACATTTATAACTTTCAGAAAACATTTCCTATTGCATATTATTATGCCATATTATATATATATATATATATAATATTGTGTTGACATTTATTGGAGGATTTGGATCGATCTGTGGTGTGAGTTTAGTGCGTTCCACTCTCTGACTCATAGGGTGTATGGGCCCTTATGGATCGGAAAAAGGAATTATGGATTGCCTGACCATTTGATAAATGGTATAATCACATGGATAAGTAAAATTTAAATGAAAATTAAACCTAAGTGTGTGTCATATTTTGGTGAATAAGGTGTATTGTCCCTTATGGGCCGAAAAATGACATATCATTAGATTAAGACGATTTAAATGCCTTAAATTTTCTAATGAGCATAATTTCAAATGAGAAATAAATTTTAACTTGAGAAAAACCATCTTGTGCATCCATAACATAGAAACTTGACCCCAACCCAGCCTTGGTAGTGGGTAGTGGGTGTTTCTTCTTCGCTATGGCCTCGTATGATATGTTCTATCATCTAAGCCTGACTTTTGAAGTAGGCAGAGAGATGTGTTTTTTTCATAAGAAAGATTTAGTACCTATCCTATCTTTATGGATTAAATTTTCCCAATTTCTTATTATCTTTTGAGATGTTCCTTTGGAATTATAGTGTTATTACACCATGATGTTCTTGATCTACACACCCTAAAGGCAGTGACGATCATATTCTTGAGGCGGTGGGCTTTGAGCCTCTAGTTGTACTTCTAGTCAAAATACCTATGGATCCTCCTCCCATACCTGATTTGGGATATGACACCTAGTTTTAAGAGGGATTATTGTGTATAATTCATAATATGGAAGTTGGAGTGAAACCTACCATAAGAATGGCAGAGTTGACTTGCGAGTTTCAGTGGTAGCATCCCCTACCTTATCAGGGGGTGGAGGACCACTTGCTCTAGAGTCATGGATCAAGACAATCCTATCTATATTCCATCGCCTAGATATGCCTCCGAAGTAGAGGGTCAAACTAGCTACTTATATACTACATGACTCATCCAATGGGTGGTGGGATGTCATCACCCAGGCATGCTAGAATAGGAATATGGTTTTGGCCAACTTCCAAACTGCCTTTTATGACTACTTCTTTCCCCATAATATAAGGGTTGATAGAGCTAGAGAGTTCATAAATCTGTAGTAGGATACCCTATCAGTTATGAGTTACTTGTTCCATTTCACTAAGCTATAGAGTTTATTTCCTTCTTTAGATACTAATGATTTGATGGCTATCAAGAGATTTGAGGATGGGCTGTGTTACGCCATACGATCACAATTCAATGTGTTCAGGCTATAGAAAATTTCAGAGATCATCAACTAGGACCTAATTATAGAATGAAATTTGAGAGAGGCAAATGATGAAATATATGGAGGTTTGACACCAAAGGATTCCAGTGGATCTTTATCTTGGTGAAAGATATGTTTTGAGTTTTCTCATGGGGGAGGAAATAGTCAGGCTCCTACCACTGGTAGTTTTATGGTCTATCACCAATGTAGAAAAATAGGGAACTTCAAAGTGAAGTGTCTAGGGGATATAATGTAATGAAGAAGACATGGAAAGATATGACACATAGAACATTTCTTTAGGACCTTCCATCCACTGCCTAGCCACCGGGGATCTATGCCTACTCCTCAATTGAGAGAGGGGTCAGAAGGATCACGATAGATAGGTAGCTAAAATACCATTGGTCATTCAGGACAAGGTGGCAGTCGAGGAAGAGACAACCAAACCTATGATTCTTAGTGCTAGCAGAGCATTCCTGCTCAGGGAAGTCAGGCAGTGACTTAGGGTCGTGATACCAGCTAGTTACATGCAGTCCATCCTATGTTGTAGGAATAGAGCGTCAGACCATCTACTATACAAGGAACTATTTTAGTGGCCTCCACATTAGTGTCTGCTTTGTTTGATATAGGTTCATCCCACTATTTTATATCTGAGATGATCACTGAGAGTTTGGTCCTTGACATCAAGTTTTATCATGTCATCATGATGCTAGATACACCCTTAGGTATCTATTTAGAAGACATTATCTGCTATCAGAGTTTTTCTCTTGATGTTGGTGGTTACATTTTTGAATGGAACTTGTACATTCTCAATATGATGGGTTTTGATGTAATTGTTGAGATGGACTGGTTAGTTCCCTATAGAGACTATATTGACTTCTATCATCATAGGGCAATGTTTACATCACCAGTGGGCGTTATGAACATGAAAAAGGGAGAATGGGATCTCAGTGCGACACAAGAAGAACCAGATTAGTAGAAGCTGGGTAGTGTTACAACACAGGGTGCCAATATTTATCTTGATGATAAGGGGTTAAAACCTATTTTATTTCCCTCTATGATGGATTGTTTCAGAGACATTTTCCCTAATGGATTATCTATTCTAACAATGATGTGAGAGGTAGAGTTTACCATTGAGCTTATTCTAGGAGCAGCACCTGTGACCATACCTATTTATAGGATGGCACCTAAAGAGATTCTGGAAATCAAAAATCACTTGGAGGATCTAGAGGTAAAAGGATTTATACGCCCCAACACTTCCCCTTGGGTTTCACCAGTTCTCTTTTCCAAGAAGGCAGATGATACCTTTTAGATTTGTGTAAATTACCGTCAGCTGAAATAGCTGACTATTAAGAATATATATCCATTTCCTAGAATAGATGACCTCTTTGATCATCTCTATGGAGATAAAGTGTTTTCAAAGATATATATGAGGTCATGATATCATCAGGTGCATTTCATGACTTTAAACATACCTCACACATCTTTTTAGAGCATGTATGGTCTCTACAAGTACCTGGTTATGTTGTTCAGACTCACGAACGCACCAAATGTCTTCATAGATCTAATGAACTAGGTCTTCCACTTGAATCTGGATTATTTTTTGGTTGTATTCATAGATGATATCTTACTATATTCAATCTCCAAACATGACCATGAAACCCATCTTGAGATTGTGCTGAATATGATAAGAGATAATCATCTCTATTCTAAGCTTAGTAAATTCCACTTCTAGATCGATAAAGTCCACTTTCTTTGTCATATCATCTCGAAGTAAGGAGTTTTTATTGGCCCATAGAAAGTGAGAAATTTAGTTTCATGGGAGAATCCTACGAATGTCTTTGATATTCTGAGTTTTTTTGGGATTTATCAATATTACATCCATTTCATTCAGGGTTTATCACACCTTTTAGTATCTCTTATGGGCTTGATGAAGAAGGGTGTGCAATTAAAATGGTCTGAATCTTGTGAATCATCCATTCAGGAGCTGAAGGTCAGGCTTACTTTAGCACCGATACTAATTTTCTAGAGCTAGGAAGGGAATATACAGTCTATTATGATGCATCAAGTGTCTGGCTTGGAGCTATTCTAATACAGGGTGAGTGAGTCATTGCATATAGTTCTCATCAGTTGAGGCCTCGTGAGGAGAATTACCGAACTCACAACCTCGAGCTCTCTTCGGTTGTGAATGCCCTATGATTTTGGAGACACTATATCTTGGGAGAGCATTTTGTGGTGTTCACGGACCACAAAATCCTCAAATACATCTTCACACAGTGGGATCTGAATCTCAGGCAACGTAGGTGGGTTGAGTACCTGCAATCTTTTGATTTAAAACTTGGCTACATAATAGCCCAAAAGTACTGCGTTAAAAAAATTACAAAATTTACTATTCATAAAGCCCAAAAATAAAAGAAACATATTTAAATAATTTATAACCTCTGATTAAAACTATGGAATCCATTTTTCAAAATTTGAAACACATAAGTTGTATTAATTAATTTACAATTAATCCTATTGATGTGGTGAGAAAACGGGTTATTAAAGTTAAAACAAGCAAGAGATTAAAATGTGTTTATATCTAAATTCAATGTAAAATTGTTGAAAATGACCTAAATTGGATTATATTATAAAAAAAATAATCTAATTATACTTTAAAAACCAATAAAAAATATAATTTAACTCTATAATCTATTTAGATGAAAAATCTATTTTCAATTAAAAATTCAATATTTTTTTACTATTCATAAAAATATGAAACTTATTATAAAAATACCAAATTTAGACCAAATTAAAATTTTTACATCCCTATTTCAAAGAAGAAGTTTCTCTTTTTAAATAAAATATATAAAATTATTAGAAATTGGATTTAAAATGGGTTCTCAATTAAAAGGTGATAAAATTACCCTCCTGAAAAATATAGGTTTTTATGCATTAAATTGGGTTGGATCTTATCTTATGAATATAAAATCTATTGGATGAATATACAAAATATTTTATTGAATATATTACATATATAAATATTTTATTAATATAATTATATAATTTTAATTAATTTCATTTATTAAGGCAAAACGACCTTGGGATCATAAAAACAAAACTATTTACTTTATAATCAATTAGTGTATATTTTCATTTCTAATTAATTTGTAACCAATGAATTAATATTATAAATATTTTATTTTCAAAAGTTAGTTAATAATATTCATAACTTCTAATTTAATGGATATGTTATGTGTTATAATAATATTTCAATAATATACTATTTTTCGATAAAACTCAGTCTTGCGTGTAATGCAAGCTCTCAAAAGAACTCGACGTTGTGTGTAACACATGCCAAGCATAGTGTTACATATACCATAAGACAATATAAATGATTCATGAAATTAAATATTTACTTGGTTTTTTGTATAACTCAATCCAAACATAGTGTTTTTATATAAAAAAATCTATATTCAGTATTGTATGAAATGAAAAAATATCAAAAAGTTTAAATTAATTTGAAAAAGTATTTCACAAAAATATCAGGGTGTTATAAATATTTATTTATATTATAATCATAATATCATTTTTATTTCACATATATATATAATATTTTTATTAAACCCATCCATAATACAATCCATGTAGTACATGAAGGAATCACATCTCTTTGAGGAGGCGGTAGTCCACACATCCACAAACGATGTTATCGTATTACCAAAAAATGGAAAACATGAAGGTATGTGTTATATAAAAATTAAATAAGCATAAATACATTATAAAAATCATATATATCATATATAAAATATAAATTCATCATTATGACCAACCTTTAAAGGTGGTAATGGAATAACGAACGAAATCAGTTCGTGAGGCAATAGTCCATCAAACACATGAATGATGATTGCATATCCCATTTGATGGAAGTGTGTAAAGTTATAGCTCATAAAATTGGAATAAAACATCTAATAATATTGAATATACTAAGTTTATTATATAAGAAAAATATAATAATAATTTAAGTGGTGGGAAAAGGAATAAAACAAAAGTTCTTGTTGAATAACGTTACATCTTCTTCGGGGTAACTTCTTTTGGTTTGCACCAAAAGACATCCTTGGTTTGGTTTATGAATAAAGTGAGGATTATTGGATTAGAGGATGAATTTTTGGAATTAATTTTGGTATATTTTGGATTATCCAAAAGGATTTATGGGTGTGAAGAAGTGGGGGGGGGGGGGGATGAGTGCCCTTTTATGGTGGAGGAGGAGTGACATTCTTGTAAATACCAAAAGGTAAACACTATTGGGAGGTCTCCCTTACACAATATACCTAAAATAATGAAAAATGTTCTATAAAAGATGTTATATGGTCTAAATATGTCTACAAATTTTTTTTTCACATTTCTAGGTCATTTTTACCCTTATGATTAAAGTTTAACCACTATCTAAACTCATTTTTACCTAAATTGTTGTAATTAATTTTAATTTATTTCACTATTTTTTTGGGTAAAAAACTAATTTGAACTTAATAAAAATTATAAATTATTATGATTAAAAATATGGAACCCATTTTTAAAAATTGAAATCACATAAGTGGAAAAAATTAATTTAAAATTAATTCCACATATGGGATGAGAAAACAAATGTTTAAAGTGAAAATATTCAAAAGTTTACTATGTTTTTATTTCTAAATTCAATATAAAAATGATCCAAATTAACTAAATTATATATATATATATATAATTTATCTATTTATTCTTTAAAACTAACTCAAAGTATAATTTAACAATATAAATTATTTAGAAAAAAAAGCAGTTTTTAATTAAAATTCAGTATTTTTCACTATTCATCAAAAAATGAAACTTCTTAGAAAAATTCTAAAAACTATCCCTAAGGTAATTTTTTACATTAAAATTCAAAAAATTAATTTTATTTTCTCAAATAAATTTCATAGAAATTTTAAAATTTAGTTTTAAAACAATTACGCCATTAAAAGACTGTAAAACTATCTTTAGAAAAATACATCTTTTTATGCGTAAAATTGGATTTTTTTAATATTATTTCTATAAAATATATTGAATGAATGTTAAAACACTTTATTGAATATATAATATATAAATTTTATCAATATCATCCATTAATATTATTTATTTTAATTTCATAGGATAAAATCCCTTTGGTGCATTATAATAGTTTTTTATTAAAAAAATCCTTTATATTCAGTTGATTTTTATATTCATTTAAAATTAAATGGTAACTAATTAATTCAAACATATATTTTTATAGGTTATTTAGTCCTATTTTTAACCAACAATTTAACATCTATGAGATAATTGTCATTTTATATAATAATTTTAATAGTATTCGGTAAAACTCGGTCTTGCGTGTAACACAAGATATCAAAGAAAGTCATTGTTGCGTGTAACAAAAGATAAACTTATCATTGTGTGTAATGAAAGATATATACGAGATTTTGTTTATTTAAAAAAAGTAAATATTTTGTAAAATCTTATTATGTTATATTTCCTTCCACGCTTGGTGTTGTGTGTCATATATGCTATTGAATATGATATTCATATTTTAAAATTTTGGGTCATTACACAACCTCCTTCCCAAGTCTAGAAAAATAAGCTTTATAAGTTAGACTTCTGCTACCCAATGCCATTTATTTCATTTTTATTCAAAGATTTAATAATATGGTTACTTTTGTACTCTCTATTATAATGGCTATATTATAATGGCTTAATTTAATTATATTATTTTAAAGTATCATGGTTTTGTTTTACTATAGTTTTTCATGTGGAAAAAGCTATCAAACATAGTATTAATTTAGAGAAAAAAAATTAATTCCAAAATATCAGGGTTTTACATTCTCCCCCATAAATAAATTACGGCCTCACAATTTAAATTATCACCTAATAACAAAAATATCTAAAGATATCTAAAAGATTAAAATGAACCAAGATGTAGTTTCTAGAGATATATTAACTTTAAAAACCTAGGAAATATATCTTTTACCCTTAGAATAGGTCAATATTACTATTGGAGGTTTCTATAATAATTTGAGATAAAAATCCCTCATGATTTGGTATCACAACTCTTATTTTAGAATTAGTTTTCCAAGAAAACTCATTGTCACCCTTGCATTAATAGATGATTAAAGTTTGGTTTGAAATAAGAAATGTTATTTCCCCATTTCATTGATTAATATGGATTCTATGTGGAGTTACCCGATAAATTTAAAAATTCACATTAAATTGATCTAAATGATAATAATACTTGCATGAATTATAAATCTAAAAAAAATTAAGTAGAATCATATACCTTGGATACAATTATGAATCCAAAAGAGTTTTTTTAATTATAACTCAATAGCTAATAGTTAGTGAAAACTAACACATCCTAAGGAATATACAAATCTAGAGTGAAGAATACCTAGAACCACTTAATTTTCATTATCCACTTCAATAGTAGTGTTTATATATCCTCTTCCTATTTTATAGGGTCTGGTAGGTTATTGGTGTTTATTTTTATTCTAATCCCTTAGATTAGTGCACTGGTTTCTATAGTGACTAAATTCCTAACATCTAAAACATCGAATCGATAATGGATCCTTAAGAATAAAATTATTTCTCCCTATTTTACTAACTAAAATATTCCTTCTTTATTTGGTATATTTTTTTTATTCCTTCCTATTACAAATATAAAACATCTTCCCATTCCTTTGAGACAATCCCCTGGGTGCCTCTTCCCACATTTTTTACATGAAGGAAATTGAATATTTTTTCACTCACCATCTTCATCACCTGAACTTCCATGATATTCCATCCTTATCTTCCTTGGTGTGTTTGGAAATGAAACTATATTCACATTGTTAATCATAATTATTGATATCTGGTTTGGCATAATCACAAGATTTATTACTCCAAATCCTATCCCATTAGGTTTCTAATTGGGAAAAGATCTGCATTTCCCATGATATACATTTTAACTTGGTTCCTTTAGGCTTTATCCATTACTAAAATAAAAAGGGGTTAACAAGAGTGATGAAAAATTAACATCATAAGAGAATTATCATAAATGACATTACGAAAAACTCAAACTTGAAATATATTACTCTTTAAAACCATCACATTGGATTTCAGTTCAACCTAAATCACTCTTTATTCAATATAGGTTTATTTTTTGGGGTTCCATCATACACCTTAACTTAGTTCTTTAACATAATAAATACATATTAATGGAACATAAATAAAGTACTATCAACCAATTCATATTCCCTAAGAGTGTATATCTAGGTGTGAAATCTTAGGAATACTCATCATACACTGAGTGGAGATCAAGTTAATACACAACCATCCCTTTTCAAGGTGATTAATCCTAGATGCATCTGTGTGACTTCCACATACACTTTCTAGTATCCAGAGAGGAATGAAATTTTTAGTAAACCAGACAATATATATTTTACCAAAATTTTAGGATGTTATCCTAGACTAAGAATCAACCTTAGGGGTTTCACTAAAGTTCTATAATACTATTCCCCAAAAATAACTAAACCAATCCTAAAAAATAACTAAACTATTCCTAAAAAATTACTAAACCCTAATTTTATAATAACTATAATTAACCATGGTAAAAATATATTTATTTTACATCATTTACATAAATTAAACATTACAACTTACAAAATAATATCATAATCCCATGAAGGATTGTTTTAGTGTCTTTGAGAACTAGCTACGTGAACAACATATATCACAAAACTTGTGAACATTTCTCTATAGTTGAACCACACTAGAATCCTTCTAGATTTATCATAAGTTATATTCATATTCACAACCTAGGGAATGGAAACATAAAAAAGGGGTGAGATCAAATTCTCTATAAGGGAAAAAGTCATTAACATGTAATCAAGGGGTATATCATAATAATAATATTAAACATGGAAATTGTAGAAATATATTATTAAAAGAACATAGAAAAATAAGAGTTATCCATGAGTCGTGATAGAAGGAAAAGTAATAACAAACCTATACCATGAATAAAGAGTGAATAATCATGAGATAATTAACATATTCCAAGGAGAATATCATAGGCATATGGCATGAAAATGTAACATTACCTTGATAAATAGTATAAAAAATAACTCTGGCACAAAAATAACCACATAGTATCATCATATTGTGATCATATCCAATAAGGAACACCATTTATGTCATGAGTGTAATCCAAGAAGACTCACCCTTTTATTTGTGAGAATATCAAAGATGACCCACTCTACATTATCTCATGAGATATAAAACAATAACGGTAGGACCCTAGAGTACCCTAAGAGGGGAGGGGTGAATGAGAGTGTCAAAGTTTTATCTAAATGAGATAGATCTTGTACCCACATTGGTAAGAACCTGTTAAACCTATCTAAAGGAATCATTCAGTTATCAAACACCCAAAAATAGAAATAGAAATAGAACACAACAGTTTTACTTGGTTCACCACTAAGGTCTAGTCCAAAGAGGATACACAAATAGTTCATATCTTGTAACTAAATACACTAAGATTCACTTGTTATTGTGGATTATAATTGTTCAGACATAGTCACTTCATTCTAAGACAAATTCCTTTATAATAATTTTAGGGATAGCACACTAACTCCCTCATACAACTTCCATCGACTCCACCATGCTCACTGAATTGGGTGAGGTCTTACTCAGTTTATCAACATGAAGGTATCTTCAATAGATTGGGTATTTAAGTATTTATCCCTAATTATCATGAGACTCTTCTATTACTATAGTTTTAAATTTATACACTTGGAAGAACTATTCACTAAAACTAGATTACCAACACTGTTGTTCATGAATCTCCTAACCTTCATGAAACCCCCTTCTCATTTCAAAGACACTTCAGCCTTCATGAACCCACTACCTTTTGCGAAGATCCCATCCATCAAAAAGTTACCAAAATTTTCAAAACTCCAAACAATCATAAATATACCAATCTTCATGAAACCCCATTTTTTGAAATTCATCAAGGTGAATCATTTTTTAACCATAATTTTCACAAATATTATGTTTCCAAAGAGTTACTGATTCTCAAAGAGTTCCCCTAACAAAAGGAACTTTGTGTAATCATATAATTTTCCCCTTTTCCAAATTCTCTCCATGTGTTCAACTGATGAGTGTATTCTTATTTATAGACCACCTACTTCATGAATATTTTGAGATCACCACCACTTTTTCATGAACCTCAACATTAATTTTCACAAAGATCCTCTAATTCATGAATCTCCAATGAAATTATTCTATTCTGAAAGCTTTTCATATTCGTGTAGATTACCATCATCCCATATGGATTTAACCATTTTCAAAAATCCTGTTTTTCGAACCTTTAAACCTTAACAACACCAGATTTCTTAGTGAAGCTCCACTTCTTCAAAAAACTCCAATCTTTACAAAAACTATTCCATTACCATATAATTGAAGAGGCAGTCATGGAAATATGTATTTCACAAATCATGCCCTTCCTCTAGATTTTGAGCTCCAAAATTTTGGTAAACACTGGGAAATGATGCCACTTTCAACACTGATGCCTTCTACACCATAAGATCACATTCCATTCCAACACCATCATTATACCCTAGTGTTTATTGACTACAAACATAAAACACACTCCTTTTATAGTTGTGAAAAACATTGGTTCCAACAATATCCCCCTTTGGGTTTGTTTAGAATCTATAGATAAATTAAATAAAGCACCAACCTCGACCAAAAAGCTCAATTAACATGAAATAAACTCATCCATCATTCTAATTATACATGATCAGATCTTGGGGTAGAAAAAAGAGTGGTAAAAGAGAATTTCATGCCTCGATAGACCACTGAACAACTCTAAAAACCTACAATTCAGTGAATTTCACTTATCTACCCCTTTATAAACAAACCCAAAGAACTTTCATTTTCACTTTTAGTGCTCAAAACAAACTCCCACTAGATATTATCCCCCCAATAGACCTATATTAAATCTAAAAATAGATTAAAATAGTAAATGAAAATGGGAGAGGGGACCAATTATAACCTCCTCAAGCACTGGGAGGTCGCTAAACACCAAGTTTAAACTGATGTTTTTGAACATATGTCCTGCCAATGGCTTAATAATAATTTCATCCACTTGATATTTTTTTCAACATGTTCTATTTAAATAACACCCTGTTCAACTTTTTCTTTTATAAAGTGATATTTGATCTCAATATGTTTGGAATAAGAGTATTGAACCAGATTTTTTATAATATTTATCACTCTATTATTGTCATAATGTATCACCATCGGATGTTTTACATCATCATCAATATCAATTAGTTGTTTCTTTATCCATAATATCCAAGTGCATTCCTTTTTCATAGATATATAATCTGATTCATCTATACTAAGAGAAGTGATTTCTTGTTTCTTTCTCAACAAGGCCACACATTTGTTTCCAATAAAGAATACACCCCACTTGTGGACTTTCAATCTACCATATCTCCAGCCCAGTCAACATCAAAAAATGACAATAATTCATTATCACTTCTAGCTATAAAGTATAATCCAAAGATGAGAATACCTTGAATATATCTCAAAATTATTTTAACTGCGTCAAAATTTTCCTCCTTCAGATTTCTTTGGAAGAAAGCTACTAAACATATTGCACATATGATATATAGTCATTTTTTAATAAAATACAATAAACTTAAACTTCCAATGATCCTCATGTATCCATAGATTTCCCATCCTGATGCTTTTCCAAGTTTTATCCCAACCAAAATCAGAGTCGATGTTGGTTTGGAGTCAAGAATATTGAATTTATTTTGAGGTTCTCTTGCATACTTTTCCTGATAAATGAAATTTTATTCATTCTATTAAAACACATATAGCCCCAAAATGTATGTTATTTCACCAATAAGGGAAATTTTAAATTCTAATTTCATGTGATTAGAAAAATCTTCCACTGATCCATGACTGATTCCACCAAATAAGATATAATCCACATACAAAAGCACCACAAATTTATCTTCCTATGAATTATTCACATAGAGATTATAGTTAACATATACTATTTTAAATTAATGTTTCTTCAGATAAGAATCCAATCTAGAATATCATGCTCATGGTGCCTTCTTTAGACCATAAATAAATATATTTAATCTACAAAACTTTGTTTCATAATTACCAATCATAAATCCTACTATTTTTTCAATATATACTTCTACTTTAAGAACACCATTTAAGAATTTTGGTTTGAAATCCCTCTTATAAAATTTGTACCATGTTTAAATTTCTATGGCAAGGAAGAGCCTAATCGACTCTAGTCAAGCTACTGGAGAAAATGTTTCTTCAAAATCAATACCTTAAATATGTGCATAGCTTTTACACGCCATTCATGCCTTGTTTCTAATCACATTTCCATTCTCATAATATTTGTTTATGAAAATATGCTTTTTTACAATCATATTATGATTTTCTGGTCTCTTAATAAGATTATAAGTCTGTTTTTTGTCAATATAATATAGTTCTTCATTCATGTCCTTAACCCATGATTAATACTTCACAACTTCTTCAAACGATATTGGTTCCACAATTTATAGGAGGAAAAATATTCTTAATTCATCATTCTCCTCATCTTTGTTGGAGTAGTCCAATCCTAAATTATATTAGATTGATGAAATTCTAAAATTCTATTTATCTAGAGAGGTTATGGTAGAGCATATTTAACAATGGTTTCTTCTTTTGATTATACTTCTGAATCATCATCATTTGGAGAACACTAAATGTTGGAAATAATTCCACTTTTTTTGTATTTTAATCAGTAACACTTCCACATTATTCTTTATCTTCAATCATATCAACATATAAGATTCACAAGATACTCACAGTTTTATCCTCAATGATTTTAAGATCATTTCACTCCAAAATATTTCTAAGATGATTATTGTAGCTTTTTTAGGCTTTAATATTCATTGAGTATCCAAGGAATATTCCCTCATCTGCAGTGTCACCATACTTTCATTGATTTCATTCTTTGTTTCAGATGAAACATTTACTTCCAAAAACATGGAGATACTTTAGTGAGATATTAATTCTATTACATATCTCATATAGTGTCCCATAATCTCCTATAAATGGCCTTGTTAGATTTTTAGTGTACACTAAAACTTGTAAAACCTCTTTCCAGCAATGATGATAAGTACAACTCTCAATCACAATAGTTCTGGACAAATTATTCACCTATCAATTTCTTTATTACTGATCCTATATTTTTTTATGTAACTATAAAATTCAATGTCTGTGTACTATGTTCCATTGTTAGATTATAAAATCTTTATTGTGCAACCATTTTCATTCTCAACACTTTGAAGATATTTCTTCATGCAGTCAAGAACTTTCCATTTGCACATTATAAACATAACACATGTCATTTTGTTATAATAATCAATAAAACTAATGTAATACCTCTCTCCATATGTTCTAACCACATTTATTAGACCACACACATATGTGTGAATGAGATCAAGAAGATTTGATTCCCTTTTTTTCTTTAGATGATATAAATCCCATACTATCTTTCCTCACATTTAAGAATTAGATGTCTTTTCTTGATCAGAATTAAGATTGGGAATATCAAAAACAGCCTTTATATTTGATATGGTTTCCATGATCCATTAATTAATCTGACCCAACTTCTATTGACATAAGTTGGTTTCCTATGAAATTATTAGGAAACAAGTGTTTTCTTCACTATCAACCTGGTATAAATTACAATTTTTCCTATAACCTTTCATGATAAAATTACTTATATTCCCTTTGATAATGCACCCCTTATGATTAAATATCACTAACAGTATTAATTCAAATATTTTAATCACCCTTAAGAGATTGTGGCGTAAACAATCAATGTAGATAACTTCTATTTTCATTAGATCATCATTCGCTACTTCTATATTTCCACTGCCTTTGATCTTTAACACACCATCATTTTCGAATCTTATAATTCCATCAACCTTTTTCTTAATTTTTTTAAAAATATACGTATACTCTATCACATGGGATTATAATCCACTATCAAGAATCCAGGTGCTACTATTCTTTGTTTCTTTGAGATCGATTTTTTCTAGGTTAGGTTTCTCGATATTTTTCTTTTCATTCCATGAGAAACTTGATTGAGTGGAGGCATAAGATGACCTATCCAGTCTCTTTTCAACATGTATGGGTTTATCATACTCACATTCTCCTTCCATAGAATAATATATATTTTAAAGTGAAAGTCTACTTGGTTGACTAGTATTGACTTGTCTTGGGGTTTTGTACTGATTTCTCCTACCTTTCCTCTACCTATAATGAATAGATTTATAACCATAGTTAGAATAGTGAAAAAAATATTCGTAGTAAATATTTCTTCTATATGAGGAAGGATATGGTCTCATTATCTTTTTTTTTACTTCAAGGTGATTCCCCATTCAAATATCTCCATGAATCTTCATAATAAGACATGGTATGGCCTAGAAATCCATAGAATTGAAATTTCATAGGAGGAAATATCTTCTCAATTCCATTCCTCCACATGTCCTCTTATTTTGTAAAAGTATTTTACTAGTGATCCTATCTGGATACTTGAGGATTATTTTTATCTCTCTTCTATATTTGGTTCAAAGATATATTTATTTGTACATCATGAATCTTTGTGATATATCCAACTTTCTTCTTCTCTTTACTTTCGTTCATCCCGTTTCCAACCTTTGATGTTTTTATATCATAGTTAATTCCACTTTTACTTATAAATGTTGGTATTTGATCATTCAAGGCCTTATCTACTCCTTCAAAACAATAATTTTCTCTTTCTAGAATCTATTTATATGAAAATATTCCAAACTATACTTGCTTCTTTTTTACCTTGATTTTGATTCAATTTACAATCTACTCCTTAATGTAATAACTTCTTATTCAAGGATCTCAACTATCATTTCCTTTTCCTCCAGTATCAATGTAATTTCATTGATGAATTTTTACATCTCATCAAGTCCTAAGTTTAAACTCCACAACATCTTCTGATCTTTCAAGATTTGTCACATGTTATTTTTCCTCTCCTTGCAGTCGATCAATATCTTCTTCAAGATGATCCACATACTCTAATGACTCTTTCAAAAATGATCCCATATTTTTATTTTTCTTTCATTGAATTTCAATATCATAAAGAGAACCATGAGGTTACAAATTGATATCTATAACACCATTTGACTGATTATATTTATCTTTTTTAGGTTCTACCTTTTCAACTGGAGCCTTCAAGGATTCTTCAACGTCATTTTTAAACTCTGGTTCATCATCCCCCAAAGAACCATTATTATCCTTTTCTTATTTGCAGAAGAATATCTTTCTCTGAAATTTATTTACTGATTTTATGTATACATTTTGTAGAAACCTACTCTAAGACCTCTATATGTATTCTGATTCACTTTTTGCATCATTGAATCTTCTTGAGCACAAAGAGACAATGTGGCCAACTTTACCACACCAAAAACAAGCCAACAAAAGCTTCCCTTGAAATATCCCTTTTCCTATCTTGAATTTCTTGTAAAAAAGATAATGAATTTTTCATTCCCCATAATCTCCATCATCACTAAATTTGGAAATACCACGTTTTTCCTTATATTTTAATGTCATTTCCTTGCTTACTTGATTTTTTGCATCTTTGGGTTTTTGACTCCCATTTCACAAGCCACTGGAATTCTTAGTCGGTCATCAAGAGAAAGATTAGACATATCTCTTTACTTAAGGGATGATACTTTTAGACTATACAGAGGTGAAAGCCATCTTAATATTTTATTTATAATGTTAATATCCTTAATTTATATTCCAATTCCTTAAATAGATCTAACAACTTTAGTCATGCAATTAAACAAACTATCTACATTTTCATCTAGATGGATTTTCAGATTGTCAAACTAATTGTGAAAGACATGACATTTGGACTTGTTTACTTTGTTATTTCCTTTAAATATATTTTTTAGTTCCTCCCACATGGAATTGGATGTATTGAAACTCATCACCTTAAAATATATTTGATCAGATAGTGCTTCCATAAGAGAATTTTGAGGTTTGGCATCTTCATCATGTTTTTTCCAGCCTGTTTTTATCATAGAAAGACCTACAACATCAGTGACCTAAATCTCCTGAGTTGTGGTATAAATAACTTCAATCCTAAGGGATTGGAGATTATATATCATCATATTCTTCCAAATATGGAAGTTTCTTCCATCAAAGAGGGTAAATCCCCAAACATTAACTAAATTCTCCATTAAAACTAAAAAGGACAAATGTGACACCTATAACATGAAACTAGGATATTATACTAGTTATATGTCCCTAGAACACCCTAAGATGGGAGGGGTGAATCATGGTGTCATTTTTTTCTTCAAATTAGATAGATCCTTTCCCCACATTGGTAGGAACCTATTAAAACTATCTAATAGAATCATGCAACTATCAAACACCTAAATGAAGAAATAGAAACACAACACAAAATTTTTACTTGGTTCGCCACTAAGGTCCAATCAAAGGATCATACACTAATAGTTCTTCAGTTGTACCTAAATCCAGTAAGCTTTACTATTTATTATGGATTGCAATTGATCGAACATGGTCTATAACACCCCATTAATTTGTTTTAAAATTTTAAATACATTATGTTATGAAAAATAATAATTTAAATTAAGTTTTTTAATTAATAATAATACATATAAATAATTATAACTCAAAATTATAGTTTTTAAATTAATTTTAAATCAATATTCTAAAAATACTATTTTATAGTAGTATTTAAAATATTATTTTGATATAAATATATTTATTCTATTTTTTAGAAAAATTAATGATAATTTTACTAACACAATTTATTTTATCAAAGGGTATTTATTTTTTAATACATTCTATTATTTTAAGAAAAACTATTTAAAAGTATTTTTTTAAAAAAATTATAATTTGAATGAAAGTTGTTTTAAATTTTAAACAAATTATATTTTATTTCAAAGATATAAATATTACAAGTATGAGATATTAATATGTTTTATCAGAATTTAAGTAAATTAAAATTTTAATTTAAAGTATTATAAGTTGTTAAATATTTTTAAGTGACATTATTTTAATTTTATGGTGTTTTGAAATTAATTAATCTTGAATGCTCATAATATGGTAATATTTTTTATAAAAATATATATATAACATGAAAATATAAATTATATGTTTTATAATTATATAACGTGATTTAAAGTATATGCATATAAATACATATAATTATCATTTTATATATATATGTTTTATTTAATATATATATATATATATAATTATATTTTTCTAAATATATAATTATCATTATTTTAATATATATATATATATTATTTTATTAAAATTAAAAACACGATTTGATAAGTCTTTAATAAAAATGCCACATATTTAAAATATAATAAATAAAATGAAATTATTGATCAAATATTAAATCATATATTATTGACTTAAAAAAGTAAATATGGGAGGTGATAAAGAGAGAGAGAGACGTGTCTTATTACGGAAGAAAGTAAAAGGTTAGTTAAAAAAATAAATAGAATAAAAGTATTTAAAAAATGATAATTATATATAAAATAATGTAAGTGGCGTAAAAACTAATAAAAGAAGAAACATGAATGAGGGAGAAAAGATGACCCATGGGAAATTTAGAAAAAAATGATAAATATAATATATTATTTTAATTATAATTATTGGATAAATGTGAACAAAATAAGAAATAAATTTTGACTCGTGGTTGTGTGTCTTTGTTTAGTTTAGTTTTTTAAAAAAATTAAAAAAATTAAAAATAACTTAGCTTCTTTGAGAAGCTTACGACACCTGAATTTTTTATAAGTATATGAGACTTAGGGAGAACCCTACTCCATGGATAGAAGAGCCTAACCAAAACATCTCCTTGGTTAAAGTTCATAAGCAGGAAAAAGTTTTCCTCTACACTTCAGTTTCCTCTAACAAGTAAGGGATTTATTATTATCAAATTTATTTTGTAAGGGAACTTTTACATTCAAATTTATATGTTTTATATATGTTTATATACCCATTATTTTTGAGTTATGATTTATATAAATATATGTGTAATTTCAACATGTGTTTTTCAAACACACACACACACACACACACACACACACACATATATATATATATATATGTTTTTCTACCAAACCAAGGATTATATATTTCATTATTATATTTATATGTAAGAGAGTTTATATTTTGCGTAAATTAAATTTTCAAATTCCATTGATTTAAATTTTGTGTGTAAGGGATAAAATTATTTTCAATTTATGAGGATTTATATATATATATGTATATATACACCGACTTATACATATGTATGTATAAAAATTTTCTCTATTTATTTTATGTATTTTTCAGAACTAAAAACATGTAAGGGTTCATTTTATTCCATCAAATTATTATCATTTTAAAAGGTTTATATACATATTTGTATATATATATGTATATATATACACATATATAACTATAAATTTTCAGTATATATGAAAATGGTTTTTGTTTTAAAATTTTATTTCCAAAACCTAAGGTTTGTAAGGGTTTATTTGTTTTATCAACTTATTTTTATTTTCAAGGATATATATATATATATATAAATGTGTATATATATATGTATATATATATATATACTTATATGATTATCTAATTTTAGTAAATATAAGATAAGGGTTTGGATTTAAATTTTAATTATAAGCCTATGGTTTGCATGGATTTAGTTTCATTATTGGTCAAATTATGTTGATTATAAAGGTATATATAAATATATGTATGTATCTATATTATTATCTTTCCAATTTTATTAAACAAATTTTTGGATTTAATTCTTATCTCTAAACTAATATGTTGTAAGATAAATTGTTTACCAAAGGGTTTTCTTGTATTTTTAAAAACATCATTTTTTGTATAAGGTATAATGATATATATATATATATGTATATATATATATGTATATAAATCTATTTATTTAAAAAGGTTAATCTTTTATTTCAAAAAATATATATAAAGTTAGAATTTTATTCTTAGTCTATTAATTTATTGTTTATGTTTATGTGTAACCGAGTTTTTAAATGATTATAGTTATCATTTTATGTAAAAGTTCTAAAAAAGCTATCATTTAATGTGTGAATTTGTATTTATACCCCTTAGAATTCCATGAATAATTAGGTATGTTCATCATATAAATTATAAATGACATCTCATGAATTCTATATCTAGTATTCATTTTAATTATTTATCTATAGTATTTATGATTTATAAATTATAAAGGTTATTTCAAGAATGAGATTCTACTGAAAATGAAATTATAAATTATTGAGAAAATATTGATGAGATGTTATGATAAAGATTATTTTATTTTAAATAAAATAATATTATATATGTATTTTGAAATATTCTGGGTTTGGAATGAGAAAGGTAGGTCTATAGAAAATGTTTTCAAAGATCAGCACAAGTAAGTTATGTGACATTATGGGGAATGAACCCATAAGTCGTAAGGGAACTTTGTTCCAAATGAATTAAGACTAGAAGACTTATTTTATGGTTTTATTATAGTCTACCAAGAATCATGAATGACCCACCTAAAATTTTTTATTTTCAATAGGAGATATCCCAACATTCTTTTAATTATAATTATTTCGAGAAATTAATGGTTTTCTAAATATATTTATTTATAATTAAAATGTTATGAAAATATATTTTAAGTATGTATATTTATTTTTAAGAAATGTTTTAAAATAATTTTTTAAATGTTTTAAAACCCCTTACTGGGCATTTTAAATTCTCACCATACATTTTAAATTCATTTTTACAGGTTTAGTAGATTTATCAGTTATGTGTTTTCTATTTAGAGGCAACAAAATGAAGATTATTTTATTTAATTAGTTTTATTTTTGTATAGTTTTGATGAAATGTAATATTTGTATCTAATTCTCCAAAACTAAGACTGATAAAAGTTCCGAGTATATAATTATTATTTTTGTGTATTTTTAGTTGTCTTTTTATAAAAAAAATATACAGAACATTTATAAGGTTTAAGTCTAGAAGAGAAGGCTTGGGTTTTTATTGAAATGTATTGGACCCTCCTAGTCCATTACTTTTCCAACTCCTAATGTTTGAGGTATCCTGGGGACCATTAGTGACTCATTTAAGAGTTTTCCTAATTTTAGGTTGAATGAATGGTGGCACCGATTGGCCATCGGTGGCACTGATCGACCATCGGTAGCAGCGATGGGAATCAATGGCATCGATTAGCCATCAGATGTACTGATGGGCGTTAGTGGCACCGATCGACCATCGGTTGCACCGATGGGAATCAGTGGCACCAATCAACATCAGTGGAACCGATCGACATAGGTGGCACTGATCGGCCATCCGTGGAACCTATCGGCCATCCGTGGCACCGATTGGAAACGATGGTGGCACTGATCGACCATTCATGGCACCGATCGACCATCCATGGCACCGATCGACATCGATGGCACCGATCCACCATCGAAGCCACCGATCAGCCATCAACGCCACACGATCATCCATTAGTGGCAATGATCGGCATCGGTGGCACCATTGGTATTTGTGGCACCGATCAGCCATCAAGGGCACCAATCAGCCATCGAGGGCACCAATCGACCATCGGTGGCACCGATCGACATCAGTGCCACCTCGACTGGTGCTAGGGTGTTAGTGACTCACCCATGGGTGATTTATTTCCAACCTTTCCTAGAATTTTTAGTTTCACTCCTGTATCATATCTTTTAAAGTAATTTTTTAGTACCCCTTTAAATGTGATTTAAGTCCCATAAAAGATATTTAATTTCCCTAAGAGTTGGGAGACCCTTGAATTACCAAAACGTGTGGCATTTTTATCGGTGTCATACCCTTTGCTACATTTTCGAGTCTCCCGTGTTTTTCCAGCTAGACCTCTGTTACGCGTTTTTCTATGTTTAAATTTAATCTATCAACTCATAGCCATATGATGGTCTTTATCCACCATTTTTTAGGGAAATTATTAAATATTAGTTAATTCCAAGGTGTGAAACAACCAAGCCGCATGGTTGAGCCACAATATGACTTTTAAGTAATTCTAAATGGTTTCTTGATTCTATGATTTGGCCTCTTCTTAAGCCAAGACCCTCTCTTCATTATTCCTTTTCGGTTTCTCTTAGTGTACCTAGATATTTCCTTCCGAGACGAGTTGTGAAGCCGTGCTGAATCCCTTCCTGCTCAGCCTTGGAGTTCTTCCTACAAGTCGCATCATCCCTTATTCTTGAAGAAAGAAGGAACTTCGATCTTTGATCATCTATATAGGATTTTTCTTTTACTTCTATTCAATTGTGCATCATGCATGGTGGGTGTATTAATTGTTCTTTGTAAGGAATGGCTAGAAACTATTATTTAAACAAGAATTAAACAAAAATTTAATATGTTCAAAAGATAACTTGCATAAATAAAATAATAGGCAGGGTGTGGTTGATTTTGGTCACCCGTTTTTATTTTTGTTATATTTTATTATCTTATGGGTGTTGTGGCTATATGGATTCTAAAAATCAGGACCGTTGGTGGTCTTTTCTAGTGGACTAGTGGGTTTTCAATGTGATGTTTTGATACAAAAAGACAACATGAAATATAATGAATCATATACACCCAATTAAATAAAAGGATTCCCCATGATCAAACTTGTTCTGTGATCACCCCATATATGTTTAGGTGGAATTTTAAGAACCCCTATTGGTTAAATTTGAATATGCTTGGTTGATTGATTGTGGAATGGCTGAACTTGTAGGAAGCTAAATTGCCTTTATGTTGTGTTATGGTTGCGAAGCGACGTCAAGCAGTGGGACTGCAGTGGGGTTACGAATCGGTTATGCAGTGGGACTGCATTGGGGGTTTGTTTGGGCAGTAGGGATGTAGTATAAGGCCCCAGCCTTAAACCTTACTTAATGTTGAATTAAATTAATAATTAACATTGATGATCTTTTCAGGTTTAGAGTTTTAGAGAATTAGATCATAAATCATGAATTACATTCCACATTTAAACAAAACGGTTACATAAAAGATAGTATTGGTTTTTCCCCATCAACGGAAACATATTTAAAATAAAACATGGTTTCTTTCTTGACACATCCTTGACACTATTATCATATCATGCACCTTTTCCTTGACCTATGAAAAACATTTCAAAAACTTGGGATGAGCATAAAAAGCTCAGTAAGGGATATAAAAATATGGAAAGGAAACATGAGTACATGTATACATAAGAATGAAATCTTACTTTACCCATAAAACATAAGCACTTTAACATAACCCATAAAATAATGAATATATCATAGAAATCATAATACATAAGGGTAACTTGAGGCATTCATAACATTCTTACGTAGGGAGTAACCCTCTTGGTTACGTTTGGAATACCCATCACAGTATATTCCCTAAATATCATAGGAGAAACCTGAACGTTTAACCCCTTCGCGTTACCTAATGAATTGGAGAGCTATATTGGGCTCACCCGCCCTTAGTTTATCACGAAACCACCCGTCTTCATAATAATTCCCAAGAACCATAACATAATCGTATCACTTAAAACATGCATAAAAGAAACAAAACATTTCCACTTTTCAATCACAAGATATCAATACAACACATTGATATAAAAACATTATGAAAACCATTTTCAATACCAAAATAAACTAAAAGTAAAACATGGTATTTATTTTTCATAAAAAAAGGTATGGCTTGTAGAGGAAGCCAAAACTCAAATAATGGTCACGGCGGTAGAGAAGTCGTTATCGCCGCATACATACGACAAAAACAGTCCCTTTTGTCGTTTAGTAAAACTATTCATATAAAAATATTCTTTTTCGATAAATATAAAACTAAAAGGGGTTTATACACCATATAAAAGTAGGTTATGTATAAAACAAAATATGCCTCAATGAAAGGAGATTTAGATGAAGTCCCATACAAAGACGGTATCCTTGGGTTAAGGATAAATCAATTACATAATTATTTGTGACAAATGAATACACCAAATATAAGTGGATATTAAGTGAAAAAAATCATAGTACATTCACACATATTCATAGAATGACATATTCAAGGAGTACAAGTTTATCCCAAAGAATCAAAATTGGGTTAAGAAGTTCCCTTGTAAAAATTCGACAGCCTAACAGCGTCACTTAAAAATTCAGAAAAAGAGTTGATGAGAGATAAAAAGGGTATCTCATCACTTGTACATAAAATTTACATCAATAAGTATATAGAAGAAAATATCCCAACATAATAGTATGTGAATTAAAAGACATAACAAAAGAAGTCTTTTAAAAGAGGAGGGTGAAAGGTTCCCTTACCGACTTGGGTAACTTTCAAAACATACACCCCATTGAAGAAGGGTCATACAATGAATATGTAAATACCCATAAATGAAATTATATTACACAAAGAGTATAATAATGGTAATTACATACACCACTCAAAGTAAATGGTGGAAAATGTATCATAAATCTCACGGGACTAAAAGTGAGATGAAAAACCCCTTACGAAAACTCGGCAGCCTAACGACGCCACTTAAAACTTCCAAAAATGGATTGATGAGATCAAATAGGGTATCTCATCATATTACAATAAAATTTACAACAAGAGAAATATAAAAGAACATCCCCCATCATAACAAATATGAGCTTAAAAAAAGTGACATAAAGGAGAGTACTTAAAAAGAAAGAGAGAGGTTAGATCTCTTACGAAAATTCGGCAGCCTAACGGCGCCACTCAAAACTTCCAAAATGGATTGATGAGAGAAAATAGAGTCTCTTATCATATGAAAATAAAACTCAAAGTAGTATTAATATAAAATAACATCCCAATAATAAGAAATATGATCTTAAAAGGAATGACATAAAAGAGTGTACTTAAAAAGAAAGAGAGGAGTAAGATCCCTTACCTCAAGTCTGACTTGTCTTGTTCGTTTCTTTATATTCCTGAATAATAAACTTTGGTCAATTTATAATTGATTAAGTACCTATTTTAAAGATTATTATTCAGTTCATATCACATGTTATAATTTTATAATAATTGGTTAATAATGTGAGTTCATATCAGATGTTTTTGTCGATGTTTGGTACATGAGTCAAAAATGAACTTGTTTTAAAATGATTGTCCATGTAGTTATAAGTAAATCATCTCCAGAATAGTATTAATGATTTAAATATCATATATATCCAGTACATATTTATTTTATACTACTCCATAACAATTGGAGATAAAAAGAAATGAAATGCACCATTCATGGAGACGGTAGGCCGTACGTACGCATGAACACTACTTTCATTTCTTTGTCATATTAATGTAATTAAAAATAATTGAGAGATATATATATTATAATTACAGTATAATATATATGTTATATAGGTCAAATATGTTCATTAATTTCATTCTTTATACATTCCATGTATTGCATGAACGAGTCACATCACTTGAGGGGGCAGTAGTCCACACTTCCTCATATGAAATTATCGCATTTGCACAACTTGAAAAGCATAAAGGCATGTTTTAAATATAAAATTCAGAAGCATATAGAAAACAAAAATACCATATATATCATATATAAAATATAGTGACATCATAATGGCCACCATGAAAGGTGTTAAGAGAAGATTGAACAATCATCGTTTCGTGAGGCAGAAATTTGCCATCCACGGAAACAGTATGTTCTTTAACCATTAGACGAAGGTTTGTGTAAGTGTAGCTTGAATACTTCACATAAAAACATACTAGTATATTTAAGATACTGGTGTTGTTACAAAAGAAAGTAATAAAAAGAGTTTAGAGGGTTGGAGAAGCAAAATAAAACATAAGAACACAAGAGAGGACACTACCTTTAAATCGGGTAACTCTCTTTGATTTGAGCTCAAAGGATTCCTTGGAAAGGATTCTGCCCAAAGTGAGGCTTCAATGATGAATAGAGGGATGTGTAGAGATGAAAAGGTCAGGGGTTGGCCGAGCCAAAGGCTTGAGAGGTGTGTGTAAGGTGGTAGAGGTGGGGGCCTTTTATAAGAGGAGATGAGGGGCACTCTTGGAAAGTAATAAAATTTTACTTTATTATAAAATGATATTCGGATTTTAAAGGTCCCGCATTGATATAATTCAAGGATAAGGTGATAAGGGTTCTAAATATACTCATCCAATTGGTCTTTTACAAGTGTAAGTCTTATATTTTACATTATATTTTCACTTTATTTAAATCGTTCATTAATGAGGTAATCGCTGCATCATCATGATGTCATAAATAATTTAATTTATTTAATGTCTAAAAATTATAAAAAAAATATCATGATGTATTAAATATTTTTATCTTCATAATTAATATTTATAGTAAAAAATATGATTTGTATAACCCCATATAAAAATTGTTTTATTAAAACAACACATGTTTGTGACATTTTTTACTTTTACATTAAATAAAAAGATAATAATGTCATTTTCCTTCCAAAGTGGCTCCATGGGGTCCCCAAGTTGACCCATGTATTGTCTTGGTCGGTAATGACACATCCAATAAGGGTAGGACATGTTTCAAGCTCATATCATATTATTAAAACATTATTTTTACCATATACTACACTAATTACCTCTAATCGCGATTAAAAACTTAAAAGTTACTATTCACCAAAAAAATATTTTAATTCCATTGAACCACATTTTACTTCTTAATGACAACCATGTATGTCAGATTTTTGAAATTCAAAACACAGAGGTGGTAAAATTTCATTTAAACGGAAAATTAGTTTTTATAAGTACCACTTAGTGGTTTCACTATTCATCAAAAATTGAATTTCTTCAGAAAAATACCAAAACTTCACCCTAAGCTATATTTGATATTCCGAATTCAAAAATGAAGTCTATTTTACAAAATTCAAAACATATAAGATGCATTAATCAATTTAATAATTAATTCCCGCTGTCAGAGCAAATAGCGTGTTTTTATGAAACAATAAGTATCAAAAGATTGACACTAGTTTAAGTCCGATTTCAAAGTAAAATTAATTCCAATGACCACAATTCGATTAAATGGTAAAAATATATTCTAATTTAACTTTAAAACCAATTCAAAATATAATCTAATCATATAAATAAATTATATTAAAAAGTGGTTTTGAATTAAAATACAACATTTTTCACTATTCATTAAAAAATGAACTTTATCGGAAAAATACCAAAAATTTACACAAAGTAAATTTTGATGTCCCGATTCTAAATAAGAATTTTATTTTGTCAAATATAACACATAAAATTTTCAAAAAGTGGATTTAAAAGAGGTTCTTCATTAAAAGGCAGTTAATCGACCTTTTAATGAATATTAGAATGTTTACGCTTAAAATTGGATTCATTCGCATTTTTAATCCTCTAACATTTATTGTAAAGCGTAAAAATATTTGACAAACATATATAATCATTTTTAGTTAGTTCTATTCATTCCCGCCATTACAACGATTAGGCGTTAACTACCATTTAAAATAATAATATTTTTTATTAGAGTGCAACGTAAGATTCTCAAGAAACTCGTTGTTGCGTATTGGGTACGCCATCGAGCATAGCGTCCCCTTTAAAGTAATATTAATATTTTATTCACAAATATGGATAAATATAAAAATTTCATATTCTTTATTTACCTAGGGTGTTACATCCTTCCCCCCTTTTGGGAATTGCGTCCTCGTAATTTCAAAATTGGGCTTGGAAACCCCATTGAAAGTCCCACATCGAAAAAAGAGTCGGTAAAACAATCACTTTAAAATAAGGAAACAGAAGTACAGAGGTCACCCGAGTTAACCCATACTATGATTCCATGTAGGAAAACATGGACATGGAGGAGAAAACATAGGGTCATGTTCTGATGGAGAGTGATAGAAAACAGCTTTAGGAGAAAGTTAACCACAAGAAAATCACAAACTTGTGATGGATTAAACGGTATTCGATTCCCCAGTAGGAAAAGTTAATAGACAACATTTTTGTTTTATGTGTATTTTTATTGGGGAATTTATTCATAAGGAAACATAATCACTTATCATGTTGACTTTCAACTTTTATTAGATTTCTTAAACAAACTCATATTTTCTCCAAAAGATGAGTATTTAGGAAGACTTGTTCACATTAAGAGTACTATAATCAACTTCTATAAAATCACCTAATCCAAAAAAGAGAACTATATACTTCCCATGTCTTTAGACTTTAACCAAAACCAAAACTAAAATGGTTAGTACAAGATCAGATAATCCAGAAAAGGATAACCCTTTATAAAAAGAAAATATATTCTTAATCTCCAAAATTTTTCCAACAAAACCCAAAGTTCAACAAGGACCATTCGATAAACAATTTTTCCATAAAATTATCCAAACTAAGATTGAAACCCAAATATTTGAAGGATTTAGTCACATATTCTTCCAAGTTAAATCGTAACATTTATCTCCAAACAACATCAGTTTCTCTTAAAGTCTCGTATTGAAAAGTAATTAACCTAATCACATATCCTCCATGATAGGTTAATAAATTTCCATAGATAACCCAAAATCAACTTACTCTTAATTAATAAAATTATCTAACTAAAAATAATCAGTCAAACTAACCAGGGACTTCACGTAGTCCAGTGGTAGGCGATAAATACCAGTTGCACTTTGGTTGTGGGTTCGATTCTCGCATCTTTGTCCGACGCGACGGGTTGTCACACAGTCTATGTGTTGTCCTTTTTATAAAACTCCAAAAATAACCCTAACATGTTTTAATCTCAATAGTTTCCTTATACCTCTCATTTTCATCCAAATTCATTATGATCTCAACATCTTAATTCTTGAAGTCTTATTTCACCACCATAAGATAAAATAAAACGATTCCCAAAATGAATAACAACATACCTTGATCATGGAGTCCACTCGGTTTCATCGTCATCTTGTTCGCATAGGTAGACGTCCCATGCATTACAACAATGATTTAGAGATCCTTAAAAATCATCTGCTTCCTCCATCCAAATAAACCTTGTACAACATGGGTCATATGGGTGTTCACAGAAAATAGTTTTGGAAAATAATCATGTATGACATATAATTCCAAAACATCTAATAAAACAAGATTTCTATAAAATAGTCGAACAGAATTTGAGTTGAAACTTTCTATTATTGGTCCTTTTAAAATACCATAAGTATGTGCTGAGAGACTATATTTTAAAAGAAAATATAAATAGGTTGCACAAGGGTCTCCTTCCTGAACACCATTTTTAAAATCATATTATGCTTCAAATTCTTGTGATAAGGTAAAATATTTGAAAATACCTTGATAGTATTTACCTTTCTTGAAAATATGAGAATATTGTGAAAATAGTATTTGTCTAAAAACAACCCATGATCCACGATGATAACGAGGTATAGTGGAGGTGTTTTATATCTCAAACAACTGCTTGCAAGTGAGTTGTATGCTAGAAAAAGTTTCACAATCATCCGAACATGACTTTGAAATAATTATTGCAAGCATGTCATCAGGAAGAGATATGAATGTCATTTGAGATCCTTCTCCTTCCATTCGTAACTAACTTTACTTGTCCTGAAAAAAAGTTATAAAATAAGGATTTAACTGAAATAATAGATATAGGGACTAACCATGTGTCTAACAAAAACTCCTAATCCCTAAAGTTGTCTAAACCGACCTCTGATACCAACTATAAGACCCCAGCCTTAAACCTTACTTAATGTTGAATTAAATGAATAATTTGCATTGAGGATCTTTTCAGGTTTAGAGTTTTAGAGAATTAGATCATAAATCATGAATTACATTCCACATTTAAACAAAATGGTTACATAAAAGATAGTATTGGTTTTTCCCCATCAACAGAATCATATTTAAAATAAAAAATGGTTTCTTTCTTGACACATCCTTGACACTATCATCATATCATGCACCTTTTCCTTGACCTGTGAAAAACATTTCAAAAACTTGGGATGAGCATAAAAAGATCAGTAAGGGATATAAAAATATGGAAAGGAAACATGAGTACATGTATACATAAGAATGGAATCTTACTTTACCCATAAAACATAATAACTTTAACATACCCCATAAAATCATGAATAAATCATAGAAATCATAAGACATAAAGGTAACTTGAGGCATTCATAACATTCTTATGTAGGGAGTAACCCTCTTGGTTACGTTTCGAATACCCATCACAGTGTATTCCCTAAATCTCTTCGGAGAAACCTGAACGTTTAACCCCTTTGCGTTACCCAATGCATTGGAGAGCTATATCGGGCTCACCCTCCCTTAGTTAATCACGGAACCACCCATCTTCATAATAATGCCCAAGAACCATAACATAATCGTATCACATAAAACATGCATAAAGGAAACATAACATTTCCAATTTTCAATCACAAGATATCAATACAACACATTGATATAAAAACATTATGAAAACCATTTTCAATACCAAAATAAAATAAATGTAAAACATGGAATTTATTTTTCATAAAAAAAAGGTATGTCTTGTAGAGGAAGCCAGAACTCAAATAATGGTCACGACGGCGGAGAAGTCGTTGTCGCCGCATATGTACGACAAAAACATTCCCTTTCATCGTTTAGTAAAACTATTCATATAAAAATATTCCTTTTAAATAAATGTAAAAGTAAAAGGGTTTTATACACCATATAAAAGTAGGTTGTGTATAAAACAAAATATGCCTCAATGAAATGAGATTGAGACGAAGTCCCATACAAAGACGGTATCTTTGGATTAAGGATAAATCAATTACATAATTATTTGTGACAAATGAATACAACAAATATAAGTGGATATTAAGTTCAAAAATATCAGAGGACATTCACACATATTCATATAATGACATATTCAAGGAGTACAAGTTTATCCCAAAGAATCAAAATTGGGTTAAAAATTTCCCTTGCAAAAATTTGACAGCCTAACGACGTCACTTAAAAATTCAGAAAAAGAGTTGATGAGAGATAAAAAGGGTATCTCATCACTTGGAAATAAAATTTACATTAATAAGGATATATAAGAACTTATCCCAACATAATAGTATGTGAATTAAAAGACATAACAAAAGAAGTCTTTTAAAAGAGGAGGGTGAAAGGTTCCCTTACCGACTTGGGTAACTTTCGAAACATACAACCCATTGAAGAAGGGTCATAAAATGAATATGTAAATACCCATAAATGAAATTATACTACACAAAGAGTATAATAATGGGAAGTAAATACACCACTCAAAGGAAATGGTGGAAAATTTAGCATAAATCTCATGGGACTAAAAGTGAGATGAAAAATCCCTTACGAAAACTCGGCAGCCTAACGACGCCACTTAAAACTTCCAAAAAATGGATTGATGAGATCAAATAGGGAATATCATCATATTAAAATAAAATTTACAGAAATAGGAATATAAAAGAACATCCCCCATAATAACAAATAGGAGCTTAAAAGAAGTGACATAAATGAGAGTTCTTAAAAAGAAAGAGAGAGGTTAGATCTCTTATGAAAATTCGGCAGCCTAACGGCGCCACTCAAAACTTCCAAAATGGATTGATGAGAGAAAATAGGGTATCTCATCATATGAACATAAAAAGTACAGTATTATTAAAATAAAATAACATCCCAATCATAAGAAATATGTGCTTAAAAGTAATGACATAAAAGAGTGTACTTAAAAAGAAAGAGAGGAGTAGGATCCCTTACCTCAAGTCCGACTTATCTTGTTCATTTCTTTATATTCCTGAATAATAAACTTTGGTAAATTTATAATTTCTTAAGGACCTATTTTAAATATTATTATTCAGTTCATATCACATGTTATAATGTTATAATAATTTTTTTAATAATGTGAGTTCATATCAGACGTTTTTTTCGATGTTTGGTACATGAGTCAAAAGTGAACTTGTTTGAAAATGATTGTCCATGTAGTTATAAGTAAATAATCTCCAGAATAGTATTAATGATTTAAATATCATATATATCCAGTAAATATTCATTTTATACTACTCCATAACATTTGGAGATAAAAATAAATGAAATGCACCTTTCATAGAGACAGTGGGCCGTACGTACGCATGAACGCTACTTTCATTTCTTTGTCATATTAATGTAATTAAAAATAATTGAGAGATATATATATTATAATTCAAGTATAATATATATGTTATATAGGTCACATATGTTCATTAATTTAATTCTTTATACATTCCATGTATTGCATGAATGAGTCACATCACTTGAGGGGGCGGTAGTCCACATTTCCTTGTATGAAATTATCGCATTTGCACAACATGAAAGGCATAAAGTCATGTTTTAAATATAAAATTAATAAGAATATAGAAAACATAAATACCATATATATCATATATAAAATATAGTGACATCATAATTTCCACCATGAAAGGTGTTAAGAGAAGATTGAACAATCATCGTTTCGTGAGGCAGAAATTCGCCATCCATAGAAACAGTATATTCTTTAACCATTAGACGAAGGTGTGTGTAAGTGTAGCTCGAATAATTCACATAACAACATCCTAGTATATTTATTATACTGTTTTTGTTACAAAAGAAAGGAATAAAAAGAGTTTATAGGGTTGGAGAAGCAAAATAAAACATAAGAACACAAGATAGGACACTACCTTTAAATCGGGTAACTCTCTTTGATTTGAGCTCAAAGGCTTCCTTGGAAAGGATTATGCCCAAAGTGAGGCTTCAATGATGAATAGAGGGATGTGGAGAGATGAAAAGGTCAGGGGTTGGCCGAGACAAAGGCTTGAGAGGTGTGTGTAAGGTGGTAGAGGTGGGGGCCTTTTATAAGAGGAGAGGAGGGTCACTCTTGGAAAGTAATAAAAGTTTACTTTATTATAAAATGATTTTCGGATTTTAAAGGTCCCACATTGATATAATTCAAGGATAAGGTGATAAGGGTTCGAAATATACTCATCCAATAGGTCTTTGAAAAGTGTAAGTCTTATATTTTACATTATCTTTTCACTTTATTTAAATCGTTCATTAATGAGGTAATCGCTGCATCATCATGATGTCATAAATAATTTAATTTATTTAATGTCTAAAAATTATAAAAAAAATATCATGATGTAGGAAATAATTTTATCTTCCTAATATATATTTATAGTAAAAAAATATGACTTGTATAACCCCATCTAAAAATTGTTTTATTAAAACAACACATGTTTGCGACATTTTTACTTTTACATTAAATAAAAAGATAATAATGTAATTTTCCATCAAAATTGGCTCCATGGGGTCCCCAAGTTGACCCATGGATTTTCTTGGTCGGTCATGACACATAAAATAAGGGTAGGACATGTGTCAAGCTCATCTCATATTATTAAAACATTATTTTTACCTTAAACTACACTAATTACCTCTAATCACGATTACAAACTTAAAAGTTACTATTCACCAAAAAACTATTTTAATTCCATTGAACCACATTTTAATTCTTAATGATAACCGTGTATGTCATATTTTTGAAATTCAAAACATAGAGGTGGTAAAATTTCATTTAAACGGAAAATCGGTTTTTATAAGTACCACTTAGTGGTTTAACTATTCATCAAAAATTGAAGTTCTTCAGAAAAATACCAAAACATCACCCTAAACTATATTTGATATTACGAATTCAAAAATGAAGTCTATTTTACAAAATTAAAAACATATAAGTTGCATTAATTAATTTAATAATTAATTTCCGCTGTCAGAGTAAATAGCGTGTTTTTATGAAACAATAAGTATCAAAAGATTGACACTAGTTTAAGTCTGATTTCAAAGTGAAATTAGTTCCAATGACCACAATTGGATTAAATGGTAAAAATATTTTCTAATTGAACTTTAAAACCAATTCAAAATATAATCTAATCATATAAATAAATTAGATTAAAAAGTGGTTTTGAATTAAAATACAACATTTTCACTATTCATTAAAAATGAACTTTATCGGAAAAATACCAAAAATTTTCACAAAGTAAATTTTGATGTCCCAATTATAAAGAAGAATTTTATTTTGTCAAATATAACACATAAAATTTTCAAAAAGTGGATTTAAAAGAGGTTCTCCATCAAAAGGAGGTTAATCGACCTTTTAATGAATATTAGAATGTTTACGCTTAAAATTGGATTCATTCGCATTTTTAATCCTCTAACATTTATTGTAAAGAGTAAAAATATTTTACAAACATATATAATCATTTTTTAGTTAGTTTTGTTCATTCTCACCATTACAATGGCTAGGCATTAACTACCATTTAAAATTTTTTTATTTTTTTATTAGAGTGCAACGTAAGATTACCAAGAAACTCGTTGTTGCGTATTGGGTACGCCATCGAGCATAGCGTACCCTTTAAAGTAATATTAATATTTTATTCACAAGTATGGATAAATATAAAAATGTTATATTCTTTATTTACCTGGGGTGTTACATGTAGGGTAGGGTTATGGAATAAGGAATGGGGGTATTAACTTTGGTGAATGACAGTGGATAGTTTTAACATGGGGATGAGCAGTGGGACTACAATTCTAGTTTTGTTCCATTGTTTGGTATTGTTGTAAAGTGGGACTTAGTTTGGTTTTGTTGGTTTCTTGGTGTGGCTACAGTTGTTAGTTTCCCAGTATTGTTGGAATAATTTAAGTGAATCCACTTAAATAAATACATAAATAGAAATTGAACAAAAGGGGGATAGGTTATTCTTTGGTAATGGCTATTGTATTATTGTGCATATAGGAGTAGCAGTGAAAGCAGTTCTGGTGGGGGCTTGTTGTATGTTTTCTGAAACCTGTATTTTGGGGATGAGTGTTTGATTACCTATATATATATATATTGTAGTTCCCAGTGATTTCTATACACACCCCGCCCTTATTTAGCACTATTTTATGAACACCTCCATTTAATGGGGGAGGGTGTCTTTTCTAACATCTTGGTGGGAGGATGGATGGCTGGTTATTGATTTCCTTCCCCGCACCATCTTTTGGATCTTTCCATTTGGGCGTATTCAGGTAGGCTGTAATGACTTGAGGCTTACCATAGTCAAATATCCTTTAGGAAAGGGTTTGTTTTAGATGATGGGGTCAAGTTTCTGTGGGATAGGTTTGTTTTCCCAAGTATCTTCGGGATGAGGCCCAAGTGTCTTCAGGTGTGGCAGTGATTGTTCTGTCCTAGGTGCCTTCAGGCGTGGCTGTGGTTGTTGTGACCCAGGTGTCTGCGGGCATGGTTATGTGTGGTTGGGACCCAGGTGTGTGTTGGAAGGTTGTGGCAGTGGGACTACGTGTGGGAAGAGTGGCAGCATCAAGACATCAGATCGTTAGGAATGAGCAGTTAACCAGTGGGAAAGTGGTGTGTGGGGTACCCAAATATCAATGTGCTTATACTATTACGTTACATGGCTTGCATTATTTGGGTGAGTGTGCCTTGGTGAGGTTGAGATGGTTAGTATTCCTTTTTAGGTACTTGAGGTTCTACTGTTTTCTCATAGGGGAATTAGTATGTTCCTTCACTTGTGCATGGGTAGCTTTAGTTTTCCCTACTGAGTATACTTGTATGATCAACCTACATATATAAAAACTGTTTTAAGGTTTCTAGGAGGACTTTGAGGACTATTATGGACCTTACTAGCTCAGGCATCAGGATTAGTTGTTGTATTTGATGAGTCTCTTTTCCTTTGGTACTTCACTTTGGAGTTTTTTGTACCTTGCATCAGCTTTACTTTGAACATGCATGTGGGAAAAAGGTTTTTGGATTTACTTTTACTTTTGGTATTTAGAGTTTTTTGGGATTTACCATATTAACTCCTAATATTGTTCTATAAAAAGTTTAATTCATTAAATATTACATGAGATTCTATACCCTTGGTGCTAATCGCCTCTCTGGGGTCTATTGAAGGTGGGACTCTGGGGTCATTATCTCTCCTTCAACTTGAAGAAGGAAGGGTCTAGTAGTTTTTTGTTCCTTCCCTCATCTTAGAGAAGGCAGGTTGTGACATAATGGTATCATAGGTGATAGTTGAGAGATATTATTGCATGGATGGTAGGGAAATAGTGTTAGGAAATCTTGGTGCATTAAATAGGATAGGGAAGACCGACTATGACATGGGATTTTAGAGCCCCATGTGATCTGACGCAAGGAATATAAACCTACTGAATGATCAGGTGAGGCTACATTGATTGTAGGGTAGAGACCCTAGGAAAGGTATATGCATCATAATGACTTGTGTTCTTATGTGTCTTGGGTGTTTTGGGAATTTAAAATAAATAAAAAGTTTAACCAAAATTTAAAAGGAATTTTCTACACTACTCGTGCTTAGGAATTCTTTGTTTCTATTCTCGGCTATGGAACCCTAGCATGATCCACAAGTAGTGCGAGAAGTTGAGGCCCAACAGGTTGATCTGGTTGATTAGCGGAGGGATGCATGAGAGGAGGAGGATGAACAATGGAAGAAAATGCTTCATTCCATCCAGCAGTAGACTCTGGGAAAGTACGAGGGAAACATCTCAGACAAGGATATGGAGAAGTGGATTGAGGAGCTGGTGAATAATTTCATCTTGATTCAGTCTCTAATAGAGTACTGGTTTCCTCTAGCTATGAGCCAGGTGCAAGGTGTGGCACGCCAGTGGTGGGTTCTTTACCTCGTGGAGAATAAGGAGACTGAGGTTTCGTGGACTAACTTTGAAAAAGAGTTCCAAGTAGAATTACTTTCTTCCACGATGAAGGATGAAAAGAGCAAGATATTATCTCCCTCCATCAAGGGAGTATGATGGTGAGGGAACTGAGGCTCATGTTCAAGGATCTCTTTCATTTTTCTCCAGACCTATTTATGGATGAGGAGTTGTGGGAAAGATGCTTAGAGGAGGCACTCCTATCTTCTCTTCAGTATGTTGTTACTATCTTTACTATATTGACGTACATGGAGGTTTAGAAGAAGGATGAAGTAGTGGAGAGGATGCACATGTATGGAGGTGTGCTGTGAGAAGGGAGCCAACCAAGTTCGTCAAAGGGAAAGGACATCAGCAGAAGGCCTCCAGCATCAAGACTTTCTAGGTTTTGGCTAGCAGGGAGTAGGACTCAACAATTCTAGTTCTGAACTCTTGTTCCTCACCCTTTCTCCATAGGCCTAGGACTGAGGTGATTTATTTATGACAACCGTGGGAATCTTTAGAATTAGTTCCCTATCTGAGTACAATACAGTGAGGGTGGGTAGGTTCATCACCCCCCTCGGCAGTAGTAGTTTCCAACCAGGCCCTTCCAGCAGCAGGGGCAGCATGCCCCTGCTCCATCGAGGGTGGATGGTGATGAAGGAGGCTGACCTCAGGGATATCTTCAGGGACCTCAACCAGGCCGTGTTTTGTGAGGCAGATGACAGCCACAGTGCAGAGGAACTAGGCGTAGGTAGCTACACACTATAGAGGCAGTAGTTCCAGTAGTACCCAAAGTTGTTTGAGGTACGATCATCCTTTATAGTACTATTGCCTATGCTTTGTTTAATTCAGTAGCTTCACACTCCTGTGTTACACCTACCCTAGGTATAGACTTAGAGAGACTTTCCATTCCCCTTATTTTGAGTACGCCATTTAGAGGTCATACCATATTGTTTGATGTTTTTCGAGGATGAATACTAATGTTGGGGCTACATTAGTCTAATGATGATCTTCTTCTACTATAAATTTAGTCGTATGATATCATCCTAGGAATTGACTAGCTATTTCCCATGCACAATGTTATCAAATGATTTCAGAGAATGGTCTTGTTCTCAGATATGGGCGGCCAACGTGTGGATTTCGTTAGCGAGCGAGGTTTCTAAGAGGGAAGTCGACATGTGGAGCCCCTTATTTCTTTGTTATCCAATCTATTAGTGGAATCAGAAGAACCAGAGATGGTGAATGTTATGGGAATTTTCAGTGATTTCTTGGATGTATCCCCCGAATAGGTTGTGACTCTACCCCGTCGACGTGATGTTAAGTTTGAGATAGGCTTACAACCCGGTGCCTGTCTGATTTCAATGGATTCCTATCAGATGGAACCTTCTGAGTTGTAGGAGTTGTGGATTCAGGTTGATGACCTGATGAAGAAGGGTTTTATCGAACCAAGCACATCACCATAGGGTGCTCCAGTCTTTTTTGAAAGGAAGACAGATGGTGGTCTCAGGCTGTACATAGACTTTCGAAGACTAAATCAGGTGACGGTCAAGAACCGTTACCCCCTACCAAGGATCGACAAACTTTTTAACCATCTGAATGGAGCGGGTTGGTTCTCTAAGATCAACCTGTAGTTTTGGTATCACCAGTTGATGGTGAATGAGGGTGACATCCCGAAGACTGCCTTCAGGTGCAGATATGGGGACTTTGATTTCGTGGTGATGACATTCGGCGTTACGAACGCACGACTATGTTCATGGGACTCATGACCTCTATTTTTTACGAGTATCTGGACTAGTTTGTTGTTATGTTCATCGATGAAATCTTGATCTACTCAAGATCATATGAGGATCACATCGAGAATCTAAGGAAAATTTTGGAGGTCCTCCGACACCACCCGCTCTATGGGAAGTTGTCCAAGTGAATGTTTTGGACATGAGAGGTTTACTTCCTTGGACACGTGGTGTCCTAGAAGGAAATAATGGTGGACCCATCGAAGGTCGAAGTGGTTTTTTCTTAGGTATCACCTAATAATGTGTCAGAGGTTCATAGTTTCCTGGGCGTAGAAGGTTACTACCAAAGGTTCATACTCGAATTCTCTCGAGTTGTAGTGTCATTAACAACATTGACCAGAAAGGACCAGGCTTTCGTATGGAGTGAGAAGTTATAGGAAGCTTTCAGTTATCTAAAAGGGAAGCTGTTTAGTGACCTAGTGCTGAGGTTTCAAGAGTAAGGGGTAACATATGAAGTGTTATATGATGCTTCCAATCTAGGCTTGGGGTGTGTGCTGATTCATTAGTGGGGAGTGATCTCTTATGTGTCTAGGATATTATTCCCCCAAGAATGTAACTATGCCACCCAAGAACTGGAACTTGTAGTAGTTGTGTTTGCGCTGAATCTATGGTAGAATTACCTCATCAGGGAACACTTCGTGGTCTTCACATATCACAGAAGCATGAGGTACATCATCTCTCAGTGAGAAATTAACTTGCGACAATGAAGGTGGATGGAATTTCTTCAGTACTATGACTTCGAGATCTCCTACATCTCAGGAAAGGGGAATGTAGTGGCCGATGATTTGAGCAGGATGTCACAGAATAATGTGGTTTGGGAGTCAGCATATGCTTATAAATCCATAGAGGAGTTGGATTCTTTACATATGGGTGTGAGAGTAGAAGACGGTAGAGGCTGTCTGTTTCAAATGATAGTGAAATATTCCTTGGTGTGGCATGCGGAGGAGTCTTAGTGGGGATACTCATAGGTTGAGGTGATTTGTGATCACATTAGCTAGGGTGATGCTCCATAGGGATGGTCGGAGGATAGTAAGAATCAGATTCTATTACGAGGGAAGCTGTTTGTTCCATTTGGGAGTCATCAGATGCTTGGAAATCCATAGAGGAGTTGGATGCTTTACATTTGGGTATGAGAGTGGAGGGTGGTAGAGGGTGCCTATTTCAAATGATAGTGCAATATTCCTTGGTTTATCATGTGGAGGAGTATCATTGGGGAGACTCAGAGGTTTAGGTGATGCGTGATCACGTTATCCAGGGTGATGCTCTAAAGGGATGGTCGGAGGATAGTCAAAATCAGATGTTGTTCCGAGGGAATATGTTTGTTTCGATAGTGTTGCATGAGAAAGTTCTCAGTGAGTTCCATAACTCACCAATATTAGTATATACAAGAGTATCTAAGATGTACTGGAGATTGATAATTCAGTTTTGGTGGCCCATAGTGAAGCGAGTAGTGGAAGAGTTTGTGGAAAAGTGCCTCATGTGTTAGAAGGTGAAGGATGAAAACTCTATTCCCAATGGTCTATTACATCCCTTAGATGTTCTCAAGTGAAAGTTGGATGAAGTCTCAATGGAGTTTTTTCAAAGGACTGCCTAGGGATGAGGGAGGTTGTGATGCCATATGGGTAGTGGTGGATCAGTTGATGAAATTGGCTCACTTCTTAGTAGTTAAGGAGTCAGGCGCAGTGGATACCTTAGCACAGAGGTATGTGGGTGAAGTTGCGCGGCTGCATGGAGTTCCCAGACCAATCGTTTAAGATCAAGATACATGATTTAATTCAAGAGTCAGGAATGGATTACAACATGAATTCGACACCCAACTATGCCTTATCACTGCTTTCCACCCTCATATGGATAGAAAGATAGAGAGGACCATCTAGATGTTGGAGGACACACAACAAGCATGTGTTTTGGACTTTGGAGGATCTTGGGTACGTCACTTTCCCCTGGTGGAGTTTACCTACAATAACTTCTATCAATCTACCATTGGAAAGGAACTGTTTGAATCCCTGTACGGGAGACCAGGTCATTTGACCATGTGCTGGATAGAGGTTGGGGAGGTAGGTGTTCTTGGGCTAGATGTAGTGCAGAGCACAATAGATAAGGTTCATCTTGTGCATGAAAAGATGAAGTTAGATCAGGACTGGTATATGTATTATTCCAATCATAGGAGGAGACCCTTGGAGTTCGAGGTTGGGGACTATGTGTTCTTAAAGGTTTCCCCTCAGCGTTGAAAGAGGAGGTTTGCCAGGAGGAGTAAGCTTTCTCCCAGGTTCATCGGACCCTTCTAGGTATTGGGACGAGTTGGTGAGGTGGCATATTAGCTGGTGTTACCACCACAGTTGGAGAGGATCCACAACATCATTCATCTCTCTCAGCTCTGTCAGTATCTACACGATGCCCCCCACATCCTAGACTGGGGAGAGTTGGATATCAAGGATGATGCGATTTTTGTGGAGCGACCAATGAGAATCAAGGATTATAAGTAGAAGGTGCTTCATGGATAGACCATTCCCTTGGTTTGCGTGTTATGGAGGAATGGTGGCCTCAATGACAGTACCTAGGAATGGGATGCACATATTCATTCCTAGTACCCAGAGTTATTCCGAGATTTGATCTTATGTTTTCTTTATACCTTTCTTATGATGTAATGTTAAACCTCGCTTTCTATATGATAATTTGTTTCCCTACTCTATGGTTTTGTGTGAAAAGTCCTAAATATGGGGAGGGGAGAACCTGATCCCTAATCAAGATGCATTAATGTGGATGCGATTAACCCATGCGGACGAGTTAGTGCGGCCCAAAGAGGATAGTATCTTGACAAGAAGGAAGGATCTCCCTAATCCTTGTGTCTAGACGGTGTGACATTTTGTGTTTGAGTGGTTACTTGAGGGCGAGGAGTGGTAGTGTATCTACAGTTGTTCATGAGATAGATGTGAGAGAGATGTTCCTATATGTCAAGGTTTTATTCCATATTTCAATCTACTATAGGGTGGGTTGTCCCTAAGGGGTATATTAAGATGTGGTTGTTCAGATCCCTCTATTTTCTTTGGGTTTACTCTTGAATTCTTGAGGGAGAGAATAGTTTGAGAGGTATCTGATGTAATGGCCCAAACCCTCCTGGTCCATTACTTTTCAAAATCCTAATTTTTGAGGTATCCTAGGGTCCATCAGTGACTCATTATTGAGTTTACCAAATTTCAGGTTGATCTAACGGTGGCACTGATCGGCATCGGTGGCACCGATCAACCATCGATGACACTGATCGACATCGGTTCCAGGGTGTCAGTGACTCACCCATCAATGATTAATTTAAAACCTCTGCTGGACTTTTTAGTTTCACTCCTATAGAGTCTCTTTTAATGTAAAATGATTTTAATACCCCTTTCAAAGTGATTTAAGGTCCGTAAAAGATATTTTAAATCCCCTTAGAGTCAGGAGACCCTTGAATTACCAAAATACATGGACTTTTTATTGGTTTCACACCCTTTTCCACATTTTCCAATCTTCTGTGTTTTTCTAGTTAGACCACAGTTACATGTTCTTCTCTGTTTAAAGTTAATCTATCAACTCACAGTCGTCGTATGGTATATCTCCACTGTTTCTAAGGGGAATGATTAGATCTCAGTTAATTCCAATGTTTGAAACCATCGAGTTGTGTTGTCAAGCAACGATCTGAATTTTAAGACCTTTGAAATGGTCTCCCTGATTCTAGTATATGGCCTCTTCTTAATTCAAGACCCTCTCTTCCTTCTTACTTTTTTTTCTCTTAGTGTTCCTATAGATTTCCTTTTGAGACGAGTCGTGAGCCCATGTTGGATCCCTTCACACTCATCATTGTATTTATTCCTACAAGTCGCGACATCCCATGTTCTTAATTAATGAAGGAACTTCGATCTTTGATCATCCATGTAGGGATTTTCTTTTTTCTACTCTTCAATTGTGCATCATGCGGGGTGGGTGTATTAATGGTTCTTTATAAGGAATGACTAGAAACTTTGCTTGAAATGATAATTAAACAATAATTCAATATGATCAAAAGATAACTTGTGTAAATAATATAATGGGAAGGGTGTGGTTGATCTTGGTCGCCTATTTTTATTTTTGTTATATTTGATTCTCTTATGGTTGTTGTGGCTATATGGATTTTGAAAACTAGGACCGTTGGTGGTCTTTTCTTGTGAATTGGTGATTTTTCACTATGATTTTTTGATACATAGAGATAACATGAAATATGATTAATCACGTACACCTGGTTAAATAAAAGGATGCCCCAGGATCAAACTTGTTATGTGATCACCCCAGTTATGTTAAGGTGGAATTTTATAAACCCTTATTAGTTAAATTTTAATATTATTGGTTGATTGATTATGGAACAAATGAACTTGTAGGAAGATAAAATACCTTTATGTTTTGTTATGGTCGTGAAGCGACATCGAGCAGTGGGACTATGATGGGGTTACAGATTAGTTATGTAGTGGGACTACATTGGGGGTTTGTTTGGGAAACGAGGCTGTAGGTATGGGTTTTGTAATAAGGAATGTGAGTTATTTACTTTGGTGAATGATTGTAGATAGTAGTTGAATGGGGATGCACAATGGGACTTCAAGTATAGTTTTGTGTCATTGTTTGGTGTTGTTGTACAGTGAGACTTAGTTTGGTTTTGTAGGTTTCTTGGTGTGGATATGGTTGTTAGTTTCCTAGTATTGTTGTAATAATATAAATTAATCCCCTTAAATAAATAAATAAATGGAAATTGAACAAAAGGGGGATAGTTTATGATTTGGCAGTGGCTATTGTATGGTTGTGCATATAGGAGTAGTAGCGAAAGCAGTGCTGGTGTGGGATTGTTGTCTGTTGTGTGAAACCTATTGGTTGGGGTTGAGTGTTTGATTACCTATATATATATTTTAGTTCCTTGTAATTTCTATATGCACCCCACCCTTGTTGAGCACTATGTTCCAAAAAACTCCATTTCATGGGGGAGGGTGTCTTTTCTAACTTCCTAGTGAGAGGATGGATGGCTAGTTAATACTTTACTTCCTCAGACCATATTCCAGATCTTGCTGCTCGGGCATATCCGACCAGGCTGTAATGGCTTGAGGCTTACCATAGTCCAAGATCCTTCTGGAAAAGGTTTGTTTTGAATGAGGTTCTTAGGTGTCTGCATGCCAGTTTAGTTTTCCCAAGTATCTTTGGGATGAGGCCCATGTGTACTCAGGCATGACAGTGGTTGTTCTTGCCCAGGTGACTTCGGGCGTGGTGGTGTTTATTATGGCCCAGGTGTCTTCTAGCATGGTTATATGTGGTTGGGGCCTACGGGTGGGTGGGAAGGTTGTGGCAGTGAGACTGTGTGTGGGAAGAGTGGTAGCATCAAGATGTTCGATTGTTAGGAATGAACAATTAACCAGTAGAAAAGTGGTGTGAGGAGTACCCAAATATTGATGTGCTTATACTATTACTTTAGTTGGCTAGCGTTATTTGGGTGACTGTGCCTTGGAGAGGTTGGGCTGGTTAATATTCCTTGGTAGGTACTTGAGGTTCTACTATTTTCTCACATGGGAATTAGTATATTCCTTCACTTGTGCACGAGTAGCTTTAGTTTCCCCTAATGAGTATACTTGTATGCTCACCCTACGTGTATATTTTTTTTTCAAGGTTTCCAGGAGGGCTTTGAGGACCATGATGGACCTTACTAGATTTTTCATCTAGATTAGTTGTTTTTTCTATTGAGTCTATTTTCCTTTGGTACTTTACTTTGGAGTTTTGTTTTACCTTGCATCAGATTTACTTTGAACATGCATGTGGGAAAAAGGGTTTTCGATTTACTTTTTTTTTTGGTATTTGGAGTTGTTTGGGATTTACCGTCTTATCTTCTAATCTTGTTCTATAAAAGGGTAATGTCTTCAATATTACGTGAGATCTTATACCCTAGGTGCTAGTTGCCACTCCGAGGGCTATTGAAGGTGAGAATTCGGGGTCATTATCTCTCATTAAACTTAAAGAAGGAAGGGTCTGACAATTTGTTTTTCCTTCCCTCATCTTGGAGAATCTGGGTCGTGATAGTTATACTTGGTATCAGAGAAATGGTCTAAACAACTTTGGATATTATATTTTTTCATCTAAGTAGTATAATACAAGAGTCTAGCAATCCTAGTGTTTCTTAATTCCGAAGATAGAAATTTATATTTCTTTTTAGTTCGATGAACGAATTGTGAGAACACAATTTTGTTGAGGGTTGAATAATGTAACACCTCAGTAAATTGTTTTATAATTTTAAACAAATTATGTTATGAAAAATAATAACTTAGATTAAGTGTTTTAATTAATAATAATACATACAAATAATTATAATTCAAATTTATAGTTTTCAAATTAATTTTAAATCAATGTTATAAAAATAATATTTTATAGTATTATTTAAAAGATCATTTTAATATAAATATATTTATTCCATTGTTTTTATGAAAATAATGATAATTTGACTAAAAAAATTTATTTTATAAAAGGGTTATTTATTTATGAATATATTCTATTATTTTAAGAAAAATTATTTAAAAGTAATTTAAAAAAAATACAATTTTAATGAACGTATTTTTAGTTTTTAACCAAATTATTTATTTTGAGATGATAAAAATAATCTAAGTATGACATATTATTATAATTTATTAGAATTTGAGTAAATTTAAATTAAAATTTTAAGTATTATAAGTTGTTAAATATTTTTAAGTGACATTATTTTAATTTTAAGGTGATTTGAAATTAATAAATTTTGAATGATTATAATAAGGTAATATGTTTTATAAAAATATATATATAACTTGAAAATATAAATTATATGTTTTATAATTATATATAATTATATCCAAACATGATTTAAAGTATATGTTTATAAATACATATAATTATCGTTATATATATATGTTTTATTTAATTTAAAAAATATAAATAATTATATGTTTCTAAATATATAATTATCATTATTTTATTATATATTATTATTATTATTTTATTAAAATTTAAAATGTGATTTGATAAATATTTAATAAAAACACCACATATTTAAAATAAATAAATAAAAGTAAATTATTGATCAAATATTAAATCATATATTATTGACTTAAAAAAAGTGAATATGGGGGGTGATAAAGAGAGAGAGTCTTGGATTATTATGGAATAAAGGAAAAAAATTAGTTAAAAAATAAAGAGAATAAACCAATTTCAAAAAAATGATAATAATATATAAAATAATGTAATTGGCATGACAACTAACAAGAGATTAAACATGAAGGATAGAGAAAAGATCACCCATGGGAAAGTTAGAAAAAAATGATAAATATAATATATTATTATAATTATAATGATTTTATATATATATAAAATAAGAAATAAATGTTGACCCGTGGTTATGGGTCTTTGTTTAGTTTTGTTTTTTTTAAATGAAAAAAAAATGAAAATAACTTAGCTTCTTTGAGAAGCTTACAACACCTGAAATTTTTTATAAGTATAAGAGACATAAGGAGAACCCTTCTCCATGGATAGAATACCAGAACCAAAACCTCTGCATAGTTCAAGTTCATTTGCAGCTCGAAGTTTCCCCCCGCACTTTGGTTTCCTATAACATGTATGGGATTTATTATTATCTAATTTATTTTATAAGGGAACTTTTACATTCAAAATTCCAAGTTTTATATATGTTTATATACCCACAATTTTTGAGTTATGATTTATATAAATATATGTTTAATTTCAAGATGTGTTTATCAAACGTATGTATATATATATATATATAAGTATTATCTTCCAAACTAAGGATTATATATTTAATTCTTATATTTATATATAATAGATTTTATATTTATGTAAATTAAATTTTCAAATTCCTTTGATTTCAATTATGTTTGTAAGGGATAAAATTATTTTCAGTTTATAAGGATTTATATATATGTATATATATAGATATACTGACTTATACATATGTATGTATAGATATTTTCTCTATCTATTTTATGTAATTTTTAGAACTAAAAACAAGTAAGGGTTCATTTTATTCCATAAAATTATTGTCGTTTTACAAATGGTTACATATATATATTTCTATATATATGTATATATGCACATATATAACTATAAATTTTCAGTATATATGAAAAGGGTTTTTGTTTTAAAATTTTATTTCCAAAACCTAAGGTTTGTAAGGGTTTATTTGTTTTATCAAGTTATTTTCATTTTTCAAGGATACACACACACACACATATATATATATATATGTGTGTGTGTGTGTGTGTGTGTGTGTGTGTATTTATATATATATATATATACACTTATATGATTATCTAATTTCAAAAAATATAAGATAAGGGTTTAAATTTAAATTTTAATTCTAAGAATATGGTTTGCATGGATTTAGTTTTATTATTGGTCAAATTGTGTTGATTATAAAGGTATATATATATGTATATATATGTATATATATATATATGTATCTATATATATATGTATCTATATTTTTATCTTTCTGATTTTGTTAAACAAAGGTTTCGTTTTAATTTTTATCTCTCAGCTAATATGTTATAAGATAAATTGTTTACCAAAGGGTTTGATTATATTTTCAAAAACATCATTTTTTTGTATAAGGTATAATGATATATATGTATTTAAACTTATTTATTAAAAAGGGTTAACCTTTTTATTTCCAAATATATGTATGATGTTAGAATTTTATTCTTAGTCTATCAATTTATGGTTTATGTTTATGTGTAACTTAGTTTTTAAATGATAATAGTTATCATTTTATATGAAAATTATAAACAAGATATCATTTCATGTGTGATTTTTTCTTTTCACCACTTGACATGTCATTCATAATTAGGTATATTCATTATCTAAATTATAAATGACATGTCATTCATTCTATATTAAGTATGAATTTTAATTCTTTATCCATCATATTTATGATTTATAAATAATAAAGGTTATTCCAAGCAAGTGATTCTCTTAGAAAAGATTTTATAAATTCTCGAGAAAATTTTGATGACATTTTATGAGAAATATTATTTTATTTTAAAGAAAATAATATTATATATGTATTTTGAAATGTTTTGTGTTTGGAATGAGAAAGGCAGGTCTATGGAAAATGTTTTCAAAGATTAGAACTAGTAAGGTATGTAACGTTATGGGGAATGAACCCATAATACTTAAGGGAACTTTGTTCCAAATGAATTATGACTATAAGACTTATATTATAGTTTTTATTATGGTCTACTAAGTATCATGAATGACCCACTGGAAAATTATTATTTTCAATAGGAGAAATCCCAATGTTCTTTTAATTATAATCTTTTGAGAAATTAATGGTTTTCTAAATATATTTATTTAGAATTCAAATGTTATGAAAATATATTTTAATTATATATAATTATTTTTATGAAATGTTTTAAAAGAATTTTATAAATGTTTTAAAACCCCTTATTGGGCATTTTAAATGCCCACCCTACGTGTTAAATTAATTTTTATCAGTTCACCAGATTTATCAGTGATGTGTTTTCTATGTGGAGGCAGATCACTTGAGATTATTTTATTTAATTAGTTTTGTTTTTTTATAGTTTTGATGAAATGTAATATTTTTATCTAATTTTATGGCACCTATACCGATAAAATTTCATGGTATTTAATAAACTAGTACATCTCCTGTGCATACGCACAACATCATAAATGAAATCTGAACTACAAAATGCATTAGAAATATGAGAAGTGATCAATGGAAATTAATAAATATTGTATTGAAATTATAAATCTATTCATAGAAATGAAGTATGAAAATCTAATATCTAGATACTTGAAATAGGAAAATAGTGAAACAGAATCATGGTAAGAGAACATTATATTGGAAACAGACATTAGTTGTCATTTTTCATGTCACATTTGAAATAGAACTATGGAATGTTATTTAACCATGATAAGAGAACAAAAATACACTTCAAGTAGTAGATACATGTTTGAAAACAATTACAAGAACCATGATTTTCAACAACAACGGGTGTGCAGATCAGATTACAATTTATGTCATCAAAATGTGCAGTCAATAGCCTCCCAGTACTACCATGTATCATTGATGTAGAGTAGCAGTTTTTCATGTTTGTTGATAGTTATATTGATCCCTGCAATATATAATTAGACATTAATGTGAGTAAATGAGACATATTAATATGAAAAAAAAACTGCGTAATGTATTGAAGTGAAACCAAAAAATTATTAATATGAAAAGGAAAAATCAATACTAATTGAAATAATAAAAAAACCAGTACTAATTGAAAAAGAAATAGTGGTTAGTCTGGGCATCTTGTCACCCCCCCAATTTTTCAGCAGCTCCTCCAACCCCCCCACCCAACTCTACCCCTCCCCTCCCCCCTGCTTGTCTCCCACCCAATCCCAGCAGCTCCCCCTCCCTCCTCTGCATCCCCCTGCCCAGCCACTTCCCCCACCACCCCCTGCCCAAACTCTTCCCCCAGCAGCCCCCTCCCCGCTTCCCTCATCCTCCCCTCCCCTCCCCTCCCCTCCCCTTCAACATGCCCAACCCCTCCCCTCCATTACCCTGCCCACTAAGCAGAATCTCCCCCGACCCATTTCTCCCCCCCTCCTCCCCCTCCTCATCCCTCCCCTACCCAGCCCCTCCTCTCCCCCCCCGCCACCCTGCCCAGCTTGTCACCCCCAACTTCCCATCACCTCCTCCTACCCCCCTACCCAGCTCTACCCCTCCCCTCCCACTCCTATGGTTGTCTCCCACCCAATCCCAGCACCTCCCCCTCCTACCTACGCCTCCCCCCTGCCCAGCACCTTCCCCCACCACTCCCCCTGCCCAACCTCTTCCCCCACCAGGCCCCTCCACCCCGCCCTCATATTCCCCCCTCCCCCTCCCCTCCCCTCCAACCTACCCATCCCATTTATATTTATATGTAAAACAAAATGGAAACCATTTATTAGGAATCATAAATATATAGACTAAATTAAAACAACTATAGAAGTAAGTATTGTAACACAGAGTACTGAACTGTTTATAAGTTGTTACCTTTTAATAACAATAACACACTACAATAACTTCTTTTAAATATGAAATATGCATAAGATAATATCAGCAATAACCTCATAGGATTGGTTTTTTTAGTCAAAAAATGAAGTCTAAGATAACCAATCTTCATGTGTTGTGTAATGTAATTCATATAAACCATCCAATGAGCCAATAAAAACATAATTCATAACATTACATAAGCAGGTACCTTGAATATCTGTATGGAGTTCCTTGCATAACACCCCACCCCAATTTGCTATCGAACCTACACACAAGAGTTAAAATTAGAGAATCCTCAAATTAATGGATAAGTGAACATATTTAACTATCAATGATCAAAAAACATATATATAACAAACACCACATTCATATGCATGTTGTCCATCCATATATTTAAGTTAGTAAGGTAATAAGTAGAAACTTAATTTAAAAACATTACATAGGCCCGTCCCCCCTGCCCATCTCCACCCCCCACCAGGAACGTCCCCCCTTCCAACTCCTCCTCCCTCCTTCCCATCACCATCCCCCACCCATGCCCAACCCCTCCCCTCCACCCCCTGCCCAACCACTTGCCTCCCCTCCCCCCTTAGTAGCCTCTTCTTCCACCACATCCCAGCACCTCCCCCTTCCAACTCACCCCACTCCTTCCCAACACCAACCCAACCAGGCCCCTCCTCCCTGCCCAGCCCCTTTCCCACAAACCCCCACCAGGACCCCCCCTCTCTGCCCTTCCCCTTCTCCCACCAGCACTGAAATACATCAAGTGACAGTTGATATGTAATACAAGAAGAATAAAATCACATGACAGAAAATAAATTAGAAGATACAATCACCTGATATCGTATTACCTTTCATATCTACAGAACATATCAGTCATTCTTTTCTGTCTTGTATTTTAATTTATACTTCATTCGGATTTCCATATTTTTTTCCTGACTTGTTCTACCGACACTTTCAGGTGGGAAATTTTGAGATTTCTCAATAACATCTTCATTAAGAAATTCAGTCAGTAGGTTTTTCTGCATATAGAACACAGTTAAAAGTAGCATCAGATGTAGGAGCAATTACAATGTAAGAATAAAATAATGGCTTGTAAAGCAAATTATAAGGCACAAAAAATATATATACCTGAATACAGTATGATACTGCAGAAGATGTTTCAAATATATAGTCATCCTTTTCACTGAGTTGAAATGATTTAACATTTTTATGATCCTATGATAGAACAATAAAACATTATTCTAGTTGCATGTTCTTTACACGCGTGGAAGTAAAAATGATGATAATGGATTATATTCTACCTGACTATGTTCATGCACACTAATTAAATTTTTACAACCACTACTTTGATGATGATTTATATAAATAATAACACAAATAACTATTTTCAATCTATCCATATTAATGAAAATAGGAATATGTAGTATAATATGTAGTACAACCACTAATTCTGTGAAGCTATCATTGAACTTGGTGATGTAGTTTTCATTGTCGGTAATGAATATTACCTTGTATGAGTTTTGTTCTGCTGGATGGTGATGATTTTGAATATTATAATTTTACACTTTAATTGACAGGAGAACCTCTTTTGATTTTAAAACAGTCAATTCAGTAGTAAAACCGTACTCATCATCAGCCTTATTTAAGAAGAAATAGTAAATGTTAGTTTAATTGAAGCCAACATATTTTGTCATAATGATAGTTCATTATCTAGTAGTACCTGAATCAAATAATCTCATGGATCTGGAGCATTTTTTCTTACAAATTGCATTACTTTTTTATCAAATAGGACAACTGATAAGAAGTCTGTGGAATTACTCACAAAGAGCTGCACTCTAAATCTGTTGATTTATAAATATGATTACAAAGGGATTTAAGATAAGTAAAATTAATTACTATTGATATATAAAATAAATAATAAACTGTTAAACAGAAGAAAAAATGAAAACCTGGGAATTGTGAAAGTTACAGATATCTTGCAGTTGTAGCACCAAATTTTGAGATCAACATTATGCACTTTTTTCATGCAAGAATTTCAAGAATTGTAGAACCAACTGTGAGTTGTTTGAATTTTTTTATGGTGATGGAAATCATGCACTTTTTAGGTTTTAAAACATTGATATTAATGTAGATAATGGCATAGTACAGTACTATACTGGTACAACCCGATTTTTAAAGTGCACAAATTAAATTGTAAATTTGTCGTATACTACATACCTGATCAAAATTCTTGACTTCAGAAATGTTTTTTTTTATTTTCCAAATATAGAAATGGTGTAGAGGAAGAATATGGGTTTGTTGGTTCTAGACTTCGATACTCCGATGCCATTATAAACATACATCTAAATATTGAAAAATGCAAGTCAAATTTCAAACATAATATGTACATCTATCATATAATAAACATTGGACAACATATAAAAAAATCACAATTAAATCAAGTATCCAGAGAACCTTTTTTGGAATGATTCAACATCTTCAATATCAGGATTGAAAAGGATTTTCATCGCATTAATGGTAGTTGTAAGTATAAGAGAGTCTGAAAGTAATTTTAAAACAAATTCAGTTGGAGTAGTGGTTTAAAACTTTTTAACGCATTGAATAAACAAAATAGAAATAAGGAATTAGGTTATTAGAGAGCATACTATTCAGTTCCTTAACTCTGACAAGTTTAAATATTAAAATAGTTGAAGAACTGATATTTTCTTCCAAATAAGATGACATCTGGTTAGCATAGTCACCCCATAAACTGCATTTAAGTTGTAACCCTCTGCAGAAAAATATGTACCACATAATGTTAAATATAAAAAATGGGTCAAAGATACTGAAAGGCTGTAATTACTAACCTTTCATCCTGTAAGACAATTTGCATCTTGAAATTGGAATTACCCAATGCTTCAAGAGGATGTGAGCAACGTAAATATCAAATAATTTCTAAAACAGATTAGAAAAAATAAATGGTTTTGTACTGTAAGGTAAAAAAAGTTGAAAGTAATCCATAAAATTATATATTGATCAACATAGATACTTTAGAAACATTCATAAACTGTTAAAGAAATTTCAATAAATGTTTACCTATTAAATGTTGCTATGGAACCCTTCTCTGACTAATGTATTCAAAGGAAGTAAAATCGAAATAGAAATGTGGTAGCGGTGCATCACATGGCTAGACATGCATTGTTGATGTGAAAAGTACTCAACATGCATGTCTAGTTCCTAAGTAGGTACCTTGATTAGTAGCTATCTGCAAGTTATATATGAAATAGCACATCCCTTCAAGCAATATATTTTTGAACTTATATAGAATTTGATGCCTTGTAATAGTAAAATGTATCTTTTCTTTTTGCAGAAATAAATATCTAAGAATTTCAAAAATTGAAAAAAATTATATTGAAGTTGACAAATATGTAGTATAATTGAAATCACAAGGGAAATAAAATAGAATAAAGATAATATGCAGTCTATTTTTATTCTGAATTCACCTATAAATCTCCAAGAATCATATCAATCGTGACAACATCATTGGAGTAACTGGATGATGTGTTGCACCACAAATTCAAAATACGCACTTGTATCTTCAATGTATCATTGGTATCAGGTGTGATATCATTAAAAAGGGAAATTGATCGTGACGTATTCATAAAAGTGTGCTATTTTAATTTCTGTACAAAGAGATCATAATCAGAAACATTGAGTTTCATAAAATAAAACATAAATAAGCTGATCAAAACCAAACATTCACAATTTAACATATAATTTGACATATACCTAACACAATCTATGAAATATTTCTTTGTAGACAATATTTTGCGTTGATTCATGAGTTGTGGGATTATTATCACCAACTAATATTTTCAAACCTAATGGTGATGTGACTCTAGATAGAGCAACATATAATTGACCATGACAAAACACAGGTTTTTGAAGATACAACCCAATAGAAGACAATGATTGTCATCGAATTTTGTTAATAGTCATAGCATAATAAACAACCAAAGGATTTTGTCTTGTTTGTAGTTTGAAAGGCCATAGAAGTCAGAGTGTGTCATATTTAATCTTGGAATGAAAGCAAGATATCCTGGATTACAACCACATAGAATTCTTTCTCCAATGACATGATCACCCAAGTGGGTAACAATCAAGCGAGTCCCATTACATAATCCCACAGACTGATCTACATTTCAAAGCAACATGACAGGAACCCCAATTTTGAGTGTAATTTTATGGGCAACCATCCCGGATACATTAATCCCACTTAACATTTCCGATGTGTAAATGTTTTCCGGCCTATCTATATCAAAACTTGCATCACAAACTAAATCTGAGCTGAAATAATCTTTGCATTTAGAACACGTGAGGGACATCATGTACGCATTTACTTTTTCAACAATATCCCGAGTTGGAGCTAAGATGGAACGGTCTTTAAGATAATTAACATCAGGATGGTTACTAATGAAGTTGGGATAAGTATGTTCAAAAACTTCAGAAATAGGATCTTTAGTCCAAGAAAGAAGATATGCAGCTGGAATTGGAATTGTGGTTTCACCATCATTTGGTTCTATGATGCGACCTTCACTAATATCTAAAGTCCATTTGGAAAATTTAAGAACCTCATATGAAATTGTAGAAGAATTGGAAATCAATCTCATGTTCTTTGTCAGCGTTAGAACACGACAATATTTCCACAAGTATGAAGAAGCTATACTTGAGGAAACTATTTCATTTCTGTTACCACCTGGTATGACAGGTAGTATTTTCCTAAAATCCCCACCCAACACAACAGTTATTCCACCGAATGGAAAGTTTGAAGAATTTTCATTTTTTACCGACATGATATCTTTTAAAGTATGATCAAGAGCTTCAAAACAATGCTTATGAATCATTGGTGCCTCATCCCAAATAAAAAGCTTTGTTAACTGTAGAATATTTGAGACATCACTACCTTGTTGAATATTGCAAACAGAGTTTTCAGAAATAGATATCGGAATTCGAAATTTGGAATGTGTTGTCCTCCCACCAGGTAGCAGTAATGAAGCAATTCCATTGGATGCAACTGCCCGAACAATATTACTTTCTGACCATAGTAAATATGTCAATACTTTCCAAATATAAGTTTTACCTGTGCCTCCATGACCATGTAAGAAAAAGAAACCTCCAACGGATGCAGTTAACGAAGACATAATGGTAGTCATCACCTCATTATGTTCATCAGTAAGCTTACTTTTCAAAGTCAGATACTCATTCTGAAGAGTCTCTCTATCATGATTAATTTCATCATCTACCAATTGATTTCTTTGAGAGAAAATTTTAGAATCTAGAACCGGCATTGGTGGAAAATAATGAAGAGATCTACCATTCATCTGTAGTAGGTTCTCTATTTCAAGCAAATCATACATCTGTTTTTGATGATCTGTGAGTGAAAAATATAAATGGAATCATGAAATATTTTTATTTAATTAGTACAGTGTCTTAATGAAGAAGAAAAACGTACTTAATTGGAACCTATATAGTTCAAATTATATAGATTGATCAATTTGAAAACATATACCTGGAATTTATAGCCTATTTTTTGTGCATAGAGAATGACTTCATCGAGGAGCTCCCATGTTTCATTCCACACAATGTCTGGGTGAGACATATTTTTTGAGAACAAAATGATAGAAAAAAGTCTGCGTATAGACCGGCCTGTAGCCCAAGTTGACACCTCCTTTATTGCTACAATAAATTCTCTGTCATTAGCAAGAAGTCCCAATACAGAACATGCTTCACGAAAAGTAGCATGAATAATGTTGTTCACAGTTTTAATACTGTCAAAATAAGTTGCACCTTTGATATTTGTGAGCATTAATCATAGGTAATATAGCTCTCCAGTTGTCGGTGGCACATAATAATGTCTACCAATATTGAACCCCTTCTTTCTTGGACACCATATTTTTTCACATTGGTGGAATACAAATCTAGTTGGAAATTCTGTAAATGTGAGGCATCTTTCTTCCTGGTAATCAACATTAGCTTCAAACCATGCCATAAGCATTGATTGACAAATGTTACCCTTATGAAACACATCCTCAATATGATCAGTGTCAGTGTACGTAACACTATTTTGGCATGGTAAATGAAAATGTAATCTTTCAACCGGAGGATATCTATAGTGGATATCATAGGAAAATATCCTCCAAGAGGCCTCAAAAGGAGAAATGTATCGGTAATCATAATACATATTAATCTCATCGACATTATTTCCTGACAGTGCTGTAGTGTTGGTTTCATACAAAGTTGTTGTTACACAATCATTACCTTTGATAATATACTTGAACAGATATTTGATGGAAGTAGATTGATTAAAAACTTCAATATTCAGATGAGTTTGATACTTCATTAGAAAGAAAGGATTATATTGTACAACAAACCAATTATCCAATGGGATAAAATTTTTCATGATTATCTTTCCATCATTTCTTCGTTGGTATAGAACATACCCATCATCATCAACTGTTGTACTTTCAAAAAAAAATTTGGGAAAAATTTAGTACATTTTCCATTTTTCATACAAGGTGATCTACGATTTGCATCACCTCAAGGTCCATGCATCATAAAATTCTTAACAGCCTCACGATGTTTTGGGAAATCACCTTTATTTGGAAATTCAGCAGAAACACATTTGTCAATGCTGGCATGAGTGCCTATTTTTCTCCCTCTACATAAAAATAGTAAAATGTGTATATGAGGCAGTCTATGTTTCTAAAATTCCACTATACAAACAACTACACAGAAAGTAATGATATAAATGACACAGTTCAACAACAGATTCATTAAATAAGATAAAGTATGTCTCATAAAATAATTTGTATTACAGTAGGTACCTTCACGTGACTTTCCAAAGAAATATCTGTCTCATAAATCTTTCATTAACTGGTAAACCTTAATATTGAAAATTCTGGATACAATGTGCGGATAGTATGAAGGGAAAAGATTGTTACATGATACACATAAAATTATTTCAGGCCAAACTGGATTGCATGTAAACATTAAAAAAAAATATGGATATCCTACCCAATTGTAGATTGACATTGCATCTTGGTAATTTTTAATCATATACCTGGGACCACCAGTAAATGTAGATGGTAAAATGATTCGCTTCCCACATGGATACCCATCGTGGTCACCTCAAAGAAAATCATCTTGCAACCCATTGTACAACTCAACCCTCAAACGTTTTTGATTGAAGTGAATGAAGGATAGTCTCTGAGACTCTATCATTGTATAAGAATCAACAATAAATTGTTGCAACAGTCTTCTTGAATGTTGTAATATTGACGTATCACTCGAATGACACTACAATTGATAGGAGAAGTATTCACACATTGTTACTTTTTGAACCTTTCTACATGTACTCATAGATGTAGAGTGATGCAAAATGTGGTAAACATATCCATCTTGACCATTTGTGAAAATAAGTGGATATTGTAATGGATGGTACAAGGGATGATTCTCATCAATCCGCTACAAATCACCACTTATTCTTTGAATGATAATATCTCTTTCATAGTTGAGATCTTCAATGTCACCGACAATAAGCATCACAATCTCAGAAGTAGTAGTCAAGTTGTATGTCATTGCATCTGTTTGTATTCTCTTAAGAAGGAGCAAATTTAAGTTTGCATTTTCTTGACAATCAAGAACATCCTTTCCACTTCTGAAATGAAGAGATAAAACATTTGTTTCAGGAATCATATTTTGTAAGTTGACAACAATATTATAATCGACCACTGTGTTTTAATTTTCTCCATCATAACTACAGAGTGAATTAAATTAAGAATGAAGTGAAAATATGACTGTCCCGTAATGTGTAAACCTACATGTTAAATATTACCTGACGTTCAGAATCCGGTTTTGAGACTCATTCACAATATCATAAACATATAGCTAGGAAAACCTAAGTGGTTGTCCCTCATGAGGACACAGACTACCTATGCGATGGTATTTTTGTCCATTCAATCTGAATATAATTGGATCTCTTCCATTATTGAATGATCTGTCAACCTTACCGCCCATTGACATGAATAAAAACATATAATTGTAAATATGCATATATTCCTGGAATGCTCTTGCCTCCACAGAGTTTTGATTGAAGACTAATGTTCAAAGGTATGGAGGACAGGACGATAGTAATTACAAAGAGACTTTACGAAACGTGCAACATATACCAAATCATGGGTTTTCTTTGGTGCTACATTTTATATTTCTCTCATCAAACCAAAAGATAGAACCACAGTATTGGAAAACATTAGAGGGATATCCACTATTCAAATATTCTACAGGTGAGTAATGGTTAAATGAATGGTGTTAATAAACTTGGCATTATAAATTACATAAAACTGTGATGACTTGAATAACATTCTAGAAAAAGGTAAAAAGAATACAATGACCTGTATTTTCCGCAAGGTGAAGTAGTTGAATTATTTTTGCACCAGTATTTTTATTTAGTTTGTAAGGAAATGAATATGAAATACCTATAAAGTAACAAATGATTATGTAGTAGGTCAAACCTAAATAGTCTTTTCGATGAGTAATTCTAACATTGATTTCACCAGTTGTTACATCTCTTTCTGAAATGACATGACTCAATGTAGATGACACATATTTTCAAGTGTAAATTATGCATTCAAATTACATTGAAATACCGAAATAATGGAGATATATATCTATGGATACAAAATAAGAATACAACATAATTAGAATATACATCACACATGTGCCGGGAAAATAAGCTTCATTACCAGTAGTTGTAGAAGTAAAACAATATCTATTTTAAACATAGTATTCAACAAATTACACTATGTGATAATTCAAAATAATTTGAAGGTATGATCTGTGCTTACTCTGATAATGAGTCACGTGAAGGTTAAGTGGGAATATTTAACTCAGTTGTTACACCTAGAAAAAGTAATGCAAATTTAGTTTAAATGTTAAATACATATGAGATAAAATGTGTGTTTCTTCAGAACTATACGATGACATAGTACTTACCAGAGGGGTCATAATTTTCTTGATTAGTTGCTGATATATGTTTTCGCTTGCTACCGGGAGTAGATCTTGTTAATTAATATCCACAAACATGATGAGCTTTCAATGAAATGTAATAGTTGACAAACTATACAATGTAATGACATAGTAAAATAAATATATATAATCACTGTTCTTTGACAGTGTAATATAACTCACCATTCTAAGGTAAAGGTGAAAATGATATGCATGATCCTCCTTTGGTGACTAGACAATACATGAACACAGTTGTAATGATTAGATCTAATTTAAGATTGAAACTCTTGGATACTTATAGTTAATACTGTTACTACAACCTTTTCTAATTATTGTTCTAACAGTAATTGGCGTAGAGGATCCCAAATCTAGAGCCACTTTCAATTGAAATGCAGAATGAGTAAAGTATATTGCATTATTTACAATAAATATATTGACTGTATCTGAAAATGTTGGTAAAATGAAAACATACTTACCATTGGTAGGTATAGGTGAAAGTGGTATGCGTGCTCCTCTGATCAAGTCAGAATTCAGTTACAATGAATCAAATGTTGCAGTAGAACATAGTTGATGGTACTCCATGGGTGATTTTCCTATGAAGTTAGGAACCTATAATTCATTAAGTAAGTTTATGGAATTTTTTCAAGGAAATACAATATTGTTATACCAATTTGTCGTTCTCTTATACAAAGTCTCCTTTGAAACCTTGCATCTCTCGATGATGACGGTGTCTGCATCTTTGTTTTGTTGTCTTTATGTTGAATTGTAAAGTTTTAGAATGCAAACAAAAGATGTTTATGGGTATGTAGATTAAATTTATAATATACTGATAAGACAATTGACGGAGAATGCATGTTTTAATTATAGTGATCAACACTTATACTGTGATTGTGATGAACCACACTTATACCAACATCAAATAAACATATAAAGATTACAGAGAAAATATAAATTCAAATATTCAATTTGAATGTCACATAATGCAGTAAAAGGTACCCATAGATAAGCAGTGTATAGTTATTTCACTGATCAACTATTATACCTAAGTTATAGTAACATCAAAGAAATAGAAACATCAAAGTAACATATATAAATTAGACAGATGCAAGAGTGGGATTGAAATATGGTAGAATGGAAGAATCTGTATAGTTAAGCAGTAAAAGGTACCCATAGATAAGCAGTGTATAGTTATTTTACGCATACATGGATTTCAGTTGCATACTGATGTGCGAAATTAGACCAAATAGAGGCAAAATAAATTACTGGAATATTTCATTCGAACATCATATGGTAGAATGGAGGAATATGTGCATATATTCATCGATGGGAGCTCGCACCAAGAGAAACAAAACCTGGACAATGCGATACCGACGGCCCAGGGAAGAGGATGAGTAATGTTAGGTTGATCTTCATCGAAGCCACCCAGTAGGAAGAAACCATTGTATGGAGGTAAGAGTAGACATGTCGCCGGTCACCGAATGGCGTCACGGGAGATGCGACTGAAAATGGAAGACTGTGTCGTAGATATATGACAAAGCAGCCCGGTAGCTCGAAACCCTAAATCGAATTTCCAGAGGGTAGAGCATGCGGCTGGGAATACCAACTGCCGTCGATGGAGGTGTGAACATAGAGCGGTGGAATGTGGAAGGTAGATAGAATATCGAAGGACGCCGATAGTCGCGAAACCCTAATTCAGAGGGAGCAGGGGAGAGCGTGTGAGGGGGGGGGGGAGCCGAAGGTGTCGCGGGATAGAGGATGGAATAGTTGGGGGGAATTAAAATGGAGGGGTACGTGGAAGATGGAGAGTGTGACATGTAGGGTAGGAAGAATCCTAGTTTAGTATAGATAATAGTTGTTATGTTTATTTTTATTTATCTTTTTATAAAAGAATATACACAACATTTATAAGGGATGAGTCCAGAAGTGTGGGCTTGCGTCATTATATGGTCACTCCATTTTAGGTCCACTACCTTTAAAATAATTTTAGGGATAGGGTACTACCTCCCCCGAACCACTTCCATCGACTCCCCCTTACTCACTATGTTGGGAGAAGTCTTACTCAATTTATCAACTTGAAGAACGCTTCAATAGATTGGGAATTTAAGCCTTTGTCCCTAATTAAAATGTGACTTTGATTGCACCATAGTCCTGAATTAATGCGCTTGGAATAACTATTCACTAAAACTAGATGATCAACACTACATTTCATAAAGCTACTAGCCTTCACAAAACCCCCTTCTCATTTCAAAGATACTTTAGCCTTCATGAACCCACTACCTTTCACAAATCTCCCAACCCTCATAAAGCTCCCAACTTTCACAGAACTCCAAACACTCATGAACCTCCCAGTCTCCTCCAAACCCCATTTTATAAAATTTCTTAAGGTTAATCAGTTCTTAAGCATTCTTTTAATAAATCCCATTTTCATGAAGATTTAATAATTCATAAATAATTCCGTTTATGAAAGGACCTTATTGAAATTAGATAGTTTCATCCTTTTATAAATTCTCTCAGTGTGTTCAACAGATGAGTAGCCGCATATTTATAGAACACCTCCTTCAAAAATATCTTGAGCTTATAAAAATTTTTCAAGAACCAAAAAATTTATGTTCATAAAGCTCCTTCTATTTGTAAATATCTAGTGAAATTATTCCATTCACGAAGCTTTTTGTAGTCATGTAGATTACTGTCATCCCATCGCAACTCTTCTATTCTTGTAAATCCTATTTTGTGAAACTTTAAACCTTTTCACCACCAAATTCCTTTGCAAAGCTTCACATATTTACAGTTATGAAACCTATGACATTACCATATAATTTAACATACAGTTTTGTAAATCCATATTTCACGAAGCATATCCTTCCTCCAAATTTTGTACTAAAAAAAATTGGCAAACACTGGGAAATTATGCCACTTTCAATAATTAAGCCTCATGCACTGTAAGATCATTTTCCTTTCGAACTCCCTGATCAACCCAAACATGGATTGATAATAGACATAAAAAAATCAATTTTTTTCTATGAATAACCTTGGTTCCAACATTAACTAATGCATTGGAGAGTGATATATGATCCCACTTATCATAATCCATACATATTTTTTTCATACGATATCAATCATTCAACATATCATGAAAATAAATGGGAAGACAATGGGTTCCATAAAATTTTCAAATGGAATCACATAAGAAAATCATTAATAATTCCATCAATAATCATAACATGAAAAACCCATATAAAAAAATGGGAATCCAAAGATATTCAAAAACATTCTAGGTAAATACCATTTAATAAAGATAATAAAGCATATGATATTTACACAGTATAGATAAAGGGTATACTATTAAGTAAATAATTTCCCTAATAAATCAATTCTTAAAATTTAGGTGAACACCCTTAACTAAAAGGAAGGAAATATAGAGTGTTCATAGAGTAAATTCATTAGAAGAAAAACCATATATATATATATAGTGGATGATTTGGAAAGACAAAAGGAGTAATAAATTTTCATGAGTTTAATCCCCAATAATAGTACAAGTGAATTTAGAGGGTAATTTATAAAACAAAATTTCCAAATAAATAAAACCCTTTGTGATAAAGATTAAAATATAACCAAAACCTTAAAAGAGTTTTTATAATTTTTTTTAACATTGTAATAAAATAAAAAGTTAGGGGTCAATTTCAAAAGATATTATTTTGAAAAGTTGATGCGAAAACATTTGAAAAAATTTACATTAAAAATAACCCTCAATAATGGATCCTTAAAAAAATACATAAATGTTATCTAGAGGAAATTTGGTGTGAAATATAAATAAAATGATCATGGAAGGAAAACCATTCTAATATTTTAAAATAAATTTGTTGAAAACTACATTTAAAAAAGGTATAACAAAACTTCATTTTGAAAGGTGGAAAAGGTAACTCTGAAGGTCACATTAGATAACAAATAATTTTGTTTCCAAATATAATGGGGAACATTGGAATGGAAGGAAAATATGGAAAAGGATGGGAAAAAGTCATTAAAGAGGATGATATTTATTCTTAACAATGATATAATTTTTGGGAAATAAGTTCATCAAGTTAAAAGATTTGAATTAAAAAATAACTTCCCCACAGATATAAATAGATGGTACCCTGAAAAAAAATCTTAGGATGTAATAAACCAATCTTGTAAGAAAGAAGTTTAAGAATAATCATTTTAACTCAATGAAGGGAGTTGATTTAACAAAAAACCCCGTACAATAATTCTAATTTAGGAATCAAAATAACACAATAGATATACCATGAAATATATATTAAAATTTCATGAAATTAGAGATATTAATTATGACTAATGTAAATAATGAAAAAAATAAACCATATAAAAAATAATTATGTGTAATATCAAACATGTCTCGTAGAGTTGAAAATAAAGACAAATAGCACTTAAAATGTCACAATCTTTTGAATTGAAAATATATAGAAGTTAGAACATGAGATGGATTTTTAAATACCATATATTTTATGAAAATTAATAAAATAAATATATCCATGTAAAATACATACACCATAAAAAATAAATAAGTGGTGAATACAAATTATATCTCGATGAAGAAAAATTGAGATAAAAAACCCTTACCTTATATCTTGATTCATTTTTTCACACACCTAACAACCTGAAGAATAAAATTAATTTTCTTAAAAACTTACTTAATAAACTTTTACATATATATTTCATTTTATAAGGTATATTTATAATCATTTTTACTTTAAATTTTAAATAATTTTTTCATATGTTGTCTACTTGAGGTGGTTCAGTCAATTTCTATAAAACTTTATAGGTAAATTGACTATGATAAAAAGTGATGTAAAATATATTCATAATCTCCATAATTATATAGGTTTATGTCTTTTATTATTTATTTTTCAAAAAATTTATACAGTTTCATTCTTCTTCTCAAAATGGACTCAAATTAAGATAGGTAACATGGCATGTTCAATAAAGGCGATTAAGTTTACTTTGACCATTTATTGTTAAGTTCACTTTCATAATATAAATTATTATCTTTAATTAATATTAATAGTTTCATAAATTTAATTTTTATACATAAAATAAATTTTTAAAGTTATTCAGGTTGGGTGGTAATGGGAAAATAGAACACACTATTCTTGGAGGTGATAATCCACACATACACATGACAACATCTTACTTTTTAGAATGTTTTTAAAGGAATGTAGAGAAGTGATATTAAATTAGTATGATAAAATTTCATAATATTTATAATACTAATTTTATCAAACATTTTTTTTATTATAATGGATTTGATGGGGTAGAGGAAGAAAAGAATTAAGCAAGATCAGTTCAGAGCATTACCTCTATCTTTGGATATTCTCCCTTAGGTAACACCTTAAGGTTCCTTTGAAAGGTATTATGGCAATAAAAATGTTTCTAAGATTTCAATAGAGGGTTTATGAGAGTCTAGGGAATATTTTTAGAAGATTTAATTATTTTTAATGAGTGGATTAATGCAGTGGAATCAATCTCCTTTTATAAGTAGGGAAAATTACACTTTTGTAAATACCCATTACTTTTTCCATGATGGCGTGACACTATTCAAGAGTAAATTACTCAAAAGTGATAGATAATAAATTGTGTAGTGATATAAGGTTAATAAATCATATAAAATTCATTTTTACACATGTTTTAACCATGTTTCTTGTCTTTTACCATTATATTTTAACATTTTACCAATTTGGTTCTTACATCAGTAACTAGTTTCTACCCATGTAATTTATATTTTATTAAAAATATAAGGTAAACCATCCTAAACTATTTTTTGTTATAAACATAAATTTACTCTCTATATAATCTAATTTAATTTATAAATAATATACAATTAAAATTAAAACATTTGATTTTTTTAGAAAAATGTGTTTTTCATTAAGAGTTATCAATATTATTTAGTATTTACTACCAATTGAATGATTTTTAATATATTTAAATATATGTTTAAAAATTAGAATAGATAATTCTTTATAAAATATTAATTTATTTTATTAGATATAAATGACACAATATTAATAAAATAATTATTTGAAAATGGCATGGTTTTACTATTATCTTAGTAATTAACATTAATGCTAATAATCTTATTTTTTATTCCTAAATAAAAAATTAAAATTTTTAATGTAGAGACCCGAAGCTTGACGTACATGGAAATTACATTACTTTTGCGTAATACTTAATATATAACAAAAACAGACACCAAAGGACTGTAATAGTTTAGTGTCTTTGGAAACTGGGAACATAATCTTCTAATCTTGGTGAAAGATCTTCAACATCTCCCATAAAGATCATCCCCTTTTTTTCTTACCTAAAACCTTTATTTATATCCTGGGGAAAATAAAACATAAAAGGGGTGCGCTAAAATGCCCAATAAGGGTAAACATAGAGAACATAAAACAATCCATAAACATTTGAATGCAAAAACTTGAACATAAAATCTAAACATCAAAATCTTGAGCAAAGACATGAATCTTGGAAGTACGTAAGGCATATATCATAAGGGGACATCAATCATGATAAAATAGCATGGGAATAAAACATGTAATTTTGGCAACCATTCAGCACATGTCATGATTTCCATAGTATCCAAGGCATTGCTGCCAAGACTATCTTAGTGTACAAAGTCCCTTTCTGAATCGAGTTCACTCCTTGTTTCAGTCCTGTAACACTGAACCAGATTAACTTACCGTTCCAGCCATGTCTATCTCATGAGATATAAATCTTTACCCAATGAATTTGAGGGATATATATGTCCCACCCATCTCATAATTAAATCATTCTTACTTGTGCCACAAAATAAACATACATCATTCATAATAACCCAATAAATAAAATGGGTTTCATAAATATCATCCCATCATCACATAATCCAAATAAAAGAAATGGATATCATTTCATAATAAGAAAAGTGAAACCATCTAAATCATAGAGACATTAAACTTGAAACATACACATATTAAATAATGTCATCTTAGATGAAAATTGGTTTTGATAAAACACTTGAAATGAATTCTTGAGGAAAATACCCTTTCTTCTTCAAAAACATTCTCTTTTCACAAAATGTTATGCAATTTTAAAAGAAAATGATTTTGTTGAAAATATTCATGAAATATTTTGGAGGAATATTCATGAAAATAAGGCTTTATAAAACCATAAAAATCCGTTCACTCCATATAATTTAAAAATAACATTCTCCTCGTACTTTTTTTTCCGGAAAAGTAAAAAAGTAGCTCGTATGGTAAACAAAAGAAAGAATCATTCCATACAATGTGGTAAAAGTAAGAAAAGGGTAAAAATGTATTAAACACACATGGAAGGAAGGTAAAAATTTTATGAAAACATTTTGAGAGCATATAGACATTGGTAATAAACATAACCCCCAGTAAATACTTACGTATAAGCAATCTCGGATAAAAATTAGATTTGAAAAATTATCCCTTACCTTAGGTCCGATATGCTTAGTACATTTCTGAACCTTTTGTATAATGATTTAAATAATGTAATTGACTTATTACAGAATCATATTCATTGTTATTATATCATATATGGTTCACTTATGACTTTATATTACCTGTTCTTTTGTAAATTTCTTGTCAAAGCAGCGTTTTGGGTAAAATGTTTTATTTATCGTACGTGTTTGGACTTGTTGTTCTTGATATTATTACTATTTATATCATGATTTAATTATTTCAAGAATTTAAATCATGATATATATATATCATATATTAAATACACATAAATATATATAATATATAGATAAATGAAATGAAATACACCGTTCATGGAGATGGTAGGCCGTACGTACGCATGAACGCTGTTTTCGTTTCCTTATTGAATGAAATTAAGTAGATGACATACATATATATACACATAAATCCATTATCATAATTATTTCATATATTTCATGATTACTTATTATATATACTTTATAATCATTCATGAATGGTTAACATGGAGAATGAATCTCATCGCGTCGTGGAGACGGTAGTCCGTACGTACGTATGAGTGATGATATCATTCCCATGATTGTGGAATTGCATTGAAGTGTATGTATAATATTTAAGAATCAATATCACTTTGAAATAATCATATATAGTTATTTATTTACACCATTATACCCATCCAATTAAGGTGGTGGTCGAAAACAGATTACACCACGACGTGGAGACGGTATTCCGTACGTACGCACGCGCGGTGATTTCATTTTCCGTAGGATGGATAGATAGTGAAATAGGTTTGTTTCATACTTATAATAACATATCAGTATATTAGTGATACTGATTTTATTACTTTATAATGAAACAAATAAATAAGAATAAATAGAAGAATAAATAAAGTTGAAAGAATCGGTAACGAATATTACCTCTTCTTTCGACACGCCTTTTTGAAACCTCCTCTTAGGGCACTAAGATTGGTCTTTGAAGAAGACCAGAACCTCTAGGATGTTTCTAGGTAAGTGGAGAAGAGAAATTGTCAGGGTTTGAATGATATTGAAGGCTCAAAGTGGTGTGAGTAAAAGAGGGAGGAAGTGCCCTTTTATAAGGGAGGAGAGGGGCACCTTTGGAATAACTAAAAATATTATTTTATTATAAAGTCATATTCGGTTTTTAATAGCTCCAAATTGAGTTATTTCGAAGATAAGGTGGGTATGGGTCGAAATAATCTCATCCAATAGAATTTAGACAAGTTTATGTTTCTATTTTAACCTTATCACTTAGACTTAACTTTCAGTTAAATAATTTTTCTTTTACCGTGTCTTCTTGTTTTCTTACACTATAAGGTTAATAAACTTACTATAACAAGACAAACTAACCCCGAGATGTTTATTATTAATATATATAACATTATATAAGTCATTTTTCTGAACATTATATTTTTAGGAATAAAATAACAATTAATAATATAATATTTTTTTTGAAAACTATTTTAGGTCAATTTTGACACTATTTGGTAATTGATTTTTGTGAAAATCATAACAGAATGATTAGTTCTAAAAAAGTTAACTAAATAAATACTAACATGTCATATTAACCTATAAAATTAACTAAATTCATAAAAAGTCTCAAATTACATTTATTTGGGTATTTATAACATCAATTATGTCAACATTTCATTAATAAGATAATTACTGCATCATCATTGTGTCATAAATAAATTAAATTATTTAATGTCTAAAAATTATAAATAAAACACCATTATGTAGGAAATATTTTTATATTTCTAATGAATAATTATAGTTGAATTTATCTTATGTATAACCCTATATTAAAAATGATTTAGTTATTAAAATTTGATTTTAACTATTTTAACCCTTCTTTAAATAAATTAATAATAAATGTCCTAATCTAATCCAAGTGGGCCTAAATGGTCATATTTTATTCCTAAGGTTGTTTTTGGTCGAATTACACTTATCAAACAGAATTAGGACATGTTTTAGGGTAATAATAATATCATCTTTACCCTTAATTACCTTATTTACTTTTAACCGCGGTAAAAAAAAGTAAAAAGTTACTATTAACCAAAAATTATTTTCATCTCATTGAACCACATTTTAGTCCTTAATATTAACTGTGTCTCTCGGATTTTCTAAATTCCACTCACAGAAGTAGTAAAATTATGTTTTATGTGAATTTACAAATTCTCCTAGGAGGTGGGTAAAAGACGGTGAAAAGTTCAATAAATTTTTTATATATCTAAAATTATTATAAAATGACTCCAATGACTTAAATTGAACTTATATAGGTATTATGTATCAATTTTTACCTAAAATAAATTTAAATAAAATAAATAATTATTTAAATAAAAAGTCAGTTTTTGAATAGTAACCCAGTGTTTTCACTATTCATCAAAAATTGAAAGTTTTCAGAAAAATACCAAAAATTCACCCTAGGATAATTTTGATATTCCGAATCCAAAACTGAAGTCCATTTTGAAGGATAAAATTTATAAAATTCCAAAAAGTAGGTATTACTATTCATAACGGCTAGTTCAGAGTAATATTATAATAATATCTCGTTTAGTGAAACTCAGTATTGCGTACTACACATGCTATCGGAGAAGGTCCTGATTGCGTGTAATTCAAGCCAAGTCAGGGATGCGTGTAGTGCAAACTCCTTTTGGTGTAGTGTACAACACAAGACATCAATGAATTTAAAAAGAATATTTTTCATAAAATCTCGGGGTGTTACATTCTACCCCCCTTAAAATGAATTTCGCCCTCGAAATTCGTCGGGGTTATAAATTGTTTACTACTCGAAAGTTTCTTTAATAGAAACCAACATCGTAAAAAGGAATACCAAAACTTGGAGTTAAAAACTAATGTATGAAACGTAACGGTTACCCAAATTAACTAATCCCTGGGTTTCCACATAGGAGAACATAGGTGAAAATATGGATATGGAAGAGAAATCTAACCATCATGTTCTAATGGAGAGTGGTAGAGAACATGGCTATAAAAAATCCATCAATCACCAATCCATAAACCTGTGATGATCTAAGGTACCATCTGATTCATCAGATATAAGATCACTAGGACAACATTTTTGGTTTTCAATATCATTTCCCTAAAGTTGAAAATTTTGAATTAGAAGAAATACTTGCTTGATTTTGGTACAATCTCACTGTTGTTCATGCTTTGAATAATTTCCACTTCATTTCTTAAAGAAATGAAGTTGAATTTTTTTTTCATGAAGTGTTAATAGATCATGTGATAGAATGATGGGTCATTCCATCTGTTTCAAACAAAAGGTTAGAAAAATTTATCAAATATACATAAGTCCATCTATGGAGAGGTAAATCGTATACGATTCCAAAAATGAAATTATACTTTATATATCATACTGCGTAATAAAATAAAACTAGTTTCTACTAATCAGGGACATTCTGTAGGCCAGTGGTATGCGATAAAGGCCAGTCGCTCTTCGTTTGTGGCTTTGATTCCCACAGCCTTGTCCAACGCGATGGATTGTCGCCCGTTCTGTGGGTTGTCTATTTTTTTTAAAAATAAAATACTAACTTATGTCCAACATAATCCATTCCAATCTTTAGGCTTATCCATAATATTGCAGTCCATTATCATATTATAGTGAAAACGATTACCAGATATTTCATATAACAAGCATGTTAATACCATCGTTGATCCCCATATATCATAAGATATGTCTTGTTGGTCACATTAGAAACATTCAAAGGCCCTAATCATGTATTCTCTTGAAAAATGAATACCCATTGAATCTTAGTGAAAACATGAGTGCTGTCAAAAGTTAACTCTTTCCACATACCAAAATCCCAAAATTTCTATATACTCAAACCATAATATAACTATTTCCTTATATCAGTCATGAGCTCACGAATACTGTCAAACATTTCATTTTCTCTTTATCACTTCATTATGCGCATATCATCTTCTTTCCAAAAATATCTCAATCACTTTCCATGGTTACCGGTACCATAAAATTATTGAAAACCACAATAGACCAATACATAAATATTCCAATATTCCACGATACTATATACAACATTATTTTGGAATCCCATTACATAAACACTTAATCATTCCACCACATAGTTGTCATATTCAACATCACCAATATTGATCACATGTGACTTCCCTTTGTCCTTTGCCTTAAGTGGTTTCTCATGTCGATCATCATTAACCCTTGGATTAGGGTATTGATTAGCATAATGCCCCATTTCATTGAACTTGAAGCATTGAAGTGTTGGTGGTGTGTTCTCTGTAGTATTTTCTTTATTCAAATCATTAGCAACCCTTTTTCCATTAATTTGACACTTAGCTACTCGATGACCTTCTTTTCCACACTTAAAACATTTTCTAGTACCTTTAAGATAATCTCCACCATGCTTCTTTCCAGACTTTGAGCATAAGGAAACATTCATCTTCTTTTCACCATTATTCTGAGATTTCTCCTTGAACTCCATCTTTCGTTTCTTATCATAACCATGAGATGGATATGTAACACCAACTTCCATTTCTACCTTGATAGCACAACGCACAATTTATTCATAGCTACTGAAGTCTCTTATAGCTAATTCCCTTTGAAGATTTGGTTTTAAGCCACTGAAGAATCGATAAACTTTACTTTCTGGTTGGATGATAATGCCAGATACATACCTTGTAAGGCTTGTAAAATTCTCTAAGTATATACTAATAGATTCATCATCCTTTTTCTTTAGTTCAAGAAATTCCTTCTCCATCTTTGTTTGAAGAATACGAGGGAAGTACTTATTGAAAAATAAGTTCGTGAACTCATCCCATTCCATGGACTCAATTTCATCTCTTGGCCTCGTATTCTTGATAAGATTCCACCATTGATCAGCTTCACCATCCAAATGATATACTACTAAGATGACTTTATCATGTTCAGAACATTGAAGAACTGAAAATATCTTTTCAGTGGTACTGATCCATTGTTCAGCAACAAGTGGATCAGAAGACCCACTGAAAGAAGGTGGACGTTGCCTCATGAAGGACTCAATAGAATATTGTTCCCTTCTCTACTCATTTGGAAGTCCAGAATGATTCATATCTTGTGTAAGTATATAAATAAGATTTTGCACTCTATCTCCTATAACATTTGTTTGTTCAGGAGGACAATCATTGCATTGTACATTACATTGATCAACACGGTTCCTTCGAGTTCTAGCCATAGTTTAAAACCCAAAAAGAATAGTGTGAGAGGCAAAAATCATGCTAGGGAAAACAATATAATAAAGGGGGAGTACCTTCAATATCTAACATGTTTGGTTTAACTCTAAGATCGTTACTGTAATTCTAGGACTATAACCTATACTTATACTTAACCTTAGGGACATCCCTAGACATACCTTAGAAATATCTCTAGGGATCTCACTAAAGTTCTCGCATCCTAGTTTCCAAAGGTTGAATAAACCTTTCATCTGATACCAACTATAGAGACTCGAAGCTTGATGTACATGAACATTACATTACTTTTGAGGAATACTTAATACATAACAAAAACAGACACCAAAGGACTGTAATAGTTTAGTGTCTTTGGAAACTGGGAACATAATCTTCTAATCTTGGTGAAAGATCTTCAACATCTCCCATAAAGATCTTCCCCTTTTTTTTCTTACCTAAAACCTTTCTTTATATCCTGAGGAAAATAAAACATAAAAGGGGTGAGCTCAAATGCCCAGTAAGGGTAAACATAGAGAACATAAAACAATCCATAAACATTTGAATGCAAAAACTTGAACATAAAATCTAAACATCAAAATCTTGAGCAAAGACATGAATCTTGGAAGTACGTAAGGCATATATCATAAAGGAACATCAATCATGATAAAATAGCATAGGAATAAAACATGTAATTGTGCCAACCATTCATCACATTTCAGGATTTCCATAGTAGCCAAGGCATTGCTTCCAAGACCATCTTAGTGGACAAAGTCCCTTTCTGAATCGAGTTCACTCCTCGTTTCAGTGCTGTAACACTGAACTAGATTAACTTACTGTTCTAGCCATGTCTATCTCATGAGATATAAATATTTACCCAATGATTTGGAGGGAGATATAGGTCCCACCCATCTCAAAATGAAATCATTCTTACTTGTGCCACGAAATAAACATACATCATTCATAATAACCCAATAAATAAAATGTTTTTCATAAACATCATCCCATAATCCCATAATCCATATAAAATAAATGGATATCATTTCATAATAAGAAAAGTGAAACCATGTAAATCATAGAGACATTAAACTTGAAACATACACATATGAAATAATGTCATCTTATATGAAAAATGGTTTTGATAAAACACTTGAAATGAATTCTTGAGGAAAATATCATTTCTTCTTCAAAATCATTCTCTTTTCACAAAATGTTATGCAATTTTAAAAGAAAATTATTTTGTTGAAAATAGTCCTAAAATATTTTGGAGGAAGCTTCATGAAAATAAGGCTTTATAAAACCGTAAAAATCCGTTCACGCCGTATAAGTTAAAAATAATATTCTCCTCGTACTTTTTTTCCGGAAAAGTCAAAAAATACCTCGTATGGTAAACAAAAGAAAGATTCCTTCCATACAATGTGGTAAAAGTAAGAAAAGGGTAAAAATGTATTAAACATACATGGAAGGAAGTTAAAAATTTTATGAAAACATTTTGAGAGCATATGGACATGGGTAATAAACATAACCCCCAGTAAATACTTACGTATAAGCAATCTCGGATAAAAATGAGATTTGCAAAATTATCCCTTACCTTAGGTCCGATATGATTCGTACGTTTCCGAACCTCCTGTATAATGATTTAAATAATGTCATTGACTTATTACATAATCATATTCATTTTTATGATATCATATATGGTTGACTTATGGCTTTATATTACCCGTTCTTTTGTAAATTTCATGTCAATGCAGCGTTTTGGGTAAAACGTTTTATTTATCGTACGTGTTTGGACTTGTTGTTCTTGATATTATTTCTACTTATATCATGATTTAATTACTTAGAGAATGTAAATAATGATATATATATCATATATTCAGTATACATAAATATATATAATATATAGACAAATGAAATGAAATACACCGTTCATGGAGACGGTAGGCCGTACGTACGCATGAATGTTGTTTTCATTTCCTTATTGAATGAAATTAAGTAGATGACATACATATATATACACACATAAATCCAGTATCATTATTATTTCATATATTTCATGATTACTTATTACATATACTTTATAATCATTCATGAATGGTTAACAAGGATAATGAATCTCATCGCGTCGTGGAGATGGTAGTCCGTATGTACGCACGAGTGATGATATCATTCCCATGATCGTGGAATTGCATTGAAGTGTATGTATAATATTTCAGAATCAATATAACTTTGAAATAATCATATATAGTTATTTATTTACACCATTATACCCATCCAAGTAATGTGGTGGTTGAAAACAGATTACACCACGGCGCGGAGACGGTATTCTATACGTACGCACGCGCGGTGATTTCATTTTCTGTAGGATGGATAGACGGTGAAATAGGGTTGTTTTATACTTATAATAACATGTCAGTATATTAGTGATACTGATGTTATTACTTCATAATGAAACAACTAAAGAATAAGATGTAGAAGAAGAAATAAAGTTGAAAGAATCGGTAACAGATATTACCTCTTCTTTCGACACGCCTTTTTGAAACCTCCTCTTAGGGCACTAATATTGGTCTTTTAAGAAGACCAGAACCTCTAGTATGTTTCTAGGGAAGTGGAGAAGAGAAATTTTCCGGGTTTGGCTGAGCTTGAAGGCTCAATGTGGTGTGAGGAAGAGAGGGAGGAAGTTCCCTTTTATAAGGGAGGAGAGGGGCACCTTTGGAATAACGAAAAATGTTATTTTATTATAAAGTCATATTCGGTTTTTAATAATTCCAAATTGAGTTATTTAGAATATAAGGTGGGTATATGTCTAAATCCTCTCATACAATAGAATTTATACAAGTTTAGGTTTCAATTTTAACCTTATCATTTAGATTTAACTTTAAGTTAAATAATTTTTCTTTTACCGTGTCTTCTTGTTTTCTTACACTATAAGTTTAATAAACTTACTATAAGAATCCAAAATAACCCCAAGATGTTTATTATTAATATATATAACCTTATCTAAGTCATTTGGTTGAAAATTATAGTTTTAGGAATAAAATAGAAATTAATAATATAATATTTGTTATAAAAACTATTTTATGTCAATTTTGACACTATTTTGTAATTGATTTTTGTGAAAATCATAACAGAATGATTAGTTCTAAAAAAGTTAACTAAATCAATAATAACATGTCATATTTACCTATAAAATTAACATAATTCATAAAAAGTCTCAAATTACATTTATTTGGGTATTTATATCATCAATTATGTCAATATTTCATTAATAAGATAATTACTGCATCATCATTGTGTCATAAATAAATTAAATTATTTAATGTCTAAAAATTATAAATAAAACACCATTATGTAGGAAATATTTTTATATTTCTAATGAATATTTATAGTCGAATTTATCTTATTTATAATCCTATATTAAAAATGGTTTAGTTATTAAACTTTGATTCTATCTATTTTAACCCTTCTTTAAATAAATTAATAATAAATGTCCTAATCTAATCCAAGTGGGCCTAAATGGTCATATTTTATTCCTAAGGTTGTTTTTGGTCGAATTACACTTATCCAAAAGAATTAGGACATGTGTTAGGCTAATAATAATATCATTTTTACCCTTAATTACCCTATTTACTTTTAACCGTGGTAAAAAAAAGTAAAAAGTTACTATTCACCAAAAATTATTTTCATCTCATTAAACTAAATTTTAGTCCTTGATATTAATAATTTCTCTAGGATTTTCGAAATTCTACTCACAGAAGCGGTAAAATTAAGTTTTATGTGAATTTGCAAATTTTCCTAGGAGGTGGGTAAAAGACTGTGAAAAGTTCAATAATTTTTTTATATATCTAAAATTATTATAAAATGACTCCATTGATTTAAATTGAACTTATATATTTATTATGTATCAATTATGACCTAAAATAAATTTAAATAAAATAAATAATTATTTAAATAAAAAGTCAGTTTTTGAATAGTAACCCAGTGTTTTCACTATTCATCAAAAATTGAAAGTTTTCAGAAAAATACCAAAAATTCATGCTAGGATAATTTTGATATTCTGAATCCAAAAATGAAGTCCATTTTGAAAGATAAAATTTATAAAATTTCAAAAAGTGGGTATTACTATTCATAACGGCTAGTTCATAGTAATATTATAATAATATCTCGTTTAGTGAAACTCGGTATTGCGTACTACACATGCTATCGAAGGAGGTCTTGATTGCGTGTAATGCAAGCCAATTCAGGGTTGCATGTAGCACAAACTCCTTTTGGTGTAGCATACAACACAAGACATCAATGAAATTAAAAAGAATATTTTTCATAAAATCTAGTGGTGTTATAATTAAATAATATGATCATGTTGATTAAAAACATTAAATTATTTTTTTAGATTTAATTTCCAAAAGTGATGAAAACTAGTTGCAATATAAGTGAATAAAAATAGTTTTTGTAGTAAAATATTACCCATGTTTCCAAAACATTAAACATGGGCTTTATAAATTCACAATAGTATGTTTAAATGATTATTTTTAGTTTATAAGTATGTATTTTTATATATATTTTTTCAAAAACTTTTAAGTCATTATTATATTATGATAATGTTATAAAATTGATGGTATTATAAAAATCGGTATTTTTTAACTATTCATCTAAAAAGAAATTCTTTTAGAAAAATATAAAAAAATTATTAAGAAAAAATTATTATTATATGTCAAAAAATGAATTTAATTTTTTCAAATTAAAATTCTAAAATTTTATATTTTAAAATTTAAATAAATAACATATAAATTTTATGAAAACTATTTTTATAGGAAAATAACCTTTTCTTGAAGTTTAAATATTCTCATTCTTATTTCCTATCAATTAAAAATTAGATTTTTTTTAATATAATATTCATATAAAAAATTATATTTTTTATATGATATATTTAATTTCTTAAAATAAATCACATAAAAATATAATTTTAGAAAAATAAAATTCTAATAACAAAATTATCTTGGTAATTTTATCAATGTATTAGTAAATACAGTTTTTTCTATAAAATACATGTGATCGATAACTCACCAAATTAATTATTACATGATTATACCATACTAATTTTTAGTTATATATCCCCTCAATATCTCCACATAATATCTAACTGTAAGGTAATATTGGGTGGCAGTCGCGGGTGGTGATTCCACTATCATTGATCTCTTGGAAATTTCCACAAGCTTTAAGTTATGTCGTATTTAATTTTAATCATACCGTAATTATTGGAGTTAATATTATGATTGGTCAAGGGAAAACCCTAGTGAAGATACTTCCTTCTCAAGCTTAAACAAACGATCTTTATAAGGGATACATCCACAACCCAATTCCATTTATTTCCTTTTTGTTCATAGCTTTTGTAATATAGTTACTTCTGTTTAAACCCACTAATTTAATGGTTATTTTATAATGATCTAATTTATTAATTTTATTTTAAACTATCATGGTTTCATTTTAGTTTAGATTTTCATGTGAAACAAGCTATCAAGGATAATATTAATTTAGAGAAAAAATATATATTCCAAAATATCAGGGTGTTACATTCCTTCCTTAAATAAATTGAATACTCATAATTTTAATTATCACTCACAAAAAAAATAGATAAGGATATTTAAAATATAGAAACAACTCAATATAAAATTTATACAGAGATATCAACTTTACAAACATAGGAAATATTTTTATTTTCCATCAGAATAAGTCAATAATAATATTGGGGTTTTCACCAATTATTTGAGATAAATATACCTCATGATTAGGTATTATAACTCCTATAGTAGAATTAGTTATCCAAGATCTGTCATAGTCACTATATAAATTATAAATGATTATAGGTTGGTTTGAAATAATAGATGTTATTTCCCTATTTCATTGATAAATATGGATTCTATGTGGAGATAGCCAATCAATGTACAAAATCATATAAAATTCATCTAAAGGAAATATAATAAGACTTTCATGAATCATAGATCCAAAAACCATGAAGGGGATTCATATACCTTGGATACAATGATGATAACACAAGAATTATTTATTTATAACTCAATAGCTAATAGTTTTTGAAAAATTATACAACCTAATACATCCTAAAATATAGAGTAAAGAATACCTAACACCACTTAATTATCACTATCCACTTCAATAATAGTGTTTTAATAGGAATTTTAATTTTCCCATGGTCTAGGAGGGTATTTGCGTCAATTTTCATCTTAATCCCTTTCATTAGTGCACTGGTTTCTATGGTTCCCAAATTCCTCACATCTAAAACATTGAATTGCTAGTGTATCATTAAGAATAAAAGTATTTCCCCCCATCATGTAAACTAATCTCTTCCTTTTTATTTGGAATCTTATTGCTATATTCCCTCCTTTACCACATATAATTAATCTTTATTTTCCTTTGAAACAATCCCATGGGTACCTCTTCCCGCATTTTTTACACGAAGGAAATGAAATACTCTTTCCTTTGTTATCTTCATCACCCAAACTTCAATGAGACTCCATCCTTCACTTCTTTTATTTATTTGTAAATCCTACTATGTACACATTATTAATAATAATTCTTGATATCTGGTTTTATATAATCAGAAGATTTATTACTCTAGATCATATCCCATTATGTTTTTTGTTGGTACAATATTTGTATTGTCCATGGAATCTATCATTAACTAGGCTCCTTCAAGCTTCATCCATTACTAAAAAAATGTGAGTTGATAAAAATTAACATCATAAGAGAATTATGATAAAATATCATATAAAAAACAAAACATTAAAATGTCTTAGTCTTTAAAACCGTCACACTGGCTTTTAGTTATACCTAAATCAACCTTGGTTTAGTCTAGTTTTCTTTAGGTTGGGTTCTCTCATACAATTTAAACCATTTCCTTAAAATAACATATTAATTTTAATGGATCATAAAGAGAATTTTATTGACCAATTCATATCACTCGAGAGTGTCTATCCAAGTGGGTAGTCTTAGGCCCATTAATTGCGCACCAAGTAGTGATCAAGTTAATAAACAACAATATTTTTTTAGGACGATTAACCCTAGGTGAATCTATTCAAAAACCACATCTTATTGATAGTATCTAGAAATTGATATAATCTCAAGGAAACCGCAAAATATACACCTTATCAAAATTTCAAGATGTTATCCAACACTTAGACTCATCCATAGGGTTTTCATAAAAGTTATCTAATCACAATCCCCCCCAAAAACTAAAATAAGCCTAAAAAACAACTAAACTAATCCTAAAGAATAACTAAACCTTAATCTAACACCAACTATAATGACCTAATCTAAACATATCTTTATTTTATGTCATTTATATAACTTAAACATTATGTGTCAAAAAATAAACTCATAATCCCATGAATAGAATATTTAGTGTCTTTGAGGACTAGATACATGAGAAAATAATTTTATAAGACCCGTGAACATTTCTCTATAATTGAGCCACACTAGGATCCGTTTAGGATCCTCATAAGTTATATGAATCTTGATAACCTGGTGAATGAAAACATAAGAAAGTGATGAGATCAAAAACCTAGTAAGGGAAAAAATCATTAACATGTCATCAAAGGTTAAATCACAAGCGTAAGATAAAACATGAGCATGGGAGAAATATCTTATTAAAAGAAAAAGGAACCATAAGATTTTTCCATGAGTCATGATTGTGGGACATGTAAGAACTGTCACAACCCGACCCTACCCGGGCTCAAGTTGCAACTACCCCAAGCCCGCCTCCATAGGCCAGGGGTTGGCGACCAGCGCCGAAGGCACAACAACTCGGGTGGGCCTTTGCCTAAGTACCTGTACACACCCACACGCAGCACACTCAATGCAAAGGTGCAGAGTAAAAAAGAAAGAACAAGCAGAGTAAAAAGAACAACTGCTATATATAAACCACAGAGTGCATCGACCTCTACAAGTACAAAGTACAAACTGAAAAGAAAATGGGCAAAACACACGCCCAACCAAAAAGTGCCACAACCCAGCAACAGGTAAACAAAAGAAACAGCTGACGGGTCTCCCACCTGGAACCCGGATACGACCACCGCACGCGGTCTAAGCTCCCAAGCTCCTACGCTCCAGTGAAGTCAGGCTCCACCTATTCGTCATCTGCAAGGGCACACCAAGTACGGGCAAAGCCTAAGCAGGGGTGAGTATAAAAATACTCAGTAGGATACCCCGAATGCTCGAGGGAGCAACAAAAGGAGGTACCGAAGGGTGAGCAGTAGAGCGAACATGAAAAGTAAATGAGTCCAACCGAGGGTGCAGTAAAGAGTCCAGCTCAACCCAATAAGAGAAAGGAAATAGACTCGTCCAGGCACAAGGAGCTGGAAACGGTGAGAATATGAACTTCCCGTCAAGTCTTCTCTACCTATAGCAAGAGAGTAGACTCATCCAACCACAAGAAGCTAGACAGGAAAGCACGTGGCATACCCCGCGCGTCTTCTCCTCTCCTGGAAGGAGAGTAGCCAAAACCCAAGGAGTGGGTACTCGAACAAGGTATATACATATCCTTATTCTCAACAAGAAACCCGAACAATGTCGTAAGGGGATATCTGTCCCGTAGCTCAGCCCAAGAAAATGTGCCGCCAACAGTCCCAGAAGAAACTCCATCGATGCCCAGCATCCTGCATGTCTGCCCCAAACCGCAAGCCAAGGGGCTCAGTCACCGCACTTCGACACTATCCTATTTGGGCGGCACTGACTCGCCCGCACGGTTTTAGATCGAGTCACGAGAACACATCTCAGTGGTAAAATCGCCCCTCGTACTTGAGAGTTTTGGGAGAACGTCAAACCACAACTCGTCACTGCCCCACAGTCGAAAGGTCTCCTCAAAGTCAAGTCGTTCCATCACCGACCCATAAAACCAAGGGTCCTGCTCCGGTAATCACGGAGGAAAGCCACAGACTAGCCTATTCGAAAGGACTGAGTCTGGAATGCCAACCGGTGTCCCACTGCCCAGCCCTGCTGGAGGGTAATTCATAACCATATATCGGGCGACCCCCTGCCCAGCCCCGCTGGAGGGTAAACCCTAATACATCATCAGGCGACCCACTGCCCAGCCCCGCTGAAGGGTAAACCATAATACATCATCAGGTGACCCACTGCCCAGCCCCGCTGGAGGGTAAGCCATAATACGATACTGGGTGACCCACTGCCCAGCCCTGCTGGAGGGTAACCCATAATAAGATACTGGGTGACCCACTGCCCAGCCCTGCTGGAGGGTAAACCATAATACGTCAAAAAGGTGACCCACTGCCCAACCCCACTGGAGGGTAGACCTTAATACATCATTAGGCGAACCACTGCCTAGCCCTGCTGGAGGGTAGACCTGGAACTAGACGACGGATGACCCACTGCCCAACCCTGTTGGAGGGTAGGCCCTAAGAGGTCGTCGGGTGACCCACTGCCCAGTCTCTGCTGGAGGGTAAACCCTAAGTGTGTCGGGTGACCCACTTCCCAGTCTCTATTGGAGGGTAGACCCTAAAAGTCAGCGAGCAACCCACTACCCAGCCCTGCTGGAGGGTAAACCCGAAGAAGTCGATGAGTAACCCACTGCCCAGCCCTGCTTGAGGGTAAAACTCAGAACTGCTCTGGCCATATCTACCGAAGGGTACACCACTGGCCAACCGAACACGGAGTGGGTATCGCGCAACCACCCAACTCCAGAAAAACTCACCCCAAATGAGGTGCAACGTCTGCTCCATCACTTGGTGTCACTAGCACTGCTACCGGCCAAACCATCGAGAACAATACTAGGGGGAGACCACTCAACCCTGCTGGTCAAACAAACGAGCACAGAGGGACCCTCTATGCTGCGAGAGGTCCAAGTACGCGAAGCAGAACACAGCACGCACATGGGGCCTACATGACGTGTGGCCCCATGTCAAACCCAACTGAGCGCACAAATAGCTCAGGTACAAACCACATGTACCTCCAAGCGCTCCCGTATACTCCCAGAGTATACCTCGTTTCAGCCCATAGGCTATGGTGCACACGACACCCAACATCAACACGAAGGCGTGACATAACAACTCCAACCTGCCACCTCATCGGCTGAGGCACAACCAACCACATCTCATGAACCATTTATACGACTCTCCCAAGAGTGCGCGATCACACGCCAAGGGTCCGCTACAAACAAGGTAGGGCGAACCACCACTGGAGCACCTTCCATGCTTCCACTTTTAACAAGATAGCGCAAGAGGCTCCGCACAACCAAACTGATCACACCGTTGTAATCCTTGCGGAAAAACACACGAGATTGACTACTTACTCACCTCCAACGGATACCCGACAGAAAAGTCACCAACACCGCCTCACGCCCGAACGACGTCCCGTGATCCCGAGCCTCGGCCCCGAAAACAGTCGGGTGCATCACACCAACGCGATACCCTCGGGAAAACACGTCAAAAGCACTACTCACTTGAGTGCAATGGATATCCAGAGAAAAAGATACGTTCCGGCTCCCCGCGCACGAGCGGTACCACGCTGGACCCGCACCCCGGTCCCGAAGCGCTGCCAACGGATCGCACCGTTGCGATCCTCTCGCAAAACCACACAAGGTGGACTACTCACTTGTCCAAAACGGTCATCCAGTGATAGAGATAGAGAATCACCGTCGACGCCCAAACGACCCTCATGGGCCCCACACCATCGTGCGGAATTACAGCGGGCAGACTGCGCCAACACGATGCCCTCGGAAAAACACCCAACATCGACTGCTCGCACGCCCCGAACAGACGTCCAAGGAAAAAGTCGCTAAAAGCGGCACGCAGCTCAAAAGACGGGCTGTGGGGCCCACTCCTCAACTTCGGCCTCAACGCCTGAAGCTGCCCTGGAAACCTCCGCCTCAGTGCCAGGGTCACAACGCCGCTGACGGCGCTCAAAACGGACGTCGGATGCGTCCGCGCCGCTCAAAACAAGATTCCCGGAAAAACAACATTCCACTTTAAAACGCGTCACGCCTCCGAGGCCCATCGTTTTGGGAATTAAAAATTCCCGAAACCATCTCAAAAAGTCCGCATCAATGTCAGGTCCGCGCCGCCGTAGACGGCATTCAAAATGGACGCCCGTATCAGAAAATACGGGCGTCCGAACCCTGAGGGCAGGGCCCCTTGGGCCGGGCCGCAGTCCAACCGCGCGGTCCAGCCGCTGGCCAGCGGACCGCGTACCGACCAGCCTGTGGCCGGTCGCTTGGTCCACGTGAAGACCCGCGTCGCGCGGGTCTTGTCCCCACGCTGGGGTCGCTCGCCGTAACCGCGGGGTCGTCGCGCCCCGGCGGCTCGGCCTCGCCGCCTGGAGCCGCCGCCTCGCGCGGCCGGCTTCTCCTCACGCCGGCGCCCAGCACCTCGTGCTCAGCCGACCCTCCGCCGAACACCCGCACTGCCGACCGCTTCCACTGAGCTGCGCCGTCGCCTCCATCGAGCCGCGCCGCCGCTAGAACTCGCCGGAACCCGGAAACCCGCAAAGTTCGGCGGATCATTGGGGATGCCACGGAGCTCGGAATTTGAATCCGAAAGATGCATTGAAAATGGAATTAACTATACTACACATTCATGGGTTTTTTTAAAAGATCAAACAACAATTCAGGGGTATAAATTAGGTTTAAAGGAGGTGCGGGAAAGAAAAACACAAACGATAAACTCCTACCTCTTGGGCGACGCCCGTCGCTTCGCCGTCAACCCGCCGGGGTGGCCGCCCCTCGCCGGACCACCTCGCCGGAGTCGCCTCGCCGGAGATGGAGGAGGATAGGGGAGAGGCTTTCCAGGTGAGGGGTAAATGAGGGAGACGAGTGGGGGGGTTTAGGTTAATTAAATAAATTAATTAACTTAAACACCCTCTCGCGGCCCCGTACCTGAACTCCCGACGGGGTCGGGATTTAGCCTCCCCTAGGATAAAAACCACGCTCTGAGTGCAACGGAGGTCTCAGAATTTTATTCCGAGACCCCGTTCAAAAGTTACTAAACTTAGCGCCTGAGGCCGCCAAATTACGAAAACACCCCTGGAGCCATTTTTCACAAACGACCCGCGACCGTGAAACTTATACCCCTCCAAGGGTAAATGGCACGCTCCAAACTCAACGGTGCCCTCGGTTTTCCAATCTGAGCAACCGTTTAAAAGATACTCGAATTTCACCATTAAACGAATAAATTAATTAATTAATTTATCCGTTTAACATTCCAGAAGCGGGCGAGGGGTCCAAACGTCCCACACCGACAAGTTTTATGTCATTCCTAGGGTGAAAACCCCATTCCGGACCCATCCGTACACTCAGATCTCTGATCTGGAACTCCATTTAGGAGTTATACCCTTTATTTGGCGTTTCCAGTGTGAACGCACTAAAAATTTAATTCTGGCCACTCCGGGGCTCAGAATCGCACGTTGTCTGAAGGCACTGCTCTGGAATATCATCAAGAATATTCCAAATTCTTTCGTAGCAAAAAAAAACCGGGTTCTTACATCATTCCCTCCTTCAAGATTTTCATCCCCGAAAAGCAAAACTAGGGAGCAACACAGGGTACTAAGCCCACACATGGCTTTCCCATACCCAGAAGAACTCACACACAGCTCTGCGTCACCGCACATGGACCAAAGGATTTATCCGTTCACGCAAGGTCAGCCCTTGCCAATGTCATGCACCCACTCCAGACTTTGGGGTTAGGGAGAGGCAGTAGAAAACCTCTCCATCCCTTTGCACGGTCTCAAACGACCCGAAGGCTCTCTGGGGGTAGCTCACCTCCCCGAACGAACCTCTACGTCGCACGCCGCGACTGGAATCACCGCCTGCACATTAAACAAGGCCCAGTTATTCCCTCCTTCAGAATATCCATATGGGGAAATACCCAAGGATATCTGGTCATACAAGATTCCATAGTTGATGCTCTCTTACACGCTCAAAAGGCGAATGAGTCAACACCATTGACTAAAGGAAAAGGTCTCACGCCTTTTTCTTACCAACACAGGGTTACACCCGATGCCTTGCGTCACCCTGGTAACACCTCAAACAAGGAGCAGGGAGAAACGACTTTCACACGCAGAGCCTAACATTTCTACTGCAATAAGTAGAAGAGTCGCAAGGGGTAACTCTCACCATCCCATACTCTGCAGGATCGTAGAAATCCAAAGCTCGCGGCTATCCTCAGTCCCAACCGCCAGCTCCCGGAGCCTGACGTGGACCGCCTAGTGGTGATGGGGAGATCTCGTAACGTCGTCCCCCACCTCCAGCTCCTCCCACTCCTCTGCTAGCACCACCTCTCTGGCCACTACTCTGATCACAATGCTGCCTCTGCCGTGGTGGTGTGCCTGCTGCTTGCCCGAAGCTCTCAGCAACTCGGGTCGGGCAGTCTCGTGCCAAGTGACCTCGCCCGTCACAAGCATAGCACTGGTGCTCTCCGGGCTACCCTGGTGCCCTCCAGCACCACTGTGGTGTACGAACACGGCCCGAGATCCACTCACGAAAGGGAATCCTTTGCTGAGGCCCTGCGCCTTTTCAACACAGTGGTCTATGACCACGTCTCTGAAACCGGCAATGGGAAGGCCACCTGCATCGAGGTCCTGTCCTCCAGCACCTGCTAGCTACGGCAGACGTCTCGGATCTGTCACGCCCATTGCCACTACCAACCGCAAAACATGACAGGAATCCCTCTGTCACTAGCGCCTGCTCTAGCACCCCGGGATATGTGGAAATGCCCAAGGGTACTATGACAGCACGAATCTCTCGATGGAGACCCTGCTGAAAATTCCGTGCTCGGAAGTTGTCGTCATAGACCAAGTCTGGGTAAAAGCGTGCACGGTCTGCAAAACTAGCCGCGTACTCGGCCACCATCATCCCTCCCGGCTGAAATTTCATGAGTTCCTGAATCCGAAAGGAGCGAAAGCAGGAGGGGAAAAACTCCTCACGAAACAACAACTGAAAGTCACCCCACGAAAGCGACTACTCGTCAAGAAGCTGAGTCACCAGACTCCACCAACGCCAAGATGCCCCACAAAAAAGTTCAGCTGCCAAAGCCACCCTCTGATCTCCCGACGTCTGCACAAGCCTGAAAAGGTGAACCACCGCCTCGAGCCAAACCTCTGCTGCCTGAGGGTCTGGATCACCAATGAACCTCAGCGGTCTCTGCCGCTGGAACTCACGGAGCGCGCTCAACCTGCGCTCAAGCTCAGCCTGCTCCACTGAAACTACCTGCTGCTCAACAAGTGGGGGTGCTACTACCGGCCCACTCAGAGAAAGGGCTCGCATGATGGGCTCTAGACTGTGGCCTCGTAGCTCACAGGGTCGTCATCACGCACCCAAAGCTGGTATCCTGGCTGGCTGTCTTCGCGGAGACATCCTGAATATTATCAAGGAGTGCTGTGGTCAGATGAGCATATATGTATATAACAACAACAACAACGACGGGGAGCTAACATAAGAAAGACAGTCAAGACTCAGTCCTATGTGATGCACAAACAAATTTCCCTGCAACAAGTGTCTCAGCATGCTGAGTCGACAAGCGGGTTATCAAGGTCCTGGTGAATGGATACGTCGGCCGCCGCACCATCACTGGACTCCCTGGCCTGAGAGCCGCTCTCGAGACACGTTAACACTACTGCCATAATTCCCAACAAATTCCTTTCATTTTAGGGACGTCCGAACAACGTCCCAAGGAACGAACCACCTCTGATACCACTTTTTCCTGACACGACCCTACCCGGGCTCATGCCGCAACTACCCCAAGCCTGCCTCCATAGTACAGGGGCTGGCGACCAGTGCCGAAGGCTCAACAACTCGGGGAGGCCTTTGCCTAAGTACCTGTACACACCCACACGCAGAACACTCAATGCAAGGGTGCAGAGTAAAAAGAAAGAACAAGCAGAGTAAAAAGAACAACTGCTATATATAAACCACAGAGTGCATCGACCTCTACAAGTACAAAGTACAAACAGAAGAGAAAATGGGAAAAACACGCGCCCAACCAAAAAGTGCCATAACACGGCAATAGGTAAACAAAAGAAACAGCTGACGGGTCTCCAACCTGGAACCCAGCTACGACCACCGCACGTGGTCTAAGCTCCCAAGATCCTACGCTCCACTGAAGTCACGCTCCACCTATCCGTCGTCTACAAGGGCACACCAAGTGCGGGAAAAGCCCAAGCAGGGGTGAGTATAAAAATACTCACTAGGATACCCCAAAGGCTCGAGGGAGCAACAAAAGGAGGTACCGAAGGGTGAGCAGTAGAGAGAACATGAAAAGTAATGGAGTCCAATCGAGGGTGTAGTAAAGAGTCCACCTCAACCCAACAAGAGAAAGGAAGTAGACTCGTCCAGGAACAAGGAGCTGGAAACGGTGAGAAGATGAACTTCCCGTCGAGTCTTCGCTACCTATAGCAGGAGAGTAGACTCATCCAACCATGAGAAGCTAGACACGGAAAGCACGTGGCATACCCCGCGCGTCTTCACCTCTCATGGAAGGAGAGTATCCAAAACCCAAGGAGTGGGTACTCGAACAAGGTATATACATATCCTTATGCTCAACAAGAAACCCGAACAACGTCGTAAGGGGATCTCTATCTCGTAGCTTAGCCCAAGAAAATGTGTCGCCAACAGTCCCAAAAGAAACTCTATTGATGCCCAGCATCCCGCATGTCTTCCCCGAACCGTAAGCCAAGGGGATCAATCACCGCACTTCGACACTATCCGCTTTGGGCGGCACTGACTCACCCGCACAGTTTTAGATCGCGTCACAAGAACGCATCTCGGTGGGTAAAGCGCCCCACATACTTGAGAGTTCTGGGAGAACGTCAAACCACAACTCGTCACTACCCCGCAGTTGAAAGGTCATCTCAAAGTCAAGTAGTTCCATCACCGACCCGTACAACCAAGGGTCCCGCTCCGGTAATCACGGAGGAAATCCACAGACTAGCCTAGTCAAAAGGACTGAGTCTGGAATGACAACCAGTGTCCCACCGCCCAGCCCTACTGGAGGGTAATTCATAACCAGATATCGGGCGACCCCCTGACCAGCCCCGCTGGAGGGTAAACCCTAATACATCATCAGGCGAACCACTGCCCAGCCCCGCTGGAGGGTAAACCATAATACATCATCAAGAGACCCACTGACCAGCCCCGCTGGAGGGTAAACTATAATAAGATACTGGGTGACCCACTGGCCAGCCCTGCTGGAGGGTAAACCATAATAAGATACTGGGTGACCCAATGCCCAACCCTGCTGGAGGGTAAACCATAATACGTCAACAAGCGACCCACTGCCCAGCCCCGCTGGAGGGTAGACCTTAATACATCATCAGGTGACCCACTGCCCAACCCCACTGGAGGGTAGACCTGGAACTAGACGACGGGCGACCCACGGCCCAGCCCTGCTGGAGGGTAGGCCCTAAGAGGTCGTCGGGTGACCCACTTCCCAGTCTCTGCTGAAGGGTAAACCCAAAGTGCGTCGGGTGACCCACTGCCCAGTCTCTGCTGGAGGGTAGACCCTAAAAGTCAGCGAGCAACCCACTGCCCAACCCTGCTGGAGGGTAAACCCAAAGAAGTCGATGAGTAACCCACTTCCTAGCCCCGCTAGAGGGTAAAACTCAGAACTGCTCTAGCCATCTCTACCGAAGGGTACACCACTGGCCAACCGAACACGGAGTGGGTATCGCGCAACCACCCAACTCCAGAACAACTCACCCCAAATGAGGTGCAACATCTGCTCCATCACTGGGTTTCACTAGCACCGCTACCGGCCAAACCATCGAGAACAATACCAGGGGAGACCACTCAACCCTGCTGGTCAAACAAACGAGCACAGAGGGACCCTCTACACCGCGAGAGGTCCAAGTACGCGAAACAGAACACAAAACACACATGGGGCCTACACGACGTGTGGCCCCATGTCAACCCCAACTGAGCGCACAAACAGATCAGGTACAAGCCACACGTACCTCCAAGCGCTCCCGTATACTCCCATAGTATACATTGTTCCAGCCCATAGGCTATCGTGCACACGACACCCAACATCAACGTGAAGGCGTGACATAACAACTCCAACCTGACACCTCATTGGCTGAGGCACAACCAACCACATCTCATGAACCATTTATATCACTCTCCCAAGAGTGCACGATCACACACCAAGGGTCCGCTACAAACAAGGTAGGGCAAACCACCATTGGAGCACCTTCCATGCTTCCACTTTTAACAAGATCGCGCAAGAGGCTCCGCACAACCAAAGCGATCACACCGTTGTAATCCTCATGAAAAAACACGTGATATCGACTACTTACTCGCCTCCAACGGATACTCGACGAAAAAGTCACCAACACCACCTCACGCCCGAACGGGGTCCCGTGATCCCGAGTCTCGGCCCCGAAAACAGTCGGGCACATCGCACCAATGCGATCCCCTCGGGAAAACACGTCAAAAGCACTAATCACTTGAGTGCAATGAATATCCGGAGAAAAAGATACATTTCGGCTCCTCACGCATGAGCGGTACCACGCGAGACCCGCACCCCGGTCCCGAAGCGCTGCCAATAGATCGCACCGTTGCGATCCTCTCTCAAAAGCACACAAGGTGGACTACTCACTTGTCCAAAAAAGTCATTCGGTGATAGAGATAGAGAATCACCGTCGACGCCCAAATGACCATCGTGGGCCCCGCACCATTGTGCGAAATTACAGCGGGCAGACTGCGCCAACGCGATGCCCTCGAAAAAACACCCAACATCGACTGCTCGCACGCCCCGAAAGGACGTCCGAGGAAGAAGTCACTAAAAGCGGCGCACAGCTCAAAAGACGGGTCGTGGGTCCCACGCCTCAACTTCGGCCTCAACGCCTGAAACCACCCTGGAAACCTCCGCCTCAGTACCAGGGTCACAATGCCGCTGACGACACTCAAAACAGACGTCGGATGCGTCCGCGCCGCTCAAAACAACATTCCCGGAAAAACAACATTCCACTTTACGACGCGTCGCGCCTCTGAGGCCCATCGTTTCGGGAATTAAAAATTCCCAAAACCATCTAAAAAAGTCCGCATCGACATCAGGTCTGCACCACCGCAGACATCATTCAAAACGGATGCCCGTAGCAGAAAATACGGGCGTCCGAACCCTGAGGGCAGGACCCCTTGGGCCGGACCGGCCTGAACCGGCCGGTCCGGCCGTTCTGGGCCAGGCCACGGTCCAACCACGCGGTCCAGCCGCTGGCCAGCGGACCACGCACCGACCGGCCTGTGGCCAGTTTCTTGGTCTGCGCAAAGACCCGCGTTGCACGGGTCTTGTCCCCGCGCTGGGGTCGCACGCCGCGACCGCGGGGTCGTCGCGCCCCGACGTCTCGGCCTCGCCGCCTAGAGCCGCCGCCTTGCACGACCGGCTTCTCCTTGCGCCGGCGCCCAGCGCCTTGCGCTCGGCTGACCCTCCGTAGAACACCTACGCCGCCGACCGCTTCCACCGAGCCGCGCCGTCGCCTCCACCGAGCCGCGCCGCCGCTCGAACTCGCCGGAACCCGAAAACCCCCGAAGTTCGGCGGATCATTGCGGATGCCACGGAGCTCGGAATTTGAATCCGAAAGATGCGTTGAAAATGGAATTAACTCTACTACGCATTAATGGGTTTTGTTTGAAGATTAAACAAAAATTCGGGGGTATAAATTAGGTTTAAAGGAGGTTCGGGAAAGAAAAACACAAATGATAAACTTTTACCTCTTTGGCGATGCCCGTCGCTTCGCCGTTCACCCGCCGGGGTGGTCGTGCCTCGTCGGACCGCCTCGCCAGAGTCACCTCGCCGGAGATGGAGGAGGAGAGGGGAGAGTCTTGCCATGGGAGGGGGAAATGAGGGAGAAAAGAGGGGGGGGGGTTTAGGTTAATTAAATAAATTAATTAACTTAAACACCCTCCCACGGCCCCGTACCCGAGCCCCCGACGGGGTCGGGATTTAGCCTCCCCTAGGCTAAAAACCACGCTCTGAACGCAACGGCGGTCTCAGAATTTTATTCCAAGACCCCGTTCAAAAGTTACTAAACTTAGCGCCCGAGGCCGCCAAATTACGAAAACGCCCCTGGAGCCATTTTTCACAAACGGCCTGCGCCCGTGAAACTTATACCCCTCCTAGGGTAAACGGCACGCTCCGAACTCAACGGTGCCCTCGGTTTTCCAATCCGAGCCACCGTTTAAAAGATACTCGAGTTTCACCATTAAATGAATAAATTAATTAATTAATTTATCCGTTTAACATTCCAGAAGTGGGAGAGGGGTGCAAACGTCCCACGCCGACAAGTTTTATGTCGTTCCTAGGGTTAACACCCAATTCCGGACCCATCCGTACACTCGGATCTCTGATCCAGAACTCCTTTTAGGAGTTATACCATTTATTTGGCGTTTCCAGTGTGAACGCACTGAAAATTTAATTCCGGCCACTCTGGGGCTCAGAATCGCACGCCGTCTGAAGGCGCTGCTCCATAATATCATCAATAATATTACAAAGTCTTTAATAGCAAAAATAAACCGGGTTCTTACAAGAACAAACATATACCATGGAAAATTAGTGTGTAATTATGATATAATAAACATGATACATGGAGCATAATTATAGGAATTTTTCATGGAAATGTAACATGGACTTGATGCATATCATAAAAAATAACTTTTTCAAAAACATAAGCACATGTTATGATTATATTATGACTATATCCAAGAAGTAAAAAAACTTAATGTTGTGAGCATAATCCAATAAGTCTCACCCTTTAATTTTTTATCATACACAAGAAGTCTAATGATTCATTATCTCATGAGATATAAACCATTAACTAACACATTGGAGGGGGATATAGGACCCCATAAGTCATAATATATATATATGTGTGTGTAATAAGATATTTATACTTCAACATATCATGAAAAAACATGGAAAGAAAATGGGTTTCATATAATTTTCAAATGGAATCACATAAATAAATCATTCATAATTCCATAAATAAGAATAACATGATAAACACATGGAAAATAAATGGGTATGCAAATATATTCATAAATATTCTAGGTGAATATACTTCAATCAATAAAATAAATAATATGGTATTTAAATAATATAGATAAATGGTATATGGTTGAGTTAATAAATTTCCCAATCAATTAATTCATGATATCTTGGTGAACACCCTTCAATCAAATAAAGTAAATACAGGGCGTTCATAGAGGAAAGGAATTAGAAAAACCCATATTTATACATAGTGGATGGTTATGGGAGAAAAAATAAGTAATTTATTTCCATGAGTTTAATCACACAAAGTAGTATAGGAGAATTTAGATGGAAATTTATGAAAACTAATTTTTGAATAAATAAAACCCGCTTGTGATAAAGAGGAAAATAGAATTGAAATAATAAAAAGAGTTTTTAGAATATTTTTTAACATTTTAATAAAATAATATGTTATAGGTCACTTTCAAAAGATTTTTTTGAAAAGGTGATGTGATTTTTTTTGTAAACATTTAATTTTAAAAATATGCTTAATAATGGATCCTTGAAAAAAGAGACATATAGGTTATCCCATGGAAATTTTGGGTGGAAGATGAATTAAATGATCATAGAAGGAAAACCATTTTAATATTTTACAATACATTTATTGAAATCTAAAATGTAAAAAGGGATAAAAAGATTCATTTTGAAAATAAAAAAAAAGAAATGTGAATGTCACATGAGATAACACAAAACTGGAATTCCATATATAAATAAGAACATTGTAATGAATGGAAAATATGGAAAAGTATGGGAAACTATAGTTAAAAAGGGTGAAATTTATTCTCAACAATGATATAATTTTTGAGAAAGAATCTAATCAAGGTAAATACTTTTAATTAGAAATTAATTTTCCTTAGATAGGAAGAGAAGGTACCAAAAAATAAATTCTAAGATTGTAAGAAACCAATATTCTAAGAAAGAAGTTTAAGAAGAATCATTTTATCTCAATAAATGGAGTTGGGTTAACAAAAACACTTTTCATAATGGTAATATAAGATTAAAAATAACATAATAGGGTTACTATGAAATAGAAAATAAAATATCATGTAATGAAATATATTAACTATACTTGGATTCAATAGGGAATTAAATACAACATATAAAAAATTATGGTGGAAAATATCAAACATGTCCCATGGAGTTGAAAATAGAGACTATTAACCCTTACAACGTCATAATATTTCAAAATTGAAAATACATGGAAGGTAGAACATGAGATGGATTTTAAATACAATATATCTCATTAAATTTATGAAAAAAATATATCTATTTATAATACATACATCATAAGAAACAAGTATGTAGTGAATATGAATTCTATCTCAATGAAACAAAATTGAGATCCAAAAACCCTTACCTCGGGTCCTAATTCATTTTACATGTGCACCGAACATCATAAGTAATCAAATTAAGTTTATTAAAAACATTCTTAAGAACCTTTTACATCTATATTTTGTTTTTAAGATTTATTTATTATCACATGTTATTTATTTATTAAATAGTTTTTTCTTATGTCAGTTACTTGAGATGGTTTAGTCAATTGCTTTCAAACATTACCGATATATTAACTATGATAATTTTTTTTGGTAAAATCTATTTATAATATATATAATTTCATAGTTTTAAGTATTTTATTATTAAATTAGCACAAAATCCATTCAATTCCATAGGTTTTCCCAAAATTGACCCAAATTAAGATAGGTTCACTTCAAAAAAATGGCTTATACTAGTAGAAATTTTTTGACAGATAATATATCTGTTGATGGAAATGATCAATTCTAATAGATATTAAGTTCTATTGATATTAATTTTCAACACAAACACTTATTTTTACCAATAGATATATCTATTGATATTGATCATTCAATACCAACATATCATTTACCAATAGTTGAATATATTACTTTATCATATTAATACCAACATTTTTTTTATTAACACATGAATCTGTTATTAAGAACGCTATTACCAAAAAATCATTTTTCCATCAATAAAAAATGCTATAATAAACCATTAAATAATAAGAAAATATATTTTATCAATAACTAATCAATAGAAACATAGTGTGTGTGTGTTTATAAATATATATATTATTTTTATGACCAATGTAATTTTTTTCACGGTGTTTTGTTAAAAAAATCACATAATTGATTTTAATTTTCAATTTTCTTGAAATATTAAATGTTTTTATATTTTTAAATATTTTTTATTCAGTTTTCTTGAAATATTAACTATTTTTATATGTTTCAATATTATTTATTCAATAAACATTTAAATAATTTTTATAAAAAAAATCAACACCACCAAAACCCTAATCTTTCTCAAGGCATCATCATCCCCAGTTATGTGTTCAACATCGCACCCCGCTGCCATGACTCACGTCCAACCATCATGCTCCGGCGTACTGCCCATCGTCCCATCTCACATCGCATGGACCCTGCATCACCTTGCATCCTACTCCTTCTTTGTTTCTCTCTTCAATGTCATTTGGTAACATGTTCTTCTTCTTTCTCATGATGCTATGAGGGGTTGGTCTCGTAGAGTTATTTTGGTTCTATTTAGGTTTATTGTTTTGTTTTATCTTTAGGTTTTCTTCCCCATAATTTCGGATCGAACCTCAAATAGATTTTATATTCTATTTATCTATTTGTGTTTGGGGTATTTCGATTTACTCTTCAAATGGTTTCAATTTACATGCTTCGTATATTGTCTCGATTGCAAGATCTCAAAGATGGACGTCATTAAGGGTGGATAAAGTTGTCCTCTCTGACGGCCTGGCTAGGTCTTGAAGGAAATCCCCCCAGACCAGTGTGGTATTGGTCTATCTATATTGATCCGACGGGTACCCTAATCTTCATCATTCTCATTATCCTTGGAAGTGAAGGGTTGTAAGGTGAGTCCCTACTTTCGAGTTTCTAATCTTTTTTTTGCACAAAGCATTTAATGGGGCTATGTGATGGAGCTGTTATTTGTTTGCGGTTCAATTGTTTTTTATCAAATGTTTTTTGAATTAGATGATTTGGACAGACTATATGATGGTGTACATGTTCAAGATTTTTCTAGTTTGGTTTTGATCCATGTTAAATTTCAAGGTTTCATTACATTGGTTGGAACACGTGATGTTGTATGACTTGTATTGTGATAGTTATAATACCTCAAGCGAAGGAAATACCTCCTCTACTATATCCAAAGAAAAATTTGAAGTAAGTCATCAATGTCATGTTTCACAAAAAACTCACTAAATAATAATCTAATGCTGATAAAGAGTTTTGTGTTCTAGATGTTCTCGAGGAAATATTTATAGAAGGATCTTCCATGGTTTTTGAAAAGTCTTTATTTGCTGACTGTGAATGGATTTCAATAGTGTTTTAACCTATAATGGTTGGATTTCAGGTTGGATATTAAGTACCCACCATGCATTATGCTAAAGATGTTCATCTGTGTTGTTTTTCATGTGGAGATATACCCTGGTTATGGAACTACAATGTACACTGACTCCAATATATTGGGGAATGTCCATCCGTCAGATGTTACATTTATCATCCCAAGATTTCATGATAATAAGGGGTCCATGGATGGCTAGAGGAGACCAGGTGGCCCTACTTCCCCCCTCACTACTTTCCAATATTTCTTCTTCGACAACTCTTATTTTGTTTTTTCATATGGAACATCCTGATATGACTGATTAGGTTGGTTATTGATATAAACATGCATAAGGTAAATAGATATATTAATGGGACTGGGTTGTGATTTTTTTATAAAATTTTATATAGTACTTATATTTGGTGATATTCTAGTTGTTTTTAAAGTATTAATTGTATGTTTATATAAAATTATGAGAAGGTGAAATGTAAAAATGATCCTTTTTCAAGGAACATTCAACGAAATTATGTTTTTTCATAATGATTCTGAGCTTATTTCTCTAGAATATATATTATTGGTATGATTTGTATAATAATTTTTTAATATTTTGTATGTATGTTGGTGATATTAATGATTTAAACTATATTTTGTGTTAGAAAATAGTTAGAGACTAGATTTGAAGAATGCAACACTTACTAGATTGAGTTCCCCTTCAAGATATCACTCAGGGATGAGCTATTCTCTAAGTAACAATGGGCATCTTATTGAAGTTGATTAGGTTATAATGTTTGAGTGCACTTTCTTTCTCTTTTTTATGTTTTCTTTGACTGAATTTCTTATTTATTTATTAAAATTTTATAGGGTATACGATTAATAGTTTTTAATTCAATTTATTTGTGTTTTATTTGAGAAAATTTGATAAATTACTTATTCTTATTTCATCATTTCATTTCTTTAATATGTTATTTTTTATATTGTTCATAAGGAGCTGCTTGTACGAAATATCAAAGTTGACATTTTATTTTTATTATTATTACGCTTTTGTAGGAATTACACTCATTTTTTATAAATGATTTGAAAAAATAATAGGTAAAAATAAGTTTAATGAATGCTAAGTCTATTCTTTTAGTGGCATGTCATTATGATGATCAACTCATAAAAATGAAGGATTTTAAAGTGTTTATCAAATGTATGCTGAGAATTTATATTGGCAATGTAATTGATCCAGTATAAGTTTCCTCTTCTTTACATTGAAGCTTTGACAATTCTACTATGTGACTATTCTATTATGTGAGTAGAAATACATGTGGAAAGGTGGAAGGCTTCATTGTCACCTACATGGGAAACCCTTAAAGAATTATGGAGTGCGCTAATAGTGTATTCATGCCCAGCCCAAGGGAAATCCCAATGATCCCCTGAGCTAGGGAAAAAATTTAGTAAAGGGAAATGATCCTCCTACTCCACTCTTGAGGCCTCCACAACCCTAACTATAGAAGCACCATTCTCTGCCAATGTTGTCTTCGCCGCCACACCTTCCTCATCTGCCTCTCCGTATCCCACCTTCACTGCTTTCACGACCACCTCACCGCCTCTCTACCTCCCTCTTCAAAACCCCCTATCAATGCCACTCTTCGTCCTTCCTCCCTGCACCCCTTACACTTCTCTGTGATGATGTCTTCCTCTACTGCACTCGTTCATATTCCAGTCGGTGCCTCCCCCACCAGAACTACCAGCGGCCCACTCTCTACCTTTTTTTTTGCGATGAGCCACTTCCATATCATATGGTCCTCCTCTTGTTTCATCACATATAAATGTAATTAGGGTGGTGTCACAGGTACGTACGTACTGTTAAACATTGAAAAATTCATTGCTGAGTTGATGTTTGGTGGATATCAATCAGGAAACCCTAATTTATATGCAAGGCGACTGACATATTCAAAAAGTTGTGAGCAGGTGAGGGTGAGTTTGTATAATTGATCTATATTCGTTAATTTTTTTTGCATATATCTTCATTTTGTTTATATTTTTTCATTTTAATACATGAAGGGAAACATTTTTAATTTCAGTATTGGGAAATTATAACACCCAGGTCGAACCTGAGTGTATTCATCCTTTTGTAATAAGTAGGGACTTCTAAATTGTATCATTTTATTTCTTTTCATGTCATGGAATGAAAGTGGAAGTCCGATTGATATTCAGTGCTATGAAAGGTATTCACAAAATTGATAATGTGGCTTGAAGGATTTATCTATCCGTGATGATAAACCCAACTAGACAGTTTCATAGGTATTCCATAACATTTTTTCCAGATAAATACTTTATTCCCAAGAACCTTTCTGTTATATGTGAACTCATATTTTTGGGTTCACTTCTTTTGATTTTAGAATTATTGCTGCATCTATAGAGCATCTCCTCAAGATATGTTGGACCACATGAGTATATAGTTTTATGACTTCTTTTCTATAATTTTTTAACTCAAGTTCAAGGTAGGTTATTCAAAATTTTATTATGTTAAATAATACCTTCTCTTTCTAGATCAAACAAATTCTCAAGTTAGTTCAAGATCCTTGATGTTTAGGAAAAAAATTTCATTTTAAAATCTCACATAATACTTCCTTGATTACTTTTTCTCTGATTAGGAATTATTCGGTGAGGAATAATACATTTTTGGTCATAGGGCATGGATGGATGGGTGTATGGTGCACGATGGCTCCTGGCATAGCATGTGTGAGCTTATGTTGGCTCACTGGCATGGATGAGTTGTTATCGGCTCACTGGTCCCAAGGCATGGATGTGCTACTAGTGCTTGATGGTCCCTGATGTCGCATGGATGGGCTGCTAGCATGAGGGCGGGGTGGGTTGTGTGTTGGGGGTGTGATGTTAATTTTGTATTGATTAATTTTTTATTAAATTACACTATTAATATAAATACTTTTTTTCTAATTTTAAATACATGTCAAAATCTTCCATCTCTTTAATAATTAAAAAATATGTGTTATATATGATAAATTAATAAATATAATATTAAATTTTACTAGAATTAAACTTTTTATATTTTTTATTCAAATTTAATTTATAAACATATATTATATATTGGTAATATTATTAAAAACAAAAAAATTGTCATTAGTACCTGTTGCTAAACATTTTAACCAATATATATATTATCTGTTGAAATTATTATAACTGCAACAGAATGATTTTATCTGTCGCAAAATCATTTAGTGATAGAATTTTTACCAAAATTTTAGTGACAGGGACATATATGTTGGTAAAATTTTTTACCAACAGAAAATATACTTTTACCAACAGATACACCCCTATTGGAAAAAGTGAAATATTTTGTAGTAGTTCCTCGATATGTTCATTTAAGGTGGTTAAGCTTACTACGATCGTTTATTGATAATATCACTTATATAATGTATAATATTGTCTTTATATAGTATTAGTAGTGTAATAAATATAATTTTTATACAGAAAATAATCTTTTAAAGTCATCCATGTTAGGCAGTAATGGTAAAATAGAACACACCATTCATGGAGAAGTTACTCCTCAAATATACACAATAATGTCTCCCTTTTTTGAATGGTTTTAAAGGAAGGTATAGAAGTGATTTTAAAATAGAAGAATAGAATTTTATAATATTAATAATACTTATTTTTTCATAATTTCATGGATTATAATGGATTTTATGGAGTAGTGGAGCAAAATAATTAAGATAGGTTGGTTGAGATCATCACCTATCTCTTTGGATGTTCTCCCTTGGGTAATACATTAAGTATCCTTTACATGGTCTTTTGAAAAAACCAAGTCTTTTAAAACATAGGGAGGGATTTTATAAGATAATTGGTTAGTGTTTTGGAATATATAAGTATTTTAAAAGCATAAATAAATTTGGTGGAAGTGATCACCTTTTATAAGTGAAGAAAATGAAACTTTCATAAATACCCATTACTTTTTCAATGATGACATGACATTATTCAAGATTCAATGGACCCGAAGTGGTGAATAATGATTTTTGGGGTAATATAAAAATGATAAATCCTATAAAATTAATTTTTCCACATGCTTTATACACATTTAAATTCATTTACCATTGATTTTTTACATTCTACCATTTTGGTTCTTACCTTGGTAAGTAGTTTTTACAAAAATAGTTTATATTTTATTAAAAATATAAGGTAATATATCTTACAAAATTTTGATGTTATAAACCTAAATTTAATATCCATATAATATAATTAAATTTCTAAATAATATAAAATTAACTTTTAATTTATAACATTTAATTTATAGAAAAACTGTTTTTGTAGAAAAATGTTTCCTTTTTCCATTAAGAGTTGTTAATATTATTTACTATTAATTAACAATTGAATGAGTATTGATATATTTATATATAGGTTTAAAAATTATATTAGGTCCATTTTTAAAAAAATATTTATTTACTTTATTGTATATAAATTACACAATGTTGATAAAATTATTTTTTAAAAATATCAGTTTAACTATTATTGCGATAATTAACTTTAATACTAGTTATCTTTTTTTTATTCCTAAAAATGAAATTGACCTTATTATATAATATGAAAATGTTTATCTAAAATATTTAATTGATTTTTTATATATAATTTTCCCAAGTTATGAAAAATAATTTTTAATATAAGCCAATAATAACAGTTTTTATAGTAAAATATTACCTTAGTTTCCAAAATGCTAAACATGGATTTAATAAATTAAACATGGTATTTTTAAATTATTTAAATTAATTTATAATTATATATTTTTATATAAAAAAATTTACAAAACTTTTTAAGTCATTATTGTATTATGATAATGTTATAAAAGTGACGACATTAACAAAATCTGTATTATTTAACTATTCACCTAAAAAAATTATTTTAGAAAAAAATAAAAACAATATCCTAATATAATATTGTTATTATAAGTCCAAAAAATAATTTTATTTTTCCAAATTCAAATTTTAAAATTTATAATTTAACCGTTAAATAAAAAAAAAATTAATGAAAACTATTTTCATTGTAAAATATTTTTTTTTAATTTTTTTAATTATTCATATTATTATTTCATATAAAAGAATAATAATATTTGTGTTAATATATTATTCATTTCCAAAATATATTTTTTATTTAATATATTTGTATTTTTAGTATAAAGTGAAAAAATATAATTTTATAAAAAAATATTTTTTGGAATAAAATGATCGTGTTAATTTTATCAATGCATTAGTAAATACAATTTTTTTTTATAAAATACATGTGATAAATAACATACCAAATTAATAGTTACATGATTATGTCATAATAATTTTTAGTTACTTGGACTCTCTAGATCTCTGTGTAAGATCTATACATAAGGAAAACTCAGGTGCAAGTTGCCGGTAGTGATTCTTCTAGAATAGATCTCATGGAAGTTTCCAAGAGTTTTAATTTCTCTCGCATAGGATATCATTTATACCATACTTTTTGGAGTTCATATTTTTCTTGGTCTAGGTAAAACCCTAAAGAATCTACTTCCTTCTCAAGCTCAGACAAATGAGCTTTATAAGAGAGATTTCTGCAACCCAATGCCATTTCATTATTTTTTTATCATAGATTTTGTAATATGGTTACTTCCTTTTATATTTAATAATTCAATGAAAATATTATAATGGTATAATTTAATAATTTTATTTTAAATCATAATAGTTTCATTTTAGTTTGTTTTTTCATGTGAAACGAGATATCTAAAAAATATTAATTCAGAGAAAAAATATATATTTCAAAATATCAGGGTGTTACATTCTTCCCCATTAAATAAATTATGTACTAAAAATTTTAATTATCACTCACAAAAAAATAAATAAATAAGTATATCTAAAAGATATACATGACCCAAGATATAATTTCTAGATATATATGAACTCTAAAAACATAGGAAATATATTTATTCCCTTAGAATAGGTCAATATTAATATTGGGGTCCTTTCAAATAATTTGAGCTAAAAATACCTCATGATAATATATCATAACTATTACATTATAATTAGTTTTACAAGAGAGAATATATTCATTATTGAACTAATATATGATTATAGGTTAGTTTGAAATAATAAATTTGATTTCCCTATTTCATTTAATAATATATATTCTATGTGGATATACCCAATAAACTTACAAAATCACACCTAATTCATCTAAAGGAGCGATAATAAGACTTGAGTGAATCATAAATCCATGAATCATGAAGGAGATTAATATACCTAGGATACATTGATGATACCATAAAGAGGTTTTTATTTATAACTTAAGCTAATATTTGGTGGAAACATACACAACCTAAGACATATGAAAATCTACATTGAATAATACCTAACACCACTTAATTAGCAGTATCCACTTCAATAGTTGTATTTTCACAGGGTTTTCATTTTTTCCAATGGTCTAGGAGGCTATTGGTGTCAATTATCATATCAATCCCTTATATTAGTTCATTTATTTCCACAGTACCTAAATTCTTCACATCAAAAACATTAAATTAATAGTGGATCCTTAGGAATAACATTATTTCCCCATCATGTTAACTGGAATATTTCATTTTATTTACAAGATTTTTTCTCAATATAATCCTTTACCACATATAAGATATCATTTTATTCCTTTGATACAATCCCCTAGGCACCTCTTCCCACATTTTTTAATGAATGAAATTTAATCTTATTTCCTTTATTATGTTCATCACCTGAACTTCCATGAGACCCAATCTTCCTCTTCTTTAGTGTGTTTGTGAATTCAACTACGTTCAAATTGTTAAACATAATTCTTGATAGTTTTTTTTAAATAATAAAAATATTTCTTACTCCAGATCCTATACAATTTGGGTTTTCACTGGGACAATCTCTAAATTATCCATGACATCCATTGTCAACTTGGATCCTTTAGGACACAACCATTACCAAAACCAAAAAGAGGTTATTGTGAGTGATGAAAAATTAATATCACAATATAATTATCATAAATTATCTTATAAAAAACTCAACCTTTAAATGTATTACTATTTAAAACCATCACTTTGTATTTCAGTTCAACCTAAATCACTCTCAGTTAAATCTAGGTTTCTTTAAGTTGTTCCCCATCATAAATCGTAACCTAATTCCTTAACATAATAAATCAATTATAATGGACCATAAAGATAATTTGATTGACCAATACATATCCTATAGGTGTTTCTATCTTGGTTTGTAGTGTTAAAGCAACTCATTATTCACATAGTGGATATCACATAAATAATAAACTATTAATTTCAAGGTGATTACCCCTAGGTTCATCTATTACAGAACCACATATATTTTCTAGTATCCAGATAGAAATTTAATTGCTAGGAAACCACACAATCTATATTTTACCAAAATTTCATGATGTTTTCATGTACTTATAATCATAATTAAGGGTTTCTCTAATGTTATCTAATCCCAATCTCCCAAAAGAACTAAAAAAATCCTAAAAAATAACTAAACTAATCCTAAAAAATAACTAAACCCTACTCTGATACCAACTATAATAACCCATGATAAACATATCTTTATTTTAGACCATTTATATAACATAAAATATTATATTTAAAAAAATAATTTCACAATCCCAAGAATTAAAGGTTTAGTGTCTTTGAGGACTAGATAAATGAGAAACTTTTATTACAAAACTTGTAAACATTTCTCTATAATTGGGCCACACTATACTCTTTCTATACTTATCATAAGTTATACCCATATTTATAACCTGGGGAATGTAAATAGAAGAAATGGGAGAGATCAAATTTTTAGTAAGGTAAAAACTCAACCACATAACATCATGGGTCATATCATAAGCATCAGATAAAACACGAGTATAGGGGAAATATCTTATTAAAATAACATGGAACCATAAGATTTGTCCCTAAGTCATGATAGAAGTAAATGTAAGAAAACAAATATACCATTGAAAAAGAGTATGAAATTAGGAGATAATAAACATGATTTATGGAGAATAATAATAGGCATGTGGAATGGAAATGTAACATGATCTTGAGATATATCATAACAAATAAATTTGGCACAAACATAAGAGTTGAGTCTTTGAATTTAATTCACTTTTTTTGAAAAAAAAGATTCATTTAATATATTTTCTTACTAATGTTTATTGTTTTACCTATGATGTTTTCAATATATAATAATATTAAATGAATTACCAATAACTTGAGGTTTAATTAAATACCAATGTTATTAATTTATGTAAATCAAATAACCTAATAAATTATATAATACTGAAAGTTAAAGGTATTCATGAAAAACTGGTAATCTGAATTATAAAATATATATTAGATTCACCAGTCTATAATAAACTCCTATAGTGGCGTTGAAACAACCTATCAGTAGACATGGAAAGAATCTACATCCATCAAAATATAAACAAGAAAGTTACTTCTAATACTGTTTCAACTGGCTCTAAGATATATGGAATTCAATAATTAATGGATTTCTTATAAATAGAGATGAAACTTATGGATTAGAGGAAAAAAACATGGAATATGATACAAGAATACTTTGAGAGCCACAATGACTTAAAATATTCAATTCTTTATTGATTCATATAAAATAATGGAAATTTAGGCTATATCCATGGTTTCAAACCATGTCTATAAGCCCAAAAACCATGGCTGGTATTGGCGTGGCTATATGTCAAGGCCTATAGCCATGGTTTTAAACTGTGGTAGAATTTTAAGACATACGAGGCCTATAAACACAGTTCAAACCATGGTTATAGGGATTTATCCACAGTTCAAACTATGGCTATAAGACTATATCCATGGTTAAAACCGTGGCTACATCTTTAATTTCTAGGGAAAACACAAACACACCCTATAACAATGGTTAGAAATTGTGGCTATAACTAAACTTGAATAAAAAACATAGTAGGCCTATAGGCCTGCCTTCCACCCCCTACTAGTCCCCCTACCTTCCAACCACCAACTAGTCCTCCTACCTTCCAACCACTAGCTAGTCCCCCTTCCACACCCCCACCCGCCACCCCCCTTTGACAGACCCCCACCCTTAGACAGACCCCCACCCTCCGAATAGACACCCCCCTAGACAGACACCCCCCTGGACAGACATCCCCCTAGAGAAAAACCCCTAGACACCCCCTCCCCTGGACAGACACCCCCTTGGACAGACACCCCCCACCCTGGACAGACCCCTAGACACCCCCTGGACAGACAAACCTGGACACCCCTGGACTAAAACCCCTGGACACCCCCTCCCCTAGACAAACACCCCTAGACACTCCCCCTCCATCCTAGACACCCCCATAGACACCCCCTATCCTAGATAGACACCCACTAGAATCCCCTAGACAGTTTTCCCCTAGTTCCCCACCCCTTTCTAGTCCCCCCTATCTTCCAGCCCCTTGGACAGACCCCCCTGGACAAACAACCCTGGACACCCCCCCAGAAAGACACCCCTGGACATGCCCTCCCCTAGACATACACCCCCTCCCCTGGATAGAAACCCCCAGGACACTCCCCCTCCCCTAGAAAGATACCCCCTGGACTGACACACCCCCACCCTGAATAGACCCCTATACACCCCCCTGTACAGAAAACCCTAGACACCCCCTGGACAGACACCCATAGACACCCCTCCCCTATGAAAACACCCCCTTGGACCCCCCAAACACTCCCCCTCCCCCTCCCTCTTGGAAACCCCATCCCCTAGACAGACACCCCCTATAATGATAATACAATTGTCCATGAAATTTTAAATCAAAGACAAAAAATGAAACAGAACGCATTACAATCTTCCCTCAAAACATCCATGCCGAAAATTAGTTGAGAAAATAGTCAAAAAAATGTTTGGCTGTAGAACAATCATACACAGGCCTTGAGCTGGCCATAGAAATTCATGTTGAAACACTTAATTAAAGCCGACATAGTCTGGAGATTGAAGAACCATCCTCAATGATGGAAGATATACATAAAGAATACAATAGATAATGGGAAAAAAGTAGGAGACTCGTGGATGGTCTGGAAAAAATATAATGGTGAAAATATAGTTACATATGATTAATCTAAATGTTTACCTCTAAACATGGATAAGACAAATTCCTACACAAAACCATAATGTAAAACTTCATCTGATACCCACCCTACACCAACACCCCCTACTGGACACCCCTCCCTCTACAATTCCCCCCTCCACCACCATCGAAACTCCCTCCGGGACACCCCTCTATCTTTAAAGCCCCCCTCCACCCCTGGACAACCCTCCATCTACAAATCCCCATCCACCCCCACTCCCCCCTGCAGACCCTCCTGGAAACCCCCTCCCTTCTAGACACCCCCCTCACTAGACAGACCCCCTTGCACCCCCTCCCCCTGCAGACCCTCCTAGACACCCCCTACCCTGTTAATCCCTACCACCTGCCATCCCCCCATGCCAGACCCCTAGTATACCCTCTTAGACACCCCTCCCCTTTCCAGTCCCCCGCCCCCACCTACCAGCACCCCCCTCCACCACCCCTTGCAAACCCTCTTGGACACCCCTCCTCTGCTAGTCCCCCTTCTAGTCCCCCATTCCATCCCCCACCCCTACCATCCCCCTGTATACCATCCTAAACACCCCCTCCCCCTACCCGTCTCCCCATGTAGGGTCTTTTCTCTTGGTTTCTTAAATGTGGAACCATGGATTCTATATCATCCTTTGCTATTTTCCTAGTGGCTATTATTTCTTTCTAATCATAGTGGTTGACCAGTGTATTGATAACCCTCTACTACATGATCTCTATAAGGGAAAGAAGGTGAGGCAGACTAGTCCTCTTATGCCCATCGCATAAGTCTTGTCATGATTTATATTCCAGAGGGGAATAATCCTCTTATACACCTCACATAAAACAATTAATGGTTTAATGACTAGTGGAGACTACTATGAGGATTAGAGTACTCTTGGAAGATGTTCAGGAATCATATATATTGCCTCAAAAGTGGTTGATGTGATGGTGATGATATTGGGATGTTTTGAATGAACCTTGAATATTTGTTCTATATATTGTGTTTGAACAGAAATCAAAACCCTCATAGCCTGATTTACATAATTTATGTTAATATGATAGGATCATCGATATTGTTTATCATAATGTGGTAAAGATGTTTTTTTTGTGAAATAAGTGACAATATGTGATGTATTAGGGCTACACATTAGTGTTTCCAAGTCTAGTTCAACATGGTATGTGGATCATGTGTAGGAAGATTGTGGGGTGTACACCTAGTATGACACCCAATTGGAGGTATGGTTCATCGATTGGATAAGGTATATAACACTAAATGAGTATATGATTTATTCTTACACAAAAAATGATGCCAAGAACATTCATAGAAACAATAAGGATACATGTGGGGCATGTACGTTGAGTTGTCTTTCCCTTATTTAATACAAAGGAATAAAATGTAGGATACAATAATTCTGGTCAAGCGTATAGAGTTTTCATGAGTAGTCTAAAATTAGGTATATATGAGTCCCATGGTCCATAAACGATCACAAAAATTGGTATCGTAGAGGAAAAAATCCCCTAAATCTATAATATATGAAATAACCTTGTAATCTATGGAGTATTCATTGATATTCATTCTGTTTAGGACCTCTTCATATGGGAATAAATTAAACTATGAATATATCCCTATAGCCTTGATCATTTGTACTTATTTCCTTGGAATATGTTGGATCCCAGAAAAATAAATTAAATATACAATATAATCCTATATCAAGTAATCATGAATGGATTTTAGGAATTTTTATATATTAAAATGCATGGATACCCATCCCTACAACACCTTGAATAGCTCGAAGATATGGAGGTAGAATTTTTCCTATATATGTGATTTAGACACCAATATATCTTGGGATGTATTAACAACCCTATATAGATTGTTTTTAACTCCTCCAGTACTGTCACAATCACAAATGTTATTGACCTCACATAAATATAGGATTCATGAATGGGTATTATATATATTCTTTCCAACATGAAAAATAATATAGAAAGCTACAATTGAGGATCTACACCATGGATGAAACACCAACCCCATCTACCATACTAACCATAGTCTAATTGTTGATTGGATGTTCTTGGGGACCCCTTATTGTAAATAGTGGGGTATACAATTGGTAATTGATAGATTTTTCTCTTTCCATTCTCCCTAGACAAACCCCCCAACAGACCCCCTTGCACCCCTCCCCCTACACACCCCCATTATCCCCCTGGACAGACCCCCCCCCCCCCTCCTTAGAAAGACCCCCCTGCACACCCCCTTCACACCCCATTCACCCCTACACACCCCATGCACCCTCCCCTTGCCCATGTAAAAGAACCCAACACACCAATGAAGGAATTAGAACCTATGTGGAAGGTTCTATGTAATTTTTTTCAAACTAGGACAACCAAAAGTGTATGAGAGATGGATAAAGTACCTTTTTAGGATATATATGTGTAATATATTTTGAATAATAATATGAAATTCAAACTTCCAAGGTAAATGATTGGTTTTAGGGATCACTACTACAACGGGAAACCTAATTTGAATTACTATCCTTATGGTAGGCTGATCTCACTAGTTTTAATGAAGATGGAAGTTGTTTTGAATGAGGGAGAGGCAGTGAGATTACATAATAGTAATAACCTATCTAAAATTATTTTGAATACCATTGGGTACTTTTAGGATACCAACTAAAATTTCTTGATGCTAGTTAGTTGGGAAGAAGTGGCTTAAAATTGAATTATGTATCCTTACAGATTCAGTCCCTATAGTGTGATATGTTCACACCATTCCCTAAGCAAGATTTCAAGAGTAAGCTTGGTATTGTAACTAAAAGATCATTAAATTAAGTAGTGGTATTTTATGATGAATTTAATGGGAAGTTGGATGAGATCATGAATGTCTCTAAGGATGATCAATGTATGGTTTTTAGATCTCTTGTTCTAGTATCTAGAAACTACTACTATTTGTTAACTTCTTTGAACAAGGTTTATAAATAAGTTCAAGGGATATATTCATATTATTCCTTTACAAACCTAGTGGTTATTAGAAAAACTTTTTTTAAAACAATAAATCAATTATTTAAACAGGTTTTTAAAACATTCAGGCAATTATAGAATTCAAATTAAAGGTTTAGGCAGGGGGAATCTACCTCAACCTCAAGACGCGTTTCTTTTGATGATGACAACTCGAATATTATTTTTTTCCACTTTCACACATACTAAAATTCACATATATATATAAGGAAACATAGAACCTATGTACATATTTTCATGGCCAAATATGCACAAGGGGTCCTTAGATATATCTTTATACTTGCATATACCCCTTTAAATGTACACATGTATTCATTTTTCATATCTATATATAAGCACACCTAGACCCAATATATATATTCATACTACCATGATTGAATCTATATAAAGGGGGAAATTATATTTGTATATTCCTACCTATGGATACACATGTAGGCCTTCATCAATGGGGACTCGAATCCACCTCAACGAAATCCAAAACGCACTAAAAATATATAAGGAACCAAAAAATCAAAAAATACCTAATTAAAATTTGGCCAAAGAATAAAAATAGAGTAAACCTTACCCAAATTTGATGTTGAACTCATTGTCTTCAATAATGGTGGATAGATTTGACCTCATCATTAGAAACCACCTATAAGGAAATAGTGGGAAAAGAAACGAGATATAATGACTTATTATATATATGTGATCAATGTCTCAACTGTACATGATAAATGATACATGAATCCACAACCAACAATGAACAAATAATATTCAGATTGATATGTACATACCAATAATAAATAACATGATCATTAATAAAGCTCTTTATTTTTCAAACATCACCTTTAATTGCCTATTGAAAAATAAAAAATCACCAAAATATGGGAATAAAGTAAATATCCATCAGAACTTAAATGAGAGAAATTGGGATTAGACATTTTTCTTAACCTATAAAATCCATTCCTTAAATGTATAAAATACCTAAAACTCTTCATGTCTATATCCTTCTTAATTTTCAAGATTGAAACCTCATTTTTTAGCATGTTATTATTCTCTAATTCACCTTTATTCTTAGTTTATATAGGTTTACCAATTTTATAAAGTAGAGAATTTTCCTTCTTTTATTCTTCCTCAATACTCTTGTATTTTTCAAACTAGCTTGCTAATATGATTACGCAATCCTTTGATGCATGATATTCCTTCTTCTTTATTAGATATTCCATCTTTGTAGAAACTATTTCCGAACATGCGATAATTGGTTATTTCCTTTTATATTTCAACAATTATTATTGTTATGGAATATATGTCATAAATTCTTAGCAATTTGGACTACTTGGTTTCCCTTCCATGCACACTTTCAACAACCTTTAGAGTACCCTTTTTAGTTTCCCTTTCAAAGTCCACACTATAGTTATCAAGCACTAGCCTACTACAATATCAAATATTGATACTTAACTCAACACATTGATCTGAATGACATATTAGAAATATAGAAGCTCTAAATAGCCTATTTAACAATATAAACTCCTCATAATTAACTGAAAATAGTGACTATACCAACCACTATAGGTAAATCATTGATTTGGGTGTGGTCTTGGAACCAAATATTGTTCATCCACCATCTATATCCAGACACTAAATTCATCCATTTACTATCTAAGTTCATACATTTCACAACCTTGATAATGATCACCATCCCTTGATATGGATTTCTCTCAAAAAGTACAAGTATGAATATCCCAACTATAGTATTATCGATACCATCCTTAATCTTACATACACATGTCTAGTGCCTCATATCAATTTATGATCACTATAGAAGATCCTAGACCAATAATCTCAACAAAATTTCTTCATTTAAAAACTATTATCTTTAAAACACAAATTATATCCAACAAAAATAATACATTAAAATATATTAGATAGAGAAATCCAAATTATAGAAAAAAATAACTTTATGAATACCTCAAAAATTATGGTCCTAAAAACCCCTTAATCTAGGATGGCTTATCACAATAGAATAATCTCTATTGAAACCCACATCTCAACACATACATGAACCCTATTTTCCCATCCCAATACTAAGGGAATTCACTCACATTCTTGATAGATGATAAATAGAATAGGGTTTATTTATTTTTCTAATATTGAGATGAGATATTACTCATTCAATTTACTCTGTCACCCTCAACTAAGGCTCACCAACCAACATTCATTACTACCCAGTTTTCATCCTTCTCCATGAAACTTCATATGAAATGGATGTATCTACATAGATATATCAGTCTTTCTTGAATATATCATAGTATGTGTCTAAATAAAATGAAGCTACTAGTACCCATAATGAGGACATAAGACCATTTAAAAAATAGAATTCCTTTATGAATAAATTTCATTTGAAGGATTCAATGAAATGAATAAACCTTTGAAATTTAGTGGCATACTTCATTACTAATTCCCATAATGATATAGCTCCATGAATTCCAAAATTATTCTCTTATTTTGTAAATCTACCATAGCCTCTCATAGAAGAGGGAATGAAATTCAATCCATAGAAACTCTTCATTCCTTCTTTTATGATCAAATGTATTTATCCATTCTGATTCATCTCCTTTGAATTTAGGAACTTCTTGTTTCACTCATATATCCTCTAGAGTTCCAAATCTTTAAAATAGAAACTAAAATTTCTTCAACATATTCTAAACATCCTATGATCCCATGTCACTACTAAAAATTAGAAACTGCTACTCCAAGAACTCATGGATAACTTAGAAAACCATTGGTTTTCCTTTTAGAAGGCCTTAGTCAATAGATCAAAGTAGTTGTAACATAATATGAGGGAAACAACCACTTGAGAATATTTACCATAATAACACAATTACATCCTAATTATATGCTTTTTTGATGAATTTTTACTCAACATAATTTAGTAATAACAACATTACAAATTAGAAACCCATCACGCCACAATCCTAAGCATGAATTGTTACTAAAAAAGCATGAAACTACCTTTAATCCTTACTTCATAAAAAAAATATAATTTTCAAAACACTAAACCCTAAGGTTTACCATAATAATCTAAGGGTTACTCTCATACACACCAAAAATAACAACCAAACCCCACACATTCACCCCTGATAATAAGAAACCATCCAACCCCTTAACTAATCTAACAAGAAACTTCCTAATAAAAATACACAATCAAATCACCCAAAAATCACCAAAATTCACTATATTAAGAGTTTTACATAAAAACATCAAGAAAAACCCAAAAAGATCCACCAAATTGAGGGATTACCACCAACCCAAACACCTAAAGACAAATCCAATCCATACCCAATACATAGGCATCATACTCTAAACTACTAGGAATCTAATATCATAACAAACCAACTAAAGTTTTTCATCTACCATATAAAGATGATTAAGATATCATAAATCAAATAAAAACATGTGAAAACTACTATTTTAGATTCTATTAATTAATACATCATTAATAGGTTATTCTAGAAAACACCAATTCACATATTATTGATTTTTTAATTAATCAAAACCAATTTCAAATTAATTTTCCAAAAACATGACCACAAATATTATTTTCTCAATCCCACTTTCTAAACACACTTTCCTTTTTTAAAACCATTTTTCATAGACAAGTAGTCATGAACATGTAGAAAAATCCATATATTTCAAGTATGATTCATGAACTCAGATTCTATTTCCACCCTATGCCAAGAGTCAAACAAAAAATAACAGTCTCAACCCAAAAATAATACTTGAATAAATATCTCAATATTAATAGTGTAAATCTATAATGTAAAGCTACACCCTTGGTGACGTGGGTTTCCACCATACAGGTGTTATTGATGCATACAACTGGTGTACATCCTAATATCCAACCAATTTAAAATTTATCTAAAAAATCCCCTAAATAGTAAAACAAACAAAAAATGTTTTGATAAAATTTATTAAATCCTTGGAATGGTCTTGTCCAAACTGTGGGCATGTCAAAGATGCTATAATACCTCAAGTGTATCTCCCTATATGGAAGAAGGTTTTAACTATTGGTGAGAGTACATAATCAGCATGGTGAGAATATAATCTCATTATCATCACATAAAATAACATATAAATAACTAAATAAACATAAACCATTATAGTAAGTTCAAGGAATCACAATTACGGTAAACCAATAATAATAAAAATACATATTTAATTCAGAAAAAAATGGGATCATATCAAAACATATAAAAATACTTCAAGAGGACCAAAAACTAGGTTGATCAAATAAAAAATATACAAAATAAAAAATAACTAGTGTAGATTTGACCAAAAAAACCAAGTACCTCCCTGGTCTAGTCTCCCAATACTCATCCATAACCTCCAACCAGGTCTCCCGTATGAACTATTACCCAAAATAAAATCATAAACTCTACACCCTCACCAAGGTTCCCATACAGGGTATAAGAAATACATATCAGTATGGAACTTCCATTTGGGTTCATCATATATATCATAATATATCACATGATCATGTATGAAAAATAAAAAATAGTACAAACATTATACAAGAAATCACATCTGGACATCAAGTGATAACTATGCCAACCTAACATCTCAACTCACCTGATTTTAATAACACAAATATATTTGGTTTCTCATCTATAATTTGATATTACAAACCACCTGAAATCCAATAAACATATAAATTACAACGATTGGAGAAAATACACATGAGTAAAATTTGAGGGGTTAGAGCCATAAATACCTTCAGTGGGTAATTAGGAGGTCTGACTAGCTGAAGAGGAGGATGATCCCCATGAGGTGGGGTAGCCATGTCAGAGGCGCGCCAGAGGAGGAGGTGGGGCGACTGTCTCAGGGAAACATCAGTGGGGTGGAAGCATTGGGTGGAAGCATTGTGGGTGGAAGCGTTGAAGAAGGATTCCTTGGTGAGGAGGTCACTGTGAACAACGTGAGAGAGGTCGACAGTTTGGAGAGGAGGGTCACAGTTAGATAGGTCTACAGAAGTGTGAGAGAGGGCATTTATTTTGAGAATCAGGAGGAGGGAACCATAGTGAGAGAGTTAGATGGTTTAGATAGGAGGGTCTCAGATCAAGGGAGGAGGAGAGCCCGATGCATATAGAAAAAAATGAAACACAAATCTATAGCCAAAGATATTTAATTAAATCGTGGCTATAAAAAAACTATAACCACATGCCTATAAAACCATGGATATAGGTCCATAGCTATAGCTTAAATTTATATTAGTGATACTTCTTATTGTTTGTCTTTTTGAGTGTTTTTAAGAGCTTACACTTTTGTGGATTTCATTGTAAACGTGTCTAATATTTCTTGTTTTATTTAACTTACTAAGATACATTTTATGTAGTGGGATACCAAGATACTGATTTAGTAGAAGATTAAACGAGATATCAGTTAAGTAGTATCCTAACAAATCTGTTAATTATAGTAGAGAGATACCAAGCTTCCAATTTTAGTAGTAGAAGCACCGAGCCACCATTCAATGTAATAGGGTAAACCAATCTACTGTTTATGTTGCTGGGTAATCTAAGCTACTAGTTATTATAACAGGGAAATTTTGATCGGGATGATCAAGTGATTCCAAGATAAGGAATACATGGTATAGCATTTTCCTTTAATAATCAGATACCTTTAGACAATTTTAAAGTTAAGGATACATCATATTAGGTTTAAATACCTACCTTTTACTTTAGTATAAAAGTGATATTTTATAATCTAATTTAAAGGAGTTTTTTATTTTATAACCATTACATCTTATTTATTTTAAAGGTGTATTATGAATTATCATTTAGTTAATACCCACTTTAGTTTATATATTTTAATTTGTTTTAATTTATGTTTTTAAAAGTATTTCATGAGTAGTTTATAATACCAATTATCTTTTTAACTCCTCGATGCATGTTAATTTTATCAGTAATCTAAAATACCAAAAATTAAAATATTATTGTAATTTTATTTTTGTGTTTCTATTATTTACTGGTTGGAATACCAGTACATTTATTTTATTCTAATCATATTTTCATAATTCTGATACTTTTATCTCTTGAGGAGGATAACAATTTGTATCTAATTTTTAATCTACAATTGACCCTTATCTTGTAGTATTATTTTATACCATGTTGATACTATATTTGGTACTAGAGCCTGGGTTTTTACATTTAAAACTAAAGTTTGTATTCATATTTTATAATTTTTAGTTACTATCAGATTTTAAAATTTTAGTTTCCTTGCACCTAACAAGTGTGTGGAGAATTTTTTAAGAATGGTTGGTTTACATGTTGGATCTATAGGTAATTTGAATCCAAATAGATCACTAATTTTTTTTGAAAATTACTATGAATACTGGACATATAGAATGGAAACTTATGTTATCAACATAAGAGCTGAAAATTTTCTTATGTTCACTGAAGAGTATAAAGTTAAAGAAAAAGAAGTTTCCATTTTTACAAGAGAAGATAAAAATAAGTTTTAATTTAATTTTAGAGTAAAAAATACCCTTCTATGTTCTATAAAAGCAAATATTTACATATAAATTTCTTCTTACCGAACTACATATAGAATTTGGGAAAATTTAGAAGTGACACATTTTGGAACATCAAAAGTTCTAGAAACAAAAAGAGCTATATTAAGAGAAGACTGTCAAGATTTTAATTTTATACTTGGTGAAACCATTTCTCAAATTCACCAAATATTATTGATAATTTTAAAGTCTACAATCCCTTATAGAGAAATAATTTTCCAATGATCAATTGGTTGAGAAATTTATAGATATCCTTTCTATATAATGGAAAAGGAGCTACAATTTATGATACAAATAATATTATTAAATTAAGTTTAGATGACTTAATTGGTACTTTGATTTAGTTTGAAATACTCTTAAAGAGAGAGGTATAAAAAGAGAAAAATAAAAATAGAGTTTCTTTTAAAAATATCAGTACTTCAAATACTGTAAAGTCTAAGACAAGATCATCCGAGAAAAATTTTAGAAATGTTTTTGAATAAAGTGAATGTGTGCCTACTAATATTGAACCTAATAATATTTAAATAAGGATGTTCAAATAGAAAAATGTCACAATAAATCACCCTATTTAAAGGAAAGAGAAGAATGATACTTCAGAACCAATTTTCTATAAATATAGAAAATAAGGTCACATTAGAAATGAATGTGTTGAGATGAAAAATAAATAAATAAAATCTAGAAAGTATTGTAAGAATAAATGTAAGAAAATTATGAAAGTGATAATAATTTAATAATTTTATCTAAAAAATTTAAAATAGTTGAAAAAAACACTATATTATATGAAAATTTTCCTAAATCAAAAAAAGAACTCATGGGATGACTAATTCTTAAATATATCATAAATCTATCTTTAGATTATAAATTATTTTATTACTCAGATAGTGAAAGTGAAAGTGATAATGAAAATTATTCTAGTTCAAATGAGGAAAGATCTCTGAAAAAACATAAAGAGATGGGAGAATATATTTCTAAATGTCAAACTATGTATTAAAAATTATATAAAAAGTTTATTGAGATTAGAAGAGGTTATATTGAAATAAAATCAAGATATTTTAAATTTGGGGATAATATTACTAAAATAATAAATAAAAATGGAAAAATTATTTCATAATTAGGAAATTAAAAAAAAAGTTACAAAACATAGTACTGATCTGAAGGGAAAATCCAAAGTTATAACATATGAAGATCCTAAATTAGATAATATGAAACATAAGAGATAAAAGTATAAAAATGTGTCTTTTTCTAAATATGTTTTCATGATTTTAAAACTTAAAACTCAAATTGAAACCTTATAAAATCTCATAACTAAGTTTACTAAAATAATAAAAGTACGTTGGACACCAATGAGATTTGGTGTTTTAATGTGTTGTGTGTTGTATTCATTTTCAACCCTATCACTTTTAACCATAGTGAGTTTGTGTTCTAGATGTGGTGTTTCCATTGACATTGTGTGGTGAAGTACATTGAATTTTCCATTAAATAAGTTAAAAAATTCATGAGATAGTGACATTATAGATAGAGGGAAATTGGTGGAGTCTATGAAGAAATATATGGGCCTGAAATTTCAATCATGATATTACTGAGAGATGGGTTGAAACTATTGATTAAATAGGAGCACCCATATATGGATTCATTATGAAAATGTTGGTTGTAGAAGTTCCTACATGTAAAGACATGGAAAATGCATTTATTTTTTTTTAAATTATTTGGGATTATTATGAGTCTACAAAAATTGACGGTGCTAGATTCCGAGGCCCAGTGTGCCTAGAATGAATTTTTGAACTTTTTTTAAGGTATGTTTAGTAAACGCGTGGGTGGAATTTTCTATCATTTGAACCGGTGCTCAGAATTGAAATTTGAGAGCACCTTTGAATCCGCAGTGCCAGGATTCTCTTAAGGGAAGCTTCACTTTGACCCTAATAGGTCAGAATAAAAATTTAAATTTTGGACTTTATAAAAAAATAATAAAATAACTTGACAAAGTTATTTTATATATTTTCTGTAACTATTGAGTGGTGGTGGAGGGACTGACGACTTTTCAATCCATTTAATGGCTTGGCCCTTGTTTTTTGTAACCACTCCATTGAGAGACATGAGAGGTGAATTAATTAACTAATTAATGAACCTCATTAATGCTTTGTTGTGTTAGTCTCTTATCCTCCGTCTATCTAAGTGAGGCTCGGGGTGGAGTTTTGACACGGTATCACCAAGCAAGGAACCTATGGAGAAGTGATGTGACATCTTCCACCGAGTAATGGAAGCTTGGATAGAAATGTCGAATGAATCGAATCGGGAACCACAAATGCCAGCGACTTTGTCAATCATGGATCCTCATTCCACCACTGCATCATCTCCAATGAAATTTGAGGTAGGGGTTTTGTTTAAGTTTTTGTGATTTGATCTTCCATCATTATTGAAAGGATTTATGAATCATGAGAGTAGTATATTTTACCACTGTCATATTGAATAATCTCCTACTTGTTATAATTCTAACACGGAGGGCGTGGGCCAAACGAATAAGACCTAGACCCTCTATCGCATCGTTTCTTGATGCGTTCTTCATGGTATGATTTTCAAATCGACTAAAAGTGAAAAATGGGAGGCACGTAATGAAGGCGGCATCCCGGGAGGGCCATATACACGTTCAGAAGGAATAACAGACCACTATAGCTCACCCGGTGGCCCGTAGAAGCTCCTCTGGCATGACACCGGTGGCGGAGATGGCGGCCGACAATGACCGACTGTAGAGATTGGAGGCAGCGTGCCATTGCACGCCGCAACTCAAAGTCGTGGTGAAGGCCGAGACCCGCTACCTGAGGGTCTTGTGGGTGGTGAGGTGGCACCACTTGGCTCCACCAATCAAGGAGATGAATGACTCCTTTTAGCCATTTGGTAGGCGGACCACGCAACCCCCGCTCGAGTCGCGCCAGCCAGCGGGTTGGACGCCCGACAGGCTGTGCCCAGCCAGCGGGCTGGGCCGGTCCGTGACCCATCCCAGTTGAGACGATCCGGGCCGGGTCGAACCCAGACCAGGTCGGGTCGACCTGAAATGGGTCGGGTCGGCCCATGCTGGGTTGGGCCAGGTCGGACAACCGGGTCGGACCGGACCCGGACCCCTCTCAGGCTGAGGGACGCTTAATAGAGGCCATAACTTGCGAAACAGATGTCCATTTGATGCACCTTCTATGACACTGGGATCCTTGGAGCATGAATTTCGTTTTGAGAAACTCCATGAGAGTTTTGGATAAAGTTTGAGTATGGTTGGGTTGGATCAACTCTGAATCCAACCGGACCTTTAACACTAAAATGCCAATAAATTATAGACTAGGCGTTTGGTTGACACGTCATCTATTGCGTTGGAACCCTTATAATCATGGGGTAAATTATTTTTGGGACTTCCTTTCGGTTGAAATATGACCGATGGCTTGAGGAGCAGTTTCTCTCAGAATCAAGAGAACTATGAGCGAGAATCCTGTGACTGGCTGAGACGTAAAGAATGAAGAGTGATTCTGTGTGAATCAACAACTAGTGATTCTATGTGAATCAGAACCCATCGATTTTGTGTGAATCAGAACCCAATGATTCTATGTGAATCATCACCCAGTGATTCTATGTGAATCAGCACCCATCGATTCCATGTGAATCAGCACACAACGATTCTGTGTGAATCATTAGTAGTTCTATTGTTAGAATGAGATAATCTAGATTTATGACTAATCATTTATACTTTTGTACTTAAGTTATACCTAGTTTGAGTTGAGTATTTTTCTTTGTGCTTTGTGATTGAGATCAAGATTTGGGGTTTTCCTTTTTGGAATTCTGAGAGACCTTTGTGGGTCTTGGGGTCCTTACTGGGTATTGTTATACTCACCCCTACATGAGATTCGCCCGCACCTTGTTGTGTCTTGTGTGGATGACGAGAAGCCTTGACTGAGACTCGTGGATCTTGGACCTGAAGGTGGATGGTGGTGACTGTTGACATGGAGAGCTGTAGAGATGATCTGTACCTACCCTTCAGGTAAGATCCTTGGAGGACAATCTCATGAGATTTTTTCAGTTTCACTTCGTGGTTGCATCTTGTTGTGTTCTTGGACTGTGTGTTTGTATAGGTTTAAAGGAAATTCATTCCTATTTAGAGATACACCTTTCTGGTTCTAGTCTCCAACCCCTGACCTATGGAAGGTGGGTTTGGGGTAGTCACAACGCGATCCCCAGGGGACGAGTCCTGACAAAGTGGTATCAGAGGAGTCAGTTATACTGAAGAACTAGGGATCTGATATATCTAATGGAGCAATAGTGTTAAGTGTTTTTAGTGTGGTTTTTAGTTAGGGGAGTCCAGTGTTGGTGAGGTGGAAAATGTATCCATACACTAAGACTTTGAATTCGGATTTTTGACTCGGTGCATGAAAACACTGATTGCATGTGTTTTGGAAATGTTTTTACTTTTGATCTATTTTGAGTCAACTCACCAGGTATAACATATTGCCCATGGTGCACCGGTTTCTTTTCAGGATGCCTCTGCATAGACAGCTAGCTAGGATTCCCAAGAGAGTACATGATGTTAGACCACCGAGTGCTGAGGCTTCAGTGCAGGGCCATCTTTCTATGTTGGCACCTTAGAGTGGTGTACCATCAGCACTACCACCCGTTGGGAAATAGTTTCCACTAGCCCCACTAGTGGATGGTGCACACTGACTGAGCATGTTGCATGAGTTCCAGCAGTAGAGGTCTATGATTTTTCATGGTGAGACAGATCCCCAGGCAGCTGAGGACTGGCTGGAGGCTGTGGAATGAGTTTTCTCCCTAGTTAGGACACCAACAGAGTAGATGGTGATCCTAACTGCAAGTCTTTTCTTGGGAATGATAGGAAGATGATGGAGCCTGATACACCAGTTACATGATGAGGTGACCCTCACCTATACAGGCTTCAAGATCCTCTTTAGAGCAGAGTTCATTCTAGTGACACTATGATCTGTGTGTATCTAGAAGCTTATGCACTTACAGTAGGGAATCTTATCAGTGGCCCAGTACTTGGAGAGATTCACTAACCTCTCGTGCTACTCCACCGACATGGTATAAGACGCATTCTTTAGGGCCCAAACCTTTGAGTAGGGCCTCCGCTGGGAGATTAAAGTGTCGATATTATTTCTTAATATCCCAACGCAGGCTGGAGTGCTCGATCAAGAATTATTGGTGGAAATATTCTTAACTAAGAAGGCACCGATGGTGAGATCCACCACTAGATGACAGGTAGTCGAGTCATCTGTAGCAGGAAGTAGGTAGATGAAACAGAGGTCCAAGAGGACCAAAACTTCCTAAGTGAGACCTCAAGATATAGGGTCGGAGGTACGGAGCTCACGAGGCAGAGGAGGTCAGCAGGGAAGAAGGATGTGCTTCATGTGCGGCGGGTAGGTCCACATGGCTCATAACTGCCCCACCTACCATACCGACGATCAGCAGACGGTCCAGAAACTACCATTGAAGCAGACGAGGTTTGAGTGAGGAGGTCCACAGGGCGGTGAATGTGGCAGAGGAGTATGTCATGTAGTAGGTGGTGGATGATGATTTGAGGTTCTACCACCACCACCCCTGGTTGTCCACCCCGACCACATGGAGAAGGTGGGAAGGGCCAAGCTCAACTACTGGAAGAAGAGGCCTATGAACAAAGCAATCCGAAGATGATTAAATTTATGATCTATGTCTATTACACCCTATCTATAGTACTTATAGACACAGGTTCCAGTCACTCTTTTATTTCCACGACACTCGTTCGAATCTTGAAGATTCTTATGGAGCTGTTGGATCAATCCTTGTGATTAGAGACTCCTACAGAAGATGATTCGACGATTACACACTGGTTCAGGCTGTGTGATCTCACTCTAGGAGGTGAGAGTTTCAGCTGGGATCTCCTAGTAGCAGCGTCGAGGCCTTACGACATCATCTTAGGTATGGAAAATATATCTACAGTCCATGCTCAGATCAACTATTTTAGGTGCAAATTGCGGTGTGTCTGCGAGGATGGGATCAGGTTTACCTTCACCGGTGATGAGGAAACCTTTGTAGCATAGGATGGAATATCTCAGAGGAGGGTGCAACTGATTACTCATCAGTTAGAAAACCTCACCCTCAGAGTAGTTGACGTGAGGAGCCCAAGTTATCCTGTAGTGGTGGAACGATATGCATAATGTCTTTCCTGATAATGTTCAGGAACTATCTCCTCACAGAGAGGTAGACTTTCACATCAACCTATATCCCAAGGCTACACCAATATCTAAAATAGCATATCGGATGGCTCCTATGGAGCTTCATGAGATGAGGTTACTATTGGAGGACTTGCAAAGAAAGGGGTTCATAAGGCCCAATGTGTCTCCATGGGCATCCCCATTCTTGTTCGCCAAGAAGGAAAATGGGATTCTAAGGATTTGTGTTGACTATCGGTGCCTGAACTAGGTGACCGTGAAGAACTAGTATCCTATTCCGAGTATCGATGATCTGTTCGACCAACTGAAGGGAACTCATTGGTTTTCGAAGATAGACCTCAGATCAAGCTATCACCTGCTCAGGGTACGGGATGAGGACGTACTTAAGATAGCCTTAATATGTCGGTATGGCCATTATGAGTTCTTGGTGATGCCTTTAGGTGTGACCAATGCTCCAACAATGTTCATCAGGATTATGAAGAGGATATTCCTGTCATAACTTGATCGCTTCATGGTGGTTTTAATTGACGACATCTTGATATACTCAGTGTCGAAGTAGAAGCATGCCACACACCTGTAGATAGTTCTAGATACACTCTGAGAGAACAAGATTTATGGAAAGATCTCAAAGTTCCAGTTCTGGTATGGGAATTCCACTTCCTAGGGAACTTTATCTCAGAGTCTAGAGTCACAGTGGATCCAAAAAAGATAGAGGCAGTGCTTTCCTTGGATCCACCCAGGAGTTTGATCGAGGTTCAAAGTTTCTTGAGATTGAATGGGTACTACTGAAGATTTGTAACTGAATTCTCCAGGGTAGCGACAACCTTGTAATCCTTGAAGAATAAGGGGTATAATTTATTATGGATGGAGAAGTGCCAACAAAGTTTTCAAGATATGATAAAGAGACTGATGAGTTCCCCCATCTTGATACTACCAGAAGAGGGCGTTGGGTATTTAGTCTACTATGATGCATCAGAGACTGGACTAGGTTGTCTCTTGATGTAGGAGTGAGCAGTGATTTCATACAGCTCATAGTAGTGGATACATCATGAGTAGAACTATGCTACCCATGAACTGGAGTTAGCTGTAGTGGTCTTTTCACGTAAAATGTGGCGGCACTACTTGATGGGTGAAAATATTGTTGTTTAATCTGATCACAAGAGTTTTAGGTATATCATCTCATGAAAGGAACTGAACCTGAGATAGCGACGATGGATATAGTTACTCTAGGACTACGACTTTGAGATAGTCTATACTCCTAAGAAGGGGAATGTAGTGGTAGACGCACTCAGTAGGAGATCTGGTCTACAGCTACTGAGTGAGGCGACACAATATCTAGCCGCATTGTAGATATCCTTAATGGATAGAGATGGAGTAGCTTACCTCCAGTATATGACTTTCACTCCCCCACTTTTATGATGAGAAAGGGAGGCACAGCTTGGGGGCGATGACTATGAGGCCCGACGTGCTCAAATATCCTCAGGACAAGCTCTTGAAGGATTTTATGAAGGTGGGGAGTAGGTCATCCTCTTTAGAGGATGCACCATGGTACCAGTGATGCTATGAGAGGAGGTGTTGAGGGAGTTCCACACATCCCCTTTAGCTGTACATCCTAGAGTGGCGAAGATGTACCAGGACCTCTAGTGTTAGTACTGGTGGCCAGGGATGAAGAGAGCAGTGGCATAGTTAGTATCTTTATGCCTTACATTTCAGTAAGTGAAGGCTGAGCATCAGGTACCAATAGGCTTAGCTCAGCCACTTGAGGTACCAGAGTGGAAGTGGGATGGTATCTCTATGGACTTCATGATAGGGATACCAAGTACATCCAGGATCCACAATTCCATATGGGTGATCATTTACTGAATCACCAAGTCAGCCCACTTCCTACCCCTCAGAGAGTAGGGATCAGTAGAGGGCTTGGAAAGCCTCTACGTGTAGGAGATTGTACGACTTCATGGTGTACCATCTATGATCGTCTCAGATCACGACACACATTTTACATACCACTTGTGGAAGGGATTGAAGGAGGCATTTGGAACACAACTACGCTTGAGCATGACCTTTCATCCTCAGACATATGGTCAGAAGGAGTAGACCATACAAACACTCGAGGAAATGCTTCGTGATTGTGTCCTTGATTTTGGCCACAATTGGGAGGACCACCTGTCCCTAGTAGAGTTTTCTTATAATAATAGTTACCACTCCACTATTGGAATAGCTCTATTTGAGGCCTTTTATGGGTGAACATGCAGATCAACTCTTTTCTAGACAGACCCAAGGGAGCCAGTGCTTATGGGTCCAGAGTTGGTGCAGGCAACCAGAGAGAAGGTGCAGATCCTCTAGGAGTAGATGAAGATTGCACAGATCTGAAATAAGTCTTATGTCGACAGGAGGTAGAGGCCCTTGGAGTTTTAGGAGGGATACCATGTCTTCCTACGGGTCTCACCCCAACGAGGGTTATAGAGGTTTGTTTAGGGTGGAAAACTTTCTCTGAGATTCATTGGGCCCTCTAGATCCTCAGTAGAGTAGGAGAGGTGGCGTACCATATAGATCTTCCATCATTGATGCACTAGGTGAATGATGTTTTCCATGTGTTGCAGCTAAGAAGATACGTTCATGATCCATCACATATTATCAACTAGGTTGATATGGATATCGACGATGTGGTGATGTTTGCAGAGTTCCCGGTGGAGATAGAGGATCGACAGGAGCATGTCCTTTGTGGGTAGTCAATTCCTGTAGTGTGAGTTCATTGGCAGTAAGAGAATCTCCAGAAGAGCACATGGGAGCAGTAGGCTAAGATATGTGCTCGGTACCCCCATTTGTTCCCCTAGTTTTATTATAGCTTTTGGGGGTGAAAATCTATAAGATGGAAATAATGTAAAGACCCATAAATTCTATGAATTTTTTTAAATTATTTTGTATTATTACGAGTATGTGAAAATTGAAGATGCATGATTCTGAGGCTCGGTGTTCCCAAAATGAATTTTTGAACTTTTTTAAGGTATGTTCTATAAACGCGTGGATGACATTTTCTATATTTTTAACTGGTGCTCATAATTGAAATATGAGAGAACCTTTGAATCCATAGCGTCAGGATTCACTTAATGGGAGCTTCACTTCAACCGTAGTAGGTTGGGAGAAAAAGTTAAATTTTGGACTTTACAAAAATAATAATAAAATAAGTTGACAAAGTTATTTTATTTCTTTTCTGTAACTATTGAGTGGTGGTGGTGTGACCGACGAATTGTCAATCTAATTAATGGATTGACCCTTTGTTTTCATAACCACTCCATTGAGAGAGATGAGAGGTTAATTAATTAACTAATTAATAAACCTCATCAATGCTTTGTTGCGTTAAGCTCCCATCCTCTGTCTATTTAAGTGAGGCTCGAGGTGGAATTTTGACATGACTTCACCAAGAAAGGAACCTATATAAAAGTGACACGACGTCTTCCACCAAGGAACAAAAGCTTGGAAAGAAACTATAGAAGAATTGAATCAGGAATAACAAATGGCAACGGCTTCATCAAGCATGGATACTCCTTCCACCACCGCATCATCTCTAATGAAATCCAAGGTAGGGGTTTTGTTTAAGTTCATGTGATTTGATCTTACCTCATTATTAAAAGGACTGATGAATCGCAGAAGTCGTATATTTTACCAATGTCATATTGAATAATATTCTGTATGTTATAATTTTAACATAGAGGGTGTGGGCCAAACGAACAAGGCCCAGACCCTCCGCCACTTCGTTGCTTGATGTGTTCTTCGTGGGATGGTTTTCAACTCGATGACAAGAAGAAACTGAGAGGCACACAACAAAATAGGAATCCTAGGAGGGCCGTAGGCGCATCCAGAAGGAAGAACGGATCACTAGAGCTCACTCGATGGCCAGCAGAAGCTCCGATGGTGCAACACCGGCAACCGGCACCGGCGGTGGAGACGACGGCCGACAACGTACGTCCGCAGAGACGAGAGGCGGTGCACCGTCACATTCCATGGTGTGACAGGCCGCAACTTAAAGCCATAACGAAGGCCAGGACCTAATTACTGCAGGTCCTGCGGGTGATGAGGCGGTGCCACCTGGCGCTGCCAATCAAGTAGTCGAACGACTCCTTTGAGCCATTCGACAGGTAGACTACGCAACCCCCGCTTGGGTTGTGCGAGCCAGAGGGTTGGACTGCCCGACGAGCTGGGCCGGTCCGTAGCCTAGCCCAGCTAGGACGGGTCGGGCCAGTCCGCGGCCCAGCGAGCTGAGCGCATAGCAACCCTGCCCAACCGGGCAGGCCCAAGCCAGTTCGGGTCGGGCCGGGTCTGACCTAGACCCCTCTCAGGCCTAGTGACGCTTAAAGAGGCCGTAACTTGAGAACCGGAAGTCTATTTGATGAACCATATATGGTTCTGGGGTCGTTGAAGTGAGAAGGTACTTTTGAGATACTTCATGAGAGTTTTGGAGAAAGTTTGAGTATGTCTGAGTTGGATCGACTCTAAATCCAACCAGGCCCTCAGCACTAAAATGCCAATAACTTACAGACCGAGCATCCGGTTGACGCGCCGTCTATTGTGTTGGAACCCTTATGACATGGAAGATCATGGGGTCACTTCTTCATGGTACTTCGTGCTGGTTGAAATATGACCGATTTCTTGAGGAGCGGTTTCTCCCAGAATCAAGCAAACTATGAGCGAGAATCCTATGGCTAGATGAGACGTGAAGAACGAAGAGAAATTCTGTGTGAATCTACACCCATTGATTTTGTGTGAATCAGAACCCAACTATTCTGTGTGAATTAACAACCAACGATTCTATGTAAATCAACACCCAACGATTCTGTGTGAATCAGCACCCAGTAATTCAATGTGAATCAGTAGAAATACACATTGATAGAATGAGATGATCTGACTTTACGACTAATCATCTGTACTTTTGTAATTAAGTTATACCTTGTTTGAGATGAGTCTTTTTCTTTGTGCTTTGTGACTGAGATCAAGCTTTGTGTTTTTCCTTTTTGGAATTATGAGAGGCTGTCATGGGTCTTTGGGTCCCATGGGTATTGTTATACTCACCCCTGCACGGGCTTCACCCACACCTTTTGTGTCTTATGCAAAAAACATGCTGCCTTGACTGAGACTCAAGGATCTTGGACCTGACAGTAGACAGCGGTGACAGTTGACATGTAGATTTGTGGAGACGATCTATACCTACCCTTCATTTAGGATCCTTGGCAAATGATCTTAGGAGCTGTTTTCAGTTTCACTTCATGGTTTCATCTTGTTGTGTTCTTGGACTATGTTTTTATACTGGTTTAAAGGAAATGTATTCCTGTTTAGGGATACACCTTTCTGGTGCAAGTCGCCAACCCATGGCCTGTGGAAGGCGGGCTTGGGGTAGTCATGGCGTGGGCCCCCGGGGGATGGGTCATGAAACTGCATGATTATTAAATTGGTATATTGAAAAATCTTCAATATAGTGGTATGGAAGTTTTGGAAGTGCTATAAAAAATTTTGTGTATAAGGTGGCATAATTTCCTAGTGTTTTCCAAAAATTTTGGGGTCTAAAATTTGGAATAAGGTCTAAGTTTCAAAAAATATAGATTGATAGGACTTTCTTATGAAAATATGGAAAGGTAATTAAATTCACAAAAGTTTTATTTCGTGAAGGATTGAAAATTTGTGAAAGAATGTTTTGAGAACTATGGATGAGGTGTGAAGGAAAAGGCAATAACTTACATGATTATGAAAATTTTCATGAATGGAATATTTCATTGAAGTTTCATGGAGATAAGTATTGAGAACATGAATGAATAGTTTCACAAAAAGGCATTAGCGGGCTTGAATGTTCACAAAGGGGAGGAAATGTTCCTAAATAGGCGACTAACCCTCTCATTTGAAGAATCCATACTTGTTGAAGATCAAAAGGTTCTGAATTCATGAAATATTTTCATGAATGTTTTTCTTATGTGAAGGATTCAAATGAACATATGTTCCAAGAATAAAAGAATTCTTTCAATCTGACCAAGGGTAAGGTTTATAAATATTTGTTAAAGGTTGTGAATTTTGTGAAGGACTATGAGTTTCACAAAAGTATGAAGTTCAAAAATAGGATGAAATTTTCACAAAAGTGGTGTAAAGGTTTTATTAAATTATTATGTTTCATGAAATATTAAATGATTGGAACTTATTGATGACTTTTCCAAAGAATGTTGGTACTCATTGAAGACTAGTTCAGTAGGGATGGATAAGCTTCTACATTAGTGATGTTAAAAACTAGTTTGTAAAAGAGTAGAGTGAATATCATTGGGAACTAATCAGTGCATCAACTATCAAACATTAAATATGTGTATTGGATTTTTATCTTAAAAGAATTCCCTTCTAAATTATTGAGAAAAGGGGGATGATAAAGGGAGTGACCCTTGGGTGGTAGTGAGCTAGACCCTAAATCTTGTAAAGGCAATGAGCCTATTAGGGAGTGACCTATATCATTCTATCTATAAGGCTTTTGAAGACTAGTAGATTTTGTAACATCACCTCAACGTCAGTTTTTTCTCATTGGATGTAGCCCAGTGAATGCGAACAATGTAAAATTACTATGTCTTGTGTTCTTTCTTTACTTACATTGTACAATATGATAATTAGTGAATTTGGATTGAGATATCATTGATCTTATATGAACACAGACAATATAAGAACACCAATTAATCATATCATCATTTAATTGGTGAACAAAAGAGTAACCCTACTAATAAGTGAGGTCAAGATTAGTTAATATAGTGAGATATTCATAAGCATGTGAGGATACATGAACTATTTTCATACCCTAATTTACCAACCATCTTAGGGTATCTCTCACTAAATTCCCTTTTGATCCTAACAATTTGTATTAAATGAAAGGTTTCCTCTTTTGAATTTATTTTGAACTGATTTAATTCGATCAATTTTTGGAGCTGAAATCTTTTATTCTAGTATAATATGGGAAAGCGAAAAAATCTGAATAAGAATCATAAATCCAAAGGAATTCCATATAATTTATTTTTTTAGAAGTGTGTGATCTAGATAAATGATCCCAAAATATCAAAAAATAAAACTTATGGATGAATCAAATTATGTATCCACTTGTTCATATAATGATGTTGCAGGACTATAAGAGGATCCTAATATGACAATCTATGTTGGAACTACTGAAGATGATGATATATCAAGAGATTAAAAGGTGGAAACTATCCAGACATTAGAAAAAATAATTTTTTTTCATTTTCAGAGAAATCTTCTTTAAGAGTGAGTGGGAACCTCACCATATGCCAAATTTCAAACACCAAGAAACCAAATTTCAAACACCACAACCAGGCTCCAAAATCACCCCAAAACATCAAAACACCAAATCAGATTTCGAAATCGAAAACCAGGATCCATCCTTCAAAAACCATACAAGGCATCGCCTTGGTCCGTGATCATCCTCGAGGCACGCTGTCGGAATCGATCCACTCCTCGTCATCGTCACGTCCCCGGAAATACGAAGCCCTCAAAAAGGACTCCTTACTTCAAATCGAAATGAAAACCGCATAACATCTCCAACAACATCAATATCATCAAGGCCTAACAGCCCTTCAAGAATCAAACTGAAAGAAAACCAGCGCAAATAAACCCTTAACATCGATGAATCTGCAACAAAACATCCAATACAACATGACACAGAATGAAGTCGACGACGAACGCGCCTCCTGGAACACCAAATATCGAACAAACAACACCTCCCAAAGCCTCTTGAGACCACTGCCACAGACCGACTCGGAGATCGACCAAGGAGGAAGATGTCAGAGCAGAGTTTGAAGCGGAATGGTCTCATGAAGAAGCATGACCACGCCTGGAACCACCAACCTCGCAGAGGACTAGAGTCACAGATCCTGCCGCCGCCTTCAATACTACGCAAAGAGAGCAGATCCTCCCAGCACCCCCACACCCGACATGAAATGTGACGGAAACCCCAGGTCGCGACATCTAGAGCTTGATCCTCGAACCAAAATTGCACCGCTATGAAACAACAAGCGGTGGAGTCTTCCGAAAGATAAAAGCCCGCACGACGCCGACACTGGATGGTAATTCACACCTCGAATATGAGGGAGATAAGTGATACTTCAGACAAGAAATTAGAGGATATTTCTTATGAAAACATTGTTTTTATTACAAACTTAAACAAGATTTCTTACATAAACCATTCACTTGATACAACATGGATCATCGAGAGTTCTAGTGTCTTTGGGGCTTAGGATCATTAAATAACAACTTAAAACATGAAGTACAACATCTTTATTGAAAAATTCCTTTACATGAACACTACATTCTCTCATACTTAGCATTGCATGGGATAACCTGAGGACATGCATAAGAAAAGGGGTGAGCTATAAAGCCCAGTAAGGGAATAAACATGGAATACATGAGGAGTACAATACATGTTAGAAAATAAGAATACCAATAGATAAAAAGATAAACATGAACATAAAGGCATGATAAAGCATGATAATCATAACATGGAAATGTGGCAACAACACTTAACATGGAATTAGCATGAGCTAAGGCTCATTGCACATAGAGAATGAGTAAATCCTCATTGCACATGAAGCACAATTAAACCCTCATTTCACTTGAATTAGAATGATTCAATACTCATTGCACATGATGTATCATGATACTATACTTTACCCAATTCATTGGAGCGCTATAAGGGCGCCCCCTTCTTAAACATTTCATTTCATGCATAAGTGTGCCACATGGATCATAAAACATGGATTCATAAAACATAATACTTTATTCCATGATAAAGGAATATGGAATTAATACATGAAACTTTATAATCAGTAAGTAAATGTGCATAAAGGTGAATTCCCTTGATGGAGAAATGGGCATGGTATTCACTACACAATGGCATTGTCTTAGAAAATCGGTGCGATTTCGGCATCATAACGACGTGACATAAGAATTCATAAAAACGGTTGATGAGAGAGAAAGGGGTTCCTCATCATATTTACATGTAATGGAAAGTAATGAGGTCATATATATACATGTCCCAACAATTTTAATGGAATTTATATTCATGATACAAAAGTATTGTTTGAATGTAAATGAGGAGAGAGAAGTTCCTTTCGGAATTTCAGCATAGTAACGGGTGTACATGGGAGGCATTTAATGAGAGAGAAGGGGTCTCCCATAATTAAAAAATAAAGAGGGAAGTATGAGGTAGGTGTGAAACAATACCCCAACATTCATAATTGAAATTAAATGGGAAAAACAACTTAAAGAAAATTGGACAAAAATGAGAAAGGAAGAAAAAAACCCTTACTTGGAAATGCTTCCAAAGGCTTGAGAGAGGCTTGAGAGAGGCTTATTGGGAGCTTGGGGCACCTTGGGAGGATTATAGAGAGAGTAGGGTAGAGTTTGGACGAACTCCAAAGGCTTTTAGTGAGGAGGAAGTGGTAGCTTGGGTGGGTTTATATAGGAAAGGTGAGTGAATTCTTTATTATTTAGGTTTGGGACCCCTTACATTAAACTAATCCAAACCACAAATCAGCTCATGGTTTTTGCCCATGGTTTTTTGAAAAGGGAAGAGGAATAAAATATTTTATAAGGCCAAAGTCCTAACTTCTTAAAATAATGGGGTTTATTATATGGAGGTGAGTCACACTTCCATGGAAAATAATTTAAAAAGATAAGATGTTTAATAAGTCTTGAGGGGTCCATTAATGCTTTGAAAAGTAAGTCAAAAAAAAATCCAAAATCACATTATTTTAATGGTAAAACATATATTGGTGGAACATAAAGCTTATAGTATTTTATTACATCACTGTTGGGTCATTATGATGTCATAAAACACATTATATATTTAAATGATATTTAATTTTTATCCAAAAATTTGATTGTCCCAGAAAATTATGAAAAATTCACCGTTGGATAATTTCGACATCCTGATTCCAGAAATATCATTTATTTTATCTAAATAATTTTCTAAATATGTTAATTTTCACTTTTAAAATAAAAACCGATATTTATCGAAAATTCACGGGTTTTGACAGAAATGGCTTTCAAACCTTAATAAAAATTATAATTGCATTCATAAAATTATATGATCATTTATATATAATAAAATTAATTTAATAATAATAATAATATTTTATTAAAATATTATTTAATTCAAAAATACCTTAATTTAATAAAATATATTTCTTAATTAAATAATAACTAAAAACACTATTTGTACTTTAAAAACAATTTACAATGTACCAATAATGACAAGAAGGTATATTCATTATTATATACAAAAAAAATAATATACATGAACATATTACTAGTGATTTGTTACATAACCCCTTAAAATAGCCACATAAGACCTAAGGGTAAGGTGTGCGATGGTGAAAGTCTCTTGGGGTGGCTCAGATAACATCGCTCGAGTGGTAATCTCTATCAACTTCCACTTTTCCCGTAGACAGTCCTATTCAAGCTTGACATGATGAAGCTTAGCTTGGGCTTGGTCAAGAGCAAAGCCCAAAGATGCCACCTCTTTTCTGAGCTCTGACAAATGGGCTTCTTATGGAGCAATTCTACTAGATGAGGCCATCACTTCCTTTGTCTGAGTAAATTTGGTTTGTTAAAGCCCTATATTTATACTAATCATGTGATCACTGTTCAATGGCTATAAAAGAAATGGTCACAATTCTTAACATAAAACCAAAGAAGTTGACATTTTATAAAAACATTTTATATAAAGAAACATTTAATTAGATCAAGAGGGATTTCCATTAATGAAACTTTGGGTCGTTACAATATTCCCCCCTTAAGAAATTTCACCCTCGAAATTTCCTTTTTCCCACACTAAAATAGATGTGGGTAACTCAGCATCATCATTTCCTCTGATTCCTAAGTCGCTTCTTCAAACTTGTGGTTTCGCCACAACACCTTGACGAGGGGCATTGTCTTATTTTGTAGAACTTTTTCTCTATGATATAATATCTTCCCTGGTTTCTCCTCATAAGAAAGATCATCCTCTAACTGTACCACCTCAGAAGAGAGTACATGTAAAGGGTCTAGTATGTACTTCCTTAAGAGGGATACATGAAAGACATCATGTACTTTGGCCATGGTAGGTGGAAGTGCTAGTTGATAGGCCACAGCCCCGACATGATCAAGAATCTCGAAGGGGCCAATGTACCTTGGACTTAACTTCCATTTCTTTCCAAACCTCATGACCTTATTCCACGAAGATATTCATAGAAAAACCATGTCTCAAACTTTAAACTCAAGGTCTCGTCGATGATTATCTACATAACTCTTCTGTCGACTCTGGGCTACCTTGATATGCCGCTGAATGGTTTTCACCTTCTCCACCATCTCCTCGACCATTTCTGGTCCAAGCATCTTACGTTCACCAACCTCATCCCAACATGCCGTTGTTCTGCACCTTTTCTCATACAGGGCTTTATATGGTGCCATTTGGATGCTCGAGTGGAAACTATTATTATAAGAGAACTCAACCAAAGGAATATGTTGATCCCATCCTCCTTTAAAGTCCATTGAGCATGCTCTCAAAATGTCCTCAAGTGTTTGGATAGTCCACTCGGATTGACCATTAGTTTGAGGATGATAGGCCGTACTGAAGTTCAGTTCAGTATTCAGAGCATGTTGAAGACTCTTCCAAAACATAGAGGTAAATCTTAGATCTCATTCAGACACAATAGATAGTGGCACTCCATGTAGCCTTACCACTTCCCTTATATATATCTGTTCCAGTTGATCTAATGAGAAATCCTCCCGAATAGTAATGAAGTGTGCAGTCTTTGTAAGATGATCCACAAAAACCCAGATTGCATTGTTTCTTTTGGATGTCCTCAGAAGTCCGGTGACAAAGTCCATGGTGATGTTCTCCCATTTCCATTCTAGTATGGGCAATTGTTGCATCATCCCCTTAGACTTCTGCCTATCTTCCTTCACTTGCTGGCACACCAGGCACTTTGATGTATATTCAGCTATCTCCTTTTTCATATTATCCCACCAAAAGTTTTCTCGGAGATCTCACTACATCTTTGTGCTCCCTGGGTGAATAGAGAAATTTGAACTATGTGAATCATCCAAAAGTTCCTTCTTTAGATCCAGACTTGATGGAACACATAGTCTTTTCCCAAATCGCACAATTACTTCTTCATTAACATTAAACTTTGAGGATCTCCCCTTTTTGATAGCTTCCACTTTTTCCTGAATTCCCACATCATCCTTTTGAGCATCCTTTAACATTTCCAAAAGAGACGGTTGAGCAATAATTTGTGAAAGGATTGATGATGTTCCCATCTTTATGATTCCCATGTCCATCTTCATCAAGTCTAAGAAGATGGGATCCCTCTCAATTCTCATCATTGATAGAATCTCTGGGTCCTTTCTACTTAGGGCATCTTCCACCTTGTTCGCTTTCCCAGGGTGGTAATGTATTGAACAGTCATAATCCTTGATGAGATTTATCCATATTCTTTGGCGCATATTAAGCTCTTTCTGGGTGAATATATATTTAAGACTCTTGTAGTTAGTATATATCTCACATTTCTCCCCATAGAGATAATGTCGCTATATTTTCAAGGCAAAGATCACTTCCACCAACTCCAGATCATGCGATGGACAGTTTCGCTCATGGATTTTCAACTGCCTTAAGGAATAAGATATCACTTTATCATTTTGCATCATCACACATCCTAATCCCTTATTTGAAGCATCACTGAATACCACAAAAATTTCCCCACTTGTGGGTAATGTGAGCACGGGCGCAATGATAAGTCTCTTTTTCAACTCCTTGAAGCTTTCTTCGCATTCTTCACTCCAAGCAAACTTTACTCCTTTTCGAGTTATCTTGCAAAGAGGGTTGGAAAATCATGAGAAATTTCTCACAAATCGTCGATAATATCCAACTAACCCCAAGAAGATACGGATATCCATTAATGATGTTGGCCTCGTCCATCCCTCAATTGCATCTGTTTTGGAGGGATCCACTGATATCCCATTGCTTGTGATGATATGACCCAAGAATGAGACTTCCTTCAACCAGAACTCACACTTGCTATACTTTTCATAGAGATTCTCCTTGCGCAAAGTCTCCAGTACAGTTATTAAATGCTCCTCATGATCCTCCTTAGTTTTGGGTTATATTAGAATATCAGCTATAAAGACTACCACCAATTTCTCTAGGTAATCTCTAAAGACTCTATTCATCAAGTCCATGAATATTGTTAGAGCATTGGTGAGTAAAAAAGACATTACTATGAATTCATGGTGCTAGTATCTTGTACGAAAAGCAATCTTGGGGATATCTTCCTTCTTTACCCTTACTTGATAATATCCCAACCGCAAATCTACCTTGGAGAAGTATTTTGATCCACGCAGCTGATCTCGAACAAGTCATCAATCCGTGGCAGAGGATACTTATTCTTTATCGTGATTTTGTTAAGTTCACGATAATCGATGCAAAGTCGCATTGACCCATCCTTCTTCTTGACGAAGAGGACTGGTGCACCCCATGGTGAAGCACTTGGGCGTATAAACCCTTTATCCAGATTCTCCTGTAGTTGTTTCTTCAACTCTTCAAGTTCCACGACAACCATTCTATATGGAGTGTTGGATATTGCTAGCACCCCTAGTATAAGTTCAATTGAGAATTCAACATCTCTTCAAGGAGTAATACCAGACAGTTCCTTGAGAAATACTTCAGCGAATTCCCTCACAATAAAAATTTCTTCAAGGATGGTTTCTTCCTTTGACTCAATCATCTGAGCCAGATATTCATTCTCATATGGTAGTAATATTCATGCTTGAGATGATGGAGCTAAAATAGATTCATCTTCCTCCTTACAATTGTAAAGAATCGGGAGTCGATTATCCATATGGAGTGTGATTTCCCTCTCCCGACAATTTATGTTGGCTCTATATAAGGAAGGCCAATCCATGCTATGAATTTCATCAAATTCCACCAGGAGTATGATGAGGTTCTCCGGGAAATTCAATCCACAGATTATAATAGGGGAGGACTTATATTCATGGGATGTAATGATTGCCCCATTTACCATACTCACTGACATCTTCACTTCCATAATTTGTGGTGGTGCTGGGATTATTCTACTAAAATTTCGAGATATAAAAGAATATGTAGAACCTGAATCAAAAATTACATTCTCTATTCTTGAATAAATAACTAGCGTACCTGTCACCACTTCATTTTTGGGGTTTGCTTCGGCAGAAGTGATGGAAAAAGCTCTTCCTTATTTCCTTGGAGGTTGTTGGTTGCCTCCAAAATCCGTTGGTTTAGGGCACTGATTTGAAAAATGCCCTGGTTCTTTGTAGTTGTAACAATGAAAACTGCGTTGAGGTTCGAATGGAGCGTTCCTCTCCTCTGTTGCAGCTGCAGGTCTTTCTTGCCGACAGTTAATAGCTCGGTGCCATTCTCTTCCACACCTAAAGCATTTCCTCATCCCCTTGAGGCAATTTCCAGGGTCCTTCTTTCCACACTTTTGGAAATTGGGGTGCTAGATCTTCTTAGCACCATTGGATTTGTCCATCGGACCGCCAGAATTGAAGTCCACCTTACGCTTCTTGTCCCCATGATACCCCTGTGATTCCCCGATATCCATTTCGACCTTGAGGTCACATCAGACAATTTTCTCATAGCTATCGAAGTCACGGCTCGCTAATTCTTTCCACAGGCTAGGCTTCAGCCCACCAAAGAAGCGGTCAACCTTGCATTCGGGGGTAACAAAATATCCGAAAGTGTATCATGCAAGCCTTGTAAAGTTTACCTCGTATGCTCCAATAGATTGTTCATCTTTTTGCTTGAGGGAAAGGAAGTCCCTTTCCATCTTAAGTCAGAGGGTGCGCGGAAAATATTTATCGAAAAACATCTTCTTGAAATCCTTTCATTCTAATGCCTCGATCTCCTCATTAGGCTTCGTATTTTTGATCAACGTCCACCATTGATCAGCTTCACCCTCCATACGATAAGCCTCCAGGAGAACCTTCTCTTGTTCAGAACATTGAAAGATGGAGAAGATCTTTTCAATGGAGTTGATCCATTGTTCAGCGATTGTGGGATCAGATGATCCACTAAAAGTAGGAGGCCTTTGTCTCATGAAGCTCTCGATAGTGACTTGTTCCTTCTTAGGGGGGTTTGGACGTTCCTCTTGACCCATGTTTCTATTCAAAACTTGAGTTAGCTGAGAGAGAAGCATGAAAAAGTTCACGATTCCCACTCCCATTGGATTGGGCAACTCATTAGTAAAATCATCACACTGATCTTTACACCGGTTGTTAGCCCAAGTCCTCCTATTACCGGCCATTGGGTGGAATAAAAGGGAATTTAGGGGGTAACACATAATGGGTAATCCAAAGAAAAAAGTTGATGACTTAAAAATAAACTTTTATTTCCTTAACTCATGAGTCTATAGGCTTCAACCTTGGCTTTTCATGATCTACTTTCTAACATATTTTCTTATGGGAATTTTTTTAAATTCCCTTAATAAGGGTTCATACTAAGCTTGTGAATTTATCAAAACATATCCCCCAGGAGTGTTGTAACCAAGAGTGCAGCAAGGACCTTTTTTGTGCACTAGTTCCCGTTCGAGTCTAGCTCAAAGCGGTGTTTTTGGGTTTTACCCCTAGGATACATCTGTGCCAGAGCCGCCTCTACTTGATCGTATATAGACATGGATGTATTTGTTTGATAAACCACATACTCAGTACTTACCAAAACTTAGGGATGTTTTTATTATACATAGTCTTGTCTCTAAGGATTTATTAGGGTTTTCTAATCCTAATCCCAAAAATAACTAAACCAATCCTCTGATACCAACTATGACAACCCTGTGTTTATTACAAACTTAAACATAATTTATTACATAAACCACTCACTTGATACAACATGGATGATTGAGAGTTCTAGTGTCTTCTGGGCTTAGGATCATTACATAACAACTTAAAACATGAAGTACAACATCTTTATTGAAAACTTCCTTTACATGACCACTACATTCCCTCGTACTTAGCATTTCATGGGATAACCTGAGGAAATGCATAAGAAAAGGGGTGAGCTATAAAGCCCAGTAAGAGAATAAACATGGAATAAATGAGGAGTACAATACATGTTAGAAAATAGGCATATCAATAGATCACAAGAGAAACATGAACATAAAGGCATGATAAAGCATGATAATCATAACATGGAAATGTGGCAACAACACTTAACATGGAATTAGCATGAGCCAAGGCTCATTGCACATGGAGCATGAGTAAATACTCATTGCACATGAAGTATGAGTAAAACCTCATTGCACTTGAATTTTCATGAGTCAACACTCATTGCACATGACGTATCATGATACTATACTTTACCCAATGCATTGGAGCGCAATAAGGGCCCACCCTTCTTAAACATTTCATTTCATGCATAAGTGTGCCACATGGATCATAAAACATGGATTCATAAAACATAATAATTTATTCCACTATAAAGGAATGTGGAATTCATACATGAAACTTTATAATCAATAAGTAAATGTGCATAATGGTGAATACCCTTGATAGAGAAATGGGCATGGTATTCACTACACAATGGCATTGTCTTAGAAAATCGGTGCGATTTCGGCAGCGTAACGACGTGACATAAGAATTCATAAAAATGGTTGATGAGAGAGAAATGGGTTCCTCATCATATTTAAATGTAATGGATAGTAAGAGGTCATATATATACATGTCCCAACAATTTTAATGTAATTTAGATTCATGATACAAAAGTATTATTTGAATGTAAATGAGGAGAGAGAAGTTCCTTTCAGAATTTCGGCATAGTAACGGGTGTACATGGGAGGAATTTAATGAGAGAGAAGGGGTATACAATCATTCAAACATAAATAGGGAAGTATGAGGGAGGTGAGAAACAATACCCCAACATTCATAATTGAAATTAAATGTGCAAAACAACTTAAAGAAAATTGGACAAAAATGAGAAAGGAAGAAGAAAAACCTTACTTGGAAGTGTGCTTACAAAGGCTTGAGATAGGCTTGAGAGAGGATTATTGGGAGATTGGGGAACCTTGTAAGGATTATAGAGAGAGTAGGGAAGAGTATTTACTAACTCCAAAGGATTTGAGTGAGGAGGAAGTGGGATCATGGGTGGGTTTATATAGGAAAGGTGAGTGAATTCTTTATTATTTAGGTTTGGGACCCCTTACATTAAACTAATCCAAACCACAAATAATCTAATGGTTTTGCCCATGGTTTTTGGAAAATGTAAGAGTTAAATGATATTTTATAAGTCCAAAGTCCTAACATCTTAAAATAATGGGGTTGCTTATGTGGAGGTGAGTCACACTCCCATGGAAAATAATTTAAAAAGACAAGATGTTTAATAAGTCTTGAGGGGTCCATTAATGCTTTGAAAAGTAAGTCAAAAAAACCCAAAATCACATTATTTTAATGGTAAAACATATATTGGCCGAAAATAAAGCTTATAGTATTTTATTACATCACTATTGGGTCATTATGATGTCATAAAACATATTATATATTTAAACGGTATTTAATTTTTACCCAAAAATTTGACTGTCCCAGAAAATTATGAAAAATTCACCATTGGATTATTTTGATGTCCTGATTCCAGAAATATCATTTATTTTATCTAAATAATTGTCTAAATATTTTAATTTTCAATTTTAAAATAAAAACCGACATTTATCAAAAATTCACGGGTTTTGACAGAAATGGCTTTCAAACCATAATAAAAATTATAATTGCATTCATAAAATTATATGATCATTTATATATAATAAAATCAATTTAATAATAATAATAATATTTTATTAAAAAAAACTTTTAATTCAAAAATCCCTAAATTTAATAAAATATATTTATTAATTAAATAACAACTAAAAACACTATTTGTACTTTAAAAACAATTTACAATGTACCAATAATGACAAGAAGGGTTATTCATTATTATATACAAAAAAAATTATATACATGAACATATTACTAGAAATTTGTTACATAACCCCTTAAAATAGCCAGATAAGACCTAAGGGTAAGGCGTGCGATGATGATAGACTCTTGGGGTGGCTCAAATAACATTGCTCGAGTGGTAATCCCTATCAACATCCACTTTTCCCATAGACAGTCCCGTTCGAGCTTGACATGATGAATCTCAGCTTGGGCTTGGTCAAGAGCGAAGCCCAAAGATGCCACCTATTTTCTGAGCTCTAAAAAATAGGCTTTTTATGGATCAATTCTACTGGATGAGTCCATCGCTTCTTTTTTCTGAGTAAATTGGGTTTGTTAAAGCCCTATATTTATACTATTCATGCGATCACTGTTCAACGACTATAAAAGAAACAGTCACAATTATTAACATAAAACCAAATAAGTTGACATTTTATATAAAGATTTTACACAAAGAGACATTTAATTAGATCAAGAGGGATTTCCATTAATGAAACTTTGGGTCGTTACATTTCTTCTAAAGTTAGAAGAGTGTAAATCTAGTTCTAAAGAAAATATCCTTGACTCAAATGAGGTTCAAAATTTTAGGGCTAAAAATTATGAATTGGTTATAAACATGGCATAATTGTTTGAGGAGAACCTAAGGATGAGGCAATTAAAGGTGGCTTAGAATGATGACATTGTGAATATGGGTGCAAAGATGAAGATTCAAATTGAATTACTTGATGAACTTTCACATGAAGTGGAAAAATATATGAACACCAATAAGGATATGAAATATATCATTATCCATCCTAAAACATAATTGAAATAAAAGATAAAATATAGAATAGAATAAAGCTCATGTTTGAGGAAGATAACTTCTCTACTGAGGGAGAAGGATAGGAAGATCAAATATCTCAAAAGGAGTCTGAAAACCTCAAATGAGAAGACAAAAACCCTCCTTTGGGAGCAGAAACAAGTGGAGTCCACAAATGGGGAAATCCAAAGTCAACAAGAAAGCCTAATCACCATTTTAATCTTGTATGAGATGACCCTCAGAGGAAGGTATCCACTAAGTGATACTACTATGGAATCATGGGACATACCATGAGTGTCTTCCTGGAAGCCTAAGGGGTTAAAAGAAGGAGATAATATATTTCAAAAACATCTCAATCAAAGATATACTATACAAGGTATAGTTGTTATGGGAGGCCTTTGTCTATGATAACCATGGTCATATAGCTAGGTATTATATCATAAACAGAACTATAAGTGATGTAAGGAATTCCCCCATTCATGTGACTCATGAAAATAATTTTCTCACTGAGATAATATCTATTAAACTAGAGAATATATTTACCATTCTGGATGAAAATAATGGAGCTCAATAAATGGTGCATTAGGCATAAACATCAGTTTACTCATAATATACCTCTTGGATATAATGAAAACAAATATGAAGGAAAAATAAGTAATATGTTCTCATATTGAGAATGGGGGATGAGTGTGCAATGCAAGATCCACCATGGAAGAAAAAAATTTATTTAGATATATTACCTATTAAAGGGGAAAGGCGTGAGGAGTGATTAAGTGGGGTTTCAAAATGTACCACAAGGAAATGAAAATAATAAAATTGGGTGAGTTCCTAAGAAAAGGTAAAATAATAGTTTGAATAGAATTTCTAAATCAGGTTTTTAATAGAAGGATTAATGGAAAGACAAGACAAAGATTTAGAAAACTGAAAAGACTCCAAAAGATACACATTTTAAAGATACATCCCAAAACAGGAAATGAGAAATGAAATATAATAAGTCAAGTGGGGATAAACATATCTTCAATAAGATTTGGAGAAGAAGGATCCAATCAATAATGTGTGGGCAAGTCCTTATTGGTAAGAGTAACCAAGGAAGTGGAGTTTACAAATTGGGCATCGAAGAAAATGAAATTCCCAAGACAAAAAAGGGGAATCCCAAATAAAACATTAAAAATGAACTTTTCATAAGTGACATCACACAAATGAGATCCAATTTCAAAGAACTGAAGAAGCATATGATGAAGATTGATCAGGAAGAAAAATAAATCAATGAGGTAATGAAATTTATATTCTTGAATTTGAAAAAGGGGAAAATGAATGTATTATAATGAAGGGGTGGTCCATAATGAAAAACTAAATTCCTCAACTTGAGAAAATGAAACATCCCCTCTACCCATGTGCTTAAATTCTATTAACAGTTGTTGAAGTGTTTAAGGTTTTAGGGGAGATACAATCCGTGAAGAAGTTTCATCAAAAGATATAAATTGGAGATGTGATGTACTCCATAATTTAAACTAATTCAAATAAGTAAAAGTATAATTTTTAATTTATCTAAAATATTAATGAATGAGTATAGAAGAATAATTAGAGTAGTAGAGTCACAATGATTGGCATCGGGATTTGAAAGTTTATATTTCAATTGATTTCAATTGTAATCAAGATCCATAAAACATTAATTCCAAGAGAATATGATCTATCTAATGTCGGATCATGAAGATAATGAAATGGGGATATAGAAACAATATTAGCTATTATGTTTTACTTATTGTTGATCTAGAATGTGATATCATCTTACTGTTCTTAGGATATCAGAGGCTACTATGGATGACTAACTCTTATTCAAAATTTTAGTGCAATATTTAGTTAGAAATTTGACAAAATTAAGGGTAGTTATAAGATAAAAATATGATAGTTAGTATCCCCAGAAAACAAGGAAATATACATATGGATCAAAGATGAAATTAGTTACTAGGTACAGTTCAGGAATTTATCTTGAAAGCTATATAATCTAGTCATTATTTCATCATTTGGCATCGAGAAAGATTTAGTGAATGTTATCATATTTCATATTGGTATATTTGAGAGTTGGTATCAGTTTAAAAAATTGGTATCATCTTGGTGTCTGTAGTTTAAGAATAAATATTGATTAATTCATTAAAATAAGAAAAAATTATATGGATTCTAGAGATTCATAGGAGTAATTTAGTGTAATGGACACCGATGGTGTTATTAACTTTATATATTATTTCCTACATTGAGTCTCGACTCAGTAGGTTTAGAGGTTTTGTTGATATATCATTACTATGTGGTAATTTCACCAACTAATAATATTATTGAATAAAGATACAACTAGAAGATGTTTTTGAGCTAGAGATTTTTCTTAGACCTTTAGTCACATGTGAAGAAATGATGTAGGTGAAGAAGAGAGCTTGTGGGTATAACCATTAGGCATAACAATAGGAAGAGTTTCATATCATGTGGATAGAATTATCTCTCCTTATCAGATGCAGGACCATATGGAAAAAGGATAGAAATATAAATTCCCCTATGAACATCATTGATAAAGTATACAGTGTTAAATCAAATAATACATGATATCAATGGGTTGGAAAGGATGAAAGCATATGTTTTCTAACATCAAGAAGATAGGGGTAGAATAATAACATTGCCGATAGTGAAACCCTTGTTTCACAAGGTACTGGTTTATAAGGATTCTATATTTAGTACATATGGTACTAAGTATACATTAAATTTGATGTCAAAGTGGGAGAAGGAAGGATCATGAATCCATGTACGGTTTATGTCCATAAAAAAAGGACCGTCAATCTTTGTGTGTTCCTACCCAACCCTTTATAAGGTGAGTTGGAAGTTAAGGATATAAATATTATGAAACTAAAGATTCTTATTCAATGAATATAAATCAGGGAAGGGGTTTGTGATAAAATCAATTTCCAAGTAGGGTTAAAGAAGTGTTCTTCTCAGATTCCTCACATTAAGAAATAGTGGATATCGATTTCCAACATCTTCAAGATAGAGGTATTTTTATTCATGGATAATTTGTGTCAAAAAAGTTTCATCAGGTGGTATTGATATAGAGGCAAAGGAACCATGAAAGTGTTGTCAATAAATACAATAGGGTAGATTATAGGACACCAAAGAGAATTGGTGTTTCCATGTGTTGTTTGTTGTCTTTATCATCAACCCAATAATTTTAATCATGGTGAGTTTGTGTGTTGGATGTAGTGTTTCCATTAACATAGTGTAGTGAAGCACATTGAATTTTCTATTCATCATGTAAAAAATTACATGAGACGATGATGTTATTGATAAAGGTAAAGTGTTAGAGTGTATGAAGCAACGTGCGAGCCTGAAATGTCGATAATGATAATACTGAGAGATGGGTTAAATATATCAAAGAAAGAGGAGCACCTAGGCAAGGTTTCATCATTAAAAATTCAGTTGTGGAAGTTACTACATGATTTTCAAATAGGTATGTTGATAAAGCTTCAAGACAAAACTATGTAAGCTCTGTAAGTGGTATAGAAAATTGTGCATACATGGTGGAATCATTTCCCAGTGTTTTCCAAATTTTTTGGATCCAAAATTTTGAGGAAGGGAAATGATTCATGATATATGGATTTCCAGTATTGCCTCATGAAAATATGGAGAATGTATAGAATTTTTGAAAGTTTAATGTCATGATGTTTTGAATATTTTTGAAATAATTCTTTGTGAAAGACATTTGGGGTGTGATGGAAAAGGCGGTAATATACGTAATTAAGAAAATTTTCACAAACAAAACATTTACATGATGTTTCATGAAGAAAGGTAGTTTTGTGAACATGAATGAAAAGTTTCAAAAAAAGGCCGAAGTGAGCCTGAAAGTTTTATGAAGGGGAGGAAACATGTAAGATTTCATGTTTTTAGAAAGTATATTTTCATTTGATTTATTTCTTTTTATATATTTTAAATACTTTTTGTGGAAAAAATGTTTTATTTGTAAAACAACTTAATAAATGTTTAAAGGCTTACATAAATAATAATGACCATTTAACACATTGAAATATTTTATTATAATGTTTTTGGATTTAGACACTGAGTTAAGTGTGATATTTCGAGGCCCGTAAAGTCCTGGTGAAGATTAAAAAAAATATTAAATATAATATATTAGGCACACACTTATTATTCAATTTAATTGAATAACTCTAAAATGATGCGTCATAAGGGAAATATGAGACCATTGTTGCGTCTGAAACATGGTGTTTACCCTAAGTGTGGTATAACATTTGTAAGCATCATACATTTGGACGTCTCTCTCACGAAAATAGCCTTTTTATATTTAATTAATTATTTAATCTATTTTTTTAATATTAAATAATTAATATCTCTTAAAAAGTGCATCATATAGAAAATTTAAGATCACAGTTGTGTCTGGAACATGGTGTTTACCCTAGGCATGGTATAACAAATGTAAGCGTCGGAAGTTTGGACATCTTTATCATGAAAATAATATTTTTATATTTAATTAATTATTTTAATAAATTTTTTATATTAAATAATTAATATCTCTACAATGGTGTATCATATGAGAAATATGAGACCACTATTGGGTCTGGAACGAGGGGGGGGGGGGTTACCCTAGTTAGGGTATAAATTTTATGCATAATGTGTGTTTGATGTTATTTTAATTTTTAAGTTAAATGATTAATTTTATTATTTTAATAATTGATCCGAAATTAAGGAAATTTCATAAATAAGTGTATTATTAATAATAAAAAGAACATTATTAATAATACGTGTTTTATTATTTATAAAAATAATATTATTAATAATAAGTTTATTATTATTATTTTTTATCAAACAAAATGATTGGAAAAGTACATGTGTAGTTAAATATTTTTTTCACTTAAATGATAAATGATGTTTCACCATTAGTGAATATTTTTTGTAGACAAATGTTATAGTAGTGATATTTATTAGTCAATACTAATAAATGAAAATGTGGAGTTAATATTAAATTATCAACTATTGTCGACATTTAATGAATGTTGTTAGAAAGACGTTAAATGGTGAAAGATACTTTATAATATCAGTATTTATTATTATTATTATTATTATTTTGAGAAAATAATTTTTTTTCAAAACACCATTTCAACTATAAATTTTTCATATGGTATCGGATTGACATGCCATCAGTGACAACGTTACCCTAAAATTGAGGCGATCATTGAAGGACCAATGTTGAATATTTAATTCAGACTCTTGGTACAACTTCATGAAATGCTAAATACAATGATGAGTAGACATATAAAATTAATAGGTGAGATTAATAAATAAATGATGCAATTAATAAATGTAACTAAATTTATTGATGAAAATCTATTATAAATTGGATTTGGGGTGATGCGCATGGCATGGTTAGGAATCCCATTATCTATGGCATGCCCCTATCTCCTCTATCTTTCCTTTCAGACTTCAATAATCAATATCATTTTTGATATTGATCAGATTGATGTTCCGTCAGTGGCATTGGATTTTTATTTATAAGAGGATGGCACATATCAAATTTGTTTTCATAAAAAATGATGTATTTTGAGAAGATTTTTATTAAACCAGATATGATTATTTATTTATTTTCTCATTCAATAGCCGTCAGAATAACACACCATTGGCGATGTTGGACTTGTATCGTGTGTTCATCATATTTGAGGTAGGTGGTCTAAATTCCTATCTCATAGTCTCGATTCATTTATGTGTATGTGATTGTATATATATTTTGTTATGATTAACAATTGAGTTTTTCTATATTCAAGTAATTAATTGTGTAAATTAATTAATTTTGGGGGGATTGGGAAATTTTGAGAAGAATTGGTTGGTTTAAAAAATTAATTGATAGATTGATTATGAGGATTTTTTGATGGTGGAATTGGTTAATTAGTTTTGGAATTAATTAACGACTGTGATGTGATTGATTAATTTTGATAGTTTAAATAATTAAGTAATGAATAAATTATTAATATTTTGTAACAATGGATTTGGTTGTTTAAATATGGAATTAATTAATGGAACCAGTGGATTAATTAATTTATAAATTATTTAATGTGAGAAATGTTTTTATTTAAATTATTGAATTAAATAATGAGATTAACTTATTAATAAATAAATAAATAAATAAATGTTATTATTAAATTACTGAATTAAATAATGATATTTTTTAAATGAATAATTAATTAATGAATAAATATGATTACTTATTTGGTTTAATTAAATAATTGGATTAATTAATTGACAAAATTAATTAATAGTAAAATTTTATTATTTAATTATTGAATTAAATAATATAATTAATAAATTAATAAATTAACTAATTAAAGTTTCATAATTATTTAATTATTGAACTAAATAATTTAATTGTCAGAAATAATTAATTAGTGGATTAATTGAAGGGTGGTTGAATGTGAATTAATTAATTCTGAATTAATAAATATGAGATGAAATGGAAAATTAATTAGTGAATTAATTGAAGTGATTAAGATAGATTAATTAATTGAATAATTAGTTACTGGTAATAATTTGAATTAATTAATTGTTAAATTAATTAATGGATATAATTTTATGATTTTTGAGTTATATTAATTAATTAAAAAATTAATTAATAGGGATTTTTGTGTTGACATAATTGAAAGAGTTAGGTTAATTAATTGGTGAATTAATTAATGGGGATGGTTTTTTTATAATAATTAGATGATTCCGATTAATTAATTGAAGAATTACTCAATTGATTTTATTTGTGTGGATGCAATTGAATGTGTTAGATTAATTAACTGGTGAATTAATTATTGAGAATTAATATGAAGGTGAAATTGAATGAACTGGATTAATTAATTGATAATTTAGTTATTGTGGATGGTTGAGATATTGAATTGATAAGGTTGAATAATTAATAGTTTAATTAATTATGAGGAAATGAGATTTTTAAGTTGAGTAATTAATTATTGAATTAATTATGTGATATTGAAATAGATGATTCAAGATAATTAGTTGTATAATTAATTATAAGATATTAATATTGTGAATGAGATAGTTAATTATAGAATTAATTATGAGATTTCAAGTTGTGGATATTGATTAATTATTTTTAACATTAATTAATGTGATGGTATTATCAATTAATTATTTAATTAATTAATGGGACAATGTGATTAATTAATTATTAAATTAATTAGTGGGAATATGTGATTAAATGTTTTTTGAATTAATTAATGTGTCATTGTGATTAATTAATTATTGTACTAATTAATGTGATGTTGTGATACATGTGACATGTAAAATTGTGATAAAAGATTAATGATGATTAATCTTGAATAATGTGATATATGTGATATATGTTCTTTATTGAGAAACAGGTTGTGAGACATGGACTGATGCTTCAAATACTCACGAGGGTTATAGACATTGTAAAATTGTAATAAAAGATTAATGTTGATTAGTCGTGAATAATGTGATGTACATGATTTATGCTATTTATTGAGAAATGAATTGTGAGATAGGGACTGATGATCCAAATACTCACGGGGTGATAGAAATAGCATTCCACACCCATAACGCATAAAAATATTATTTTATGGGATAGGGATTGATGCTCCAAATACCCATGGGTTTTGAGATAGGGACTGATGCTCTAAATACTCACGAGGGTGGTCAACATGGAGTTCTACATCCATTAATTGACATTAGACTATGGTTTCAATTAGAGGTAATATTAATTTAATTGAAATGGATAATGAAATCACTTTGTTTTAAATGAAATGTGAATTGGTAATGTAAAATGGATCAGATTCCGGCACGGGCCAAAGCAGGTATTGAGATATGTGTGTTCATGGGAACCTAGAGGTTTATGCGGTTAAATAAGGGATAATTGAATACATGTAAACTATTTACTTTATTACCTGTATTTTATTATTTATACAATTTCATACTCTAATTTTGACTGGATTTGTTTTAGATGTCATTGGAGGTGGCCTACTGAGTTGTACTCACACCCTACTCGGGCTACCTGATCGGTACTTGAGTAGAATTTTTTTTTCTAGATAGGTTAAGGGAAAAGGCCCTGAGTTAGATAGATGGGTTGAGATAGATCATGGAGGGAACCATATGATGTTCAAGACACAATTTGGGGTTTTAGTAACTTTTCTTTTGGGTTTTACATTTTTTACACTTGACACTTACTTTGGAATGGTATGTTTCCATTTTGAGTAAAATATTGTATTTACTTCTTGATTATCTTCATATATTGGTATTATTTATCTTTATATATGTTTTTGTTATTGTTTATTATTTTCACCAGTGTTTACTTTTTTAAATTATGGTATAGTCTCCCTATGACTAACTTACAAGACTGTCGATGCAAGTCGGAAGCCATTGGCATAAGGGGAGGTGCGCCCAAGTTTATGTGACTGACTGGCTCGGAGCGCCATTGCGTGACACCTGGGATGAGATTTTAAAAAGTTGTGTCAGAGGCAGGTTTTATTTTCTTCTTCTTTTGTATTATTTTTTTGGAAAGTTAGAAAGGAGACTAGGAAGTGTCGGGTCTTGGTTATGAGCTCGTTCATGGGAGTAGCTACCTCATGTACGAGGGATAAACCAAGTACCCAGGGCTGAATTATTGTCATTATTTTTTGACATGCATCATTGTTGGAATGCATGGGAAATGGGCTTTGGGTAAGTTGTTGATCTTGAAATGTTTTACCTTTTTTGAGAAATTGAAATGAAATGTGCCTAATATGAAATTGATAAAGATTATAAAATGATTCAATATGAGAACAAATGGGTGTCTAATGAGAAACTGGAATAATAAGAATGATTATACCCTTGTTAATCAAACCTAGGTGTAGGGTGGTTAAGTGTAGTTATAGTGCCTCAATTTTGACCATGTGGTAGAAAAAAGGGAGGAAACACTGGTAATGAAGGTTTGGTGGTGGTACTCATTGTATACTTTTTAGCGTACTTTTAATTAGTGATGATCATGTCCCCTACCTTGACATCACCCCTAATACACTGAGAAAGATATGAATTTACATTTAGCTAAATGAATGTGTTTTGGTTAGATATGGGTCCCCTTAGAGGTTATTCTTATGAAGCAATATATATGTAGATCTTGACAGTGTGAGGTACATCATAGAAAATTTACAGAGGAGTTTCGAAAGATTTACCAGAGGTCGATAAAAACTAATATTGCTGAGCTACTTAACAAGAGGGGTTAACAAAGCTTCAAAGGTGGGTTGATTGTAAGAACCCATTTTTTCATAAAGGTGTTTGGGAGTAAATCTTGAGGAAGAGCTATTATAAGGTGGGTATATTGTAAGATTTCATCCTTTTACAAAGTATGATTTCCTTTGAGTTATTTATTTTTATGGATTATAAATACTTTATGTTGAAAAAATGTTTTATTGGTGAAACAACTTAATAAATGTTTAAAGGCTTACATGAGAAATAATGCCCAGTTAACACATTGTAATATTTTATTAGAATGTTTTTGGAGTTTGAAACTGAATTAAGTGTGAGTTTCTGAGGCCAAAAAGTCTCAGTGAATATTAAAAAAAAATTAAATATAATATATTAATCACACACTTTTTATTCAATATAATTGAATAACTCTAAAATGGTGTGTCATAAGGGAAATCTAAGACCAACGTTGTGTCCAGAACAGGGTGTTTACCCTATGCGGGGTATAACGTTTGTAAGCATTAGACATTTGGATGTCTCTCTTATGAAAATACCCTTTTATATTTAATTAATTGTTTAAAACTTTTTTTAATATTAAATAATTATTATTTCCTAAAAAGTGCATCGTATTGGTAATCTAAGATCACCGTTGTGTCTGTAACATGGTTTTTACCCTAGGTAGGGTACAACAATTGTAAGCTTCAAATGTTTAGACATCTCACTCATGAAAATAATATTTTTATATTTAATTAATTATTTTAATCTGTTTTTTATAATAAATAATTAATATCTCTCAAATGGTGTATCATATGAGAAATCTGAGACCACCGTTGGGTCCGAAACGGAGTGTTTACCCTAGTCAGGGTATAAATTTTATTCATAATGCGTGTTTGGTGTTATTTTAATTTTTATGTTAAATGATTAATTTTATTAATTTAATGATTAATCTAAAATTAAATAAATTACATAAATAAGTGTATTATTAATAATAAAAAGAATATTATTAATAATAATTGTATTATTATTTATAAAAAGATTATTATTACTAATAAGTGTATTATTTTTATTTTATTTTCAAAAACATGATTGGAAAAGTACATGTGTAGTTAAATATATTTTTCACTTAAATGATAAACAACGTTTCACCATGTGTGAATATTTTTTGTTGATCAATGTTATAGCGGTGAAATTTACTAGTCAATACTAAATAAATGAAAATGTGAAGTTAATATTAAATTATCAACTATTGTCGACATTTATTTAATGATTTTGGAGAAACTTTAAATTATAATAATAGTATTTTTTGTTGTTATTATTATTGTTATTTTGAGAAAATAATTATTGTCAAAACACCATTTAAGCCATAAATTTTTCGTATGGTGTCGGATTGACATGCCGTCAGTAACATCGTGACCCTAAAATTGAGGTAGTCATTTAAATACCAATGTTGAATATTTAATTCAGACTCATGGTATAACTTTCTGAAATGATCAATATGATGATGAGTTTACGCATGAAATTAATAGGGTAGATTACTAAATAACTGATGAAATTAATAAATGTAACTAAATTTATTGATGAAAAGGTATTATAAATTGGATTTGAGGTGATGCACATGTCATGGTTAAGAAGCCCATTATTTTGGTCACACCCTTGTCTCCTCAATCTTTCCTTTCAGAGTTCAATAATCAATATCTTTTTTTGATATTGATCAGATTGATGTGCCATTAGTGGAATTGGATTTTTCTTGATTAGATGATGGTGCGTATCAAATTTATTTTCATAGAAAATGATGTATTTTGAGAAGTTTTTTATTATACTGGATATTATTATTTATTTATTTTCTCCTTCGATAGTCATCAGAATAATGTGTCATTAGCGATTTTGGATTTAAATCACATGTTCATCATATTTGAAGCAGGTTTTCTAAATTCCAATCCCACAGTCTTGATTCATTTATACGTATGTGGTTGTATAAATTTTTTATTATGATTAACAATTGAGTTTTTATATATTCAATTAATTAATTGTGTGAATTAATTAATTGGGGGGGGGTGGATTGTGAAATTTTGAATAGAATTGGTTGGTTTAAGTAATTAGTTAATAGATTAATTATGGGGATTTTGTGATTGTGGAATTGGTTAATTAATTTTGGAATTAATTAATGGTCACAATGTGATTGATTAATTTGAATGGTTTAAATAATTAAGTAATGAATTAATTATTAAGATTTTGTAATGAGGGATTTGGTTATTTAAATATGGAATTAATGAATGGAACCAGTGGATTATTTAATTGATAAATTAATCAATGTGAGAAATGTGTTTATTTAAATTGTTGAATTAAATAATGAGATTAATTAATTGATGAATTAATTAATAAAGAAATGTGATTATTTAATTATTGAATTAAATAATGATATTAATTAAATGATGAGTTTATTAATGAAGAAATATGATTATTTAATTGGTTGAATTAAATAATGGGATTAATTAATTGACAAAAATTAATTAATAGAAAATTGTGATTATTTAATTATTTAATTAAATAATGTAATTAATTAATTTATTAATTAATTAATTGATGTTACATAATTATTTAATTATTGAACTAAATAATGAAATTTTTAGAAACAATTAATTGGTGAATTAATTGAAGTTTGGTTGAATGTGAATTAATTAATATGAGATGACATGGACAATTAATTAGTGAATTAATTGAAGTGATTGAGTTAGATTAATTAATTGAGGAATTAGTTAATGTGAATAATTTGAATTAATTAATTGGTAAATTAATTAATGGATGTAATATTATGATTTTTTGAGTTAGATTAATTAATTAATTACAGAATTAATTAATAGGGATTGTTGTGGTGAAATAGTTGAATGAGTTTGGTTAATTAATTGGAAAATTAAATAATGGGTATGGTTTTGTTATAATAATTGGATGAGTTAAATAATTTATTTAAGAATTACTTAATGGAGATGTGTTGAAGCAATTGAATGTGTTATATTAATTAATTGGTGAATTAATTAATGAGAACTGCTATGAAGGTGAAATTGAATGAATTAGATTAATTAATTGATAATTCAATTAATGTCTATGGTTGAGATATTTAATTGGTAAGGTTCAATAATTAATGGTTGAATTGATGAAGAGGCAATGAGATTTGTAAGTTGAGTAATTAATTATTGAATTAATTATGTGATATTGAAATATATGATTCTAGATAACTAATTTAATAATTATTTATAAGTTATTGATATTGTGAATGAAAAAACTGATTATAGAATTAATTATGAGATTTCAAGTTGTGGATATAGATTACTTATTTTTTAACATTAATTAATGTGATGGTATTATTAATTAATTATTGAAATAATTAATGGGATAATGTGATTAATTAATTGTTAAATTAATTAGTGGGAATATGTGATTAATTATTTGTTGAATTAATTAACATGTTATTGTGATTAATTAATTTTTGAACTAATTAATGTGATGTTGTGATACATGCGGCATATAAAATTTTGTTAAAAGATCAATGAAGATTAATCTTGATTAATGTGATGTGTGTGATATATGTTCTTTATTGAGAAACAGGTTGTGAGAGAGGGACTAACACTCCAAATACTCATGAGGGTGTTAGACATTGTAAAATTGTGATAAAATATTAGTGCTAATTAATCTTAAATAATGTGATGTATGTGATATAAGTTCTCTATTGAGAAGTGGGTTGTGAGATAAGGACTGATGCTCCAAATACTCATGGGGTGATATAAATGGATCTCTACACCCATCATGTATAAAAATATTATTTTATGGGACAAAGATTGATGCTCCAAATACCCATGGGTTGTGAGATATGGTCTAATGCTCCAAATACTCATGAGGGTTCTATACATGGTGTTCTACACCCATTAATTGACATTGGAATATGGTTTCAATTTGAAGAAATATTAATTGAATTGAAATAGAAAATTAAATCACTTTGGTTTAAATGAAATGTGAATTAATAATGTAAAATGGTTCAGATTTCGACACGGGCCGAAGCAGATAATGAGATACGTGTGTCTATGGGAACCCGGAGGTTTATACAGTTAAATAAGAGATAATTGAATATATGAAAACTATTTAATTTAGTACTTGTATTTTATTCTTTATAAAACTGCATACACTGCTTATAAATGGATTTTTTAGATGCCTTTGGTGGTGGCCTCCTAAGTTGTATCCACACCCTACTTGGGAAACCCGATCGGTACCCGAGTAGGCTTTTTTTTCTAGACAGGTTAAGGGAAAAGGCCCTGAGTTAAATGGATGAGTTGGGATCAAGCATGGATGAGGTAACCAAATGAGGTTCAGGATATTCTTTAGTGTTTTAGTGTCTTTTCTTTTTGTTTTTACATTTTAGACACTTGACACTTACATTGGCATATCGTGTTTCCTTTTCTAGTAAAATATTTTATTTACTGCTTGATTATCTTCAGATATTGGTATTTTTTGTATTTATATATACTTCCATTATTTTTTATTACTTCCACCAGTGTTTACTTTGATAAAAGAGGGTATAGTCTCCCCATGACTGACTTACACGACCCTCACTACTAGTTGGAAGCCTATGGATTACGGGGAGGCACGCTTGAGGTCATGTGACTGACCGGCTCGGAGCATCGTTCTGTGACACCCAGGCCAGAACATTACAAAGTGGTATCAAAAGCAGTTTTTATTTTCTGCTTATTTTTTCATACTATTTGGGAAAGGTATAAATGAGACTAGGAAGTGTCAGGCCCTGGTTATGAGCTCGTGCATGGGAGTAGCTACCTCATTTATAGAGGAGAACCCAAGTGCCCAGGGTGGGATTGTTGTTATTTTTGTTTTCTGTTACAATTGAATATGATTTCACCTTGGGTGACCCAATTGTTTTTTTATGTGATTATTTTTTATGAAATTTTTTGATATTGACTCATGGACTTGGATGGCATGAGAGTTCAGTTTGTATACATCATTATAGGCACTGAAGATTATTTTGTGACATGCATCATTGTAGGCATGCATGGGAAAACGGGCTTTGGGTAAGTTTTTGATCTTGAGATGTTTTCCATTATTTGTAAAATTGAAATGAAATGTGGGTAATATGAAATTGATAAATATTATAAAATAATCCAAGATGAGAGAAAATGGGTGTCTAATGAGAAACTTGAATAATAAGAATGAGTATACCCTTGTTAACCGGACCGAGGTGTAGGGTGGTTAAGGGTAGTTATAACACCTCAGTTTTGACTATGTGGCCCAAAAAAGGGAGGATACACTGGTAATAAGGGATTGGTAGTGGTACTCATCGATGACTTCTTATCATACTTTTAATTAGTGATGATCATGTCCCCAACCTTGACATCACCTCAGATACACTAAGAAAGCTCTGTCTTTACATATAGCTAATTGAATGTGTTTTGGTTGGATATGGGGTCCCTTGGAGGTTGTTCTTATGAAGAAATATATATGTGGAGCTTGATAGTTGAGTTACATCATCGAAAATTTATAGATGAGGTTCTGAATATTGAATGGAGGTCGATAAAAACTACTGTTGTTGAGCTACTTAACAAGTGAGGTTAACAAAGAATCAAAGGTGGGTAGATTTTAAGAACCCAGGTTTTTATAAAGGTTCTTGGGATTACAAATCTAGGATGGGATGTTATAAGGTGGGAATATTATAAGATTTCGTATTTTTACCAAGTATGTTTTCCTTTGTGTTATTTATTTTCATAGATTATAAATACTTTATGTGGAAAAAATGTTTTATTAGAGAAACAACTGAATAAATGTTTAAAGGATTACATGATAAATAATACCCACTTAACATATTTTAATATTTTATTAGAACATTTTTGGAGTTTGACACTGAGTTACATATGAGATTACAAGACCTCCAAAGTCTTGGTGAATATTAAAAAAATATGTTAAATATAATATATTAAGCGCACAATTTTTATTCAATATAATTGAATAAATCTAAAACAATGTGGTGTAAGGGAAATCTAAGACCACTTTTGCTTCCAGAATAGGGTGTTTACCCTAATAGGGGTATATCATTTTTCAATGTCGGACATTTGGACGTCTCTCTCGCGAAAATACCCTTTTTATATTTAATTAATTATTTAATCCTTTTTTTAATTTTAATTAAATAATATCTCTTAAACATTGCATCCTATCGGAAATACATGACACTGTTATGTCTAAAACATGGTGCTTACCCTAGACGATGTGTAAAAATTTTAAGCATCAGACATTTGGATGTCTTTGTCACGAAAATAATCTTTTTATATTTAATTAATTATTTTAATCCATTTTTTTATATTGAATAAATAATATCTCTAAATGGTGTATCATATGAGAAATATGATACCACCGTTGGGTCCGGAATGGGGGGGGGGTTTACCCTAGTAAGGGTATAACTTTTATGCATAATGTGTGTTTGATGTTATTTTAATTTTTAAGTTAAATGATTAATTTTATTAATTTAATAATTAATCCAAAATTAATGATATTACATAAATAGGTGTATTATTAATAATAAAAACAATATTATTAATAATAAGTGAATTATTATATATATATAAAATATTTCTAATAATAAGTGTATTATTTTTATTTTTTGTCAAAAAAAATTATTGGTAAAGTATATGTGTAGTTAAATATTTTTTTCACTTAAATGATAAATGACATTTTGCCGTGTGTGAATATTTGTTGTTGATCAATTTTATATCAATGAAATATATTAGTCAATACTAAATAAATGCAAATGTGGAGGTAATGTTATATTATCAACTATTGTCGACATTTAATTAATGTTGTTGGAGAAAATTTAAATGGTGAAAGATACTTTATAATAATAGTATTTATAATTATTATTATTATTGTTATTATTATTATTATTATTATTTTGAGAAAATAATTATTGTCAAAACACCATTTCAGCCATAACTTTTCTATATGGTGTTAGATTGACATGTCGTCAGTGACAGTGTGACCCTAAAATTGAGGCGACCATTTAAAGACCAATGTTGAATATTTAATTCAGACTCATGGTATAACTTCATGAAATACTCAATATGATTATGAGTTGACACATGAAATTAATAAGGTAGATTAATAAATAACTAATGCGATTAGTAAATGTAACTAAATTTATTGATGAAAAGGTATTATAAATTGGATTTGGGGGGTTGTGCATGGAATGATTAGGAATACCATTATTTATGGCATGCCCCTCTCTCCTCTATATTTCCTTTCAGACTTTAATAATCAATATATTTTTCAATATTGATCAGATTGACACGCTGTTAGTGTCATTGGATTTTTCTTGATAAGAGGATAGTGCATATCAAATTTGTTTTCATAGAAAATGATGTATTTTGAGTAGATTTTTATTAAATTAGATATTCTTATTTATTTATTTTCTCCTTCGATAGTCATCTGAATAACCTGCCATCAGCGATATTGGACTCATATCGTGTGTTCATCATATTTGAGGTAGGTTGTCTAAATTCCAATACTATAGTATCGATTCATTTATGCGTATACAATTGTAGAAATTTTAGGTTATTATTAACAATTGAGTTTTTTTGATAATTAATTAATTAATTGTGTAAATTAATTAATTTGGGGGGGGGGGGTATTTTGAAATTTTGAATAGAATTCATTGGTTTAAATAATTAATTTATAGATTAATTATGTGTATTTTGTGATGGTGGAATTGTTTAATTAATTTTGGAATTAATTAAAGGTCATGATGTGGTTGGTTAATTTTGATGGTTTAAATAATTAAGTAATGAATTAATTATTAAGATTTTATAACGATGTATTTGGTTATTTAATTATGGAATTAATTAATAGAAACTATGGATTAATTAATTGATAAATTAATTAATGTGAGAAATATATTTATTTAAATTCTTGAATTAAATAATGAGATTAATTAATTGATGAATTAAGTAATAAATAAATGTGATTATTTAGTTATTTAATTTAATAATTAGATTAATTAAATGAAGAATTAATTAATGAAGAAATATTATTATTTAATTAGTTGAATTAAATAATGGTATTAATTAATTGAAAAAAATTAATTACTAGAAAAATGTGATTATTTCATTATTTAATTAAATAATGGAATTAATTAATTGATGAATTAATTAATTGAAGTTACATAATTATTTTTCTGTTGAACTAAATAATAGAATTGTCGAAAAAAATTAATTGGTGGATTAATTCATAGGTGGATTAATGTGAATTAATTGAAGTGATTGAGATAGATTAATTAATTGTGGAATTAGTTAATGGGAAAAATTCGAATTAATTAATTGGTAAATTAATTATTGGATGTAATGTTATGATTTTTGAGTTAGATTAATTAATTACAAAATTTTTTAATAGGGATTATTGTGTTGACACAGTTGAATGAGTTAGGTTACTTAATTGGAAAATTAATTAATGGGGATGGTTTTGTTATAATAATTGGATGAGTCAGATTAATTAATTGAAGAATTACTTAATAGAGATTATTTTTCTTGAATAAATTGAATGTGTTAGATTAACTAATTGGTGAATTAATTAATGAGAATTGCTATGAAGGTTAAATTGAACGAATTAGATTAATTAATTGATAATTTAATTAATGTGGATGGTTGAGATATTGAATTTATAAGGTTGAATAATTAATGGTTAAATTAATTATGAGGCAATGTGATTTATAAGATGAGTAATTAATTGTTGAATTAATTATTTGATATTGAAATAGATGATTCTATATAATTAATTGTACAATTAATTATAAGTTTTTGATGTTGTAAATGGGATAATTAATTATAGAATTAATTATGAGATTTCGATTTGTGTATATTGATTAATTATTTGTTAACATTAATTAAGGTGATAGAATTATTAATTAATTATTTATTTAATTAATGGGACAATGTGATTAATTAATTGTTAAATTAATTAATGGGAATATATGATTAATTATTTGTTGAATTAATTAACGTGTTGGTATGATTAATTAATTATTTAACTAATTAATGTGATGTTGTGATACATGTGACTTTTAAAATTGTGATAAAATATTAATGATGATTAATCTTGAATAATGTTATGTATGTGATATATTTTCTTTATTGAGAAATAGGTTTTGAGACAGAGACTGATGCTCCAAATACTCACAAGGGTGATAGATATATTAAAATTGTGATAAAAGACTAATGTTGACTAATCTTGAATAATATGATGTATGTGATATATGTTCCTTATTGAGAATTATGTTGTGGGATAGGGAACAATGCTCCAAATACTCATTGGGTGATAGACATGGAGTTCTCCACCTATCATGCATAAAAATATTATTTTATGGGATAGAGACTGATTCTCTAAATACTCATGGGTTGTGAGAAAGAGACTGATGCTCCAAATACTCACGAGGGTGCTATACATGTCGTTTCATAGCCATTAATTGGCATTAAACTATGGTTTCAATTAGAGGTAATATTAATTGAATTGAAATGGACAATTAAATAACTTTGGTTTAAATGAAATGGCATTGATAATGTAAAATGGTTCAGATTCTGACACGGTCTGAAGCAGGTATTGAGATACAGGTGTCCATGGGAACCCCAAGGTTTATATGGCTAAATAAGGGATAATTGAATACATGTAAACTATTTACATTATTACTTGCATTTTATTCTTTATACAACTACATACACTACTTCAAACTGGATTTGTTTTGGATGTCATTGGTGGTGGCCTACTGAGTTGTATTCATACCCTACTCTGGTTTCCCGATCTGTACCTGAGTAGAATTTTTGTTTTATGGACAGGTTAATAGAAAAAGCCACGAGTTAGATGGCTGTATTGGGATCAATCATGGATGAGGGAACCATATTAGGTTCGGGACCTTATTTGGGGTTTTAATGTCTTTTCTTTTGGGATTTAAATTTTAGACACTTGGAACTTACATTGGAATAATGTCTTTCCCTTTCCAGTAAAATATTTTATTTACTGCTTGATTATCTCCAGATATTGTTATTGTTTGTCTTTATGTATGCTTTAATTATTTTTTATTATTTACACTAGTGTTTACTTTGATAAAATAGGGTATTGTCTCCCCATGACTGACTTACCATACCATCTCTACTAGTCAGCAACCACTGGTGTAGGGGGAGGCACGCCTGAGGTCATGTGATTGACTGGCTCAGGGCACCATTGCCTGAAACGCGAGTTGGGATGTTACAAAGTGGTATCAAGGGAAGGTTTTATTTTATTATTATTTTTTATTACTTTACGATAAAGTTAGAAAGGATACTAGGAAGTGTCAGGTATTGGTTATGAGCTCGTGCATGGGAGTAGCTACCTCATGTGTGGGAGAGAACCCAAGTACCCATGGGGGGATTGTTGTTATTGTTGTTTGCTATTACAGTTGAATATGATTTCAACATGGGCGAAACACTTGTTTTGTGATGTGATTATGGTTTCTAAAATTTTTTCATACTGAATCATGGACTTGGATGACATGATAGTTCAGTCTGTATGCATCATTCTAGGAACTCAGGATTATTTTTTGACATGCATCATTGTAGGAATGCACGGGAAAATGGGTTTGGGTAAGTTATTGATCTTGAGATGTTTTACCTTGTTTGTGAAATTGAAATGAAATATACCTAATATAAAATTGATAAATATTATAAAATGATTCAATATGAGAACAAATGGGCGTCTAATGATAAACTTGAGTAATAATAATGAGTATACCCTTGTTAACGGAACCTAGGTTTAGGGTGGTTAAGTGTAGTTATAGTGCCTCGGTTTTAACCGTGTGGTAGAAAAAAGGGAGGAAACACTGGTAATGAAGGATTGGTGGTGGTACTTGTTGAATAATTCTTATCATACTTTTAATTAGTGATGATCATGTCCCATACCTTGACATCACCCCATATACACAGAGAAATATTGTGCTTTACATCTAGCTAAATGAATGTGTTTTGGTCAGATATGGGTCCCCTTGGAGGTTGTGCCTATGAAGAAAAATATATGTGGAGCTTGATAGTGTGAGGTACATCATTGAAAATTTACAGATGAGGTTCTCAATATTGACCATAGGTCGATATAAAATACTATTGTTGATCTACTTAAAAAGAGGGGTTAAAGAAGCCTCAAAGGTGGGTAGATTGTAACAACCCGTATTTTCATAAAGGTTCTTGGGTGTACAGCTTGAGGACGAGCTTTTATAAGGTGGGAATATTGTAAGATTTCTTCCTTTTTCCAAGTATATTTTCCTTTGAGTTATTTATTTTTATAGATTATAAATACTTTATGTGTAAAAAATGTTTTCTTGGTGAAACAACTTAATAAAATTTTAAAGTATTACATGAGAAATAATGCCCAGTTAATACATTATAATATTTTATCGGAATGTTTTTGGAGTTCGACACTAAGTTAGGTGTGAGATTCTGAGTCCCAAAAAGTCTTGGTGAATATTAAAAAAAATATTAAATATAATATATTAAGCGCACAATTTTTATTCAATATAATTGAATAACTCCAAAATGGTTTGGCATAAGGGAAATCAGAGACAACTGTTGCATCTGGAGCATGGCGTTTACCTTAAACGGGGTATAAAATTTGTATGTTTTGGACGTTTGGATATCTTTCTCACAAAAATACCCTTCTATATTTATTTAATTATTTAATCCATTTTTTAATATTAAATAATTAATATCTCTTAAAAAGTGAATTATATTAGAAATCCGAGATAACCGTTGTGTTTGGAACATAGTGATTACCCTATGTGGGGTATAACAATTGTAAGCATCAAATGTTTGGATGTCTTTCTCACAAAAATAATCTTTTTATATTTAATTAATTTTTTTAATCCATTTTTTGTATTAAATAATTAATATCTCTCAAACGGTGTATCATATGAGAAATATGAGACCACTGTTGGGTCCGGAATGGGGGGTTTACCCTAGTCAGGGTATAAATTTTATGCATAATGTGTGTTTGATATTATTTTAATTTTTAAGTTAAATGATTATTTATATTAATTTAATAATTAATCCGAAATTAATGAAATTACAAAAATAAATTTATTATTAATAATAAAAATAATATTATTAATAATAAATGTATTATTATTTATAAAAAGAATATTAACAATAATAATTGTATTATTATTATTATTTTTCAAACCAAATTATTGGAAAAGTACTTGTGTAGTTAAATAATTTTTTTACATAAATGATAAACGATGTTCGACAATGTGTGAATATTTTTTTTGATCAATGTTATAACGGTGAAATTTATTAGTCAATTCTGAATAAATGAAAATGTAGAGTTAATATTAAAGTATTAACTATTGTCAACAACTAATGAATGTTGTTGGGAAGACTTTAAATAGTGAAAGATACTTTATAATAATAGTATTTATTATTATTATTATTATTATTATTTTGAGAAAATAATTGTTGTTAAAACACCGTTTTAGACATAAATTTCTCATATGGTGTCGAATTAACAGGCCCTTAGCGACATCATGACCCTAAAATTGAGCTCATCATTTAAAGACAAATTTTGATTATTTAATTTAGACTCATGGTACAACTTCATGAAACACTCAGTATGATGATGAGTTGATGCATAAAATTAATAAGGGATATTAATAAATAACTAATGTAGTTAATAAATGTAACTAAATTTGGTGATGAAAAGGTATTATAAATTGGATTTTCTATGATGTGCACGGCATGGTTAGGAAGCCCATTATTTGTGGCACGCCCCTCTCTCCTCTATCTTCACTTTCAGAATTAAATAATCAATATCTTTTTCGATATTGATCAGATTGACATGCCGTTAGTGGCATTGGATTTGTCTTGATAAGGGGATGGTGCGTATAAAATTTGTTTTCATATAAAATGAAGTATTTTGAGCAGATTTTTATAAAACCAGATATGCTTATTTATTTATTTTCTCCTTCGATAGTAGTCAGAATAACACGACATTAGTGATGTTGGATTCATATCGTGTGTTCATCACGTTTGAGGTAGGTGGTCTAAATTCTGATCTCATAGTCTCGATTAATCTATGCATATACGATTGTAGAAATTTTAGGTTATGATTAACAATTGAGTTTTTCTATATTTAATTAATTAATTATATAAGTTAATTAATTTTGAGGGGATTGTAAAATTTTGAATAGAATTGGTTGGTTTAAATAATTAAATGACAGATTAATTATGAGGATTTTGTGATAGTGGAATTGGTTAATTAATTTTAGAATTAATTAACGGTCATAATGTGATGGATTAATTTGGATGGTTTAAATAATTAAGTAATGAATTAATTATAAATATTTTGTAATGATGGATTTGGTTATTTAATTATAGAAATAATTAATTGAACTAGTGGATTAATTAATTGATAAATTAATTAATGTGAGAAATGTGTTTATTTAAATTGTTGAATTAAATAATGAGATTAATTAATTTATGAATTAATTAAAAAATAAATGTGATTATTTAAATATTTAATTAAATAATGAGATTAATTAAATGAATAATTAATTAATAAAGAAATATGTTTATTTAATTGGATGAATTAAATAATGGGATTAATAAATTAAAGAAATTAATTTATAGAAAAATATTATTATTTAATTATTGAATTAAATAATTGAATTAAATAATTGTTGAATTAATTAATTGAAGTTTCATAATTATTTAATTGTTTATCTAGATAATGGAATTGTTGGAAATAATTAATTGGTGGATTAATTGATGGGTGGTTGAATGTAAATTAATTAACTACGAATTAATTACTATGAGATGAAATGGAAAATTAATTAGTGAATTAATTGAAGTTATTGAGTTAGATTAATTAATTGAGGAATTGGTTAATGAGAATAATTTGTATTAATTAATCAGAAAATTAATTAATGGAAGTAATGTTATGATTTTTGAGTTAGATTAATTAATTACATAAATAATTAATAGGGATTGTTGTGCTGACACAATTGAATGAGTTAGGTTAATTAATTGGGATGGTTGTCTTATAATAATTAGATGAGTCCGATTAATTAATTGATGAAATACTTAATGGAGATTATTTATGTTAAATCAATTGAATGTTTTAGATTAATTAATTGGTGAATTAATTAATGATAATTTCTATGAAGGTGCAATTGAATGAATTATATTAATTAATTGATAATTTAGTTAATGTGGATGGTTGAGATATTGAATTGATAAGGTTGAATAATTAATGGTTGAATTAATTATTAGGCAATGAGATTTGTAAGTTCATTAATTAATTGTTGAATTAGTTATGTGTTATTGAAATAGATGGTTCGAGATAATTAATTGTATAATTAATTATAAGTTATTGATATTGTGAATGAGATAATTAATTATAGATTTAATTATGAGATTTCAAGTTGAGGATATTGATTAATTATTTGTTAACATTAATTAATGTTATGGCATTATTAATTAATTGTTGAATTAATTAACGGGACAACATGGTTAATTAATTGTTAAATTAATTAATGGGAATATGCGATTAATTATTTTTTGAATTCATTAATGTGTTTTTTGATTAATTAATTGCTTAATTAATTAATGTGATGTTGTGATATATGTGACATGTAAAATTGTGATCAAATATTAATGATGATTAAACTTTTATAATGTGATATATTTTATTTATTGAGAAAGGGTTGTGAGATAGGGACTGATGCTCTAAATACTCACGAGGGTTCTAGACATTGTAAAATTGTGATAAAAGATTAATGTTGATTAATCTTGAATAATGTGATGTATGTGATATATGTTCTTTATTGAGAAATGGGTTGTGAGACCGAGACTGATGCTCCAAATACTCACAGGGTGATATACATGGAATTCTACACCCATTGTTCAGAAAAATATTATTTTATGGAACATGGACTAATGCTCCAACTACCCATCGGTTGTGAGATAGGGACTGACGCTCCGAATACTCATGAGGGTGATAGACATGGTGTTCTACACCTATTAATTAAAATTGGACTATGGTTCCAATTAGAGGTAATATTAATTGAATTGAAATGGAAAATTAAAGCACTTTGGTTTAAATAAAATGTGAATTTATAATGTAAAATGGTTCATATTTCGACACGGGCCGAAGCAGGTATTGAGATACAGGTGTCCATGGGAACTCAGAGGTTTATGCGGTTAAATAAGGGATAATTGAATACATGTAGACTATTTACTTTATTAATTGTATTTTATTCTTTATATAACTGTGTAAAGTTCTTCTGACTAGATTTTTTTTAGATAGAGTTTGGGGTGTCCTACTGAGTTGTACTCACACCCTACTCAGGCAGCCTAATTGGTACCCGAGTAGAATTTTGGTTTTCTGGACAGGTTAAGGGGAAAACCCATAAGTTAGATGGTTGATTTGGGATCGAGCATGGATGAGGGAAACAGATGAGGTTCAGGACCCACTTTGGGGTTTCCATGTCTTTTTTTGGGTTTTTTATTTTGGACACTTGAACCTTATGTGGGAATAACATGTTTCCCTTTACAGTAAAATATTGTATTTACAGCTTGATTATCTTTAGATATTTTTATTGTTTGTATTTATATATTTATATATTATTGTTTATTATTTCCACTAGTTTTTTACTTTGATAAAAGAGGGTATAGTCTCTCCATGACTGACTTACCAGACCCTCGCTTATAGTCGGCATCCTCTGGCATACGGGGAGGCGCGCCTAAGGTCATGTGACTCACTAGCTCAGGTCACTGTTGTGTGACACCTGAGCTTGGACATTACAAAACATCTATAAATACGAGACTACCCCTATCATTTGAAGATGCCAGACTTATTTAAGATCAAAATGATCTAAATTATCAAGAGTTTCACGAAGGTTTTTTTCAAGCAAAGGATTCATATGAACATATGTTCCAAAAATAAAGGATTTGTGTAAATCTAACCAAGGGGGTTTGTGAAGTTTTAGGAAGCTTCACAAAAGTTTGTGATTTTCACAAAAGACTATGAGTTTTTTAAAAGTATGAAGCTTCATGAATGGGAGGAAAGTTTCAAAAAAGTGGTGTAAGGGTTCCATGAATGTATTATGTTTTGTGACAAATAAAGTTATTGGAACTTCTTTAATATTTTTCCAAAGGAATTTGGTATTTTCTAAAGACTATTTAAACTGGTAAGGATAAGATGCTATATTGGTGATGTTCAAAACTAGTTTGTGAATGATCATAGTGAAGATCAATGGAAACTAATCAATGTATCATCTATCAGAAAGTGTATTGGTGTATTGGCTTGTGATCCAAAAATCATTCCCTCATAAATCAGGGGGGAAAAAGGAGAGGAAAAAGGGAGTGACCCTTGGGTGGTAGTGATCCAGACCCAAAATATTGTAAAGGTAGTGATCCTGGCATGTAGTGACCATAGATCAATTATTACATCCCAAAGACTAGTGAAGATTTTTTTATTTTGGAACATTGACTCAACATCTGTGGGTTTTCCTTGGATGTAGCCTAGTTTAGGTGAACCGATTAAAATTCTTGTGTCTTGTGTGATTTCTTTACTTATATTCTACATGATGAAAATTAGTGCATGATGATTGAGAGATCATCCATCTTAGCTAAATAAGGAAAAAATAAGATGACCAGTTAATCAGTTCATCACTTTATATGTGAACACAAGAGTGACCCTAATAATAAGTGAGGACAAAACCAGTTAGGGTAGTGAGCATTTCATAGGTAAATGGGGATACATAAATGAATTTCATATCCTGATTCACTTCCCCTCTCAAGGTATCTCTTACTAAAGTCACCTGTTGGTCCAACAAGGAGTTTTAAAAGTTATAAAAATAGATAATAAATTTTAGAACTACATTTATATTAGGAAGTAAAACTACCAAAAGTTCAATATATATAAAATGTTATTATAACCCGATTAAATCACCTTTCTATAATTAATTCCAATAAGGAGAACATTAGAAGAGAAATTTTACCCTTAAGAGATTTTAATTATTTAAATAACACAAAAAATTTATATCATTAGAACTTGATTCATATGAGCATAAATTATCTACTCAATTTTAGGTATTAAAGATTTAATTTTATAATTATTTTAATCCCAAGGAGGTCTATCTACATAGAAACTAATTCTGAAGATATAAAAAATTTAATATATTGAAAACTTAAAAACTATCACTGATGTGACCTGGTATTTATTATTTCAATTCCAATAAATATATTACTTTAATTGCATATTTTATTATATTTACCCCCTTTATTTTATGGGAGTACTTTTTTAGTTGTTTATAGAAATGATTAAACAATTTTTTTAATTTTCTAAAGAACTAAAATTTTATGTTAAGAAATTTATGGAACCTTCTTTGAGAGAAGAAGAATAATATATTCTTGAAACATAATATAACTTCCAATCTTATTTAAATAATATATATTGTTATCATATTTTTATAATATATTACTGGATTTTCAAAATATTTTTTATCTCCTAGTATTTTATATATAACTATATTTAATTTTATGAATTTCAAAATTCTATTCATTTAACTGTATTTAATGTTTATCTAAATTTTATTTTAATCAAAATTTAATAATAATTTATATAGTTTAAATGCTTAAAATTCAGTTTAAATAAGTAAATAATCATATTTTTTAAAAAAATTAATTAAATAAATATTTTAAAAATATATATGACATCATTTATTTTGGGGGGATTTGATCTGATCCGTTGGATAAAAAAATCGATTGTAACCTTTTGAATTCTCAAAATCCATTAATAAAATACTTGAACCCCAAAGTGGATCTGATGTATTCGTTGCAATCTGAAGTGAATATCTTGTGGTTTTTGAAATATTTTTTTGATTATATTCCAATTTTTTTTTTCCATATTCTGATTATAAATTTTTTTCTTCTTATGATCTAGTCACTAGAGAAATTGATAGTGAAATATTGATAGATTTTAATCTTTTAGAGAAGTATGAATTTACTCTAAAACATATCCTTATATTTTAAGGTTGTATAAAATTGGTTTCTACTATAGAAGAGTATGAATTATATTGTCCATCAACAATCATAGAATTTTATAGTTTAACAAAGTTTACCAAAGAAGGTGTTATGAAATTTATTTTGTTATATTAATTTAGAAATTAATAATGATACTGGGTAAGTTTGATAAGTTTATAGGAATTCAATTTGAGGGATAGCCTCTCTTTTTTTTTTCCTCATAAACTTCTTGATGTTTATAAATATTTTATGAAGTTTTAAGCTAATAAAAACCTTCTTGGGATCCATAAATTTTTTTATAATACTAGATATTTAAATCTAATAGTGAGGATTGTTTTCAAGTGGATCTTTTCATTTATTTTTCTGAGAAAAGTAGAAAAGAATAAAATCAATATCCAGGATGTTTATATATTGGATTTTCTAGTATGTTTTGGAAAACTGAAATTTGATTAGATTTGTTGGTCAAATTTCAAAGCTATCCAAAATGGTATAGTTAAAATGAGAATATTAATATATGTAAGAATTTTATACCGAGAATTAGTGAAGTTTCTAAAGGAATAATACATATAAAATAAAATACACCTTGAAAAGAAGAAAGTGAATTCTATTAATGTAGATAAAATATTTATTATTAGATTGATGTATGATTAAAAGGAGAAGATATTCATAGAAAATTATTTTGTAGTTACTTCAGTGGAAGTTCAAAATTCATAAGAAGAAAATGTTGATATTCCTTTGAAGAGGGAAGAATATGAAGCTTCTAATTTAGATAAGGCTCCTAGAAAGAAGCCTAAAACAGTTGATAACGTTTCTAGGATGAAATAAAATGTTTAATGGTGAAAGATAAAGAAAATAGAATTGATTCAGAAAATATTTAGAAGGAAGAGTATTTAAGGAAGAAAATAATTTCAAAAAATTAGATTAAGAAGCTTATCAATTCCCATAGTAGGATTTTAAAGAATAAATATAAAAACTAATAAAAATAAATAAGAAATATTAGCTAGAAAATCACATTTGAGTTTGGATAAATTTGAGACAAAGGCACTAAGATAAGTTGTGGAAGAAAAGTTAGTAGAAAAGAAGAAGAAGAAAAATTACATTATGAAGAGGAATAGAAATCTAACCAGTAGAAACTATTAAGGTTGATCCCATTCCTAATGTTTTATTGAAGATAAAATTAAATTTTAAAGGAAAAGGAAAATGGGTTTCTTTAGAAGTTTCAGAAAAATCCTCATCCCTTTCCTCACCCCAACGGTTAACTAGAATCCAAAATGAGAAAAAAATATGATGTTCAACCTAAAGTTTTTTATAAAACTTAATTTCAACCAATAATAGTTCAAAGATTATATGTTACACTATCTGAAGTTCAAGTAGAGGTTGTTCCAAAAGTTTTTCTAAAAAAAATATTTTTTGAAAGCTACTGAAAAATCAGTTGAGAGAAAAATTGAATCTCATCTAAAGTATATTTTAGTTGCAGATATTTTCCCCATTTAATTTTCATTTCATAAATATTCAATATAAAATTATTCAACTTTAAAGAAAATTATTCCAAATTCAATATCATATGAGGATAGATCAATTTCAAGATTAAATTCATCATTAACTTTTTCTAAGAGAACTGTTACTGATAAAAATTATGGTTATGATGATCTAGTTAATATCAAGGATTCATCTTATAAAAATACCAAAGAATTGGACCCACATCTGTTTTTTTCTAAATATAAGAAAAAGGGAAGTTCATCAGAATTTATAGCTTCAATTATATCTCGATCTGTGGATCATAATCTAGATGTCATTATAAACCTGCAGAGAAGGATGACCCAAAATATTAGTATAATATCTGAGCTTAGGGTAATAATGGGAGTTCTTGAAAAAAAAATCTTCATATAAAAAATTTTGAAGCTTAAATTCATTATATCAAATCAATTTAAAAAGTGAAAGAAAATATGAAGAATGTAAGGTGAGATAAAAAAAACTGTGAACTGAAATTGAATAGTTTCACAAAGTTTTTAGAATTTTATTAAAGGATATAAATGATCTTAGAGAGCATACAACTCCAATTAATCAATATTATTACATAGTTTATGATATTTATGTAATTATTGATTATGTTATAAAATATATTAAATGAAAATTCAAAGAAATTTAATCTTCATTTGAAGATCTAAAGAACATGTCGTACATTATAACTAACAGTTATAAGATTAGAATATGAAGTTGGATAAGAAAATTTGAAAATTTTAAGAGAAGAATCATAAAACCAAATCCTTAAAATAAAAATTCATAGATAAAGATCAAAAGTTAAAAGTTCATGAAACCAAATATTTAGAAAAAGTTGTTGAGTTCAAATAGAAATTCTAGACTCAAGAAGAGATACTAGTAGTGAAACCAATGTATATCAATAAGCTAAAACAAATGACAAAGAATCTATAAAGAATGATTTATTTTTCTAAATTTATGATTTATTGTAATGTTAAAATCTTGATCTTCAAACAGTTTTCTCAATATATATTTTTTATGATACTTTCATATTTTTATTTTCCTTTATTTTCAATCTTTGTATGAATACTTTTTGATGTATGAATCATAATTTTACATTATCCTTCTTATTTTTTTCTTTCTCTGTATAAAAAGAAACTTTTTTTTATTTTTTTCAAAACCATATTTCTGAAAACCAAAGAGGGGGAGATATGTTTTAAAAGTTTAAATATAATTTTCAAAGGTGACAATGTTTTATTTAAAAAAGGGGGATAATTTTTTTATAAAAGGGGAGAGATTGTATTAATGTGTTTCAAATGGGAAGTTTTTTTTCACATTGAGACTTAATTTAAAATGAAAAGAAATAAATATTCTATGGATGAGATATTTCTAAAGATATAATCAGAGTAATATAGTTTTTATTTTCAATTCATTTTATTTTTTCCTTAATTGTTTTTGTTTTTCAAAAAGGGGGAGTTTTTTTCCTTGGCATTAATTCACTTTTTCTGAAAACCAAGAAATAGCTTACTTAATAAATATTCTAGATAATTTTTTTTAACTTTTTTGATTTAAATATATAATACTATTAAATTAATTACAAATAACTTTATTTTTAATGAAATAATGATGGTACTAATTTATGAAAATCATATAACCTAAGGAATTATATAATATAAAAATTTCATGGTCATCATGAAAAGATGGTAATTTGAATAATGAAATATCGATAAACCAACCTATTGTTAGATATGGAAATAATCCACACCCATAGGAAGATATACAAGAAATATCCTACCAATAATGTTGAAAAAAATTCCAAGATTTCTGGAATTCAATCTAGAAGGATTGATTATATATATATTTTCATCTCATGGATAAAAAAAATTAAAAACCTAAAAAGTAATATAAGAAAAATCTAAGAGCCACAATATATTTATGTCTCAAACTACTTTTTGATTTATGTATTTTCAATTATTCTTTTTTCGGAGTGTTTTTCGAGAGCTTATTCTAGTGATAATTTCATCATAAAAGCATATAGAATTTATTATTATATTCATCTTATTGGGATACAAGTTAATTGGTGGGATACATAGCTATCATTTATGTAGTAGGCTGTAAAGCCCCAGATTTTACATGTATTTTTTTATTATATAGAATTATTATGAGTCTGATAAAATTAATGGCACGTGATTCTGAGGCCCGGTGTGCCCAGAATGAATTTATGAACTTTTTTAAGGTGCATTCCGTAAACACAGAAGAGGCATTTTCTATCATTTTAACTAGTTCTCGGATTAAAAATCTGAGGGCACCATTGAATCCACAACACCAGGATTCTCTTAAGGGAGACTTCACTTTGACCGCAGTAGGTCTGCAGAAAAAGTTAAATTTTGGACTTTTTAACAGAATAATAAAATAAATTTATATTTATTTATTTATTTCTTTTCCTCCAATGGACAAGAGGCAGCGTGGGACCAGAGAAGTGTCAATCCATTAAACGACTTGACCCTTAAAATCCTAAGTAACATCATCATTGGGAATTAGTAAGGTTCATAATAAATGAACCCTCATAAATCCCATGAGCGTTAGACACCCGCCCCCTCTCATATTTATATGGATATTGAGGAGAGGTATCATCACTACTTCACCAATCAACGAAGTTATGATAAAGTGTCGCGATGCCAACCTTGGAAGACGGAGCCCTTTCCAGCAGGTGGTGATGGGTGACACCGAATCACGAATCGAAGGATGACATTGAGCGGCATCGTTGCAGGCTTGTTGTAGGGACAACGAACATCGAACCACTTCTTGAATTATGGGTGATCTCCATCGTTATTGGAGCTTAGTGGAGTTTGGGGTACAAAAGGTATCTCGAGGGGAAGATTCTACGGAGCTCGAGTGCACCGAGTGCGAGGAATCCTGTGGCCGGCTGTAATGTGAAGAAAGAACATCGATCCTATGTGGGTCAGCATCTATCAATCCTGTGTGGGTCAGAATCTATCAGATCCTATGTGGGTCAGCGCTCAATGATCCTCTATGGGTCAGTGCATACTGATCCTGTGTGGGTCAGACCCTATGTGGGTCAGTGAGGGTTAGTACCCATCGATCTTGTGTGGGTCAACAGAAGTGCCTCTTAACATAATTAGATGATCTAGCTTACAACTAATCATATGTAATTATATAATTAAGTTATACCTGTTTGTGAGATGAGTCTTCTATCTTCGTGGTTTTACCTATGTGGTACTTCTACCTTCGTTGTGTTGTCTTCGTGATGTTACCTATGTGGTACTTCAATCTCTATTGTGTTACCTATGTGGTACTTCTACCTTCGTTGTGTTGTCTTTGTGGTGTTACCTATGTGGTACTTCAATCTTCTTGGTGTTACCTATGTGGTACTTCTACCTTTGTGGTGTTACCTTTGTGTTATTCTTCCCTCATGTATGAGATGAGTATATCTTGATAAATTAGGTATATTTATGGGCATATACCTAAGTAGAGTAGATGTCTATCACTTCGTGCTTTGATTTTGAGGTCTTTATTTGTGGTTTTTCCTTTTTGGAACTCTAATATACCGATGAGGGTATCAGGGTCCCTACTGAGTATCGTTGTACTCACCCCTGCACGGGCTACGCCTGATCCTTGTTGTGTCTTGTGTAGACGACGTACAACGTTGATCGAGTTCGAGGGAGGCAAGACTGGATAGTGCCTAGAGGTGGACCATTCGACGTGACATGATGCAGGGACTACTGATCGTGAGTTGTACCTACCCTTCAAGTAGGATAATCGGTGGACGATCCAGGTCCTATTTTGTACTTTTTAGTTATATTTTTACTTTCAGTTGTACTTGTAATTTTTCAGTTGGGTTTCTTTTCTGACCGATTTTATTACTTTCCGCACACTCTTTACTATAGTAGTTTACTTTGTAGTTTCATCTTGTTGCATTCTAGTATGTGTGTTTGTACAGGTTAAAAGGCAATGGCTTCCCGATTTTAGGGATATTTCTTTTTGGTGCTAGTCGTCAGCCCCTGGCCTATGGAAGGCGGGCTTGGGGTAGTCACGACCCGGGCCCAGGGGACAGATCCTGACAAAGTAGTATCAGAGGAGTCAGTTCTACTGAAGAACTATGACTCTGATCTTTTCTATGTGGTAATAGTGTTAAGTGTTATGAGTGGTTTTCAGTTTGGGGAATTTGGTTTTTGTGCGGTGGCTGACATATCCATACACCAGGACCCTAAATTCTGATTTCCGACTCAGTGTAGAGAAACACTGATTGCATGTGTGTTTTGAAAAGATTTTCTTGTGATCTCTTTGATTCATATCACTAGGTATAACTTATTGACTGTGGAACACCTATTTTCTTTCAGGATGCTGCCACATAGACAACCAGCCAGGATTCCTGAGAGATTACACGATGATGAACCACCAAGAGATGAGGCCTCGGTGTAGGGCCCTCTTACAACATTATCACCTTCGGGTGGAGTACTAGAAGAACCACTACCTGTTGGGTAGTCGTTGCCACCAGCCCCACCAGCAGAGGGTGCATGCTGACTGAGCTCGTTTCATGAGTTTTAGTGGTAGAGGCCTCCAAGGATCTAAGGCGAGACGAACCTGAAGGTGGCTAAGGACTGACTAGATTATGTGGCCCGAGTTTTTCTCTTAGTTGGGAAAATAGCTGATTTGATGGTGATCCAAGCTGCTAGTTTCTTCCAAGGAGCAGCTGAGGGATGGTGGAGTCTGAAACTCCAGATACACGATGAGGCGACCCTCACCTAGGAATACTTTGAGGTCCTTTTCAAGGAATAGTTCTTCCCAGTGACTCTATGCTTAGTGTGTATACAAGACCTTCTATACTTACAGTAGGGCAGCATGATTGTGGCCTAGTACTCGGCGAGGTTCACTGATCTCTCCTACTACTCCACCGACATGGTACATGACCCTTTCTTCATGGCCAGAACATTTGAGTAGGGTCTCTGACGAGAGATCAAAGCATAGATGATATCACTCAGTATTCCGACGTAGGCTGGAGTGATAGAGTGAGAACATTTGGTGGAGAGATTCTTAGTTGAGTAGGCACCGACAATGAGATCCACCACCAGACCGCAAGTAGCAGATTCATCTAAAGAAGGCAGTAGATAGATGACATAGAGACCCAAGTTGGATAGAACTTCTAGTGGACAACCACATGATACAGGGTTGGTGGTGTGGGGATCACGGGATAAAGGATGACAGTTGAGGAGCAAGCAGTGCTACTCGTGCAACGAGTGGGGTCACATGGCTCGCAACTGCCCAACCTTCCGTAAGGACGACCAGCAGACGGTTGAGGGACGACCAAGGAAGAGGAAAAGATTCGATCAGGGAGGTTCACAAGCAGCAGGTGAATGTGGAAAAGGGAGTGTCCATGCAGTAGGTGGTGGGTGGTGATTCGAGGTTGTACTGCCACCACCCCCAGGTGGTCCACCCCAACCATAGGGAGCATGTGGACAGGGACGAGGTCAGCTCTAGGAAGATAAGGCCTATGACCACGAAGCTCTGGAGATGATTAGAGGTACGATCTGTGTCTACTCCACCTTAGTTGTAGTACTTATAGTCATAGGTTCCAGTCACTCTTTTATTTCCACAAACCTTATTCGAAGCTTGGAGATTCCGGTGGAGTCGTTGGTTCGATCATTATGGATAGAGACTTCTAAAATAGGGGATTCTATGATTACACAATGGCTCTGAAAGTGTGAGATTACTCTAGGAGGTGGTAACTTCAGTTGAGATCTTCTAGTTGCGGTATCGAGGCCTTACGATGTGATCTTGGGCATGGATTGGCTATCCACAGTCCATGCTCAGATTGACTATATTAAGCATAAAGTGTGGTGTGTCCGCAAGGATGGCACCAGGGTTTCCTTCACCGGTGAGAATGGAACCTTTGCAGCATAGGATTGACATACCCAGAGGAGGGTGTATCCGATCACACATCTGTTGGATAGACTTACCCTCAGAGTAGTTTACGTTGAGAGTCTAATTTATCCTATAGTGGTGGACCAGTATGCCGATGTCTTTCCTGATGATTTTCTGGGATTACCTCCATGTAGAGACGTAGAGTTTTACATCTACCTATACCCTGGGATGACACTGATATCTAAACCGAAATATCGGATGGCTCCCATAGAGCTTCATGAGTTACAAGTATAGTTAGAGTACTTGTAGAGGAAGGGGTTCATAAGGCCCAGTGTTTGTCCATGGACAGCCCTAATTTTGTTCTCCAAGAAGGAATATGGGAGTATGAGACTCTGTGTTGACTATCGGCACCTAAACCAGGTGACCGTGAAGAAAAAATATCCACTTCTGAGGTTTGATGATATTTTCGATCAGCTGAAGGGAGCTCGTTGGTTTTCAAAGATAGACCTCAAATTAGGCTATCATCAGCTCAGGTTATGAGATGAGGATGTGTAGAAGACGGCCTTAAGATGTCAGTATGGACACTATGAGTTCTTGTTTATTCCATTCGGCATGACCAATGCCCCAATAGTGTTCATGGGACTCATGAACAAGATCTTCCGGCCATACCTTGATTGCTTTATGGAGGTCTTCTGATAAAACACTATTTTATTGAATATTTTATTGATAATAAATGATATAATTTCCTCACATTTTGTTAAATATTTTTAATTAGAAAGTATTTGGGATTAGATCATTCATTTGAATATTTGATGAAAATTCCAGTTTTACCCTTTATAGTTCACTGTAGTATTTCAAAGATACATATTTTTAAATTTATTATTTGAATTTGAAATTTTGTACCAGTGTTCATAACTTAATTATCTACAACCTTTATTCAAGACACTAGAGCTAAAGAGTGCATTTTGTTGTTGAAAATGGGCCATGAAGTCAAAGTTGGGCTGGACTCGCCAGAATGGAGAAGCTTCTGTATTTTGGCCATAACTCCTTCATATAATCCTGGATAAATCCCAAATTTGGAGAGGAGATATAGGACCCATATCCTCACATTTTATACTTCTGGAATTCTGGCCAATTCATGCGTTTTGGTGGTAAAATGGGCGGTTAAAGTTGGTATAAAATATTTGTCCGAGATTCCCCATTCACACTTGAAACCACTTTGAACCTAGCCTCCCCACCACTCTATAAATTGGTGCTTTTCTCATTTGGTGGGGTTGGGACGTTAATTGGGAAGTTTAGGGAATAGGATAAGTAGATCCACTCCAATTATCCAACCATTTCAATAATGGTAGCTCTTGAAGCAAGGATCCCTTCAACGAAGCCTTCTTCTTCTCCTTCATGTGGTAATGATTTTGTTTGTGTAATAAAATTATTTGTTCTTATTTTATTTATTCTCTTTTCTTATGTTTTGCTTAAATTTATTCTTCTCTTAATATTCCTCTTTGTGCTGGAATTCTTGAGTATAAGAGTTATTGGGTTATACCCATTATAAACCTTTGCACATGCAAAACGCTCCTACGATGATTATGCCACCCATGGAAGAGTAGTCTTTTAGTAATCGATCTATCTTATACCCTCTTCATTTAATTATTTTGAATCAATGAGATACTATAATTAACATAATATGATCCATTAATTGTGTTTTTAAATTACAAGAAACTAATCAAGCAATTGAACAATTAACACAAAAAAACACGAGGTCGGGATTTTGTGTAAATTGTGAGAGCGTAATCTTAATCAGTAATACAAGACCACACAGGATAAATTTGTAGAGTTAAAATATAATCCCTAAGAACAATTCATCCTCATTTATATAATGGATATGTTCTCTAATTAACCACTTACCATATTCTATCCTTATAACAACAATCAAAGCAGGGTGCTGCGATTGCGTGTTCCGAAGATAGCCTAGGGTTTAAGTAATTTCATCTTTGTGGTTAAGTTAACTCTCATAGGGTTCGAGGGATAAAAAATTAGGGGATCATAATTAAGTGGATATAGATTTAAATTATAATGATTAATAAGTGAATGAAGAGGTAGAGTTAGATCGATTGCGCCTTTTAAAATAGATTTCTAAAAAAACATCTTCTTGTTTTGTCATTTTAATCGAAATTCATTTCAAAACTAAAAACAAAAAAAAATATACAATCTTCTTCCAGAAATATTCTTCTAGATTCATAATCTATAAAAAAAAATCCAATCCTTTAAAGTAGTGTTTTTATTTTATTCTCTTTTATTTTATTTTCAGAATACCTTTAATAAGTTGTTAAATTCACTTCCTCCTTTGAGAGATGACCTTGGTCAGCCACTCTGCTGCACCTAAGTACCCCAAAATCACATTAATCATTTGAGGGTGCCCACGACAGTGCTCTTTCATCTTCATCGAAGACATCTTGATATAATCAGCGAAGGAGAATGAGATTTTCTATCGTCTATAGATAGTTCTGAATACACTCTAAGGGAACCAGCATTATGGTAAGATCTTGAAGTTCCAGTTCTGGATACAAGAGATACACTTTCTAGGACATGTTATCTCGTAGGTTGGAGTTGTTGTGGACCCGGTGAAGATAGAGACTGTGCTTGCTTGGGAGCCACCCAGGAGTGTGATTGAGGTGCAGAGTTTCTTGGGGTTGGCTGGATACTACTGGAGATTCATGCCTGAATTTTCCAGATTTGTGACACCCTTGTTAGCGTTGACGAAGAAGGGATATCCTTTAGTGTGGATAGTGAGATTCCACAATAGTTTTCAAGAGATGAGGCAGAGACTGATGAGTGCCCCCATCTTGAGGCTACTAGAGGAGGGCGTTGGGTATGTAGTCTATTGTGATGCATTAGGGACTAGACTAGGTTGGGCCCTGATACAAGAGCGAGAAGTGATAGCCTACGACTCATGACATCTGATATTTCTTGAGTAGAACTATGCTACCCATGACCTGGAGTTAGAAGCAGTAGGCTTTACCTTGAAAATTTGGTGACATTACTTGATGGGTAAACAGTTTACAGTCTACTCTGATCACAAGAGTCTCATGTATATTTTCTCTCAGAAGGACCTAAACCTAAGATAGCAGTGATGGATAGAGTTCCTCAATGACTATGACTTTGAGATAATCTATACTCCTGGTAAGGGGAACATGGTTTCTGATGCACTTAGCAGGAGGTCTGGTCTACAGTTTCTGAGTGAGTTGATAGAGCAGCTAGTCGCAATTCAGATATCCTTCATGGATAGAGATGGAGAAGCTTACCTCCAGTCTTTGATAGTCACTCCCCCACTCCTCCAGTGAGTCAGGGAGGTGTAGCTTGAGAACATAGACTATGAGGATCTACGTGCTCAGATATCCATAGGACAAGCACCTGATGGATTTTCTGAAGGTGGGGAGCACGTCATTCTCTTCAGAGGACGTACCATGGTACCAGTGGTGTTACGAGAGGAGGAATTGGGGGAGTTCCATATGTCCCCTCTAGCGGTACATCCTGGTGTGGAAAAGATGTACCAAGACCTCCAGCATTAGACCTAGTGGCTAGGGATGAAGAAAGCAGTGGCATAGTTTGTTTCACGATGCCTCACTCGTCAGAAAGTGAAGGCCGAGCAGCAGGTTCCAACAGGCTTAATGGAACCACTAGAGGTGCCGGAGTGGAAGTGGGATGGAATATCCATGTAATTTGTGATGGGGCTTCCAAGTATGTCCAGGGGACATGATTCCATATGGGTGATCTTTGACCGACTCACCAAGTCGGACCACTTCCTACCTATCCGAGAGAAGGGATTAGAATAGAGCTTGGGATGCCTCTACATGAAAAATATTGTGTGACTTCATGGGGTTCCATCAATGATTGTCTTGGACCATGACACAGGTTTTACATCCCATTTGTGGAAGGGATTACAGGAGTCGTTCGAGACTCATCTACGTTTGATCACTACCTTTCATTCGCAAACAGATGGTCTGATGGAGCGGTCCATTCAGACACTAGAGGACATGCTTCGTACTTGCGTCCCAGATTTTGGATGTAGTTTGGAGGATCACTTACCCTTGGTAGAGTACACATACAACAACAACTATAACTCCACCATCGATATGACACCATTAGAGGCCCTATAAGGTTGACCATACAGAACACCTCTATACTGGGCATACCTAGGGGAGTAAGCTCTTATGGGTCCAGAGTTGGTATGGGCTACCACCAAGAATGTGCAGATCATCTAGGAGTGGATGAAGACTGCACAGAGCAGACATAAGTCTTATTATAACAGGAGACTACGACCTTTGGAGTTCTAGGAGGGGGACCAAGTATTCTTGAGAGTCTCTCCTCGACATGGACTTTGGAGATTTGGTCGAGGTGGAAAACTCCCACAGAGGTTTATCAAACCATTTCCGATACTTTGGAGGATTGGTGAGGTTGAATACCTCTTGGAAATTCCACCACAGTTGGAGAGGGTGCATGACGTATTCCACGTATCCCAATAGAGGAGATACGTGCATAAACCATCTCACATCATCGACCATGGACAGCTGGACTTTGATGATGGGGAAATGTTTATGGAGGTTCTAGTAGAGATTGTGTATCGACAGGAGTGAGTCCTTTAAGGGAAATCGATACCTCTGGTATACGTTTGCTGGTAGTATGGGAACCTCTAGGAGAGCACTTGAGAGCGGGAGGCTCAGATTCATGCTCAGTTTCCCCATTTGTTTCCTTAGTCTATGTTGTGGCTTTCGGGGTCGAAAGGCCCTAACGATGGGAGAATGTAAAGACCCGAATTTTCCATGTATTTGTTCTTAATTATATGGAATTACTAAGAGTCTTTGAAAATTTACGGTGAATGTTTTCGTGGCCTGGTGAGCCCAGAATGAATTTCCGAACTTTTTTTAAGGTACATTCAGTAAACGCGCAAGCTGAATTTTATAACTTTTGAACCGGTGGTCGGATTAAAATTCTGAGGGAACCGTTGAATCCCCACCACTAGGATTCGCTTAAGGGAGACTTCACTTCAACCACAGTAGGTCTGGAAAAAAGGTTAAATTTTAGACTTTTTAAAAGAATAATAAAATAACTTTGTTATTTTATTTATTTATTTATTTTCCTCCAACAGAAAAGGAAGAACGTGGGACCATCGATGTGTCAAGACATTAAATGGATTTCTCCTTTAAATCCAAAGTAATAATGTCATTGGGAATTAGGAAGGTTCCTAATAAATGAACCCTCATAAATCTCATGAGCGTTAGACACCCTCCCCCTCTCCTATTTATATGGAGCTTGGGGAGTGGTATCGACACTGCTTTACCAAATGATATTAAAGTGTTGTGACACCAACCTTTGAAGACAGAGCTGGTTCTAGAGGGTGGTGATGGGTGATATTGAATCACAAACCAAAGGATGACGTTGAGTGGCATTGTTGGCAACTTATTGCGGGGAAAATGATCACCGACCCACTTCCTCAATCACGATAACTCTCCATCATTCATGAGGTAGGGATTTATCTTTCTTTAATTTAATTTTATTGTAGAATCCTACCCTCTTTCTATCAAGCGAACACGGAGGGCATGGGCCAAATAAACTAGGCTCAAACCATCTGACCTTGTTGGAATTTTTGTGTGTTCATCGCAAACATTATCTTCAGGTTGGGAAAGATCCCAGATGACAGATGTTAGAGGTGACTGGCACTAGCCGACCGCAATGGAGGTGGCGTGAGCACCGTAGGAGGTGGCCGCAACACTATGCCGCAGCGGTCGGTAGAGCGGCTGACACCGGCTGACCGCAGAGGGGATGCGGCCCGCCTTCATAGGCCACCGACGATAAAGGGCCATGGATTTCCAACCATGGTAGGGTCAAGAAGGGAGGCCGGCAATGGCCAGCTACATGTGGAGAGTGCGGTGTGCCACTAGAGGATGCGCGGCTCCGACGCCGTGGTGGCGGGTCCCGTGGTGGAACTGGAAACGCCCCTTAGGTGCTGCCGCTTCACCTTCCAAATGGGGAGGGGGATGCTCCCCTTCCGTGCCAGCTCGGGCGGACCGTGCGAGCCAGTGGGCCGTGCCCCGTCGTGGGGTGGGCCGCGCATGCCAGCGGGCTACACCCCGTCTCGGTTCAGGCCGTGTGAGCCCAACGGGCCGCACCTCTGTGGGTAGAGCCACACGAGCCAAGCGGGCCACCCCCTTGTGGGCCGGGCCAAACCTAGGCCCAGCCCAGCCGGGTCGGACCCAGACCGGTTCGGGTCGCCCGAACCGGGTCAGTCCAGACTGGGTCGGCCCAGATTGGGTCGGACCGGACCCGGACCCAACTAGGCCCAGTTCCGCTTAAATGGCCATAAATTGAAATCCGGGTGTCTGTTTGATGAACCATATATAGAGAGGAGTCCTTTGGAGAAAGATGGTACTTTTGTTATACTCAACTTTAGTTTTGGAGACAGTTGGAGTACAACTGGGTTGGATCAAACCTGAATCTAACCAGGCCCTCAGAACTAAAATGCATATAACTCATAGAACAGGCGTCTGATTGATGCACCATCTATCGTGTTGTAACCCTTACGACATAGCGGTCCTTTGGGTTACTCCTTTGTGGAGATTAGTGGTAGTCAGGGTACGAACGGTATCTCAAGGAGAATATTCTATGGAGCTCGAGCACACCGAGTTCAAGGAATCCTGTGGATAGATGTAATGTGAAGAAGGAATATCGATCCTAAGTGGGTTAGCATCTATCAATCCTTTGTGGGTCAGCATATATAAGACCCTATGTGGGCCAGCGCTCATCGATCCTGTGTGGGTCAGCACATGCCGATCATGTGTGGGTCAGATCCTGTGTGGGTCAGATCCTATGTGGGTCAGATCCTATGTGGGTCAGTGGTGGTTAGTACCTATCGATCATGTGTGGGTCAACAGCAGTTCCTCTTAACAGAATTAGATGATCTGGCTTACAACTAATCATATATACTTCTGTACTTAAGTTATATCTATTTATGAGCTCAGTCTTCTATCTTCATGGTCTTACCTGTGTGGTACTTCTACCTTCGTGGTGTTGTCTTCGTGATGTTACATGTGTGGTACTTCTATCTTCATGGTGTTACCTATGTGGTACTTCTACCTCCGTGGTGTTGTCTTTGTGGTGTTACCTATGTGGTACTTCTATCTTCATGGTGTTACCCGTGTGGTAATTCTACCTTCGTGGTGTTACCATTGTGGTATTCTTCCCTCATGTATGAGATGAGTATATCTTGATAACTTAGTTATATTTATGGGAATATACCTAAGTAGAGTTGATGTCTATCGCTTTATTCTTTGAGTTTGAGGTTTTGATTTGTGGTTTTTACTTTTTGGAACTCTGGGAGACCTACAGGTGTCTTGGGGTCCTTACTGAGTATCATTATACTCACACCTACAAAGGATACGCCCACACCTTGTTGTGTTTTGTGCAGACAACGTACAACGTTGATCAAGGATAAGGGACCCGGGACTAGACATTTCCTGGAGGTAGACCATTCGGCATGATGTGATCGAGGAATTACTGATCTTGAGATGTACCCACCCTTCAGGTAGGATACTCGGTGGACGATCTAGGAGCTGTTCTGTACTTTTCAGTTATATTTGTACTTTCAGTTGTACCTGTACTTTTTTAGTTGGGCTAATATTCTGACCCCTATTTACTTTCATCACACTCTTTACTACAATAGTTTACTTTGTGGTTGCATCTTGTTGTGTTCTAGTCTGTGTGTTCGTAATGGTTAAAAAGGAAATGCCTTCCCGATTTTATGGATATGCCTTTCCGGTGCTAGTCACCAGCCCCTGGCCTATGGAAGGCGGGTTTGGGGTAGTCACAGCACGAGCCCCGGGGGATGGGTTTTGACATAGGCTAACTAAGCTATCAGTAAAGTAGTGGGATAACTAATCTATTGGTTATAGTAGAAGGATACTAAGATATTGGTTGTAGTCCTGGATGCACCAAGTTGTCAGTCACTGTACTGGGGTAAACCAAGCTACCTTTTATGTAATGGTTAAACTAAGCTACCAATTTTTATATCTAGGAAATTATTATATGGATGATCAAGGGATTCAAGGATAAGGAATACAGAGTATATATTTTAACTTTAAGAAGTCAATACCCATCGATAGGTTCACAATCATGGATAACTTGGATTAGGCTTATAGATATAACATTAACATTGGTCTAAAAGTGGGATTTTATAATATCCTTTTAAAGGAGTGCCTATTTTTCTAGAAATAACTTATTTTATAGTTTAATGATGTATTCTGAATTATGATTTAGTTAATTCCTACTTTAGTTTCTATAATTGTAATGCCCCGACCCCAGTTACCCAGAGTCGGTGCGTTATTTTATTACATTGGCATGATTACAAGGAATCAAGTCCCAAAGGACCGATCAATTTAGCAGTCTTGGAATAACTAGATACATTCATAAATTTTACATTACATCATAAAATGAAAACTACAACAATATAGCCTCCATAGTCCACACTCTTATCCCCTCATACTATCCCTGTAGTTCATTTAAATACTTCTTCACATCCTTGGAAAAATAAAACATAGAAAGCGGTGAGCTCAAACGCTCAGTAAGGGTAAGCAATACATCAGAAACATTCATAAATAAACATAAAAATTTAAGGCAATGTATAACTAGAAAAAAAGACTTTTAAACATGAACTTCATCATAATATGGAAAAGATAAAAAAATCAAATAATGCCATTTACTTACTCGCATGTATATTCTACTAGTCGAATAATCACATGCAATATCAATAACCACTTTCATAATGACGGAATGCACAATGCCAGACTATCATCACCACGTAGCCAAGGCCTCATACCAAGTCTACAAATAAGATTTTGTCAAGGTCTTATGCCAAGACACTAGTTTGTCTCATGAGACCTACTGATGCAATTTTTTTAGAAGATACTTATGTTTAAAATTGCTCAAATATACTCCAGTTTTTTTTCTGAAAGCATTATGCAAGATTCTGAAAACAAAATAACTAATTCTGAGACTGCTCGACTAATTACAGGCCATGATGGGTCCACATCCAATCCCTTCCTATCTACCACACTCGAGAGTTGGGTTTTCTGAAAACGTTTTTAAGCTTGCGTTAAATACCTATACATTTGCACTGGGTTTTCATATATTTGAGAGAAATATCTCTTTTTGAAATCATTTAAAAATCACATAATTATAAAAGAAAACCTTTATTTTGAAAATATCCTTATAAGCATGTAAGGGAAGATTCAATGATTTTATAATGGCGTAAAATAGCCGCATACACCATATAAGTTAAAAAAAATACATTCATACCTTAATTCTGTCGAAAAGGTTAAAAAAGACCTTGTTTGGAAAACGACAGAAAGATCCCTTTATAAACTTCTTATAAAAAGTCAAACAAGGGTATAAATGAATTTAACCCATATTCTGTAAAATATTAAGAATGTTTTGAAATACATTTTTAAGAAACATGGATGAGGATGATAAAGAGGTCCTAGTAAATAATTACATATAAACAACCTCAGATAATGAAGAGATTGTGAAATAAACCCTTACCAATTTGGTAACTTATGAAACATACACCCCATGAAAGAGGTATCATACAATGAATATGTAAATACACATAAATTAAAGTTTATTTCATAAATAATACAATTATGGGTAGTACATACACCACACAAAAGGTAATAGTGTCAATATGACATGAATCTCACGAGAATAAGGAGTGAGATGAAAACCCCTTACCTTGTACTTTTCCTTGGTCGAGGGTAGGTTAACATCATGTATAATAGTTAAATCATTTTTATTAAATTATAAAATAATAATATACATAAATATTATATCATATATTATCTTTTAATATTTCTTTGTTAACAATATTTTAGTATTATCGTCGTTTCGGGTGTTAACTGATTTGTTTTCCTTTATATGCTTCGTTACGTAAGATGTGTTTGTTATGGATAGGTTGTATCTTATTCATATACAGAATGATATCAAGTCCTTAAAAATTACTTTTAATCATTGAATGATAATTATTCTTGAATGGATATTATGGGGAAATGAATCTCATCGTGTTCATGGAGACGGTAATCCGTACGTACGCACGAACGCTACTTCCATTTCATTTTTCATTTTAAAAGGAATAAAAACCAAATGATACATAGGTATATAATTATTCCAGTATAATATAATATCTTATATGTGTTACTTAATTTCATTAACACCATCCTTTATACGTTCCATGTATGGTATGAACGAGTCATATCACTTTGAGGGGGTGGTAATCCGCACTTTCTCAAATGAAATTATTGTATATATATACAACATGAAAAAAATAATGGTATGATATAAAATGGAATTAAATAATATTATATATAAAATAAATATCATTAATATTATATTTAATTATAGTTCCATCATAATGGACACCATAAGAGGCGGTAGGAGATAATTGAACAATCATCGTTTCGTGAGGCGTTTGGTTTCCATCCACAGAAACATTATGTTATTCACCCATTAGATGGAGGTGTGTGTAAGTGTAGTTCTAATACTTCTCATAACAATATCCTAGTATATTTAGGATACTAGTTTTTTTACAAAAGAAAATAATAAGATGAGTTTAGGGGTTGGAGAAGTAAAATAAAAGAAAAGAAGTTAAGAGAAATCGTTACCTTTAATTTGGGTAACTCCCTTTGGTTTGAACCAAAAAGGACTCTTGAAGTGACTTATACCTAAGTTTAGGATTCTAGGAGGAGGATAGGGATGTAGGAAGCTTAATTGGGTAGAGTTTGGATGAGCCAAAATTCTTGAGAGGTGTGAGGAATTGGTTAGAAGTGGTGTCCTTTTATAAGGGGAAGGAGGGGATCTTTAGAAAAATCTAGAAATATTATTTTATAATAAATTAATATTCAGTTTATAATGGATAAAAAGTGTATTATTTAAATTTCAAGGTGGGTATGGGTCTAAAACCACTCAACTAATATAATTTAGACAGGTTTGGGTCATTATATTAACCTTATATTTTATTTTTAACTCTTAGTTAATTAGTTTGACACTTACCATGTCACTTTGTATTTTTATATTATATAGTTAATAAAAATACTATATACCTCCAAGAGAACCCCAAGTGGTACATTAATGATACACCTATCATGATATAAGTCTCTTGGCCGAACCTTAGATTTTTAGGAATAGAATATAAATTAATAATTTAATATTTGTTTTAAAAACTCATTTATGTCAATTTTGACACTACTCAATAATTGATTATTTTTAAATTCTTAGAAACTTTATTAATTCGAACCAAATTCATTTAAGCAATACTAACATCCCATATTAACCAATAAAATTCTTTTATGTCATCAAAAATTTCAAATTATATTTATTTTAACGTTTATAATATCAATTATTTGATTCTTTCATTAATAAGGAAAATACTACATCATTATTGTGTTATATATATTTTTACTTTTTCAATGTATAAAAATTATAAATAAAATACCATTATATAGGAAATATTTTTATATTTATAATGAATATTTATAATCTAAAATATAACGTATATAACCCTATGTAAAAATTGTTTTTCTAAAAGATAGAAGCTTATGTCATTTTTGTATTCACTTTAACTTAATTAATATAAAGTGTCCCTATCACCTACAAGTGGCTCCTTGGGGTCCCAAAATCGACCCAAAGATGACAATGGTCGGACATGTATCCACCAATAATTTTAGGGCACGTTTTAGGTTAATTTATTATTATTATGATATTATTTTTTAACCCTTATTTACCGGATTTACCCTTTAACCATGGTAAATAAAATATTTACCGAAGTAATTATTCAAAATGTCTAAAAATAAAAGTTACCTATTTACACAATTTGCACATACTGATTCCAAATATGGAATCCATTTTTCCAAATTCAAAACATAGAAGTGGCAGAAATTCATTTAAAATTAATTCCCGCTATCAAAACAAAAAACATGTTTTTAAGATATAATAACTATCAAAAGATTGATACTTGTTTATGTCTGGTTTAATTGTGAATTTATGTCCAATGACCAACATTGTATTAAATGGTAAAAATATATTATAAATCTAATTTAAAACCACTCAAATTCAAAATTTATCACTACTAATTATTTTTATTAAAAAAGTTGTTTTTAATTAAAATTTATTAATTTTCACTATTTATCAAAATATAAAAGTTATCCGAAAAGACCAAAATTTAACCCTGGGATAAATTCGATATTATGAATCCAAAAATGAAGTCCATTTTGAGAGATAAAATTTATAAAATTTCAAAAATTAGGTATTACTATTCATAACGGCTAGTTTGATTGGTTGTAGTGTGTGTTAGAACTCGATGTTGCGTACAACACACGCTGCTGTATTATTCAAAGAGAAGCGTACTGTGGAATCTTGGGGTGTTACATTGTAAATTTTTGATTTCCACAGTCTAAAGAATAAATTTATTTATTCAAATTGAATATATAAAAGTTTAAAATATTGGATTTAAAAGGGTTCACTATTAAAAGTTGGTAAAATTGCATTTTTGAAAATTACATCTTTTGTCTGGAAAAATGAATTTCTTATTAAATTATGTCTAAGAAACTAATAATATGGATTCTAAAATTATAAGGATTATATAATGTTCAAAATTTAGTTAATACTATTCATAACCTCTTTTTAACGGCTTGTTTAGTAAGTCATGGTGCGCTTGAACTCGGTGTTGCATGTAGTGCAAGTTATTGAATTATTTTGAAGAATTAACACACTATGAAATCTTGGGGTGTCACAATAATTCATTTTGTATTAATTTTGGCTATGCTAATTATTTCATCAATAGTTTATAATTCAAATTATCTTATTAATTTCACTATACATGTTAAGTTTATTGATAATCTTAAATAGTGATACATAAATTGTTATTGTTATTTTATTTATGTTGGGTTATTTTTTTCAGTTGTAATACCGATAAATTTATTTTGGTCCAATAAAGTTGTCATTATTCTAATACTTATATCTCCCGAGGAGTATGAAAATTCATAATTTTTTTTAAACTAAAATTCACCCCACTTGTTATATTATTTCAATACCATTTTAATCCTAAAACAATCAAATGATATCATAATATTGTGAGCATATCCATGACGTACCACCATTAACGTTGTGAGAATAATCCAAGAAGGCTCAACCTTTAATTTTTTATAATATCCATGAAGACCCATGCTATATTATCTCATAACATATAAAAAACTAAGCAATGATTTAGAGGGAGATGTTGGGCCCCAATTTCCATCATCCATACATAAGTGTTCCACAAGATATCAATAATTCAACATATCATGAAGACCCATTGGAAGAAAATGAGTTTCATATACTTTTAAAATTTAATCAAGTAAAAAAAATTCATAATTCCATCCGTAATCATAACATGTAAACTTATGTAAAATGAACAAGTATACAGATATATTTAGTAACTTTCTAGGTAAATTTCCTCCAATCACGATGATAAAGAATATGGTATTTACACCTTATATATAGAGGGTATATGATTAATTCAATAATTTCCCCAATAAATCAATATATGACATCTAAGAGAACATCCTTAAATCAAAGGAAGAAAATATTATGTGTTTATAGAGGAAATACATTGGAAAAGAAACCATATTTGTTCATAGTTGATGATTAGACAAGAAAAAAGAAGAAATGGATTTCCATGAGTTTAATCCCATAAAAAAGTATGAGAATATAGAGGGTAATTCAGGAAAAATAATTTCTAGAGAAATAAAACCATTTTGGGATAAAGAGGAAAATGGAAGAAAAACCAAAAGAGTTTTTAGAATTTTTTTAACATTGTAATAAATTAATAAGTTACAAGTCACTTTTAAAAGATTTTTTTTGAAATGGTGTCGTGAAAACATTTGAAAAATTTTACTTTTAAAATGAGTCCTTGATAATAGAGCCTTGAAAATAAAATACATAAATTTTATCCTCAGGAAATATGGGGTGGAAGATAAATCAAATGGTCATGTAAGGAAAACTATTTTAATATTTTAAAATACCTTTTTTGAAACCCACATGTTAAAAAGGGATAATAAATATTACTTTTGAAATGTATAATTGGTAAATGTAGAGGTCAAATGAGATAAGACATAATTATGATTCTACATATAAAGGATAACATTTTTGAGAAAGGAAAATAGAGACAAGTAGGGGAAACCGTTGCTAAAGAGGATGTGATGTATTCTAAACAATGATATACTTTTTGAGAATTAATTTTATTAGGATAAAATTTATGTATTAAAAAGTAATTTTCACTCATAAAGGTATTGAAGGTACCATTAAAAAAATTATTATGGTGTAATAAACCAATCTTGGAAGAAAGAAGTTTAAGAATAATCATTTTAACTCAACAATGGGTATTGAGTTAACAACAATTATTACATTGATGGCAACATAATAATAAAAATAATATAAGAGTGTTACCATGAAATGTAAATTAAAATATAAATAAATTAAATATTTTAGTTATACTTTAAGTAAATAGGGATGCATATAAACTATATTAAAACATAATAGTGCATAATATCAAACATGCCTCATAAGTTGAAATTATAGATAGATAACCCTTACAACATCATAATATTTTGAATTAAAAATACATGGAAGGTAGAACATGAGATGGATTTTTTAATACCCTATATTTCATGAATGTTACGATAAAAATAAATAATTTCCTAATACATACATAAAAAAAATAAACAAGTGGTGAATACAAATTATATCTCAATGAAACAAAATTGAGATTAAAAAACCCTTACCCGAAGTACTGATTCATTCTATGCGTGAGACTAACATCTAGAATAATCTAGTTAATTTTATTAAAAAATTTATTAATAACATTTTTCATATATATTTCATTTTTTATAGTTTAATTATTTTCATATGTTATGTATTTATTAAATATTATCTGTTTATGTTGGTGACGTGAGGTGGTTCAATCGATTTCTATGAAACATTATCAGTACACTGACAAAGGTAAAAAGTGTTTTAAAATAGATTCATAATCTATATAATTTTATAGGTGTATATTTTTTTATTATTTCATTATAGAAAAATTTATATAGTTCTATAGGTTTTCCCAAAATGGACTCAAATTAATATTGGTGACTTGATATGTTCATTTAAGGCAGTTACGTAACCTATGACCATTTATTGTTAATATCACTTATAGAATGTCCAATATTATATTTCTAGAGTATTAATAGGGTCATAAATATCATTTTTTTATAAAATTAATTTTTAAATTCATATATGTTATGTGATAATTCAAAAATAGAAGACACCATTCATGGAGGCGGTAGTCCACACACATGCATGATAATGACTTCCCTTTTTGAATGGTTTGGAAGGAAGGTGGAAAAGTGATATTACATAAGTTTAATAAAATTTAAGAATATTAATAATACCAATTTTATCATAATTTCATGTATTATAATATATTTGAATGGGTATAGGAAGAAAATAATTAATAGAGGCTTGTTGATAACATCACATCTCCCTTTAGATGTTATCCCATGGGAAAAACCTTTATGATTGTTTTATTAGTCTTTTGGAAAGAATAAGGACTCAAGGTAATAGGGAGAGGGTTGAAGAGATACTAAGAATATGGTAGTGTTTTGGTCAAGATAAGGCTTTAGAATGTGTGGAAAAATGTGGGGGAACTGATCTCTTTTTATAAGCGAAGAAAATGATGCTTTTGTAAATACACATTACCTTTTCAATGGTGACATGACACTATTCAAGATTCAATGGATCTAAAGTGGGAAATAATGAATTGTGGGGTGATATAACCTTGATAAAGCCTCTAAAATCCGTTTTAACACATTTTTTAAACATGTTTCAAGTATTTACCATTAGTTTTTTTATATTTTAACATTCTGTTTCGTACCATGGTAACTAGTTTATACCCAAGTAATTTATATTTTATTTAAAATATTAAATAACCCATATTACCAAAATTTTATGTTTTAAAACTAAATTTAATCTCTATATAATCTCATTATATTTCTAAATAAGATAAAATTAATTTTTAAATAACATAAAATTAACATATATAATAACTATTTTGTAGAAAAATGTTGTTTTTACCATTATGGGTTCTCTATATAATTTAGTATTAATTACCAATTGATTGAGTGTTAATATATTTATATATAGGATTAAAAATTATATTATATTCATTTTTGATAAGTTTAATGACATGAATTTTCCATGTATTGTTTTTGGATATTATATGGATTATTTTCCAGACCAGGTATTGAGACGGTGTACGATTCCAAGGCCGGGTGTGCCTGAAATAAATGTTTGAAATATATTAAGTTTTTTAAATATAATGTGTGCAAATTTTCCCTAAAAAAATAGAATAAATTGTGAATGAAGGATCAAATCAAAAATCTATGGGCACCATTGAATTTAGAATGCAAGTTTTTCCCTAGGCACGACTTGACCTTGATAAGTGCAGGGTGTTTGAAGAAAAGTCATCCTTGGTGTGAAAATGAATAAAATAATTAAATAAATTATTTTAATTATTTTTGTCAATTAAGTGATTAGAATATCTATAAATTGAATATTATGGAGAAATCTTAGGGTTATCCACATAACCTTGGATTCATTGGAGAGTTGTTAGAGAAAGCGTTAGAGGATTCCGCTCAGGAAAATGACATCCGGGTCATAGATCGACAATCAATACACATCAGAATCAAAGGATATTTCCAACGATCACCAAAAACTTTTTTCTTCATTAGTGATCAATCCAAATCGAGGTAGGATGTTTTTTTTGATTTTATTATTTCCCAGTTATTAATTTTTCTGACAAATGTGAATCAATCAATGAACAGATTGATTCAAGGATCAGCTGTTTTGTAGGATGGGTTAGATTAATCAGGTTTGGGAGATTTTTATTCATGATTAAATTGTTGATTCTTAGATTTTTGTTCTAATGGAATAAAACCAAGATCGATACAAACATCAATCGAGTTCCATTCCTCTTGATTATTATTATAATTTTCTCCCTCGATTCTACGTTCAACATGGGCGTTCTTCATTATTCCCACAGTTCAACATATCCCGATAAATCGGTCGTTGTTCACCTGTTTCTTATAGAAATGATATGATATTGTAGATCTAGGATTAGTAGGACACGATGGTGGTTTGATGATGAAAGAGGAGGCAATTCAAACATCTTTGGATACTCGATTTCTCATTCTTTGATGCACAATGAAGAACGAAGAATATCTCCATTTTCAGAATGGATTTGATGGAAATATGTTCTTGATCGATGATGGAAAGGTTCATCAGGACCTGATTCTTGATTTTCTAGCTTATTAGTCTCCAGATTGAAGATTGGATGAAGGATAAGACATGCGTATTTCATATCCAAGATTCTGAAAAATCCCACATTACGTGGTATCTAAACAAGATCTACACATTGTGTGGGGCCCCCTATGTGGAAGATAGGGTTTCAAGAGATACTAAAGTATCATATAACATGTGACTAGGTCACATGACATGTGACCTCTCCCCAATGACTTAGCATGTACCTCATAGGGTACACAAACATAGATTGGAGTACATTGGTTGTAGAATTCCATGTACTCCCCCACACATACATGGATTGGACTAGAGTACATGGGATAAGATATGTACTAGGAAACTGGTAGTGTTCACAATAATCCTACATACTGTGTACTTATACATGGAAATAACATGATAACCTGGGCCATTTACACGGGCATGACCCGGGGTTAATGGACACAATGTGTGACCCATACTACACACCTTGTACTTCCTTATACATGGTTTAAAGATATTTTACTTAGTAACTTGGACAAATTTTGTTAGAGTGCATTCCCCATATCCATTCCCTAAGGTTTAGTAGGGAATCATCTCATACACAAAGGAAAAAAAATCCCTTGAGCATGAATTATTGTATAGATAATCTCTTTGTGAGGACCAAAGTGATATCCTTTATTCATATTCATTCCCTATGTGGAGTTCTTGGTATCATCATGACCTATAATATATTGGAATCAATCCTCTACTTAACAGGTTAATATAGATTGAGTTTGTTGGTATCTCCCAATGGCCTTGGGATTGATCCTCATATGTATATTGTATACCTCAGACTTCAGCGTATGATTTTAATGGAATGACCCGATGAGTAATACCCGTCAGATAAAAATCATAAAAATTATTAGACTTAGGAGTGGTTTCTCAAGGAAGTGTGCTTTTTGGATCCTTTGAGCTAGAATCCTAGGATGAAATACTATGGTTGTGGATTACTTTTAGACTATGTGTCTTTTTTGGGTATATCTGCATATTATTTTATATGTGTTGTAGACATATACCTAGGTAGACTTGACTGTATTTCCTTTATTGTATGATTCGTGGTTTTGGGATGTCCTACTAGGTATTGTTATACTCACCCATACATGGTATTTTCTCACACGTTCTTTGTAATGTGCATATGACCAACCTTTTGATAGAGTCCTAGATGGACTAGGACCAGACGATGCTTATTGATACCAAATAGACCGAGGTGCATTCCTACGACATCTTAACAACAATCCTTATCCTTTCTCACAGGTTAGAATTGTTTTCATACTCTTTTTGGTGGGATAGTATTTGAACCTGTTTAGTTTCCTTTACTTCTTTTCATACTCTAGATGTGGTATTTAGACATATGCATTCATGGTTGTTCAGCTGTTTTTACATTTTAGCATTTTATCGGCTTGGAGATGTGTGTGTGTGTCCAAGAACATAGGCTAAGGCCTCCCATGTTAGTGATATTATTTCTAGGTTCTATTTTATAGCCTCTAGATTATTAGAGGTAAGCTTGGAGAGTCATGACATGGCCCCCACTGGGATGGTTCATGATACAGTGGTGTCAGAGTATTCAGTTCTACCTCAGGACCGAGGGTCTATGAGATTGGTTTGGGGAAACAATTATATGTGTTTTGAGTTCGAATTTGAGCCCAGTGACTCCAATGTTGGTGTGTTAGACAGTGTATCCTTATACAAAGACTCTGATCACCAGCATTATGACTTGGTATATGAGAACATTGGTTATAAGGGAAAAATGGTACATGTATCATATAGGAATGAGTTGGAGTTTCCATGTCCTTCTTGAGTCAGATCTCTAGGTATACTCGTTAACCATGGTACATCTTGTTTACTTTCAGGATGCCTTCACGACATATTCCAGCTAGGACTCATCATCAGGATAATGAGGATGATCTCCTCAGTGAAGAGGCATCGATACAAGGAATAGTTCCAGATGTTCTACCTCTAGGTGGTGCACCTACTCTACCACCACCTGTTGAGAAGCTGATGGTACCCATAATACCGATAGATGAGGTGAATAGGATGAGCACACTTTATGAGTTTTAGTGTCAGAGGCCCATCAGATTCTAAGGTGATCCCAAAACATAGGCGACTGAGGACTGGATTGATTTTGAAACCTGAGTTTTCCATGTAGTCAGGAAACCATCATTGTGGATGGTGGTCTTGGTAGCAAGCCTTATTCATGGATCAGTAGGGTTATGGTAGGGTTTAGTGACCCGGTCTTATGATGAGGCGAATCTACCATGGATAGAGTTTGAGAGTCTCATAAAAGAGGATTTATCTCCATATATATTGATAGATGTATGTATCCAAGAGTTTATAAAGATTCAGTGGTGAAGTACGATAGTAGCTGAGTATTCATCCGGGTTTACTAACCTATCTAGGTACTCGGTGGATATGGTTCACAACCAGTTATTCAGGGGTCAGTACTTCGAGCGAGGTCCGTGTAGAGACATCTGAGCCAGTGTTATTACTCTATAAATTCCTACCTATTATGGGGGTTCTAGAGTGATATTTGGTGATTTAGAGTTTCTTGGCTAAGAAGATACAACTAGTGGTTTTTGGTAGTGGGAAAATAGGAGCAGAGACATCGGCAAAAGGGAGATAATGTCAATATCAGGGACCTGAACATGAAATAAGTTTCAAGAGGAGGTACTGAGATGGAAGATCAAAATTTTAGGGCTCACAGGGTGGGTCCATTTAGCCTAAAGGGAGGCAGTTCTATTAATATAATGTAAGGGGACATATTTCTAGATATTGTACGACCCGTTGTATAGGTGAAAAAAAAACCATGGATAGGCCGCTAAACTAGAGACAAAGGAAGGAGAATGATGGTCCATAGGGTGGAATACATATAAGAGGAGATGGTAGAGAAGTAAGAGGTGGTAGAAACTTTGAGATTTTACCACCACCACCCCCAGGTGGTCCACGCCAGGCTTAGGGAGTAGGAGGAAAGGGGTGAGAATAGTTGTAGTCGATCAAAGCTTTGAACCTAGAGGTTCTAGAAATGACATGAGGTATGATGTGGGTCTTTTGTACCTTAGATGCAACACTGATAGAAACAAGTTATATTTATTACTTTCTTACCACATATCTTGTTTTAGGGTTAGATATTCCAATTGATCCCTTAGCTTTACATCTTAGAGACTCCTACTGGAGATGAATAAACAATCACACACTTATGTCGATAGTGTGACCAGACTCATGGAGGTGAGAGTTCTTATTGGGATCTCTTTGTTTCAACAATGTGGACTTATGAAATTATCTTAGGTATGAATTGGTTATCCATATTTCATGCCCAGATTAACAGTTTTAGGTAGAGGATGTGGTGTTTCTGTTGTGATGGAACAATTTTCTCCTTTATAAGTGAAAAGTAAATCCAGGCAGCATAGGATGGACTCATTCATAGGAGGGTGCGGCTGATTACTCATCAACTGGCTATCCTTACCCTTGGTCTGGTAGATGTTATGAGTTTCTTGTTTCCTTATATAGTGGCGGAGTATGAGGATGTCTTTCCTGAGGTTATTCTAGGCTTAACTACCCATCGAGAGATATACTTATGCATTGATCTATATCCTGAGAAAATACTGATATCTGCGCCAACATATCAGATGGCTCCCACAAATCTTCTTGAGTATGGGGGTTAGTTTGAGCACTTGTAGAGGAAGAGCTTTATTAGACCCATTGTTTCACCCTAGGCATCCCTAGTTTTGTTTTCTAAGAAGGAAGATGGGAGATTGAGGTTCTGTGTGGACTAATGCTGCTTGAACTAGGTGACCATGAAGAACAAGTATCCACTACTGAGGATCGATGACCACTTTGAAAAGTTGAGAGGGGCATGATGGTTCTTGAAGGTTTACCTCATGTCAGGCTATCACCAGTTGTGAGTATGGGATGATGATATACTGAAGATGACATTCAAGTGTCTCTATGGTCACTATGAGTACTTGGTAATTACTTTTGGCATGATGAACACCCCAAAAACGTTCATGGGACTCATGAACAAGATCTTTTATCCTTTCTTAGACTAGTTTGTGGTAGTCTTCATCAAAGATATCCTTGTGTACTCAGCGTCCGCGGAGGAGAACACTATACACTTTAGGATGGTTTTGGATGTACTCTTGAAGCACCATCATTATAGAAAGCTCTTGAAGGGTAATTTCAGGATACATGCGGTCGACTTTTTGGGACATGCTATCTCAGTAGATGAAGTAGCAGTGTGTTGGAGTTGGTGTCCTAGGACAAACTATTTTTACTTTGATTACATGTACATTTGGTGTATTGAATATCAATTAAGCTTTTATTACATATTGTTTGTTGTGATGCGTGGCCCAAATGTAATAATTTCATAGAGTATACATCACATTGATAAGGTCATAGTAGTTCCACGTTATGATGAAAACCTTGATGTTCTATGATGATATTCTCAACTAATGTTCTGCGATAGGATAACATACTATGATGTAACACATAGTACATAGACTATCAGGTGCAAGTTCTCATAAATAGATGGGGATTCTTCTCATGAACTTTTCAGTTGGTAATCCCCAATTTGGGATATTGTGAGAACAGACCCGCCAATAGGAATTACTCTTGTTTTGGTGTCATCAAATATTCTTATATAAATTATTATGTGATGGTCCTTATAATTTAAGATTATTATTAATTCATGTTAAGACTCACATACTTAGATGTATTTCAAAAACCATGACGATAACAGTTCCTGGAGAAGTTGGATATATTGGTTGCATCATGAGTGACATGTCATTAAAGAATAAGTCAAGTAATGATTTTACCTTCCATCTTTATAGAAGTGGATATCTTATCCCTTTGATTAGAATAGAACCATCACATTAAATTAAATAGACATGGTGTAATGACATGTTTATTTTAGATAATCAAAAAAAGACATGTCGAGAATATATGTTGGTGACATGGATGTGAAACCTGCATGATGAGATATTGTGACAAAAGGATTATATTACTTAGTAAGTATTTTTATGTAGATTTCTATGTTTCAACATTAAGTTCTTTCTATTGGGTTCCTTGACCTATTTATAGATAGTAATCATGGACTTTAGGAAAGCTCGCCTAATGCCCACGAGAAATAATCCTAGAGGGTCACACAGTAGGTGTTTCCCTTGATATCAATTAAATTTTATTTGAGTTTAATTAATGGAATAAATATTATTCTCAAGTATTAGGAATAAATTTATTCAAGTTATATTGATCACATAAATTAAATAAATATTTATTCATCGGCTTGAGAATAAAACATTTATTTTATTGATAATTTTAATAAATATTTATTCACAAGATTATGAGTAAAATATTTATTTATGAATAAAATATTTATTTATGAATAATATATTAATTCATTTGTTCAATAAATGATAGAGGAGTTCTAAGAGACTAATACCAAGTCCGTTGACAAATATTAATTAACAAGACTATTATATAATATTTGTTATTGTGCAAGTTGTTGCGCACCACAAAATAATAATTATATAATTATTATTATTTTTAATGGGATTTATTAAAGGTAATAAATGTTATTTAATGACTGGTATGAAATTAAATAATATTTTAACTTAAATACCAGCTCCATAAATTGGTCTCTATGTCTATTGTGTAGAGTATCCAAAAATTGAGAATAGAGAATTATTAGGTACAATGAATTCTCTCTCAAGTCCTCATTAACTATCTATCATGAACAAGAAGTGTAGGAGAGATTTATTCAATTCCAAAGAATGAGCAATCAAGAATGAACAACACATGACATTCGACTGGCCACACTAGCACCCGAAGGTTGAGTGGTGTTGATCAGAGATCATAGGAGCACATGTGGATCAACATTAGAGGGATTATATCCTTTGATCCTCATATTTCAATGAAGGTAATCCGAAAGGGTTTTTTCAAACGTTCAACATTCACCAATAAAGAATTTACCTATTCTCAGGTATTTATTTATTCAAATATTAAACAAATAAATTATAAATTTTATGTTCAATAACCTCACTCTTGGTTTAGGGCAATGGTTATTAAAAGAAATTTTAATATATCACCCACATATGCACTCTTCCACTATTCCTAGAACCATCGAGTGGAATTAGAGTGGTCACATTTAAATTTATAATTATTTATTTTATTCTTGATCTTTGCACAATCATGGTTAGATTTTCATTTCATGTTATTCGTTCTTTAATATGATTTTAATTAACATGTTATCAAAATATTAATCATGCTCGTTCAGTGTTTTATTCTCATAAAGGTATAAGAAAAAATGAAGAATGGCTGGAGATTCCATTGGGAAGTGGAAAATCAATGGATGGTAAATTTGGGTTACACAACATGCGGCTAGAGCACATATCGTATACCCATGTGAATTGTATCTAGAAACGCCAAAAAAATTAATTAAACGAGGTGATTTTATTACACACTGTGTGTTGATCGGGGTAACCTGGAACACGAAAAATGGATACAGGTTGTGTAGATAGCATGAACACACCATGTAGTCCAGCCGAGTTAACAAGTCGATGCCCTGGGTGTGTGACTTTGATATACGAAAACTAAGGAAAATGGTGTGTAACTGCATGTACATGCCATGTAGTGTCCCATTAATGGAAAAAATATAACTTAAATTAAATTTGAATATTAAATAATTAAAACCTTATTTTATTGATTGACACACTATTTAATGTTTGAAAATTTAATAATGGTTTTAATGAATTTTAAATATTCAATTAATTTATTATAGTTAATATGTCATTATTGGTTTTTCCATTTATTTTACATGTATTCCCTTAATGAAGGGTATCTCCAAATATGATCAGATTATCATTAAGAGGAAAGGGAATTAATTAATTACTACAAGCGTGTTTATCTTAAATAAAAAAAGAATGAATAGTGAAATGAATTATAGATGTTTAATTTTGCATATTTGTTGCATGTATGACCATTCCTGAGCATGTGAAAGGCCTATGTATGTGTTTAATGATTTAATTTAATTTATTGCATTAGTTTTTAGTTATTTAATATTAAATTAAATGATAGACTATGTGTCATCCATCCCTCCATTGTTGCATAGGAACTACTTGTCCAAGGATATTTATGCAAATCCCTTTAACCAATCCTTTAGTTCCCTTCACCTGTATATGAGTAATAAATATTTTTAATCAATAGAGCATCCCAATAATCATGTAGGCAGTTCAAGATGGAACCATAATGATACCAACCTAGGTGATACAAAGATATACAAGTGGAATTTTGTAACTCATGCCATGACGGGGAATATGAGTTATTTCCCCTAGGTCAAAGGTTGATTTAATGTTCGATTATTAAATCAAGCATTAGATAATTCTCATGAATGGTTCATTTAATTAATTAACTATTTCAATCTATGCATTTATTTATTTTATGGATGCAAGACCATGATCACATAAATGATTGAATTAATGCAGAAACATGAAAATTAAATAAATGTATTGCGTGTAAATGTTTTATCCAACATGGTTAATTAATTAAGTAACATCCACTTAATATTAAAAATAAGTGTTAAAGATAAAAAAAGATAAAATTTATGCATAATAAATTAAAACCCCTCAATTAAATATTAATTCAGACTAAGCCTTTCATTACTTGATTGAGAATGAAACCATAGAACTAAGTGTACTGCATGGATAAAGTATGGATACTTAATTTTATTGGGTAACTATCATGATATTTTTGGGTTGTATTATCTAAAATTGTCTTAAGTTTAACATCCAAAGTCTATTCAATAAAAATTTGGAGGAAATTATTGAGTAAATCCAATACAGTATTTTAGGATAGGGGAATCCACTCAACAGATCAAGGAGCCGCAAGTCCGTAGTTGGAAAGAATGCCAACCTAATTAATTTATAATGGCTTTCCTGGGCAAAGTCAGCATCATTAATAAAATTAATAGAGATCATTTCAACCAGAATTTTAAAGTAACTAGACATTTTGAGTTCAATAGTGAGTCCAATTGATACTTGATAAAATAGTGGGAGATTTAATAAATAAATAAATAAAAACATTTAATTTATTATACCTCACTTATTTTTTAATCAAGAAACGTAATAATAATATAATCTATTTAATTGTATAATAATATGACAAGTTCATCATCCACACTATCTCTACCATCAATATTAGAGAAATATATCCTCCTAACTAGAAGCAATATCCCAGAGTGGTTTAAAAGCCTTCGGGTTGTACTATTCCATTAACAGAAATCTTACATGCTAGAATCCTCATTGCTTGATCCACCTACAAATGTGGTGAGTGATGAAGAGTTCCTTTTCTATGAAAAAATTTGAGAGACGCGGTCAATGTTAAATGTTTAATGATTTGATCGATATCTAGTAAACTAATGAAGTCTCATAAAAACATGGATGTAATAACATTAATGACCCCCTATTTAGTCTTTACTAGGAGAGAGCTAGACAGGAATGGTTTAAGATATCCAAGGTGCTCTTTCAAAGTAATCTTGGAGATGGTGCCCCAGCTGGGCCTAATGTAGTCAAGCTCATTGGCTATATTGAGCACTTAGAGGTTCTAGGTTTTAAAATACCTAAATAATTGGGAACTGACCTCATTATGGAATTACTCCCTTAGAGATTCTCTAGTGTTGTTGTGAATTTTAATATGAATAATGTTGAGAAATCTATTCTAGATATTCTTACTCTTATTATCTAAGTAGATAAGTATATGAAGTGTGAAAAACATCTCATTCTTATGGTGAAGAAAACAAAAAGGGAAAGTGAAGAGAACCTTGAGGCGGTATGGAGATATATTGAACGCTAATAAATATTTTATTACATATTTTTTGTTGTTATACATGACTCTAATGTAATAATGTCTTAGATTATACGTCACATTGATAAGGTCATTGTAGTTCCTCACTATAATGAGAACCTTGATGTAGTATGAAAATATTATCAAATAATGTTCTATGGTTGGATAATGTACTATTATGGGACACATATCACATAGAATGTTATGTGTGAGTACTCATAAGTAGATGATACTTCTTCACATGAAGTTCACAGTTTGTAATCTTCAAGGTGTGAGATTATGAGAATAGTCTCGCCAGTATTAATTCCACATGTTTTGGTGTCATTGAATATTCCTATATACGACCGTGTTTGATGGTCCTTATAATTTAATATTATTATTAATTCATGTTACAACTCATGTACTTAGATGTATTTCATAAAGCATGACGATAACAGTTCATGGAGAATTTGGATACGTTGGGTGCATCACGAGTGACATGTCATTAATGAATACTTCAATGAAGGATTTGTCCCTTAAATCTTTATGGGATCTAATATATTGACCCTTTAATTGGAATAGAATCATCACATTAAATTCCATGGCCACAGTGTAATGACGTGTTTATTTAATATCATCAAATAAAGACATATCGAGCATGTGGGTTGGTGACACGGATCTGCAACCTTCTTGATTAGATATTGTGATAAAGAAATTATATTACATAGTGAGTGTTTTATTTCTTTCTCTTGGGTGCCTTGACCCATTTCTACATTATAATCTTAGACTTTATGAAAGCCCTCCAAATGCCAATGAGAAAGAATCTTAGAGGGTCACACACTGAGTATTTTAATTGGTCTAAATTAAATTCTATTTGAGTTTAATTAATGGAATAAATATTATTCTCAAGTATGTGGAATTATTTTATTCAAGTTATATTGATCGCATAAATTAAACAAATATTTATTCACTGGCCTATGAATAAAATATTTATTTTATTGAATATTTTGATATATATTTATTCACTAGATTGTGAATAAAATATTTATTTATGAATAAAATATTTTTTAATTTTTTAATTAAATGATAGATTAGTTTTAACAGACTAAGTTTGAGTCCTTTGAAAAATATTAATTAACAAGACTGCTATATAATATTTTTTATTGCGCAAGTTGGAAAGCGCCACAAAATAAAAATTATAAAATTATTATTATGTGGCATTGAATTTATTGAAGTTAATAAATGTTATTTAATGGAAGGTATGAAATTAAATAATATTTTATCTTAAATCCAAAATATATAAATAGGAGGATATTTATATCATGTAGAGAATCCAAAAATCTATAATAGATAATTATTTCACTCAATTAATTCTCCCTCAACTTCTCCTTCTCCCCCTATCTCAAGAATGAGAAGTGAAAGAGAGATTTCTTTAAGTCTGAAGAATGTGTGATCATGAACGAACAATTCAAGACATTCAAATCTATCTTCTAGAACCCAGAGTTCGAGTGGTGTTTCTTGAAGACTATAGGAGCACGTGTGGATCACCGCAAGAGGGATTCTATCCTTGGATTATCACATTGCAACAAAGGTAATCTAAAAGGGTCTTTTCATATGTTCAACATACATCAATGAAAAACTTACCTAATCTGAGGTATTTATTACTTAAAATGTTAAATTAATTAATTATATATTTTATTTTAAATATCTTAACTATTGGTTTTGAGAAATTGTTATCAAAATAAAATTTAATATATCTCACACCTCAGAACACTTCCACTGCGCCTGGAACCATCACAGTGGAACTAACCAATGTCGAGGAAGTGTTATCTTGGGAGCCACCCAAGAGCATGAAAGAGGCTCCATGTTTCCTTGGAGACACTACCTGATGGGTGAGTGGATTATTGTCTATTCTGATCAGAAGAGTATTAAGTATATCTTCTCTTAGAAAGATGTTAACTTAAGATATTGGATATGGATAGATTTTCACTAGGATTTTTATTTTGAGATTTTCTATACTCATGGGAATGGGACCATGGTAACAGATGATCTCAGCAAGAGATCTTGTTCAAAATTGCTGAACAAGGCAATAAAGAAGTTTGACCCATTGCAGTAATCCTTTTTGGATGGAAATGGAGTAGATTACCTCTAATCGATGGTCGTTACCCTTCCACTTTTCCAACTATTTAGGGATGCAAAGCTAGTGGATACCGATTGTGAGACCCTAAATACTCAAATATCCACTAAAAATGCTCCTGATTTATTTTCTAAAGGTGTGGGGGGGTGTAATTTTTTCTTTCTAAATGACATACGATGGTACTAGTGATGTTGCGGTATGATATTCTCATAGAGTTTCATACATATCCTTTAGGTGTGGAAATGATATACCAGGACCTCTGGTGTCAGTTTTTGTGTCCAAGGATGAAGAAAGGAGTTGGAAAGTTTGTCTCTTAATTCCTTACTTGTCAGTACGTGAAGGCTGAGCATCAAGATCTAGAAGGTTTAGCTCAACCCCCTAAGTTCCTAGAGTGGAAGTGAGATAGGATATCCATGTACTTTAGGATGGGATTACCATGCACGTACATGGGACACTATGTCATTTGGGTGATTGTAGAATGAATCATCAAGTCCGAACACTTCTTAAATATTAAATAATAGAGTTTATTAGATAGCTTGAGATGAATCTACATGAAAAATATAGTTCGACTCCATGTAGTTTCATCAATGATCATTTCTGATCACGATTCTCTCTTCAAATCTCGGTTGTAGAAGGGATTATAGGAGGATTTTGGGATTGAGTTACGCTTGAGCACAACGTTCCACCCCATAAATGATGGCTAGACTGAGCAGAACATTCAGGTTATGGAAAACATATTGTGATATTTCATTTTAGACATTGGCCATAGTTGGGAGGATCACCTATAATTGGCGAAGTTTGTGTAAAACAACAGCTACCATTCCATCATTGGTACGTCACCATTTGAGGCTTTGTATGGGTGACCTTACTGGTCACCACTTTTCTAGACTAACCTAGGAGAGTCAGTACTCATGGAATAAGAGTTGGTGTGATAAACTACCCAGAAGGTACAGATTATTCATAAGTAGATGAATACTACACAGATTCATCATAAGTCTTATCCAAATAGATGATGGAGGCCTTTGGAGTTTCTTGGAAGGAGACCATGTGTTCCTATAGGTTTCAACTCGATGATGATTATGATGATTTTTCCAAGTAAGAACGCTATCTATAATGTTCATTGGCCCTTTTTAGATACTGCATAGAGTTAGAGAGGTGGAATGCCACTTAGCTCTAACTCCTTAGTTAGACTGGGTACACGATGTCTTCCACATGTCACAACTGATGAGGTACATGCATGACCCATCACACATTATCGATTGAGGAAAGTTGGGAATCATGGATGGAGCTACCCTTGGTGAGTACCCATTAGAGATTGAGGATCAGTAGTATATGATCCACCATGAGTGATTAATTCCTTTAGTTATTTTCTAGTGGCAACACATGAATCTCTAAGAGAGTACTTGGGAGAGGGAGGCTCAGATCCATGCTCAATACCCACATCTACTTGTGAATCCCTTGTTTCGGGTTTTTAGGGATGAAAAACCCTAATGAGGGGATAATTTATTGAATCATATTTTCCATGTATTATTTTTGTATAAAATATGTATTATTTTTTAGACCATGCATTGAGATGGTGTACGATTTCAAGGTCTTTTATGCCCAGAATAAATGTTTGAAATATATTTAATATAAGGCCCCAACCTTAAACCTTACATAATCTTGAGTTATTACAAGATTACACATTGAGGATATTTTCAGGTTTAGAGTTTTAGAGAATTAGATCATAAAACTTGCATTGCATTCCACATTTAAACAAAGTGGTTACATAAAAGATAGTATTCATTTTTCCCATCAACGGAAAAATATTTAAAATAAAACATGGATTCTTTCTTGAAACTTCCTTGACACTATCATCATATCATGTACCCTTCCCTTGACCAGTGAAAAACATTTCAAAAACTTGGGATGAGCATAAAAAGCTCAGTAAGGGATATAAAAATATGGAAAGGAAACATGAGTACATGTATACATAAGAATGAAATCATACTTTACCCATAAAATATAAGCACTTTAACATAACTCATAAAATCATGAATAAATCATAGAAATCATAAGACATAAAGGTAACCTGAGGCATTCATAACATTCTTACGTAGGGAGTAACCCTCTTGGTTACATTTGGAATACCCATCACAGTATATTCCCTAAATCTATTTGGATAAACCTTAACATTTAACCCCTTCGCGTTACCTAATGCATTGGAGAGCTATATCGGGCTCACCTGCCCTTAGTTTATCACAGAACCACCCATCTTCATAATAAATCCCAAGAACCATAACATAATCGTATCACATAAAACATGCATAAAGGAAACATAACATTTCCACTTTTCAATCACAAGATATCAATACAACACATTGATATAAAAACATTATGAAAACCATTTTCAATACCAAAATAAAAGAAAAGTAAAACATGGTATTTATTTTTCTTAAAAAAGGTATGGCTTATAGAGGGAGCTGAAACTCAAATAATGGTCACGGCGGCGGAGAAGTTGTTGTCGCCACATACGTACGAAAAAAACATTCCCTTTTGTCGTTTAGTAAAACGCTTTGTATAAAAAAGATTCCTTTCAGATAAACATAAAAGTCAAAGGGGTTTATACACCGTATAAAAGAAGGTTGTGTATAAAACCAAATATGCCTCAATGAAAGAGATTGAGATGAAGTCCCATACAAAGACGGTATCCTTGGATTAAGGATAAATCAATTACATAATTATGTGTGAAAAAATAATACACCAAATATAAGTGGATATTAAGTGTAAAACAATCAGAGGTTATTCACACATATTCATAGAACGACATATTTAAGGAGTACAATCTTATCCCAAAGAATCAAAATTGGGTTAAGAATTTTCCTTGCAAAAATTTGATAGCCTAACAGCATCACTACAAAATTCAGAAAATGAGTTGATGAGAGATAAAAAGGGTATATCATCACTTGGACATAAAATTTAAATCACTAAGGATATAGAAGAACATATCCCAACATAATGTTATGTGAATTAAAAGACATAACAAAAGAATTCTTTTAAAAAGAGGAGGGTGAAAGGTTCCCTTACCGACATGGGTATCTTTCGAAACATACACCCCGTGAAAGAAGGACAATACAACATTGATGTAAATAATAATAAATGAAAGTATATTACACAATGAGTAAAATAATGGTCAGTACATACAACAATCAAAGGAAATTGTGGCAAATGTGGCATAAATCTCACGAGAATAAAAGTGAGATGAAAAATCCCTTACAAAAACTTGGCAGCCTAACGGCGCCGCTTAAAACTTACAAAAATGGATTGATGAGATCAAATAGGGTCTCTCATCAAATTAACATAAAGTTTAAAGCAAGAGGAATATAAAAGAACATCCCCCAACATAACCAAGAGGAGCTTAAAATAAGTGACATAAAGGAGAGTACTTAAAAAGAAAGAGAGAGGTTAGATCTCTTACGAAAATTCGGTAGCCTAACGGCGCCACTCAAAACTTCCAAAATGGATTGATGAGAGAGAATAGGTTCTCTCATCATATGAACATAAAAATTATAGTAAGAGTAATATGAAATAACACCCCAATCACAATAAATATGAGCTTAAAATGAATTACATAAAAGACTGTACTTAAAAAGAAAGAGAGGAGTAGGATCCCTTGCGAAAATTCGACAGCCTAATGGCACCACATAAAAATTATTAAAATGAATTGATGAGAGTAAGAGGGGGGAACTCATCATATGAAAATACAAATTTCAGTATGGTGAATATTAAAGAACATCCTCCAACATAAGAACATGGAGCATAAATGAAATGACATAAAAGAGGGTACTTGAAAAGAAAGAGAGGTCGGATCCCTTACCTCAAGTCCGACTTGTCTTGTTCGTTTCTTTATATTACTGAATAATAAACTTTGGTCAATTTTTAATTGCCTAAGGACCTCCTTTAAATATTATTATTCAGTTCATATCACATATTATAATGTTATAATAATTGTTTAAAAATGTTAGTTCATATCAGACGTTTTTGCCGATGTTTGGTACATGAGTCAAAAATGAACTTGTTTGAAAAATGATTGCCCATGTAGTTATAAGTAAATAATTTCCAGAATAGTATTAATGATTAAAATATCATATATATCCAGTAAATATTCATTTTATACTATTCCATATCATTTGGAGATAAAAAACGAAAAGCACCGTTCATGGAGACGGTAGGCCGTACATATGCATGAAAGCTACTTTCATTTTTTTCGTCATATTAATGGAATTAAAAATAAATTATATATATATATATTATAATTACAGTATAATATATATGTTATATAGGTCACATATGTTTATTAATTTAATTCTTTATAAATTCCATGTATTGCATGTACGAGTCACATAACTTGAGGGGGCGGTAGTCCACACTTCCTCATATGAAATTATCGCATTTGTACAACATGAAGAGAATAAAGGTATGTTTTAAATATAAAATACAGAAGCATATAGTAAACATAAATACCATATATATCATATATAAAATACAGTGACATCATAATGGCCACCTTTAAAGGTGTTAAAAGAATATTGAACAATCATCGTTTCGTGAGGCAGAAAATCGCCAACCACAGAAACAGTATGTTCTTTAACAATTAGACGAAGGTGTGTGTAAGTGTAGCTCGAATTATTCACATAACAACATCCTAGTATATTGTAGATACTGGTTTTGTTACAAAAGGGAAGAATAAAAAGAGTTTAGGGGGTTGGATAAACAAAATAAAACATAAGAACACAAGAGAAAACACTACCTTTAAAACGGGTAACTCTCTTTGATTTAAGCTCAAAGGCTTCCTTGGAAAGGATTATGCCCAAATTGAGGATTCAATGATAAATAGAGGGATTTGGAGAGATGAAATGGGCAGGGTTTGGCCGAGCCAATGTATTTATAGGTGTGTGTAAGGTGGTAGAGTTGGGGGCCGTTTATAAGAGGAGAGGAGGGGCACTCTTGGAAAGTAAAGAAATGTTACTTTATTTTAAAATCAGTTTCGGATTTAAAAGGTCCCACATTGATATAATTCGAAGATAAGGTGATAAGGGTTCGAAATATACCCATCCAATAGGTTTTTGACAAGTGTAGGTCTTATATTTTACATTATCTTGTCATTTTATTTAAATCGTTAAATAATGAGGTAATCGCTACATCATCATGATGTCATAAATAATTTAATTTATATAATGTCTAAAAATTATAAAACAAACACCATGATGTAGGAAATATTTTTATATTTCCAATTATTATTTATAGTCAAACATCTGACTTGTATTACCCCAATTAAAAATTTTTATAGTAAAAAAACTCATGTTTGTGTCATTTTTACTTTTACATTAAATAAAAAGATATTAATGTCATTTTCCTTCCAAAGTGGCTCCATGTGGTCCCCAAGTTGACCCATAGATTATCTTGGTCATCCATGACACATCCAATGAGGGTATGACATGTGTCAAGCTCATCTCATATTATTAAAACATTATTTTTACCTTAAACTACACTAATTACCTCTAATCGTGATTAAAAAATTAAAAGTTACTATTCACAAAAAAAATATTTTAATCCCATTGAACCAAATTTTACTTCTTAATGACAACCATGTATGTCATATTTTTGAAATTCAAAACACAGAGGTGGTAAAATTTCATTTAAACAAAAAATCAGTTTTTTAAGTACCACTTAGTGGTTTCACTATTCATCAAAAATTGAAGTTTTTCAGAAAAATACCAAAACGTCACCCTAAGATATATTTGATATTCCAAATTCAAAAATGATGTCTATTTTACAAAATTCAGAACATATAAGTTACATTAATTAATTTAATAATTAATTCCCGCTGTCAGAGCAAATAGTGTGTTTTTATGAAACAATAAGTATCAAAAGATTGACACTAGTTTAAGTCCAATTTCAAAGTAAAATTAATTCCAATGACCACTATTGGATTAAATGGTAAAAATATATCCTAATTTTACTTTAAAAACAATTCAAAAGATAATCTAATCATATAAATAAATTAGATTAAAAAGAGGTTTTGAATTAAAATACAACATTTTCACTATTCATTAAAAAATGAACTTTATCAGAAAGATACCAAAAATTTACACAAAGTATATTTTTATGTCCTGATTCTAAATAAGAATTTTATTTTTTCAAATATAACACATAAAAATGTCAAAAAGTGGATTTAAAAGAGGTTCTCCATCAAAAGGCGGTTAATCGACCTTTTAAAGAATATTAGAATGTTTACGCTTAAAATTGGATTCATTTTCATTTTTAATCCTATGACATTTATTGTAAAGAGTAAAAATATTTGACAAACATATATAATCATTTTTATTGGTTCTGTTCATTCCCTCCATTACAACGACAAGGCGTTAACTACCATTTAAAATAATATTATTTTATTAATAGAGTGCAACGTAAGATTCCCAAGAAACTCGTTGTTGAGTATTGGGTACGCCATCGAGCATAGAGTCCCCTTTAAAGTAATATTAATATTTTATTCACAAATATGGATAAATATAAAAATTTCATATTCTTCATTTACCTGGGGTCTTACATCCTTCCCCCCTTTTGGGAATTGCGTCCTCGTAATTTTAAAATTGGGCTTGGAAACATCCTTGAAAGTCCCACATCGGAACAAGAGTCGGTAAAACAATCACTTTAAAATAAAGAAAGAGAAGTACAGAGGTCATCCGAGTTAACCCATACTAGGATTCCATGTAGGAAAACATGGACATGGAGGAGAAAACATAGGGTCATGTTCTGATGGAGAGTGATAGAAAACATGTTTAGGAGAAAGTTAACCACAAGAAAATCACAAACTTTTTATGGGTTAAACGGTATTCGATTCCCCAGTAGGAAAAGTTAATAGACAACATTTTTGTTTTAAGTTTATTTTTATTGAGGAATTTATTCATAAGGAAACATAATCACTTATCATGTTGACTTCCAACTTTTATTAGATTTCTTACACAAACTTATATTTTCTCCAAAAGACGAGTATTTAAGAAGACTTGTTCACATTAAGAGTACTATAATCAACTTCTAGAGAATCACCTAATCCACAAAAGAAAACTTTATACTTCCCATGTCTTTAGACTTTAACCAAAAACAAAACCAAAAAGGTTAGTACAAGATCAGATAATCCAGAAAAGGATAACCCTTTATAAAAAGAAAATCTATTCCTAATCTCCAAAATTTGTCCAAAAAAACCCAAAGTTCAATGAGGACCATTCGATAAACAATTTGTACATAAAATTCTTCAAAGTAAACCAAACTAATATTGAAACCAAAATATTTGATGGATTTAGTCACATAGTCTTCCAAGTTAAATCGTAACATTTATCTCCAAACAACATCAGTTGCTCTTAAAGTCTCGCATTGAAGAGTAATTAACCTAATCACATATCCTCCATGATAGGTTAATAAATTTCCATAGATAACCCAAAATAAACTTACTATTAATTCATAAAATCATCTAACTAAAAAGAATCAGTCAAAATAACCAGGGACATCACGTAGTCCAATGGTAGGCGATAAATACCAGTTGCACTTTGGTTGTGGGTTCGATTCCCGCAGCTTTGTCCGACGCGACGGGTTGTCACACGGTCTACGTGGTGTCCTTTTTATAAAACTCCAAAAATAACCCTAACATGTTTTAATCTCAATAGTTTCCTTATACCTCACATTTTCATCCAAATTTTTTACGATCTCAACATCTTAATTCTTGAAGTCTTATTTCACCACCATAAGATAAAATAAAATGATTCCCAAAATGAATAACATCATACATTGATCATGGCGTCCACTCGGTTTCATCGTCATCTTGCTCACGTAGGTAGAAGTCCCATGCATTACAACAATGATTTAAAGATCCTTAAAAATCATTTTCTTCCTCCATCCAAATACACCGTGTACAACATGGGTCATATGGGTGTTCACGGAAAAATAGTTTTGGAAAATAATCATGTATGACATATAATTCCAAAACATATGATAAAACACGATTTCTATAAAATAGTTGGACAGAATTTGAGTTGAAACTTTATATTATTGGTCCTTTTAAAAGACCATAAGTATGTGTTGAGAGACTATATTTTAAAAGCAAATATAAATAGGTTGTGCAAGGGTCTCCTTCCTCAGCACCATTTTTAAAATCATAATATGCTTCAAATTCTTGTGATAAGGTAAAATATTTGAAAATACCTTGATAATATTTACATTTCTTGAAAATATGAGAATATTTTGAAAATAGTATTTTTCGAAATACAACCCATGATCCACGATGATAACGAGGTATAGTGGAGGTGTTTGATATCTCAAACAACTGCTTGCAAGTGAGTTGTATGCTAGAAAAAGTTTCACAATCATCCGAACATGACTTTGCAATAATTATTGCAAGCATGTCATAAGGAAGAGATAGGAATGTCATTTGAGATCCTTCTCCTTCCATTTGTAACCGACTTTACTTGACCTGAAAAAAATTATAAAACACGGATTTAACTGAAATAATAGATATAGGGACTAATCATGTGTCTATCAAAAACTCATAATCCCTAAAGTTATCTAAACCGACCTCTGATACCAACTATAATCCCCCAGCCTTAAAACTTACTTAATCTTGAGTTATTACAAGATTACACATTGAGGATCTTTTCAGGTTTAGAGTTTTAGATAATTAGATCATAAAACTTTCATTACATTCCACATTTAAACAAAGTGGTTACATAAAATATAGTATTCATTTTTCCCATCAACGGAAACATATTTAAAATAAAACATGGATTTTTTCTTGAAACTTCCTTGACACTATCATCATATCATGTACCCTTCCCTTGACCTGTGAAAAACTTTTCAAAAACTTGGGATGAGCATAAAAAGCTCAGTAAGGGATATAAAAATATGGAAAGGAAACATGAGTACATGTATACATAAGAATTAAATCATACTTTACCCATAAAACATAAGCACTTTAACATACCTCATAAAATCATGAATAAATCATAGAAATCATAAGACATAAAGGTAACTTGAGGCATTCATAACATTCTTACATAGGGAGTAACCGTCTTGGTAACGTTTGGAATACCCATCACAGTATATTCCCTAAATCTCTTCAGAGAAACCTTAACGTTTAACCCCTTCACGTTACCCAATGCATTGGAGAGCTATATCAGGCTCAACCGCCCTTAGTTTATCATGGAACCACCCGTCTTCATAATAATTCCCAAGAACCATAACATAATCATATCACATAAAACATGCATAAAGGATACATAACATTTCCACTTTTCAATCACAAGATATCAATACAACACATTGATATAAAAACATTATGAAAACCATTTTCAATACCAAAATAAAATAAAAGTAAAACATGGTATTTATTTTTCTTAAAAAAAGGTATGGATTGTAGAGGAAGCTTAAACTCAAATAGTGGTCACGGCGGCGGAGAAGTCGTTGTCGCCGCATACGTACAAAAAAAACATTCCCTTTTGTCGTTTAGTAAAACGTTTTGTATAAAAAAGATTCCTTTCGGATAAACGTAAAAGTCAAAGGGGTTTATACACCATATAAAAGAAGGTTGTGTATAAAACAAAATATGCCTCAATGAAAGGAGATTGAGATGAAGTCCCATACAAAGAAGGTATCCTTGGATTAAGGATAAATCAATTACATAATTATGTGTGAAAAACTAATACACCAAATATAAGTGGATATTAAGTGTAAAACAATCAGAGGTTATTCATACATATTCATATAACTACATATTCAAGGAGTAAAAGCTTATCCCAAAGAATCAAAATTGGGTTAATAAGTTCCCTTGCAAAAAATTGACAGCCTAACGGCGTCACTACAAAATTCAGAAAATGAGTTGATGAGAGATAAAAAGGGTATCTCATCACTTGGACATAAAATTTAAATCACTAAGGATATAGAATAACATATCCCAACATAATTTTATGTGAATTAAAAGACATAACAAAATAAGTCTTTTAAAAAGAGGAGGGTGAAAGGTTCCCTTACTAACATGGGTATCTTTCGAAACATACACCCCGTGAAAGAAGGACAATACAACATTTATGTAAATAATAATAAATGAAAGTATATTAAACAATGAGTAAAATAATGGCCATTACATACACCACTCAAAGGAAATTGTGGAAAATGTAGCATAAATCTCACAGGAATAAAAGTGAGATGAAAAATCCCTTACGAAAACTCGGCAGCCTAACGACGCCACTTAAAACTTACAAAAATGGATTGATGAGATCAAATAGGGTCTCTCATAATATTAACATAAATTTTACAGAAAAGGTAATATAAAATAACATCCCCCAACATAACAAAGAGGAGCTTAAAAGAAGTGACATAAATGAGATTACTTAAAAAGAAAGAGAGAGGTTAGATCTCTTACGAAAATTCGGCAGCCTAACGGCGCCACTCAAAACTTCCAAAATGGATTGATGAGAGAGAATAGGGTCTCTCATCATATGAACATAAAAATTAAAGTAATAGTAATATAAAATAACATCCCAATCACAAGAAAGATGAGCTTAAAAGGAATGACATAAAAGAGTGTACTTAAAAAGAAAGAGAGGAGTAGGATCCCTTACGAAAATTTGGTAGCCTAACGGCGCCCCATAAAAATTATCAAAATAAATTTATGAGAGTAAGAGGGGGGAACTCATCATATGAAAATAAAAATTTCATTATGGTGAATATTAAAAAACATCCTCCAACATAATAACATGGATCATAAATGAAATGACATAAAAGAGGGTACTTGAAAAGAAAGAGAGGTCGGATCCCTTACCTCAAGTCCGACTTGTCTTGTTCGTTTCTTTATATTCCTGAATAATAAACTTTGGTCAATTTATAATTTCAAAAGGACTTACTTTAAAGATTATTATTCAGTTCATATCACATATTATAATGTTATAATAATTGTTTAAAAATGTTAGTTCATATCAGGCGTTTTTGCCGATGTTTGGTACATGAGTCAAAAATGAACTTGTTTGAAAAATGATTGCCCATGTAGTTATAAGTAAACAATATCCCTAATAGTATTAATAATTAAAATATCATATATATCCAGTACATATTCATTTTATACTATTCCATATCATTTGGAGATAAAAAACGAAAAGCACCGTTCATGGAGACGGTAGGCCGTACGTACGCATGAACGCTACTTTCATTTTTTTAGACATATTAATGGAATTAAAAATAAATGATATATATATATATATTATAATTACAGTATAATATATATGTTATATAGGTCACATATGTTCATTAATTTCATTCTTTATACATTCCATGTATTTCATGTACGAGTCACATCACTTGAGGGGGTGGTAGTCCACACTTCCTCATATGAAATTATCGCATTTGCACAACATGAAAAGAATAAAGGTATGTTTTAAATATAAAATACAGAAGCATATAGTAAAAAAAATACCATATATATCATATATAAAATACAGTGACATCATAATGTCCACCTTTAAAGGTGTTAAAAGAATATTGAACAATCATCGTTTCGTGAGGCAGAAAATCGCCAACCACAGAAACAATATGTTCTTTAACCATTAGAAGAAGGTGTGTGTAAGTGTAGCTCGAATTCTTCACATAACAACATCCTAGTATATTGAAGACACTGGTGTTGTTACAAAAGGGAATAATAAAAATAGTTCAGGGGGTTGGAGAAACAAAATAAAACATAAGAACACAAGAGAAAACACTACCTTTAAAACGGGTAACTCTCTTTGATTTAAGCTCAAAGGCTTCCTTGGAAAGGATTCTGCACAAAGTGAGGCTTAAATGATGAAGATAGGGATGTGGAGAGATTAAATGGGCATGTTTTGGCCGAGCCAAAGGATTTAGAGGTGTGTGTAAGGTGGTAGAGGTGGGGGCCTTTTATAAGAGGAGAGGAGGGGCACTCTTGGAAATTAAAGAAATGTTACTTTATTTTAAAATGAGTTTCGGATTTAAAAGGTCCCAAATTGATATAATTCGAGGATAAGGTGATAAGGGTTTTAAATATACCCATCCAATAGGTTTTTGACAAGTTTAGGTCTTATATGTTACATTATCTTTTCATTTTATTTAAATCGTTAAATAATGAGGTAATCGCTACATCATCATGATGTCATAAATAATTTAATTTATTTAATGTCTAAAAATTATAAAAAAACACCATGATGTAGGAAATCTTTTTAGCTTTATAATGACTATTTATAGTCAAACATCTGACTAGTATTACCCCATTTAAAAATTGTTATAGTAAACAAACTCATGTTTGTGTTATTTTTACTTTTACATTAAATAAAAAGATATTAATGTAATTTTCCTTCCAAAGTGGCTCCATGTGGTCCCCAAGTTGACCCATGGATTTTCTTGGTCGCCCATGACACATCCAATAAGGGTAGGACATGTTTCAGGCTCATCTCATATTATTAAAACATTATTTTTACATTAAACTACACTAATTACCTCTAATCGCGATTAAAAAATTAAAAGTTACTATTCACCAAAAAAAAAATTTAATCCTATTGAACCATATTTTACTTCTTAATGACAACCATGTATGTCAGATTTTTGAAATTCAAAACACAGAGGTGGTAAAATCTCATTTAAACAAAAAATCAGTTTTTTAAGTACCACTTAGTGGTTTCACTATTCATCAAAAATTGAAGTTTTTCAGAAAAATATCAAAACTTCACCCTAAGCTATATTTGATATTCCGAATTCAAAAATGATGTATATTTTACAAAATTAAGAACATATAAGTTACATTAATTAATTTAATAATTAATTCCCGCTGTCAGAGCAAATAACGTGTTTTTATGAAACAATAAGTATCAAAAGATTGACACTAGTTTAAGTCCAATTTCAAAGTGAAATTAATTCCAACGACCACTATTGGATTAAATGGTAAAAATATATCCTAATTTTACTTTAAAAACAATTCAAAAGATAATATAATCATATTAATAAATTAGATTAAAAAGAGGTTTTGAATTAAAATACAACATTTTTCACTATTCATTAAAAAATGAACTTTATCGGAAAGATACCAAGAATTTACACAAAGTATATTTTGATGTCCCGATTCTAAATTAGAATTTTATTTTGTCAAATATAACACATAAAATTGTCAAAAAGTGGATTTAAAAGAGGTTCTCCATCAAAAGGCGGGTAATAGACCTTTTAAAGAATATTAGAATGTTTACGCTTAAAATTGGATTCATTCGCATTTTTAATCCTCTAACATTTAGTGTAAAGAGTAAAAATATTTTACAAACATATATAATCATTTTTTTATTAGTTCTATTCATTCCCATCATTACAACGGCTAGGCATTAACTACCATTTAAAATAATATTATTTTATTATTAGAGTGCAACGTAAGATTCCCAAGAAACTCGTTGTTGCGTATTGAGTACACCATCAAGCATAGAATCCCCTTTAAAGTAATATTAATATTTTATTCACAAATATGGATAAATATAAAAATGTCATATTTTTCATTTACCTGGGGTGTTACATTTAAAATATTAAGGAGCACAAACACACACAATTTTCCAAAAATAAAATTGGAATAACTTTGGAATGGAGGCTCCAATCAAAAATTCAAGGGAACCATTGAATTTAGAATGCATATTATACCCTTGGTGTGAATAAACCTTGGTCGATGTGAGGCATTTGTAAAAAAGTCATAGCGGGTGTAGAAATGAATAAAATAATAAAATAAATTATTTAAATTCTTTTTGTCGATGCATCGATTAGAGTGTCTTTAAATAGATGATCGTGGAGAAATTATAGGGTTTTCTGTATAACTATGGATCTGTTGGAGAGGTGTTTGAGAGAGAAATAGATGATTCCCATTAGGCGAATTACAACCGGATCATAGATCGATGATCAACGAGAAAAAAAATTGAAAGATCTCACCAATGATCATGACACAACTCTGTTCTTCATCAGCGATCGATAAAAATTGAGGTAGTAAATTTTTTTGGTTTGATTATTTCCCTATTTTTAATTTATATGATTATTGTGAATCAATCGACGAACGAATTGATTTATGGATCAGTCATTTTGCTGGATGTGTAACACCCCAGGTAAATAAAGAATATGACATTTTTATATTTATCCCTATTTGTGGAAAAAAAGTCAATATTAATTTAAATGGAACGCTATGCTCGATGGCTTACCCAATACGCAACAACGAGTTCCTTTGAAATCTTATGTTGCACTCTAATAATAAAATAATATTATTTTTAATAGTAGTTAACACATAGCCGTTGTATTGGCGGGAATGAATAGAAATAACAAAAATACAATTATATATGTTTTTTTAAATGTTTTTAACTTTATCCAATAAATTTTAGAGGCTTAAAATATAAATGAATCCAATCTTAAGCATTGAATACACTAGAATTTTTAAAAGATTGTTTTACGACCTTTTGATGGAAAACCATTTTTAAATCAAACTTTTGAGAATTTTATAAGCTCTATTTTTCAAAATAAACATATTATTTATGATTGGGACATTGAAATTTACCTTGGGTTAATTTTTGGTATTTTTCTAACAATGTTTATTTTTCAATGAATAGTGAAAAATACTGCATTTTACATCAAAACTGCTTTTTCATATAATTTAATTATATGGATATATTATATTTTTAATTTGTTTTAAAGTTTAATTAGAATATATTTTTACCATGTAATACAATTATGGTCATTGGGATTAATTTCACTTTGGAATTAGGCATAAACAAGTGTCAAACTTTTCATAAATATTGTTTCTAAAAAACCCGCTATTTGTTTTGACAACGGGAAGTTTTTTTAAATTAATTATTTAAATTTATGTGTTTGGAATTTGGTAAAATGGATTACATATTTGGAATCAGAAGGTCCAAATTATGTAATTAAGACTCTTTTGTTTTTGGACATTATGAATAGTAACGACGGTAATTATCTTTAATTATCTTGATTAATGAGTAATCGGGTAGTTAAAGATAATAAAATAATATCATAATAATAAAAAATGACCACAACATGTGTCCTAAGGCTACGGGTTGTCTCATGGACGACCATGGGATGCCTTGCGCCAAACTTGGGGGACCCATGGAATTACTGTTGTGAGAAAGTGACTTTTTATCTTTTTATTTTTAAAGAATGTTAAATGTAACAAAGAATGTATCACCTAAGTAAAATATTTTTAATTTTGTATATATAAATTATCTTTTGGACTATAATTATTCATTGTAAATATAAAAATATTTTCTACATCATAGTATTTTTTTTATAATTTTTAGACATTAAATAAATTAAATTATATATGACATCATGATGATGTAGCGGTGACCTCATTATTTAACGATTTAAATAAAATGAAAAGATAATGTAATATATAAGACCTACACATGTACAAAACCTATTGGATGAGTGTATTTCGAACCCTTATCACCTTATCCCCGAAACACATCAATGTGGGACCATTAAAATCCAGAAAGCATTTGAAAATAAAGTTACATTTTATACCTTTCCAAGAGTGCCCCTCCTCTCCTCTTATAAAAATCCCCCACCCCTACCTCCTTACCCACACTTCCAAAGCCTTTGGCTCGGCCAACCCCTACCCATTTTGCCTATCAAAATCACTCTATAACTCCTTGAAGCCTAACTTTGGGAAGAAGCCTTTCCAAGGAAGCCTTTGAGCTCAAACCAAAGGGAATTACCAGATTTTAAGGTAATGTCTTCACTTGAGTCCTTTTGTTTTATTTTGGTTCTCCAACCACCTAAACTCTTTTTATTAATTTATTTTGTAACAAATACAGTATCTTAAATATACTAGGATGTTGTTATAAGAAGGATTCGAGCTACACTTACACACAACTACATCTAATGGTTAAAGAACATACTGTTTCTGTGGATGGCGAATTTCTGCCTCACGAAACGATGATTGTTCAACATTCTTCTAACATCTTAAAAGGTGGCCATTAAGATGACACTATATTTATATATGATATATAATATGTTTATGTTTTACTTAAGCTTATTTATTTTTCATTTATGGCATACCTTTATGGTTTCCATTATGGGTAAACACGATATCTTCATTTAAGGAAGTGCGGACTACCGCCCCCTCAAAGTGATTTGATTCGTTAATACCATATGTGGTACGTATAAAGGATATATTTAATGATATTATATATGATACAATACTGGAATTAAAATACTATTATGTATAATTATGTTTTAATTCCATTAAATATGAAATAGAAATTTAAGTAGCGTTCATGCGTACGTACGGCTTACCGTCTCCATGAACGGTACATTTCATTTCTTATCTCAAAATGTTATGTACTATTATAAGTATATATATATAATGGATATATATGTAATATATTACATATAAATGATGGATATCATTCTGGAATTATAACATATATATATCTTTCATTTTGTTTTAATTCCATTAATATGACAAAAAAATTAAAGTAGCGTTCATGCGTACGTACGGCCTACCGTCTCCATGAACGGTGCTTTTAATTTTTATCTCCAAATGCTATGGAATAGTATAAAATGGATATATACTGGATATATATGATATTTAAAACATCAATACTATTCTAGATATGATTTACCTATAACTACATGGAAAATTATTTTCCAACAAGTTCAATTTTTGACTCATGTACCAAAATCGACAAAAACGTCTGATATGAACTCATATTATTAACCAATTATTATAACATTAAAATATGTGATATTAACTGAATAATAATCTCTATAGGAGGTCCTTAAGCAATTATAAATTGACCAAAGTTTATTATTCAGGAATATAAATAAACGAACAAGACAAGTTGGACTTGAGGTAAGGGATCCTACTCCTCTCTTTCTTTTTAAGTACACCCTTTTATGTCATTCCTTTTAATCTCATATTTCTTGTGATTGGGATGTTATTTTATATTACTCTTACTGTAATTTTTATTTTGATATGATGGGATACCCTATTTCCTCTCATCAATCCATTTTGGAAGTTTTAAGTGGCGTCGTTAGGCTGCCGAGTTTTCGTAAGGGATTTTTCATCTCACTTTTATTCCTGTGAGATTTATGCTACATTTTCCACAATTTCCTTTGAGTTGTGTATTTACTGACCATAATTATACACTTTTTGTAGTATAATTTCATTTATGGGTATTCAAATCTTCATTGTATGACCCGTCTTCCATGGGGTGTATGTTTCGAAAGTGACCCAACTCGGTAAGGGGACATTTCACCCTCCTCTTTTTAGAAGAATTCTTTTGTTATGTCTTTTACTTCACATAATATTATGTTGGGATAGGTTCTTTTATATCCTTATTGATGTAAATTTTATTTCCAGGTGATGAGATGCCCTTTTTATCTCTCATCAACTCATTTTATGAATTTTTGAAGTGACGCCGTTAGGCTGTCGGATTTTACCAAGGGAACTTTTTAACCCAATTTCGATTTCTTTGGGTTCAACATATAGTTATTGAATATTTCATCCTTTGAATATGTGTGAATGACCTTTTATTGTTTTAAAATTAATATCCAATTATATTGGGTGTATTTATATTTGTCACACATAATTTTGAGATTGATTTATCCTTAATTTAAGGATACCTTCTTTATAAGGGATTTCATCACATTTTACATCTCTATTGAGACTTCATTGTTTTTATGCACAAATTCACTCTTATATGGTGTATATACTGTCCTTTGGAATATTATATCATGAATCCATTTATTCTCATGATATTATAATGTTCTGATTAAATGTTATTACTCAATTATTGTATTCAAGTGTCTCTAATTTTGGTAAAAACCCTTTAACCAAAATATCGCTTTAAATGTTTTAATGATTTGTTCTTATTAATATCCATGTTTTAAAAATGGTTTTAAGGATTTATTTATATGGATATTAATGGTTAAAAATGTTAAAAGCTTCAAGGTGGTATGGGACACTTTGATTCAAAAATCTCTTTATTAAATGTTTTAAATGGTTTTGAAAATGGTTTTTTTAATGGATTCATTATTTCAATATCCTAAAATGTTATATTATGATTGAAATGTGGAAATGTTATATTTCCTTTATGCATGTTTTATGTGATACATTTATGTTATTGTTCTTGGGCATTGTTATGAAAATGGGTGGTTCCGTGATAAACTAAGGGCGGGTGAGCCCGATATAGCTCTCCAATGCATTGGGTAACATGAAGGGGTTAAACGTTAAGGTTTCTCCGAAGAGATTTAAGGAATATACTGTGGTGGGTATTCCAAACTTAACCAAGAGGGTTAATCCCTACGTAAGAAAGTTATGAATGCCTAAAGTTACCTTTATGTCTTTAGGATTTCTTTGATTTATTCATGATTTTATGAGGTATGTTAGAGTGCCTATGTTTTATAGGTAAAGTTTGATTTCATTATTATGTATATATGAACTCATGTTTCCTTTCCATATTTTTATAACCCTTACTGAGATTTTTATGCTCATCCCAAGTTTTTGAAATGTTTTTCATAGGTCAAGGGAAAGGTACATGATGTGATGATAGTGTCAAGGATGTGTCAATAAAGAATCAATGTTTTATTTTAAATATGTTTCCATTGATGGGAAGAATGAATACTGTCTTTTATGTAACCACTTTGTTTAAATGTGGAATGTAATGAAAGTTCCATGATCTAATTCTCTAAAACTCTAAACCTGAAAATATCCTCAATGTGTAATCTTGTAATAACTCAAGATTAAGTAAGGTTTAAGGCTGGGGCCTTATAGTTGGTATCGAAGGTCGGTTTAGATAACTTTTGAGGTTAGGGTATTCTTTAAGCATAAGTGTCATTACCATAATGGTTATGATTTCATAAAGAGTCCTAGTTTTAGATAAAGTGAATGAGTAAGTATATCTTAGTTTTTATCTTCCTCATTACTACATGATGGTTTTGTTGATATACTCACACTGACCTTTTTGGTTTTAGTAAATGGCTGGATCTAGCAGGCACCAAAGTAACAGTGGATGTGAAGGAAACTGTGACAGTTTTTTGAGCAAGAAACTGAATGATATGGGAGCTGCAATGAGAACTCTTGTGATTATCCTCAACCAACTATCTAGAGTCATGATTGACCACCTAAACCTTGGTGATTTCTCTAAGGAATTATATATGATAGAAAAAAATCCCTACAGAAGTACAGGTAATAATCATAAAGGTAAGTGTGTTCAAAAACCTATGTGTCAAAGATGTGGAAAGAAAAACCTAGGAAAATGTTTCAAAGGGACAGAAATATGCTATAGATGTGGAAATGAAGGTCATAAAGCAAGAACCTTCCATGGAAAAATGAAGCATCCAGTTGACTCGAGGAAAGGGAAAGAAGTTCTTTCTGAGGGATCAATTGAATGTTTTAAATGTGGTGTGCATGGTCATTATGCAAACACATGTCCTATGAATAAGTTTCGTGAATATGATCACCAAGACCGTACAAATGTTCGTTTACCAATACTTAATGCCATTCCGATTGAGGATGAAGAAACTAAAAATGACCAATCAAAGGTATGGATTATTTCATAACTATTGTTTTCCTATTTTGGAATCTTAGGATATGATTCATGATTTTGTTTGTAGGAAATAATTATTTCAGAATAAGTTGGAAAGGAATGGTTAATGGATCATGAATAATGTTGAATGAGTAAGAAGTTAACATATAAGGGCTTCAAGAGTTATGGTGAAATTCTTAAGATTATTAGGTCTCTTTTGATGATGGGGTTACATTAGAAGAATTTTTATAGTATGTGTAACCCTGATGTTTAATATATGAAAATTTTATTCAAGGAATAGTTATCTGTTCTTTTTTGGACATAGTTATAAAGAACCATTTGGGTTTATATGATCCTTACTTTTGAGGTAATTATGGGTTACTATAAGTTATGATGGAAGTGAAAGGCATGAGATAAAATTGAGGTTAAATTATGTTATGGTTATTTTTGACGATTTTATCTCTTTTTGGGGAATGATTTGAGAATTATATAGTTTTGGAAAAAGGACAACACGCAGACTGTGTGACAACCCGTGGCGTTGGACAAATCTGCGGGAATCGAACCCACAACCAAAGTGCAATTGGTATTTATCACCTACCACTGGACTACGTGATGTCCCTGGTTAGTTTGACTGATTCTTTTTAGTTAGATGATTTTATGAATTAAGAGTAACTTGGTTTTGGGTTATCTATGTAAATTTATTATCTTATCATGGAGGATATGTGATTAGGTTAATTACTCTTCAATACGAGACTTTAAGAGCAACTGATGTTGTTTGGAGATAAATGTTACGATTTAACTTGGAAGACTATGTGACTAAAACCTTCAAATTTTTGGGTTTCAATCTTAGTTTGGTTTACTTTGAAGGATTTTATGGACAAATTATTTATCGAATGGTCCTCGTTAAACTTTGGGTTTTGTTGGACAAATTTTGGAGATTAAGAATAGATTTTCTTTTTATAAAGGGTTATCCTTTTCTGGATTATCTGATCTTGTACTAACCTTTTGGTTTTGGTTTTGGTTAAGGTCTAAAAATATGGGAAGTATATAGTTCTCTTTTGTGGATTAGGTTAATCTCTAGAAGTTGATTATAGTACCCTTAATGTGAACAAGTCTTCCTAAATACTCGTCTTTTGGAGAAAATATGAGTTTGTATAAGGAATCTAATAAAAGTTGAAAGCCAACATGATAAGTGATTATGTTTCCTTATGAATAAATTACTCAATAAAAAGTAACTTAAAACAAAAATTTTGTCTATTAACTTTTCCTACTGGGGAATCGAATACCGTTTAACCCATCACAAGTTTGTGATTTTCTTGTGGTTAACTTTCTCCTAAACATGTTTTCTATCACTCTCCATCAGAACATGAACCTATGTTTTCTCCTCCATGTCCATGTTTTCTTACATGGAATCCTAGTACAGGTTAACTCGGGTGACCTCTATACTTCTCTTTCTTTATTTTAAAGTGATTGTTTTACCGACTCTTGTTCCGATGTGGGATTTTCAATGTTGTTTCCAAGCCCAGTTTTATAATTGCGAGGACACAATTTCCAGAAGGGGGGAAAGATGTAACACCCCAGGTAAATAAAGAATATGACATTGTTATATTTATCCCTATTTGTGGAAAAAATGTCAATATTAATTTAAATGGAACGCTATGCTAGATGGCTTACCCAATACGCAACAACGAGTTCCTTTGAAATCTTACATTGCACTCAAATAATAAAATAATATTATTTTAAATAGTAGTTAACACATAGCCATTGTATTGGCGAGAATGAATATAAATAACTAAAATAAGATTATATATGTTTTTTAAATGTTTTTAATTTTATCCAATAAATTTTAGAGGCTTAAAATACAAATGAATCCAATCTTAAGCATTGAATACACTAGTATTTTTAAATGATTGTTTTACTACCTTTTGATGGAAAACCATTTTTAAATAAAACATTTGACAATTTTATAAGCTCTATTTTTCAAAATAAACATATTATTTATGATTGGGACATTGAAATTTACATTGGGTTAATTTTTGGTATTTTTCTGAGAATGTTCATTTTTCAATGAATAGTGAAAAATACTGCATTTTATATCATAACTGCTTTTTCATATAATTTAATTATATGGTTATATTATATTTTTAATTTGTTTTAAAGTTTAATTAGAATATATTTTTACCATGTAATACAATTATGGTCATTGAGATTAATTTCACTTTGGAATTAGGCATAAACAAGTGCCAAACTTTTCATAAATATTGTTTCTAAAAAACCCGCTATTTGTTTTGACAACAGGAAGTTTTTTTAAATTAATTATTGCAATTTATGAGTTTGGAATTTGGTAAAATGGATTGCATATTTTGAATCAGAAGGTCCAAATTATGTAATTAAGACTCTTTTGTTTTTGGACATTATGAATAGTAATGACGGTAATTATCTTTAATTATCTTGATTAATGAGTAATCGGGTAGTTAAAGATAATAAAATAATATCATAATAATAAAAAATGACCACAAAATGTGTCCTAAGGCTACTGGTTTTCTCCTTTCCGACCATGGGATGCCTGGTGCTAAACCTGGGGGCCCCATGGAATCACTTTTGTGAGAAAGTGACTTTTTATCTTTTTATTTTTAAAGAATGTTAAATGTAACAAAGAATGTATCACCTAAGTAAAATATTTTTAATTTTTTCTACATAAATGATATTTTGGACTATAAATATTAATTGTAAATATAAAAAGATTTTCTACATCATAGTATTTTTTTTATAATTTTTAGATATTAAATAAATTAAATTATATATGACATCATGATGACGTAGCGATGACCTCATTATTTAACGATTTAAATAAAATGGAAAGATAATGTAATATCTAAGACCTACGCATGCCCAAACCCTATTGGATGGGTTTATTTAGAACCCTTATCACCTTATCCCCGAAACACATCAATGTGGGACCATTAAAATCCAAAACTCATTTGAAAATAAAGTTACATTTTATACCTTTCCAAGAGTGCCCCTCCTCTCCTCTTATAAAAGGCCCCCACCTCTACCTCCTTACCCGCACTTCCAAAGCCTTTGGCTCTGCCAAAACCTGCCCATTTTGCCTATACACATCCCTCTCTAAATTCTTGAAGCCTCACTTTGGGAAGAAGCCTTCCCAAGAAAGCCTTTCAGCTCAAACCAAAAGGAGTTACCCGATTTTAAGGTAATGTCTTCACTTGAGTCCTTTTGTTTTATTTTGCTTCTCCAACCCCCTAAACTCTTTTTATTCATTTATTTTGTAACAAATCCAGTATCTTAAATATACTAGGATGTTTTTATAATAAGTATTCGAGCTAAACTTACACACACCTACATCTAATGGTTAAAGAACATAATGTTTCTGTGGATGGAAAATTTCTGCCTCACGAAACGATGATTGTTCAACATTCTTCTAACACCTTCAAAGGTGGCCATTAAGATGACACTATATTTATATATGATATATAATATGTTTATGTTTTACTTAATCTTCTTTATTTTTCATTTATGGCATACCTTTATGGTTTCCATTATGGGTAAACGCGATATCTTCATTTAAGGAAGTGCGGACTACCGCCCCCTCAAAGTGATTTGATTCGTTAATACCATATGTGGTACGTATAAAGGATATATTTAATGATATTATATATGATACCATACTAGAATTAAAATACTATTATGTATCATTATGTTTTAATTCCATTAAATATGAAATAGAAATGGAAGTAGCGTTCATGCGTACGTACGGCTTACCGTCTCTATGAACGGTACATTTCATTTCTTATCTCAAAATGTTATATACTATTATAAGTATATATATATAATGGATATATATGTAATATATTACATATAAATTATGGATATAATTCTGGAATTATAACATATATATATATCTTTCATTTTGTTTTAATTACATTAATATGACAAAAAAATTAAAGTAGCGCTCATGCGTACGTACGACCTACCTTCTCCATGAACGGTGCTTTTAATTTTTATCTCCAAATGATATGTAATAGTATAAAATGGATATATACTGGATATATATGATATTTAAAACATAAATACTATTCTATATATGATGTACCTATAACTACATGGAAAATTATTTTCCAACAAGTTCAATTTTTGACTCATGTACCAAACATCGACAAAAACGTCTGATATGAACTCATATTATTAACCAATTATTATAACATTAAAATATGTGATATGAACTGAATAATAATCTTTATAGGAGGTAATTAAGCAATTATAAATTGACCAAAGTTTATTATTCAGTAATATAAAGAAACGAATAAGACAAGTTGGACTTGAGGTAAGGGATCCTACTCCTCTCTTTCTTTTTAAGTACACCCTTTTATGTCATTCCTTTTAAGATCATATTTCTTGTGATTGGGATGTTATTTTATATTACTCTTACATTAATTTTTAGTTTCATATGATGAGAGACCCTATTTCCTCTCATCAATCCATTTTGGAAGTTTTAAGTGGCGTCGTTAGGCTACCGAGTTTTCGTAAGGGATTTTTCATCTCACTTTTATTCCTGTGAGATTTATGCTACATTTACCACAATTTCCTTTGAGTGGTGTATGTACTGCCCATTATTATACACTTTGTGTAGTATAATTTTATTTATGGGTATTCACATCTTCATTGTATGACCCTTCTTCCATGGGGTGTACGTTTCGAAAGTGACCCAACTCGGTAAGGGGACCTTTCATCCTCCTCTTTTTAAAAGACTTCTTTTGTTATGTCTTTTAATTCACATACTATTATGTTGGGATATGTTATTTTATATCCTTATTGATGTAAATTTTATTTCCAGGTGATTAGATTCCCTTTTTATCTCTCATCAACTCATTTTCTGAATTTTTGAAGTGACGCCGTTAGGCTGTCGAATTTTACCAAGGGAACTTTTTAACCCAATTTCGATTTCTTTGGGTTCAACATGTAGTTATTGAATATGTCATCCTTTTAATATGTGTGTATGACCTTTTATTGTTTTACACTTAATATCCAATTATATTGAGTGTATTTATATTTTTCACAAATAATTTTGAGATTGATTTATCCTTAATTTAAGGATACCTTCTTTATAAGGGATTTCATCACATTTTACATCTCTATTGAGACATCATTGTTATTATGCACCAATTCACTCTTATATGGTGTATATACTGTCCTTTGGAATATTATATCATGAATCCATTTATTCTCATGATATTATAAAGTTCTGATTAAATGTTATTCCTCAATTATTGTATTCAAGTGTCTCTAATTTTGGTAAAAACCCTTTAACCAAAATATCGCTTTAAATGTTTTAATGATTTGTTCTTATTAATATCCATGTTTTCAAAATGGTTTTAAGGATTTATTTATATGGATATTAATGGTTTAAAATGTTAAAATATTCAAGGTGGTATGGGACACTTTGATTCAAAAATCTCTTTATTAAATGTTTTAAATGGTTTTGAAATTTTTTTAATGAATTCATTATTTAAATATCCTAAAATGTTATATTGTGATTGAAATATGGAAATGTTATATTTCATTTATGCATGTTTTATGTGATACATTTATGTTATGGTTCTTGGGCATTGTTATGAAAACAGGTGGTTCCGTGATAAACTAAGGGCGGGTGAGCCCGATATAGCTCTCCAATGCATTGGGTAACGCGAAGGGGTTAAACATTAAGGTTTCTCCGAAGAGATTTAGGGAATATACTATGGTGGGTATTCCAAACGTAACCAAGAGGGTTACTCCCTACGTAAGAAAGTTATGAATGCCTCAAGTTACCTTTATGTCTTTATGATTTCTATGATTTATTCATGATTTTATGAGGTATGTTAGAGTGCCTATGTTTTATGGGTAAAGTATGATTTTATTCTTATGTATATATGAACTCATGTTTCCTTTCCATATTTTTATAACCCTTACTGAGATTTTTATGCTCATCCCAAGTTTTTTAAATGTTTTTCATAGGTCAAGGGAAAGGTACATGATGTGATGATAGTGTCAAGGATGTGTCAAGAAAGAATTAATGTTTTATTTTAAATATGTTTCCGTTGATGGGAAGAATGAATACTCTTTTATGTAACCACTTTGTTTAAATGTGGAATGTAATGCAAGTTTCATGATCTAATTATCTAAAACTCTAAACCTGAAAAAATCCTCAATGTGTAATCTTGTAATAACTCAATATTAAGTAAGGTTTAAGACTGGGGCCTTATAGGATGGGTTAGATTAATCTGGTTTGGGTGATTTTTCTTCATGATTAAATTATTGAATCTTCTATTGTCATTTTAAATATAATGAAAAAAGATCTACATGAACATATATTGAGGTCCATTACTCTTGATTTTTCTTGTGATTTCCTACCCTAATTTGGAATTCATCATGGGCGTTCTTTATCTGGACCACAGTTCAACATATCTCAATCAATAGATCAGTGCACACCTATTTCTTAGTACAACGATCTAATATTGTATATCTGGGATTGGCATGACATGAAGATGGTGCGATGATGGAAGAGACATAAATTTAGATAGATTTGGATAACCTATTTCAAGTTCTTCATTATTTTTCAGTGTGTAATGAATAACGATGTGTAGATCTGATTTCTAAATGGATTGTTGGATAAAAGTTGTTGTTCGATGATGGAAATGTTCGTCAGAACCTGATTCTTGATTTTTTGGAAAGATGATCACCAGATCAAATATTGGACAAAGTAGAATATGTGTGGATTCCAGATCTAGGATTCTAGAAAATTATGCGTTACACAGCATGTAAACTGTATCTACATGCCATGTGGGTCACCCTATGTGGCGTCTAGGGTTTTAGGAGATACATAAGTATAACATGACATGTGAACTCTCCCTGGTGACTTAGCATGTACCTCAGAGGTTACATGGACATGGGTTAGAGTAAATGGGTTTGATAATGCCATGTACTTCCCCTACACAAACATGACTTGGACCATTGTACATGGGATAAACCATTTACTAGAACATAGGTAGATAGCACAGGTAGTCCACACGCTGTGTACTTCTACATAGACATGGGTATATGACATGGGCCATTTACACGAGCAGTCATTGGGATCAAGGGACATGGAATGTGACCCCTAATACACGTCATTAACTTCCTTATACATGGATTAAAGTTCTTATCCTCAGTAACTTGGACAAGTTTTGTTAGGGTGCATTCCCCGTATCCATTCTCTAAGGGTTAGTATGGAATCATCTATTACACATAGGACAATGATCCCCTTAGAAGTAATTCTTGGATAGAGTTATTAGAATCCATCTGTGAGTCCTGGAGGGAGATCCTCTATTCATATTTATTCCCCAGGTGATGTTCTTTGTATCTTTGTGACCAAAAGTAATTGAGTATCTATCCTCTACTTAGTGGGTTAATCCAGATTGAGTTTATTGGTATCGTTCTACGGCCTTAGGATTGATCCTAATTTTTCTATCGTATCTCTTGGACTTCAGTGTGTGATTATAATGGTGGGACCTGATGAGAATTACCTCTGGGATGGATGTCATTAGTGTTATCAGACTCTTGAGTGTGTTCTCTCAGACAAGTGCTTTATGGATCCTTCAAGATAGAATCTTAGGATGTCATACTATGGTTGTGGATTACTTTTAGACTATGTGTATTTGTTGCGTATATCTAGATATTATTATTATATGTGTTGTAGATATATACCCATGTTTAGATGATTGTATTTACCTTATTGTATTATTTGTGGTTTCAGGGTGTCCTATTGGGTATTTTTATACTCATCCATGCACGGTCTTTTCCCACTCGTGTCATGTCATGTATAGATGACCAACCTTTTGACAGATTCCTGGATAGACCAGGACTAGATGGTGCTTAGTGAGACTGGACAGACTTATGTGCGATCCTACGACATCTTGACATTATTCCCTATCTTTCATTACATGTTGGACTTATTTTCATATCCTTTATGGTGGGATTGTATTTGGCCTTATTTACCTTCCTTTACTTCCTTTCTTACTCTAGCTGTGGGATTTAGATTTATTCAAGCATGGTTGTTTAGTTGTTTTTACATTTTAGCATTGTATAGGCTTGAAAATGCTTGTGTGTGTGCATGTATTTAGGTTAAGGTCATCCTTGTTAATGATATGACTTCTTGGTGCTAATCGGTAGACCATAGACTATTCGAGCTAGGCTTGGGGAGTGACATCATGGGCCCCACTGGGATATGTCATGACAATAACAAATTGATTTATTTGATTTCATTGAAATTACACTCGGTAAATAAAATATTTCTTTGGAAATAACAGTTTTACCATTATCACTGTAATTTACTTTAATCCTTGTAATGTTATTTTTATGTTAAAAAATGAAATTGAAATTTTAAATTATATGAAATTGTTTACCAAAATATCAAATTAATTTTTTTAGATTTATTTTCTAAAAGTTATGAAAACTAATTTTTAATATAAATGAATAAAAATAATTTTAGAGTAAAATATTACCTAAGATTTGAAAATGTTAAATATGGGTTTATAAATCCCAAATAGCATTTCTAAATAATTAAATTTAATTTATATGTAAATATTTTTATATAAAATGTTCCAAAAATTTTAATCCATTTTTTTATTATGATAATTTTATAAAAGTGATGATATTAGTAGAATTAATATTTTTTTAACTATTCACCTAAAAAGAAATTATTTTTGGAAAAATCTCAAAAATTTATCCTAAGATAATAATATTATTATAAGTTCAAAAATAAATTTAATTTATCAAAATTAGATTTCTAAAATTTGATAGTTTAACATTTAAAGGAAAACATAGAAATTTAATGAAAACTGTATTAATGAGAAAATACCTTTTTTATTTTTTACTATTCTTATTATTATATTCTATAAATAACTAATTAGATTAATATTAATATATTATTCACATAAATATTATATTATATGTATAATATATTTATTTTTTAAAAATAAATCACATAAAAAGCTATTTTTTAAGAATAAAATGGTCTTGCTAATTTTTTTGATGCATTAGTAAATACACATTCTTTTTTTATAAAATAAACGTGATAAATAAATTATGACATTAATAGTTACATGACTATATCATCCTAATTACTCATTAAATATCCCTCAAATATATTTATGTAATATCTAATCATACGGTAATCTCAAGTGATAGTTTTGGGCAATGATTCCACAAACATAGATCTCGTGGAAATTTCCATGAGCTTGTATTTCTCCAGCATACTATTTCTCTCTTACCATAATTTTTGGAGTTTGTATTGGGTTTGGAAAATGGAAAATTGTATAAAATTAACCTCCTTCCCAAGATTTAATAAATGATATTCATAAGGAATACTTATGCTTCCTGATGTTATTTATTTATTTTTTGTTATTATATTTAATAATATGGTTACTTCCATTTATACCCACTAATTTAATATATATATTTTAATGATCTAATTTAATAATTTTATTTTAAAGAATCAAAGTTTAATTTTAGCGTTGTTTTTCATGTGAAATAATCTATCTAACATAATATTAATTTATAATATACATATATATATATTCCAAAATTATAGGGTGTAGAATTTTACCCCGTTAAATAAATTGAATCTTTGAAATTTTAATTATCACTCACTAATGAAAATATATACTGATATCTAAATAATTTACAAGATCCAAGTTATAATTTCTAGAGAGATATCAACTTTACAAACATATAAAATATATCTTTTTACCTCAGAATAGGTTAATATTAATATTGGTATTTTCACCAATCATTTGAGATAAACATCCCTCTTGATTAGGTATGACAACCCATAAAGTATAATTATTTTTCCAAGAGGTATCATAGTCATCCTTAGAAAAATATATGATTATAGCTGTGTTTTAAATAAGAAATGTGATTTCCCTAATTAATTTATTTATATGGATTTTATGTGGAGATAACTAATAAATTTACAAAATCATGTAAAATTAATCTAAAGGAAGGATAATATGAATTTCATGAATCATAAATCCATAATCCATGAATGAGATTCATATAATTTTGAGACAATGATGATGCCATAATGAGTTTCTATTTACAACTCAATAGCTAATAGTTGGTGAAAACTTACACATGTCGGAGTTGGTTCCCTAAAACCAAATTTTGTGTACTTTATGATTACCTATATTCATATTTTTGAATATTAAAAAACCTTTAATCAAATCATGATTTTTATTCTGCATGAAATAGTATGTGATAATTTAATAAGAGTACCTGTTACATTGTAGGGCCATAGAAGTTCCCCACTATGATGGGAACCCATTAGTGTTACGATAATATTATCAAATATATTTTATATATCCATATGAAATAATTTTAGGGACAAAAATGATATAGGATATCAGGTGTGGAGACTCATAGGACATTGAGACACCTTCTCATGGTGTATTCCCTCGGTAATTTCCTATATAGTAGATTATGAGAACATGACTCGCCAATAGGAAATCCAAATTTAAATGTGTCATGGGATGTTCCTATTTGTAGATGTGTGTATTGATCCTTATACTTTAATATTATTATTAATGGATATTATGAGTCGTTTACTTTGATGTACTGATGAAAACAGTGATGACATATATTAACGGTGAAGTAGGATACATTGGGTGCTTCATAAGTAATATTTCATTAACGAATAATGAGAGAAACAATTTTTCCATTCTATTTTTTAAATAAGTTGATATATTATGACATCTAACGGAAATAATATAGAATAAATAAATCCATGTTCATGGTGTTCTGCATGAATATATAATTTACAAAAATTAAAAATAAAGATACATTGAGAACATAGGTTTTTGGCAACATCAGGCAACCATGTTGATTATAGATATCATAATAAAGGGATTATATTACATAGTAAGAATTCGTATGATATTTTATTCCATTGAGACATTAACTTATTTCTCTATGTGTGCCTTGTAATATTGTTAGATACTAACCTTGGACTTTGTAATTCTTTTCCTAGTGCCATTAAGAAAGATTCCAAGAGGGTCACACAATAAGTGTATCTAGAAACTCAGTTAAATAATAGTATCATTAGTGGAAATAACACATTAAATATTAATTTTTTTACCTTTAAATGTTATTTATAAAGTGATGTTAATGTAGGTGATGTTTAAAGTGGAACCTTCCACGTCAATTTTATAAACTAACTTTGAAAACCCTTATAAAAGGCATAATATAGAAGGATTTCAACATCTATTTTTGGTAAAACAGACTTTAAAATCCTTAAAACTAAGATTTAAATTTCTTTTTCATAAAACTAAAATATAAATTCCAAATCAAAAGCTTTCAAAAAAATTTTGGTAAGACAAACGTTGAAACCCTACCAAAATACCTTTAGATGTTAGTTTTTTAAAAAATCGATGTGGTTATTTTTTTAAAAAAAAAATTACAAAATAACATGATACCACACCTAAAAACTCAAAATGATGAACCAAAAGAAAAAAAAAGTTAGTATAAATAGAAAAATTTCAATAAAACTAATTTATAACTTTTAAACATATTTTACAAATATAAGTATAAATGTGACTAAAACTCTAATTATCCAAATGTAGAAAATATTCCACAAATAAATTCTGAATGTGTTTCAATTCGTTTGATGTATATGGAGAATCATCAAAAAAACTACAAAATAATGTGTTAGAAGTTAAACAATGACATATTTTTTAAATTATAAGTGTTATAATGGAACCAACCTTTTCAAAATCTGTTGTTGTTCTTGTCATGATGATCTAATAAATGAATCGTAAAACATAATATCCATATTCAACTTCCCAATTTTTACGAATAAACTTCATTTATAAAAAAATATTTTATAAGTAAAAAAACTAGATATGTAATAAAAACATATGTTCACTAATATAAGATTTAGATACTTGAGCTTTCATATATTCAATTTTTTCCATGTTCCACTGTTGAATAGTGAGCCCTATTGAACTCAATCAATAATCTATTTAATTTCAAATATTAATTATAAAAAATGATGTAAAATGAAAAAATTAAGATTTAAATAATTTAAATAATAGAATAAATGTTTTTCTTTAACAACTAGCTAAATCTTCTTCAAAACTACCCAATAAAGAGCATAACCAATATGATTTATATTCCACTTGGAAAAATACTCATAAAATCCTATGTCCGCTAAAATATAAATAATTAAATATTAATAATAGTATTATGAATAGTGTTTTACAATTAAATATTTTTTATTAATATTCAAGTAATGGAAATAATGATATTTAAACTTCCTAATTTTTAATCTTCTAGATACATATTAAATTTTGGATTATCATTTCATGTATTTCACCTATGTTGAAATTTATTATGGGTGTATAAAACCATAAATAGAAGTGAAATCATAATTGATGCAAAGAATTTGGAAATACGTGATTAGAAAACTAATTTATTATGTCAATATAACATATGTTTACTTAATGAAAATAAATTAGAAAATTTAAATTTACTTACAAGGAAAACAACTCCAACAAAAGTACACTGATCTAATCACCCTTTACAACATATATGATGATGCTTTTAAAAATATGTATTATATAATATCTTCCACATATATAAATATTTTTCAGAAATATATAATTGTTATCTAATATAGAAAAATACATGATAACTTTGTTACCCAATCAGCTTCTCGATAAGTATATGAAGGTATTAGACCCTTAAATTTTTCTTTACATTATAATGATTCCTTCTATTTTAGATACTCATATATAAGTTAAGTGTAAGAAAATATTTTAAGTAATTCTAAATTTAATGATAAATCAAAAATGAAAGAAAATTCATACTCATATGTCACCTGGAGACAATGATTAGATAGAAAGTGTAAAATATGTCCAATAATCTATCCAACTATGGAAACCTCCTTAGTAGGAAGCAACACTAGAGTCGTTGGATAAATAATATCATGCAACACTACTCTTTCTTGACCTGAATACATAAGATGATGATATATATAATCCCCTAGGTGATTCACAATTCTGTATGCTACAATACTTATACAGGGATCCACAACATGCAACTCATAGTACAGGGTGAGGTTTGAATGAGGAGGTGATAGATTTGGGTTTGTACGATCTTTCTATCTCATCACTTCTATAAGAATAGCTGATACAAATGATTTAATTCTATCTTATATCGACTCACTCATGTTTCATATCTCAACCATCAAATAATCTATTTTTTCCTTATATTTTCACCCATTGATGCCACACTAGGTGTGCGACTAAAGACTTTTTAAAACCATTACCCTTTTGATACACTATAATGTAGCCCAAGTGTTCTGAATTTCCTAAAGCAGTGTAATGAATATCTATCCTGCCTAGAGGGATAAAGGTAGTTGGGATTATTTTCTCTGAATGGGTGTCCTGAGTTAATATTTTCAAATGAAATATTAGAGATATAAATTTACTAAATATGAATATTGATGAAAAGTAATAATTAATCACTTATAGTCTTATCAGCCGCTTCCTTTGTTGGATTAGAAATATACATCATTTTTTTCATTCTTCTCATTTTCTACAATTCACGAAGAGGAGGAGGATATGGAGGGGAAAGTGAAACATCTTTGGAACCACTACTTGACCTGGATCTTGATTCACTATATTTTTCATTTATCACTTGATGCTCTAATTAAGGATGCACTCCATATGACTTTCATGACCCCCTACCCCCAAGTATACCGCAATGAAAGAAGAGAGATAATGACCCTTGATTCCCACCTCAAGTAAAACCCGGGTTGGTGACTAACACTGAGGGTATAAAAATATCATAAATGGGAGGAATTTACCTTTATAATAATAATAGGTTCAAAAGATAGGATAATCAACCACAAGAAAATCCATGAAATAATATAAAAGAAAAACTAAAACCATATCAAAATGAATGTATAAATTGAACAGATGAAAATAAAATTCTCTATGGTAAATACCCAAAAGAAAAGCTAAGGTAGTGACACAACAAAAAACCAAATATTCGAGCTTGTAATGTCCAATACGGTCTGCATACTCCACCTAAAAACTGAAAATCTATTTATATACATAGGGTGAACATAAAAGTATACTTAATAAGAAAACAAAAGTCTTTCGTGTACATATAAAAGAAGCATACTATTGCAGCCATAAGTAAATAGAATAACCAACATCACCTAAATAGGTTAACTAACCAAGCCAAACTTTACCATGTCATTCTCACCAAATAACGTAAGCCAAGTATAATAACATAACATGATTCATACTAATAAAGGGAACCCCACACCACTTTCCCACCGGGATGCCTCTTTCACACCCTAATGTCATACATCCTAGAATTTCAATCTCTTCCATATAACATCACATCTCACAACCCACAAAAAGGATATCACAACACATCTCACCCAAAGACACTTGGGCTATCAAATCACAACCATAACCCAAACAGTAGGGAATCGTGAACATGAAGGAAATCAACCTCGTGCCCTCCTTGTACCATGTATGATCCCCACCATAAGCCATCTCATCACACCACACCTCACCCACATACACTTGGGCTGTCATCTCATGTCATATCCTGATAGTTCACCTTTTTTACTTCTTGCCATCACAACACATGCATGTCAATATCGTTTGGAAGAGACAGCGGGAAAGAGTGGATAACCAACCATCAATCCTCATCATCGGGGTGTTGTGAAAAACACCCCCCAAATATATGGGTGGTGGAACATGGTGCTCGATGTGGGTGGGACTCATATAGAAAATCACAAGGAAGATACATGCATACATGCATACACACACACACACACACACAGACATACATGCATACATACATACATGCATACATACATACATACATACATACATACATACATACATACATACATACATACATACATACATACATACATACATACATACATACATACATACATACATACATACATACATACATACATACATACATACATACATGCATACATACATACATACATACATACATACATACATACATACATCCATACATACATACATACATACATACATACATACATACATACATACAGACATACATACATACATACATACATACATACATACATATATACACACAGACATACAGACAGACACACACACACACACACACACAGACAAACAGACATACATACATACGTACGTACGTACGTACGTACGTACGTACATACATACATACATACATACATACATACATACATACATACATACATATATATATATATACATACATACATACATACATACATACATACATACATACATACATACATACATACATACGTACGTACGTATGTACATATATAGCCACACACAATCCCAACCTATGTATCCAAAACCAGGCACTATAAAACTCAAAACATTACCACACAACCTCACAACAACACCACTTTTTTTCCACTACTAAATGCACAACACCACAGAAGCTACAAGACATCCTACCAACCAAAATCATTATCCACCCCATTAATTTTATTACTAAACATTAACAATATGTAACCATACATCCCATTTTATGTTAACATTCATTAATCATTTCATCCCATTCCATTTCAATCATTAATAACCAATTCCATTACTACCTGGGAAACTAGTACATCGAACCACCACACAAACAAACAACCCATCCTCCTCATCAAGCCAACCATCCCCACATCAGCACAATTATTATTCACACCCACTACATCCTTACCACATCCATATCATAACTACCTTTCCATTAAAACCTCACATTACCACCCCACATCATGGTCACACCTCACCACAATATCCCCTAACCACCCACCAACATGGTCATAAAACAAAACATCAACCCCTCACCACCCCATAGCATGGTCACACAAGAACACACCATCCCCTCACCACCCCACATCATGGTTTCATAACAACACATCAATCCCTCACTACCTCATAACATGGTCATACAATAACACATAATCCCATCACCACCCCATAACATGGTCACACAAAAACACATCATCCCCTCACTACCCCACAAAACCACCACACAACAACACATATCACAATGTTTTTCACTCACAACATAACATCTTTTCATATTTAGTGAGGGATTTTCATCATATTCTAGGTCTTTATTTAGGTTAATTCTTATAGAATCCTTAAATCCTATGGAAACCATTTTATTAGCCAAATATAAGTGCTTAATCAATTTCCATTTATTTAAGGTGATTCCAATCAATCACACAATAAGGGTTCTACAAATCATAAAATATAGTTCAAAAAAAGGACCAATGACCTAAAATTTCATTGGGGTCTCAAGCCTGTATAATAAAAATATTGAGATAAATAGTATCAAAGACATAAAATCATGTGAAATATCCCCCTTCCTATTTCAATTGTAATTAAACATGTAAATAATCTTTATTAGGCCAGATTAAATCCATTTCACAAAGATAAAAAAGAGTAAAACCCCAACCACATGATATAAAAGATGAGAAACAAGGTATTACCTACATGAAATAAATTTTTCCAATCTTTCTACACACCAAAGGGAAAATAAGAAGTGCATATAAACCACAACCCTGAAAGGGAATGACAGACCAACCTAAATCGCATCAAATATTCATAAAAAACATATCCCAAATCATCCATAGACTGAAACCATAATGCCGTAGTTGATACCTAGAAGAATAATGGAAGTAAAACAATGGGATAGGAATAATAAATCACCAAAGATAAAAAGAACTTGATAATCAAAACCCATGGAATAAAGCAAGAGGAAATGGGCGGGAATATCTTTGAAAACCGTCTATATTTTTCCCAAAATGAGGGAAGAAAGTGGTGGAAAAATGATAAAATAATTTGCCTAATAAATGATATAAATATGATCTATGTCACTTGATTTTTGACATAAAACAAAAAATTATGCTGTAAATTCCATGGGCTCATGGGTGTTACACCGTAAAACCAACTTTTGTGATATAAAAATCAAAAAACTCTAAAACTCTTTGAAATTCAAGGTGACCTAGGTTAGAATTAAATTACATCATAAAATACCTTTTTACAGTATAAAAACATATAAAATGGTATTACCTCACTATAAAAAATCCATAAAATACAATCTAGAAAAGTTATAAAACAAAAAAAATATAGTGTAAACCCCTATTTTTCACCATAAACTATTTGATGCTACACAACTACAGTTCCAAATCCTCTGAACCTTCTATATTATCTTCCAAACAACTCCATCTTCCTCAAAATGAACAATTAATGGGCCTAGAAGTCATATAATATTTCATTAGATACCTCTCAAATGATTCTCATCCTTGAAAATAAAAACCAAACTTGAAAAAAAGAAAGGGGTCCAAACAACCTATTGTGAGATACCTATGAGGGATCTCATTACATTTCAATACTACAACCATTAAAATAATTCAAACCAAAATGCCAAAAAAACATCCCACACAACCACATCACCAAAAAACCAAGAAAACATTGCACAAGAAAACCCAAAAAAAATTGATCCAACCACTACCACTACCACAAACAACACAAAAAACTCTTCCAGCCAAGAATATAAATCAAGGAATTATATCTTCCTTGTCAGGATACTATCCACTTTTGATGACACGGAATTGACTACACCGTTTAAATCATGTCAAATTATAATGAGTCTTGATTAGGGTTTATGTCCTCCCCTCTCCATGTTCCAAATGATTTATCACACATCACACACAAAAGAAAACAAATCATCTCATAAAAGTATAAGGATCCAGACACCACACCATAAGAAAAATAGAAAAGTGTAAGGGAAAACTCAAAAAAAAACATTGGTCATTTGGCATGAATATGTGTCTCTCACTCCCAAGTACTCTTCTCCAATCCACAATGACTAAAAAATTCATGAACCAAAGGAATGGTCCATACACTCCATAACTTCTCCTTAAGGTCTTATATCTCTACTAGTTTCTCTAAAAATGTTGTGTCATCCACAATATCCAACTCACCACAATCAATGACATATGATTAATCATGAAGATACCAATAGAGATAATATATGTAGAAGACAATGTGAATCTGGTCTAATCCTGATGGAAGTGACAAATGATAAGCCACATCACCCCAAAACCTCAAAATCCCAAAAAACTAGGGAGAAATTTTACCCCCTTCCAAACCTCCATTGTCCATGTTGAGGGGAGTCTCTCAAGAACACATGGTCTCTAACCTAGAACTTCAAGGGCCTATTCCTATGATCAAAAAATGTTTCATTTTGGTCATGTGTTGCCTTCAACCTCTCATAATCAAGATAAACATTTTTTTCATGCTCGGCACCACATCAAGTAGAAGAACTATTTCCCCCCAAAATCTATCTAACATAATAGAGAATGACACAACCATATGCACAATGCATTAAAATGAGTCATGTGAATTGATGATTGATAGATGTTTTCGTATGAAATGTTGAAAAAAGGAAATTATTATGCCCAATATTCACCGAAGTCTAAGATGAAATCCCATAACATATCCTCTAGAATTTGGATAATACACTCTATTTTCTTATCTTTTTGAGGGTGGAAAGAAGTGCTAAGGCATAATTGAGTGCTGGATTTGTTTTGAAATCCCCTCCATAATTCCAAAGTAAAACTTTCATCCTAATCTAATACAATGGATCTACAGACTCCATGAAAATACACCACCTTATCCACATACCTCCTCACCAAAAAATTTATGGTGCCAAACTCCTTGATTGTTAATAAGTGGTCTGATTTCATTAACCTATATAAGATTACCCAGATAACATCCAATCCTACATGATCTCTAGGTAAACCTATGATGAAATCCATTGAGCTGTCATCCCATTTTCACTCAGTAACATCTAAGGGAGGCGACAAACCACTAGGAACATGATTTTTATCCTTTACCTATTGGGAAAATAAACACCTTTCCATAAACTCCCCAACTACCCTTTTCATCCCAGGCCACAAAAATTATGTCCTCAAGCCACGGTAAATCATGGATACCCCTAGGTGTACTACCAAAGGTGATCTGTGAGACTCATTAAGGACTTACACATGCATCACTACCAAAACAAAAATCCCCTCATAAAACAACATACAGTTCTGACCATCCTTTATACATCCATATAAAGCATCACCATGGACAACATGATTACACATCTCCTCTATCTTTGAGTCTCCCCTATGAGACTAATCCACTAGCTAAAACAAGGATGAACCCATATTCAACTGATAAAGGAAACATAAACCAATAATCTCTTCCATATTGATATGAATCACTACAATCTCCTCTATCCCATTCCAAACACATGCAAAATCCCAGACCACTTCACCTTGAGACTTTTGACTAAGCACACCAACAACCACATTCCCCTTTCCCGAGGTGTAAGATAAATTAAAATAATATTCCTAAATAAAATCCATACAACTCCACTAGAATAGATTCATTTATCATTGGTAAAAGACATATTTCAGGCTCTTTTGGTCTGTGACGACCACAAATAAATTACCAATGAGATAATGTCGGCATAAATTCAGCTCAAACACCATTACTTCTAGATCTAGATAAATGGTGAAATAGTTAAACTCATGGGGCTGTAATTTCCTAAACCCCTGAGATATCACTGTTCTAATCCATATAAACGCACGTCCTAGTTCCCTATGAGACGTGTCACATTAAACAACACACCCTCCTATAGAAGCTAAAGAACTAGAGTACTGATTAACATCTCTTTTAGATAATCAAATGCTTCCTAACACTGATTATTTCATACAAAATCCAGGTCCTTCCTGTTCAAAGTTATAAGTGGGGATGAAACTTGAGAGAAATCAGATACTAACCTCTTATAATAGCCTTCAAGACCAAGAAAACTATAAATTTTTTCCATATTCTTGGATGATTCCTAAGAAACAAATTCTTAGACCTTTTAAGGGTCTATTTCTACACCATACTAGGACAACACATGTCTGAAGAAACATACCTCCCATATTAATAAATTTTCCTTGGGAAACCTTCTAAAAATATGATGGTTTCAAAGAACCTAAAAGACATTTATCTGATGAGCATAATTCTCCTCCTATGAATCTATTAGATCAATATTTATTTGATGAATTTGACTACAAAATTGAATAAGTATTCATAGAACATGTATTTTATGAGCCCCATGAAAATAGATGTTGTGTTTGTGACACCGAATGACATGGCCACAAACTCGAAGTGTCCATACATTCACCTGTAGGTAATATTCAAGATATCTCCCTCCTTTACCCACAACTGGGGATACCTAGACCATAGATAAATCTTATAGAACCAGCTATATCCACTCAATTGGTCAAAAAGATCATAAATCCTTAGAAGAGGTTATCGATTCATGATCATCACAAGATTGAATCTTTAGGTGTCTATACACAACCTCAAACTACTATCAACCTTTTTTTTCAAATAACATTGGAGCACCCCATGGTGACACAATAGGTTGGATAAAACCATTATGCATTAGATCATCTATCTAAACCTTGAAATACTATAGCTCCACATGTTTTATCTGATAGGGAACCATCGATATTGATGAAGCACCGGGCTACAAGTCTACTACGAACTCAACATCGCGTTGAGGGGGTAGTGTCACAACATCCTTATAAAAAATGTAAAAAAACTCACTAAAAAATATGGAAACCTCCAAAAACCTATTATATTATGATTCCCTAGATAACTCACCCATCAAGGAAAAAAGGGGATCCACATGTTTACTTCCTAATAGACAAATCCTCTCATTAATGAATACAATGCATCAACCATCCACATATGATAACACGACTCTCCAATGGATGTTGTGGATAATAGAATGCATATAATACAACCAATTTATGCTAAGGATGACATCGTATGGATGAATTAGAAGAAAGAAAAATCCATATGGGATTGATGTGGTCCTATCATCAGTATGAACCGCAATACATAGAAAAAAATCTACTCTCACCTTCGACTGGAATAGTCAACGCAAGGGGCATGGGAAGTCTCTCAACTTTTAGCCTTAGAGAATAAAATAGAGTGGGTTCAATAAAGGTTTGTGAATATCCTAAATAAAACAAGGCATAAATAAGGGTACACGAAAATATTATTTAACTTTAAATGATCTCCAGCCCCTATGGTGCTGCTGTCTCCACTACATACAACAGTTCACGCCCAACTCCTTTGCCTTTATATTAATAAAAAACTCCACAACCATGCGTAGGTAGAGGTCCTTGAACATGAGGAACATCCTAATATAAGCCTCTATATATTCCATATCCTCTCAAAAAAAGTATAATCTCACTTCCCCTATTACCAAAATAGTATCCATGAAAAATACTACTAACCCTAATGCTGAAATTATCCACCTCCACCATACTAATCTTAGAGAACAACATGGAAGTAGTTCTGGTGATGGCCACAAACCCCATAGAAAAAAACTATCCCAAATCCCCTAGAAATATGATGAAAATAATTGTCCCTAGAATTATATAAAGGAAGATTTTGAGGTCAACTCCCCGCTGGTCGAAACTTCAAAGGTCTTCGAACCCAAGACATTCCACTGAAAAGTCTACTCCCTGAGGAACCTTGTTGGCTCCCCTCTCATGGTACACATCCTTGCTAGTGCATATGATTGATCATATTTTACTTCTTATGAACCTCCAGATACGAAATAAATGTAAATTAAATAAATGTATAATGGATAGCTGGATGAAGTGTCTCCTCAAGACATATCACACATGATTCCTCATTAGGAAAAAGATCTAGGGAAAAAAATAGAAGGTACTCAAACCTAATCTCCAACTCACACACTAACATAATCCCATTCTAAAGTGAGAGTATCTCCTGTATCTTCACTACCTTCATGGTATGTTAAAGAAACTATTCTTGGAACACTTTATATAATTATACCCATGACACATTTTATTCCCTCCACTCACCATGATATAATGTCCACCATTGATGCACAACTCCACACATCTAACTAACTTTCCAGGGGACCCATTACTCTGTCGGGGTCTAGATTAAAATTAATACAATATAATTCTCCTCCAAACAGCTCTCTATCACCACATTAGAAAAATTTACATCATAATTTCCCAAATCCTAATATTGAAAAGAACACAAAATCCTATGCCAGCAATCATCCTAATCAACTAGACCAACCCTCTGATAATTAACCAAATCAGTCTGCTGAACCTCAACTAACTGAACCACATACAGACAAAGACCATTATTCATAGCTAAAAGAGAATGAATGATTTACTAATATCGATAGTGTTGAATTTTATTAAGATTCACTTAATTCATTTTAGCTTCTCAAAACCAAACCACCTAATGAAAACCAGAACTCAAGTAATCATGATGCATGTACCACTCCTAGGTCTCTTCATACAAATAGGTTAACCTCACTTGATCATTCAATAAGTTTAGAGTATATGCACTGAATCAAAAGGGTCCCTAATATCCCATGTTGTATCCAGTCTCTCTGGTCTATACCATCAACAAAGTTCAACTGGAACCATTGCCTTACCAACCCATTCAATCCTCACAGTTCCTAACTCCAAAATCCATCATATCTCTCACTTATCACCTCGGATACAACTCATTATTGATCCCCTCCATTCAAGTATTCCATAATGAAGGAATAGATATAATAATACAAGAGTTCTACCTTTAATAACCCCTAGGTTGGTGACTAGCACCGAGGGTATAAAAATATCTTAAATGAGAGGCTTTATCCTCTATAATAATAATAACAGGGTCAAGAGATAAGATAATCACCTGTAAGAAAATCCATGACACAATATAAAAGAAAAACCAAAACCATACCACAATGCATTAATAAATTTAAGAGATATATATAAAAGTCATCAAGGAAAATACCCAAAAGAAAATCTAAGAAAGTGACACATCAATAACCCAAAGGTTTTAGAAAGCAATGTAAAAAACGGTCTACGTAATCCTCTGGGAAACCTAAAACCAATTAATATAGGTAGGGTTATCGTATAAGTATACTCATTAGGAAAACCAAAGTCTCTCATGAACATGTTAAAGAATTTTACTAACGTACCGATGAGAAAAAAGAATAACCAACAGCACCTAGATAGGTTATCTATCCAACCTAAACCTCTCCAATGCATGCTCACCAAATATCACAAGATAAGTAAAAATAACATAATATGAATCATATCCAACAAGGGTACCCTACAACCATTTCCCATTGGGATATATCTCTCACACCCCAATGTCGTATGTCATGGTTCTTCCATCTCCTCCATATAACATCACATTTCACCACCCCACAACAAAACCATCACAACACATCTCACCTGAAGAAACATGGGAATCACATCACAACTATGACTAGAATAGTAGGGTATAATGAACATGAATGACATCAAAATCATTCTCTCATACTACCATTCAAAACCCCCATCATAACCCATCTCATCACACCAAACCATATCTGTAGAAACGTAGGATATCACCTCACATCACATCCCGATAGTGCACTTTGAACTTCTATCCGTCAAAAATCATGAATGTCAATGTTTATTGGAAGAGAGATTGGGAAAGAGCGGGTAGCCATCCATCCATCTTCATCACTAGAATGTTCGAAAAAACTACCCCCCCAAAATATATGGGTGTTGTCATATGGTGCTCGATGTGGGTGGGGAGTATATAAAAAATCACAAGGAACATACATACATACATATATATATATATAGAAACACATAATCCCAAACTAATGGTTCTAAACTAGGCACTAAAAAACTCACAACATTACCACCCAACCTCACAACACCACCACTTTCTCTACCACTACTAAATGAACAACACCAAACAAGTCACAAGAGACATTACCAACCAAACCCATTATCCAAACCATTAATTTAATTAATAAACATTGACCACATATTTCCACACTTATCATTTTAATTTAACATTAATTAACTATTTAATCCCATTCCAATTCAATCAATAATAAAAAACTATACTACCACTCAAGAAACTAGTACACCACAACACCGCACAAAAAACAACCTATCATCATCATCAAGACATCTTTCCCCAAATCACCACTATTATCAACCACATCCACTTCTTACTTACCAAATCCATATGAAAACCTCATTTCCATCACAATCTCACATCATCACCCCACAAAACGGTCACACATCACCACAATAGCTCCTCACCACCCCACAACATAGTCGTGAAACAACACTTCAGCCCCTTCACACCACAAAACAGAGTTCCAAAACAACACATCATCCCCTCACCGCCCCATAACATACTCTCACAGTCTCACAATAACACATCAACCCCTCACCGCCCACAACATGGTTGACCAACAACAGTTCATACCCTCACCGCCCCACAACATGGTTGCACAAAAACACATCATCCCCTCACTACCCCATATCACAGTTGCCCAAAAACACTTATCATAGTGATTTTCACATCAAAACATAACATGTTTTCAGTTTTAGTGAGGGATTTTCATCACATTCCACTTCTTTAATTAGGGGCATTCTATAAATGACTGAAATCCCGGGGCAACTGTTTTAATAGGAAAATATTAGTGGTTAGACAATTCCATTTATTCAAGGTTATTACAAAAAATCACACTACAAGGGTTACACAACTCATCCACTATAATTAAAACAAGTCCCCCAAAGAACACCATTTTTAGTGGGGCATCAAGTTTATGTAATCACAATATCAAGAAAAATAGTATCAAAGCTGTAAAAGAATGTGAAACACTCCCCTTAACATTCCAATTTCAATTAAATCAGTTAATTATATTTATTAAGATTGATGAAAACCGTTTCGGAATAATAAAAAAGTAAACCCCTCCCACATGATACAAAAAAATGTGAAATAGGGGATTCTTTACCTCAAACGAAGCTTCATGATATTGCTGCACACCCCCGAGTGAAGAAGAAGCACCTGAAAATCACAACCATGCAAGGGAATGACATATCAACCTAAACCAAATCAAAAATACATAAAATAAATAGATCAAATAACCCCTAAAATGAAACTAAAACTCTGTAGTAGATCCCCTGAATAATAAAAGAATAAAAACAATGTGGTAGGGAGAAATACTTACCATAGATCACCAAAACTCAATCACCAAAACCCACAGATCAAAGAAGGAGGAAAGGGTCTAGAATATCTTTGAAAACCATTTAGGGTTCACCCAAAATGATATAAGTGAGTGATGGATGAATGATAGAAGAATCATCCCAACAATAAATATAAACAGGTTGTAAGTAACCTGATTTATGGAATAAAATTTAAACTTATGTTATAAATTCCATGGGACCATAGTTTTTAATCCATAAAACCCACTTTTGTACTTCAAAACTTACGAAACTCCAAAACTTTCTAAAATTCATAGATCCTAGGTCCAGAGTTAACTTACGATGTAAACTAATTTAAATGATGTAAACCATTTTCATGTGGCATCCCCTTAACATACACAAGCCATAAACCACTATCTTAAAAATCCCTAAAATAAAAAATTACTGCATAAACCCAACTTTTACCCCATAATCCTCTTGATGATACACAACTAAGACTCAAAATACTTTGTACCGCCTCTAGACTCATACAAACACCTTCGACTGCCTCAAACTAGAAAAGTAATGAGCCTAGAAAGCACAAACCATTAGAGTAATAATGTATGCGTGTATAAATTGTGAGATTGTATCTCCTGGTGAGTTTTACTAGAGTGTTTTCAGAATATAAAAAATAAAAAATAAAAATATTTAAATAATAATCATATTAATTTATTTAAATAATTATAAAATTATAATAAATATCAATATTATATATTATAATCATTTATAATAAATATTTTACTTAAATATATTTATTATATATAATTATAAATATAACAAATATATTTATTATAATTTTATTATTATAAATAAATTTATATTATATTAGTTTCTTGGGGGTACATTTAAAATCAAGAACACACACACACACCGCACCTACATAGGCTGGAAAGGTAGGTCATATCCCCGCAAGGGATAACTCACCCAACCAACCACTTTATTACATATATGATTTTTAGCCTGAAGGCCCATTGGAAATGAAACCCATTACATGGCCCATAGGACCAACATTAGATGGACTGACAATCCTACTTGCATCGTGCCTGCATCACTGCCTACCCATCATGTCTGCCTCACTGCCCCCTTTTATGGCCCGAATGCCCATGTGGCTCATAGGCCCAAACCAGTGGCTTAAAGGCCCAAAAAATGAGTAGTTCCCACTGCTACAGTACCTCTACAGTACTTCTATAACAACCCAAAAATATTCCCCCACCAGGATTTGATCATGGGTTTCATACAGGTTTACGGGGTGTGTATACCACTTGGCTACCACCCCAACTGTTAAATAAATATATATTTATCTATAATATTTATAATTTTATAAATATATATAATTATATATATATATTATATAAATAAATATAAATAAATATATATATATTTATTATTTATATATTTTTATAAATATATATAATAATATAAATAAACTATTAACATTTTATCTATATGAGCACTTTTTTAGCACTGATAAAATGTATCTTTATCAGTGATATAATTTTAGCACTAATAAAGACACCATTTATCAGTGCTTTTTCAGCACTAATAAAGCTAGGTTTTATCAGATCTATCTATTTTAGTGCTGATAAAACATACCTTCATCAGTGATTTTTAAGTAGCACTAATAAAAGATTTATCTTATTTTATAAATGAATGCTAACTATCGGTTTATTCTCTCACACACCTTCAAGCTCTTGAGGAATCCAACTGTAGCTGCGCCACCTCTTTTTATGAACCCCGCTACCACCACTCCTCCTCTATCACCTAGCCACACTGCCGCAGCCACACCGTGCCACTGCTCTTATCAAAACCCATTGCCTCCACTGCTCCTCTCTCACCCAACTACACTGCCGCAACCCCACTGTGTATTGCCACACTTTCTGAACTACATTACCGTCGTGTGCCACTCTCCCCCAGATTCACTACCTTTGTGCCACCTCTCTACCACACCACCACTGCACTACCACACCACCTTGATGAACTCCACTATCACCACATTTTTGATGAATCAAGACCCTAAAAACTAAATGTATGATATTGAAATCTTGTTTTTTTGTATTTTATATGATTTCTCATACTCTCCACTTATTATTAATGATTAATTCTTTTTCCTTGAAGATTGAAACTGTAAATGGCTATTGTGATTAACCTAGGGAAGGGGATGAGGGTTTAATGAAATTTTATGTCTTTCTTGGTTCGTAAGGATCCTTCCTTAGTGATTCTATATGAATGTGACATAGTTTTTCAGTTTTAATGCATGTGTCTCTAAATATTTTTTCATTCCCTATGAACTATTAATGTTCTTGATATTTCCATTAGTTATTATTCTAAAACATTATTTTATGAAGCATTACATATTGTTGTTAAATTTATTGACTTGTGTTTTCGAAATTCCATGTTGATTTTTAAAGGGAAACATTTTTGGGTGTATCGAGTGCTCAATGAAGTGATCAATGGAATGATTTGGTTTCAAATAAATCATAAATATCATTTTTTTGAAATATAACATAGAAATTATGTTTTTTAATTGAAATATTATGATAATTGAATTATATCTATTTTATTATTATTTGTACACTAGAAAAATTGGGCGATTTAGTAACCTGGATAGTTGCAACAACCAATACAAATTACACTCTAGAAAGGGATAGTGGCCTGGTTAGGTTGGGCGTGTTAAAAGGATTTATTAGTACCCTAATGATACAGATGATCTCCGTCATATGGAATAATTTATTCATGTATTCCATCTAGTGTTCCTAGTGACAGTTTTAGTATCCCTAGACTCATAGGTTTTATCATATGATGCATTATTAATGAAAACCTATGTTGTGATATCTTTATTTCCATCTTTATTATTGAATGTTGATATTTCTTATTTCATCCAACATTGGTTTTAATTTATATAACCATTTTCATATTTTCTATTATGAAAATATTATTTTAAAGAATGAATGGGTTTTATTTCATTTTTTAACTAGAACTAATGGTTTTTATGGTGAAAAACTTTATTTAGATTAAATGTGTTATCCTATTGAGATTTCCATCACACCCTATATATTCAAAAGCGGTGTAAATAGACTTGGTTTTATAGGATACATGAAAAATAAAGGGTTCCATTACATTTTGTGACTCTTATTGACTCGTTTGTCTTATCAGATAAGATAATTATGGAAACGTTTTAATTAATCAAGTAATTTTATAAAGTGAACTAATTTATAAATTTATTTAAAGGGTGTTTTAAGTTTAATTTTTTTAATAAATTTATTATAAATTATTTCAAATTATTATATAGATAATTGGCCACTTTTTGTGTTTTCCAAGTGGTTTTATCTATTTTATGGAATGATATTTGATGAAAAGTGTTTGGGAAAATGCCTAAATGGATTTTTTGAATAATGATATTGTTTTTAAAATCAGTGGTAGTCACCAAAATTATGTTTTAAAAATTATTATTATGTCAATTTAATTTAAAAAAAAGAGTTTCGTTGATTTGAAAGTGTTAAAAATGTTGGAAAATGTTATTTTACTTTTAAAGTGGTGAGTTAACCCTCATGATGTATATTTAAAACCACTTTTTTTTAGCATTTGTTACTTTTTATATCAACTTTTTGGGGTGTTTAAAGATTTTAAGATTTCCAAATGAGAAGGATTATTTCAAAAGGGTGTGTTTTACCATGTGGATTAGATTTTGAAACTTATTGCGTCTTTTAATTTTTTCCAATAGCTGTTTAAAGGGTAGTGTGAATTCCCATTTGAGTTTAAAAGGTTTTTTTTGATAAAATTGGTATGAAGAGTAGATTAGGATGAATTTTATAAATGATAAAATGGCCTGGAATTAAAAGAATTTTTTGAAAAGATAATTCCCTGTTTAAATTTTATAAGAAATGAGTTTTGATAAAAGCTGGGATACCCTCTTAATCCCCATTGATTCTTATATGACCATTGTAGTTTGTGATCCCATGTGGGGATGTTTATTATTGAAAACCTAGTTTTATGGGACTTCTAGGGGTGTGTATAGGTTTTGTTGTGATAAGATAGTTTACTTATCTCTAGTTCAAGTCTTTTTATTAATATAGCCTAGTGATGATGACCATGACACTAGAATCTTTTTAGGATTGTTTAGGGGGTTTTATCTCTATACTTATATTTTATCCCCTTCTATTTATATTATTATTTGTAATATATATTCTTGTTGTTTTCCCCATGTTGCGTGAAATCAAATAGTGTTGCTTGATCACGTTCTTTCTTACTTATTTATATGGTTTGCTTATCAATTTTTCTAAAAAGGGATTGTGAAAGGTTTTTGAAGAAGGAAAAAAGGAAAGAGTTATTTTGAAGTGTTTTAAATACCTTTTAATAATGAGTTTGAAAATTGTTCTAAAATGAGAAAAGTTATAATGGTTTGTATTTGAAATTCCAATAATGTGTGAGTTTTCAAAATGGGGTTTTAGGACACCATTTCTAGTTTTATGGAAACGGTTGGATTACATACATGTTTTAGAAAACTGTATGATAGTTGGAAAACTATTTGAGCTTTTAAATGTGTATTTAAAAAATGAATGTTTATGAAGTAGTTTAAAGTCATATTTTAAAAAAGTGATATGACCATGAGGTATTGGTCAAGGAAGAATGTTTTCCAAGGGATTGTTTTCATTTAATGAAAATCCAAGAAAAAGAGTTTCAAAACACTTTTATGTGTTACTACTAATTTGGTACAACTTTAAAAAAGTAATTATTTTTCTAATGTATTTCAAACTAGATTTTTTAGGTTGCAATATGAATGTGATCTATTATATTTTCTAGATTTTTGTGACCTACTGTAATTTTATATCACACCTATATTTTATAGGTTTAGGTTTTCTCTGGCTTGTTTCACTTCCTTTGGATCTTCTGAGAGGGATATATGGTTGGGTAGTGACCCAATTTGAACATATTTTGTGTATTTATTTTGTAAAATATTAATATTACTGAATCAAATAGGATTCATATAAATAAATATTGGATGGATGCCAATAGTATGACAAAAGATTATGAATATAGAGCAAAATAGATCATCATGCTTGAAAAAGATCATGCATATGACCATTCTAAAATTTTTTATTTGTGTTTACACTGTTATAAGTCAATATTATTTAGTCTAGAGGAGTTGGAAGAACACTTTATATTTCATGGAATAGTTCAAATCTATAAATGTTGGAATAAACACAGGGAAAAATGGAATGTAGCTAGTGTTAGGGATAACACTTCATTTTATATTTTGTAGATAATCTAATATGATTACAAGTGTGGAAAATAAAGAAGACCATATCAAGGATGTGATTACATATGTGACTGATGATGAAGATCATTTTGAGGAAATAAAAAGGAAATATAAAAATGAACTTGATGATTGTCTAAAATTGTTTATGAAGTTAAAGAGTTGTGCAAAGATGCCATTATATGCTGGTTGCACAAAATATAAAACATTATTTGCCGTACTAAAGCTATATAATTTGAAATAAGGCAATGGATGGAGTGACACTGGTTATATGGAACTACTTGCTCTCTTAAATAATGTGATCCCAAATGATAATGATCTCACTATCTAAACATATGACTTCAAATGAATGAAACACTCTATGGGCATGATCTTTGAAATAATACACGCCTTCTCGAATGAATGTGTACTATTTCATAAGAAAACAAATAACTTAAAGAATTCCCAATGTGTGGTTATTCTCAATATAAGAAATATTAATTTGGTCCAATGAAATTTGTATGGTACTTTCCAATCATTTTAACTTTTAGGTTCCTATATGGAAGTGAGGAGACTATAGGAAAATTTATGTGGCATGTAGATAAATGAAATAATTATTAGAAAATACATCACCTGATAGACTCTCCTTAGTGGAATAGAATTGATCATGAGTATCTTGAATATGGAAGCGATCCGAGAAACCTCCATCTTGTGTTATCTATAGATGGAGTGAATCCTTTTGGATCTTAAAGAATCTCTCACAGTACATGACCGATTATGTTGGTAAATTATAACTTGACACTGTGGTTAGGAATGAAATGAAAATACATCATGTTATATATGTTTTTATCAGGACCAAAGCAACCAAGTAATTATATTGATGTTTATTTGGATCCATTTATTGAGGATTTGAAATTATGTCGGATTTAGGTGTTACATTGTTTGATGCTTATAGAAATGAATATTTCACATTGAGAGCCTTGTTGTATAGGATGATAAATGACTTTCTTGATTATGATTTTTTTTTCAGAATATAATATTAAAGGAACTCAATGGCGTACCATTTTTGAACAACGTACACCATAAATTAGGTTGAACATTCATTGAATATTGTAATTCTAGGACATCATAGATTTCTACCCCAATGTCATAAGTACTGATCTTGGATGACATCATTCGATGGAAGTTTAGAAGAATGTACAACACCATATCCACTAAGATTTGATCAACTATTTGAGAAAGTAAAATATGTGGAAATTTCTTTTGGAAAAAATATTTTCTAAAACCTTAGGAAAACTTGTTTGAAAAAGAGATAATTTTTTTGAATTACCATACTAGAATGGTATGTACAACATAAATTTTCTTAATGTTATGAATAATGAAAAAAATGAATGTGATAGTGTCATCAGCACATTTCTAAAAGCACCTAACAAAATAAAGGACTAAATTAAGGATAGTTTGGACATGGTTGACATGAGAATATAGGAAGAGTTGACTCTAGGGAAGGGTGAAAAATGATATTTTCTTTCTTTCAATGCTTACACTTTTTACAGATAGGGGAGATTAGTTTTTCAACTTCTTGAATGACATAAAGGTTCTAGAGGGTCATTCATCTAATATCAAGAATATCATGTCAATGACCGATTTAAAGTTAAGGGTCTAAAATTACATGATTGTCATTTTTTTGCAAGATATAATTCGTATAGATTTATATTGAATTTTTCCAAATAATTTCTATCATAAAATAACAAATCTTTGTTTCTTTTTCAAATGTATATGAAGAAATTTTATAGATCTAGAGAAATTGCTAACTATGTAAAGAGAAATTTCCATCATATTATATGAAATGGAAATTTTTTTCCCACTAGAATTCCTTGATATAATGGTTCACTTGATGGTTCACTTGTTATGATAGATTCAACTATCTAGTATTTTACACTATAAATGGATTTACCCCATTGAACGGTATATGAATATTTTGAAAGGGTATGCCAAAAATCAAATTTGGAAAAAGGTTTGTATTGTAGAGCGATATTTTTTTGAGGAAACCATTGAATTCTATACCGAATACCCTTCTCGTATGGAAATCATTGGTCTACTAAAATATCATCACACTAGGTGGCTTGTGGGAGAAGGATTTTTTGGAAGAGATGTTGTCACAATCAATATTATAGATTGGGAGCATGCCCACCTTTACATTTTTCATAACAGTTTGAAGGTTTCTCCATATGTTGAAACCCACAAAGAAATTATTAGGAATTTGAATCCATAAAGGGATGAAATATGGATATCAAATACACATAATAAATAGTTTATAGGATGGATTTAGGACCATATTTTTAAGGAGTCATATGAAAATAAAAATTCAATTTCAAAATGAATTTGATGGATAGTTGGAGGACAAAGTGTGTATGTATTATTTTATAATGGTTTTGTAATTAATGGCAATATATTTTATAAAAATTAACATGATGAAGATAGTACCATGAAAAATAGTGGAGATACACTTGTGGCTGAAGCGATGTATGTTTATAGTACTAAGGACAAAAATCCAATTTACCTAAATATGACATACTTTTATATCATCAAAAAAATATTGGAGATGGATTATAGAACATTCCAAGTGCTGATTTTTCAATGTAAATGGGTTAATAATATGAGTGTTGTTAAAATAGATGAATTGGGATTCATGAAAGTGGATTTCAGTAAGGAAGGGTAAAAAGATTAATCGATTATAATGAAATCATAGATAGTAAAAGTATTTTATATTCCAAATCTCGCAAAATAATAGTGGAAAATTTTTCTGTTATCGACCAAAACCACTGAAGGGTCAGATGAAAATTCAACTAAGGATGACCATTTCATTGGGATGTCATAATCATTTCATAGTAGTCTGTATGTAGATGATGTTTTTTATATTATAGTATAAAAAAATTAAGTGATTTGGATTGTCGATAGAGGGGTCAAATCCCTTCATCCTTAAAAAAAGATAGAGTTCAATAATTAGGTTATATATATATTTTTTAATATACGTTATATTACCTCATTTTATTATCTATTTGCTGCAATATTTAAGTAATATAAATTAAATGTTAAGCCACTTCTGTAGATAATGAATTATGCATATGTTGGCGCTACCAATACCAAGGAACAATAGGTCTCTCAACCCACTGATGGTCATAGTGAAGTGGAACAACAACCTTATGCACATATTGATGCTCCCAATCATGAGGAACAATAGGTTTCTTAACCTATTTCTGCTCCCAATGTAGAGGTACAATGAACATATGAACATGCTAATGCTACCCATCTTGATGAACAACATAATTACAATGCTGAATTTGAGGAAATGGTGGGTGATGAAGGACTGACGTTGCATAAAAAAGGATCACCTTATTTTGATGGTGTTAGAAAAAATCATTATGGTGAAATGAAAAGGCATTAATTATGAGGTCAGTTGGAATGCACACAGCTAGAATGTTAACCCCAACAAGCTCATTTTTATTTGTTACATTTGAATAATCACTTAGAAACATGTACCGATTGATATAGATTCTTGGAACGATTTTGTTCCCGTGCTTAAGAAAATAATGCAGGAAGAGATTAAGGTAATATTATGATATCATTTATTTATTTTACAAATAAAATAATGAAACATTTAATCACTATTCATCATCCCTTATAGAGTGACTTTATAGTATATGAGTCCCATAATAAATATATATTAATTCTTATTGAAAGGATTCATAAAGGCTTTCAGACAATTATAAAGAGATTTCATCTTAATGATGTTGAAGTGAAAATAAACGCACACCCACCACTTATGTACAAACACTTGATAACCCAAGTAGCCTGGGATACATTTATTGGCTGTCATGTGGATGTGTCTTTTCAGGTACATTGTGGGTATTAATACATTATTTTAAAATAAATATTTTCATCACTTAGATTGAAATTTTTTTATTTATGAAAAAATAACTGAGTTCTGAAAATAAGGAACAAGAAGTAAAAACAATGTACCCCTACCACAAAGTAAGGATGGGGTACATTTCACTTGAAACAAAATTGTTACCTATTTTAAATCTACTGTAATAATTTTATGTGACATGAAAAAACAAAATAATTATGTTCCTATGTGTATATGTAGATTTATGAATCCAAATCCAAAGTCAATTCCATCCCATTCCATGTGTTATGGAAGTATTCATGTGTAAATAAATATGGGATACTAATATATGAAAACACACAAAAAGTGTGGGAAACATGTGTAAGTATGACATAATAAAAGCATATTTTTCTTTAAATATTGATTACATAAAAATGGTTACCAATTTTTCTATATTTTCTATTTGTCTTAGTCATAAGAATCATCAACACCTGTACTATATGAACACCTACTATCAGTGGCCTTGAACTGACCAGAACAGTTTGGCCGCATCAATAGTGTAGGTTTTGGGGTGACACCCTGAACATATTTTGAGAAAAATCAAGAGGAGGAAAAAGATAAATAAATGAAATAGATGAAAGAAAGAATATCTACCCTTGAAGAACAATTCCAATGGCATAGATAGTTTTGAGAAATTTGTGTGTGTGGGGGGGGGGGGAGAAAATAGAATAAACAACTGAATTACAACCATTCCGTGAAGATCCCCCCAACCCCCACTAGATTTGAGGAAATCTATTCCCCTCAAAGAACTGTCTTAGTTGAGGTAATGAATATTCTAATATTTTTTTGAAATTTGAATTAGAAAGACATCGATACCTTTCTTGTACTGATATTCTACAGGGTGAAACTGATTGTGATTTATTTCTATCAACACTCAAACATCACCTTGTATAAAGGGCTATGATGTTCAATATCCATGATTACATTCTACACAACAGACCACTTTCAAAAGTTCATGCAAGAGTGGAGATTAGTGTATCACATGAGTTGAGTGCTGAGCTACCTGTTCAAATTGATGAAGATGATATTCATATGGTTGACCAAGATGTTGAACCATTAATTTCATGGATGTCACATCTTCTAAAAAACATTTCAATAAAGAGGAATTCATTTCTAATTTATTTTTCAAGATAAAACATTAATATTTAATTAAAAAAGGTCTGAACTGTTGAATGTTACTATAGTAGGCCAAAGGGAAGGGGGTGAAATGAAATACAAAATAAAAAACCATCTAAAGGATTGACCAATTGATCTAAAAGATCTTTTGAAAGCACTTTTACCCTACTTGTTCAATATCCAAATTTACTAACATTAAAGGTTCATGTGGATACAAATTAAAAAAAAAGGTAGTAGTCACATTATTAATTTTGAAGAAAATATGTACGAAGAGGGATATGATTACTATATTGGTTTTGAGAATGTAAATAAAATCCTCAACTATGAATGTATAGGATCCTCAAGTGTAAATGTATACATGAGGTATGTTTTCATGATTTTATTTTCAAAATATGATATAATATATTAATTATGACTAAAAACATTTCATATTTTTGGTAGTAATATATATCAAAACCAATTGAAACGATTTCCCCATGATTTTTTTGGACTTGTTATTCCTCACACCACCTCAATAGAAAAAAATACAATCCAAAAAAGGGATGAAATAGTGGCAGGCCTGATCAAATTGTTTTAAAGAAAACTTTTGGATGATAAGATCTTCTTAATACCAACATTATAGAGTTTAAACTCTTCAATTTAACCATATCAATTATATTTTCATTTCTTTCATTACTTATTTTGTGTTTTTAGGCAATATTGGATGCTCATTGCGGTCAATTTGGATACTCCAAATATTTATTTTCTGGATTCATAGCATGGATACCCAATAAACTTACCATACATGATAACGATTTTTCATTTTTAATACACTACATATAACATTTTATAACTAAACACAAATTTATATAATTTATATTATCTTTCAATGAGGATTCAGTTATGATAGGGTAGTGCATCAATATCATGAAAAACAAGGAATGAGGCCATGGGATAAGAATAAGGATCCAGACAAGTTCTAAAGTTGGGAAAGTATTAGGGTATATATAATAATATTTCAATATCCAAACACATATCAAAACAAATCAATTATTTTCCTCAATGTTTTTTTAGTGTTTGATACAAACAAATGGAAAATATTTTGGTTTTTATGTTTGTAAATTTTTGAGAGAGGATATATTCCATGAACAAACTAGCATCCTCAAAGAGGTATTTTTGAAGTTAATTATTATTTCATTTAAAATTTTTATTAATCCTTTGTGTATTTATATTTTTTAAGTACTATAATGATTTTCAGAAAGACTCATATTCACAAGATGATATAGAATTGTTTAGAAATAGATGGGCATCATACCTGATAAAAGATTCACACAAATATAATGATGATGTGACTTCCATAGAAGTAGTGTATTGTTTAATATTTATGTTTAATTTAATTATTTTTAGTATTACTCACATAATTTTCTTCCTTATTCAGGTGGATTCCTTTCATATTTACAGGTCAGTAATGTATACAACCATCATGCAAAGGTGAATTCCCAACTACTTATTTACTTAATTTTGTCATCATTTTATCAACTATTTGTATGTTATATTCCCTATCATATTTATCTAATAACTTTTTAGTTATTTTTATAGATCTTTTGGGAAGAGATAACATGTTCTTTTTGGATGTGTAAGAATCATTGACACCTTAATTTGACACACTGTGTGACCTCTATGACTCAAGGTGTGTCTTTTTATTTAAAATTGACATTAATTTTAGTAAAATAGAAAAATGACATACTAAAAAAAAGCCTTCATATTGTTTATATACTTAGGAAAACAATAAATAAGTCATTTAGGCTGTGTATGAATCATCCACACCTCAATCAGACACACAATGTGACCAGTATGACTCAAAGTGCCTGTTATCAGTTTAAAATCGACATTTTACTTCAAAATGCATCACTCACTAAAAACCATCCAAACATGCTCAGATTACCTATATAATTAAGTACATCAACTCATAAATTAGTTTTTATGTATAGGAATTGGTCTCAAATCAAACTGATATATGATGTCACTGGTAGGAGTCAATTTTCATGTTTCTAGTTTAAAATAAAAATATAGTCAAAAATAAAATTGACATAGTGAAAACTGAGAAAATATGTTTATATTGTTTTTATACTTTAGGAAAATGATCCATGAGTCATTTGGGATGTGTAGGAATCAGTCTCACCTCAATCTAATGCACGGTGTGGCCAGTATGACTCATAATGTGTATTTTTATTTTAAATTTCTCATCAATGGTAGTAAAAAGGAACAAGTGATGTAATAAAAAATGGTTAAAAACATTCATATTATTTTTATAATTTAGGAAAAATATCCATGAGTCATTTATGACATGTATGATTTAGCCTCACCCCAATCTGACATAAATTGTGACTGGTATGACTTCACGTGTGTCTTTTTATTAAAAATTGACATCAATTTTAGTAAAAAGGAACAATTTATGTATTCAAAACCAATAAAACTCATTTTAATTGTTTTTATACTTTAGATAAATTATCAATGAGTTAATAGGGATGTGTAGGAATCATCTTTACCCCAATTCGAGGAACGGTGTGACTGGTATGACTCAAAGTGTGTCTTTTTTATTTAAAATTTACATCACTTTTAGTAAAAATGTCAAATTACCTACTAAAAACCTATAAAACTCATTATTATTATTTTTATACTTTAGGGAAATGATCCATGATTCATTCTGGACATGTAGGAATTAGCTTTACATCAATCTGCAGCATAGTGTGACCAATATAACTCAAAGTGAATCTTTTCTATTTAAAATTTACATCAATTTTAGTAAAAAGGAAAAATGACCTACTCAAAACTAAGATAAATAATTCATATTGTTTTGATACTTTATTAAAATTATCTGAGTCATTTTCTATTTGTAGGTATTAGCTTCACCTTAATCCGATGCACGATGTGACCGATATGAATCCAAGTGTGTCTTTTTATTTAAAATTGACATCAATTTCTGTAAAAATTAAATATTACCTACTCAAAACTGAGGAAAAACGTTTTATTTTTTTAATACTTTAAAAAATGATCAGTCAGTCATTTGAGACATATAGAAATAAAAAAAGCTCTATCTGATGCATGTTTTGAACGATATGACTAAAAGTGCATCTTTATATTTAAAATTTACATCAATTTTAGGAAAAAGGACAGCTGACTAACTCAAAACAAAGAAAAGGTATTTAGATTGTTTTCATAATTTAGGAAAATTATCCATACATCATTTGTGGCATTTATGAATCAACTTAACCTCAATATGATGAATGGTGTGATCTGTATGACTCCAAGTGCATCTTTTTATTTTAAATTGACATTAATTTTAGCAAAAGGAACAAGTAACGTACTAAAATCCCAGAAAACACGTTCATATTGTTTTTATAATTTTTGGGAAACACTCCATGAGTCATTTTTGAAATGTAGGAATCACATGTACCCCAATATGATGCACGATATGACTGGTATGAATAAAAGTATATGTTATCAGTTTAAAATTGACTTTTTAGTTCAAAACATGTGTCACTCACTAAAAAAATAAAACATGATTTGATTTTTTGTATAATTTAGGGAATGAATTCATGAGTCATTTTTGACATGTATTAAGTGATATCACATCAAACCGACACATAATGTGACCGGTATGACTCAAAGTATGTGTTTCTTGTTTAGAGTGATATTTTAGTAGAAAATATAAGTGACATACTAAAAACTAAGAAAACACATTTGGATTGTTTTGAAACATTAGTGAAATTATTATTATGTAATTTGGGATGTATAAGAATCATCCTCACCTCAATACTACACATTTTGTGACCATTATAACTCTAAATGTTTCTTTTTTTTATAATTGACATTAATTTCATTAGAAAAGAACAAGTCAAATACTCAAAACTGAGAAAACACATTAGAATTATTTTGATACTTTTGGAAAAATATCCATACCTCATTTTTGACATTTAATAATCAAACACACCTCCATATAAGACATAAAATGACTGGTATAACTCCAAGTGTCTTTTTTTACTTAAGTTTGACATTTTTAATGTATTCATTCATATTAATGTTTAACTTATTTTTTATAATATTGATAACATAATATTTGTTTTCTTATATAGGTAGATTATTATTTTTAGGTTGAGGTGATTTTTTCGACAACAGATACATTGGGCGTAACTTTTTTAGAGGGGATCATGGGTTCCAAAGGAAAGCATTAATGTTTTAAATTGTTTTTGGATAGTAATTGTAAATATAATTATAAAAAAAATTGTTTGAAATGTATACAGTAGTTTTTTATTCGTGATGTAAAATTTATTTCATGTAAATTATATATTTTGTGGAAAAGAGGTTGTAATGTGAAATTTTTAATTATAGGAGGTTGTTGTAGTGTGATCTTATACAGACAACACAATACTGTAGATGAGGCCTTTATCAGTGCTATTTCTAGTACTGATAAAGGCGAACATTTATCAGTTCTATTGAAAGAACTAATAAACGGGGACCTTTATCAATTCTAGAAATAGCAGTAATATGGTGAGTCCTTTATGAGTTCTAAACTAGAATTGTTAAAGGGGACCCCTTTAACAGCGTTGCGATTAACAACATTTTTTGGTGCTGTTAAAATCCTTTTTATGCACTGTTAAAGAGTATATCTATAGAAGTGATGAATGATAATTAAAAAAACATATGTGTAACTGTATATGATTAGAATTAAATAAATATAAAAAATAAAAAATTGATAGTTCAGAATAGAAAACAAAGATTTGAATGTTATATTTTTCAGAAAAATAATTGTGTAACTAAAACTACTATATATTAAAATTAACAATAAAAAATGACAGAAATGATTATCATCTAAAAATGTGTAATTTTTCTTTCCTTTATTTATTTAGATATAAATAATTATATAAATAAAAAATAATTTTTCATAATAGGGAGATAATTATAAATATTTTAATAAACAAAAAGGTATACCTTCAAATGAAGAATATAAATAAAATAGTCACAACAAAATGATAATTTAAAAAATGTTAAAATAGAAAATGGATATCTATATCTAATTAATATATAAAATATTATAAAAATGATAGGAATAATAAAAAATTTTATATTTGAATATCAAATCTAGAAAATAGTTTTTAACTCTATCAGTTTCACAAAAAAGTGATTACATAATTAATTAGAAGAGTAATAGAGTGTTTTCCCATATCCCATCTACATGATCATTTTGTGTTGCATGGAGAATTTCCACATCACAATCATTGTTATCATCACATAATCATGTAATATATGGGTAAATTTTAGATATTCCTTCAACATAATCAACATTATCATCACCCAAATTAGTTTTTTCCTCAATAAAACAATGGACCACTCATTATTTGATGGACTAACAACATAAAATATTTGGTTTTCATGCATCTCCATAATAAATGATTCCTCCTTGCAACTAAATATTTTAAAATAAACAAGTGTAAATCTATACACATCATTTTTCACACCACTGTTATTTTCAACCCACTTACAATTAAATACAATTACCCAAAATTTAGTGTAATCAATCTCCCATATATCCTCAAAAACACCAAAATATGATGTTGATGCTGAAATTGGGTGTTTATCTTTAGAACTCAAAAAATGAAGTGATTCAGTGACAACCATTAGTCCACTATTATTTAATCGCACTCTTATCATCCTAGTTTCTTGTGTAAAATGTGTAACCATTAATATAAAAACTAGACTATGTGATCACATTAACACTTGGTCCCCATACTAACCATTTCAATGTTTCTGGTGTGGATAAATAAATGTTGATTTTATCTTTAAACCATGAAACAAATGTGTTTTTATGTTCATTCATCAACTAATTTTCATTTCTTCTTAGATATTATAACTTTAATCAAAAAATATGTGATTATATATATGGTTGAACATCACCTATATTGTTCAAAATTTATTAATGTTCATGAATCACTTCATCAAATGAAATGAAATTTTTCTTTAATCCATGGATCCATTTATCTTCACTATCAACCATAAAATGCCAAGATATAAGGAGACCAACATGCTCCACTTTAGACAAATAATTAGTATAGAACTCAATTAAATCTTATGATATATATTTTTGAACATTAGTTTCTTATGGTCGATGCAGATTCATAACATATCACTTTAAAAAATTTATATATCTTTCAATAGGTTACATCCAACAAAAATAAATACGCCCACATATTCTTATCTCTTACACCAAATGAATCAAAAAATGGAACATTATATCAAAACAATGGTGTAAAATACATTTATAGTTGAAAAAGTATGAGTATGATTAATTCTAAAACAAATATAACAAATATGGATCTATGATATTGTTTCAAATTAAATTCAAAAAGTAAAACAATCTGATTATAGAATTTTTAACATGTATCAAAAATATTCCACACAATGCAACCGATAAAAAATGTTGCATCAATATATGAAAATCATAAAATTTTATTCATATTAACTTTCAATCCTTCAATAATACCAATTTTTTAACATTTAATGAAATCTAACTAGGTACGTTATTACCATGAAGGAATTGAAAAAATTTATCTTCGAACTCTTTCTTAATGTGTGATATGCCAAAGGAAAATATTTTTTATTTATTTTCATTATGGGAGATAACTACAAATGTATTCCCATGGTTATTAGGTATAGTCTTGATTTAAATCCATTATTTTTCCTTCCTTTTATGCTTAACAAAGATCAAGTTAGATTGTTTCAAATGTTTGTCTCAACATGCATAACATCAATGTTTTATTTTATTTCCAAAAATTTCCAATAAGGTAGATCAAATAAAATGGATCATTTTTCCATGTATTTGGTTGACCACCAAAACATACTTTATTTTCAAATGAAACATCGATGTTTTTCACCTTTTTTTGATATTCTTCCACTAAAAATGGGTTTGGGGAAGAATTATACTCTTTTAAATCATTAAATTCATTTTTAATCATTGATAATGATTATCCATTAACAAAATATGCAATTTCTCATATACACTATTTTTATTCCATTCTTAAATTGATGATATGAAGTCCCATATTCACAAATTGGACAATATTTATGTCCTTTAACATTATATCCAGATAAGTTTTCATATACAAGATATTAATTTATAGAGAAAATTATCAAATAATGAAAAAGAAAATACTTTTTCTTGAATGCATAAAATACTATAAAACCTATCTGCAACAAAAATTTCAAATCATCAATCAATTGTGATAGTAAAACATCAATATCATTTATAGGCTATTTCGGTAAAAAATAATCAAGACCATCATCACATATTTCCTATTTATACATATCTATGGGGATAAGTTATATACAAACAACAAAACACTCCATTAAATATATTGGCTACTAAGACTCCAATATCGATTCATTCAATCTGTGTATAGACCCATTCTAAGATTTCTAAATTTATTTCAAAAATAATATCTTTTGATCAAATATTACCCATTATAGTGACTCAATAGTATGTCATGGGTTTCTATTAGATATGAACTCATCTGTATTCTATATTAACCTATTTTAATCATTTGAATATTCAAAGAGATGCTTCAAATAATGAATTATTAGAAGATACCAGATTGATTTAGCAGGATGTTTGGTGCCTATTCTATAGAATTAATTATAGATGGGTTCATCATCCATTTTATATATTGATATCCCACATTTAGGAAATTCTGATAAACATTCATATTTCTTCCAATACAGAAAACATTCATTAGGGAATTCATGTATCTTTTTATACCCCAATCCCATTGGACATAACATATTTTTTTCTCATAAATAGAATTTAGAATCCCATTGACTTTTATAGGTATATATTTTAAAAGTTTGATCAATCTAGTAAAACTTTTACCACTACAATAATGTATTTATTTCAAATTAACTAATATCATTACTATTGATAACACTATAAATTTAGTGAAAACTAATAATAGTGGTTTTTTAGAAACTCTGTACAATTGGTCAACACTTTATTTTTAAATTCTTTCAAAACCTACATCATGAATTAATTCTTCAATATGATCCTCTATTAGATACAGACCATCTTCATCTTCATTAGATCTTGATTTTTTTATTTCACCCTGCCAGATCCAACATGTTTAATTATGATTGAAACCATATAAAATTAGATGGTATTATATTTATTTGTCCATAATTTACTCATATTAAAAAATCTCACAAATGGACATAAAATCACATCTTTGTTTTTCAGATTTTGTTCCAAAAATTCCATGAAAATTTTAACCCCATTATCATATTCATAAGTAGTTCTTTGAGAATTTATCTTATTACGATCCATTAATTTCAAAAAAATCTCAATATAATAGTTGAATATATCAATACACATAAATTTTTTAAACACACACACATATATATATAAATTAAATTAAAACATATAAGAATACATAAAAAATAATTTAGTCATGTATAAATTTTTAACAAATAACTTATATCATAACAACAATTTAAAAACCAAAAATAAATTACACCAAAAAAATTAATCAAAAGTAATAATAATGATAAAAAAATTATAAATGAATAAAAGTGATGAAAAAAAATATTTCAACCAAAAAAATTTATTATTATATAAAATTTATAATTATAAAAAATCATAAATATAAATATTTACAAAAATAATTACACTCACAAAGAATTTATAATCATAAAAAATTTATAAAGTTAAAAAAATTATAACAAAGAAATTATAATTGATAATAAAATGGATAAAAACCAATAAATGGATGAATGCAATTTATAATTGATATACAGTTAATTAATCTTCAAAAATAAGAAAACAACTTACAAAATTTGGAAGACAATAATGAAAAATAGATCTTGAATTATAATGAACTCACTTGAAGGTAGCTCAAATATGGAGAACGATGCAAGATTAAAGAGAAACATATAATCATATATAAAAATAGATAATTTAAAAATGCATAATTTTTTAACAAATAATTTATATCATAAAAACAATTTAAAAATGAAAAAAACAGCATTTTTTTAATCAAAGACATTGTAATGAAAGAAAATTATAAATGAAAATAATTGAAGAAAAAATAAATAATTTCAATCGAAAAATAATTATAACAATATGAAATTTATAAATATAAATTATTATAAATATGAATAGTTATAGAAAAAAATTACAGTGAAAAACAATTTATAATCTTAAAAAATTTATAACATTAAGAAAATTTTAATAAAAAATCATAATTGATAATAAATTGAATACAAGAAAATGAATGGATGAATCTAATTTCTAATTAAAAGATAATTTATTTATCTACAAAAATTAAAAAACAACATAAAAAATTTGGAGGTAGATAATTTAAAATAGATCCTAGATTCTGATGAACTCACTCAATGGTGTACGAAATAGGGATAATGCTGTAATATTTAAGAGAAAATTTTTCAAAAATAATGTTCAAAAAAATGGAAAAAAACCTTGAACTGTGGTTATGGGTCCACTATATTAGGGTTTCCATGGATTAAAAAATTTATAGGATTATGAAATAAGGATGAAAGATGGAATATTGATGATAATTTTTTTGAAAATATGATAAAACTCAACTAAAAGTAAAGATCGAGCATCCTTGGCTGTGGTCAGGTTCCATCGGGGGTCAAGAGAAAGAGGGTTTCAAATTTTTTGATTCGAACAAATGAAGGTTTTGTGATTCTCCTGTTTTTTAAACACTTTTAACATCAATTTTCTATAAAATTGACATTAAAAAGTTTTTCATTGTGTTTAATATCAGTTTTCTATAAAAATGATGGTAAAATTAATTTTGGAGACATTTTAATATTAGTGTTATGAAAAACCTACATTAAAAGGTTCCCACATAACTTTTAACATATTTTTCTAAAAATCCAATTTTAAAGGTCCAACAAAGAAGCCTCATTTTCTACTAGTGTATTATTTAACATGTTGAATAAATATTATTCCCATGCATAGTCTAATAAATTTTCATGTTTTCTTGATCTCATATATTCCATCACTAGTTATTTGAAAGAATATTTTGTGATAAAAATATTTCATAAATATTTATTTATTGATTTGTGAATAAAGTATTTATTTATTGGGAAAAAATGAATTGATATTTATTTATTAAATAAATAGTCATTATTCAGAGCATAATAAATATTGTGTAGTAATTATGGAATGAGTTTAATGGTATACTGATAAATAATATATATTAAATATTTTCTAAATAAATGAAATTTATTTAATTATCTATTTTTGTACATGTTAAGAAATAAAAATAATATTATTTTTATTATAGAAATGGGGTTACTAATTTATTAAGGAAATAATAAGGGGTCATGTGAAATTATTATTTTCTAACTATAATAGTATTTAAACATTATTATATTATTTATAAAGGTGAGGTTTCCATTTGTTTTGGTTGTGCACAAAAACATTTAGAAAATTATCTCAAGGACCTAGAGAGATTCCTTCTCCAAAAAAAACTCTCAGGAATGGAGTGTTACCCTCCTACACCACCATTTTTATTATATATTTATCCAATAGAATCCTTCTTGAAGTGATTCTTCGGGTGATCAAAGATGAACAACACAAGTATTAGGATCTACCTTGCTAGCACCTAGATATTCCTGTTGTGACTTTCAAAGGTTCATGGAGCACATGTGGATCACCACAGAAGGGAATATAAACTTAAATCTTATAAAATAATGATGGTACGATGAAGATAGGTTGTTCTATTAGTCAAAAAATAAAAAATTCATGATAAGGTAATTCTTTAATTGATAAAATTATTTATAAATCATTATGTGATGATCCTACATTTTGGTTCCAACATTCTCTCATCAATTAGGCTTTGATTCAATCCATTTTTTGATGATTTTTATAATCAATGTACATCTCGTATTAATTATCAATTATGAAAAATCTAAGTTGGGCATAACCCATCCAAAACTTCAGCTACACCTGAAACCTTTAATTAGTATCAGAGAGGTCAAATAATTATTTATAATTATTTAAATATATTTAATTGATTTATTCAATTATGATTAGTTTTAAATCCATGTTTAATTGTTATTTAATAGTAATTTCAAGATATACTCTTCTTCCACTTCGTTCTTCCAAATATAATCCAAATTAATTAATTTTATGAATAAATAATATTCGAAGAACTCATCTAAAGATACCTAAGATTCTAGCTAGATAACACAAGATTACATACTATGTATCACATTGGTATATTCATCGTACCCATTCTCAATGCACTAAAGAAATCCAAAAAATTTAACTGGAATTAATTCAATCCATATTCATTTATTACACATGGTGTGTTTTTAAATACACTACATGTAAACCAAGCCATCCTAGAACACATAAATCTAGACTATATATTGTGTAACCTTCAAACACAATATGTATTCCATTAGTCAAATATGGGCCATTTAATTTCTTACACAACCTACATGACTATTGACCATGTAAATCAGAGACCACATGACATGTAGCCTATGTACACTCCATGTAATATGTTATTTTACATAAAATTATTAAATTTTTAGTCCTTAAGTGTGTGTTGTGGATAGAAGTTGATAAATATACATTTCGTGTAGCTGGATAGTACATGTCATGTAGCTGGATAATACAAGTCATGTATATTACCAAATTAAAAAATTAAAAAATTAATTTATTATACTCATTAAAACATATCATCATGTGTCCGCATGTCATTTATTTTACTATGTACTTGCCATGTGATGGGTTATATATTGATACTAAGTTTCTAATTAATTTCCACATAATGTTCATAACTACATATCATGTATAAGTCATAATATAATCATTACTGTATGTGTATTGAAAGATAACACGCAACATATATAACATGTGTTTCATGTTTCATTTATTTGATTATGTAAATACCATGAAATTATTAGATAATTCATGTGTGACACATGAAACATGAGTAAAAAGTATACAGATATAATAAATGTAGTTTAGTACAGATGGGTACTCACCATGTTACCTCCAGGGTACACATTTTGAACATAGTTAATTTAAAATATATTTTTTAATTTATTTAAAATTACAATGGATGAGAATCTTAAGAATGTTCAGATGATAATTAAGATAAAATAACTGATTAGTTAAAGAAGATAATTAATTGATTCGAGTGAGATTTATCTTAAATAAGAATGATTAAAATTGAATGCTTATTTTGTTAAATGTGAAATTTTTTACATTTATGTGGATTATCATGAGCATAGAAAATAAATTTATATACAATTTAATTACTTTTAATTTATTATTAAATTAAACTGACAACCTATGTTTCATCCCTCTCATTATATAAGGGAATGTGTTCCCATAGTTTCCTTCTATATAAACCCTTTAACCAATCATTTGGTTCCCCTCACCTATGTGTGAGTAAAATCTAATGTAATGAATGTACATACCAATAGAGTGGAGGTATTCTATGTTTGGAGCTGAGGAGAAACCAATATAAGAGGTACATGGGTGGATAAGTGGAAAGATTTAATACAAACCAAGTCATGGTTCAAGGTTCTCCCCCCAGACCGATTGTTAGTTTATAATCTGCTAGATAAACTAACCATTATTAAAGTCTCATGATAATACCACTTTGTTATTTTATTTTTTTCAAGTCGCATGGTTAATTTCTGTATGGATGTTTTTTCATGATCACATGAGTTAATAAATTAACAAGCATGCAAGATGAAACTAAAGAAAATTAGATTATGTGTAAATTTTATCTAAGACATGTTTAATCACATAATTAAATACACTTATTATTAAATATAATGTAATAAAAATAAAATGAGAAATTTTTTCATAAAGATTAAAAATCCATCAATTATATATATTAAGTTGGTATAACTTTCCATTACTTAAATTAAGACCAAACCCTAGTTCAAAGTGTTTGATTGATCAAAGTCGAGGTTCTTTTAATTATCAATGAATTATAACTTAAACTTTTGGGTTGACTTAACTTAGTTCACATCAATGGTTGACTTCTAAAGAATGACCTGGTGTAACTAAGAAGAAAAGGTTGATGTTAGGTCCACTAGGTTAGATACCCTGAGAGGGGGGATGAATCGGGGTATGACAAATTAAAATAATTTCCCCTATTGATCTTGTCTCGCTGTTAAGAAAGAATCTCTTCTCTTTCTCTTTCCTACAGCACAGTATAAACAAAAACTAAAGCATGCATATGACACAGAAATTTTTACTTGGTTCACCCTCACCGGGCTACATCCAAGGAGCATACACCAGTGATGTGCCTATGTTCCAAATCCACTAAAATCACACTACTGTTTACAAAGTTTGGGATAGATCACTTCTAATCCCAAGCTCATTACCTTTACTGTAAGAACCAGGTTCTTAGTTTTTAGGTACGAGTTTCTTCTTTTCTCTTTTCCTTAAATGTTTTTTAGAAAATAAGGAAAATAGGGAAAAATCCTAAATTTTGGAAAGTACACGCCGTGTACTTTTCCACACGCTGTGTACTTTTGGCAGTGTGAGATGAGTACACGGGGTGTGTGGCCATGTCTATGATGAAGGGTGTAGAAACTGACTACATGCCATGTAGTGGTCCCTTACACGCCGTGTAGTCAGTCGGAAGGAAAATAGTAAGGCGGTGGACAGCTATGCGACAGAACACGCCGTGTACTCAAGAAGACACTTCATGTAGTCATGTTGGAAGATGAACAGTGCCACGCTGGCGGGAAACCGCCAGAGGAACAGTTAAAAAATGGGAAGTACACGTCGTGTACTTGGAAATACACACCGTGTACTTTGTTTTTTTTGCTTAAAATGGGAATTAGCCTCCCCTGTTTACAGGGAAGTCTTATAACGGGAAGAAGGAGTGGAAGAGGGAGGCCGGAGCTTTGGAGATCGGCCGAGCGTTTGTCGGGAATCCGTTTTATGCATCGTCGATCTCCCTGGAACCACACAGGTGAGTTCTCCCTTCTCCCAAAGTAGTTCTTACCAATTTTTTCCCATAGGGAAGTTATTTAAGTTTGAACGAGGTTTTTTTTCACCTCATATCTACGTCGATCTAGGACGAATCAAGGATCATCGTTAGCGTATATTGTTCGTGGGTGTAAAAGGTAGGTGGCTTGGTGTTAATTTTCCAACTGATGTGCATTTTTTGTATTTTTGTGCTATGAACCCATGTTAGGGTATCGTGTGGCTGAGGACATGGCTCTTTTAAATACCTATAATTGTATAGGTACTTAAATAAAATTGTGAAACTATTGTTTGGGATCAGTTCTTTGATCCAGGACCATCCCGAGGGGTGCGTTCCTCGGTTTAGCCGTTTGGACAGGATACCTGAGTGTATTCCATGTTTATATTATGCATTACTTTTTCCTCGAGAGGAATTTTATGTAAATTGCATGTTTATATGTTGGGAAAGGCCCAGTTACTTATACCTGAGGGTGGTGTTTTACTATAGCCTGAGGGTGTGACTGTATTAGCCTGAGGGAAATGCTCTATTTCTCCTGAGGGAAACCTTTTGTGCCTGAGGGATTGACTTATACCCCTGAGGGAAACACTTCTTATTCCTGAGGGAAATTTCTGTTACGCCTGAGGGCAATACCTATGGGTAGGATTATGATTACCTGAGGGTGAGGTTTTTCTTGTCTAAAGACGCTAAATGCTTACTTAGAAATTCACTATGGTGATTTCTTAATATTAAATGGTTAAATGAATAATTAAAATGGCAACATTACTGGTTAAGTTAGTTACTTCTGAGTACTGCTTAGTTTATTGCATTTACTACTGCACACTGTTTCATGTTTACACACAGTTGAGCACGGTCTTTTGGTGGGCGCCTACTGGGAATTATTTCTCACACCCTGTTTGGGTCATGCTTTTCGGCACAAACAGATTATACTGCTGCAGGTGTTGATAGGGGTAGTAGTCCCTATACAGGTAATTGATTGCTACTGAGGAGTAGGAGAGCATGGGATCGGGCTGAGGCTCGCGATGCTACTAGCTGTTTTTTTCTATTTTGCATTTCTATACTTGTACTATACTGTATTTTTGTGTAACATGTTCTGGATGTTTTCATATAATGTGAGGCATGTTGCACCATTATATATACTGGTTGGTTATATCTACTATAGTTGCTAATTTCAGTTGTGTATGGTTTACTGCTTCCACTGTTGCTGTATGTTTTATTTCATTCCGCTGTGCTACACTTTGACAAATGAGGGCATAGTTTCCCCACTATTAGACCTAGGCCCTCACTGCTAGTCGACAGCCTCTGGGGTTTGGGGAAATGCGCTTGAGGTCATGTGGCGAATCGGGTTCGGGGAACCCATTGAGTGGAACCCAGATCTGGGACATTACAAAGTGGTATCAGAGGGGTTCTTTTCATTGACTTACTATTTGGAGCCTTAGTCAGGGATAGGACGTGAATGGTAGTTGGTAATAAGCTGTGCCCGGGAATAGCTAACCTGTGTACAGAGAAAATCCAGTCTACTTCGTATTGATATTTTACTGATTCTGCAATTTACAGTTGATTTGATTTTCATCGTTGGGTGACACACTTGGATTGTGCTATTTATATTTTATCCATGGGTTCCATTTAGTTGCAACCCGATGAGATGAGGGTATTCCATCTCATGCATCATTTAGGCACATGATAGAAATCACATTCCATGCATAGTTCCATGCCATGTAGGTGAAATAGAAATTTCATGTTGTTGTGATAGTTATTTTACTAGAAAAGCATGTTGTTGTGATAACTGCTTGATAAATACCTGTTGTGTGATAGGGTATTTCGTATGATCCAATTTATATAATCGACGCCAAACTTTGGTTTTTGGGGAGTATGGGCCCTCATTGACCTGATTTTGGTGGATCATTGACTGTTTATTTTGTTATAACACAGACAATATGTAAAACTTTGATTCATGGGGAGTATGGGCCCTCACGGATCAGAATTTGGAACTTAGGTGTTATTTTTCATTATTTTCTAGGCTCCAGAGTAGTTTATGAGGCATAATATCCAGAAAGCCCAGTATACACGCCATGTAGTACTTTGGACACGCCATGTATGGCCTTCTGTTTGGGAAGAAAAATAAACTTTTTGAGTACATGTCGTGTACCCAGAGTACACGCCGTGTAGTCTCTTCCCGTGTCACAAACCGTGTGGGCGGAGACACGAGGTTGGGAATGATTGGGGAGAACATGCCGTGTACCTAACATAAACACCGTGTAGTGTTGACCCAGTGTCAGCCCGTGTAACAAACAACATGGACGGAGGAGACCTTAAGACATACACGCCGTGTCCACTGTGGAACACGCCGTGTAGTCTGACCTGGGGACCCGACCATGTAACTAACAACACGGGTCGATGTTATCCTCTTGAGAACACGTCGTGTGTATGTAGAACACGCCGTGTAGTGTGAGCCGTGTGTCCAGCCATGTAACTAAAAACACGGGTCGGCTAAGCTCATCTAGTACACGCCGTGTACCTCTGGGACACGCCGTGTAGTCTTGTCCGAGGACAGACTGTGTGGACTTAGCCGTGTGGCTGGAAAAAAAAGGTGGTGTACACACCATGTTCGGGTGTCACACGCCATGTAGTATCAAGCTGAGTAGTCGGCCGTGTAACAAGTGACATAGGCAGTTGGAAAATTACACCATACATGATGTGTAGTCAGTATACACGCCGTGTAGTTTTGTTCAATGGGAGCCGTGTGACTTAGCCATATAAAAGGACCCAGGTAGGGGAAGAGAAGTGAGGTACACGCCGTGTAGTCAGTATATAGGTCGTCTAGTCTTGTTTTTCAAATTTTGAATGCCTTCTTACACCTGTTCCCTTTTGGGTTTCTTCGTTTTTGTTCATTGTTAATCTTGTTCTAAGGTGTGCATTTGACCTTGTAGAGTCATGCCGCCGAGACGACCGTGCGTTGTTCTCTAGGAGAGCGGTGATGACTATACGCCCGAAATGGTGGTCCATGGGCTACCAGTTGATCCTCCAGTAGAGCCAGATGCGGCGCTAGCTGTTATACCGGACACAGGCGTGGGGGCGCAGTTCCGTGAAGGCTTCATGCGGTTTATGCAGACCTTTAAAGAAGCACCACAGGCTGCCACATCTATGGCCGAGCTGACTCGTATCTTCCAGCAGCAACATCTGCCTATGTTTACAAGGGATGGCGGACCACAGGTTGTAGAGTCTTGGCTAGGATCGATGAAGACTATTTTCGAGCATCTTGAGACGCCTCAGGGTTGAGTGTCAAGCTCGCGACTTACATGATGTGTGATTCTGCCAAGAGGTGGTGGGAGGTTATCACCTAGTCAGAGCATCACAGAGACATGGAATGGGAAGATTTTTAGGTAGTCTTCTATGACTTCTTCTTTCCAGAGATGCTGCGCGCAGATAGAGCTCGAGAGTTCATGAATCTGTAGAAGGGCACTACGTCAGTGATGGACTATTCTGCTCATTTCATCGAGCTTCAGGGTTTTTCACCCGTACTGGTGGGTGATGAGACGTTGAGATCCAAACATTTTGAGGATGGTCTTCGTTATGACATCTGGGCACTGGTGAATGATTTCAGGTTGCCTTAAGTACATGATTTTATGAACCAGGCGCTGATTATAGAGAGGAACCTGTGGGAATCTAGTGGTGTGGTCCAGGGCAGTTCAACACTAGTTACTAGAACTATTTCTGCTGGTAAGAGGAAGAGATAGATGAACTTATCTCAGGGTGGTAGTACTAGCTAGATAGTTTCTTCAGGTGGACCAATTAGGTGATACCAGTGTGGTAAGGAGGAGCACAAGAGACCGCAGTGTCCACGTGATCCAGTGGAGTGTCGAGCTTGCGGCAAGATGGGGAATATACAACACTTTTGTAGTGCGTTTCTACCAGTGGCTAGTGAGAGGGGTTTTGTGCAGAGCCCGCGTGCGAGAGCAGGACCAGTGGCTTCTTACCAGTCAGGGAACTGGAATACGTCAGGGCATGCAGGAAGAGATGATGGTCGTGGTCGTGGTAGCCAGACACCAGGATCTCAGAGGCAGCAGGGTGGGATAGCTCAGGGTATCTCGGTTGTGTTGTAGAGCCGCGACACTGGGCAGGCATATGTAGTGCAACAGACCCAACATGAGCAGGATCCCAGACCTTCTACGGTCAGAGGTACTATTCCAGTGGCTTCTGTCTTATCTACAGTAATTTTTGATATGAGTGCTACACATAGTTTAATATTTGTGCCCGTTGTGGAGAGCCTTGGGCTCTGTGTTTCTTCTTCTTCTGATATCATGATGCTAGGAACTCTATTGGTGACTAGAACGGCTGGTGTGTGTCAGTGTAAGGAGTTCCCCCTTGAGGTTTGTGGGTGTCACTTTCTTTGAGACCTCTATGTCTTAGAGATGAAGAGCTATGACGTCATTCTCAGGATAGACTGGTTGTTTCCCTTTTGAGCCTTTGTAGACTTCTATCGTCACAGGGTGCGTTTCACGTCACCAGAGGGCGGAGAGTTTCTATACAAAGGTGAATGGGATGTTCAGGTGAATTGAGCTGAACCAGAGCATCATGGGCGAGGTGGAGTCACATCCCAGATTGCGAGTTTATATCTGGATGATCAGGGGACTGGTCAGATGGATTTCCCTCCAGTGGTTGATCGTTTTAGGGATGTCTTCCCGGATAACATTTCAAGTCTACCTCTAAATCATGAGGTGGATTTCTCTATTGATCTTGTGCCAGGAGTAGCACCAGTGTGCTTTCCTCTTTATAGGATGGCTAACCCTGAGTTGCAGGAGCTCAAGTGGAAGTTAGAGGAGTTACAAGCAAAGGTTTTTGTCCGACCCAGTACTTCTCCTTGGGGTTCTCCTGTCCTTTTTGCGAAGAAGGCAGATGGTACCCTCAGAATCTTTGTGGATTATCGGAGGCTGAACCAGTTGACGGTTAAGAACCAATATCCCTTTCCAATTATTGATGATCTTTTTGATCAACTTTGTGGAGCACGAGTGTTCTCAAAGATTGAATTGAGGTCAGGATATCAACAGCTGAGCGTGAGACCATCGGATATACCGCTTACAGCCTTTCAGAGTAGGTATGGTCTATATGAGTATTTAGTTATGCTGTTCGAACTCACGAATGTGCCAATAGTTTTTATGGCTCTGTTGAATCAGGTGTTCCATACGTATCTTGATTATTTTGTGGTAGTATTTGTGGTTGATATCTTGGTGTACTCTCACACTCGACACGACCATGCCACCCATCTTGAGATCATATTGAGTACCCTGACAGAGCATAATCTATATGCTAAACTCACCAAGTGAAACTTTTCGATGGACCAGATTCACTTCCTGGGTCACATCATCTCAGAGGCAGGAGTTGCAGTAGACCCAGAGAAGGTGAAAGCAGTAGTTTCCTTGTAGGAGCCTTAGAACGTGTTTAAGATATGAATTTTATTAGGTCTGGTTGGTTACTACAGACGCTTCATATAAGACTTCTCCCTCTTAGCATCATTGTTGACGAGGGTGACTAAGAAGGGTCTGAAGTTCGTTTGGTCAGAAGCTTGCGAGACAGCCTTTCAGGACCTGAAAGGGAAGTTGACATCAGCACCAGTCCTAATACTCCCAGATCAGAGGAAGAGCTATACAGTTTACTTTGATGCATCAGGTATTGGTCTGGGATCATTTTTGATGCAGGGTGATTGTTTTGTTGGATACGGTTCTTGGTAGTTGAGGACACATGAGAAGAATTACCCGATGCGTGATCTTGAGTTGGCTGCAGTTGTGCATGCATTGCACTGTTGGAGACATTATATATTGGGAGAACGTTTTGTGGTTTTTACCAACCAAAAAAGTCTCAAGTATATATTTACTCAGCATGACTTGAATCTGAGGCAGCGAAGGTGGGTCGAATACCTTCAGTCCATCGATTTTGAGCTTGCCTATACACCAAGAAAAGGCAATGCAGTAGCTGATGCACTGAGCAGGAGGACTCAGATACAGGCTATGTAGGAGGCCAGTGATGAGTGGCAGCTCATGGATTTGTTCTCTAAGATGCATTTGGAGGTGCATCAAAGTCAAGGGAAGACTTATCTTTCCTCTTTAGCTATGAATTCTACCCTCATAGATAGAGTGAGGATGAGACAACTATCTGATTCAGAAGCCCTAGTTCTACGGGAGTTGGTGGCAAGTGAGGACCCTCCTCCTGGTTGGACGATAGGCGATGATGTGGTTCTGTGTTTCCATGGATGAGTATGGGTTCCAGGGGATAAAAGCGAGGAGCTGATGCGAGAGTTTCATGCTTCATTTTGGGCAGTTCATCCCGGGGTTACCAAGATATACCGTGACTTGAGACGTCAGTACTGGTGGCCTGGTATGAAGATAGATATAGCTGGTTTTGTTACGAGGTGTTCCACCAGTCAGCAGGTGAAGGCAGAGAATCAGAGGCTAGACATACTGTTACATCAGTTACCCATCTCGAAGTGGAAATGGGATGATGTCACGATGGATTTCGTGACTGGTTTGCCGAGGTCACCTCGAGGCAATGATGCCGTGTGGGTTGTTGTAGACAGATTCACGAAGGTAGCTCACTTTTTGCCGATCAAGGAGACCTTAGGTGTTGATGAGCTCAGAAATATGTATATCTGAGAGGTCGTACGTCTACATGGGGTTCCTCATTCTATCGTTTCAGATAGGGACGCCCATTTTACGTCTCGTTTCTGGCAGAGTTTTCAGAGGGCACTGGGTACACAGGTGCTTCTGAGCACAGCTTACCACCCTCAGATCGATGGCTAGTCAGAGCGTACGATACAGGTGCTTGAGGACATGCTACGTGCATGCGTCCTAGACTTTGGGGGATTTTGGGAGAAGCATATACCCCTAGACGAGTTTGCCTATAACAACAGTTTTCAGGCGACTATTGAGATGGCACCATACGTGGTGTTATATGGTAGGTCATGCCAATCACCTTTGTGCTAGTTAGAGGCTGGTGAGGCAGCTTTACTAGGACCATGTCTTGTGCAGGAGACCTCTGAGCAGGTCTAGTTGATTCAGAAGTGAATGGATACCACACAATCTCTTCAGAAATCGTATGTTGGTCTCCACAGATGACCTTTAGATTTTATGGTCTGGGATCAGATTTTCTTCCGTGTTTCTCCAAGGCTGAGACACAGGCAGATCAAGAGACAGGGTAAAATTTCACCAAGGTATGTGCGGCCATTTTAGGTTCTAGAGAGAGTCGGTCCGGTCGCCTATCGGTTACGGTTACCATAGAGGTACCGATCCATACACGATGTCTTCCATGTATCTCAGCTGCGCCGCTATCATTTAGACCTGTCTCACATCTTTCATCGAGAGGAGGTTGAGCTGGAGGAAGATGCATCCTTTGAGGAGCATCTGATCCATATCGTTAATAGGAGCACGAAGGTTCTCTATGGCCGGTCAGTTCCTCTCGTATGGGTGCTATGGTAGCATGGCCGAGTGCAGGATGAAACCTGGGAGTGGGAGACCGATGTACGTGCTCAGTGGCCGGAGTTATTAATGGCTATTTTTTCACCACCCTTGGAGGGGAAATTCGGGGACGAATTGCTTTAAGGGGGGAAGTTTGTAAGAACCCAGTTCTTAGATTTGAGGTACGAGTTTCTTATTTTATCTTTTCCTTAAGTGTTTTTCAGAAAATAAGGAAAATGGGGGAAAATCCTAAATTTTGGAAAGTACATGCCATGTACTTTTCCACAAGCCGTGTACTTTTGGCTATGTGGGATGAGTACACGGGGCGTGTGGCCATGTCGATGATGAAGGGTGTAGAAATGACTACACGCCGTGTAGTGGTCCCTTACACGCCGTGTAGTTTGTCGGCAGGAAAATAGTAAGGTGGTGTCCAACTGTGTGACAGAACACACAGTGTAGTCATGTCGGCAGATGAACAGTGCCACACTGGTGGGAAACCGCTAGAGGAACAGTTAAAAAATCGGAAGTACAGGCCATGTACTTGGAAATACATGCTGTGTACTTTGTTTTTTTTGCTTAAAATGGGCAGTAGACTCCCCTGTTCACATGGAGGGCTTAGAATAGAAAGAAGGAGCTGAAGAGGGAGGCCAGATCTTTGGAGATCCGCCGAGCGTTTGTCAGGAATATGTTTTCTACACCGTCGATCTCCCTGGAACCGCACGGGTGAGTTCTCTCTTCTCCCAAAGTAGTTATTACCAATTATTTCCCATAGGGAAGTTATTTAAGTTTGAACGAGGTTTTCTTTCACCTCATATCTACGTCGTTCTAGGATGAATCGAGGATTTTCGTTAGCGTATAACGTTCATGGGTGTAAAAGGTAGGTGGCTTGGAGTTTATTTTCCAACTGCTGTGCATTTTTTGTATTTTTGTGCTACGAACCCATGTTGGGGTATCGTGTGGCTGAGGCCATGGCTCTTTTAAATACCTAGAATTGTATAGGTACTTAAGTAAAATTTTGAAACTATTGTTTGGGATCAGTGCTTGGATCCAGGACCATCCCGAGGGGTGCATTCCTCTGTTTAGCTATTTGTCCAGGATACCCGAGGGTATGCCATGTTTAAATTATGCATTACTTTTTCCTTGAGAGGAATTGTATGTAAATTTCATATTTATATGTTGGGAAAGGCCCGATTACTTATGCCTGAGGGTGGTGTTTTACTATAACCTGAGGTCGTGACTGTATTAGCCTGAGGTAAATGCTCTATTTCGCCTGAGGGAATCCTTTTGTGCCTGAGGGATTGACTTCTTTTCTTGAGGACGACACTTCCTATGCCTAAGGGAAATTTCTGTTATGCCTGAGGGCAATACTTGTGGGTTGGATTTTGATTACCTGTGGATGAGGTTTTGCTTGTTTGAGGATGCTGACTGCTTACTTAGAAAGTCACTATGGTGATTTCTTTATATTAAATGGTTAAATGAATAATTAAAATGGAAATATAACTAGTTAAGTTATTTACTTCTGAGTACTTCTTAGTTCGTTGAATTTAATACTACACATTGTTGCATGTTTACACACAGTTGAGCATAGGCCTTTGGTGGGTGCCTACTCTGAATTATTTATCACACCCTGTTTGAGTCATGCTTTTCAGCCCAAATAGATTATACTACTACAGGTGTTGATAAGGGAAGGAGTCCCTATACAGGTACTTGATTGCTACTAAGGAGTAGGAGAGCATGGGACAGGGATGAGGCTCGTGATGCTACCAGCTATTTTGTTCTTTTTTCCTTTTCTATACTTGTACTGTACTGTATTTTTGTGTAACATGTTTTGGATGTTTTCTTAGAATGTGAGGCATGTTGCACCATTATATATACTGGTTGGTTATATCTACTGCAGTTTCTTATTTCTGTTGTGTATAGTTTACTGCTTCCGTTGTTGCTGTATGTCTTATTTCATTCTGTTGCGCTACACTTTGACAAATGAGGGCATAGTTTCCCCACTATCAAACCTGGGCCCTCGCTGCTAGTCGGCAGCCTCTGGAGTTTCGGGAAATGCGCTTGAGGTGATGTGGAGAACCGGGTTTTGGGAACCCATTGAGTGGCACCTGGATCTGGGACGTTACATTTACAATTTTTAGGGTCGGCTCACTGCTTTCCCAAGGGTCACACCGTGTTTCTCTCTCTCTGACTCACTGCGAGTGGAGAGGATCACCTTCTTCCTCTTCCTTTGCTCACTGCTCTGGAAAAGATCCACTCACAGTTTATATACCTGTAGGTCTCTTCATTATCACTAATGAATACATCCTATGTTGTATGTATATGCGCTATTGAAGTCCAACTTTCACCCGTAGATGAATCTCACATTTCATAGAAGGTATCGAGAAACATTCCAGCTTTCAAGCAGCCCTGAATCACTCCGTGCTTCAACCATACCTGGTGACCTTCTCCAAGATGGTGTGCAAGTCTCGGCGTGCAAGTTAAAACTGGGGTGCAAGTTCACCTCAACCACTTGCGCGACACTAGCTTCTGCAACTCCAAACTTGTGCGACTCACACCCTTTTACGCCCAAACCATTTTTGGCGCGGAACCATCAACTGTCGTGATTCTTCAAAACTTGGTGCACAAGTATCTCCAAACCACTTGCATGAAACCCCATTATTCAACTCAAAACATGGGAGACTCCCTTCCATTCTCACCCAAACCACTATGGATGTGCAACAATCAACTGACGCGCAACTTCTACTTGCGCGAACACACCACCACTTGCGTGACCACCACACCTACGCGATGGGAGCTCTAATTTTCTCTAAGTGTTGAACTCACACAGAATGAGGAGGGGTTGACATATATTTATAGGCATTTTAACACCCTTCACGACGGGCATGCAAGTCTCCTCTCAGCGTGCAAGTCTAGCCGCCCTAGTCACTACCGTGCAAGTCACTTGCACAACCAAACATAAAAATTTGGTGCCCCTTTTCCCTTTGACATTTTTTGATGTTCTAATCTTGAAAAACATTTGGCATGTAAGTTTAAAATCCTCCAAGACATTGGCGTGCAAGTCCCATTTCCAAAAACACTTTTCACCATTTCTCGATTTTGAGGTCCAAAAATTTGGCAAACACTGGAAATTGGCGCCACCTTGTATCTGATCTTTTTGAACCGCCTCCAGTTTGACCATTCCTTTGTCGATGTTCTTGAATCAATTATGGATCGTTAACAACATCCCTTGAACTTGACATGCCATAATGAAATCCTGTTTGTGAACAAATTTTTATGTCATGGTTTTCTTTGTCAACAAACACAACACAGAGGCCCACGTTGTCAACAAACACAATAACCTCAAAAAATGCTTCAATGATGTCTTGAGGGATTTTTTCCCAACAGTTGACAAAATATAGTTTAAGGGTTTCATAATCGGGGATTCCAATAAATAGATCAAGTAACTGTGAGTTAATATAGTTGTAAATTTTAATACCTACCTAAAACCCTAAACATAACATGTCAGGACAATGTCTATTTTATAATTAGGGGAATATGGCTTGTTTCCACTAGAACTTCCAAGAAATAGGATGTTCTAAATCCAATGGTTAGGGATATTGGGTTTGGATAAAATATTGGGAGATTAATAAATATAAAATTTATTTATCTACTTTTATCATACAAATAACTAAAATTAAACTCTTATTAATTGTTGAAATGAAAATAAATATGACTTCAAACATATCACTATGATATACACTTTGGAAGGATAACCTTCTCACCGAAACTAATTTCCAAGAATTATAAAGGCACTTACAAGTTATCCTACACCATAAATGAAAATTATATGTACTCAAAGAAACTATTCATGAAGTTCCTAGGAAAATAGATAGCAAGGAAGAGTTGTATCTCTATAAGAATCATTTGTAAGATTCTATATAAGTCCAGTGTTTCATTCTATCTTCTATAACTAAATATATTCTAAAGAAACATGAGGACATGAATGTGTATAGCATAATTTATAACCTTTGTGATATCTATCAAGAGAAGGTGAGATAAGAAAGATATGAGATCTATGATTCTTTGTTTTCATAAAATATCAGAGATTAGGCAATATCTGAGGCTCATATAGTCACTCTCATTGGTTACATTAAACACTTAGACATATTGGGGATTAAAATCTTAGATGAGTTGCACAAAGATCTCATACTTTACTCACTACCCAAGTCCTTGTATTATTTTATCATTAATTATAATATGAGAAATAACAATAAGAGTTTTTCATAACTCCTTACTCTCATTCACTAAGTTAATAATGTCATGGGGTGTGACAAACCTACATTTTTCATGATTAATAAGAAAATAAAGAAAAAGTAAATGTCCCCCAAGATTCATAATAATTCTAAATCTCCTAAGAAGCATCCTTCCAAGAAGAGGAAGATCCATAGGTTGGGAAATGAAAAGTAATTAGTATGTTTTTCATATGTAAATAAAGGCCACTGGAAGTGGAACTGAACCGATAATCAGGGGGAATATAAAGGTGAATTCACTATCAAGTGTAATCTTTAAATATCTACACATTGGATATTAGATATAACTTGTGGTTCTCACATATGTATCCATCCATAGATAAGAATTTTTATTAAAGAACCAAAGGATCGGACAATATTAGGGGGGTCTAAAGTAATATAATCCCAGATCATATGCTCTAGCATGATCAACACACCCAGTGGGAAGGGCGCCTATACTAGTAAAGGAACTAAAAGAATTACCCTGAGAGGCCTAAGAAGCTAGAAAGTCTATAAAATTGTTCCCTTCATGCAATTTTTAGAGAAAATTCACCTATTTATTAATGAGGATCTTACATATATAGATATTTCATGACCCGAACCGATGGGGCCTAGGCTGCAACTCCCCAAGCCCACTTCCAATAGTCTAGGGGATGGCGACTAGTGCCAAGGGGGTATATCACATATATGGGAGGAATTTTCCTAATATACCTGTACACTCGCACCCACTAACACTTCAATGAAACAATGAAAAGATATAAAATGGAAATTAAAATGCACGCATACATCTATCCCAAAACAGAGTAAAATAGAAGTACTGAAAGCGTAATGGTAAAAATAATGCCCACTAAATATAACTGTAGAAGAATCAAACTAGCTCAGAAGGAGTGGATCACTGTAAAATTAAACTTCCAGAAATATCCTCATCCCAAAGCTGGAAACCACCTCAATTGATCTAGCTCACTGAGCTCCGTCTGCCTCAGGTCCTCCATGGACTCCAATGAAAGGCATGTGGTTTGTTCAAGACACAACACATGTGGTAAAATCCAGTGCAGGGGTGAGTATAAAAATACTCAGTAGGTGCTCAAAAAACCCTGAAAGAAAAATGGAGAAACTGAAAGGCAACAGTCCACTCAATCTAGACAGAGAGAACCCAATCGACAGAGAAACTCCATATTGAAGCATCCTCAGTTGTACATGACAATTCAGCTTAGTCTATAAGGGGTTTCAACCCAAATATGTGATAACAAAGTAAGTACTCCCAAAACAACACAGCCATATATACTCGTCTTGAAATCCATGTCTCATGAGGTCCCTACCTCAAATCCAGCAACATTATTTATGCTTGATGATCTAAAGGTAACACATAAAATAATGATAACACACTCTATGAGCTCAGCCATCCCATATGGTACTCACCCAAGAGATGCAATCCATCAGAACAGACTTACCATTCCTAATGGTACATCCAATAGAACATGGTACATCGAGAACAACTTACTATATCCATCTTTATGACCCAACAGTAGATGTCATTTCATCACTGACTTACACCTAGTTCAATATAATGAAACCCAAGTGAAGATGCCTTCCCCTAACCTCTACACACAATTTAGGAAGAAATTATCTAGACTATACACCACATGAATCCTCTTTAATGAAAGAGAACAAAGGGACTCACACTTCACCACTACCCCATAGATGAGGGAGTAGTAGCTCCTAAATAACCAACAAAACCTAAGTCTCTCTTGAATGGGGCGTACCTCTACTCCATCTATCATGGAGCATTAAATATTAATCAGGTACAACACATATCTAGTGGAGGGGACTGCTCCTCATATTTTACTCAATAGATGAGGGAGAATAACTAAAATGAAGAATCTTCTTCCCACTACTACTTGAATATGGGGGAGTACTACTCTATAAGTGAGGAACCATGCCATGAATGACAAGGGAGTAATGATCAGAAAATAGAGGACCCTCACCCCAATACGTCAGGGGAGTACAACTCTGTAGATATAGGGCCCATACCCTAACCTAGTAGGGGAGTACCACAATGTGTCTAGAGGCCCCACACTATATAATGACATGGGAGCGTGACTCTACCAGGTCGATTACTATGGAAAACCCTCACCCTAAAAAAACTGGGGAGTACCAACCCTGAGCTAGAGGACCTACTCACAAGAACAATATGGGAGTACCAAATCTTCTGAAAAACACATATGGAGGACCCACACCCTTGAACGATTGGGGCGTATCAACTCCTAGGATAGATGACCTGCACCCTAACATGGTATGGGAGTACCCACTCTATCTATATATCATATATGGAGGATGAATTCCCTGGTCCTTAAGGGGAGTAGCAACTCCACAGATATATGACCCACACCCTGGTCTAAAAGGAGAGTACTTACTCTACATTCCAACTTGTATGGAGGGCACATGCCTTGGAACAACAAGGGTGCACTATCCAATTATAAAAACTACATGGGGAACCCACACCCAAATCCATTAGGGGAGTAACATCCCCGAAGGAAACTACCCAAGGTAATGAACCTACACCCAAGATGTCGGGAGTCCCATATCTACTAAAGTAGAGAGGTAAGGGAAACCTGCCCCCTAATGCCACATGGGAGTACCGGTCCCAGTGTCTGTCTTCATGGACCTCACAAATCTTCCTCATCAGTTAATAACCACTTCACAACCTCCATGATCAGTTTATTCCACCTCATATCTCATAGGACAAAAAAGAGGCCACTATTTCATTCTATGTGGAAATCCACTCTAGATAGACTATTCACAATCCAGAATCCGAGTCCTAGAAGAGGAGATATGGAAGGAGGAAGATCTCAAAGAGATTTTGGAGGAGTACAAAACATGAACTGGTGTGACTTCCCAACCCAGGTTACAATAAACGGTGCCCCGATTCGGTTGTCCACATGCCCTCAAGCACACCTCCCCATATGCCATAGGGTGTCGACTAGCAGCGAGGGTCTAATAAGTTAGTATTGGAGAGGCTATACCATATTTTATCAGAATAAAACACCAATATAAGAAGAAAAAAAACCATGTCCATAAGTTTATAAATAACCAGAACAATACCATGCCATATGATATTCAAAACAAGAAAGTAAAATACTCAAATAAAAGGTAAAACATGCTATGGTAATGAGAATGTTATGAGTCTACAATGAAACTAAAATTAAAGACACAATGAATCCCAAGAGGGTCCAAAACCACGTCTAGTCCCCTCTCCCATGCTCTAATCCCAAATAACAACCTATCCAAGGGCCTTTACCTTATCCTGTCTTGCAACAACAAAGTCTACTCAAGTGCCAATCACACAGCCCAAATTGGGTGTAAGTACAAATTAGAAGGACATCACCAATGGTGTCTAAAACAAGTCCACTCAAAAGATAGTGAATTAAATTTTATGAAAAATAAATACAATGCATAATTAAATAGTTATCACATTTTCATTTAATATTTAATATTCACATTAGGGACAGTTTCAATTCATGTTTTCCATTTGAATCATCATTCATTATTATCATTCATTTGGTGTTGAACGTCATGTCAAGCACCCAAATATAATTTAGTGTGGTTCTCTATGCCTAACACTCTATATCTCATTCAGTGTAGGTCATCATGCCTAGCACCCCAAAATCTCAAGTTTGGATAACTATCAGTGAGGAATTCCATGTTCAAGTCCCAACATCATATTGGTCTAGAACTCCATGTCTAGAACCAAAAAAACCTTAGAGATTTAATCATATTTAATTGAAAAGAATTAGCCACATTATTACATTACTAATCCAATGATTAGTTAAAAATTTTAAATTCCATTAGTTAACTCAAGAATTAACTAAGCACATAAATCATTAATTAATTCATTAGTTAATTAATCAATCAACCCAATTCTTATTCCATAAATAATTGATCACAATTAATTATCCATATCAATTCTGAAAATTTCATAATTAATTTTCACAATTAGTTATATTTTATCAACATTATGGAACACAATTAATTCACACAATTAATTATATTTCATTGCCAACATCATTCCATAATTAATTTCCCCCAATTAATTATCTTAACACAATCAATTAAATATCTCAATTAAAATATCTCAACCCATAACCAATATCCAAAACAAATATCTATTTGGGGACCCCCCTTAAATTTTTATGTGATTCAATTATCAATTAATCACCAAGGTAATCACAAGTCCATTCCAAATTCTAAACTACTCCAATTTAGGAAATTGATTATCAAGGGAAGCTAGAAAATACATAAACTCACATTCACATATCAAATACACTACTATGGGAGTTCTATTTAGATGACATACCTTGGTTTATTGATGGATGTTATCCCAAAATAATTCCCCAAAATATAAGCCCCACAACGTCATCGATCAAGCTCCAGATCTAAATCACTAAACCAAAATTAAGATCAAAGGCATCGAGATCTTGAAAATATAGATCTAGATAAAAAATCCTAGACCTAGATCTCAACTCATCTGTTTAGATCTATGAAAAAGGTTGATATATTCCATGAAAAGATTAAGTAAATATAGATAAATGAATGAGAGAAGAAACAGGATGAAATCCACTTACCGAGAAGAGAGAATATCTTTAATTTGGGCTATCGATCTCAAGGAATGATGTTTGTATCACCTATAAATCCCTCAGGAAGGATCTGGGATCACCTAGAATTTTTGATTCCCAATCCAAGGTCAAAATATGGGAATATTCGGGGGGGGGGGGTTCTCATGGTTTTAAAATAGATTTTCAGATAATTAATCCTGTGCACACAATTTTTTTAAAGGGGTACACAATTAGGAAAAACCATGCGCCAACCATGAAGACCTCTCTATCCAGGTTTTCATGATGGGAATGGTTTGTTTTCATTGTTTTTCAAACCGTGCACAAACCGTTCAAACCTCTCTGTCCATTTTTTTATGGTTAGCACAGTTTTGTTGCATAGTTTGTCAAACCGTGCGCAAATCGTACACAACCCACTGTCCATTAGTTTTTTAAAGAAAATTCACCCAAACGCACCCTAATCCACTATTAAAAATCAAAGGTACTTAAAAACTTAAAAAAGTACCTAAAAACACACCTTATATGACTCCAGAAAAGGCTGAGATCTTATAATCTCCACACGTTATAGCAGATTGTCCCCGAGCTGTACTCCCAAACTTCTCTAAGATTCCAAGACAAAAAGATTGGGCCATTGATCCCTCATGTATTCTTACAATTCCCAAGTTTACTCTTGAACACTTCCAAGTCTCTATAACACATGAACTAATGACACGGTCTTTCCCCATAACACATTCTCACTGCGACCCAACATAATTATAAGATGCTCCTCAAAGGATGCATCAATCTCGAGTTCAACCTCTTCCACATCAATCACATGAGAAGGCTCAGGGTGATACCACAATAGTTGTGACACATGGAAAACATCATTCATAGCACTGAATATCTATGGAAGGGATAATTGGTACGCAACTGGCCAAATTATCTATAGCACCTCAAATAGTCCTACAAACCTGGGCTCCAACTTGCCCTTCCTCTGTATCCTATAGTGAACCCATCTAGGAAACACCTAAAGGAATACATGATCACCCTATGTCAACTCTAGGGGTCATCTATGTCTATTAGAAGATGAATTATTCCTACTCTGAGCTATAGCTATACATTTCAGAATCAACTGCACCAGCTCCGATGTCTCTGAAACGAGACTCGGTCCCAACAGCTTTGACTCACCCACCTTTAACCAACATAACCGTGATCTATTAGGTCTACCATAAATTTCCTCATATGGTGTCATCTTTATAGTTTCCTAATAACTGTTGTTATATAATAACTCCACTAAATCCAAGTGCTTCTCCCAAGAACCACCAAATTAATGCACACATGCTTGCAACATATCATCTAACACATATATGATACGCTCTGACTGCCCATTTTTCTATGGGTGGAAAGACGTTCTGAACAAAACCTATGCACCAACAACCTTTTGTAATCCTTGATAGAAGTGTGATGTAATGCGTGAATTTCTATATGAAACTATTTTCCATGGAACCCCATGAAAACAAACTATCTCTTGTACATAAAATACTCTCAACTCTTCTATTGTAAATGTTTCTCTGATAGGAAATAAATGTGTTACCTTCATTAATCGATCCAAAATGACCCAAATGGAATCATTATTCTTAAGAGTCTTCGTAAGTCCTACCACAAAATCTATAGTCACGTCATCCCACCTCTATTTCGGAATAGGCAACAGCTGCAATAGGCCTCCAGGCCATTGATGCTCTATTTTCACCTCCTAATAGGTGAAATATCTTATTATAAACCCTGATATCTCCTTTTTCATGTCTATCCACCAAAACTTTTATCATAGGTCACAATACATTTTTGTCACCCTAAGATTTACCACCCACGTTGAGGCATGGAATTCTATCATGAGTTTCTCTCACATTCTCATAGGCACAACAACTGGATTTTTCCACATAGATGAGCTCATCCTCATCTATTATCTGGTCTGAAGGTGTCTCCCAACATTCAAGGATTTACCTGAAGTCTAAAAAATCTACATACTCATACTTCCTATCCCTGATCTGTCTCAAGAGTATAGACTCAACTACAACAGAAACCATAGTCATCCTCTCATGACTCTTCTGAACTACCACATGCATTTCTGCCAATAAGGTCATCATATTCCACTTTTCACTCGACTCATATAACATATGATTCTGAGTTTTCCTATTTAAGGAATCATCCACACTATTACCATTTTCAGTTGTATATGCCAATTCAAAATCAAAGGACTGCATATAATTTACCCATCTTTACTACTAAAGATTAAAGTTGCGCTGTGAAAAGATATACTTCAAGATTTTTTGATCCATAAAAACTATAAAGTTTTCAACCAAAATATAGTGTCTCTAACACTTAAGATCATAAACCACTGCTACCAACTCGAGGTCATGCATAGGGTAATTCCGTTTATGTTTCCTTAACTACTGAGACCTGTAAGCAATGAATCGATCCCATTTCACCAACATAGCTCTGAGTCCAATCCCAGAAGCATCAAAATACACTGTGTAATCATCACCTGACTCAGGTAAGAACAAAATTGGTTCGGATGTCAAGTGCTTCTTCAGATCCTAGAAAGAATTGTCACACACTTCTATCCAATAAAACTTTATCCCATTATTTTTCAAACCTAAAAGTGGTGCTGGAAATCGATAAATTTCCTAGATAAAACTCATATAATAAAAAGATAATCCAAATAATCTTTGGATATCAAAAACATTATTGGTATTCTCCTAAGAAATTAATGCCTACACTTTTCTGGGTCCACTTCCACACCTTCTTCTGAGATGATATTCCCTAAAAGTGTACCCTGTCAATCCAAAACTAACATTTAGATAGCTTGTAATATAGATGATTCTCTCTTAGTGTACCCAGGACGATGTCAAGATGTTGGGACTAATCATAGTGAGTCTTATAGTACACCAACATATCATCCACAAAAACCACCAAAAACTGATCTAAATATAGATGAATGATCCTGTTAATCAAGACCATAAATACAGCTAGAGAATATGTCAACCCAAACATAATTAAAACAAACTCATAAAGTCCATACTTACTTATGATAGTAGTTCTTGGTATATCAGTGGTCTGAACTCTCACCTGTTGTTACCTTGATATCAAATTGATCATTGGGAACACACAAGCCAGCTTCAACTGGTCAAAAATATCATCGATACACAGAAGACGATATCGATTCTTCATGGAAATTTTATTCAACATTCAGTAATTGAAACATAAGTGTAAACTCCCATCGTCCTTCTTTGCAAACAATACAGGTGTTCTCCAAAGCGTCATACTTGGATAGATAAACCCTTTATCCTACATCTCCTCCAACTATGTTTTGAGCTCTTGAGGATCAGTTAGTTCCATTCTATAAGGTGGAATAGACCCCAGCTCAGTCCCTAAAAAGATATCAATAGTGAATTCCACACCTCTCTCTGGGGGAAACCTTGAAAAGTATTTATGGAAGACATCCTGAAACAGTTCTACTACTGGTGGAAGGGCATCTTTCCTACCACTCCCATCATCCAAAAAACGACTAGAAACATGGGTTATGAGGTCTATCAATTGCTGAGTAATTGGCCCAGCTTGGCCTGTATGGATATCCCATTCTCCACGATGAACATATTGGTCACCCTTAAGATATACAAAGGTCACTCTCATGTGGTAACAATCTATGTGGGATCAGTATGTGACTAGATAGTCCATAATAATAATCATGTCGAAGCCTATTATATCAAGGAAATAGATATCACAAAGAAAAATGATACTCTCCGATCTCTAGAGGACATCCCTTTCATAAAAAAATATCCCTAGACATTATTCCCAACGGTGTATCGATATTCATCACCCCGCTTATGGACTCCACCTCCAGGCTCAAACCATTATCAAAATTTTTAGATATAAAGGAATGAGTGGAACCCATATCAAACAAGGAAATAGATAAAGTAGAAGAAAATAGAATAGTACCTCTGACTTTTTTTGGACCAACCGCACTCTCCACAAGTGTAGGTTTCACTACATGTAACCATCCTACCCCTCTTCCCTATGGTATCATCTGACTCCCTTGAGTAACACCACTCTGGTGATACAGGTGCTCATACCTTGAATAACCACATCTACTACCTCTACCACCTCTTCCTATAGAGTTCCAACTGCCATACCTATATGGTGTAGAAGACCCCCTTCCCACACTCGGACTCCAAGAAGTTTCTCCCTCAGTACCAGCCTGCTGCTGCTTCTTACAGAACTTATGTAGGTGCCCCATCTTTCTAAAAAACTATCAATCAACTAGTGGTCGAGGAAAATGTGTATAATAGTGTACCTGCTTACTGCACTGGTGGAAAATCACATGATTAAGATCCAGTGAAACAATTCCTCCTGAATTTCCACCTTTCTTTCCACTGTCCTAACTAAGGTTCTCATAACGTCGCTTCCTGCTCTTGTAAGAAACACTCCCTGACCATCCAGTTATAGCTACCTATCTAGTACTTGATTCATCCATCAGGTTCCCATATGAAATGAGATCCCAATTAACAACTTCTGATAATTTATTCATCCTAAAGATATTTACCTGGGACTTAATTTCACAACTAAATCTATCATGAAATCTTTTTGCCGAATAAGCCTCAACTGCCACCAAGGCTGGAGAAAAACACTGTAAATCTGTGAAACATTCATTGTATTCCATTATGGACCTAATTCCTTGGGTTTGATTTATAGACTCTGAAGCCTTGTCTTGTATTAGTGTCTTTGGATAAAAGTGCTCCAAGAACTTCTTCAGAAGGTCCTTCCATAACATATCATCAGTCTATCCAGATCATACCTGAATGTCCCACCAACGCTTTAATGAACCCCGTAGTATATAAGTAGCCGACTTGACCCTCCCCCCAGCCAGAGTCTCCAAATGGTCTAGTATCAACTCTATGGATTCAATCCAGAATTCATTTGCCTCAGGTCCACCCTGTCCATTAAAAGTAGGAGGGTGCTGCAGCTGAAACTCCCTTGTCAACTTATACATGCTTTTCAAAACCCTCCCTAGGTCTCTCTCCATGAATATCATGAAACAATAAATTTTCCCTTAGAACTGTTCCCCTTCCTCCTCAGCTTGCACCAATGGTGCCTCTAGTTCCCAGTTTGGAAGTTCCTTACATGCCATACCCCTCGATCTCTCCCTCAACAAGCATCATGGAGGCATATCTCTACAAATCCAAACCCATGTCTTAGGTCTCATAACACAACCTTATAACATTTACATAAGAATAGAAACTAACAAAACACATTTCAACATGTCCTTTCCCCCTTTTTCTCACCACATTCTCAACATTGAGGCCTTATTACTACCCTTAACCATCCTACTCTAAGGTCTTGGTTAACAAGGGTACATATATTCTCACTAATTAATCCATCCATTAATTTATCAAATTATCTCCAATTAATTAATTAAATAATTTAATAATTAATAATACTCATTTCATTAATCAAGGATCTCATTAGGCACCCATTTAATCTCATTTTTCATCATTATTTCAATCTCACAATAAGTAAAAATAGTTCATGTTCAAAAAATTACCCATAACCTATTTTCCCATGAGGGCCTAGAATGATGCATTTCAAAACAACCCTAAGTGCCTAGAATGATGCATGCAGAGTCAAGTATCATGCCTCTTTAAGACATGAATCCAAATTCAATAAATGTAAAAACAAATATCACATCACACCATAAGTGAATCACCCAAGGTGAAGTAATATCCAACTGTAACAACAACAAAAAATCACAACAATCCCACTCTAAGTACTCAGATTTCCCCCCGTACATGGGTTTGCAACACCCATGAACAAGCTCATTACCAATACTCGACTCTTCCTAGTATCCTGTCTACCTTTCCCAAAATAGTAAGACAAAAGGAGAAAAAAGAAAATAAAACTCCTCTAATACCACTTTGTGACGTCCCAACCCAGGAACGACTAAACGGTGCCCCGATCCGGTTGTCCACATTCCCTCAAACACACCTCCCCATATTACAGTGGGCAAAGACTAGCAATGAGGGTCTAGTAAGTCAATCATGGGGAGACTATACCCTCTTTTATCAGAATAGAACACCAATGGAATAAACAATAATAACCAAGTGTGGAAGCATATAAATAACCAGAACAATACCATGTCATATGATATTCAAAAAACGAAAATAAAATACTTAATTGAAAGATAAAACAATCTACGAAAATGAGAATGTTAAGTGTATACAATGAAACTAAATGTAAAGTCACAATAAATCATAAGAGGGTCCCAAACCATGTCTGATCTCCTCTTCCATGCTCCAATTCCAAACAACAACCTATCCCAGGGCCTTTCCCATATCCTGTCTTACAACAACAATGTCTACTTGGGTGCCAACCAGGAAGCCCAAATAGGGTGTGAGTACAACTCAGTAGGCCACCACCAACAGTGTTTAAAAAAAATCTAGTCAAAAGATAGTGTATGTAGTTTTATAAAGAAATAAATACAATTCATAATTAAATAGTTATCACCTTGTCATTTAATCATTAATCAACACATTAGGACCAGTTTCAATTCATGTTTTCCATTTTAAATATAATTCATTATTATAATTCATTTGGTGTTGAACATCATGTCAAGAACCCCAAATCTCATTCAGAGTAGTTCGTCATGACTAACACTCTATATCTCATTTAGTGTAGTTCGTCATGCCTAGCACCCCAAAATCTCAAGCTTGGGTAACTATTGGGGAGGAATGCCATGTCGACGTCCCAACTTCTAATTGGTCTATAACTCCATGTCTAGAATCTATAAAATATAATACATTTAATAATTCTTTAATTAAAAATAATTATACACATTATTCCATTACCAATTCAATGATTAGTTAAACATTTCAAAGGCTTCTAGTTAACTCAACAATTAACTAAGAACATAACCCATTAATTAATTCATCAATTAATTAATCAATCAACCCAATTCTAATTCCATAATCAATTATTCACAATTAATTATGCATATAAAATATCTATATGTCATAATAAATTCTCACAATTAATTATCTATGATCAACATTATGGAAAATAATTAATTCTCATAATTAATTATCTTTCACAACCAACATAATTTCATAATTAATTTTCCCTAATTAAATATCTTAACACAATAAATTCAATATATCAATTACAATATCTCAACCCATAACCAATCTACAATACAAATATCTATTACGTAAACCCTTCTTCATTTGTTCCATGACTCAAATATCAATTAATCAGCAAGGAAATAAAACGTCCATTCCACATTCCTAACTACTCCAATTTAGGAAATCAATTATCAAGTGAAGATAGAAAATACATAAAATCAAATTCACATATCAAATCCACAACAATGGGAGTTCAATTTAGACCACCTACCTCAGTTTATTAATGGATGTTAGCACAATGGGAATCCCTAAAATCCAAGTGGCACAACATCTTCGATCAAGCTCTGGATCTAAATCCCTAAACCAAAATTAAGATCAAAGACATCATGATCTTTCAAATCTAGACCTAGGTCCACAATCCTAGATCAAGATCTCAAATAGTAGGTTTAGATCCATGTAAATGGTGGAGATCATCCATGAAATGATAAAGTAAATATATAGGAATTAACATGAGAAGCAATGAGATGAAATCCACTTACTAGAAAGAGATATGATCTTCAATATGGGATTTTTATCTTGAAGAACGATGTTCAGATCACATAGTAATCCCTCCATAAGGCTTTGGGATCACCTAGAATTTTCTAATCCCAAGCCAATTTCAAAATATAGAATCATCGAGGGGTTCAGGTGGTTTCAAAATAGATTTTTGGATAACTAATCCCACATGAACGGTTTCCTGTGTAGGGGTGCACAATTAGGGAAAACCATGTGCCAACTATGCATGTAAAGACCCGTAAAATTCAAGGGAAATTTTTTCTTAATTTTCTTTAGAATTTTACAAGAGCGCGGTTTCAGACGGCACCTGATTCCGAGGCCCGGAGTGCCCGGAATTAATTTCCGAAGTTTGGCTCGGGTACGTTCAGTGAACGAACGAGCGGGAATTCCTAACTTTTGATCCGGTGCTCGGAATTGAAATCCGAGGGCACCGATGAACTCGCAGCGCCGATATTCGCTTAAAGAGTCCTTTTCGGGAGTTGCGTTTGTTGCGGGTTGAAAGTTAGTTTTTGGGTTTTTAGTTTAAGTTAAATAAAATTTGTGAGGAACAAATTTTATTTCTTTTAACTAGTTAAGTCCTACCAAAGGGAGTTGGGAGTGGGACCCACATCCACTTAACCTCCCTTGGGAGGATTAAGTGAGGTGGGGTCCACACGAACCCCAACTCCTCAAATTCTCTCAAAACCTCCCCTTTAACTCTTTTCTTTTAATGTTGACAACTTAAGTTACTTAATTAATTAAGGGAGTTAAACCCTTTTTGAATTTCAAACCTTTGAAATTCTTGTGGTTAAGTTATGAAATAATATAAGTTAAAGCTTATATTATTCTAGGAGTTTCTTTTACCCTTGGGAGGATTTCTTGAGAGCTTTGGAAGCTTTTCTTCTTCTTCTTCAACTCAACGAAGAACGCGAAGAACGTCGTTCTTCAACGAAGAACGTCGTTCTTCAACGAAGAACTTCTCCGCCGAAGAACACGATCCATCCGCGACGCCGTGTCCGCGACGCGACGTACTTCTTCCGCGTCATCTCTTCCGCGACGGGTTTCCGCGACGAACGCCTTCGATAACGACTCTTCCTCCGACGTCAAAGGAATCGACACCGATATTCCACGACACCGTCAACGTGCGACTATCAAGGTATGGGTTCTTGAGTTCGTTGTTTCCTTTTTATTTGACTTTCCTCAAGACTTGACGTAGAACGCTCAAGTTTCCGACGAAGAACGCCGCTCCGCTCTTCTTCGTCTTCGGTGTCAACGAGAGAGAACACCGCACCTTCCTCGGACAACCTTCGTCGGCGTACAAGGATTCGCCAACGACGTGCCTCTTCGGACGCGCCTCTTCGTCGTTGAATTTGACGAACGACGACCGCGTCGCCCGACCTCCGCGACGTCGTCTTCCGCGGAACGTAGAACGATCTTCGAATCTTAAACCCGAAGTAGGGGATGTTGTTTAATATTTAATTATCTCATTCTTGCTCGTGGTTCGTATGACTAACGTGAGGATGTTGTTTATTTAAAGTTGCGTTATTAATTTAACGTGAGGGGGCCGGACCGTACGAACACGGCCGAACCCCCTCCAACGTTTATGTTGATTTATCTTGCGGGTGGAAGCAAGTGGCGTGGTGCCGTCGCATCACGCGGATGAACGTGCAAATATCTTCGTGATGCCGTCGCACGCACCATGGAAGAAACAACAGAAACGTGACGCCGTCGCGCCGCATTGAATGAATATCAAAGTACGGCGAAGGGGCGCGGTGCCGTCGCACCGCGCCGGATGACGAACGCCGCGGCCGGTTCCGGGCCGCGGCGGGACGAGGAGACCGCGGCCGGTTCCGGGCCACGGCGGAAGAAAAGACCGGCGGCCGGGCCGCCGGTGTCGGAAGCCGAAGAAGGGGACCGGAAATTCCGGTCCCGTTTGAGAAAACCGGCCGGCCAGCTGGCCGGCCGGATGTCTTTAAAACCGGGGAATTTAATTCCCCGGCCACCCCATAAAAACCCCCCTCTTAAAGAGGGGGGGTGGTTCTTGAAGGAGGGGGGCAGCCGGCCCCCCTGGTTCCCTTAAATAAACCGGCCCCCACGTGGGGGGCGGTTTCAATCAAGGGCGCGGCTAATGCCGCGCCGTTTTTCCATGAAGAGCGGGGGCTTAGCCCCCCGCGTGCGCCGCGGCCCGCCGCCGCCCCCGCGGCCCGCCGCCGCCGCCGCCGCGGCCCGCCGCCGCCGTCGCCGCCGCACCGCCGCGCCGCCGCGCCGCCTCGGGGGGGGGGGGGGGGGGGGGGGGCGGGCCGGGTCGGCCCGGACCCGGACCCCCCGTTTCGAACCAGATTTGGTTTTTGGCTCATAACTTGAGCCTCGGACCTCCGATCGACGAACCGTCAGCGGAAACGCGATCCTTGGATCGAGACGGTCGTTTCGGTATATCGCACTCAAGGTTTCGGTAAACTTTGAGTTCGGCCGGGTTGGTTTGTTCACGAAACCAACCGGGCCTTCGGAGCGGAAATGCTCATATCTTGAGCTACGAACGTCCGATTGACGCACCGTCAGTCGTGTTATGTTCCTTTTAGTGAGACGGATCTTTTGACATACTCCGCCCGAGGTTTGGACGCAGGTGGAGTACGGTCGGGTTGGTTTTGCCTTAAAAACCAACCGGGCCCCGGAGACGAAAATGCCAATAACTCACAGACCGGGCGTCCGATTGACGCGCCGTCTGTTTCGTTGACTTCCTCTTGATGAGACGGAACTTTTGACGTACTCCGCCCGAGTTTTGGATACAGTCGGAGTATGGCCGGGTTGGATTGTACTCGAAATCCAACCGGGCCCCTGGAACGGAAAAGCTGATATCTTACAGACAGGACGACCGCTTGACGAGCCGTCAGCGGCGTTGGTGGTTACGTTGAGTAACGGTCCCTTTGAGTTTACCCTATGGGAGTTCGGGGTACAGTTGAGAAACGGCCGGGATTGGTTTCGCTCTCGAAACCAACCGGGCCCCTGGGACGAAAAGGCTAATAACTCACAGACCGGGCGTCCGATTGACGCGCCGTCTGTTGCGTTGAGACCCCTGTGACGAGACGGACCTTTTGAGATACTTCTTTGCGGGACTTTGTGATACTTGGAGTATCGACCAGTAGCTCGTGGAGCGGACCCTCCCAGAGACGAGCGTGCAGAGTACGGAGACCGTGTAGCCGGCTGAGACCTGACGACTGCTTGACCGACTCGACTTGGAGTGAGTCGACTAGCCCAGTGGACGGAGCGCCCAGTAGTTGGTAGCAGACCCACGGCGGACGGAGCGCCTGTTAGTTGGCAGCAAACCCGCGGTACTCGACAGGAGGAGTACCTCAGTAGGCTATTTGGGAGAGCGCCCGGTATTTGGCGACAGACCCTCAGCGGACGGAGCGCCAGGTAGTTGGCCGCAAACCCGCAGTACTCGACAGGAGGAGTACCTCAGCAGTCTTAGGTTAGTGAGCAGTACCTCGGAGTCGTGACAGGACCACTGCACACTCCAGAGACGGAGCTCTTCAGCAGTTACGGTTTCGATAATGAAAATCCTGGTTTGAGCTGAGACTTTTGACCTTGTGTTTACTTCATGATTGAGATGGGTCACTTGCTAACTTTGGTATATGTATGGGCATATACCCGGGTAGTGGTTATCCATCGATTTCACAATCCTTGTGTTTCCTCATGATTGAGATGGGTTACTTGATAACTTAGGTATATGTATGGGCATATACCTAAGTAGGGTTTATCTTTTGAGATCTTCTTGTGTTTATCCTTGTTGGTTTTAGTGAGACCTTGAGGGTCTCGGGGTCCCTACTGAGTATCGTTATACTCACCCCTGCACGGGCTATGCCCGCACCTCGTTGTGTTGGTTGCAGACGACGGACAGTGCTGACAGAAGCCGAAGGTTCGAGGACTGGACGGTACCTGGAGGTGGACTATACGACGAGGCGGTACCCGGAGGTGGACCACTGGGCGGGACATACTCGGAGCGGATGGCGGGACCCGAGGAGCAGAGGAGCTATCTGTACCCACCCTTCAGGTGGGATTTCCAGTGGACATCTCAGCATAGCAGCTTTACTTTTCAGTCGCTGTTTTCCCTTTCGAGTTGTACTTTACAGTTGGGCTTGTATTACCGGCCCCTTTTTACTTTTCAGCTCTTCTTTTTGTACTTAGTGTTTTACTTCCGCTTGTACTCTGTGGTGCTTGTTTTCTTTATAAAGGCAATGCCTTCCCAGTTATCGGGATTTTACGCCTTTGGTGCTAGTCGCCAGCCCCTGGCCTATGGAAGGCGGGCTTGGGGTAGTCACGGCACGGGCCCCGAGGACGGGTCGTGACAAATTGGTATCAGAGGTGGTCGGTTCTACCGCAGACTCTGATCTTTCTTTCTGTGAAGCAATAGTGTTAAGGGTACCGAGTGTGGTTTTCAGTTCAGGGAATCCAGTGTTGGTGCGGGCGGCCGACGTATCCATACACCAGGACCCTGACAACTGATTTCCGACTTTGTGCACGAAAACACTGATTGCGTGTGTGTTTTCAAAAGTTTTTCCCCTTAAAACAGCTCAAACCAGGTCAGCTCACCAGGTATAATCGTTTGATCGTGTTACGTTGTTCCTTTCAGGATGGCCCCACGACGGCAGCCAGTTAGGGTTCCGAGAATCGAACGTGACGACAGCCCACCGAGTGACGAGGCCTCGGTGCAGGGCCCTTTGTCAGCAGTGGCACCGACGGTAGCTCTACCCGCCGAGCCCCCGATGCTTCCAGCAGCAGCCGCTGACGATGCACGTCGCCTCAGCGCACTGCATGAGTTTCAGCGCCAGCGACCACCCAGGTTTCGCGGGGAGACGGATCCCCAGGCTGCAGAGGACTGGCTGGAGGCAGTGGTACGAGTGTTTAGGCTAGTGAGGACACCAGCAGACCTCATGGTGATCCTCGCTGCGAGTCTACTACACGCAGCAGCAGGTAGGTGGTGGAGCCACTTGTTTCAGTTTTGCGATGAGATGAACTTCGCATGGGAAGACTTCGAGACCTTCTTCAGGGTGGAGTTTGTGCCAGTATCTCTACACCCCGAGCGTGTACAGGAGATTCTGCCTTTGCCGCGTGTTTTTCGATCAGAAGTCGAGTCATCTGTGGGCAGTAGACAGATGATGCAGAGGTCCAGGAGGACCAGACCAGCAGTTGGGCGATCTCGGGTTTTAGGACCGGTGGTGCGGGGCACCCGAGGTGGGGTCAGAGCCAGGCGTGCCAGAAACGGACAATGTTACTCCTGTGGCGGAAAGGGTCACCTGGCACGTGACTGTCCGACTCCTCGATCCGCAGGCTTGGAGGGAGCCACCGAGGTTGAGGCAGCGACAAATGCTGGAGCTCTGGGAGCAGGTGGACAGGGGAGGAACTAGTGGATACGTCTTTTATACTTCTAGTTCCATGTTGATGTTGCTTTTGTGTAGCGTCTTGTAATATGAGCTGCAATAATAAAAGACGCATACCTTTGTGATGTTTTCTTTCCTGTCCTCTTTTGTGATGTTACTAAGAGGTTCCAGTTGACTGTTGACTTGACCCTCACTTGTGAGACATCTACTGGAGGAGACCCAGTTACCACACACTGATGCCGACAGTGTGACTCAACCCTTGGAGGCGAGAGTAACAGTTGGATCTCTTAGTAGTAGCGTCGAGGCCTTACGACGTCATCCTTGGTATGGATTAGTATCATCCATGTTAGGATTGACTGTTTTAGGCAAAGAATGTGGTTCATCCAGGGGATGAGACCAGGTTTCTCTTATCAGCAAAGAAGAAATCTCACAGCTCTTGTGGGACCAGAGATGGTCCGGGCCACGTCAGAGGAGGTCCATGTCATCCAGGAGCGGATGAGGACAGCATAGAGCCGGCAGAAGTCATACGCTGACAGGAGGCGGAGGCCACTAGAGTTCGAGGATGGTGACCACGTCTTCTTGAGGGTCTCACCTCGACGTGGTATTCGGAGATTTGGCCGAGGCGACAAGTTATCTCCGCGCTTCATCGGACCCTTCCAGGTCCTCAGCAGGGTTGGTGAGGTGGCTTATCGCCTGGCTCTACCACCTCAGTTGCACCGGGTGCACGACGTCTTACACATGTCTCAGCTGAGGAGATACTTGCACGACCCGACGCACATCCTTGACGATGGGGCGACTTTTACGGAGGTCCCGGTGGAGATAGAGGATCGACAGGAGCGGGTCCTACATGGACGATCGATTCCTCTTGTGCGCAACAGATGGCGGCACGGGAATCTCCAGGAGAGCACATGGGAGCGGGAGGCTCAGATGCGTGCTCAGTACCCTCTTTTGTTTCCCTAGTTTTTGATGTAGCTTTACGGGGACGTAAATCCCTGAGGTGGGAGTAATGTAAAGACCCGTAAAATTCAAGGGAAATTTTTTCTTAATTTTCTTTAGAATTTTACAAGAGCGCGGTTTCAGACGGCACCTGATTCCGAGGCCCGGAGTGCCCGGAATTAATTTCCGAAGTTTGGCTCGGGTACGTTCAGTGAACGAACGAGCGGGAATTCCTAACTTGTGATCCGGTGCTCGGAATTGAAATCCGAGGGCACCGATGAACTCGCAGCGCCGATATTCGCTTAAAGAGTCCTTTTCGGGAGTTGCGTTTGTTGCGGGTTGAAAGTTAGTTTTTGGGTTTTTAGTTTAAGTTAAATAAAATTTGTGAGGAACAAATTTTATTTCTTTTAACTAGTTAAGTCCTACCAAAGGGAGTTGGGAGTGGGACCCACATCCACTTAACCTCCCTTGGGAGGATTAAGTGAGGTGGGGTCCACACGAACCCCAACTCCTCAAATTCTCTCAAAACCTCCCCTTTAACTCTTTTCTTTTAATGTTGACAACTTAAGTTACTTAATTAATTAAGGGAGTTAAACCCTTTTTGAATTTCAAACCTTTGAAATTCTTGTGGTTAAGTTATGAAATAATATAAGTTAAAGCTTATATTATTCTAGGAGTTTCTTTTACCCTTGGGAGGATTTCTTGAGAGCTTTGGAAGCTTTTCTTCTTCTTCTTCAACTCAACGAAGAACGCGAAGAACGTCGTTCTTCAACGAAGAACTTCTCCGCCGAAGAACACGATCCATCCGCGACGCCGTGTCCGCGACGCGACGTACTTCTTCCGCGTCATCTCTTCCGCGACGGGTTTCCGCGACGAACGCCTTTGATAACGACTCTTCCTCCGACGTCAAAGGAATCGACACCGATATTCCACGACACCGTCAACGTGCGACTATCAAGGTATGGGTTCTTGAGTTCGTTGTTTCCTTTTTATTTGACTTTCCTCAAGACTTGACGTAGAACGCTCAAGTTTCCGACGAAGAACGCCGCTCCGCTCTTCTTCGTCTTCGGTGTCAACGAGAGAGAACACCGTACCTTCCTCGGACAACCTTCGTCGGCGTACAAGGATTCGCCAACGACGTGCCTCTTCGGACGCGCCTCTTCGTCGTTGAATTTGACGAACGACGACCGCGTCGCCCGACCTCCGCGACGTCGTCTTCCGCGGAACGTAGAACGATCTTCGAATCTTAAACCCGAAGTAGGGGATGTTGTTTAATATTTAATTATCTCATTCTTGCTCGTGGTTCGTATGACTAACGTGAGGATGTTGTTTATTTAAAGTTGCGTTATTAATTTAACGTGAGGGGGCCGGACCGTACGAACACGGCCGAACCCCCTCCAACGTTTATGTTGATTTATCTTGCGGGTGGAAGCAAGTGGCGTGGTGCCGTCGCACCACGCGGATGAACGTGCAAATATCTTCGCGATGCCGTCGCACGCACCATGGAAGAAACAACAGAAACGCGACGCCGTCGCGCCGCGTTGAATGAATATCAAAGTACGGCGAAGGGGCGCGGTGCCGTCGCACCGCGCCGGATGACGAACGCCGCGGCCGGTTCCGGGCCGCGGCGGGACGAGGAGACCGCGGCCGGTTCCGGGCCGCGGCGGAAGAAAAGACCGGCGGCCGGGCCGCTGGCGTCGGAAGCCGAAGAAGGGGACCGGAAATTCCGGTCCCGTTTGAGAAAACCGGCCGGCCAACTGGCCGGCCGGATGTCTTTAAAACCGGGGAATTTAATTCCCCGGCCACCCCATAAAAACCCCCCTCTTAAAGAGGGGGGGTGGTTCTTGAAGGAGGGGGGCAGCCGGCCCCCCTGGTTCCCTTAAATAAACCGGCCCCCACGTGGGGGGCGGTTTCAATCAAGGGCGCGGCTAATGCCGCGCCGTTTTTCCAGGAAGAGCGGGGGCTTAGCCCCCCGCGTGCGCCGCGGCCCGCCGCCGCCACCGCGGCCCGCCGCCGCCGCCACCGCGGCCCGCTGCCGCCGCCACCGCGGACCGCCGCCGCCGCCGCCGCACCGCCGCGCCGCCGCGCCGCCGCCGCCGCCGCCGCCGGCCGCCGCGCCGCCCCGGGGGGGGGGGGGGGGGTCGGGCCGGGTCGGCCCGGACCCGGACCCCCCGTTTCGAACCAGATTTGGTTTTTGGCTCATAACTTGAGCCTCGGACCTCCGATCGACGAACCGTCAGCGGCAACGCGATCCTTGGATCGAGACTGTCGTTTTGGTATATCGCACTCAAGGTTTCGGTAAACTTTGAGTTCGGCCGGGTTGGTTCGTTCACGAAACCAACCGGGCCTTCGGAGCGGAAACGCTCATATCTTGAGCTACGAACGTCCGATTGACGCACCGTCAGTCGCGTTGTGTTCCTTTTAGTGAGACGGATCTTTTGGCATACTCCGCCCGAGGTTTGGACGCAGGTGGAGTACGGTCGGGTTGGTTTTGCCTTAAAAACCAACCGGGCCCCGGAGACAAAAATGCCAATAACTCACAGACCGGGCGTCCGATTGACGCGCCGTCTGTTTCGTTGACTTCCTCTTGATGAGCCGGAACTTTTGACGTACTCCGCCCGAGTTTTGGATACAGTCGGAGTATGGCCGGGTTGGATTGTACTCGAAATCCAACCGGGCCCCTGGAACGGAAAAACTGATATCTTACAGACAGGACGACCGCTTGACAAGCCGTCAGCGGCGTTGGTGGTTACGTTGAGTAACGGTCCCTTTGAGTTTACCCTATGGGAGTTCGGGGTACAGTTGAGATACGGCCGGGATTGGTTTCGCTCTCGAAACCAACCGGGCCCCTGGGACGAAAAGGCTAATAACTCACAGACCGGGCGTCCGATTGACGCGCCGTCTGTTGCGTTGAGACCCCTGTGACGAGACGGACCTTTTGAGATACTTCTTTGCGTGACTTTGTGATACTTGGAGTATCGACCAGTAGCTCGTGGAGCGGACCCTCCCGGAGACGAGCGTGCAGAGTACGGAGACCGTGTAGCCGGCTGAGACCTGACGACTGCTTGACCGACTCGACTTGGAGTGAGTCGACTAGCCCAGTGGATGAAGCGCCCAGTAGTTGGTAGCAGACCCACGGCGGACGGAGCGCCTATTAGTTGGCAGCAAACCCGCGGTACTCGACAGGAGGAGTACCTCAGTAGGCTATTTGGGCGAGCGCCCGGTATTTGGCGACAGACCCTCAGCGGACGGAGCGCCAGGTAGTTGGCCGCAAACCCGCAGTACTCGACAGGAGGAGTACCTCAGCAGTCTTAGGTTAGTGAGCAGTACCTCGGAGTCGTGACAGGACCACTGCACACTCCAGAGACGGAGCTCTTCAGCAGTTACGGTTTCGATAATGAAAATCCTGGTTTGAGCTGAGACTTTTGACCTTGTGTTTACTTTATGATTGAGATGGGTCACTTGCTAACTTTGGTATATGTATGGGCATATACCCGGGTAGTGGTTATCCGTCGATTTCACAATCCTTGTGTTTCCTCATGATTGAGATGGGTTACTTGATAACTTAGGTATATGTATGGGCATATACCTAAGTAGGGTTTATCTGTTGAGATCTTCTTGTGTTTATCCTTGTTGGTTTTAGTGAGACCTTGAGGGTCTCGGGGTCCCTACTGAGTATCGTTATACTCACCCCTGCACGGGCTATGCCCGCACCTCGTTGTGTTGGTTGCAGACGACGGACAGTGCTGACAGAAGCCGAAGGTTCGAGGACTGGACGGTACCTGGAGGTGGACTATACGACGAGGCGGTACCCGGAGGTGGACCACTGGGCGGGACATACTCGGAGCGGATGGCGGGACCCGAGGAGCAGAGGAGCTATCTGTACCCACCCTTTAGGTGGGATTTCCAGTGGACATCTCAGCGTAGCAGCTTTACTTTTCAGTCGCTGTTTTCCCTTTCGAGTTGTACTTTACAGTTGGGCTTGTATTACCGGCCCCTTTTTACTTTTCAGCTCTTCTTTTTGTACTTAGTGTTTTACTTCCGCTTGTACTCTGTGGTGCTTGTTTTCTTTATAAAGGCAATGCCTTCCCAGTTATCGGGATTTTACGCCTTTGGTGCTAGTCGCCAGCCCCTGGCCTATGGAAGGCGGGCTTGGGGTAGTCACGGCACGGGCCCCGAGGACGGGTCGTGACAATGCAGACTTCTCAGTCCAGGTTGGCATGGTTGGTATGGTTTGGTCACACAGTTTTTCAAAAAGTGTGCAAACTGTGTGGACCTCTCTATCAAGGTTTGTATGGTTGGCAAGGTTTAGTCACATGGGTTTTCAAACCGTGTGCAAACCGTGCACAACCCACTATAGGTTAGTTTTTTTTAAAAAATTCACCCAAATGCACCCCAATACACTATTCCAAAACAAAGGTGCTTAAAAACATCAAAAAGTACCTAAAAAAGTACCAGATATGACTCTAGAAAAGGCCGGGATCTTACAACTCGGGGTACACAAGGTGTGTGAGCCCTCTCAAGCAGCTGGCCTTGCATCCTATCAACATAGTTTGCTACCCCATGTAGGGGTAGATGGCTTGTAGTGATGGTACATGTCATGTCCCGCTTCACCCAACCCATGGGCATGTCCCTCTTATACATGGCCCAAACACGCATGTCCCTTACATGATGTGTATCCCATACAAAAAGGTGTGTTCAAGATAAAAAACTACCTTCCTATGTAGTTTTCCTTTGTCCATTTACTTTGGTTGTGTGTTAGCACACGACCATGTAGTTTCACATAGTTAACCCAAGCCTTGACCCATGGTCACATAGTTTGGGGCACTGTAGAGAATGTAACCCCTATAGAGAGTGTGTAATCCCCAAAGGTCATCTTCTCCAAGTAGAAAGGATTACATGAAGTGTTTCACTAGACTACACACCATGTAGATGGTAATTCTAGTTGGGAATTACCTCCAAAACCCCCCAATTCATCATGATTTACCCCGAAACAAGTAGATTTACCTAGAAGGGATCTCTAGAAATTTCATAAGGGATATAAAACTTTAATACAAAGGATAACTAAGGGGATTTAGACTAAAATTAAAAACCAACTACCTATATGGTGAAATGACGAATATTCAGGTAGATAATAATGACCTGATCATGCTTCATTTTGATCTGATGACAATTTGTGTCAGATTCAGAGATCGGTAACACCTTGCTTCATCAGTTAGATTAACTTCCCTTAGTTTCCAAGGGAGGGTAGGAGGATAGGAGGGATATAATATTTTTTTTCATGTACACCAAGGGTTAGGGGGAATTGATTTTAATAAATTAAAACCAATTAGTTCCCATTTTTACACCACATCACTAAAACTCCCCAAATTGAAACTCATAGCACGGACGAAATTACATCATGCCTAGGGTAAAAAAAAGTTATGAACTCAACCGTGACCTCTGAAATCTGATCAAAGACTCTGTACATGATTTATTCCTCTTTTCAAGAGAAACTCCATGTGTGTGACAAAATATATTTAATATCACTGCACCGAGGCTCCCCCCTAACTTCTCGAACTGACTAAGAAACTGACTTTAGAAATATTATTAGGAATATTTAAAAGTATTTCTGGTAAAAATTAAAGCCCTTAAATTCTTCCCACCTTATGGATTTTCATCCCTAAAAATCAAAATCCTAATCACAAGGGAAGCAACTGATATCTGTACTGGACTCCCACATGAGGGATCTCACCAATGGTTCCCAGGCTACTTCCAAGCACACACATAGGGGAACCACCAAAGCTAAACTCTCTTACATCTAGATCCAACTAGGAGAGATCATGCAAAAAATCACCACACATATCTTCATCTATAATAGGTGAAAAGAACAAAGCACTATGGTCCATCTGTAGTCAGGGGGTCCAGCGGTACTCCACATCACTAACCTGATGTAGACAACAACATAAAACCATATTTCACACCACCCTTGGATGAAATGTTTCACAACCTCCTCAAGTGTCATGAATTCAAGTTTGAATCCGAGCACACAAGGGTAACACCGAACAAAAAAGGGCTTCCTAGGCATAAACACTGGGTCTTATCAGGCCCTTCATATGAAAACCTCTAGCTGTAACAAAGTGCACCAAAACAGAAATGATGCCACACCCACTAGTGGCATCCTAGCTGAGTATGGATAGTAGGTAACCAATAAGCACTTTGAAAAAATTTTATGGTCTAAATCTACCACCATGGAATTATTCTAAACTAGTCTCTCCCTCCAGCAGGGACTCCAAGAGAAAATTTTCAAGTAACAATACTCCACTGGTAAGGATAGTACCTACTCTAACACTCCACTACACAACCTTGACCTGAACAAAATAGTATATGGAACTCATTCACCACACCTCAATATTATCTGATTTGGGATGCACTGACTCTCTATCATGGTTTTGGTCATGTAAAAAAATGTTTCTTGGTGGGGAAGGTGCCCCTCTTCCACACAACTCCAGAGCTACGTCCAACCGTATCATTTCCCTCCTCTAGCATCTATCATACAAACTAACTCCAAGAACATGAGGGTACTAACAAATAAAAAGGGATTCCTAAACACATATTGGGTCTTACCGGGACCTCTGAAGTGACCACCGACATGGGTTTCTACCGACACCCCACGTCACCTTGGTTATACTTCAAGAATGAAATGGAAAAAAAGATTACCCCACTACCGTGTCTAATAATTACTACTAATGAATGTAGAAAGGACATAGAACATAACTCTATTCATTATTGGAGCTTTATGGTCAAAGGCCTCTATGGACTACAACTGTCCTCAACTATGTCCTCTAGCTACATGATCCTAGCGTGGACCACCTGGGGGTGGTGGTTAAAACACCTCAAACTTACTACCACCTCCTACTACTCTACCAGCTCATCCACCTCATCCCCCACACTGTATAACTACTTTTTCTAAGAACTATATCTACTAAGGAGTTCTGTTGACCAACTCCATCTCAACAGCAAAGAGGGTTGGAAATTCTCTATCATGATGCCACCAAACTTCACAAGCATAACATCGCCTCTCCAGCTATTTACCTAATCCTCCGCGCAGATCCTATGCTACAAGCCCATGTGCCTAAGTCTAGACATGGGTATTCCTCTAGTGATGTGATCCTATTACCTGACGTCTTCCCACCATTGCAGATGCCTCAACCTCAGGACCACCACCTTGGGCCTCATCTACATGTCACTCATCTAAGAAACTCTCTACCACGAGATCTCACTCAAACAATCCAGCATAAGTGTGAATGAAAAGAGGAATCACAGACACCTTGATCTCTCAGAATATTCCCAACTCGAAGGTTTCTGATCAGAAAATGGATCCTGAACCATATCCAAGGAGTTTTGTGATAGGTCTTTGAACCTTGCTGAAAACTCTTCCATGGTCATGTTACAATTCCAATGCTACAGAAGCTCCTTTATACGCACCGACCTCAACATGGTTGGGTATAAATCTTCCATGAAATGTCACTCAATCCCTTCCCAAGTGAGAATCACCTCATCATGGGATCATGTCACTAAACTCCAACATCTACCAACTTAACCATGTAGTAGGCTCACAGCTAGGACCACCATATGATAGGGAGGTGTACTCACAAGGTGGAAAACTCACATAACATCTTCATGCCAGTCATCATCTATCTTGGGGTCTATATCACCCTGGTATCTCAAAGGTCATTAGCTTTGTAACTCATGGAACACAATAAGCCTGTGCGCATCCTAATCCCGAATTACCAGCACAACCAGCTGCTCAATGAGTTGTGGAACAGCCGGTGGACGATGTGGAGGTAACAACTCAGAACCAGTGACCTATATTGAATCCTCATCATGAGGTGTATCATCAACATAATATCACCATCAAATCATGCTTGGATTTCATCATGGTGGAATCTTGAAATAGAGTTCAAGATATGCCATAGTCAAAGAGTATATTTAGGGAGATGACTTAAGAAGGACAAGGAAAAACTAAAACCGAATCCTATATGATGCATGTACTATTTATTTCTTGACGACCAGTTTCCTAACGTACCGAGTAGAAAAGTAGGTTATCAGAGTCCTAGTGAAGAGATATGTCAGCCACCACACCAAAACTCGAAGATTTTTCTTGAGATCTGAAATCAAAACATAAAAACACAATCACTATGCAACCCAAACCAAGCTCACGACACTATGGTCCTAAAGTGGAACCCGCTATGATAGCAATTTTTCACAACCCAAACCTATGGGGCTAGAGTCTTAACTCCCCTTGACTGCCTCCACTAGGCCAAGGGATGATGACTAGTTCCAAGTAGGCATATCACACATATGGGAGGCATTTTCAAAATGTACCTGTATGCATGCACCCATAACCACCTCAATGAATAAGTTCAGAGATATACAAACTGGAAACTAAAATTCATGCATACATCTATCCCAAACTAGAGTACAATAGAAGTAATGAATGTGTAAAGGGAAAAAATTCCCACTAAAGAAAACTATAAAATCATCCAACCTAATTCGAAGGAGGATATCACTGGTAAATGAAACTTCCAGAAATCTCCTTATCCCAGATCCAATAAACACCTTAGTCAATCTAGCTCACTAAGATCCATCTGCATTGGGTCCACTGTGGACTCCGTCAAAAGGCTTAAGGTCTACACAAGACACAACACATGCAACAAAAGCTTTTGTATGGGTGAGTATAAAAATACTTAGTAGGCGACCTAAAAGCCACAAAAGAAAAAGGGTGCAACTGAAAGTAAGCGGTCCACTCAACCTTGCCATAGGGAACCCAATTGAGCAAGAATCTCCTTCTCAAACCACCCTCAATTGGACATGAAAAGTTAGATCAGTCTATAAGGGGTGTCAACCTAGACACGTGACAACACTGCAAGGACTCCTAGAAAAACACACACCCAGATATACTCATCTTAGACTCCAAGTCTCATGAGTTTATGACCTTATAGACAACAAAAATATTTCTACTTGAGGCTCTAAAGGTGACACATAAAACCAATAGAATACAATCCATGAGCTCAGCCATCCCACATAGAACCTATATTAGAGATACAATCCATTTGGAAGAACCCTACCATTCCCAATGGTAAGTCCAAGAGGACATACTCCATCAGTTATAACTTACTTGGTCCAAATTAGAACCTATCACTAGAGGTACAGTCATTGATGCCTTGAACTGAGTGGAAGCTAGAGAAACCCAAGTGAAGAGGCCCATCCCTCACCGCTGCACATAGTTCATAGAGCACTACTTCAGAATATACACCACATGCATGCTATCTAATGAGAGAGAGAAGAGGGACCCATACCTCGACACTAGCTCGTAGTTGAGGGAGTACTAGATCCTAACTTACATGTGAAACCCAATTTGCTCATGAATGGGGTGGCATGCTCCTCAGTTCATTAAGGGAGCACTAAATCACAATCAAGTACCAAACCTATCTTGTGGAGGGCCCCACTTATCAATCTTTACTCCATGGATAAGGGAGTACAATTCTAATGGAGGACTTTCTCCCCACTGATACTCAGAGATGGGGGAGTACTACTCCGTACATTAGGACCTTCACCCTAGAATGACAGTGGATTACTGCTCAGAGAATAGAGGACCCACACCCAAATACATCAGGTGATTACAACTACATAGATAGAGTACCCATACGCTAACCCAATAGGGGAGTACCACTTTTTGGATAGAGGAATCACACCATGGAATGACCAGTGAGTGCTACTATACCCTCTCGATTACAATGGGGTACTTTCACCCTGACAGGATAGGGATGTACTGACCCTGAGCTAGAGGAACCTCTCCCTGGAATGACAGGGGAGTACCAACTTTACGAGAGGAACACTTATGGATGACCCACATCCTGAAACAACAGCGGAGTACCAACTCCTAGGATTGAGGACCCACACCCTGACATGGTAGGGGAGTAACTACTCTATCTCTACATCATATATGGATAATCCACACCATGGTCCAACAAGGGTGTACCAAATGCATAGATAAAAGACTATCACCCTAGTCCAATAGGGGAGTACCAACTCTACCTTCCAAAGAGTATGGAGGTCCATCTCCTTGGAATCACAAGGGATCACTGTACAATTATACCAACATCATAGGGAACCTGCACCCTACTCTATTAGGGTAGTAAAAGACCCATAAGAAACTACCCAAAGGTAATCAACTGATACACATGACATGGGGAGTCCCTTCTCTACCAAAGAAGATAGGTAAGGGAAACTCGTACCCTGATTCCACAGGGATGTACTAGTCATAGCATCTCTCTTCACAGACCTCACCGATCTTCAACATCAGTTAAGCACCACTTCACAAGATCCATTCTCAGTTTATGCCATCTCGAATCTCATAGTCCAAAATAGAGGCCACCATCATGTTCTATGAGAAAAAACACTTAGGATACGCTATTCACATGATTGAATCCGAGTTATAGAGGACAATATATGAAAGGAAGATGATCTCAGGGAGATCCCCTAGGAGTAAATGGCATGCACTAGGGTATGCATGGTGTGTGAGTCCACCCAAGTACCTATCCGTGTATCCTATCTACATGGATTTCCAATCCATGTAGGGTTACATGGAATGTAGTGATGATACACATTGTGTCCCGCTTCAACCATCCCCTGGTCGTGTTCCTCTTCTACAAGGCCCGACCACCCATGTCCCTTGTATGTCGTGTATCCCATAATACATGGTGTTTTTAGGCTAAAAAACCACCTGTCCATGTAGTTTTACTATTTCTATGTACTAGACCTCGTGTCTATGTACTTTGGCTGTGTTTTAGTACACAACCATGTTGTTTCACACGACTAACCCAATCTATGTCCCATGTTCATACAGATTGGAGAACTAAACAACATGTAACCCATATACAAAGTTAGTAGTTTCCAAATATCATTTTCCCCAAATAATAAGGATTAGACAACGTGTTTCACTGGACTAAAAACCATGTAGATGGTAATTTTAGTCGGGAATTTCCTTCAAAAACCCATGATTCAACCCAGTTTACCCCAAAATATAGAGTTCTACGTAGAAGGGATATCTAGAAATTTTTTAAGGGATATAAAACCTAAAAAATCACAACGAATGGGATTGAGACTAAAATAAAAAATATCCTACCTCGAAGATGAAATGCTGAATATTTTGGTGGAGAACAATGCCTGGATTGTGCTGATGTTTGATTTGATGATGATCTACGTCAGAAATAGAGATCAGAAGCACCTTTCTTTATCAATTGTCTTTAATTCCATTCTTCACCCAAAGTAGGAGGGGAGGAGGAGAAGAGAGATCTTCTTTTTTGTTTTGTTCACACCAAGGGTTGGGGGTGGGTATTTATTTTAATGAGTTAAAATAAATTAACTCATCGTTTTATGCAACGACACCACAACACCCATAATTGAAACTCTCATCTCAGATAGACTTACCTCATGCCTAGGGTAAAAAAACGTTCTAAACTCAACTGAAGACTCATAAATCCATTCTGAGATTCCTTATGGGAGTTATTTATCTTTTAAAGTGAAACTGTACACACATGATAAAATATATTTTTAATGTGAGCACACCAAGGCTCCTCAGTGCCTCAGATTTTAGCGCAGACTAAGCACCTGGATTCAAAATTATTATTAGGAATATTTCAAATTATTATGGGTCAAAACCTGAGTCATTACATGATATGGTAAGCAATGGAATAAAGAATGGTGATATTTTCTTAGAGAGAGTTGTGAAAAATAGAAGAATCAATTTCAACCGAGGCTAGCATAATATTATAGGAATAGCATACCTAAAGATCATTGAGAATGACATGGTCCTCTGTAAGTAAGAAGTCAACCCATCCATAAAAGACACATAATGAAATAAACACCAAGCCTCTGAAGTCACAAACATCACCTCCCCCATAGGAGACCGAGATTTTGGGATCCTTCCATGTTGAGTTTTTGGCCCCTGCTGGGGGATTCCAATGAAATCATATCACTTACATGAGTGGTACCTAAATATAATGGAAGGATATCCCACCAGTCATGATCATCCTCAAGTAGGGTGTTCACTCCCATAATTTCAAGAGAAGATCTAGGCCATCTGCAAAACTTTTTTACCAAGCCCCCACAACCTAATGTGAGCTCAAGGTAACTTCAAGATGAGCCTTATTCCTAGCATTCCAAATGCACAAGAATACATCCATTAAAAAAATACCATCCTCAACTTCCACTATTATGTGTGGCCTCCCATTCCATGGAATCATTTTTAGTGAAAATCAACACTAGTGAACTCATGAATATCATGCCAGGTGAACTCACCAAATCCACACCACATAGAATCTTCCCAATATCCTCTGAATAATAGACGAGAGGATGTTTTTGTTGTTTTAGTTCTAGTATAAAAGGAACGTTGAATCAAGAATTATCCCCCATACTCAGGACCCCATCATCTATATAGATGTCATGATTTTACCCACATATGTATCCAAATGCTGCAAAAAAGTATATTTAAAAATATTTATAAAGGATAGTTTGATTTGAGGGTTTCCAATGGTGCAAGGATGAATTCTCTATCCATTGTATACCACCACCTTACGTTTCCAACAATAATGATATTGGTATTAAGAAATTGTTATTATAAACCAATTATTGCAAAAAAAACATAATTTTTATATCTTTCTTAGATACAAATGGTTTTTTTTCAATTTTGGAAAAAAAATATGTTTCTTTTATAAACACAACATATTTTATGGTATGAAACATTTAGATAATAGTATATATGTATTAAATTATGAAAACCAAGTATAAAAATTGATAACGAATCATGTCCACATGACTCCTATAACACCTAACTAAGGCATCACCATCATGGCCATGTAAACGAGAAGATTCTATGAAAGATCTATCAAGATTCTTATTTAGCCTCTTTTGAGCTAAAACCACTTAAAATATTTCATTTTAGTTTACAATGAAAAAGGACTAAAACACTATTTGGTGGCGAGGGTGAAAGGGCTACAAATATTTTATGATTAGTACTCACTGATGTGTGTGTACGATTTCCTGTACAATATAGTGTTGGATATTATTACTTCGTGAATTTTAATGATGACTTGAGTAGATATGAATTTATCTACTTAACAAGGTATAAGTTTGAGCCCATTGAGATATTAAAATAATTCATGAATGAATAAGAGAGTCAAAATCAAAATATGATTAAGAAGCGTCAATAGGATCAAGGTGGTGAATATATTAACCAAGAGTTTCTCAACTTTCTAGGGGAGTATGCGATTCTTTATTAACTTACTCCACCTTACACACCATAGTGGAATGGTGTTAGTAAAATTAGGAACCATACATGTATATACATGGTAAGGTTAATGATGATTCATATAGATATTCTATTATTGTTTTGGGGATATGCATTACAAACTGCAATATACACATTAAACCGAGTACCAACTATAGCAGAAAATGTAATTACCTTTGAGTTATGAAATGAAAATAAACATTTTTATCACATAAACATGTATAGGGTTGAGAGATATTTATTATGTCCATATGAAGAAAAATAACTATCTCCCCAGGGAACAAAGTGTATCTTTATAGTCTATCCTAAGAAAATAATGAGATACTACCAATACAACCCCTCAGAAAAGAAAGTGAATGTCACCACACAAGCCATTTTCTTGAGAGGGATCACATCCTCAAAAAGGATAGTGGGAGAAAAATTAACATTGATGAAATTGATTACCAAGATACAAAATATGGTTATAGGAATAGATTGCATAGGTCCACATGGAATAAGTTCTTCCTAAAGAAGAAGTTCCATGTAGGAGAAACACAGAGGCAATAGAACTAGAGAGATATGGTTTTCTAGTCACTGAAGATAGGGACTCATTATTGGTAGATAAAAATGAACCTCTCTCCTATAAAGAGGCACTATAGAAATCAAAATATGCAATATTGAAATAAGTCATGAGTTCTAAAATGGTTACCATGTATCAGAATAATGTTTTGGTTATGTTCAATCTTCTAGCTAGTGTAAATCCTTTTGGGTGAAAATGGGCATTTAAGAGAAAGATAAACATAGAAGGTAAATTAAGTTCATATGAATTATGTCTAGTGGATAAAGGGTTTAAAAATAATCAAGGCATTGAATAAGATGAAACCTTTTCTCCATTTTATAGGTTTAAATCCATCATAATTCAACTTTTTATAGTTGATTATCTTGGATATGAAATTTTTAAAATGAACGCCAAAAAAACATTCCATAATGTGGACCATAAGGTAGATTTCTATATGACACAAATATAAGGGTTTGTGACTTGAGGTGATTACAAAAAGATATGAATGTTATAGATACCTATTTATAGATTAATGAAGGAATCCCTATTATGGAATATTTGGTTTTGTGAGGTTATAAATGAATCTGGTTTCATTAAGAACAAATGTGATCCATGTGTTTACCTGAGGTTTAGTGGGAATTCCTTTGTTATCCATGTATTATATGTTGATGAAATATTATTTTTTATAAATGACATACTAGTCTTACAGTCTGTTAAGGACTGGTTAAACAAATGTTTATCCATGATGGACTTAAGTGAAGTAGCCTATATTATTGGGATAAAGATCATTTGTAATAGATCTAACAGGTAGCTTAGACTAAGTCAAGGTATATAAATTGACCATATTAGAAATAGATTTAGTATAGAATAATAAATGAAGGTATTGGTCTAGTGTAACATGTTATACATCTTTCCAATAAAATGTGTCCTTATGCATAACAAGAGAAAGAGAGAATGAGTAAGATCCCATACAATTTGGTTATAGGATCAATCATGTATGTCGTGTAATATACTATACTTTATGTTTAATACTCATTGATAATGATTTTCGTATATCTATATCATCTAGGTGAACAAAATTGACCTACTACTAAGGTTATTCTTAACTATATAATAAATACTAAGGATATTTTTCTACTATATAGAGTAGATAAGGATCTAGTCATCATGGGTTATACTGATGATAGTTTTCAAACAAATTAGAATGATATGAAGTCAGATTAATTATATGTTTTTAGTATCAATGGGGGATCTAGGAGTTGGAAGAGTTCAAAGTAGCTAGTTGTTGTGGATTCTATAGTATAGTCTGAGTATACAATGTATTTTAATGTATCCAAAGCATTCATTTGGATATGAAACTTTATCTAGGGGATTTATGCGGTACCTAATAGTAATGACCCTATCACTTTATATTGTTATAATACTGTAGTGGAAACACTTGTAAAAGAGCCATGGTCACATCAATGGACAACGAACATACTCTAGAAGTATCAAATATTGAGATATTTTTCTCATAGGGGTGAAGTTATAGTATGTAGAGATTCCACATATGAATATATGTTGGAAACCTTAACTAATGCATTATATTATCAAAAGCATGAGTATCATGTGAGATCTAGAAGACTTAATGTTTTTAGTAGTTGGCTCTAGTGCAAGTGGATTTTTTTTGGATTTGGTTCCCTAGAACCAACTTCTGTATACTTTATGATTACCCATATTCATTGTTTTTAATATTAATAAACCACTTATCACATCAAAATTTTTATTCTATGTGACGTAGTATGTGATAATTTTTTAAGTGTAACTATCGCACTGAAAGGTTATAACAGCTCTCTACCATGATGAAAACCTAGAAGTTCCATGGAAATATTCTTAAATATATATTCTATAACTAGATTAAATCATTTGAGGGACACAAATGATATAGGATATCAGGTGTGGAAACTCATTAGAATTTGAGTCACCTTCTAATGGTGTACACCCTTGGTACTTTCTAGTGTGAGAGATTATGTGAACGAGACCTGTTAGTAGAAAATCTACATTTATATGTTTCATTGGATGTTACTATCTATAGATGTGTGTATTGATGATTATAATTTAATATTATTATTAATTGATATTATGAGTCATATAATTTTATGTATTGTCTAAAATAATGATGACATATGTTCATGAAAAAGTGAGATATATATGGTGTATCACAAGTAATATTTCATTAATGAATAATGTGAACTTTTCCCCCTTATTTTATTTAATAGAAGTTGATATCTTCAGATATTTGATGGAAATGATATAGACTAAATTAATCCATGGCCATGATGTTTAATAGGTAAGTTTAATTTTTGGAATGTCAAAGAAATAGAAATCAAACACATAGGTTGATGGCACCAGTATGAAACCTTCTTGATTAGAGATATCAAGATAAAGAGATTATATTATATAGTTTTAATACTTAGGAGTTTTTGTGCCATTTTGAAATTAAATTATTTCTCTATGGGTTCCTCAGTGAGTTTCTAGATGCCAACCTTGGAATTTGAGCTTCTTTTCCTAATACAACTAAGAAAGAGGCTTAGAGGTTCACATACTAAGTGTATCCAAAACCTCTTTTAAATAATAGTATTACTCAAAAAGTAAAATAAATATCATTTTCACACAAGTTTTAATAATTATTCATTGTCATGACCCATCCTCGGGGCCCGTTCTGTGACTCCCCCTAGCCCGACTTCTATAGGCCAGGGGCTGGAGACTAGAACCAAAGATGTAAATCCCGGTAATAGGGAAGAAATTGCCTTTATATAAGTAAACAGACACAATAGAGTACGCAAGATGAAGTAAACAATAAGTAAACTGAGTACAAAAATAAATGCTGGAAATAAATGGGCCAGAAATACAAACCCAACTGAAAGTACAGTACAACAGAAAAGAAAGAGCAGCTATAGTAAAGTAAACCAGCAACCCCTGAGTCATCCTCCAGATATCCCAACTGAAGGGTGAGTACAGATGGTCTCCTCAGCTCCTCGGGTCCGGTCATCCACTCCATATACGTCCCGCCAAGTGGTCCACCTCCAGGTACCGTCCCGCTCCACAAGACTCCACCTCGATCAGTGGTGTTTGTCGTCTGTATCCAACACAACGTAGTGCGGGCATATCCCATGAAGGGGTGAGTATATGATACTCAGTAGGGACCCCAAGACTCTTGAAGGTCTCCCATAATCCACAAAGAATAATTCAAAATGGAAAAATACAAACACGAAGTATCATCCAACTCTACTTAGGTATATTCCCATACATATACCTAAGTCATCAATTCCAGTTCGACTCCAACTCACGAACCCAAGTACAACCCAGTACACAAAGGATAGAAAAACCCAGTCCACACAGAAAAGCAAGATAATCATATCGATGGAAAAGATTGAAAGTCAAGACTCAGCTCACATAGGTATACAAATCACGAAGAGGGGAGGAGATGATAGATGTATCCTGTGAATCATCTCCCCTGCCGAACCTGCGTAGGATCCAAGTACGAAGTCATCGCTGATGAACCCACACAAGATCCAAGTACAATAACCATCACTGCCGAACCCACGTAGGATCCAAGTACAGTCATCATCGCTACCGAACCCATGGAGGATGCAAGTATAGTCGTCCTCTCTATCGAACCCACGTAGGATCCAAGTACAATCGTCATCATTGTCGTAGTCGCAGCCAGCTCTAGGTTTCCCGCACGCAGCACGCTCGATTCCGGGAGGGTATGCTCCATGATCCGAGAGGGTCGATACATCAACTGTCACAAAGTCCAGAGTTGATGTATCGTAAAGTTCCATCTCGTCAATAGGAACTCAACGCGACAGACGGCGCGTCAATCGGATGCCCGGTCTGAGAGATATAGGATTTTTCGTCCTAGGGGCCCGGTTAGAAATATGCTCATTTCTAACCCGACCAATATCCAAAATCATCTGAACCTCACTTAGAGTATCGCAAAAGGATTGCCTCGTCGAAAGAGTCCTAGTTCTGTAGACAGCGCGTCGATCGGACGCCCGGTCTTTATGTTAACCCCATTTAAGTGATTAACATGCCCGACCCGTTTATCCCCGTGGGCCGACGGGTCGGGTTGACCCAGTTTGACGGGTCCAACCCAGTAGGGGTTTCATATCGGTTCGAAGAAAATACACAACTCGGCCCGAAGTGGCCCGGCCCGGTGGGGCGCGGCCCGGCCCGGCCTGGCGTGGCCCGGCTCAGCCCGGCCAAGTGCGGCCCGGCCTCGCACAGCCCGGATCGGCCCGGCCTGGCTGGCCGAGCAGCTCGGCCGAAGCTGAGCGGGTTCCAAGGGGGGGGGGGGGGGGGGTTCTGCACTGGCGGCACCAGGCAGCACCGCCCTTCCCCAAACTAGCCAGACCTCTGCGCACGCGGTCCGCCAGTCCTCCAGCACGGAGCCCTCCTGGCACCGCGGTCCAGCTCTGCCCGGTCGGCCGATGGTCCGACTGGTCCTCTAACACGACACCCTCCTAGCACCGCGACTCCTCTTCGCCCGGCCGGCCGATGGGCCGATCGGTTCTTCCGCCGAAGCGGCCCATGTAGCGGGCCATGATTATTCCCGCACAACCGGTGCAACGACGTTGGCCTCCTTTGTCGCGTTCCCGGCACCGCGCGACGACGTATTGCCTCCTTTGTCGCATTCCCGGTAAGGCGCGACGGCGTCGTGCCTCCCCCGACTTCGATTTCCGATTCTAGAATATTTAAATGAGAACAACGGAGGGTTTTTGGGCCGTGTTCGTTCGGCCTGCACCCTCAGCGTAAATGATAACAATCGACCATATTTAAACAATGATTTCCAATGAGTGCGGGGTACGTAAACATCCACTTTAAAGAGTAAACCCCTACCTCAACAAAAGATGACAAACGTTGGCTTCGCTGTTGACGGCGTCAAGAGGTGAGGATTCGTAGATGTCGACGGAGAGTATCCAAGGAGGAAGTGGTGTCTCCCCTTTTTGTCACAGAGAGAAGATTGTAAGGTGTGGCGTTGTTGGCGAGTTCCCACATCGGTGTCTCCACCCTTGTCATGGAAGAAGAAGAGGACGGAGAAACCAGGGTCGCCAAGTCGATGTTCTTCGTCGGAGATTTGGCGTTCATTGTTGAGGATGAAGTTCTTCAAATAAAACTAGAGCTCTCTCCCCAAAATCTCAACACAACAAGCCAACCAAAAATAAAATAAGGCTTCTCCTTATTTTATTAAATCATGCCATGAATTCGAATTTACAATATTCTAATTTCAATTAACTTAATTAATAAAACCATGAGTTGTCTAATTAAATAAGTGATAGGTTGGAAAGATTTAATGATGGAGAGAGGGGAGAGGAAGAGTTACTCAAATAAATTCAAAGGAGGTGTCAACATTAAACAAATGAGTTTAATGTGAGGTTTAAGGGGTTTTAGGGAATGTGAAGGGTTGGGGATCATGCGGGCCCCACCTCACATTTATCCTCACATGGGTAGTTAGGATGCTAGTGGGTCCCACCCTAACTCCCCCATGTAGGATAAAACCACCTTAGATATAAAAAAAATTGTACCATAAGTTTATTCACTTCTCATTTAATCCAAAAGAAATTTAAATTCTTCTCCCGTGCAAATGCATCTACTGTAAAAGTCCTCTTAAGCAATTACCGACGTTGCGAGTTCATCAGTGTCCTCAGATTTTAATTCCGAGCATCGGTTCAAAAGATAGAAAAACGCGCTCGTTCGTTTACTGAACGTACCCATGCTAAACTTTGGAAATTGATTCTGGGAACACCGGGCCTCGGAATCAAGTTCCGTCTGAATCCACCGACTCAAAAAATTCCAAAGTATTTAAGAAAAAATTTTCTTTGAAATTTCCGGGTCTTTACATTACTCCCACCTTAGGGCTTTACATCCCCGTAATGCTACATCATAAACAAGGAAAACAAATGAGGGTACTGTGCACGCATCTAAGCCTCCCGCTCCCATGTGCTCTCCTGGAGGTTCCCGTGCTACCAATGAATGCGCACTAGATGAATTGACCATCCATGTAGGACCCGCTCCTATCGATCCTCAATCTCCATCGAGACCTCTGCAAAAGTCACCCCGTCATCGACGTCCAGCTCCCTGTGATCAATGATTTGCGCCGAGTCATGCACGTATCTTCTTAGCTGAGATACATGGAAGACGTCGTGCACTCGGTGCAACTGAGGTGGAAAATCTAGGCGATAAGCCACCTCGCCTACCCTGTTGAGAACCTGGAATGGTCTGATGAAGCACAGAGATAACTTGCCGCCCCGGCCAAATCTCTGTAATCCACGTCGAGGTGAGACCCGTAAGAAAACGTGGTATCCATCCTCAAACTCCAGTGGTCTCCGATTCCTATCAGCATAGGACTTCTGTCTACTCTGTGTAGTCCTCATCCACTCCTGGATGATCTGCACCTTCTTTGTCATAGCCTGAACCATCTCTGGTCCTATGAGTGCTGACTCCCCAGGGTCTGTCCAGCACAGAGGTGATCTACAAGGTCAGCCATACAGTGCCTCGTATGGTGCCATCCCGATGGTAGAGTGGTAGTTGTTATTGTATGCAAACTCCACCAAGGGTAAGCGATCCTCCCAGCTGCGACCAAAGTCAAGGACGCATGCACGGAGCATGTCCTCAAGTGTCTGAATGGTCCTCTCCGTCTGGCCATCCGTCTGAGGATGAAAGGTGGTGCTCAGGAGTAGGTGCATCCCAAATGCCTCCTGCAACCCCTTCCAAATCTGGGATGTAAAGAGAGCATCTTGATCGAAGATGATAGACAATGGCACACCATGAAGTCGTACGATCTAATAAACGTAGAGGCGTCCCAAGCTCTCCATCGAGCCCCGCTCTCTGATAGGTAAGAAGTGGGCCGACTTGGTGAGTCGGTCGACAATCACCCAGATGGAGTCGTGTCCTCTGGAAGTATGTGGAAACCCCGTCATGAAATCCATGGATTTCCCGTCCCACTTCCACTCCGGGACATCTAAAGGCTGCACCAAGCCTGTCGGTACCTGATGCTTCACCTTCAACTGCTGGCAGGTGATGCATCGTGAAACAAACTCTGCCACAACCTTCTTTATACCCGGACACCAGTGTTGTCGTCTGAGATCCTGGTACATCTTCGCCACTCCTAGATGTATCGCAGGAGGGAAAGTGCGAAACTCCCTCAACACTTCCTCCTACAATGCAACTGGTACCATGGTACGTTCCCTGAAGAGGATGACGTGCTCTCCTCCTATAGAAAATCCAGCAGGTTCCTGTCCTGTGGATATCTGTGCACGTTACTTCTCACAATCAACATCCCCATATTGTGCCTCTCTGACCCGCTGAAGTAGTGGAGGAGTGATTGTGAGCGACTGTAGAAAGGCTTCCCCATCTCTATCCACAAAGGATATCTGTAATGAGACTAACTACTCCGTCCCCTCTCCAAGTAGCTGAATGCCTGATCTCCCACTGAGAGCATCAGCTGCTATGTTCCCTTTACCAGGAGTATAGACTATCTCAAAGTCATAGTCCTAGAGGAACTCGAGCCATCGCCACTATCTCAGGTTATGGTCCTTCTGCGAGAAGATGTAACTGATACTCTAGTGGTCAAAGTAGACTGTAAAGCGATCACCCATCAGATAGTGCCACCACATATTCAAGGCGAAGACCACTGCTGCTAACTCCAGGTCATGGGTAGCGTAGTTCTACTCATTCTACCTCAACTGTCATGAACCATAAGAGATCATTGCCTCCTCCTACATCAGGACACACTCGAGTCGAGTCCCTGATGCATCGCAGTAAACTACTTAACCTACACCCTCCTCCGATAGCCTCAAGATGGGTGCACTAGTCAATATCTTTCTCAGCTCCTAGAAGTTATGTTGACATCTATCTGACCACACGAAGGGTATATCCTTCTTCATTAGATCTGAAAGTGGTGTTCAAAATCTGGAGAAGTTTGGCACAAATCTCTGATAGTACCCAGCCAGACCTAGGAAATTCCGCACCTGAGTCACACTCCTGTGTGGCTCCCAACCAAGTACCACCTCAATCTTCACCGGATACACCACAACTCTCACCTCAGAGATAACATTCCCTAAGAAGTGGACCTCTCAAATCCATAACTGACACTTTGAGAGCTTACGATAAATCTGGTGCTCTCGGAGTGTGTCCAGTACAACCTGCAAGTGGTAGGCGTGCTCCTCCTTAGTAGTCGAGTAAATCAGTATGTCATCGATGAAGACTACGAAAAATCGATCGAGATAAGGCTAGAAGATCTTGTTCATGAGACTCATGAACACTGCTGGAGCATTGGTTACACTGAAAGGCATAACCAAGAACTCATAGTGGCCATACTGACACCTGAAGGCTGTCTTCTGCACATCCTCATCTCGAACTCTGAGCTAATGATAGCCTGACCTGAGGTCTATCTTTGAGAACCATCATGCCCCCTTGATCTGATCAAAGAGGTCGTCTATCATCAAGAGTGGATACTTGTTCTTCATGGTCACCTGGTTCAGGCGACGGTAGTCGACACATAGTCGCAAGATCCCATCCGCCTTCTTGGCAAGCAAAATTGGGGAAACCCAGGGTGAAACACTAGGTCGAATGAATCCCTTCCCCTGCAAGTCCTCCAGCTGTACCCACAGCTCACGAAGCTCAGCGGGAGCCATCCGATATGCTGGTTTAGATATTGGTTCTGTCCTAGGGTACAAGTAAATATAGATGTCTACCTCTCTATGAGGAGGTATCCCTGGAACGTTGTCAGGGAAAACGTATGCATACTGATCCACCACAATAGGAAAACTCGGACTCCGCATGTCAACTGCTCTGAGGATGTGACTAGAAAAATGATGTGTCATCGGCTACCCTCTCCTCTGCGTAATCCTATCCTATGCTGCAAAGGATCCCTTCTCACCGGTGAAGGTGAACTTGCCCAATCTGTGCGGACACACCGCACTTTGCACCCAATACAGTCAATCTGGGCATGGACTGTAGTTAACCAGTCCATACCCAAGATGACGTCGTAAGGCCTTGAAGCCGCTACAAGAAGATCCCAGCCGAAGCTCTCACCTCTTAGAGTAATCTCACACCACCAGAACCAGTGCGTAATCATCTATTCTGCTTCTGTAGGAGTCTCTAGCCATAATGATCGAGCCAATGGCTCCATCGGAATCTCCAAGCTCCGAACAAGGGCATCGACAATGAAATAATGACTCAATCTTGTGTCTATAAGAACTGCAACAAGGGTGGAGTAGACATAGATAGTACCTCGAATCATCTCAGGCGTGCCGTGGTCGTAAGTCTCCACTGCCTAAAGATGAGCTTGCCTCTGTCCGCCAGCTCCTTGTGGTCGGGGTGGACCTCCTAGTGGTGGTGGTAGAGCCTCAAAGCGTCGTCCACCACCTGTTGCTCGGCCAGCTCCTCTGTCTCGTTCGCCTACTCCCTGAGGACCACCACGGTTGAACCTATGCCTCTGCTTGGGTGGTCCCTCAACCGTCTGCTGCTCCTCTGTATGGCGGGTCGGGCAGTGACGAGCCATGTGGCCCTGCCCACCACATGCATAGCATTGCCTGCCTCTCGTATGACTGGCTTTTCTGTGTGTGCCCCGCACCTCCGAACCAGTATCCTAAGGTCACCCACCTGATGGCCTGGTCCTCTTGGACCTCTAAGACATCTGTCTACTACCAACTACAGAAGACTCCGCTACGTGTCGCCCTGCGGTAGGCCTCGCTGCTAGTGTAGGCTCAACAAGAATTCTCTGTACAAGAAGGGCTCGCTCTAGTACTCCTGCCTGCGTCGGAATGCTGAGGGAGATCATTGAAGCCCTGATATCATGCCTCAGTCCATTCTCAAAGTTCTAGTCCTAGAAGAATGGGTCTCGTACCATGTATGTGGAGTAGCGCAAGAGGTCGGTAAATCTAACTGAGTACTGGGCTACTGTCATGCTGCCCTGCCGCAGCTATAGTAACTTATGGATGCACCCCGCACAGAGGGTGGCTGGAACAAACTCTGAGTGGAAGAGGCACTCGAAGTCCGTCCAAAGAAGTGATGCCTCGTCGTGCACCTAGAGCATCAGGTTCCACCATCTACCTGCTGCTACGTGCAAGAGACTCGCCACAAGGACCACCATGAGGTTAGCTGGTGTCCCTACTAATATGAAGACTCAGACGATAGCCTCCAGCCAATCCTCGGCTGCCTGAGGGGCCATCTCTCCACGGAACCTGGGTGACCTCTGATGCTGAAACCCATGCAGTGCACTCAAGCGACGTGCACTCTCTGCTGCTAGGGCTGGTGGCATCGGTGGCTCGGCGGGTAGAGGTACCGCTGGTGCCTCCACTATAATGGGGCACTACACCGAGGCCTCATCGCTCGGTGGACTGCCATCTCGCAAAAAGCTTGAAACCCTAGCTGGCTGCCTTTGTGGGGCCATCCTGAAAAGTAACAGGTGTGCCACAGTTAGTACAATATACATGGTGAGCTGACACAAAGTAATCACAAAGAGAACTTTGGAAACACACATGCAATCAATGTTTTTGTGCACTGAGCCGAAAATCAGAAGTCAGGGTCTTGGTGTATGGATACTTCGGCCGCCGCACCAACACTGGAATCCCTGGACTAATAACCACACTCAATAATCTAAACATTATTGCTTCACAGAGAAGAGATCATTAGAGTCCTGAGTTCTGCGATAGAACCGACTCCTCTGATACCAATTTTTCACGACCCGTCCTCATGGCCCGTGCCGTGACTACCCCAAGACCGCCTTCGATAGGCCATGGACTAGAGACTTGCACCAATGGTGTAAATACTGATAATAGGGAATGCATTTCCTTTATATAAGTAAACAAAAAAAATAGAGTACGCAAGCTGAAGTAAACATTAAGTAAACTGAGTACAAAAATAAGTGCTGGAAATTAAATGGGCCAGAAATACAAACCTAACTGAAAGTACAGTACAACAGAAAAGAAATAACTACTATAGTAAAGTAAACCATCAACCACTGATTCATCCTCCGAATATCCCACCTGAAGGGTGGGTATAAATGGTCTCCTCAGCTCCTCGAGTCCGGCCGTCTGCTCCGTGTACGTCCCGCCAAGTGGTCCATCTCCAGGTACCATCCCGCTTCACAAGACTCCACCTCGATCAGTGTTGTCTGTCGTCTGCATCCAACACAACGTAGTGCGGGCATAGCCCGTGCAGGGGTGAGTATATGATACTTAGTAGAGACCTCGAGACTCCCTAAGGTCTCCCAGAATCCACAAAGAATAAACCATAAAGGAAAAATACAAACACGAAGTATCATCCAACTCAACTTAGGTATATGCCCATACATATACCTAAGTCATCAATTCTAGTTCGGATCCAACTCATGAACCCAAGTATTACCCAGTCCACATAGGATAGAACAACCCAGTCCACATAGGAAAGCAAGATAATCATATCGATAAAAAAGATTGAAAGTCTAGAATCAGCTCACACGGGTATACTACTCACGAAGAGGGGTGGAGATGATAGATGTTGCCTCTGAATCATCTCCCCTACCGAACCCACGTAGGATCCAAGTACAGAAGTCATCGCTGCCGAACCCACGTAGGATCCAAGTATAGTAACCATCACTGCCGAACCCACATAGGATCTAAGTACAGTAATTCTCACTGCCGAACCCACGGAGGATCCACGTACAGTCGTCCTCGCTGCCGAACCCACGTAGGATCCAAGTACAGTAGTCATCGTCGTCGCAGTCGCAACCAGCTCTAGGGTTCCCTCACACCGCACACTCGATTCCAGGAGGGTCTGTTCCACTAGCCAAGAGGGTCGATACATCAACTGTCACAAAGTCCAGAGTTGATGTATCCCAAAGTTCTATCTCGTCAATAGGAACTCAACGCGATAGACGACACGTCAATCGGACACCTGCTCTGAGAGATATAGGTTTTTCCATCCCAGGGGCTCGGTTAGAAATATGCTCATTTCTAACCCTTATGATATCCAAAATCATCAAAACTCACCTAGAGTATCGCAAAAGGACCTTCTCATTGAAGGATTCTTAGTGCCGCAATCAGCGTGTTGATCGGACGCTCCGTCTTTAAGTTAACCTTGTTTAAATGATTAACAGGCCCGGCCCGCTTAGCCTAGTCGGTCGGCGGGTCGGGTTGACCCAGTTTGACGGGTCCGACCCAGTAGGGGTGTCGGACCGGTTTGAAGAAAATACACAACTCGGCCCAAAGGGACGCGGCCCGGCCTGACCCGAAGTGGCGCGGCGCGGCATGGCCCGAAGTGGCGTGGCCCAGCTGGCTCGGCCGGCTGGCCGAGCGGCTTGGCCGAAGGCAAGAGGGTTCCAGGGGGGAAGTTTTCTGCATTAGCAGTGCCTGGCAGCGCCGCCCTTCCCCAAACCGGCCAGACTTCTGCGCACACGGCCTGCATGGGCGGGCTGCTGGTCCTCCAGCACAAAGCCCTCCTAGCGCCGCGGTCTGGCTCCGCCCGACCGGGCGACGGGCCGTCCAGTCCTCTAACGCGGTGCCCTCATGGCACCGTGACTCCTATTTGCCTGGCCGGCCGGTTCTTCCGCCGAAGCGGCCTGTGTAGCGGGCCGCGATTCTTCCTGCACAACTGGCGCGACGACGTCGGCATCCTTTGTCGCGTTCCCAGCACGGCGCGACGGCCACGTGCCTCCTTTGTCGCATTCCCGAAACAGCGCGACGGTGTCGTGCCTCCTCCGCCTTTGATTGTCGATTCTTGAATAATTAAACGAGAACAACGTAGGGTTGTCAGGCCATGTTCATTCAGTCCGCACTCTCCGCATAAATGATAACAATCATCCATATTTAACAATGATTTCCAATGAGTGTAGGGTACGTAAAAATCCAATTTCAAGAGTAAACCCCTACCTCAACAAAATATGACGAACATTGGCATCATGGTTGACAGCGTCGCGAGGTGAGGATTCATAGACGTCGACGAAGAGCGTCTGAGGAGGAAGCGGTGTCTCCCGTTTTTGTCACGGATAGAAGATTATAAGGTGTGGTGTTGTTGGCGAGTTCCTGCATCGGTGTCTCCACCCTTGTCGCAGAGGAAGAAGAGGACGGAGAAACCGGGGTCGCCGAGTCGATGTTCTTCATCGGATAGTTGGCGTTCTTCATTGAGGATGAAGTTATTCAAATAAAACTAGAGCTCTCTCCCCAAAATCTCAACACAACAAGCCAACCAACAATAAAATAAGTCTTCTCCTTATTTACTAAATCATGCCATGCATTCAAATTTACAAAATTCAAAATCCAATCCACTTAATTAATTAAACCATGAGTTGTCTAATTAATTAAGTGATAGGTTGGCAAGTTATAATGAGGGCGAGAGGGGAGAGGAAGAGTTACTCAAATAAATTCAAGGGAGGTGTCAAAATTAAACAAAGGAGTTTAATGGAAGGTTTAAGAGGTTTTAGGGAATGAGAAGGGATAGGGCTCGTGTGGCCCCCACCTCACATTTATCCTCAAATGGGTAATTAGGATGCTAGTGGGTCCCACCCTAACTCCCCCATGATGGATAAAACCACCTAAGATATAAAAATAAAATTGTACCACAATTTTACTCACTTCTCATTTAATCCACAAAAAATTTAACTTCTTCTCCTGTGCAAACACATCTATGGTAAAAGTCCCCTTAAGAAATTACCATTGATGCGAGTTCATCAGTGCCCTCAGATTTCAATTCCAAGCATCGGATAAAAAGATAGAAAAACCCACTCGTTCGTTTTCTGAACGTACCCGATCTAATCTTCAGAAATTGATTCTGGGCACACCGGGCCTCAGAATCAAGTGCCATCAGAAGCCACAGACTCCCAAAATTCCAAAGTATTTAAGAAAAAATTTTCCTTGAAACTTCTTGGTCTTTACATTCATGTTTGATTGATCACATATATCATATCATTTATTATTCAAGAGAATACTTTGTGAGAAGAATATTTAACAAATATTTATTTTTTGATTAGTGAATAAAAATATTTATTCATCAGCCACTACATAATTTATATTTATTTATTTAATAAATATTTATTATTCTTGGTTTGATAAAAATTGTACAGGAATGGTGAACTGAGTTTAATGGTCTGATAGAAAATAATATATAATTAATATCAATTGATTAAATTATATTTATTTAATTTTTTTGATTTTCACATGTCAACAAATAATAATAATAATATTATTATTATTGACATGGGGCTTCATTGGTCTTAATGAAATAATAAGGACGCATGGGAAATTATTATTTTATAACCCTAGTAGTATTTAAATGAAATTATATTATTTCTTAAAGGTGAGGTTTCTATTTGTTTTGGTTTTGTAGAACAACATTCAGAGAATTATCCCAAGGACCTAGAGAGCTCCCTTTTCTAATAATTATATAATGAATGGAGAGAGACCCTCCTCCACCTCCACTCTTAATTCAATAACGATCTAATTGAATCCTTCTTGAATAGATTCTTAGGGTGATCAAAGATGAATGATGTAAGTGTTAGGATCTACTGTGATAGCACCCATAGATTCCTCTGACTATGTTCAAAGGTTTTTGGAGAATGTATAGATCACCACTAGAGGGAATATACAATTTATTCCTAAAATGAAATAATTTTATGACATAGATACATTGTTGAAATCATCAAATAAAGAATAATTCATCACCAGGTAATTCTTTAATTTCTTAAATTAATTATAAATCATTCTATGATGATCCTTCATTTTGGTTCTGATGTTCCATCATCAATTATTATTTGACTCAATTATGTTGATCACAATGTTTTCAATATATGTATATCTCATATTAGTCATCTATTATTATAAAAATACAAGTTTTTTATACCCTATTAGGTTATTCCACTATGCCTGGAACCTTTAAAAAAATCTAAGACGTCTAAAAATTTAGAGTGAAGAATACCTAACACTACTTAATTATAACCATCGACTTAAATAAATATCTTTCTACTTGCCTTTTATTTTTTCCCATGGTCTAAGCTATTGTTTGTGTGACCCCCCAAGAATGAGACCATCCCAATTACATGAATTTAAATAAAATATATCATTACATACATTCCCACGAACTTTTAGGTTTATTGATTTAAGGGATTATGAAAACCAATTGACTAAAAAATACCATTTATTTCTCATTCAATGTACTCTTTTCTACTAAAATAAGAAACTAATTAATCCATAATAAGTCTTGAACACCTCCCAAAAATTCTCCATTTAAGGAACCAACCTTAAAACTTACATAATATAGTGTATTTAGAATAGATTTAATTTTATTTCACTTATAAATATTATTTAGGTGTATATTTTTATAGAGTTAGGTCACAAATCTTATATAATAATACCATATATTTCAAAGATGAAACTTATACTTAGTATCCATTTTTTCACAATATAAAACTTCTAAAGTAAAAATGATTTCTTTTCATGAAAAATCATCATGAATTTCAACATGTTTTCTTCCATTCCTTTAAAAATCCTTAAGACCTATGAAAAACGTTTTAAAACATGGTTTGGACACAAAAGGTTCAGTAAGGTATATAAAACAAATAATGAAACCATTAGTATATGAATACATATAAAAATTTTCCTTTCCAAAATAAACTTTGGGATTGAAATAAACATTTACTTACCCAAGAAATGAAATTATCTACCAAAAGATATTTTTATAACATTTCATAGGAAATATTAAATGAAATATAAAACTCCTAAGGTTTCTTTGAAATTAAGAAAAACTCAAAAAAAAAAAAATTCATAAAGTTATACTTTTGAACCTTAGAAAGTAGTATATAATTTCTTTTACCATGTGAAACAAAAATATTTCCATAAAAACCTATATAAAGCATAGATAAATCTTATTGGTAACCTAAGGAATAATTTTAATATCATTATTAATTACACACGGAATACCCATCATGGTTATACTTGGATTTACTATCATAGGTACACTTCAAATAACCATAATGGTTATACATGGAATAACCATCATAGTATATTCCCATTACATATTAGGAGATACCTAATAAATTAACTCTTTACCTTTATCCAATGCTTTGGAGAGATATAATGGGGTCACCAGACCTTAATTCATAACAAAAATACCCATAATCATAAATATTTCCGAATAACCATAAAACAATATAAATACATTGCATTGTGAAAACATTATTTTCACCCATAACACATTTCTGAATATTGAAATATCCATTTAATTTTAAAACCATTTTTGAAAATAACTAGAAAACAAGGAAAGATGATTTTTATTTGAAGATAACATGAAATATTTTAGTGTAATCTAAAATATAATAATAGTTATGGTGATAGGAAAGGTCATTTTCACTATATATGTTAAAATAGATCATTCTATTTTGTCATTTTGTAAAGGACATTAAAATATTATTTACAAGATTACTTTTTAAAAAATTTGAAAAAAAGACAATAGAAACATAATTTTTTCCTTCATAAATCACCAATATCCATAAAAATACATCCATAAAATAATTTTAAAAATATGGATATAGAATAAAAATTGAGTTTTAAGGGAAACTTTAATAGATAATTTTTAAAAGAAAGTCCCTTACCTTGATTCCAAATCATCACATACATTATTTATCTTATTGAATTTTAAAATTTGGACAATTATTTAATTTATTATGATTTTTAAAATTTTATCATTCATTTTATTTCATCTCTTACATTTCTATATTTATTTACTTAATAAATTAAATTCACATCATATGTTTTGATGATATTTAGTTCATAAGTCCAAAATGACTTAGGTATGCCGACTATCATCAAAGTGGCCATTACTCTATCATATCGAGAATAATAATCATAGAATAATTATATATTTTATAAAAAAATTATAATTTTTAATAGAAACATAAAATATGGTTATGAAAAATCAACCATGTTATAATAATGGAGATGGTAGACCGTACGTTAGCATGAGTAACATTTCCATTTTCAATGATCGTCATGGAATAAAGGTAAGTATTATTTTATCTTTTAAAAACTATAATAATATCATAAATACCCTATTAATTATTTAAATATAATTATATATATCATCTATGTGATTTGGTTATTAAAAATGAATCACATCGCTTCATGGAGGTGGTAGCCCACACATGCACACGATCAATGTTATCATTTTTAGGGAATAGAAATGTTAGAAGGTAAATGATATATTAACTTTTTAGAATTATATGTATGTCATTAATATCATTTATAAAAATTAATTCCATCACTATAAATAGTCTTGATAGATGGTGATGGAAAATGAATTACATCAGTTCATGAGACAGTAGTTTATCGTACACATGAACGATTAATTCCTCTCCCATTTTATGGATGTTTGAGATTGATATTGGTTATTAAATTAACATTATAACATATTAGTATATGTAGGATACCATTATTATTATTTTATCATTTTTTAAAAATATTTTAAGGAGGAGGAATAATAAATAAAGATAAATCATTCCGTTAAAACCATACCTCTTTTTGAAAAGACTCCTTTGATTAACACCTTAATCCCTCTAAGGTTAGAATTTTTCCTAAAATAAGATCTATATAATGAGGGGAGGGATTATAGGATGGGATTCTCATAGATATTGGCTTAACCAAATTCTTCATGAAGTGTTAATCAAATAGAAGGAGGTATATATTTTTATAAGATATGGGAGGGGCACTCTTGGAATTTCCAAAAATATTAAATTAATATAAATTATTTTTTAATTATATTTCATGACCTGGTCTAATGGGACCTGAACTGGGACTACCCAACTCCCACCTCCAATTGGCTAGGGGCCAGAGACCAACACCAGTTAGGAATATCACTCAAATGGGAGGCCTTAGGCTAATGTACATTTACACACACACACACACACATCTCCAATGCCATAAAATGTTGAAATATAAAAAAATTTAATAAAATGAATGCGTACATATAAAATACGACCACCAGAGTATTAAAAAATTAGTAGAAAGGAAAAGGGTTCAAATACTAAACCACCCCAAAGAAACTAAAAATAAGTCCAACCTATAAACTACAAAAGGGGACTGCTATCAAGTACTCATAGGAAAACACCTTGGTCTTTAAGGATCACTAAGATCCACTTAGTCCTGGTCCATCTAGGACTCCATAAGAAGGGTGAATATCTACATAAAACATGACACATGCATCCAAATCACATATAGGAGTGAGTATGAAAATACCCAATAGGACACCATATAATCACAAAGCATATAGTATCAAGAACAACAGTCAGTTCATCATAGTTATATGTCAACAACACATATAATAAGAATTTCTAGATATACTCAACATAGTCACATATTCTCAATGTAATGTCACAACTGTAATTCCATCCTAGGATTCCTGCTTGAACGTTCCACATAACACTTGTCCTAGAGAAGACACTCCTTGAGTTAAATATCATTGATGTCATCCTTCCAAGATGTCATGATCATTGGGTATCTCCATAAGTAATACACACTATAAATATAAAGAGAATGATACATAGATTGGGATCACACCCAAGGACATGGGGTATACCAACAACCTAATCTGTATTAACCCACTATGTATGGGATTGAAGCCCTGTGTAGTGTTGGTCATGATGATACCAGAAACCCTAAATAGGGTTATGATGATGAAGGATCTCATTCTAATCCTCAATGAAGGATTCCAATAACTCTATATAATACTAAAGTTCCTCAAATAGGATCACCATTCTATGCATTGGACGTAATTCTAGAACAACCCTTAGGGAACAGATCAAGGGAATGTAACCTAACAAATCTTGTCCAATATGAATAGGAAAAGGTATCCAAGCCATATATTAAGTAGTACATAGTTTGTATTGGTAGTACATGGTGTGTATCTTCGACATTGGGTCCTACCCATGCGCCATGAACCATGCTAGTGTTCATGTATGTGTCCGTGTTTGAGTACACGACTCTGCCCATGTAGACCTAGCCCGGCTGTGTCCGTGTCTGAGTACTCAGTGTGAATGGGCCCGTGTACTCCGGGCTATGTCCATGAACCTTATGAGATATAAGTAGATCTACCTGGTAAGGTCCACACACCATGTGATAGACCACACACTCCATGCGATATTTATCATATTGTGGAAACCCTAGCACCACACAGGGGGTCCTACACGACTTGTAAATCCGGAAAACACATTGTGTAGTACAGTATTTCATAAAACTACAAGTTCTTACTCCCCATATACTCGCACCACCATCACCACCAATTCAATATCAAATCCTTCCAATGGATTTTGGATTTGGGTCGACCATTCTCGATCGTCACCGAAGACCCGATTTCTGGCCTTCTTGGTTGCTTGAGAATCACCCCATAGTCTTTCTATCACCGTATGCTCTAAATACCTCACATGTATGTCCTTGATCATATCCCAATTTATCTTCACCATAATTAAAGATTGATCTTTTCATCATTCCAAAACTGGATTTTTGATAATAATTCATTGTGCCAAGAAATGGGTGTACAATAATTGTTTATCTGATATTTTTCAAACCACCTGTAAAAAAAACCCAATGATCAACGAATGATGTGACAACTAGGCCCCGGTGACCGCCCAACCACCCCGCCTTAACATGGCCATCGGGTCCTGGCCCACCAGGTAACACCAGTTGCCCCACAGACACGTAGGGCCCACCCCAGGGTCCACCCTCGTGCCCGAACGGGTCATCTGACTAATGATTGTCCCCATAGCCCAACACATGTCCTTTCCAGTGTGATTTTTCCTCACTCACACACACCCTGGGAAACTTCTCAGGAGGTCACCCATCCTAATAACTACTCCAAGACAAGCACGCTTAACTGTGAAGTGCTAATCAGGTTGGCTCCCGAAAAGGAAGGTGCCCCTTGTTGACATGAGTCATATCATTTAGCCATTTAACCCTTTATCATTTTTGGTGGTGTTACAATCACCCCCCCTTTAGAGAACAACGTACTCGTTGTGGGCCCTACATCTGAACCCAAGTAGTGAACCACACACTTAAGGCTGGGTTCCTCCTCTGATACCAAATGTGACAACTAGGCCCCGATGATAGCCCAACCACCCCGCCTTAACATGGCCGTCAGGTCCTGGCCCACCAGGTAACACCAGTTTCCCCACAGACATGTGGGGCCCACCCCAAGGTCCACCCACGTGCCCGAACGGGTCATCTGACTAATGATTGTCCCCACAGGCCAACACATGTCCTTTCCAGTGTGCTTTTTCCTCACTCACACACACCCTAGAAAAACTTCCCAGGAGGTCACCCATCCTAATCACTACTCCAGTCCAAGCATACTTAACTGTGGAGTTCTAATCAGGCAGGCTCCTGAAAGGGAAGGTGCACCTTGTTGACATGATTCATATCATTTAGCCATTTAACCCTTTATCATTTTTGGGGGTGTTACAAATGAATAAAGATGGGAGAAAAAAAGAATCATGAAAAAGGGGAACAAAACTCATCCATTTTTGGGTTCCCCTCAATCCATTAACATTATAATAAAAAAAAGATCCAAATTAAGTAAACAATTTCTCCCAAATTCTCCACATATAAACCTATACCCTCAATATGAGTGATCCACAAATCAATCTATTCATTGATTGATTCATGGTCATCATAGGATAATAAAATGGTGAAAAAATACATATGAAATTAACATTGTTCCTTATGGTGGATTGATCACTGATAATGAATGAATCCATGTCGTTTTTGTTAGTGAGATCCTTGAAGTCCATCACATACCGATCAATAATCCATGATCTGGTCATCGTTCACCAAAAAACCCCCTTCAATGGATCTGAGGTTATGCGACCAACCCTAAGATTCCATAATAAACATATAATTATAGGAAAAAAATCATGTCATGTCATTTTAATTGAATAAAATAAAATAATTTATTAATTTATTTAAACATTCACCGATGGCCTCGCCTAACCCGAACATCCGCCATGTTCTAAGGTTAGGTCATGTATAGGGTAAAACCAAAAATCTAAAATTAACAAGGGGATCATATTTATTATATTGGGAACAATTTAATAATTATTCCACTAATTTAGGAAAACAGTGTGCATGTGGAATTAGTATATTTAATATATTTGAAACATTATTTCTGGGTTCACTGGGCCTTGTAATCCCATGCCGTATCAGTTCCTAGTCTAAAAAATATTACTAGATATATTATAAGAATTTACATAAAAAATATAGATGTTAAATTCTCCCCAACTTATGGATATACATACCATAAATCCAAAAAACACCTACACAAAGAGTTGTGGGTACTGAGCATGCATTTCAGTCTCCCTCTCCTAGGTGTTCTCCAGATGATTCCCATGTTTTCACCAGACACACACTAATAGAATCGATCACCCATGAATTATACTCTCCAACCAATACTCAATCTATACAATGTAATAATAAAAAGTAGTCCATCATAGATGTACAACTCACCCCAATCTATAACTTGTTATAGGTCGTGCACATACTTCTCCAGCTGCAATAAGTGGAAGACATCATGTACCCGATCTAACTGTAGTGGTAGAGCTAAGTGGTATGCCACCTCTCCAACTCTAATTAGTATATAGAATGGGATAATGAATCTTAGAGATAAATTTTAATCCCATCCAAATCTCTACAATAAATGTCGAGTTGAGACCCTAAAGAACACAAGGTATCCCTCCTCTAACTCCAAGGTAATCCTTCATCGGTCCTCATAGAAATTATGACGGCTCTATAATGTCCTGAATTTTACATGGATGATCTTCAACTTCTTGGTACTGACTCAAAACAACTATATTCCCACAAGTTCTATCTCTCCTAGGTCGGTCCAACAAATTGGTAACCTTTCATGTCAACCATACATGGCCTCGAATGATGCCATACTGATGGTTGAATGGTATCTGTTTTTGTACGCAAACTACACCAATGGTGTGTGGTCCTCCCAATTATGAATAGATTCTAACATGCAATCCCAAAAAATTTCTTCTAGGAATTGAATGGTATACTCAGTCTGAACATCATTCTGGGGGTGGAAAGTCATGCTAAAATAAAACTAAGTCTCAAAGGCCTCCTAAAATCATTTTATAACAAATATGTGAAGAAAAAATCAAGGAATTAAATGATGGTTGGGGGAAATCCATATAGTTGGACTATCTCTTTCATGTAGAGGTGTCCCAAGCTATTTACTGAACTATTCTCTCAAATAGATAGGAAGTTGGATGAATTAGAATATCGATCTATGATCAACTAAATAGCATGGCTTCCCCAAGAGATACATGGTAACCCCATCACAAACTCCATATATATCTCATACCACTTCAACTATGGAACATCAAGGGGTTGAGTTAAACCCCCTAAAACCTGGTGATTATCTTTCACTTACTGACAAGTAAGGCATCGATAGACAAACTTTTCACTTCCTTATTCATCCCTAGCCACCAAAACTAACATCATAGGCCCTGGTATATCTTCACCACAACTAGATGTACTACCAAGGGAGATTTATGAAACTTCATCATATCCTCATTCCATAATATCACTGGTACTATCGTTCATCCTATAAAAATAAGACATGCTCCCCACCTTCAGAAAATCCACATGGATCATGTCAAGTGGATATTTGAGTACGTAGGGTCTCATAGTCAACATCATCAATCTGTTCCACCCTAAATCACTATAAAAATAGAGGTTTAATAATAATAAAATATAGGTTATCATATCCATCACTATAAACAAAGGATAATTGAAAAAGAGGCTCTCTTCTCTGACTCCTCACTGAGAAACCACAAACAAGACATCCTGCTAAGAGAATCGACTACCATGTTCTCCATATGAGGATTATAGACAATATCAAATTCTTAATCATAGAGGAATTCAAGTGATCATCCCGGTCTCATGTTAGGATCCTTCTAATAGAAGATATACTTGAGACTCTTGTGGTAAAACAAGACGATGAACCAGTCACCCATCAGGTAGTTTAACCACATCTTAAATACATAAAATACAATCAGTAACTCAAGATCAAGGGTCACATAGTTCATCTCATGTGGTGTAAATTGATGAAAAACATAGGAAATCATCGCCCGCCTCTACATCATATCACAACCAAGCCTGGTACATGATGCTTCACAGAACACAACATACTCAAAACCCTCCTATGGAAATCTCAAGATGGGATCACTCGTCATTACCTACCTCAACTCTTGGAAAGCATGATGACACCTCTATGTCCACATGAAAGGCTATCCATTTCAGGTCAAATCTGTCAAGGGAGTTTATATATTGAGAAATATGGCATAAATACATGAAAGTTTCATGATAATCCAAGGAATATACATACCTCTGTCATGGACTTAGGTGGCTCCCAAGCTAGCACTACCACAACCTTTGTTGGTTCCACTGCTACACCATCTACTTAAATAGCATGTCCCATATTGTAGACTTCCTGAATCCAGAACTGGCACTTTGAGAGATTCCTATAAGGATGGTTCTCTCAAATTACATCTAGAACCACCCTCAAGTGTCTCACATGATCCACATTTGATGCTGAGTATACTAGGATATAATCGATCGAGACTACAAAAAATTGATCTAAGAAAGGATGAAATATCCAATTCATGAGACCCATGAACATTTCTGGGGAATTATTCATGCCATAGAGAATCACCTAGACTCATAGTGACCATAACAACTTCATAAATATGTCTTCAGTATATCCTCATCTCATAATCATAGATAGCGATAAGCTAATCCTAGGTTAACCTTTGAGAACCATTTTCACCTCTCAATTGATCAAATAGGTTATCGCTCCTCATTATTAGATGTATGTTCTTTACAGTAAACTAATTTAGGTGATTTTAATCCATACACAACCTTTATATCTCATATAAATTCTTATAAAAGAATAAAAGGGATACCCAGGGTGAAAAATTGGGTCTGATAAATCCCTTTCATTCCAATTCCTCCAATAACACCCTTAGCTTGTGAAGCTCTACGAGATACATCTAATATGCTAAAGAAGTTATTAGGGACATCCCAGGGTGTATATAAATTGTGAAATCTATCTATTGGTGGGTAGGTAATCCCAGAATATTCTCAGGAATACATCCTCATACTCCACTTCCATAATGGGAAAATTAAAACTCATATCATCCACTACACCAACGGTCAAGCTATGCAACTAATAAGTAATGAACTGCACCCTACAATGCACTACTCCATCCTTCTATACATGTATAATAACCATTATCTTTGTTAAACATTCATATATGATCTAATTAAAAAAAATTAGACTTAATAAAACATGAAAGATCAAGAAGTCTGGTGTCTTTGGGAATTAGTTACATTGAATTACAACTTTAAACATGAATTGTAACATCTTTATTGAAAAATTATCTAACATGATGGAGCTTAAAACTACATTGGATAACCTAGGAAAATACAAAAGAAAGGGGTGATCCATAAGCTTGGTAAGGGAATAAAAATGTCATAAAATGAAGATAATAATACATGTTAGACAAGGTATACCACTAAGGCATAAAGGAACATGAATAAAAAGCTGTGATATAGGATGATAATCATAACATGGAAAATGTGGCAACAACTTAAAACACTACATCACAGGTCAAGGATAAACCACCAATAATTCATGGTGGAAAAATCCCCAGAATGAAATTAGGTAAACCCCTTTTAAAAACATTACATATCATTATACTAAACATTACACAATTTATTTTAACACAATATAATTTTGGGCACACCCGTCATGTTCATTTCATTATTATGCTTAACTGTGCCACATAAATCATAAAGCATGGATTAATTTAACATCATAATTTATTCCATGATAAATGAGTGTAGAATAAATACATATAAATTGTAACGACCCAAAGCTTGACGTACATGGACATTACATTACATTTGCGGAATACTTAGTACATTACAAAAACACACACACAAGGACCGTAATAGTTTAGTCTCTTTGGAAACTCGGAATATAATCTTCTAATCCTGGTGAAAGATCTTCAATATCTCCCATAAAGATCTTCCCTTTTTTTTACCTAAAACCTTTATTTATATCCTGGGGAAAAGAAAACATAAAAGGGTGAGCTCAAATGCTCAGTAAGGGTAAACAAAAGAAATATAAATCACATCATATACATAAGAACATAACTTTTGGAAATCTTAACCTGCAAAAGAGATCATAATTTCATAACCTGGGATAACTCATGGTAGTGAAATGTATTCACAATAATCATAACTTAAAACATTAAACTTTGTGGCATACACACATAATCATAGAGAATCATTTCTTGTTAGTCAAGACTCATTTCCAAGACTATCTTAGTGGACAAAGTCCATTTCTGAATCGAGTGACCCTCGTTTTAGTCCTGTTTCACTGAACCGGTATAACCTACCATTCCAGCCATGTCTATCTCATGAGATATAAAATCTTTACCCAATGCATTGGAGGGAGATATAGGTCCCACCCATCTCATAATGATATCATTCTTATGTGTTCCATAAAATCATAAATCATACATCATTGCATAACCCATGTAATAAAAATGGGATTCTTAAACAACATGACATCATAAAAAAATTAATAAAAGATAAAGGAATTCATAAAAATATTTCCATCACAACATAATCAAATCCATGTAATAATAGGGATAGAAACAGAACCCTTTATTATCTTAGATGGAAAATAATTTTGATAAAACACTTGAAATCCATTCTTGAGGAAAATATCCTTTCTACTTCAAAAAAATTTTCCTTTCTTAACATGTCTTACAATTTAAAACTAAAAGAAGTTGATTAAAAATAAACTTGAAAACTTGTAAAGGAAGCTTCTTGTAAATAATGTTTTAAAAATCCATTCATGCCATATAAGTTGAAAAAAACATTCTTCTCGTACTTTTGTCGGAAAAGTCAAAAAAGTACCTCGTACGAAAAACGACAAAAGATTCCTTTCATATCATTTACTAAAAACTCAACAAAGGGTAAAATTGTATTTAAAAAATTGTAGGTGGATGGAAATAATATTACATATTGAGGAAATATGGATGTGGATGATAAAATACACCCCAGTAAATACTAAAGTATAAACAATCTCGGATAAATATGAGATTGTGATATTTCCCTTACCTTAGGTCTGATTTGCTTTGTACGTGTCCGAAGCTCCTGTATAATGGTTTAAATAATGTAATTGACTTATTCCAGAATCATACATATTGATATGATATCATATATGGTCATATTCTTAGCCTCTTGTTAGTAATATTTCATTGCTACTTGTTACTCGGGTCTTTATTGCCTTTTGTTCTTATGCGTGTTTTGCCGAATAAATTCTTATTCTTCTTTTAAGGTTATAGATACCTTATATCCAGAATGTTATTACTGTAACATATATCATATTTATTCATTCAATTCATTTATATAATTACTATGTAATGATGATCATGTAGAACGAGTCGCATCACATCGTGGAGACGGTATTCCGTACGTACGCACGAGTGATGATATCGTTCCTATGATCGTGGAATTGTATTGGAGTATATATATATTATTTCAGTATCAATATTACTTTATAATAATTATAAATAGTTACTCATTACACCATTATACCCATCCTTGTAAGGTGGTGGTGGAAAATAGATTACACCACAGCGTGGAGACGGTATTCTGTACGTACGCACGCGCGGTGATTTCATTTTTCCGTAGGATGGATAGAAGGTGAATTAGGGTTGTTTCATATTTATAATAACATATCAGTATGTAAGTAATACTGATGTTATTACTTTATCATGAAACAACTAAAGAATAAGAAGTTGAAGAAGAAAGAAATTGAAAAGATCGGTAATGGATATTACCTCTTCTTTGGAACGCCTCTCTGAATCCTCCACTTAGGGAACTAAGATTGGTCTTCGAATAAGGACAGGACCTCTAGGATTATTCTAGGGAAGTGGAGAGGAGAAAATGGCAGGGGTTGTCCGAGCTTGAGTGCTCAAATTGGTATGAGGAGGAGGTGGAGGAGGTTCCCTTTTATAAGGGAGGAGAGGGGCACCTTAGGAATATCTCAAAATATTATTTTATATTAAAGTCAAAATCGGTTTATAATGGTTCCAAAGGGTCTTATTTCGAAGCTAAAGTGGGGATGGGTATAAATCCTATCAACCAATAGGATTTAGACAAGTTTAGGGTATTATTTTAACCTTATCAATTAGATTTAACTCTAAGTTAAATAATTTAACTTTTACCGTGTCTTTTTGTTTTCTTTCACTATATGGTTAATACACTTACTATAACATGCCAAACGAACCCCAAATTGTTTATTATTAATATATATATCCTTATATAAGTCCTTTGGCCGAACCTTAGATTTTTATAAATAAAATAACAATTAATAATATAATATTTGATTTAAAAACTATTTTGTGTCAATTTTGAAACTATTTGATATATGATTTTTGTGAAAGTCATAACAGAATTATATGTTCGAACCAAGTTGATTAAATAAACACTAATATATCATAGTAACCTATAAAATTAGTTTAATTCATAAAAAGACTCAAATTACATTTATTATGGTGTTTATAAAATCAATTATGTCAATATTTCATAAATAAGATAATTACTGCATCATCTTTGTGTCATAAATAAATTAAATTATTTGATGTCTAAAAATTACAAATAAAATACCATTATGTAGGAATTTTTTTTATATTTCTAATGAATATTTACAATCGAATTTATCTTATGTAAAACCCTATATTAAAAATGTTTTAGTAAATAAACTTTGATTTTAACTCTTTTAACTCTTCTTTGAATTAAATAATAATAAATGTCCTAATCTAATCCAAGTGGTCCTAAATGATAATATTTTACACTTAAGGTTGTTTTTGGTCGAGATACACTTGTCCAATAGAATTAGGACATGTGTTAGGTTAATATTAATATCATTCTTACCCTTAATTACCCTATTTACTTTTAACCGTGGTAAATAAAAGTAAAAAGTTCCTATTCACCAAAAATTATTTTCATCTCATTGAACCACATTTTACTTACTGACATCAACCGTGTCTCTCAGATTTTTGAAATTCCATTCACAGAAGCGGTAAAATTAAGTTTTATGAAAAATTCAGTTTTTAACTACCACTTAGTAGTTTCACTATTCATCAAAAATTGATGTTTTTCAGAACAATGCCAAAATTTCATCCTAAGCTATATTTCATATTATAAATTCAAAAATGAAGTCTATTTTACCAAATTCATAACATAGAAGTTGCATTAATTAATTTTATAATTAAATCCTGCTGTTAAAACAAATAGCGTGTTTTTAAGAAACAATATCTATCAAAAGATTGACACTTGATTATGTCTGGTTTAAATGTGAAATTACAACCAATTACCAACATTGTATAAAATTATAAAAATATATTCTAAATATACTTTAAAAACACTCAAATTAATAATTTATCACTATTAATTATTTCGATTAAAAAAGTTGTTTTTAATTATAATTTAGTAATTTTCACTATTCATCAGAATATGAAAGTTATCCGAAAAGTACCAAAATTTCACCTTAGGCTAAATTCGATACTCCGAATCCAAAAATGAAGTCCATTTTGAGAGCTAAATTTTCTAAAATTTAAAAAGTGGTTATTACCATTCATAACGTCTAGTTTTAATAATATTTTAATACCATATCGTTGTTTCGTGAAACTCAGTATTGCGTACTATAGACACTATCGAGGAAGGTTGTGATTGCGTGTAATGCAAGGCAAGTCAAGGATGCGTGTTGTGCAAGCTCCTTTTGGTGTAGCGTACAACACAAGACATTAATAAAATTAAAAAGAATATTTTTCATAAAATCTCGGGCTGTTACATTCTGCCCCCCTTAAAATGAATTTCGCCCTCGAAATTCGTCGGGGTTATAAATGGTTTACTATTCGAATGTTTCTTTAATAGAAACCCACATCATAAAAATGAATATCAAAACCAATCTTTAAAAACAAAAGTATGAAACGTAACGGTTACCCAAATAAACTAATCACTGGGTTTCCACATAGGTGAAAATATGGATATGGAAGAGAAATCTGACAATCATGTTCTGATGGATAGTGGTAGAGAACATGGCTATGGAAAAGCCAGCAATCACAAAGCCATAAATTTGTGACGATCTAAGGTACCATCTGATTCATTAGATATAAGATCACTAGGACAACATTTTTGGTTTTCAAGATCGTTTCCCTAAAGTTAAAGAATTTGAATTAGAATAAATACTTACTTTATTTTGGTACAATCTCACTGTTGTTCGTGCCTTTAACAATTTCCACTTCAACTCTTAAATAAATGAAGTTGAATTTGTTATTCGTGAAGTGTTAGCAGATCATGTGATAGAATGAAGGGTCATTCCATCTGTCTCAAACAAAAGGTCAGTAAAAATTATATACATAAGTCGATCTATAGTGAGATTAATCATATATGGTTTCCTAAAATGGACTTTATACTTCATATATCATACTGCTTAATATAATAAAACTAGTTTCTAATAAACAGGGACTTTCTGTAGGCCAGTGGTAGGCGATAAAGGCCAGTCGCACTTCGGTTGTGGGTTCGATTCCCACATCCTTGTCCGACGCGATGGGATATCGCCCGTCCTGCAGGTTGTCCTTTTTCTAAAACTATATTACTATAATATCCCATCAATAATATCGAGAAAACTTATATCCTTAAACAATACTAACTTATGTCCAACATAATCCATTCCAATCTTTAGGCTTATCCATAATACTTCAGTCCACTCTCATAACATAGTGAAAACGGTTACCAGAGATTTAACACCATCATTGATCCCCATATATCATAAGATATGTTTTGTTGGTCACATTCCAAACATTCAAAGTCCTTAATCATGTATTCTCTTGAATACCTTATTGAAAACATGAATGCAGTTAAAATTTAATACTTTCCACATTCCAAAATCCTCAAAATTCTATATACTCAAACCATGATATCACTTAGTCCTTATATCAATCATGAGCTCATGAATATTGTAAAACATTTCATTTTCTCCTTATCCCTTCATTATGCGCATATCATCTGCTTTCCAAAATATTTGAATCACTTTTCATGGTTACCGGTACCTTAAAATTATTGAAAACCACAAAAATACAAAAATATTATAATAAACAATAAAAGTACCTCAACAACATTATTCTTGAATACCAATACATAAACACTTCAATCCATCATCTTCAATTATTGTCCTGGAATAAGTCCTTCCATGATTTAGAAGTAACTTTTTAGGTCAGGGCATTGAGTTGGGTAATGCCCATGTTCTCCACAAATAATACATTGAACTCCATAACAGTCTGTCACTCTATGAGCCTTATCTCCACACAAATAACATCGGTCCCTCCATTTGAGGTATTTTTCAAAGTTCTTATTCCCTTCTTTAGAAATCTCAATCTTCCTTTCTTTATGCTGCTCAACATGCGAACATGCATAATAGTCTATCTTCCTCTTCTTTGATGAATTAGGTATACCACTAAATTTCACCTTTTTAATCATATATCGCGATGACTGATTCGGCATAATCACAATATCTTTCTCTCTAGGCATTACATAATCTTGTTGCTTATAGTCACCAATTTGTCCATTGGATTCAATGTTAACCGAATTCCGTCTGGTTCCCTCCATTAACTAAAACACAAAAAGAATTCGTTGAGAGTCAAAAATCATGCTAGAGAAAACAACATAGTAAAGGGGGAGTGCCCTCAATATCTAACATCTTAGGTTAAATTCTAAGATCGTTACCGTAGTTCTAGGACTATATCCTATATGTATACTTATCCTTAAAGAAATCCCTAGACATACCTTAGAAATATCTCTAGGGATCTCACTAACGTTCTCACATCCTAGTTTTCAAAGGATGATTAAACCTTTCCTCTGATACCAACTGTAACAACCCGAAGCTTGACGTACGTGGACATTACATTACATTTGAGGAATACTTAGTACATTACAAAAACACACACACAAGGACCGTAATAGTTTAGTGTCTTTGGAAACTCGGAATATAATCTTCTAATCCTGGTGAAAGATCTTCAATATCTCCCATAAAGATCTTCCCTTTTTTTTACCTAAAACCTTTATTTATATCCTGGGGAAAAGAAAACATAAAAGGGTGAGCTCAAATGCTCAGTAAGGGTAAACAAAAGAAATATAAATCACATCATATACATAAGAACATAACTTTTGGAAATCTTAACCTGCAAAAGAGATCATAATTTCATAACCTGGGATAACTCATGGTAGTGAAATGTATTCACAATAATCATAACATAAAACATTAAACTTTGTGTCATACACACATAATCATAGAGAATCATTTCTTTTTAGTCAAGACTCATTGCCAAGCCTATTTTAGTGGACAAAGTCCATTTCTGAATCGAGTGACCCTCGTTTCAGTCCTGTTTCATTGAACCGGTATAACCTACCATTCCAGCCATGTCTATCTCATGAGATATAAAATCTTTACCCAATGCATTGGAGGGAGATATAGGTCCCACCCATCTCATAATGATATCATTCTTATGTGTGCCATAAAATCATAAATCATACATCATTGCATAACCCATGTAATAAAAATGGGATTCTTAAACAACATGACATCATAAAACAATTCATATAAGATAAAGGAATTCATAAAAATATTTCCATCACAACATAATCAAATCCATGTAATAATAGGGATAGAAACAGAACCCTTTATTATCTTAGATGGAAAATAATTTTGATAAAACACTTGAAATCCATTCTTGAGGAAAATATCCTTTCTACTTGAAAAAAATTTTCTTTTCTTAACATGTCTTACAATTTAAAACTAAAAGAAGTTGATTAAAAATAAACTTGAAAAATTGTAAAGGAAGCTTCTTGGAAATAATGTTTTAAAAATCCATTCATGCCGTATAAGTTAAAAAAACATTCTTCTCGTACTTTTGTCGGAAAAGTCAAAAAAGTACCTCGTACGAAAAACGACAAAAGATTCCTTTCATATCTTTTACTAAAAACTCACCGAAGGGTAAAATTGGATTTAAAAAACTGTAGGTGGATGGAAATAATATTACATATTGAGGAAATATGGATGTGGATGATAAAATACACCCCAGTAAATACTAAAGTATAAACAATCTCGGATAAAAATGAGATTGTGATATTTCCCTTACCTTAGGTCCGATTTGCATTGTACGTGTCCGAAGCTCCTGTATAATGGTTTAAATAATGTTATTGACTTATTCCAGAATCATACATATTGATATGATATCATATATGGTCATATTCTTAGCTTCTTGTTAGTAATATTTCATTGTTACTTGTTACTCGGGTCTTTATTGCCTTTTGTTCTTATGCATGTTTTGCCGAATAAATTCTTATTCTTCTTTTAAGGTTATAGATACCTTATATCCAGAATGTTATTACTGTAACATATATCATATTTATTCATTAAATTCATTTATATAATTACTATGTTATGATGATCATGTAGAACGAGTCGCATCACATCGTGGAGACGGTATTCCGTACGTACGCACGAGTGATGATATCGTTCCTATGATCGTGGAATTGTATTAGAGTATATATATATTATTTCAGTATCAATATTACTTTATAATAATCATAAATAGTTACTCATTACACCATTATACCCATCCTTGTAAGGTGGTGGTGGAAAATAGATTACACCACGGCGTGGAGACGGTATTCCATACGTACGCACGCGCGGTGATTTCATTTTTCTGTAGGATGGATAGAAGGTGAATTAGGGTTGTTTCATATTTATAATAACATATCAGTATGTAAGTAATACTTATGTTATTACTTTATCATGAAACAACTAAAGAAGAAGAAGTTGAAGAAGAAAGAAATTGAAAAGATCGGTAATGGATATTACCTCTTCTTTGGAACGCCTCTTTGAATCCTCCAATTAGGGAACTAAGATTGGTCTTTGAAGAATACCAGGACCTCTAGGATTATTATAGGGAAGTGTAGAGGAGAAAATGGCAGGGGTTGGACGAGATTGAGTGCTCAAATTGGTATGAGGAGGAGGGGGAGGAGGTGCCCTTTTATAAGGGAGGAGAGGGGCACCTTAGGAATATCTCAAAATATTATTTTATATTAAAGTCAAAATCGGTTTATAATGGTTCCAAAGGGTCTTATTTCGAAGCTAAAGTGGGTATGGGTCTAAATCCTATCAACCAATAGGATTTAGACAAGTTTAGGGTATTATTTTAACCTTATCAATTAGATTTAACTCTAAGTTAAATAATTTAACTTTTACCGTGTCTTTTTGTTTTCTTTCACTATATGGTTAATACACTTACTATAACATGCCAAACGAACCCCAAATCGTTTATTATTAATATATATATCCTTATATAAGTTATTTGGCCTAACATTAGATTTTTAGAAATAAAATAACAATTAATAATATAATATTGGATTTAAAAACTATTTTGTGTCAATTTTGACACTATTTGATATATGATTTTTGTGAAAGTCATAACAGAATTATATGTTCGAAAAAAGTTGATTAAATCGACACTAATATATCATAGTAACCTAGAAAATTAGTGGAATTCATAAAAAGTCTCAAATTACATTTATTTTGGTGTTTATAACATCAATTATGTCAATATTTCATAAATAAGATAATTACTGCATCATATTTGTGTCATAAATAAATTAAATTATTTGATGTCTAAAAATTACAAATAAAATCCCATTATATAGTAAATTGTTTTATCTTTCTAATGAATATTTACAATAGAATTTAGCTTATGTATAACCCTATATTAAAAATGTTTTAGTAAATAAACTTTGATTTTAACTCTTTTAACTCTTCTTTGAATTAAATAATAATAAATGTCCTAATCTAATCCAAGTGGGCCTAAATGATAATATTTTACACTTAAGGTTGTGTTTGGTCGAGATACACTTGTCCAATAGAATTATTACATGTGTTAGGTTAATATTAATATCATTCTTACCCTTAATTACCCTATTTACTTTTAACCGTGGAAAATAAAAGTAAAAAGTTACTATTCACCAAAAATTATTTTCATCTCATTGAACCACATTTTACTTACTGACATCAGCCGTGTCTCTCGGATTTTTGAAATTCCATTCACAGAAGCGGTAAAATTAAGTTTTATGAAAAATTCAGTTTTTAACTACCACTTAGTAGTTTCACTATTCATCAAAAATTGATGTTTTTCAGAACAATGCCAAAATTTCATCCTAAGCTATATTTCATATTCTAAATTCAAAAATGAAGTCTATTTTACCAAATTCATAACATAGAAGTTGCATTAATTAATTTTATAATTAAATCCCACTGTTAAAACAAATAGCGTGTTTTTAAGAAACAATATCTATCAAAAGATTGACACTTGATTATGTCTGGTTTAAATGTGAAATTACAACCAATGACCAACATTGTATTAAATTGTAAAAATATATTCTAAATATACTTTAAAACCACTCAAATTAATAATTTATCACTATTAATTATTTCGATTAAAAAAGTTGTTTTTAATTATAATTTAGTAATTTTCACTATTCATTAGAATATGAAAGTTATCCGAAAAGTACCAAAATTTCACCTTAGGCTAAATTCGATACTCCGAATCCAAAAATGAAGTCCATTTTGAGAGCTAAATTTTCTAAAATTTAAAAAGTGGTTATTACCATTCATAACGTCTAGTTTTAATAATATTTTAATAGCATATCGTTGTTTCGTGAAACTCAGTATTGCGTACTACACACGCTATCGAGGAAGGTTGCGATTGCGTGTAATGCAAGGCAAGTCAAGGATGCGTGTTGTGCAAGCTCCTTTTGGTGTAGCGCACAACACAAGACATTAATAAAATTAAAAAGAATATTTTTCATAAAATCTCGGGCTGTTACATAAATACCCAATCAAATGGTATATGTGTATAAAACCGAACACCCTTGATAGTAAATGAGTATGGTATTCACTACACAATTAGTTTGGCATGGAAAATTGTGTTGAAAATTCAGCAGCATAACGACGTCACTTAAATTTCATAAATTTTTTTTATGAGAGATAAATGGGTCTATAATAATTTTGAAACTATTTTTACATTAATAGTTACATGTAAGGACATTTACACACATTTATAATTGAAAACAATATGGTGTATGATAATAAATAACCTTGATAAAAAATGGAAACGAAAGGATGCTTATGAAATTTCAGTATGGTAACGGGTGTACATGGGATGACTTAATGAGAGATAAAAGGGTATATCATAATTTAATTATATTAAGGGATGTATGGGGAAGGTTAAAAAACACACCACAACATTAGTAATTGAAAATAAAAGGGTATAAAAAGATAAAGAAACTTGGATAAAGATGAGAAAGGAAAGAATCCTTACTTGAATGCGTGGATCCAAAATCTTGAAAAGGGGATTCCTGAGATATTGTGGTCACTTGGGAGGATTCTAGAGAGGGTATGTTAGATTAAGTACATAATCCAAGGTTTTTAGTGAATATAAGTTGAATCTTGGGTGGTTTTATATAGGAAATGAGAAGGGAATTCTTTAATATTTCACAAACATAGGTGTTGGAGTTTATATAAGAAAATATTCAAAACCACAGACCTTACCTTGGGGTATCCCATAGTTTTTAAAAATTGGAGAGGTTTTAATTATTTTATTAGGAAAATGGATGAATATATTAAAAAAATTCCCTTTCTTATGTGGAAGTGAGTCAATATTTTAAATAAATTAATTTAAAACACTAAAATATATTAAAAGATTTAGAGGATTCATAAAGCCTTTATAAAAATAATTAATTAAACTTAAAATAACATAATTTTAAGGGTAAAACATAGATTTTTTTGATTATACCAATTATAGTATTTATTACATCATTTTGGGTCATTATGATGTCATAAAACACACAGTATATTTATACAATATTTAATTTTTACATGAAAATTCAATTCTCAGAAAATTATGAAAAATTTGCTGTTGTATAATTTATACATTATAATTCCAAAAAAAATATTAATTTTATTTAAATAATTTTTAAAATATATAAATTTTCAATTTAAAAATAATATTTGACATTTATTGAAAAACATGTTGGGTTTTTGACAATAAGAGTTTTTGAACCCTTATAAAAAGTATATTTCACTTCATAAAAATTATATGAAAATTTATAATTAATAAAACTTATTTAATAATATAATTTTATTAAAATATTTTTTATTTCAAAAATCCATTAATTCATCAAAATAAACCCCTTAATTGAATTTTAATATTATCCAAAAATACAATTTGTTCTTAATTAAATGAAAATAAAAATAATTTATAAAGCAACAGTAAAAATGAAAATAAATTACTATTATATAAAATATACATACTAATTTTATTAAGGTCTTGATAAATACCCCTTTATTACACTAGTGTGCACCCTGAGAGTAAGGTGCACAATAATGAGACTTTCATGGGACAGTTCGACAAACATAGTCTTGACCATGATCTCAATGAGCTTAAACTTCTCATGTAAAAGGTTTCTATCAGGAATAATTTGTTGGATATCGTCTTGGTATTGGTCAAAGGAAAATCTCAGTGATGGTATCTCCCTTTTAAGCTTTGATAAATGGTATTCATTGGGTGCAATCCTACTCGATGATGCCATCACTTCATTTTTCAGTGTTAATTGGATTTTTTAAAGATCTTTATTTATATTAATCATGTGATCACTGTTTAATGGCTATATTAAAAATGGAATAATTATTAATGGTCTTTTAAATCCAAATATATAACTAAGGAAGTGAATTTTTTTTTCTATTTTCATATTATATAACGAGACATTTAATTAAATCATAGATGGAAACTTCATTTATAACGCTTCTGGTCGTTACAATCTTCACCCTTGAGAAATTTCCCCCTAAAAATTTTCATTTCTCCCCCCTTAAAATATATAAGGGTAATTATTTCTCATCACTTCCCCCAATTACCATGTTGCATCTTCAAAATTCTATTTCCCCATAACACATAGAAAAGGTGCATTGTCTTATTTCGTAGATCTTTATCTCTATGATCTAAGATATCCACCAGATACTACTCAAAGGAAAGATCATTCTCAAATGGTACCACCTCTCAATTGAGTAAAAGTGATGGTTCAGTTATGTACTTTCTCAAGAGCGGTACATGGAATGCATAATGAACTTGAGATAGGTAAGGTGGGAGTGCATGTTGATAAGCCACCGCTTTGATGCGATCAAGGATATGAAAGGGTCTGATATATCTTGGACTAAACATTAACTTATTCTAAATCTCATCAATTTTTCCAAGAGATATATGGAGGAATACCATGTCTCTAACATCAAACTCAAGGTCTCATCAACGACTTTCTGCATAGCTCTTTTTTCGACTCGGTGTAGCCTTGATTTACTACTGAGTGTTATTATCATTTTCCACAATTTCCATGAATATTTTAGGACCTAGCTATTTTTATTCCCCAACTTCAAATCAACTTGAAGGTTTTCTATAACTCTTCCCATAAAGAGATTTATATGGATCCATTTGGATGCTTGATTGGAAGCTATTGTTGTAAGAGAACTCAACCATAGGAAGATGTTGATCCCATACTCCTTTGAAGTCCATTGAGCATACTCTCAACATTTCCCCAATTTTTTGTAAATTCAGTTTAGATTGGAAACCAGTTTGAGGGTGATAGACCATTTTCAAGTTTAACTTAGTATTCAGAGCATGTTGGAGACTCTTCTAGAATATAGAGGTAAATTTTGGATCTCGATCAGATACAATAAATTATAGCACTCATGCAACCTGACCATTTCCCTGATATATATCCATGAAATTATATCCAGTGATAATTCCTCTCATATCGCAATGAAGTGTTCCATATTTGTAAGATGAACCACCAAAACCTATATATAATTATTCCCTTCTTGAAGCCTTTGGAATATCAGTGAAAAATTCCTTGGTGAAGTTTTCCCATTTCCATTTAGTTATGTGTAATTGTTGCATCATCCCCTTGTATTTTTACCTTACTACTTTCACTTGCTAATATACAAGACATCTTAATGTATATTCTTTGATCTCCTTCTTCATATTGTGACACAAATAGTTTTCTCAAAGATCTTGATACATATTTGTGATTTCTGGGTGGATGAAGAAGGTTGATCTATGTGCATCATCAAAAAATATCCTTCTTTAACTCATAATTTGATGTTATACATATTCTTGACCTAAATCTCACAACACCTTCATCAATAACATTGAACCCCAACGATTTCCATTTCTTTATAGCTTACAGATTCTACTAAATTCCCACATAAACTCTTTTATTATTCTTTTACCTCTCTAAAATATATAGTTGAACAATCATTTATGAAAGGATTGAAGATGTTCCTTCCTTTATGATTCACATGTACATACTTTCCAAATCTAAGATGATCGGATCCCTATCAATTCTCATTAATTATATAATTACTAGATCTTATATTCTTAAAGCGTCTTCCACTTTATTCGAATTATTAGGATGTTAGTGTATTGAGTATTTATAGTCTTTGATCATCTCTAATAATCTTCGTGGTTGAATATTAAGCACTCTTTCTTTGAACATATACTTGATAATTCTATTATTTGTATATATTTCACACTTCTCCACAAAGAGAAATTTTTTCCAAATTGTTAAAGAAAAAAATGACTGCATCCAACTCCAGATCAGGTGTTACTTAGTTATCTTCATAAAATTTCAACTGCCTTGAAGCATAGGAAATGAATTTGTCATTTTTCATCAACACATATCCCAAGACCTTCTTTTAACAATCACTGAAAACCACAAAAGTTGTGCACTATTGGGTAGTCTGAGCACAAGAGTAGTTACAAGCCTCCTTTTCAACTCCTTGATGCTTTATTTACATTCAAAATTCTAATAAAAAACTACTCCATTTCAAGTTAGTTTGGTGATTGGGTTTGAAAATCATGAGGAATTTCTCACGAATTGGCGATAATAGATAGATATCCCAAGGAAACTACAGATATATATCCCAGATGTTGAACTTGTACATCCTTTAATTCCTTAAATTTTTGAAGGGTCTATAGATATCCCATTTCTTGTGATGATATTCCCTGATAATGAGACTTACTTCAACCATAAATCACATTTTCTATTCTTTTCATAAATCTTTTCCTTTCTCAAGGTTTTTATCACAATTCTCAGATGCTCCTCATTATCCTCCTCGATTTTGGAGTATATTATAATATCATCTATAAATACTACCACAAAATTTTCAAGGTAATATCTAATGACTCTATTCATTAATCCCATGAATATTTCTGGAGCATTAGTGAGTTTTAAAGGCATTACTATGAATTCATAGTGCACATACCTTGTATGAAAATCATTTTTGGGGATATCCTTATTCTTCACCCTAATTTGGTAATATCCCAACCATAGACTCACTTTAGAAAAGTATTTTCCTCTACATAGTTGATAGAACAAGTCATCAATATGAGGCAGAGGATACTTGTTCATTATCATGATCTTGTTGAGTTCACGATAATTGATGAAAAGGTGCATTGACCCATCCTTCTTCTTGATGAAGAGGACTGGTGCACCCCAGGGTGAAACACATGGGCATATGAAACCACTATCCAGATTCTCTTATAGTTTCTTCTTCATCTCCTCAAGTTCCAAAACATCTATTATATATGGATTCTCAGATAATGGAAATTCCCCAGGTATTAGATCGATAAAAAATTCAACATTTAGGCTAGGTGGAAGTCCAAAAAATTCCTCGAGAAACACATCAATGTATTCCATAAAAATGGAAATTTCTTGAAGTTTATTCTTTTCTTATACTCAATCATTTTATCTAGATATTCTTTCTCATAATGAAGTAATATCCATGATTGATATGGTGGTGCTAAAGAAGATTCATCCTTCTCCCTACATTTGTGTAGAATCTGAGGATGAATTTCAATACAAACAGTGATATCCTTCTCATGGAAATTTATTTCATATCTATATAGGGAAATATAATACATGCATATAATTATATCAAATTCCACCAAATAGAGTATGATAAGGTTTATTGGGGAATTTATCCCACAAACATTGATAGGGGAGGAGTTATATACTAGGGATGTAATAATTTTCCCATTTTTCATTTTTACTGATATCTCTACTTCCATGATGTTTGGTGGTATTTGAATAGTTCTACTAAACATTTTTGATATGAAGGAATGTTTATAACCAAAATCAAAAGGTACATTCTCTATTATTGAATGAATAACTAGATTACATGTCACCACTTTGTTGTAGGGATTCAGTTTGGCGGTATTGATGGAAAAAGCTTGCCCTTACTACCTTGGAGGTTATTGGTTACCTCCAAAAACCCTTTTCTTAGTGCATTGGTTTGAAACGTTCCCTAGTTACTTGTAGTTATAGCAATGTACAATACACTGAGGTTTAACTGGAGTATTCCTTTGCTCCATCGAAATAGTAGGTTTCTACTACCGGTAATCACTGGATATGTGCCCTTCCTTCCCACACCTAAACCATTTCCTTATCCCCTTTAGGGAATTTCAAGGGTGATTCTTTATATACCTTTGGATATTGGGATGTTTAAATTTATTTGACCCATTAGATGTCTCGATCAGTCTACCATAATTAATCTCCACATTCCACTTCTTATCACCATGATACCCCTGATATTTACTGACCTTGATTTTGAGTTTGAGGGCACATCTGATATTTTTTTCATAGCTTTCAAATTCATGGATTTTCAGGGCTTTCCATAGGCTAGCTTTTATCCCACCAAATAAGCGATCAACCTTGCATTTAGGGGTAATTAAAAATTTGGAGGTGTACTATGTAAGTCTTGTGATGTTTTCCTCATACGACCTAATAGATTCATCATCTTTTTTTCTTGAGGAAAATGAAATACATTTCTATTTTATATGGAGAGTGCAAGGAAAATATTTATTGAAAAACATTTTATGGAAATCCATCCAAACCATTGCATCAATATCTTCCTCAGTATTTATATTTTTGATCAATGTCCACTTTTTATAAGCTTTAACCTTCATATGATAAACAACCAAAATAACCTTCTCTTTTTCGGAGCATTGAAGGATAGATAAGATCTTCTCAATGAAATGAATCCATTGTTCGACAATTAAGGGATTAGATGATATATTAAAAGTAAGATGCCATTGTCTCATGAAGCTCTTGATTATGGCATGTTATATTTTGGGGGGATTTGGATGCTCCTCCTAATGTAGGATTCTATTCAAAACCTGAGTCATCTGAGAGAGTATCATCACAAAGTGTGTGATTATTTATCCCATTGGGTTGGGCATCTCATTGGGGCAGTGATCACATTACTCTTCACATTGATTGTTTACCCAATTTCTTATATTTCTGGCCATTGGATAGAATAAAAGGAAAATTAAATATGAGTATAATTAACTTTTAAACACATAAATGGAAATTTAATTACATTAATGGGATAACTTATAACATACATGTATTTCATTATCTTATGGATTTCTGGGCTACAATCTTTGTAGTCTATGATCTATTTCCTAGAATATACTCTTATGGGGAATTTTTTTACTCCCTTAAAAAAGTTTCATAATGAGCATATGAATTACCAAAGAATATCCCCTGTGAGTGTCAAACCAAGTGCATAGTAAGGACCATTGTCGTGTACCAGGTTACACTAATTCAGGACCAGAACACCTTTTTGGAGTTATTACTCCTAGGTACATCTATGATAGAACCACATACACTTGTAGTATCTTGATAGGAATGTATTTGATTGATAAAACACTTACACTATTTTAACCAAAATTCAGGTATGTTTTATTATACATAGTCTTATCCCTAAGGCTTTTACTAGAGTTTTCTAATCCTAATCCCAAAAATAACTAAAAATTTCCTAGTATACCAATTATAACAACACCTCTATTTATTAAACATTATTAAATGATTTAATTAAATAAAATTACACTTTATACAACTCAATATATTGATAAATCTAGTGTCTTTGGAAATTAGGTACATTTCATTAAAACTTTAAAAATGAATTACAACATCTTTTTATTTAACATACTTGAGATTAAAAATGCATTGGATAACTTGGGGAAATACATAAGCAAGGGGTGAGACATAAATCCTAGTAATAGAATTAACATGGAATAACATGAAGATAATAATATATTTTATACAAGTCATATCAATGAGGCATAATGGAACATGAATAAAAAGGAATGATATAGCATGACAATCATAACATGGGAAATGTGGAAACAACTTAAAACACTGCATCATAGGTCAAGTATAAACCTAAAATAATTCCTGGTGGAAAAATTTCCACAGAGGAATCAGGTATAACCCTTGTAAAATCATGACATATCATGACACTAAATATTATCCAATTCATTATATCACTATATATTTTTGGGCACACCGATTACTTTCATTTTGTTCTCAAGCTTAAGTGTTCCAAATAGATCATAAAACATGGATTCATTCATCATCAAAATTTATTCCATGATCAAGGATTGTGGAATACATACATTTAATACCCCAATAAAAATTTTTATGTGAAAAAAGGTGAAAACCCATGATAGGAAATGGGTACAATATTCACTACACAATTGGTTTGGTGTAGAAAATCGTGGTGAAAATTCAGCAGCACAATGGCATCACTTAAAAATTCATAAAATGGTTTAATGAGAGATAAATGGGTCTATAATAATTTTTTAATGAATTTTACATTAATAGGCACATTTAAGGAAATTTAAAAACATTTATAATTTGTAAAATAAGGCTTAATATAATAAATAAGCTTGCAGAAAAAGAAAAAGATAAAGGAAAGGATGCTTAAGAAATTTTGGCTTCGTAACAGGTGTACATGGGTGGAATTAATGAGAGAGAAATGGGTATATCATCATTTATAAAAAATAAGGTAAGAATGGGGGAACTAAAAAAACATACCCCATACTTATTAATTGAAAATAAAAGGGTATAACAAGATAAATAAACTTGGATTAAGAAGAGAAAGGAAAGAACCTTACTTTAATGTGTGGATCCAAAAGCTTGAAAAGTTGATTATTGAGATCTTGGGGTGCCTTGGGAGGATTCTAGATAGGGTATAGTAGAGTAAGGAAGTTATATAAGGATTTTTAGTGAAGTTAAGTGTGATATTGTGTGGTTTTATATAAGAAATGATAGGGGAATTATTTAATATTTCACAAACTTTGGTTTGAGACTCTATAAAATAAAAAATTCAAAACCACAAAACAGAACATGGTTTTTTACATTGTTTTTTCCAATTAGGGTAGGTTTTAATAATTTTAATAGGAAATAGTTAGAAAATATTTAAATAATTACCTTTTATATGTGGAGGTGAGTCACACTTATAAATAAATGAATTTAAATCTCTAAAATATATTAAATGTTTTGGAGGATTCATAAAGGATTTATAAAATTAATCAAGAAAACATAAAATAAATTTATTTTAAGGGTAAAACATATATTTGGACATGGATATCCATTATAGTTCCTATTACATCATTTTTGGGTCATTATGATGTCATAAAACACATTGCATAATTATATGAAATTTAATTTCTACCTGAAAATATGATTGTCTCAAAAGTATTTGAAAAATCAACCATTAAATAATTATTATATTATGATTCCAAAAATAATATTCATTTTATTTAATTAATTTTTTAAATATGTGACATTTTACTTTTAAAATAATATTCTACATTTATTGAAAAAATGTCGGGTTCTTGGCAATAACATTTTTTAAACCCTTATAAAAAGTTAATTTCACTTCATAAAAATTATATGATCATTTATAATTAATAAAAACTATTTAATAATAAAATTTTATTAAAATAATATTTTTTTAAAAAATCTATTAACTCATCAAATATAAATCCCTTAATTGAATTTAAATATTACCAGAAAATACAAATTGTGTTTAGTTGAATCAAAATAAAAATAATTTATAAAGAAACAATAAAAATGAGAATAAGTTAATTATTATATACAATATACATATTCATAATATTATGTTCTTGATAAATATCCATTTATTACACTGGCATCCACCATAAGAGTAAGATGCGTGACAATGAGACTTTTATGGTGCCGTTTGACGAACATGGTTTGTGTCGTGATCTTGATGAGTTTGAACTTCTACTGTTTCACTCAAGCTTAAGTTGTTGGATATCATCTTGGGATTAGTGAATGGAAAAACCTATTGATTATATCTCCCTTGGAATCTCCAATAAATGGGCTTCATAGGGTATAATATGACTGGATGAGTCTATCAATTCCTTTCTGTATGTTAATTGGATTTGTTAAAGCCCTATATTTATATTAATCATGTGATCATTATTTAACGAATTTATTAACAATCGTAATATTCTTGAAGATCTTTTAAATAAATTGATATAAAAAATAAAGTTCACATGTTTTATATAACCATATTACATAATAATACATTTAATTAATTCATAATGGGAAACTTCATTTATAATAGTTTGGGTCGTTACAACATGGGTTTTCTTTTCACTAGAAAAAGAAAACCTAGACCTATCACTATAGACACACATAATTATATATAGAGACCCAACCTTAACATACATGAGTACTAAATATTTTAGATGAATATTCAAAACATTACAAAAATACATTCCCTAAGACCATAATAGTTTATGGTATTTGGAAACTTAGAATAAAATATTCTAACATGGTGAAAGATCTTCAATATTTCCCACAAAAATCGTCCTAATTAGAACTTATACTTAAAATATTCTTTCATAACATGGGAAAAACATAATAATGGGGTGCGCTCAGATGCTCAGTAAGGGTAGAAAATAGAGATACACAAGAATAACATGTTCACAAGGGTATGAAAACATGAGAATAGCATTTAAATACCCCACCCATCATGTGAAGGATCATATAAATGAGTTATATAAAAAATATTGGTTGTTCATAAGAGAAAAATAATAAGGTAATAAATATAATAAGACATGGAATATTAACATAGGAATAAGATATGGAATTATGGAAGAAACATAAGCATATAATATGATTTTCATAGTATTCAAGGCATTGCTTCCAATGCCATCTTAGTAGTATGATTTCACCCCCATTAAATATTCATAGTAAGGGTTCACTCCCATAACCATATTAGTAGTCAAGGTTCACTCCCAAGACCATATTAGTGGGAAAAGTCCTTTTATAAACTGATTTCACTCCCTCTTCCATCCATTTTTATATCATGAGATATAAATATTTACGCAATTTATTGGAGAGAGATATAGGTTGAACCCATATCATAATGAAATCATACATACATGTGACACATGATCATAAAAAATAATATCATAACCCATTAAATTAAATGGGGTTTATAAACATGTAATTAACTCATGAAAAAGAGATAGGTTTCCTAACCATTTCATCAAATCATAACCAATGAAAATAAACAGTTTTAATAAGCATATAATCTAGGAAAGATAAATAGATTTCATCAACATATAACCCCTAAAAGAGAAATGGATTCATAAACTTCATTCCTTCAAAACATAAACCATTTATATAATGAATATTAATGGAAACTTTGGATCATTTTCCCATAAATACATAAGTAACACCAACAAATGTCATCTTAGATTGAAAATAATTTGGAGAGATCCTTTAAAAATACTTATTGAGGAAAATATCATTTCTTCAATGAAAAACTATTTTTAAAAGATAGTACATTATGAAAACCATTTTCTTTGAAAATATCCTTAAAAAATTATAAAGGAAGATTGTAAACATTTTGAAAACCCTTTTACTTGAAAAAATTTAGAAAATAATTTTCCTTCAAAACTTATAAAATAAGATTGAAAAAATTTTGAAAAAAAAATTTCCTTTAAAAATTATAAAAGAATCATGAAAACATTTTAAAATATATTTTCCTTGATAACTTATATAATAATATTGATAATTTATTTCCTAGAAAAATTATTAAAGAAGCTTGAGAACCTTTTGAAAACCTTTTTCTTTGAAAACATGTAAAAGAAGCTCGATTTTTTTGAAAAACTTTTTCTTTTAAAACATATAAAAGAAGCTTGAAAACATTTTGAAAAATTTTCCCCTTGAAAACTTATAAAATAATATTGATTTTTTTGAAAAAATGTTTCCTTGAAAACTTATAAATGAATGTTAAAAACATTTTGAAATCCTTTTTCAGTGAAAATAATTTGAAAACTTATAAGTGAATATTTAAAATCATTGAAACCCATTTATTTGAAATTAATCTTTTGAAAACATACAAATTATTAATTGAATATAATTTATGAAACTTTTTAAACATAAATTTTTTTAATTTTTTTTTGTGAAAATAAAATAATGAATGTCCAGAATATTAGAGAAGAAATTTTTCTTAAAAATTATTCTTTTAATATTTCAAAGGAAGCTTCAAAGGAAGGTGGATCACGAAGATTCATAAATCTACACATGATGAACATTCCTTTTTCACCATATTTTTTTTGAAAAGTGCCTCGATCAGAAAACAATAATAAGATTCCTTTTTTGAACACTATTTTTGTTTAAAAGGAAAAACATGGGTAAAAATGTCTTTTTATGATCATAAGAGATTTTTTTAAAACTCTTTTTAAAAACATGATTTTTAAGGAATATTAATTTTTTACCTAAAAGATTTATAATGTATGAACTTTATAATTTATTTTAAATATCTTAAGTACCAAATAGTGAAAAAAATGGTAATAGTAAATGATGATATTGTTGCAATAAAATCTAACCACTTTGTAAAATTTAATAATACTCCCCATGTAAGAAAATAACATTATATGAAGCTTGAAATGTCATGTAAATAATGAGATTCATTATATAAAATTTCAAAGGATAGTGAATACACATCGTAGAAGAATAAAGAGCATAACATGGCATGTTTCTTAATGAAGGAAAATTGAGACAAAATTACTTTACAGATTTGGTAACTTTTGAAACATAAACCCCATGAAATAAATTTCACAAAATAGATATGTAAATATCAATAAATTTAAGGATAATAATCATCGAGTAAATCAGTGGGTAGTATACAAACCACATATAAGAAATAAAAGGTTAGCAACGATTGTGTGTCATGGAAAATAAAAGCGAGATGATAAATCCCTTACTTTAAGTATTGAATTTATTCATTCATGTAAAAAAATGCTTTATAATAAATATAATTTTATTATAAATATACACAATACCCATATTATTATATCTAATATTATATATTATTTTATTATGACTTTATATTACCCATTTACTAACAATTCCATGTCAATGTTACGTTTTAGATAATATCTGCATTTTTTTCGTATATGTTTTGACTTTTTATTTTTGATACTCTTACTTAGATAGTGATTTAATTATTTATAGAATGTAATAAATTATATAAGTATTATATATATATATTCAATCTATAAATATTTATAATAATCTATAAAATATAGTATTATGAAATTGAATACACCATTCATAGAGGCAACATGTCGTACACATGCATGAATGTTGTTTTCATTTTATTATCATATTGAAATAAAGAAAGTAAATAATATATATATATATAACATCATTAATTTAGTATTATTATTTCATATATATATTATAATTTCTATAAATCCATCCTGAATACATTCCATGTAAAGTGTGAACGAATCACATCACTTTGAGGAGGTGTTAATCCCCATGTCCACAAACGAAGTTATCGTATTTACAAAAAAATGGAAAACATGAAGGATTGTTTAATATAATAATTAAAGAATTATAAATAAATCATAAATATTATATATATCATATTAAAATATATATTCCATCATAATTCCCAACCATGAGAGGTGGTAATGTAAAAATAAACAACATCATTTCGTGAGGCAGTAGTTCTTCATACACAAGATCGATAAGTTCGTTACCAATTAGATGTAAGTGTGTTTAAGTGTAGATTTAACCATTAGAATAAAAATATATTAGTATATTAAGGAAACTAAAGTTATTATATAATCATGGAATAAGAATATTTTAGGGAGTGGATAATGAATATAAAATAATGGAGCTTGAGGAAGGATGTTACCTCTTATTTGGGTAACTCCTCTTTGTTTGAACCAAAGGGAATCCTTGATTGGATTTATATCCAAATGTACGATTCTAGGATGATGGGAGGTATTTTTTGAGGAGTTTTTTTTCAGGGTTTGGCTTATCCAATAGGGATTTATAGGTGTTAAAATGGGAGAGGAGAGGAGGCTATTTATAAGAGGGGAAAGGACACATTGGTATTCATAAAAATATTTGAGTGACCCCACACTTTACATGTCCTCCAAGGGATAAAAATGGATCATTATATGTCCTTATAGGTTCCATGTATGAAAAATGGCCATAAAATAATTTTTATATAAGTGTATGGTAATTTTTACAACTTATTTTCTATGTTTATTCATTAATTAATCTCATTTTTAACTTAATCACTTTAACTAATTTTAATTACATTCACAATTATTTTTGGTCAAAAAATAATTCGATCTTATTAGCCTATAAATATTTTACTGATTATATAATTTTATTCTATTTTCGCAAATTAAATTTAAATAAGTGGAAAAATTATGTTTAATTATAATCACGCAGACGTAGCAAAAAAGCAAGTTTGTAAACTGAAAATGCTCAAAAGGTCATTAAGTATTTATATATAAATTAAATATAACAATGATTATAATTACCTAAATTGGATTAATAATTTTATATTTTATATATTTTTACTTAAAAAAATATAAAATATAATTTAACATAAATAATTTTTAAATGAAAAGGCAGTTTTTAAGTAAAATGCTGCTTTTTTTCACTATTCATCCAAAAATGAAATTGCTTAGAAAAATACCAAAAATTCACCCAAAGATAAATTTGAAATTAAAAATTAAAAAATGAAGTTTTTTTGAAAAATAAATTTATAAAAGTGTCAAAATTTAGTTTTAAAACTTGTTCACCATCAAAAGGCGGTAAAACTCATTCTTGTGTGTAACAAAAGTTATTGAAGGGACTCAATATTGTGTATAATACAAGCCAAACATGGTGTTGTGTTCACCAAAAGATAATCTAAGTATTTAATGTATTTTAATATTAACATGGTGTTTTATATAACCTAAGCCAAACATTGTGCTTTTATACAAGAAAAAACTATATTCAGTGTTGTGTGAAGTGAGAAATATTCAAAAAGATTAAATTAATTTGAAAAAAAATATTCACAAAATCTCAAGGTGTTACATTCTACCCCCTTAAAATTAATTTCACCCTTGAAATTATTCTGGGTTATTAAAAGTTTAATACTTGAAATTTACTTACATAGAAACCCACATCATAACAATGAATAATAAAAATTCTTTTAAAAAGGGAAAGTTAGAATCATAGAATTTACCCAAAGTAACTCACAAATAGGTTTCCAAATAGAAGAATATATATTGGGAATATAGATTGAAAATGGATGAAAATTTTAAATAAATATATCAAGTGATAAAAATCATTGATCACCCGCAAGAGAATGATCAATGAAAAGTTAAAGGCCTCAAAACCAAGAATCTATGATGATTTATAAGAGAATCGGATCAAAAGAAATGAAGGTATTAGGATAAATATTTTTCAATATCCTTTTCAAAGAGAAATTATTTTACTATCTGAGTACAAAATGAAATATACTTACATGATTTTATTCATTTACATATGTATAATCTCACACTTTGATTGTTCCTTTCTTGATTTCCACATCATCTCTTACTCTAAGAAATGAAGGTGGATTTTTAATTCAGGAATCACTATCAGATCATGATATTCATAAATGGAATTATGTGTCCTTACATCAGTCTTTAGTTATCATAATATAAAAAAGGTTATAACTAGTTATCCAATATGCATAAATACTTATATAGTGAAATAATACTTTAATCTCACAAACATCATATGAAGTTTAACTTAAACATTACATAAGTGGTTAAATTTATAACCCTTATGAAATTTGGGAGTCAAAAAATTTAGAAATAAGGTTACTAAATTTCTCAAAAGCAGCTTAGCATTGATCCTCTGTATACTATAATGTAGCAATTGGTTTCTGCACACCAAACATGTGAATACCATAATTATGTATTCTCTTAAAACATAGTAATAACCAAAATTACAATAAATCCTTATTGAGAACATGCATGTTTACTTATTCCAAAGTTTATTTGATATATTCCTTAAATCCCAAAATGTTGTAAACTTTATACATGATAACATAGACCATTTTGCCAACAAATCCTTAGTCAGTTCCATGGTAAACAATAATGTCCAATTTACTTATTCATATCCAATATGTCTTTATCCAAACATCATTATCTCAATATTAAGAACACATTAAGGGTTATCTTACCTTAGTAAAAATGTCATTTTATCCTAAAATCACTTTTATAGTACATTAGAACTATTCAACATATTCTTATAAATCCTTAGCAAAAAAACCTAAACTGAACAATCCTTATATATTTCATAAATCATGAATCAAAATACATAAAAACTTCAATGATTCTTCTTTAATGGTTGGAATGTAATAGTTCCTTCCATTGTTTAGAAGTATATTTTTAGGTCAGGGAATTAATTTGGGTAATGCCCACGTTCTCCATAGATAAGACATTGAACTCCATGAAAATTCTTCACCATATGATCCTTTTTTATACACAGATAACATCTTCCCCTATATTTGAGGTATTCCTCTAGGTTATTCTTCCCTTCTTATTAACATGTATAAATCCAAATCTTCTTTGCTCTGTGCTCCTTATAATGAGAACATTTATACAAGTCCACATTCCTATAATTAAATGTTTTATGAATATCACCATAGTTCCCATTGTCAATCATATATTATGATAGCTACTATGTCATAATCACAATATATTTCTCTCCAATCATTATTAAATTTAATTTCACATTATCACTAAATTATCCATCAGATTCAATGTTAAACTGGTTCCTTCTAGTTCCCTCCATTTAATAACATGAGAAAGAATAGTGTGAGCAACACTTATCATAGAAAAGACCACATAATCCTGAAAAATCACTTCTAGTAGGATAAAATTATGACACCTTCCTATGAAACCTCCCTATTACACCTTAGTCTTATCTTTATTGACATCCAATGAGATATCCTTAGAAATATCTCTTGGGATATCACTATGGTTATCTCATCTTAGTTTCCAAAGGCTAACTAAAACTTTCTTTTGATTCCAACTATAGTGAACCATGCTTAATATAAATGGATATTAAATATTTTTAGAATAATATTCAGAACGTTATAAAAATACATGCCTGATGACTATAATAGTTTAGTGTCTTTGGAAACATAGAAAAAACTCTTCTTACATGGCGAAGGATCTTAAATGTTTTCCACAAATATATTCCCTATTAGTAATTATACACTGAACATTTCTCCATAACCTAGGTAATGGAAAAATAAGAAATGGGTGATCTCAGATGATCAGTAATGATAAACAAAGGAGATAAATAAGGTTAACAGGAGAATAATGGTATGAGAACATGAGATAAAGACAATACCCTGCATATAAAAGAACATATATACGATTCATGTCATAAATATTGGTAGTTCATAAGACATTAATCATAAGGTAATCAAGAGAATATTCTAGGAAATCATAACCTAGGAATAAGACATAGAATTTTAGTAGACACATAAGCATGTAAAATCATTTCCATAGTATTCAAGGAATCTATTCCAAGGCCATATTATTAGTATGAGTTCACTACCCATACCATCTTGGTAGTAATGGTTCACTCCCATGACCATTATAGTAGTCAAGGTTTAATCCTATGACCATATTAGTAGACAAATCCCTTTACTCAACTGAGTTCACTCTCCGTTCCATCCATATCTATCTCATGAGATATAAATCTTTTCCTAATTCATTGGAAGGAGAGAGAGGTCCCACCCATATCATAACAAGATCATACATACATGGGCCACAAGATCAAAAAAAATATCATAACCCATGAAATGAAATGGTTATCATAAACATGTAATCATATCATAACCTTTGAAAAATAGATAGTCTTAATAACCATTTCATCAAAGCATTATACATGAAACGAATCGGGTTTTATAAGCATATAACACATAAAAGAGAAATTGGATTCATTAAAATATAATCCATAATAGCTAAGTGAGTTCATAAACATCATTCCATCAAAACATAAACCATTAAAATAAAGAATATGAATAGATGTTTTGGATCATATCCTCATAAAGGCATGAGTAACACCAATGAATGTAATATTAGATGGAAAATAATTTGGATAGTTCCCTTAAAAGCATTTCTTGAGGAAAATAACCTTTCTTCTTTGGAAGATATCCTTGAAAACTTATAAAACAATCTTGAAAAAATTTTAAAAACCTTTTCCCTTGAAAACTTATAAAAGAAGCTTGAAAAAAAATTTCAAAAGTTTTTTTTCTCAAAAACTTATAAAATAAGCCTAAAAAAATTTTGAAGACCTTTTTCCTTGAAACATATAAAATAATATTGAAAACATTTTGAAACCATTTTTCCCAGAAAACTTATAAAATAATCTTGAAAATATCTTGAAAACATTTTTCCTTGAAAACATATAAAAGAAGCTTGAAAACATTTTGAAAATATTTTTCCTTGAAAACCTATAAAATAAGATTGAATATTTTTGATTATTATTTTTCACTAAGAATATTTTGAAACTTATAAAATAATCTTTGAAATCATTTAAATCCTTTTATTTAAAAATAACATTTTTAAAACATATAAAGGAAGCTTCGAAAACCATTTAAAACACTTTTTATACATAATATATTTTTTTAAAATGATTTTATTCTAAAATCACATTAAAAACAATGAATGTACATAATATTATGATTTTTTATTAATAATTAATATTTTATACTTTAAAATTAATCTTTAACGTATGGATTGTCATGATAGTAGATAAATCTATACATGATGAATATTCCGTTTGCGTTGTAAAATGTTTAGAAAAATGCCTTGATCAGAAAATGAAAATAAGATTCCTTTTTTAAAAAACATTTTTTTTATAAAGTGAAACATGGTTAAAAATTTCTTTTAAATATTATAGAATTACGGTTTAACATTTTTTGAAAACATGGTTTTTAAGGAACAAATATTTCTGACTAAAGAGAGAGATTAAGTTGGATCTTCTTAAAAGCACTTTCTTAAATATCAAAAGTACCAAAGTGTGGAAAAATTGTATAAATACTTGAATATATCATGAGTAACCATAGTTTAATAAAATTCATGAGTTTTCATAAAATATTGATCATAAGGATTCATCAATGAAAGCATAATCATAAACAATCTTGATAAATGATGAGATTGTTGGAATAAGTTCTTAGCACTTGGTAACATTGAATCATAATACACATGTAATAAAATGACATTAAATGAAGATTAAAATATAATTTAGAGAATTATATTCATGAGATAACATGTCAATTTTCATTGTATACACCTTGTAGAAGAATATAGGTTTATAAAATGACATGTGTCTTAATGAAGGAAAATTGAGACAAAATTACATTACCGATTTGATAACTGTTGAAACATAAAGACCATGAAAGAAAGTTCATAAAATGGATATGTAAATATCCATAAATTTAAGTATAATAATCATATAATACATCCATGCTATGTATACAAACCACATATAATAAATAAGAGGTGAACGTGGCTTGGGTCTCACGGGAAATAAAAGTTAGATGAGAAAACCGTTACCTTAAGTATTGAATTTCATCATACCTATTCAAACCTCCTATATAATAAATATAATTTTATTATAAATATACCATATATTCATATTCTTATATATAATACCATATTTTAATTTTTAGGAATTTTTATTACCCATTTATTAACAATTCTCGGTTAACGTTACATTTCAGATAATATCCGCATTGTTTTTCATATATGTTTTGACTTGTTAGTCTTGGTACTATTTTATAGAAAATGATTTACTTATTTATATAATGTAAAAAATTATATAAGTATAATATATATTAGTTATGTAAATATTTATTATAATCTATAAAATATAGAATTATGAAATTGAATACACCATTCATGGAGATGGTAGCTCGTACGTACATATGAATGCTGTTTCGGTTTTTTATCATATTTAAAGAATGAATGTAAATGGAATATTTGAATATATATATAATCATTAAAGTATAATTATTAGGTCATATATATCATATCATTTCACAAAACCCATCCTTAATAAATTTCATTTAATGTGTGAACACATCACATCACTTTGAGGAGGTGGTAGTCCACATATCCACAAACGAAGTTATCGTATTTTCACATAATGCAAAGAATGAAGTTATATTTTATATAATAATTAAAGAAGAATAAATAAATCATAAATATAATATATATAATATAAAAATAGAGTTTCCATCAAAATTATCAACCATGAGAGGTGGTAATGTAGAAACAAAGAACATCATTTCGTGAGGCGATAGTTAACCATACACAAGAACGGTAAGTTTTTTTCCCATTAAATGGAAGTGTATATATGTGTAGGTATAAACATTATAATAACAAAATATCATTATATTTTTGATAATTTTGTTATTATATAATAATGGAATAAAAATGTTCTAGTGAGTGGAGAATGAAAATAAAACAACGGAGTTTGAGGAAGGATAATATATATTCTTTGGGTAAATCCACTTGGTTTGAACCAAAGGGGTTCCTTGAATATATTTCATCCCAAATATATGATTCTAGGATTAAGGGAGGTATGTTCGTAGGATATTCTATTAGGGTTTGTTCAATATAAAATGGATTTATACTTGTAAAGAGGTGTGAGGAGAGGATGCCTTTCATAAGAGGGGAAAAGGGCACATTGGGTATTCATGAAAAGATTTGAGTCCCCCCTATGTATATTACTTGTCCCTAAATGGTTAAAAATGGATCATTATAGATATTTATAGGAGTAATGGTCTAACCATGTACATTAAATTCTATTTGGTCAAGTTTAGGGTTATTTAAAGAAATTATATTCTACGTTTAGTCATTAATTAAACATGTTTTCACCTTAATCGCTGAAATTAATTGTAATTAATTTCACTAATATTTTTCTTCAAAAACTAAATTAATATTATTATAATATAAATTTTATTCTTATTATAACCATGTATGTATGTTTTTACAAATTCAATTCATAGAATTGGGAAAATTAAGTTTAATACAAATCCTGCATATGCAGTGAGAAAACGGGTTTTTAAACTGAAAATACTCAAACGTTAATTAAGTATTTATATCTAAATTAAATATAAAATTTTTAAAAATGACCTATATTAGATTAATTGATATATATTTGATCTATTTTACTTTAAAATAAATTTAAAATATAATTTAACATTAATAATTATTTAAACTAAAAGGTAATTTTTTACAAATATTTAGTATTTTTCACTATTAATCAAAAAATTAAACTTCTCATAAAAATACCAAAAATTCAGCCGAACATAATTTTGGATTCTAGATTAAAAAAAATATTTTTTTGATAAATAAAATTTATATAACTTTAAAAGTTAAGATTTAAAATAGGTGCGCCATCAAAAGGTGGTAAAAATCAATCTTGTGTGTAATGAAAGTTGTTGAAGGGAATCAGTATTGTGTGTAATATAAGAAAAATATTGTGTTACATTAACCTCAAGATAATATATGTGTTTCATGTAGTGAAATATTAAATTGGTGTTTCATATAACACAATACCAATATAGTTATTTTATATAATAAAAAACTACATTCAGTGTTGTGTGAAATGAAAAATATCTAATAATTTTAAATTAATTTGAAAGAAAATATTTCAAAATATTGTGGGGTGTTACTTTATCTAACTAAAAAAGTATATCTAGGAATGAAATGTGGATAAATAGTTCATACCTAAGATGAAATCATAAGGCCTCATCGGTACTACAAAAATATCCCAAATGAAATTATCACCTCTAAGAGTCATGTCACACTGTCGGTAGAAGTGTGTATTCACAAATTCTCCTTCAGTAAGAGTTTCCAAGCATTGCGGTCAAGCAAAAGGCTCAATTATAATCAATATGTCTCAAAACAGATGATTGTAAATAATGGAATGACTCACAACTATGTCTATCAATACTACAAATAAGTTAGAAAAAACAAATATTGTACCTCATATCAACCATAGAGCCTCTAGGTCATAAGCCTTAACCACCTCAGGCTACCCTGACCCTTATTCTCTAGCTCTCTAAGCCTTGTGTGGACCACCAAGGGGTGGTGGTGGTATCATGTAATAAGATCTACCACCTGTAGCTACTCTCTAGGATCCTGTACCATGTTTGAATCCATATAGACCTGCCTAATCCTACCACTACGTCTACCTAGGTGTCCCATCTAATATCTCTCTATAATTCATATGATGGGTCCAAAAATGATACGTGTGATGAACCCTTCCACCACAAGAGTATCACTACATCTCCCTAGGATGACTAGATCCATTATTTGAGCCCCAAACTATAGACCCTCAGTCATGGGATTGTCTCTTGAAATGTCTCACATGTATAGGTCCCTATGTCCGATGTCTGCTTCCATCTACCAAAGACTAAGCTTCTATGTATACACTACTAGAACCAACTATCTACATCTACTCATCCCAGAAACTCTTGACCAACAAAGCACACTCCAGCACCCCATAATAGGTTAGAAATTTATAGAGGCAGCACACTAGATCATCTGTATTCATGTAGTCCTCCCTCAATGTTCTGATCTTGAAAGAACTGATCACGTACCATATCCATAGAGTATTGAGAGATATTGGTGAACCTCAATTAATACTCAACCATAATTTTACTACCGTAATAAAGTGGTAGAAGCTACAGGATGTGCAAAGTTATCAACCTAGTTGGTGAAAAATACTCTAAAAAGTTTCTAAAACTCTAACCATGCAAGAGCCACATCATTATATGAATAGGTCACTAAGCCCCACCAACATCCTACAGAGCCATAGAGAAGACTATATGCTAGTAATACTATCCGATCGACTGGTTTCCTAACAAGATAAAAGACTCAAGTAACTACCCCAAGCCAGTCCTTAGCCGCCTATGGAATTGGATCACCTTGGAACATGAGGGGTCACTATAACTGAAACTCCTGAAGCATGCTCAGCCTGTGCACCTCATATACTGGTACTACTAGTACCATATTCTAATCAATATGTGGTGGTATGACTAGTGCACAAAATAATGGTAACACCTCCTAAATAGGTCCCCATATTGAATCATCATCACTTTCGAGATCATCCTCATGATCCTGATACTGAATCCTAGCTGTAAAACATCATAGAAGCATCCTAAAATAGAGAATATGTACCATGGTCAATGAGTACATCTAGAGAGATGACTTAATAAGGACATATAACCATAACCCATTCTTGTATGATGCATGTACTAATGTTTTCCCTTCAACTAGTGTATGCATGTATCAAGTCAACATAGAGGTTATCAACATCCTAGTGTAGGGATATGTTGACTGCGAAACTAACACTGGAGTCACTATTCTGAGATCCAAACTCGATACATTAACACTATTTCCCCAAATAAACATCATAGAATCTTATCTTATGGTAGAACTGATTGAATTGATACCAATATATCATGACCCAACCCAACAAGGCCTGATCCCCGACTACCCCATGCCCAACATCAATAGGCTAGGAGTTGGTGATCAACACCGAGTAGGAACATCATTAATTTTGGAGGCCTTAGCCTAATTTACCCATATACATGCACACATCTCCATGCCCATATAGTGATGAACATTAAAACAAATAATAATCATGCATGAATACATCTAAAATTTCATCATCATAGTATGAAGAAAGTACTATAAATAAAAAGGGAAAAAATACAAGCCGACAAAAAAGAAACTGAAAAAAGTTCATCCTATAAAGTATAGAAGGGGACTACTTTCAAGTAACCATAGGAACACACCTCGGTTTGTTTAGATTACTAAGCTACACCTAGTCCTGGTCCCACTAGGACTCTATCAAAAGGTTGATCATCTGTATAAGACATAACACATATGGGAAAATACCATGTAGGGGTGAGTATAATAGTACCTAGTAGGACACCCCAAAATCACTAAGAATATAACATAAAGAATGACAGACATCTAATCATAGGTATATTCCAAGAACACATATAATAAGAAAATTAATATATAATCAACATAGACACACCATCTCATGGGAAGGTCATAATTCTTATGCCAGATTAGTATTCCTACTTGAAGGTTCCATATAACACTCATATGGGAGAGCACACTCCTTGAGTCAAATAACACTAATGACATCCATCTAATATGTAATTCTCATCGAGCCTTTCCATAATAAGTACAAACTAAAATTAGGAAGATAACTATACAGAGATGGGAATCACACGCAATTCCTTGGGGTATACCGATAACCCAATCCATATCAAACCACTAAGTAGGAGATTAACACCAATGTAGTGTTGGGCATGATAATACCATGAACCCCACCTAGGGTGATGATGATACAGGATCTCATTCTGGTCCTCACACAATGATTCCACCGACTCTATCCAAGACTAAAGTTACTTAAAGGGGATCACCATCCAATGAACTTGAAGATATTCCATAACAAACCTTATGGAAAGGATCAATAGAATGGTACCAAACAAAAATTATAGATGTTTAATAGTAAAAGGGCTCCAAGAAATATTTTAAGGAGTACACAATGTGCCCCTTAAGCACCGGGTCCTATTAGTGTACCACGACCCATGCCCGTGCCATTTCCAAGTATGTGTCTGTGTCCGAGTACATGGCTCTTCCCATGTACACATATAATGGATGTGTCCATATCAGAGTACACAACTTGTCTGATCCCATGTGCACATGGAAATGTTAGTGTACCCTCCACGTCATACATCGAACCTCTAGGTATGGGTCCCATGCAATGTGAATGTTTTCACACGCTGTGTGTTATTTATCTTCTCAAGGAAACCATATCACTGCACAAGGGGGTGGGGGGAACACAAAATGTAAATCTAGAATACATGTTGTGTGATGCGAGATTTAACAGAACCATAGGTTCTTACTATTGGAATGACTGCACCATCATTATTTATAGTTCCGCCAAAAAATACCACCTACAAATTTTATATTGGGGACGACCAAGATAAAGTGTCATTAGAGACCTTATTTTTAGTCATCCCAGTTGCTTGGGAATTGCCCCATTTCTTTTTTGTCATAGTACACACTAAAACCCACATGAACACATCCCTTATCTGGTCTTGATCCTTTTTCATCATCATCGCAGCTCGATCCCATTTTCTATCCAGTCCTGGATTTGTGATAACAATCCATTGTTATAAGAAACATATGCATAAGAAATTTTTATCTTGTATTTTTCAAAACACAATTCAAATGATGCCCCATTGATGACCTGATGAAAAACAGTGAGAGAAAACAAATAAACACACAAAATAGGAATAAAACTCAGGTGTGTTTAGGTTTTCCTCAATCTCTCTCTGTTAGAATGATGAGCGGAGATCCAAATTAAATAAATGATTTCTCACGAATCCCCCACAAATAAACACATACCCACAATAAAACCAATCCATGAATCAATATATTTCTCAATTGATTCATGTTCATCATAGACTAAGAAAATGGGGATGAAATGAACAAAAAATAATCATTCTACCTCAAGGTAGATCAATCGATGCTGATGAATGAACCTGTTATATTTTCATTAGTGTGATCCTCAAGTATTGTTTCACATTAATCGATGATATACCATATGATCTTCAGATTACCATGAAATATCCCCCAAATCTCTATCCAATGGCTCCATGGTTATACATCTAATGCTAAAATTCCTTCATAACCATATACTTATAGGAAAAAAATTTGGTTATGTAATTTTAATTAAATAAATTAATTTATTTAAAAATTATCCCATGAGTGTTCCAAAAACGAACTTCTGACACACTACACGATTTGGACATACCTAGGGTAAAACCCATTCTCTGAACTCAATGGAAACCACTTATTTCTGATCTGATTCACTGTATAAGAGTTATTCCACATTTTTAAGAAAAATATATTCCCATGAAATTATTATATTTAATATATTTCAAACATTAATTCTTGGATAACCAGGACTTGGAATCATGCACAGTCTCAGGGTCTGGTCTGAAATATATTAACAGATATATTTGAATAATTTATAAGGAAAAAAGAGAGATGCTACATTCTAAATGGATCCCAACTGATATATTTTGAAGAAAAGATGAGTATGGGTCAAAATACTCTCATAAAATATAATGTATAAAAATTTTGACTATGTTTTTACCCTTATAATTTGGTTTTAACCCCTCATTAACCCATTTTACACTTACCATGACAATAAGGATTATTACTCTTTGAGGGTCAAGATAATTACTATAAATTAAAAAATGGACCATAAATGAACTACAATTGATATTATAAATAACATCATAATAAATTGATCGAATCAAATATTTTTTGTAATTTTATATCATTTAAGGAAATTTTATTTATTATGAAAAATCAATAATGTCAATTTGTAGAACTATTCATTACTTTGACTTTAATAACATCAAGAAAACATGTAAAATATAAAAAAAAAATATTTTAATGTACTCTAAAATGTCATATTAATCAATAAAATTAGTGGATCATATTAATTATCTAAAATATAATACTTTTATCATTTTTAATATCATTTATTTGATTTTACCATTAATATAATAATTACCGCATCGACGTTGTCTAAGCATTTAAAGAAATTATTTTTTCACAAAAAATTAAAAATAAATTACCATTATAAATGTAAATCATTTATATTTCAAATGAATATTTATGACCAAACATATCCTCTACTTATCCCCATGTTAAAAATATTATATTTATTAAAATTAAGATTCAAATTTTGACTTTCTTTACATAAAATATTATAAGGACCAAAATAATAAAAAATGGGGAAAAAGACATAGAACAAAATATTTGATGATTATGGACTAAATTGGACCACGAAATAAAATTTAGGCATGTTTTGGGTTCATTTAATAGTCTTTAACATTTTATTTTTAACCCTTAATAACCAGATTTACCCTTAAACGAGGTAAAAACAATTTCTAAGATTACTGTTCATTTTGACTAAAATAAATATGGGCATATTTACCAAATTTGTACCTTATGATTAAAAATATTGAATCAAAATTAAAAAAATCATAAGATATAATTTTCATATTTTAATTTTAAATCAAACTGGAAGAAATGACAAAAAATGATTTTTCATAAAAATGCCCTTTTAATATATAAAATGTTTTCATACTAAATTAAATTATAAAATCTATTTAAAAAATCATAATTGGATTATTTTATATCAAAAAAAGCAATTAAATTTTAAAAATAATACAAATAATAATTTTAATTTCTAAATAATTAAAAGGGAAAATTATATTTTTAATTAAAATTATTAGTTTTCACTATTCATTGGAAAATCAATATTTTCAAAAAATTGTCAAAAATTCATCCTAATATAAATTTGAAATAATGAATAAAAAAATGAAAATAAATTTTAAAAATAAATTTTCTAAAATTTCCAGAAATCAATTATAATATTCACTCATAAAAAGCAAGAAGATACATTTTTGAAGAAAACATATTTTTGATGAAAAATAGAATTTAATAAAAATCAAGTGCTTATTTACAAATAATTAGTTAATAAATTATTAATGAGCCAAAAAATATATATATTTAATATTTTTTTAATATTATTAGTTCTCTCTAATTTAATGGCTAGGTTATAATAGTCACATTTTACAAATAACATTCGTTGTTTGTTTAAGATTTGTGCCACGTATCTTGTATGACATTGAAGACAATATTTATTTATAAACTATTGGGATATTAAATTCTCCACCCTTTAATCTGTATGATCCTTAAAATTTGAACTTAGGTTTGGTAACCAGGGTTTGAAGTTTCGAAATACCTATATTAAAAACCCACAATGTAAAACAAGTCAATAAAACATTCTCTTGAAAAGAGAAATGGTAAGTCTAAAGGTCATCTAGAATAACACATAGTAAGTTTCCAAAGATTATAAAATTAGTGGGAAGTTAAAACATGGATATGGAAGAAAAACATAACTCCCATGGACTGATATAGAATGATAGAGAATATAGTGAGGTGAATGTTAACCATCACAAAACTGTAAATCTATGATGGGTTAAAATACTACTGGTTTCTTGGTAAGTAATGTAAATGGATAACAATAGTTTTTTCAAAACAATTCTTCTAAAGTTTAGTATTTATTTTTATACCTATAATAAGAACATAAGGAAATATATTTACTTTTTAAGAATAATTACAACTTTTAATCAATTTCTACTACAAAATCATTTTCTTCTCTCAAAAAATGAGTATTCAAAATGCTTTTTTCATGCATGAAGAACTAGAATAATATTTGGATGGATTAAATAATACAAAATAGGTTAAAAATAAATTCCTCCTATGTTTATATATTTTTTAAAAACCAAATGTCTAGGAAAATATATAAATAATTCAAAAAAATGATTAAATCTACATACAAAGAAAATATACTTTAATTTATAAAATTCAACAGTAATACCCAAAGTTCAACATAGATCTTTAAATAAATAAATATCCTTAAAATTCCTCAAAAATATTCTAAACTATGATTGATACCCAAAAACCAGAAGGATCTGATCATAGTCTTCCAATATTAATTTGAAATTTATCTCCAAACAACATCAATCAGTCTTAATTCCTCATTCCAAAAAGTATTTTACCTAATTATATAACCTCTAAGATATGAAAATAATTTCCATAAATAATCTGAATCACTCTAAAGACACATTAAAATCATACATACTTCTAAATTTTAATTCACCATTTATTCCTCAAATAAAATCCAATAATATTATGTTTACCTTAATCATATAAGTTTACCAAAAGAGTGATTTTTTCCCAAAATAAATGTAATCACATAACCACCAAATGAATTTCAATCTCATGGTTATATATACAATAAAACATATGTCCTAAAAATGAACTTAAATTTTATCTATCATACCATTTAAATAAATAAAAACAATGTCATACTAACTTGGACATCACATAAGCTAGTCATAGTTGATGAACCCTTGTCACCCTTCATGTGTGGGTTCCCGCCTCACAACATTGCCAGATGTGACGGGTTGTCAGCCAACCTATAGGTTGTCTTTTTTCAAAAACATTATTAAAATAATACTTATAACATTCCCATAAATGTGATTAAACATCCTAAAAAATTAACAAAATATATTTAAAATTAAATAAATGTTTTAACCTCAAAGGTTATTTCATACCTTTCATTTTTAATAGAAAAAATTACTATAACTCACAATTTACTCAAAATCAATGATCACATAAAACCTAATGGTAATCCATACCTTTAAACTTATGTACAATAAATGAAAATAGAATTCTTCCTCAAATAATTTTTTCACATGATAATATCAAGGGTTATGTATAATTCAAATATCTATCAAAACTCAATAAAAGTTCCCCAAAGTACTCCCATCATCAAAAGAGTATTAATTATTTTGACCTTTTAATCATCCTTAAAACTAAAATAACTATTGAATACCTTATATGTAGATATCTTAACCATAAAAAATTATTCATAATCCATTAACCGTGCCTTTTAATATTATTCCATAATACTTATTTCTTACAAAAAAATATGAATCAGGTACTAAGATTCAATAATGTAAAAAAATAAGTAAAAAAATAATCCATACCTTTCAAATGGCGTTCATAGTTTCCTCATATTCAATTGCGATGACAATATGTATTTATAAATAGATATATGTACAATATTGATGATCCCATTGGTTATCCTTCCCTCTATGTAATCTATTTTCATAATGAGCATTCTCCCAAAATTTAAAAAACTTAATTGATACATTAGGAAGAACTTCTTTCCCCTTTACGGAGTTAATTGAATTCTTCCATTTTCCATGGAGGGTTATTACTATATGACATTGTTTTCCACATATAAACCATCTTCTCATTCTTTTAATATATTTTCATATGTGTTTCTTTCCACATTCATGAAAACTAGGTCATTGAATATATTTACCTTTATGATCAATACCACTTGAAATTCTATGGGGATATATTTATCTTATATTTGATGAATTATGAAAATCACCATGTTTCGGGTTGTTAATCATTAATCCTAATAGCTGGTTAAGAATAACCGAAATATTTCTCACTCCAGATCCTATCCCATTTGGTTTCTCATTCAGATAACCACCACATTTTCCTTGAAATACATTACTAATTTGGTTCCTATTAAATCTCGACATTTTCTAAAACCAAAAGGTTAGTGTGAGCATATCAATAATATGACATATTATGTGGAGGATAAACACTAATATTTCCCTATTTATGTTATCTTAAACTCTTTATATTTATCCAAAAATAACTATGATTCTCCCAAACATACTAACCATTTTTCTTATAGTGGACTATTAAATTTTTCTCTACAGAAATCTTACCCTCTAATGTTATCTAAACACTGTTAAGATACTAACTATAAGTACCTAGATTTAAAAATTTCTTAATCAGGTGTCTTTTTACGAGATTTAATTTTATTTCACTTCCAATGATATTTTATGTTTATATTTTTAGATATTTATTCAACAAATATTATATAATAATCCTATATATTACAAAGAGTATAGTTCTAGTCAATATCTTTTTTTTCACAATAGAAAACTTTTAAATTAAAACATGATTCCTTTTCATGAAAAATATTCACAAAGTTAAAATTGAATAATTGCTTTACCTTACACATCCTTAATCCCTATAATTTTTTTTAAATCATGTTATGATCATAAAAAGATAAATAAATGACATAAAATAAATAAAAAAATGGTTAGTTGATGAATAATTATAAAACATTGATTTTTTAAAATAAACATTTGACTCAAAATAAACATTTTCTTACCCAATTAATCACATTATCCACCCAAATAATAAATCTTAAAGGAAAAAATAATACTCATATGGTTTATGTTAAATCATGAAAATCTCATAATATCTTTTTTCACAAAGTTATTATTTTCAACCTTATAATGTATCATATACATTAATTTACCTTTTGAAATCATAATATTTTTATATAAACCCAGAGAATTCATAGATAAATCCTATAGGTTAACTGAGACATATTATTCATATCATTCTTACTTAAACATGGTGTAACCATCATGGTTACACATGGAGTAACCATCATAGATACACTTGAAATAACAGTCACAATTATAGTTGAAAAACCATCATAATATATTACCATAATATCTTAGGAGAAAAATAATTGGTTAATGTTTTCCATTTACCAAATTAATTGGTGAGATATAATGGGATCACATTAACTTGTTTTATAATAGAACCACCCATCATCATATACATTGCCTAAAAACCATAATAGAATTTATAAAATCTTGGATCCTAAAAACATTCTTTATGCCCATAAGAAAACATTTCTAGATATTGAAATATCCATTCCATTTTAAAACCCAATTTGAAAAAAAGTAAATAGTATTTTTATTTTAATAAAACATGACATATTTTAGAGAGATCAAAAAATAAAATAATGGTTATGATGGTGAGAAAGGTAATTTTTGGTATATATGTTAAAGTATAACATTCCCTTTTGTCTTTTATAAAGGAAATTAAAAAATTCCATTTGAAAACCTTTGAAATAGAGTAAAAATCAACATAAAATTTCCTTCATAAATCACTTATATCCATATAAATACATCCATAAAATAATTTTAAAAATATGTATATGGAAGAAAATGAGAGTTTTAAGGGAAACATGAAATGATGAGTTTTAAAAGAAAGTTCCTTACCTTGAGTCTGACTTGTCATGTACATTCGTTATCATTATGAATAAAAAAATTAGATTAATTATTTAATTTCTTAGGAAGTTTTCTATGTTTATCATCAATTTAATTTTACCTCTTACATTTCTATTTTTATTTACTTAACCAATTAAATTCATATCAAATGTTTTGACGATATTCAGTTTATAAGTCCAACATAACTTAGGTACAGACTATTTTCAAAGTCTTAATTAATATACCATATCAAGAATAACAATCATGAAATAATAATATATTTTATAGATCAATAATACTTATAAATACAACCATTAAATATGGGTATGAAAAATTAACTATGTTAAATCATGGAGATGGTAGGTTGTATATATGCATGAGTATCATTTCCATTTATGAATGAACTTAATGGAAAAATGTTAATTATTATTTATGATTTAAAAAATGATAATAATAAAATAAATATCATATTAATTATTTAAATATACTTATATATGTGTCTCATCAAGGTGATGTGGTGATGAAAAATGAATCACACAACTTCATGGAGGTGGTAGTCCACACGTACACATGAAAGACATTATCATTTTTTAGTGAATGTAAATGTAAGAAGGTAAATGATATATTAAATTTTCATAATTATAATTATATTATGAAGATAATATAAACACATTAATTCAATCAATATAACTAGTATTGAGAAAAAGTGATGTAAAATGAATCACATCAGTTTGTAGGGTGGTAGTCCTCAATAAAAATGAATGATGAATTCATCTCCAATTTGATGGAGGTGGGAGATGGATATAGGTTATTAAATTAACATAATAAGATATCAGTATATGTAGGATACTAGTTTTATTATTTTATCATGGTTGAATAATATTTTTAGGAGGTAGTAGAATAAATAAAATTAAAATATGTGGTTAAAACTATACCTCTTCTTTGGAGAGTCTCCTTGTATTAATACATTAATACCTCTAATGTTGGTATTATACCTACAACCAGACATATAGAATGAGGGTAGGTATTATAGTAAGGTATTTGGGTTGTTATTTTCTGACCCAAATGGTACAATATGTGTGAAGTAAAGATAAGGAGAGATGTCCTTTTACAAGAGAGGGGATTGGCACTCTTGGAATTTCTCAAAATATTAAATTAATATTAAATTAATTTTTAATTTAAAATATATCAGAACCTATTTATTTAAAATATAGGATGATTATTGGTTGATGTAATCTCATAAATAAAAAATATAAATGTTTTGACAATGCTTTTACACTTATCATTTGGTTTTAACTCCAAACTTACCCCTTGCACACTTATTGTGACAACAATGAAAACTAGTTACTATAAATAGACCATGATAGATAATATTAACCATATCCTATTAAATAAAATGTATCTAAGATTTATTATAATTTTATATCATTTAAAGAAATATTATATATTATAAAATATCAATAATGTAATTTTTTAAAAGTAATATATATTTGGTGGTTGAGAGTATAATTACACCTAAAAAACACACACCACCCAACCATTGGAAAGAAATTATGATATTACCCCCCAAGGGATATTCAGAACAAAATGTATTGAGGTCATTTTATAGTTTTTATAATTTTATTTATAACCCTTAATTACATAATTTACCATTATCCTTGGTGACAATAATTACCAAGATTACTATTAATTTTTGACTAAAAATAAAAAGGACCTATTTATCAAATTTAGATATTATTATTACAAATATATAATCCATTTTTCAAAATTCAAAACACATAAGTTTTAGAATAAATTTAAAAACAAAACTTACAAAATTTGATGAAAAATGGTTTTTATGAAAAATTACCTTTTAAAATATACAATGTTTTTATACTAAATACATGTATAAAATTAATTTTACAAACCATAGTTGTATTTTTTTAAATAAAACCGAAATAATTAAATTTTAAAAATAGTCCAAAATATAATTTTACTTGGTAAATAAAATAAACAAAACACATTTTTTTAATAAAAAACAGTATTTTTCACTATACATTGAAAAATCAATCTTTTCATAAAATTCTCAAAAACTTATTCTCAGATAATTTTGACATGGTGAATTAAAAATTGAAATTCATTTTTTAAAATATGATTTATATAATTTCCAAAAATTATTTTTAATATTGACTCATAAAAATCAAGAAAACCAAATTTTGAATAAAACATATTTTTGAAGAATAAACTGACCATACAAAAAATAGAGTGATTATTTAAAAAGAATAAATTAATAAATTAAAAATGAGTAGTACTATTATATATTTCATAATGCGTTAACACTATTTTTTACCTCCAATTTAACATCTAGGTTATAATAGTCACAGTTAAATAATAATAATTTATTGTTTTTTTAAGCTCGATGTTGCGTATCCTGTATTCTATCAAACTTTGTATTTATTTTCAAAATTTCGGGATATTAAAATCCACAAACAATATTTTATTATAGAAATATCAAGTGTAATAATTTTATTTATAACCTAGGTTAATAGAAACATAATAAGCATGATCTCAAACTATCAGTAAGGGTAAACGTAAGTGATAACAATCATAGATCATAAGTGAGAATAAGATGAGGAAAAATATTATAGAAGGAATATATAAAAAATAATAATTCCATAATATAATAACACTGAAAGCATAATATATCCATGGATAACAAAGGAAACAAATAGATCACATGGATAACAATAATTGGTTCCAAAGAGATGAGATGCATAATGTCAAAAAACTAATTCCATGCCCTAAGTTATAGTTTATTTCTATCATCAGAACCGTATTCATATATATAAGATTTTATAAACATATTTTATAACTATATATTAAAAATATATTTCTACTTTATAGTTTAAATCTATCATCGAGTCTTTAGAAATTTTGATTGTTTATTTCATTCAGGTACCATAGCGACAGGGTAAATTATTACATATTAGTTAAAATTTCATCATTCCCAGACAATAAAAGTACATGAATAATTATTTTTAAATGATTCATCATATCCCATTTTTATTTGGTGAATGATAAAAGTATGGTTTGTGAAAAATTAAATTATGAAGAACTAGTTTTGGAATGCTTAACGATTAAAAGGTGATATATTAATAAATATACAAAATATCAATCACACCTATCCAAAATCATTAAAAAATAGTAATAAAATTATTATTACATGATATTATAGTTATATTAAATCACTCAATCATTCATCATATAAACAATATAACATCTCTCAGTTAGGTGGTAAAACTGACCAACATGAGAGTTTGTTATATTGATTTTATGAGTAATGCCATGTTTTTATATAATGTTATTATAAATTTTATAGAAGATTAAAAATTACATAATTATTATTTAAAATTATTAAATTAATTATTAGAACAATCCATGTAGGTTGGTGGTGAAAAATTAAATTCATTATTTTTTGGAGGCGGTGGTCTGTACATACACACTATTACATTTACATTTCTCAATGAATGGGGTGGAATGAAGGTGAATGATAAATTATCATTTTATAATAATATTTTTTAAATAGAAAACCTATTAATTCATAAAATCCATCCTTGTAATGATTTATAAGAGGAAGTGATGAAAATCGAGCCATATCATTTTATAGAGACGATAGTCCGCACATATTCAAGGATGATGTTGTTTGGTTTTTAATAGTGGATGTAAAAGATTGAATAATTGCATATAAATTAATATAATAAAATTATATTATATTAATACTACTAGTTTTATTATATTAGTTCTTCTATAACAATTTTTGAAGAATAAGATTAAGAAGAAAAGGCTTTGGAGTAAAAAATTGCCACGTTAAGAACTTATGATTTCTCTTAGAAATATCCATGGAAATAGAGTCCTTATGAAATATAATTGAAACCACGAGCTTATAAAATTAAGATATGATTCTATAAGGAAAAAAATTTCAGAGTTGTAGGATAAAATTATAAGGTATAAGTGCATCATGAAGTGGTGGAAGTGGCCAGTTTTCGTAAGTGAAGTGAGGGGTAATTTTGGAAGTGCATATTAAATTTCATTGATGGAATGAAACTATTATTCATCCAAAGAATAAAAAATTGTAAGATAATGTATTTTTTTGGTGGGATAAGGTCTATAAATCCTCTATCACTCATTTTCACACATGTTTTAAACATTTTTCAAGCCTTTTCCCACTTGATTTTTATATTTTACCATTTTAGTTTTTACCTTGGTAACTAGATTATTTACCAATTTAATTTATGATATAGAAAAATTATGAGATAAAACCTCATAATTTTTTTTATCATGATGAACCTAAATTTATTCTAAATTTAATCTAACTCAATTTATATATAAGTTAAAATTAAATTTTAACTTAAACCATTTAATATATATATATATAAACTTTTTTTATAAAAAAATATTTTTTTATCATTAAGTGTTCTAAATATTATAAATCATTAATTACCAATTAAAAGAGTGATTGCATATTTTAATATATGTATAAAAATTATATAATAATCATTATACAAAATATATCAATTTAATTTATTAGATAAAAATTTACATAACATTAGTAAAAGAATTATTTGGAAATAACCCTTTCACCATTATCATGGCCTTTAACTTTAATATAAGAAATTATAATTTTATACCTAGAAATTAAATTTAAATTATCAAATAATATGAATATGTTTATCTAAAATATGAAATCGATTATTTATATTTAATTTCTATATGTGATGAAAAATAATTTGAAAATAAAAATACTTCTTAATGTAAAATATTACTTATGTTTCCAAAATGTTAAACAAGGGTTTTATAAATCGAACATAGTATTTTAAATGATTTATTTTACCTTATAAATATATATTTATTTAGAAAAAATATTTTCAAAAACTTTTAAGGAATTCTTGTACTATGATAATTTCATAAAAGTGATAGTATTAACAAAATTGATATTTTCACTATTTACCTAAAAATAAATTATTTTAGAAAAATCATAATAAATAATTTAAAGATAATATATTTATTATAAATATAAAAAGTTATTTTATTTTATAAAATTTAAATTCTAAAATTTTAGAATTTAAATTAAAAAAACATAACAATGGAATGAAAACTGTTTTAGAGAATAAATAACTTTTTTAAAATAATAGCTATTATTATTATTATTAATTCCTATTAATTACTAATAAAATATGGTGTTAAAATTGTATTAATATTAGTAATATATTTTATCTATAATATATTTAGTATCTTAAAATAAATAAAATAAAATTCAATTTTTAGAAAGGTAATATTTTAATGATGAAATTAGTCTTATTAGTTATTTATCTATAACAACTGAATTTAATAAATGAATTAGTAATAATAATGTCCTTTATTTTTTATTTCTACATAAATTTTATAAATATTTTAACTTTATTTATATCCATGTCTGTATTTTGTTTTCATGAAAAATTACTTTTATGGGTTATGTGAGAACCCTCACAAAAATCGCATCCGATTCAGGTACCAACATACCATAATAAAATTACCCTACAGAATCATAAAAAAACAAAAAATCTATTACAAACAATTAAAAAACCACTAAAACAAAAAAAAATACAAATTAAAATTTTAGAAGACAAGAAAAACCTAAGTCTATAATCTATGTGTACCAGTTCCAGCTCCTTCCAAAGATGAATTCAAGGACTCCATAAAAACTAAATCAATTTGGATTGAGTGGGACTTCATTTCACAATATATAAACGATTTTTATTTCTATTTATACAATATATTCAAGCTATGTTTTTTACTCTCTATATATTAAAAAACATATTCTCCTGTGCTAAACTGGAGAGTACTTAAATCCCACTCTCTATTTTCTTTATCTTTATTCCCATGAACAATAGTAGAAGAGGACCTGTGTAACCGATAATTTTTTTATCTCACATATAACTATAGAAGAGGCTTTGTTTTCCAAAAACCATGATATATGTAATTTTTAAATCCCGATCCATGTTGAGGATTACTTTATTTTATAACAAACTACTTGATAGAAGGTGATTCCCAAGTTGAGGGGATTAATTCTTGGATTGAGACTAAAACCCTTATCAAATTTCCCTATGTTATATTTATTATAACTAATTTAATAATTTATCTATTTTTTATTATAAATAAAACCATTTTACTATGTTCTAAACCACTATACAAAGCTCAACTTTGATAGTAAACTTGAACCATTTCTTTATATATTGGGTTTGATATGAGTAGATTGGTTCCGAAAGTTATTGTACATTAAAAATTATTTTAAATGAGCTATGATTGAGCTTTAGAGAAGCTATTCAAAACATAATATTATATATTTATGATATTTTACTTTACTAGGATATTTTTTTTTCAAATTTGGGGATTTATGTTGTTGAATTGTTTTTAAAAATATTTATTTGGAAACTCAATTCAACCCCTCATGAATTATCCACTTAGACCAACATTTGGTATCAAAGGTTTAAAAATATCTTTTTATTGTGATATAGTTTTATTCAATGATATTAAATTTATGCTTTAACTAAAATTTTCTTTTTATGGATAACCATAGACAAGAATGAATTTCTATTAAGCAGCCTCCCTATTTTAATGAAACAAATTATGTTGAATGAAAAATCAAAATAAAAATTCATTTACAAAGTTTGGGCTTTTATATATAGAATATCCTTAAATATAAATATGAAATACCTCAATCCAATATATTTTCTTGGAGCGATTTCAATAAGGCAATATATGATTGTAACTGTAAATCAATGAATTCTATATACTTTTCCTTAGGTGAATACAAATTTATTAGAATATCTTCTTATGACACCGATCATTAGATTTGGGAAACCCATTATATATCTAATTAATAAACATATAATGTAAAAGAGATATGTTTAAACACTTATAATATTAAATATGTTACTTTCATGATAAAGCCTGATGAATCTATTTCTGATATGTATCTCATGTCCAATGAAATTACTAAAAGGATGCATGCATTGGGAAAGAAACTTTCTGATAGGGATCAAGTCATGTGAATTTATAGATGCTTACAAGATAGATATATATGAGTATCTTTGTCTATTAGAGAATTCTATGACAATAGAACACTACCAGAAAAATAACTTTTGGGAAATCTTATGATGTATAAAGAATAATTACATGTGAACAAAGAGGTGACATATGAACCAAATAGGATGTCAGTAGACTTAAATAATTCTAACATAAATATAAAGGAGAAAATAAATTCCGAAAGTTAAATATCACCTTCAAATAGTGAGGAAGTTATATCTCATTTACCCAGAAATTTCAATAAGTTCAATAGAAAGATTTTTTTTTCAAGAAATCCAATTATAGAGGAATGTATGGAAATAAATGGAATTGAAGAAACTAATGAAAAAAACATGATTCTACCAAATATGTAACTTACTATGGATGTAAAAGGAAAGGGAACATAAATGTTTAATTTAAAAATCTCAAATATAATACGAAATGTCTGGGAAGAGGAAAAAAGTATAAAAAGGCTACGAAAGCTACTTGGAGTGCCTCTAAAGATATCTCAAGTGACTCAGACTCAATCAGAGAATAGATAAATGATAAAGCTAATATGTGTTTCCCGATAAACACATATTAGGTATAAAATTCCTTTCTTGTATCTCTTGTATATATTTATATTCCTTTTGATACTGAGAAAAATGATGAGAATATGACCGGTGATGATTTTTTTGAATATTATAACATTATGGAAGATAAATTTAATGAATCATAAGAAAAGTATAAATATTTAAAGAAGAAATGTGTAATGTTTTATCATATTAAAACTGATATTACTATTGAAAATGATCATAATGATATACTACATATGTAAAATAATTGGAATAAATTATCTAATTAAAAAATAATGAATGATTTGGGGATATTTAAAAATGGAAGAAAAAAATCTTACCTAGATGCTTAGTAAATAAAAAACTCTTAAATATACTAGAGGAAAAAGTTACCAACCTGGATATAGGAAAATATATAATATTTTTTATCCATGTTCCTATTATACTAGTACAAATCATCCCTTCAGACCTAATAAAGTTTTAATTTCTGAGAGTCTATGATCTTCTTTTAGGAAGCTAGTAGATAAATAATGGATTCCTAAAGCATTTATTATTAGAATCTCAAAATATTATAAAATATGGTTTCTAAAATCAATTTTTTTAAATCAATTTTTTTGGTAACCTTCTTGAAAATTTCAAGTAAGATATTATGGTATCTAGACAATGGATGTTCTAAAATTATGATCTGGGAATACTCAAGTTTCAAGAACCAAATTAAATTGGATGGTGGACATGTATCATTTGGTGAAAATTCAGAAGGAAAAATAATAGGACTCCTCCAAATTGTTAACACTAGAATAATTTTAATTTCTAAAGTTTTATTTGCCGATGGATTACAATATAATATCATATAATTTCACAATTTTGTGATGTTTGTTTTCATTTCTTGTTTGAAAAAATGCTTAATTTTTTAAATTCCAATTATTATTTAGTTTTTACTCCTATAAAATTGGAAATGTTTATGCAGTAGGTTTAAATTCTTTGTTTTCTCAAAATATTTCATGTCTAAGTCCCTTTGAAAAATAATCCTGGATTTTTAATTCGATATGAAGACTTTTAAATATACAGTCACTTACAAAGATAAATACTAAATGATTAGTCAAGTATCTACTCGAAATAGAATTACCAATATAAAAGTATTTAATTCCTATCTGATGGGAAATCATCATAAAATCTATTTCAAAACATAGAAATATGTCCCACCTTATAAACATTTAGAGTTGGTTCACATGGATTTTTTGGGCCATATAGAGTTTCTAGTTTAGTAGGGAAACATTATACATATGTGATAGTGGATGACAATTCAGGATATGCATGAGTGTTTTTCCTTTCTCATAGAAGTGAATATCACTCATATTTTCTAAATATACTAGTTCTATTGAATATATTTTTGGACATAGAATTAAGAACATAATAAGTGATCGTGGTCATGAGTTTGAAAACCAAGATTTGGAACCATTATGCTCACAACATGGCTATAACCATAAATTTTCTTCCCATAGGAACCTATAGAATAATGGTTTAATAGAGAGAAGAAATAGAACCCATCAAGATATATCATGGACCATGCTTAATGAGCATGGTTTAACTATTTAATCTTGGGAAGAATCTGTGAATAAAAATGTCTATCTAATTAATAAATATTTAATTTTACCACTTTTAATAAAGACCCCATATGGATTATGGAATGATAGAAAACCAAAACATTCTTACTTTAGAGTTTTTGGTTGTAATGTTTTTATAATCAATAGAAAATAGAATTTAGACAAATTTTCTTCCAATAGCAATGAAAGAATTTTCCTTAGATACTCTAAAACCAGTAAATCATACATCTTATTTAGTAAAAGGACTAATATTGTGAAAGAATATGTATATGTAAAGTCTGATGTGACATATCCCCATGATCCTAAGATACTTTTATAAAATATGGAGGATTATCTTTCAAATTTGGACATTAATTCTAAATCTAGCGACAATTATTCTAGACATCCTATAAATGAATCTCATTTTTTTGATGAAATACCTAAACCAAAACCAGTATATGGAAATGATTTATTAAAAACATTGATTTATAGAGCTATTATTAATAATAGATATCACCCCTTATATTCCATTATAGGAGACCTAGATAATGGAACTCAAATAATATATTCTCTTAGAAGCCAAGTTGAACATCAAGATTTATTGAGACAAATTGAACCTAATAATATCAATTATACAATTAATGATGAATTATGGTTAATGTAAATTCAAGAAGAACTAAATCAGTTTGAAAGATTATAGTCTGGGAATTGGTTGAAAGAACTGAAGACTACCAAAATATTTTCACTAAATGAGTGTTTATAAAAAAGGTTGATGAGTCATGAATAATATTTAGAAACAAATGTAGATTGGTTTCTTAAGGATATAGTCAATAATAACTTATTAACCATGAGGAATCCTCATCACTAGTAAATACACTTGAATCTATCAATATGTTTCTGGCATATAAAGAAAATTATAATTCCAAACTAAATAATATAGATGTCAAGATTTAATTCCTAAATGGTTATATTATTCAAGATGTTTTTACTGAAAAACCCAATGTATTTCAAAATAATCTCTTTTTAAATACAGTTTTTAGATTAAAAATATCTTTATATGGTTTAAAATAGGCTCTTAGAGATTGGTGTGATAGTCTCAACACATTTTTTGATTTATAAAGGATTTATTAAGGGAATATGACCCTAATTTATTTATAAAACGAATATGAAAATATGTTTTTGTTGTCCAAATCTATGTTTATGATATTATTTTTTGATTTTCAAGAAATTATTTTTGTACTAAATTTTAAGAGATTATGAAAAATAAATTTGAATTGAGTTTAATGGTTGAAGTTAAATTCTTAATTGGTTTTCAAAATTTTCAAAATAAATATGGAATAATTTTAAATCAATGTAACTAAACTAAAAACCATTTAAATAACTTTCTTATGGATAATAATAAAGGTAGTCATACTCCCATGAGTACTACTGCAAGTTAGATATTTTTGATACTAGGAAACAATTTAATAAATTATCTTGTAAAGGTATTAATAGGGGAATAATACACTTAACTACTAGCCGACTTCATATAATGTTTAGTGTGGATATGTGTGCCCGTATTTTAGAAAACCCAAAAGATTAACATTTCCATTCTATCGAAAGAATTTTCAAATACCTAAAAAATAAAACCAATTTAGGACTATTATATTCTAGAGGACAAGAATCTAACTTAGTGAGGTATTTAGATACATAATTTGTTGGTTTTATGTTAGATAGAAAAATCACCTTGGAAAATGTCACTTTTTGGGAAAGAAACTAGTTTCTTGGTGTATTAAGAAATAAAAATCTATAACATTATCTACTATAGAGGCAAAGTAAGTAGGTGAAGGAAAATGTTGTGTGTATATTCTTTAGATGAAACAGACTTTATTAATATTTGGACATCTATTTAGTCAAATTCATATAAATTAGAATAATATAGGTTCTAAAAACATTTACAAAATTATTATGCCTCTTTCATGAGCTAAACAGATTCATATAAGACATAACTTTTTGAGAGACCATTTTCGAAAGGGTAATATAACTCTTGAGTTCATAGGTATTATACATCAACATACTAAAATATTCTCAAAACCTTAAAATCTTGAGATATTAATTTATATCATAAATGAACATGGAATGATTAGTTTTGGTTAATCCTTTTATTAGTTGATTTATTTTGTCTCTTGTACAAAATCTCAAGATTGGTTGCTTCACTATTGATATCTACCGCTACTGAATGATTGACATATAGTTGGTAATATACCATTGGAACTACCATTATTATCATCCATGATGATTGAAAATGAGGATTTATAGTTAGAAATGATACATTGGTAATCACCTATTGTATAATACTGCTGTTAAGCTGCCATTGGGATGCAACCATCATATGATACAGTTTAAATGTACCTTTAGGAACCTACCATTAGATCAACCCTCCTAGATCAACCATTATGATTTTTTAAATTATATATTTTATCATTATTATTCATTTTGTTTTATTCATATTATATTTATTTCAAAAATTAAAATCCTAAAAATGATAAAATTAGCTTAAAAATCAGAATCTGCGAACTATCTCTCACACGCCTCTATTAAACAGTCCATTCTCATTTCTCAATTGACCCACAACGTTCTTTATTCCTTATTTATCCCTAGAACTAGTGAGATAATGGTGAGATTCAATCATTCTAATATGTTGTCTCCTAAAAAATCATGACCCTCAAATAAATATAGAGGAGAATCAATTTGATATGTTATATAATCAAAGAACCCTCAACTCACATCTAGTGTTTTCATCGAAGAAAAATAGATACATTCCACATGAATAATTTCATGGAAGATGATTGTATATATTTTTATCATGGACTAAGGATGGGTCAAATTTTTCTCTAGGAATTATTGACAATTCCACTCTAGGTAGGTTCATGAGTCTTATCAATTTTTAGAGTGTGAGTTTGGAGAAAATAAGAATGTAATTAAGACTATGATTGATGATAAGGATCTCACATTTTCTTTGAATTAGTGGGAAATATGTTTGGGAATTTATCACAAAGGTGTTTATTAATACTTTCAATGATCAATCCCTATTACCTAAGAGAACATTTTAATTGAGGAAATAGTGTTGAAATTAACTAGATATGCAGTTGTTTGAAGGCTTATGGAAGTAGATCCTGACAGTGAGTGCAGGTTGATGTTAAAGTTCTTAAAACACATGATTTTTTCTAGGAAGGGGGAATTTATCATAATGAGGTGTCAATATGTATTTTTATTATTACTTATAAAAATATAAGATAAGATAAATCTGTGTATATATTTGATGATCCATATAATGGAGTTGAGAAAGTCCTATTCTAGGTCAACTTATTTAGCTTACCCCATGTCAATTTCTTCTATGTTAGAAGATAAAGGATTAGTGCATAAATAAGAAGATAGAATAACCAAGTGTGGTAGATTTTTCCTATGTTAGGTTACTTGAAAAGGGATGAGGGTTAATTGGAACCCTTAGATGAATAAGTGGGCTATTGGAAATGATAAGATCTCTGAGAAGCTGAACCCTATGCAGTATCCAACCAAACCTAGAGACTTGGTTGACCCTGGAATAGAGATAGATGGAGTTTTGGTTCATTAATATGATCGGGAAGTTGAAGAAGAAGTGGATTATAGAGATGTGGAGGAAGGATCAATATCTGTTTTAGTGGAAGGGGGTGGTGACATAGATGTGGCTAAGATCCTTGTTTTATCTTTTAGAGAAACTAGACCTCCTCTTTATCTTCTTACTAGAGTGTCTTTGGTGAGGGATGAAGATGATTCAAAAGGGAATGAGGTCTCTAATGTAAATCAGGTTGATACATATACATTGAGACACCTAAGTATATGGTGGTTCTTTCATATGACTTAGAATTTGATGTAGATGGAGGTAATAAGGATGAGTAGTCTCACACTGATAAGTCTATTACTCATATTGTAAGATTTTACTATGGTCATTAGAAGGATTTATAACCTTTTAATTATGATATAAAAGCCTCCAGTGATAGAGATAATATAGACACATTGGCTTCTAGTATTTATGTTTTTTTAATTGCTTCTGAAAAAGATGATTATCGAGCACCTGCTAAGTAAGAGTATCTTTCCACTCCTAGAGCTTCATCTTCAAGAGTTCCACCTCTTCCCCATCCAACTATAATTTCTATGGAGACATACCTAATCTATTCTATAGTCAATGTGGAGATTCATGATGTGATGGATGGTCTTTCTTCTTCTCACAAGGATGAGATTCACCAGATCAAGTAACATAGTGATCATATTTACAAGTTGGTAAGATAATGTTTAAATGAGACAAGGAGTAATAGTTAGAATATCACTAAAGATAACAAATAATACGTTTAAAGAGTTTATTCAAAGAATTATATCAATTCCCATTTCAATTTCATGGAAGAAAAATAAAGTATTCCTCCTGTGATCAGGGCCTACATGGAGTATGAGACTCAACTAAAGACCTTGACCCCTCTTCTCAAGTGTTTCATAGAAGAGAAAACTGATTTCTTCAAGTCTATGGAGTATGGTGGTAGATTCATCACTCAGTTTTTAGATATGATGGAACCCTTTTTGTACACCACGGGGATAGTAGTGACAGATCTAACAACACCTTAGGCCACTATTCATCTCACAATATCCATTTTTACCCCCTTTTCCCCTTTATGGACTACAACTATTTTAGTTAGTCCATTCAGGCTAAAAATTGTGGTAGAAATGATGAAGATTTGGCCAGTATAATCTACCATTGTCTTTTGGACTCATACCCCTCTAAATCCTCTTTACCCTTATCCTGAAATTGGTTTTAAATGGAAGGATATAGATGATCCTTATTCTAGTCAGGCTGTAGAGGGGTCATCAGTTTCTGATGTGTTTTTGATAAGGATATTTTTATTTTTCAATCCATTTGACATTCAAATATATAATATAACTTTTTTTTCTTAATTTTACTATTTCCCTTTAGTTTATTTCCTATTATTTTTGATAATCCCAAAAGGGGGAGTATAATCTCATGGAATTTCATATGTATAATTACATGGAATTTAATATGAATAATTATAAGGTATATCACCTAAGTATTTATATTAAGTGAATGGATTACTTTTTTGCATCACATATAGAATTTAAATGTAATGTAGAATATTCTGTATCTATTTATTATTTTTTAAAGATTTTTTATATACACTGTTTAAAATTACATGATTTGTGATCATTAAAAAAGAGGATAATGTTGAGAACCTCCTTATTTTACTGATAAGAAATTATGTTTTTATGATTCTAATGAATTATATATTTTATTATTTTGAGATATTTTTAGGAAAAACTGTTAAATTTTGCTAAGTATTGATCTACCACTAGTTCTAATGAGATACCATTAGTTAAGGTGTGCTACCGTTCTATTCTATTATTAGTTCATGTAGCTACCACTGGTTCCATCCTACAACCTCCATCCTCTACCATCTGGTTGTACTACTATCATGTGGGGATACCACTACTGTTAGCTTAGTTCTACCATTAGAACATCTGTCCTACCATTATTTCAATAGAGCTACCATCATGAACTTATACCATCACATGTTACATCTGCTAGACTAATATACCATCAATTTGATCTACTTCTAGTCTACTACTATGACTATAATATGGTCATACCATCAAATTCTATTACCATCAAGATATGGTACCATCGCTCGATGCTACCGTTAGTTCAACGATTCTTCCACTAGAATAAACATACCATTTAGAAGAGATACTATTATATGGGTCTACCATTGATTAGTATTTACCACTATAATGATCTAACTCTACTAAGGATCTACCTCTAGTAAATATATTGAAAGAGTGTTGTTGTAGATGTACAGAATTAATTTTAAAACAAATTCCCCAATGGCTAGTTTAATAATTTAATGTTGTACAGAAACACATGGATTTAACAAATATTATTTACAAAAAAATACATGGCTATGTTAAATAAAAATTCATTTTTTTCTAAATATGTTGATCAATACATGGATCCTGATTATTCTAATATTATCCTTCAACAAATTATTGTACTTGGAGCACAATAAATTCAAAAGAACCATCCTCATGCATGTACATGTGACTAAGAGGAACATGTTTGAACCCCAAGTCACTAAATCTATCATACTAGAACAAAAGTGATAAGAGATTCTATGAGTAGAAAAACGCTATACTACTACAGAAAAAATATAGAATCCTTTTCCAAACATCCACAACCACCTATTTTACTGCATTTTTGTGTAGTACGTTTAATCTCTTTCTGAATACTATTTAAAGACAAAATAAAAACTAAAGATATTAAGATTGATTATAACATAATTTATTCATCTCTATACTCTTACAGTTTCTATTTATGCTTTACATTTGATCTGTTTTTTTGTTTTAATTTTTATATTTTTATAATGTAGTCTCTTGTACTAAACTAGAGAGTTGTTGACCCTCCCTATCTATATCACTCATCTCTATTCCCAAAAACAATACTAGAATAGGACATACATGACATGTGGTTGTTTTAACCCACATATAAATATAGAAGAGTCTACGTTCCTAGAAATCATTGAGAGTCATTATTTTTAAAAATCAATCTAGGATGTGGAATAGTTTATTTAATAATAAATTTCTTAGTAGTAGGTGATTGCCTAGTGGAGGGGATTATATCTCACCTTAAGACTAAACACCTTGTTAAATTCTACTGTTCTATATTTACTATAACTAAATTAATTATTTATATGTTTTTTATTTATTTTAAATAAAACCAGTATACTATTTTATAAACATATAAAACAAATCAACTCTGACATTTAACATAAAATAGTGTTTCATATACTATGTTTTATATGAGTAGATTAGTTTCAATAGCTAAAGTATTTTCTAAAGTATTTTAACTGAACTGTGATGGAGCTTTAGATAATATTTAGAAAATATAAAATTATATATTTCTTCTATTTTTATTAACTAGTAGATTTTATCAAATTGATGGATTAATGTTTTAAAATATTTTTGAACAAAATTTTGATTAACCATGTATTTAGTTTTCCACTCCGACCAACAATATGGATTGATATAATATTAATATTCATCACTTTAACTCTTATCCCATTAAGTTTTTCATTGGGAAAATCTCAGTGTTGTACATCAAACCCATTTTTCACTTGATTCCTTTAGGCTTAAGCAATGACTAAAACTAAAAGGATTTTATATTTTTGATGGAAAATTAATTCCATAAGATAACTACTATTTGATAATTAAATGAAAAATACAACTTCAAAATGCATTACTATTTGAAACCATCACATTAGCTTTTAGTCTAACCTAAATCAAAATCAGTTTAGCCAATATCATTATTGCTTAAACCTTGGCTCCTTTGAGTTGGGTTCTCTCACCCAAATTAAACTAGTTTAAAAAAGAGATGTCCCAAATTACCATTAACTTTCTTAAATAATCCTAAAACTAAAAATTATTGAAATCTATACTCTAAAAATCAAAATTACACCTTATCGAATAAAAAAATATCAATTAATTAATACCTTAATTTATGAATAACTATTTTCAATCTAAGCTATACCTGGTTGTTGTATTACTATGTTATCTGACCTTAATATATTGAAATATAATATAATGGTTCATAAAGATCATATGATCAACTAATATATAACCCCTAAGAGTGTTTAGATAGGTGCATAGTCATATGCCCAGTAATCATGTAGTAGAGTGAAGATTTAGTGGATACTTAACCATCACTTTTTAGGTTTATTACACGAACGTTCATTTGTTCGACAAAAAAATTCACTAACCTATATCTAGTATGTTATTTAATTATAAGGAGAACCACACAATCTCTATTTTACCACAACTTTCAGATGTTATCCTATACTTAGAAATTTATCTTAGACTTATTTCTTAGGTTATCACTAAGGTTATATTTTATAAATCCTTAAAATATTTAATATTACATAAAATAAACTAATGTGTTATCTATACCATTTAGTTTATTGGAAAACTTTACTTATCACCCCTTTATGACATTTACATCCTCAACCGACAACATCACAATCTAAAAATTTATCTAAACCCTTATTTGATACCATATGTGACACCCCAATAATAAGATCGTATCAATTAAAAATCTCTAAAGAAAATATTACATTACATAAGTTTCCATGATCTTTTAACTTTATAGATTTAGAGTATCAAGAGAACCCAAAAAATCCAATGTCTTTATCATCCATTTAAAATTGGTTCCACTAAAATAATAAACTAAGTAATTCATAATAAGTCTTCAAAATCTCCCAAAAATTATATACACATGATATTTTCTTCTAGGTATATCATGTGTAATGATTTTCTTCACAACCTAAGGAAAAGGAAATATAATAATGGTGAGATCAAATGATCATTAAGGGAAAACATAAGTGATAACAATAGTAGATCATAGGTGAGTATAATATGAACATAAATATTATTCTAGAAATATATAATAAAAAATAATTACATAATAGAATAAAATTGAAAGAATAATATATATGTGGATGAAAATTAAAATAAATAGATCGCATGGATAAAAATAATTAGTTCCTTTGCGATGAGATGTATAATTAAAAAAAATTAATTCCATTACCTAAGATAATACATCATGATCTTGTTGTACCTCTCGAACCCCTCAAGGTTTTATTTTCATGATCACAATCACCCTCATATTTTTCTAATCCTCTTTCAAGTGTTTTTGGATGATAGGAATCAATTCAGGTGGCCAAGGAATTGGGCCAAGAAAGGAGGCAAAGTGGACTGAAATTCAGTCCACCGGCCAACCGATGGAAGTGCACCGGCCAACCGATAGGAGCCTGGACAGAAGGCATCCTTCTGTCCAGACCACCGGCCAACCGGTGGCACACCAGCGGCCAGCCGGTGGCACCTGCACTCAAAGGGAAGCTACTGCCTCCCCACCGGCCAACCGGTGGCACCTGCACTCAAAGGGAAGCTACTGCCTCCCCACCGGCCAACCGGTGGCTCTGGCACCGGTCAGCCGGTGGCCCCTGGACAAGAATCCTATGCCTTTTTGCACACACCGGCCAGCCGGTGGGACTGTACCGGCCAGCCGGTGGATCCAGTCAAACTAGCCGTTGGAGCTTTGACCAGGCTGCTCCACTTGCCTCCCAACGGCTCCGAAAGCCTTTCCAACGGCTCCAAAGGCCTCCAACAGCCATATGAGGGTTCCCCCTCTATAAATAAAGGACCTTGAACCCCCGGAAGTCTAAGGAACATAGCCGGAACTCTTGTGAAGCCAACAGACACTTTTCTCCATCATTTGGCAAACCTCCGGCGGTCTTCCTCCAAGGGAACCCCAATAGCTCCAACATCTTCCACATCCGAGGAGCTCCTCCAAAGAAGCTTGGAAGCGGCCTTCAACATCTCCATCCATTCAAAGGCGCCCAAGGCTTCTCAAAATACGGTTTTTATTGTATATTTTTTTTGAGCTTTAAAATTGGGTTTGTGCCTACAAACCCCAAACTCTTTCTCATCCCCCTTTCTTTTGGGTTCTCACACCACCATTAAGGTGTGAAGAGGTTATTCAAGCCTTTCCTTTTAAAAGGCTTGAGTTTTCGGTGAGCTAGCCTTCACCCGTTAAAAAGGATAGTGGGTTCTTGCTATTCCATTGAAAGCAAGTGGGTTCTTGCTAAACCACAAAAAGCAAGCTGTAATAGGTCCTAGTGCTACCTCAAAGCCTAGTGGGTTTCTTGCTAAAACCATTGAAAAGAAAGCGGTAGGAATCTCTCAACGGTTGAGTTGGGAGCGGAGACGTAGGCCGGGTTTTGGCCGAACTCCGTTATCAATTTCTTGTGTGATTGCCTCCTTTATTTCCGCTGCACTTTCAACTTTGATTTTTAATTTGTTTATCATTTTTTAAAAGGAAATTCACCCCCCCTCTTGCCATCATTCCCGCTTTTTTCCGACCCAACAATTGGTATCAGAGCGCGTTTTGAATAATTCCCTAACCCGGTTTCAAATTAAAGATCCTATTTTTTTTGATGGCTTCTACCGCTTCTTCCTCTCAATCCCCCGAAGGACATTCTTTGGATCGTGCTCCATTCTTTGATGGAGCCGATTATACTTTTTGGAAAACCCGCATGACCACATTTCTTAAAAGCATTAGCTATCCTATTTTTAGAATTGTCATGCATGGTTATACTCTCTCTAGTAAAGATGAATCTCAATGGACCCCCGCCGACATTGCAAATTTCGAGCTTGATGGCAAAGCCATGAATGCTCTTCATTGCGGGTTAGATCGTAATGTTTTTGATCATATTTATTCTTGCACATCTTCTCATGATATTTGGAAGCTTTTAGAACTAACCTATGAAGGTACTAGCGAGGCCCCAAAGCAAGAATCCGCTCAAAAGCAAGAACCCGCTCAAAAGCAAGAACCCGAGGCAAAATCCGTGCCCGCTTGCCCACTTCACAAGAAAAGGGCCAAGAAAAAGGAGAAGAAGAAGGCTTCAAAGGCAACATGGAGTGATAGCTCCACCTATTCATTCTCCTCCTTCTCCTCGAGCGACCAAGGTAAAAAATGCCTAATGGAAAATCATGAGGTATCATCTTCCTCCTCTTCCGACTCCTCTTCCTCTTGTTCTTCAAATTCCAATTCTTTAAATCATCTTTCTTATGAAGAACTCTCACATGCTAGAGACCAACTTGAAAATGGTTTTCATGCTTTATCTTCAAAATTTGTTTCTTTGAAAAAGAATTTCAAAAAACTCTCCTCCGAAAAGGAACAACTTCTCAAAGAGAAGGAGGAGATGTCCCTAAAAATCCAAAATTTCCCAAATGTTGATTCTTTGGAATCAACCATCAAAGACCTAAGGGAGACCCTAGCAAAGTTCACCCAAGGGGAACAAAATTTGAACAATTTGCTTGGTTCCCAACGTATATCTAGAACCACCCAAGGGCTTGGCTATACCAACCAAGCCTCCTCCTCCCATGCACCCACTATTTTTGTAAGGGGGAGCTCCAGTTTTAAATTTTGCAATTATTGTAAAAAACACGGGCACCTCATTTATGAGTGTAATTGTAAAAATTCCCGGTACGGCCAACCCAAATCCATTTTTTATTCGGACGAGTTTTTTAGGAGAAGACCCGCTATGAGACAAGTATGGATTGAAAAATCCCTTCTTGCGAGTCTCTCCGGGCCTAAAATCATCTCTTTTCAAAATCCCTCTCCCCGGTGATTTATTGTTTTTATTTAGGGGGAGTTAGGTTTGTTTAAGCTTTTTGTTTCAATTCAAACTTTCAAATTAAGCCCTTTTGATTTCAATTCCAAAATTTTCGATTCCAACTTTCTATTTGAACTCTTGGTATCAAATTTTCAATTCAAAATTTTCAATTTAAATTTTCAATTCATTTTTGATTCAAAATTCTCAATTTCAAAAATTTCATTTGGTTTCAAATTTCAAAATTCAATTGGATTTTGATTCAAAACTTTCAATTCAAACTGTTATTCATTTTTTGATTCAAATCTTTCAATTTCAAAAATTTCAATTGATTTTCAAATCTCTATCTTGTTTTTCAAATCCTTTTCCCTCAATCATGTTTTATGCCCCATTATATTTTGATAATCACAAAGGGGGAGAAATTTCTTGATTGATTGGGGGAGAATCCTTTTCATCATGCTTAGCATTTCCTTTCAATTTCAGTATTTTACTCTGATTGCTTTGGTGATTGTGATCATCAAAATAGTGGGAGATTGTTGTACCTCTCGAACCCCTCAAGGTTTTATTTTCATGATCACAATCACCCTCATATTTTTCTAATCCTCTTTCAAGTGTTTTTGGATGATAGGAATCAATTCAGGTGGCCAAGGAATTGGGCCAAGAAAGGAGGAAAAGTGGACTGAAATTCAGTCCACCGGCCAACCGATGGAAGTGCACCGGCCAACCGATAGGAGCCTGGACAGAAGGCATCCTTCTGTCCAGACCACCGGCCAACCGGTGGCACACCAGCGGCCAGCCGGTGGCACCTGCACTCAAAGGGAAGCTACTGCCTCCCCACCGTCCAACCGGTGGCTCTGGCACCGGTCATCCGGTGGCCCCTGGACAAGAATCCTATGCCTTTTTGCACACACCGGCCAGCCGGTGGGACTGTACCGGCCAGCCGGTGGATCCAGTCAAACTAGCCGTTGGAGCTTTGACCAGGCTGCTCCACTTGCCTCCCAACGGCTCCGAAAGCCTTTCCAACGGCTCCAAAGGCCTCCAACGGCCATATGAGGGTTCCCCCTCTATAAATAAAGGACCTTGAACCCCCGGAAGTCTAAGGAACATAGCCGGAACTCTTGTGAAGCCAACAGACACTTTTCTCCATCATTTGGAAAACCTCCGGCGGTCTTCCTCCAAGGGAACCCCAATAGCTCCAACAACTTCCACATCCGAGGAGCTCCTCCAAAGAAGCTTGGAAGCGGCCTTCAACATCTCCATCCATTCAAAGGCTCCCAAGGCTTCTCAAAATACGGTTTTTATTGTATATTTTTTTTGAGCTTTAAAATTGGGTTTGTGCCTACAAACCCCAAACTCTTTCTCATCCCCCTTTCTTTTGGGTTCTCACACCACCATTAAGGTGTGAAGAGGTTAGTCAAGCCTTTCCTTTTAAAAGGCTTGAGTTTTCGGTGAGCTAGCCTTCACCCGTTAAAAAGGCTAGTGGGTTCTTGCTATTCCATTGAAAGCAAGTGGGTTCTTGCTAAACCACAAAAAGCAAGCTGTAATAGGTCCTAGTGCTACCTCAAAGCCTAGTGGGTTTCTTGCTAAAACCATTGAAAAGAAAGCGGTAGGAATCTCTCAACGGTTGAGTTGGGAGCGGAGACGTAGGCCGGGTTTTGGCCGAACTCCGTTATCAATTTCTTGTGTGATTGCCTCCTTTATTTCCGCTGCACTTTCAACTTTGATTTTTAATTTGTTTATCATTTTTTAAAAGGCAATTCACCCCCCCTCTTGCCATCATTCCCGCTTTTTTCCGACCCAACAGATCTTACCATTATGGCCCTGTGTCTAGCCAAGGTTTTGTTTTGGGAAGGCATACCCCAAAAATACCCAAGCCTGTTTGTCTCATAAGACCTATCAATGCATCAAGGGGCTATTTTCTGCACCACATATCACAAATTAAGTCTAATTAATTTATCAGATGATGTAATTAATAAGTTATAAAACAAATAACAAAACATCCTTAGTAATCAATAAACTTTCATATTGGAATATTCAATATAAATATTTTCAATATTTTCTTAATAAAAAAAAATGAATAGATTTTTAGGTAATAATCCCTCAAAATGACACCCTATAGTGTAAGGGGTAAAAAATTAAGTCAATAATTTACCCAATAAATTAATGAGTTACATCTATGTAAATATCATTTAATCAAAGGAATAAATTATAGAACGTTTAAGGAGTAAAATAATTGGAAGAAAAATTATGTGTATAAATATTTAATGATTAGGAAAAATAAAGAAAGTGATTTATCAATTCTATAATAGAAATGAAAATTCCATATAACCCAAAAAAAAAATTGGAGGATAAAATTATGGGTTGTTTTATAAATAAATACTATATAAATTCCCAGGATGGATTATATTTAAAAAACAATCCCAATTTGAATTCGAGATTGAAGAAGAAACCCTTACAGTGACGGTAACATAAGAATCAAAAGAACATAAGGGGTTTACCATGAAATAGACGTTAAAATCTAATATAATTAAATATATTAATTAGAATTTAAGGAAACAAGTGGTGAATACGAATCATATCTTCATAAATCATGATTGAGATGAAAAAACTCTTAACATAGGTACTGATTCACTTATGTTCGTGAACCTAAATTTATAAATAACAAAAATAAATATATTAATCACCTACGTAATATAATAATTATTATATATATAACTTTATACACTTATTTAAAACCATATGTTACAATTATGTTACTCAGCTATAGTTTATTTCTATGACCAGGTCTTAGGAAATATCGATTGTTTGCTCTTCATATAATTACCATAGTGACATGGTAAATTCATACTTATTGGTAAAAATTTCATCATCAAAAAATAATTCAAGATAATAGTATCATAGTTTTACATTTATTAATCATATACCATTTTCAATTGGTGAATGATAAAAGCATGGTTTGGGAAAAAAATTGAGAAGAACTAGTTTCAAAGTGTGTAATAATCAAAAGGTGATATATTAATAAATATAGTAAATATTATTGACATATTTATATAATAATTTATAAATATAAAATATATTATTATTAAATTTTATTAACATTTTATAAGATTTCTTAATCCTTCATGATATAAATAGTATGACATCGTTCACATATATGGTAAAACTGACCCAAACGAGAGTGTGTGTTCTAATGATTTTATAAGTAAGGGAATGTTTTTATATAATGTCCATATTAACATTAAATAATTTTAAACATGAAATAATTATCATTTAACTTAATTAAATTCATTATTATATCTATCAATTTAGGATGGTTATGAAAAATGAAATTCATTATTTTTGGAGGTGGTAGTCCGCACATACACATGATTAACTTTTAAATTTCTTAATGAATGGAGTGAAATGAAGTTATTTGATATATTATAAATTATGAATCATAATTGTGACATATAATACATGTTATTTTATAAAATATATCCTTTTCAAGATCCATGATAGGCAGTGATGAAAAATAAACCATATCGTTTCGTGGAGGCGATAATATGCACGTACACATTATCAATGATGTTTTGTTTTTATTAGTGGATGGAAATGATTTAATAATGGTTTATTAATTAATATAACAAAATTATATTATATTAATATTACTTTTTTAATTATATTAGGGTGGTTAGAATAATTTTGGAAGAAAAATATTAAGAATAAAAGGCTATGGAGTTAGAAATACTCACATTGAGAACTTAATATTTATCCTTGAATCTTCCATAGAAATGGAGGGATTACTCTATATAATTATGAGAATTGTATTATTAATTTTAAATATGATTATTATAGGATAAAAAATTAATATTTTTAGGATTAAATTCCAAGTGATAAGTTTATCATGAAGTTTTGTAAGTGATCCCATTTCATAAGTTACGAGAGCGGTAATTTTGGAATTATTCATTACATTTCAATGATGTCATGACAATATTCAAGGTTAAAAGGATACAAAAGTATAAAAACATGGATTTTGTGTGATATAAGGTTAATAAATCCTCTACTACACTTTTTTCCACATGTTTTAAACATATTTCAATCCTTTTATCACTATCTTTTTACATTTTAGCATTTTAGTTTTTACCTTGGAATCTAGTTTTTTAACCAAGTAATATTGTTTTTCTAAAAAATATAAGATAACCATTGTTACCAATTTGGGCTTGTTAAAAATAATTTTAAGATCTATATAATATAATTCATTTTCTAAACAAGTGAATATTAATTTTTAATGTTAATCATTAAATATATTAAAAATTGTTATTTTAGAAAAAATGGCGCTTTAACCACTAAGTGTTATTAAAATTATATAAAACCCATTACCAATTAAATTTGTTATAATATATTTTAATATATTATTAAACATCATATCATATTCATTATTTAAAATATTTTAATTTAATCTATTAGATAAAAAATGTCACAACATTAGTAAAACAATTCTTTGAAAATAACCCTTTTCACCATTATCACGACCATTAACATTAATATTATTAATCATAATTTGATGCCTAAAAATGAAATTGAACATTTTAAATAATAGGAATATGTTTATAAAAAAAATTAAATCCATTTTTTTAATTAATCTCAATAAGTTATGAAAACTAATTATCGTATAAAAACAATATGTTGACACAAAATTTGATAAATTATTGGTGGGAAATAACAATTATAATAGTTAGTATTATTTTTAAATTATTTATTTTACTTTATAAATATATATTTATATATTTTATAAAAAGTATTTTCAAAAACTTTAAATTCATTCTTTTATTAATATAATTTCATGAAAGTTATGGTATTAGGAAAATTGATATTTTATCACTATTTACAATAGAATAAATTCTTTTAGAAAAATATAAAGATTCATCATAATATAATAATATTATTATAAATCAAAAAATTAAGACAATTTGGTCAAATTAAAATTTTGAAATTTGATAATTCAACTTTCAAATAAAAATAAAACAAATATAATTAAAAATGTTTTCATAGGAAAATAACTTTTTAATTAATCTCAATAAGTGATGAAAACTAATTATCGTATAAAAACAATTTTTAGAGTAAAATATTACTTATTTTTCCAAAAAATTAATGATGACTTTTATAAATTCAATATATTATTTTTAAATTATTTATTTTAATTTATAAATATATATTTATATATTTTATAAAAAATATTTTCAAAAACTTTAAATTCATTCTTTTATTAATATAATGTCATAAAAGTTATGGTATTAGGAAAATTGATATTTTATCACTATTTTCAATAGAATAAATTCTTTTAGAAATATATAAAGATTCATCATAATATAATATTATTATTATAAATCCAAAAATTAAGACAATTTGGTCAAATTAAAATTTTGAAATTTGATAATTCAACGTTCAAATAAAAATAAAACAAATATAATTAAAACTTTTTTCATAGGAAAATAACTTTTTAAAATACTAAATATTATAATTCTTATTTCCCACCAATAATTTATCAAATTTTGTGTCAACATATTGTTCATAAAAATAATATATTATATATATAATATAATTATTATTTACAATAAATCACATAAAATCTAGTTGTGATAAAGGTTTCATTTTAAATCATAAACCATCCTTATTAGTTATTTAGATACAATAATTGAATTTTATTGATGACTTAGAATTAATATTGACCATTATTTTTATTTATACTTATATTTAGTAGTTTTTTAACTCTATTTTTACAAACGAATTCTATAGATACATTTTAATAGTTATATAACATTCTGTGGTTTATTTTCATTCAGTGTTACATACGAATAAATCTAGTGAAAACATTAGGTTTCAAAGGAAAATATAATTTAAAATCTAAAATTGTTATAGTTGGTGTTGATTTTCATATTATTCCATTTGATTAGTGCACTGGTTTCTATAGTTCCCAAATTTAACACATCAATAACATCAAATTTATAGTGGATCCTTTGGAAGAACAATATTTTCCCCACCGTTTTACCTAAAATATTAGTTTTTATTTGGTATATTATTGCTTTATTACATCCTTTTACAAAGATAAGATAAATTATTATTACTTCGAGATAATCCCCTGGGCTCCCCTTACCAATTGTTTTGCACAAAGAAAATGAAATCTTCTTTCCTTCACCATATTCATCACCTAAAAATTCCATAAGACCCCATACATATAATATTTTGTGTGTTTAGAAATTATATTATTTCCACACTGTTAGTCATAATTCTTGATAGCTAGATTGGAAAAATAATATGAATTCTCACTCTAGATCCTATCTCATTAGGTTTCTCATTAAGAAAATATCTATATTTTCTAAGGAATCCACTAGTAACTCATTTCATTCAAGCTTCAACCATTACTAAAACAAAAATTTGTAAATGTGAGTGATGAAAAATTAAAATCATAAGAGAAATACCATAATTGATCTTATAAAAAAGATCAACCTCAAAATTTCTTACACTTTAAAACCATCATGTTGGATTTCTGTTTAACCCCAATCTTTCTTAAATTAATATAGTTTACTTTTTTCTGGATTTCCTTATAGAAATTATCCTAATTAGTTAACAAAATAAATCTTCCATAATGAATTGTAAAGATAAGGTGAATAAACAATTCATATCCCCTTGGAGTCTCTAACCACGTGTGGAGTCTTAGGCCCTCACATTGTGCACTAAGTGTAGATGTATTTAATACCCAACTATCCTTTTTCAGGGAGATTACCCCTAGGTGAATTTGTACCACAACCGAATCTATTTTCTAATATCATTCAGAGATTAAATTTCTAAGAAACCACAAAATCTATACTTTACCAAATGTTCATGAAGTTATCTTACACTTAGACTCATTCATAGGCTTTTCACTAAATTTATCTAATCCTAATCCCTAAAAATAACTAAAATAATCAAAAGAAAAATCTGAAATCATCATAAAAAATCTATACTCTACTATTATACCAACTATAAATATGAAATCTTAAAATATATTTATTTGAAATCATTTTGATAACTTAAAAATTATATTTCACAAAATAATCTCATAATACCAATAAAAAAAGTTTTATCATATTTGAGGACTATCCATACGATAAAATTATATTACAACAATTATGAACATTTATTTAAAATTGAGACACACTAGGATCCTTCTATACTTCTCCAAATTTGTACTCATATTCATAACCTCGGATATAGAAACATAAGAAATGGGTGAGGTTAAATACTCTGTAAAGGAAAAACTCATAAACATGCCATCAGGGGTTAGATCATAAGAATGAAATAAAACCTAACAAGGGGATAAATATCTTATTAAAAGAACATGGAACCAGAAGAGTTTTCCATGAGTCATGATAGAAGGAAATGTATAAAAACCATACACCATGTCAAAAGAGTGTGGACTCATGATATAATAAACATGATCCATAGAATATAATCATAGGCATATGAAATGGAGATGTATCATTCCCTTGAGTCATAGCATAAAAAATATCTTTGGAAAAAAATAAGCCCATGTTATCATCATATTTTGAGCATATCAAAGATGGACCACCCTTTATTTTGTGAGCATAATACAAGAAGTGTCACCCTTTAATTTGTGATCAAATCTAATAAGGATTTCACTACATTATATCATGATATATAAAAAATAAACTGATGTATTATTGTGTGATATAAGACCCCACCCATCATCATCCATACACACACATTCTATAAGATATCAATCATTCATCATATTCAAAAAACACATGGGAAGAAAATGGGTTTCAAATAATTTTAAAAAAATAACATAAATAAATCATTCATAATTCCATCAATAATCATTACATGATAGTCCTATGGAAAATAAATAGGTATCAAATAATATTCAGTAACTTTATAGGTAAATACATTTTAATCTATATAGTAAATAATATGGTATTTACATTGTATAGATAAAGGGTATATGACTAAGTCAATAATTTCCCTAACCAATATATGTGTGGAATCTCAGTGAACACCTTCAATCAGTGTAATAGAATAAAGATTGTTTATTGAAGAATAAAATTGGAAGAGAAACCATATTTATACAAAACATATGATTAGTCATGATAATAGAAGCAATGGATTTCCAAGAGTTTAATCCCAAAAAGTAGTATAAGTGAATTTAGAGGGTAATTTATGAAAAATAATTTTTGAATAAATAAAACTATTTTTTGATAAAGAGGAAAATAGAAGGGAAACCATCAAAGATTTCTTAGAAAATATTTTTAATATTTTCATAATAAAGAAGTTAGGAATTACTCTCCAAAGAATTTTTTTAGAGAAGGTGATGTGATTTTTTTAAAACATTATGTTTTGAAAATAATCTTAAATAATTGAGCTTGGAAAAAAATAAATAAAGTTTATCCTCAAAAAATTTGGGGTGGAAGAAAAATTAAAAAATCATAGAAGGAAAACCATTTTAATATTTTAAAAAACTTCTGTCAAAACTCGCATCATAAAAAGAGATTAAAAATATCCTTTTGAAAATAAAAGGAAGGAAATGTGAAGATCACATGAGAAGACTCATAATTTTGTTTCCATATATAAAGGAGGACATTAGAGGGAAATAAAAATATAGATAAAGAGGGGAAACCACTGTTAAATTGGATGATATTTATTCTCAACAATGATATAATTTTTTAGAGAGAAGTTTGTTGGACTCCTTTAGTTTTAATGCTTACAAATCAAGATTCATCAAGTTAAATAAAGTTAAATTATATTTAATATTGTTTAAGTATGTTTATAGATAATCTTAATCTAATCTGTTAATGTTTTACACTATAATACATCTTAAAAAATATCACTAAGTATGAGTCACTGTTAAGGTGGACTCATTGTTACCTTTTGGGTTGAGTCACCATTAAAGTGGACATTGTATTGAAAAATATTTTCTATGTATGACCTACCATTGATATGGAACTATCAGTAATATATATCACTATCAACTGTCTCAATGAAATAAAAATTTCATAATTTTGACAAAGGAAAAGTCAGTATTGTTCAACCTACCGATAACTCAACTCAGAATTTTCTCAAAGGACAAGAAACTGTCGTATTAACTCACTATCAGACTCAATAGCTTCTCAAAATTTTCACAATGGACGTGAAACTGAAACATTGATCTACTGATTCATGAGTCACCATTGCAAAAACTACCAATAGAATGGATTTCTTATGTTCCTAAATTTTTCTATGTATGATCTACCAATTGCATGTGTCCCCATCATGTGGACCTACTGTTAGAGTGACCTACCATTCCAGAGTCACCACTACTCGACTCACCAATGCTATTTGAAAAATGCATTAAGTCTGAGACATAATTTTTAAGACACTATTCAAAGACACCATCAATTATTACTTTGTCATTTAAATTGAAATTTCTTTCAAACAATCATATTTGTTAAACTTAATACCATTATTTATCTTAATGAATTTTTCTGCCTTTTATTGAAAACCATTAATTGATGTAAGACTAAAGTATGATTACGAGGTACCTAACCATGATCAAGATCGTGATCCTTGTTAGCTGGTGTGTATAATGGGAATACCTAATCAAAAAGGTTAAGAGATGAAAAAATAACATGCTTGAGAAAATCAAGAACTGCTAACCATGGAAACATGAAGAAACTACTGGGAAATCAACATGAAGAACACTTTGCTTAAAAAGATAATAAAAGAGAAGAGATCATCGAGAAAACCATAAACTTCATTAGAATTGTAAGACAAAATATCTCACGACACTCTATTTTTCTATCTTTTTCTGAAATTTTACTCAATCTACACTTCAAGAGATATTTCAAGAGTTTCAAGATGCATTTCCAATCACATAGAGCCTTCTAACTCTATTCACTTTTTTTTCATTTCTTGTGTACTAATTTTACATTATGAGCAGTGCGTGTGTCTATATATTTTATAAACACACACTAAATCCTATTCAAAACTATAAGATACAAATATATCTTTACAAACTATCCTTTTACACCTTACAATTCCATGAATAATAGTGTAAGAGGTCCATGTGAGGTCTGTTTGTTTTATCACTCCCACAAAAACTATGGAAGAGGTCTAGTTAACCTGGACAGTTGTGCATATTTTTGTTTACCCTGATCTAGGGTGTGGATAAATGTTAATTTATATAAAAAACTTGGTGGAAGGTGATTACCATGTGGAGAAGATTATGTCTTATCTTGAGAATGAAACTCATGTTTTAAATTCTGTTGTTCCTTTCAAAGTCCTATTTTCAAAGCTTTATCTGTTCACAGATTAAAAAATTTCGTTTAATTTGATATTTAATATTAGATAGTGTTTATATAAGAATTTTATTTCATATAAAATATTTAAAAAGTTAAAATAATGACTCAAATTGTTTTAATTGAGAACTAATCACACTTCGATAATTCTTTTAAAAGATAAATTTTTTTATAAATATCATACTTTGGTTAATTAGGCCATTTTTTATTTCAAAATTGAGGGACTTTTAAATAAATCTTTTTGACATAAATTTTTATAGAAACTCAATTCACCCACTCTTGAGTATGTTACCCCTAAAAAAATTTGGTTAAAGATGTTTATTACTTTTGAGTTTCAATGTTTTCAATGTTTTCAAATCATTTCAATTGTGATTTTAGTTGCCTTTTAAAGATATAAAAATTTCTGTATATTCAAAATTTTTAGTTATTTAAAACTATTTTTTATTCTTTAATGTGGAAAATAGATAGGATGGTATTGTTACCAAAAAAACTCCCTATTTTAATGGTATAAATTATTCCCAATGGAAAATAAAAATAAAAATGTATTTAGAAAGCATGGATTTTGAAATCTGGTTCATAATTATAGATGAATATGAAATCCTACTACTTCTAGAAACACTTAGGATAAACCAAAAAAGGAAGGAAATAATAATAACTACAAAGATATGAATTCCTTATACTATGATTTAGGAGATGAATAATTCAATTGGATTTCTTCATGTAAAAAATTCTTTGAAATTTGGTATACTTTAGTTGTTTCTCATGATTGAAGCACTAATGTTAAGGAAATGAGTCTTAAAACATATACCATTAAATATGATAACTTGAAAATTAAGACTGACGTACCTATTTTTGATATGTACCTTAGGTTCAATGAGATTGTAAAAACAATGATCTCACTGGGAAAGACAATCACCGTGAAAGAACAAATCATGCGAATCATGAGATGTCTTCCAAAAAGATTTAGAGGCACATCAGTATCAATTAGAGAATCTTGTGACATTGATTCACTACCAGCAATGGAACTAATATGTAAGTGGATGATGTATGAGGAAGAGATAAAGGTGAACAGAGAAGAAGTTGATTAACCAAGAAGGAAGTTAGTGGCTTTTAAAACCACTGCATCCAAGAAAAAGGAGAAAATTCATGTTACTTCTAATTTTTATAGAAAAGAAGACTCATCAAGTGAAAGTGATGAGGAAATGTCTCATTTATCAAGGCGGTATAAGAAATTTTATAGAAATAAGAAGTTCTTTAGAAATCCTAGCTACATAGGAAAATATGAAAACAAGGGTAATTGGAAAAAGGATTGGGAAATAAGTGAGAATACAAATGAGATAGTCTTATATGAATGAAAAAGAAAATTAAATTTGAAGTACGAATGTCCAAATTGAAGTGCAAGAAGAAATATGAGGATATGGATAGAAAATAAAATATGTCTATGAAGGCTACTTGGAGTGCTTCTGAGGATATCTACAGTGAATCAGAATTATCTCATGATTAAATTAGTGATAAAGAAAACATGTGTTTTCTAAAAAATAATTCAACGTAAACATAGTATCTACTAAACAGAATTAATATTATTCTGGATAAGAATATGAATTTGAAAATTCAAAAAAAAAACAATAAATAAATGTCTAAATTCTATAAAATGCCTAAGGATACATTCAATGAGAAAAAAGATAAATATAAATCTCTCAAGAAACTGCATGATATTTCTGCTACTATTAAATCTGAACTCAATATAGAAAAAATAATTCTCAAATGATCCATTATAATACTGAACTTAATGTTTCTAGTGATCAATTAAATAAGGACTTAGAAAATTTTAAAAATTATATAAATAGCTTAACATAAATTCTCTGAAAACAATTTTCTCCTAAATATACCACTAGCATTGGTTATCAACCTAGACAATGAAATTTTGTTAAAAACATTTTTTGTATCTAAATATGAAAAATCTGGTTTTATGCCCAGATATAAAAGATATTCTACAAGTTCCATCATTAGAACATCTTTTACTACTTATAGTTCTTTGGGACCTAACAAATTCTATTTTTCTAGAATCTTAAAAAATATTTATAGGAAACCCATGAATAAAATTTTGGTTCTTAAAGCTTTAATTACGAATATTACCAGACCCAATAAAATTTGGGTAACAAAGTATTTTGTTTCTTAAACTGTTATTGTAGGAAAATTGTTAGAAGAGTTTCTGTAAGATCTTATGGTACTTGTACAATGGGTTTTCAAGACACATGACAAAGGACTACTCTAGCTTCAATAACATCATAAATATTTATGGTGGACATATCACCTTTGGGGATAATACAAAGGGAAAGATTATTGGCCTTGGAGGAATTAGTAACATCAATTCTTTTTCAATCTCTACAATTCATTTTGTTAATTATCTTAAGTATAGTCTTCTTAGCATTTCATAATTATTGGATGATGGATTTCATGTAAAATTTGAAAATGGTTCTTGTAATGTATTCAATTATAATAATTATTTAGTCTTAACTACTTTTAGAAATGGAAATGTATGTGATGTTCATATAGATTCCTTAGTTTCTCAAAAAATTTCTTGCTTAAGTGCCTTCTATAAAGAGTTGTGTATCTGACATAAGAGATAATTCCACTATAAGTTTCAATATCATAGAAATCTTACTAGAAAAGGTTTAGTCAAGGACCTAATAAAAAATGAGTTTTCAAATGATAACTTCTCTAATCCTTATGAAAAAGGAAAAAAACATAAAATATCTTTCAAACCAAAGAAAGAAGTTTCAACTTATCAACCTCTTAATTTGGTTCACATTGATTTATTTTAACCTTATAGAGTTTCATGTTTAAATGGGAAGCACTATGTATATGTTATAGTAGATGAATTTTCTATGAATACTTGGACATTATTTTTAGATCACAAAAGTGAGTCTTGTTCTTATTTCACTAGGTATGCCAGATCAGTAGAAAACCTATGTTGAATTAGAATCAAAACCTTAATAAGTCACCATGGAAGTCAGTTTAAAAATGAAGAATTTTAATCTTTTTTCTCACAAAATAGTTATATTCATAACTTCTCTGCTCCTAGGAGACCTCAAAAGAATGAAGATATGGAAAGAAGAAACATAACTTTACAAGAGATATCCCAAACTGCGCTTAATGAATATGATACAACTCTATAATTTTGGGTAGAAACAATGAATATATATTTCTATATAATTAATATAGTTCTAATTAGACCCATTCAAAATAAAAATACCTCTGAGCTATGGCATAATGGGTAACACAATGTTAATTACTTAAATATTTTTAATTTCAAAGACTTTATTCTCAATAAAAAATATAATCATGAAAAATTTTCCTCCAAGAGTGATGAATGAATTGTATGAGGTTATTCAATCTATAGGAATGCCTATAGAGTCTACAATATGAGAACCACATATGTGGAAGAATGTTTACTTGTCAAATTTGATGAAACAAATCCACATGAATCCAAAAACACCTTATAAAATTTTGAGGACAATATTTCGATTATAGAAATAAATCCCAAATCTTAGGATTTAATTGTTAATCAAGACAGAAAATTTGATTCCATAAAATTTCTAGATTCTGAAAAAGTGTAACCAAAACCTTCAGAAGAACCCAATGTGACAGGCCCTTCTTTTTATAGACATGAAAGAACTTATAAAAATTATTCTTTATATGTTGTAGTTGGAGAATTAGATAAAGGAACACATAATAGAGCTTCTCTAAGAAACAAGGTTGAACATCAAGTATTTTTTCCATAAATTGAACATAATGACATCAACGATGAAATAAATGATGAATTTTGGATAATGGATATGCAATAATAATTAAATCAGTTTGAAAGAAATAATTTTTGGAAGCTTATTGATAGACCCAAAGACACCTTGACAGTAGGAACTAAGTGGGTGTTTAGAAACAAAGTGGATGAAGCTGGAACTATAATAATAAATAAATCTAATCTAGTTTCACAAGGTTATATTCAATAAGAAGTAATATACTATTAATAAACCATTGCACTTGTGACCCAACTTCAATCCATTTGGATACTGCTAGAACATGCAACACATATGAATTTAAAACTTTATAAAATGGATGTCAAAAGTGCATTCATAAATATTTATATAGTTGAGGTTGTTTTGGTTGAAAAAACACATAATTTTACAAATAATCATTTTCCAATTCTTTTATTCATGTTAACAAATGATTTTTATGGTTCAATGGAAGATCTATGAGCTTGGTATGATAGGATCATCAAATTTCTTATTTCAAAAGGTTTTTTAAAGGTATAGATGATCATACTATTTCCATAAAAATAATTTCAAAAGATGTTTTAGTTTTTCCAATATATGTTGTTGATATTATTTTTGGATCTTCAAAATTTTATTTATGTATTTTCATTTCAATAATTATGAAAAATGAGTTTGAAATGAGTTTAATGGGTGAATTCAAATTCATTCTTAGAATTCAATTTTTTCAAAATAAGTAAGGTATTATTTTAAATCAACGTAAATATACTAAAGATATTTTAAAACATTATAATATGAATAGAACTAAAAGTAGTGATACATATATTAGTACCACCTATAAATTGGATCTTGATGAAAATGGAAAAATAGTAGATCAAACCAATTATAGAGGTATGATTGGGAGTCTTCTTTACTTAACTACTAGCTGAACTGATATTATGTTAAGTGTATGTATGTGTGCTTATTTTCAAGAAACTTATATGAAACCACATATTATTGATGTTAAAATAATTTTTAAATACCTCAAATATATTAATAACTTAGTACTGTTCCATCCTAGAGGATAAATATTTGACTTAGTTAGTTATTCTAATGATGACATTGGTGGTTACAATTTAGATAGAAAAACCACCTCTAGAAAATGTCACATTTTTGAAAAGTATTTAGTTTAATGGTTTAGTAAGAAAAAAAATTATGTTGCAATATCTATTGCTGAAGTTGAATACATAGATATTGGTAGTTGTTGTTCTTAAATTTTGAGGTTGAAACATACAAAACTAGACTATAGATATCGATTTCGGCATTTCCCTATAAACCGTGATAACAAAAGTGAGATTAACCTTTCTAGGAACCTAGTTTCTCATTAAAGAACAATGAATATTGAGGTAAGACATCACTTTTGGCGAGATCATTTTCAAAAATATGATATAACTCTTGAGTTCCTTAGAATTGAACATCAGCTTGCTGATATTTTTTCTAAGCCATTAAATTCTGAGAGAAGGAGTTTCATGGGACATGATTTGGCCATGACCAATTTTGAGTGACTCACCATTGATGACTCACTATTGATGACACACCATTGATAAATCAACGATGATGACTCACTGTTGATGACTCACCATTTATGACTCACCGTTGATGACCCACCGTTGATGAATCGTTATAAAGACTCATCATTGTAACTTACCATTATTTAGCTAGTAATTTTTCTAGATCGAATTCAAATATTTATTTTATTTATTAGATTTTATTTTATACTGTATTTGTGATTTATGGTTTTAAAATCTATAAATGGTAAAAATCAAATAAATCCAAATCATTTCTCACTTTCTACTCTCTCAAAAAATGAGCCTTTCTCTCCCGAACCTTTACTTCCATCTTCCCTCGAACTGAACATTTTGAATCTCTCAAATGGATTGACTGAAGTTCTTGTATGATAAATCACAAGATGATTCTTTTCCTATGAAGAAACAAAAGGGTGAATCAAGTGCTCCAAATACTGAACCTATTAACCCTAATCTTGTAAATCATGTAGTCATTCCGGAGAATGAATTTCATGCAGAATGGATCTTATCAAGTAATTATCTTGTGTTAAAAGTGTTATAAGAACAAGTTTAGTTGGAGTAGTTCTCCAACAACAAGAAAACTCTTTATCCAAAGCTATTTCATGAGTTTTACCAATATGATGATTTTATTCTTGAGGGCATATAAGTATTTTGGATCAAGTCGAGAATAGATGGAAAATGGTTTCTTTTTCTTCTAAGCAGTGGGCTGAGTGTTTCAATGTATCTTATGAAGGTTTTTTTGAATATTATTGAGGTTTTGATCATCTATCTAGTGATATATTTAGTTATGAGATAGCCTTGGATGAGATAACAAGTGATGGAATTCCTAGAAGACCCATAGAAACTGAGCTGGATGGAGAATGCATGTTATTTTTATAAGTTTATTCAGCACCAACTTTTCCCATGGAAAGGGGACTTTGTTTCCATAAAATATCAGGTTGATTACTTATTGTATTTGATGAAAGAAGGACACAAGATCAATCTCTTCCAATACCTCATGGTTCATATGAGTGAGATGATTAAGCCTCACTCAAAATCAAATTCTTTGTTTTATTCAAATTTGATTTCTATAATGATTAATTCTAAAGGATTTTTTATTTAATATGAATAAAAATGTGATAAATTGATGTGTATTTTGTATTACAAAGGATATATTCAAAAGGATGAAAATAAAATTGAATACCTGGAAGAGATAGTGGGTGGAAGATAATGATAAACTTTATAAATAATTTGATCCAGTGAAACACCCTTCAAGACTAAAGGATATAACTAATCCCAGTCTCAGATAAAATGAAGTTTTAGGGTAATTAGAAGAAGAAGAAGATGATGAGGTAGATGAAGATAAATAATCTCATATTAATGAAAAAAGTGACCCTAGGAAGCCCAAAAATAATTACTTTTTGATCTACTAGACCCCCAAAGGCTATTCCTTCTAGAGAATCTATTATAAATGACGATGATGAAGAATCATAAGAGTCTGATGATGTAGAGTATGCCAGTGTTAGTGGAAGTGTATGTTAAGAGAAGGAAAATTATAACGAGTAAGTTTAAGCAGAAGAGGAAGAAGAAGAATCTGGTGAAGAGGAACAAAGTGATGCAGATGAAGAAAAGAAAAAAAAAAGAAAGTAATAAAGCTAGTAGAGAACCATAAAATCTTTCTAAAACCATTTTAGTAGAATAAAAACTATTATTGGAACATCCAGATTCCCCAAACTCAGTTTCAGTTGAGAAAGATGTTCCAAATGTTCAAATGAAAGAAAATGTTTATTCTAGGAAGGAATCACATGTTTAGGGGGAGTAATTATCTAAAAGAGTCAGATGTGAAACCCTTAATACTTTTAATATGATAGTAATGGATGAATGGGGGATTTATGTTGGATATGTCACATTAGTCCTAGACTATCTAGATTCAGATGATGAGGAGTTTGATCCTAAGGGATCACTGACTGCATAGTTTGATCATGATCATTCAGTTCTTATTGAAATAGATTTAGTAGTGGCTATGGGTCCCACTCTTGGTCTTGCTCTTTAGATTAAACCCGTGACTATAGATTATGTGACACAACAAGACTATAATGTTTTCAAAGAGGAATTGTGATCAACTATTAGAAATATCCTTAAAATTAAACTTATACTAGTATCCAATCTTGAAATGGAAGCTGTTATTGTTTCAGAAAAGGTTGTTTCACAGCATCAGACTCAAGTGATTTCAGAACCTAAATATTTGAGGATGGAAATTAAAAGATTAAGTTATGAGTTGGATGTAATTACCCCTATTGTTAAAGAAATTCCCTTTGAGTATATAGATTCTTTGTACAATGCATTAGAAAGAATTGGAGATACCACTTTTGAGTCTTATAACGATGATACTCCTCCACCTCCAAATCTTGATTTGGCAATTTTAAAATCATTTGTAAAAGATACAGAAAATGATTCCTCAACCTATGTTGCTTCTGCAAAGCCTTTTGATAGTTATATGATCATATTAGGGATCTAAGAATAACTACAGACTATGATGGGTATCTTAGATCAGGAGAGCCTAAGAAAAATTAAACATAATAGTGACCATGATCATAATATGGTAAGATTTAACATGAAGGGGTCCAGCAATGCTCAAGAAGAAATAACTAAGAAGGTAGATTTATATTTTAAAAGGGTTTATAATAAACATCAATTGGATAGTAATTTAAAATATTTTGTTGATAATTTGAGGATACCTCATGTTACAAAATCATTCAAGGAATAAGTGAACCAACTTAAGGTTTTAACTCAAGAACTTCATATGTTAAAGTAGAATAAGGATGACTTCACAAAGGCAGTATAAAAAGGTGGGATGATAATCATGGATTTCATAAAACTTCTAAATCCCTATTTTCATGTCCAAAGTACATAAACTGTAGCACTATATTCCTTCCCCATTCATCCTGAAACACAGAATATGCCTTCCTGTTGAGTATATTGGCCAGTTGATCCCCAGTTCAGAGTTGTTGTCACTTGAAACCCCTTTTCTCCCTTTCCTACAACACTTCAACAATTTACAATGCCTCCATATCAGGTGCTTAGTCATCTAAGGCCTATTATTTATCGAGAACATACAAACACTCCTATACTCAAGACTAGGTAGTCCCTTCTGGGGTTCTCATTCATCAGTTGTATAAATCATCCCCTTATGTACCTTTTATTCCTTTATTTTCTTCTACTAATAAGGGTAAAGCAGTCATGGATCCTTCTTTGGAGAAGAGTTGATTCTGGGTTGGTCTTTTATAGTGACACACTTTACTATTTTTTATCATCATATGTTCTATCCTTTTATCCCAAAATGAATTATCTCTTTTCTTCTATTATATATTATTTATCTTTTCTTATTTGTTCTCTTTTTGATAATCCAAAAATAGGGATAATAAGTGTGTAATTTTACCTAATTAACTTGATTATGGAAATAAGTATGGTTGTATTTAAATCCAATTGATTATGTTTTAATATCTCCTAATCTATATAACATGTTGAGCAGAATAGTTTCCTTTCTACTTTGATCATTTTGAATGGCTTGTTGATTCCATGATTTGTGATCATAAAAAAGGGGGAGATTGTTGGCCTCCACTAGTTTTAATGTTCTCAAATCATGACTCATTAAGTTTAATAAAGTTAAATTATATTTAATTATGTTTAAGTATGTTTACATATAATCGTAATCTATTCTGTTAATGGTTTACATTATAAGACAAGTTGAGAAAATTTGACAAAGTATGAGTCACCATTATGGTGGACTCACTGTCAACATTTGGGTTGAGTCACTATTAAGGTAGGCTTACTGTTCATAGAAAATTTGCTAAGTATGACCTACCGATGATATAGACCTACCAGTAACATGTCTCACTGTCAACTTTCTCACCATTAGCACATACGCAGAATTCTGTCAAAGGACAGGACATTATTGTTCGTCTTATCGATAGCTCAAGTTAGAATTTTCACAAAGGACAAGACACCAATATATCAATTCACTGTTAGACTCTACAGATTTTCAGAATATTAGAAAAGGATTAGACAATGAGTCATTGAGATATAGATATCCAAGTCACTATTGCATCAACCCACCAACAAAATTACTTAACAATGTTTAGAATTATTGCTAAGTATGAACTACTGATAGCATGAGTCATCGACAAGTAGACTAACCATTAGGGTGACCTACCATTCTTGAGTCATCTCTACTTGAATCAAAATTCATATTTGTAAAATTAATTAATTTCAAGACACCATTCATGAGACACCGTTCAGAGACACAATCAATTCTTAATTTTTCATTTAAATTTAAATTTCTTTCTAACATTCATATTTGTGAAACTTAGTACCATTATTTATTTTAATGAAATTGTCTTACTTTTTTAGACAACCTTTAATCTATGTCAGAATGCAGTATAAGGTACTAGGTACCCAAACATTATCGAGATCATGCTCCTTATCATCTAGAGTCCATAAAGGGAATTCCATATCAAAATGACAAAAGCTAGAAAAATCATGTTCTTAAGAAACTCAAGAAATGATAATATTAGAAAAACAAAGAAACTATTGGGAATTCAACATGAAGAGAACTTTACAGTAATGAGATAATAAAGGAGAATATCTCATCGATAAAACTATACCCCCCACTGGAAACAGAAGACAAAATCTCTCATGACACTCTATTTTTCTATCTGTTTGTGGAAGTAGAATCAAGCTACACTTCAAGACAACTATCAAGAGTCTCAAGCAGTATTTCCAATAACATAGAGCCTTCTAACTCTATTATATTTATTTTTTATCTACTTGTGTAATAATTTTACATTACAAGTAGTGTGTGTGTACATATTTTTTATTAACACACACTAAATCCTATGAAAAACTAGAAGATACACATATATCTTCACAAACTATCCTTGTACACCTTAAAATCCCAAAAATAACAATAGAAGAGGTCCCTATGAGGCCTATTTTTTTCAACACTCCCACAAAAACTTTGGAAGAGGTCTATTTGACCTGGACAGTTGTGTAAACTATTGTTTACCACAATCAAGGGTGTAGATAAAATTATATTTATATAAACTACTTGGTAAAATGTGATCACCATGTTGATATGATTAAGTCTCATCTTGGTATTGAACCTCTTATTTTAAATTCCATTGTTCCTTTCAATGTTCTATTTTCACTACTTTATCTATTCATAGAAGAAAACATTTCATTAAATTTGATAGTTAATCTTAGATAGTGTTTATATTAGAATTTTTTTTAGTATAAATATTTAAAAAGTTAAAATAATAACTAATATTGTTTTAACTAAGAACTAATAAGTCTTTAAGAAATATTTTAAAAGACCAAAACTTTTATAAATATACTACATTGGTTAAGTTGGATTTTTGTATTTAAAAATAGGGATACTTTTAAATAAATCTTTTTGAATTTTTTATAGGAAATCAATTCACCCCCTATTGAGTGTCCCACTCTGACCAACAAAGTTCATCAAGGAAAATCATTGAATTAAAAATTATATTTCCCAAGAGAGTAAGATAAGTTTCCATAAAAAAATTCTTAAGGTGGAAGAAACTAATATTGGACAAATAATGTTTTAGATGAATCATTTTAACTTAATGAAGGGAGTTGAGTTAATAACGACCCTTTTGTTAATGGTAAAGTAAGAATCAAAATAATATAAGAGTGTTACCATGAAATGAAAACTCAACTATAATGAAATGAAACATATTAATTATGCTTGAAGGTAATGGTGAAATGAATACATCATATAAAAATATAATGGTATGAAATATCAAACATATACCATGAAGTTAAAAATAGAGACAAATAACTCTTACAATGTTGTAATCATTAAAATTAAAAATATATGGAAGATGGAACCTGAGATAGATTTTTAAATACCCTATATTTCATGAATTTTATGAAAAAAAGAAATCAATTTCCAATACAAACACTATAGAAAAAAATAAATAAGTGATGAATATGAATTATATCTCAATGAAACAAAAATTGAGATTTAAAAATACTTACCTTAGGTATTGATTCGTGTTGCATGTGTGTCTAAAATCATGAAGAATAAAATTAAGTTTATTAAAAAAATTATTAAGAAAATTTCCCATCTATATTTATTTTTTAAGGATTATTTATTATCATATGTTATTTATTTGTTAAATAGTTTTTTTATTTTGTTGATTACTTGAGGTGGTTCAATCAATTTCTCTATATATTTCATGGTACATTGAAGATGGTCAAATGTGACGTAAAATAACACCATAGTATCCATTATTGTATTGGTTCTTTCCTTTTATTATTCTATTAGTACACTATTTCCATGGGATTTCCCAATTTGGACTCAAATTAAGATATGTTCCTCAAAATGTTCATTTAAGGCAATTAAGATTACTATGAATGCTATTGATGATATCACATATATAACGTTCAATATAATATTTAAATATTATTAATAATTTCATTATATTTATTTTCATACATAAAATTCATTTTTAATGTTATATATTTTTAGGCGATAGTGGAAAAATAGAACACACCATTCATGGAGGTGGTAGTCCGTATGTACACATGCAGATGTCTTTCTTTTTTGAATGGTTTTTAAATGAGGTAAGAAAAGTGATATTTAATAAGAATAATAACATTTAATAATTATAAAAATACTGATTTTATGATACTTTCATGTATGAAAATGGATTTTAGGTGGGAGATAAATAAAATAATTAATAGAGATTATTTGATAACATCACCTCTCCTTTTGGATGTCCTCCCTTAGGTATCACCTTAAGGCTCCTTTTCTTGGTCTTTTGGAAAGAAAAATGATTCTAGAACAGGGTATAGGGTTGATTAAATATTATGAAATATTTATTGGTAGATATATGGAATTTTAATAGGTGATAAATATGGTGGAAGTGATCTCCTTTTGTAAGTGAAGAAAAGCACACTTTTGTAAATACCCATTACCTTTTTAATGATGTAATGAAACAATTAAACATTAATTAGATAAAAAGTGGGAAAATTATTTTTTGGGGTGATATAATGTCCCTAAAATCCATAAAATTCATTTTCACATATTTTTTAAACATGCGTAAATTCTTTTTTCCATTATATATGTTTTCATTTTTTCATTTTGGTTCCTACCTTAGTACTAGTTTTTATCCATATAATTTATATTTAATTAAAAAATATAATCTAATCAAAATTAAAAAAATATGAAACAAAAAACCAAAAATTAAGATCCATATAATCTAATTCAATTTCTAAATACTGTAAACTTAACATTTGAATTAAAAATTTTCATATATGTATAAAAATTGTTTTGTAGAAAAATGGTGGTTTTAACATTAAGAGTTCTTAATCTTATATAGTATTAATTACCATTTTAATGATTGTTAATATATTTATATAGAGGTTTAAACACTATTTTATAAACTTTTTTTTATAATATTTTAATTCATTTGATTAGATATAAATTATACAATGTAAATAAATCAATTCTTTGAAAATAACAGTTTTATTGTTATCATGGTAATTTACTTTAATCATAGTAATGTTATTTTTTATGACTAAAATTTAAATTGAACATATTAAATAATATAAACATATTGATATAAAATATAAAATTCATTATTTTAGATTTAGTTTCCACAAGTGATGAAAACGAAATTTTAACAAATGAGAATAAATACTCTTTTTAGAGTAAAATATTACAAAGGTTTTCAGGACATTAATCACGAGTTTTATAAAATTACCATTGTATTTTTAAGGATTTTTTTATAATTTATAATTATATGTTTATATATGAAAAGGTTCCAAAAAATTAATTCATTATTTTATTATGGTAATTCTATTAAAGTGACGGTATTAGTGAAATCAATATTTTCTAACTATTCAACTAAAAAAATTATTTTACGCAAATATAAAAAATTTATTCTAATATAATATTTTTATTCGAAGTCCAAAAATGATTTTAATTTTTTCATAGTAAAATTATAAAATTTTATAATTTAACCTTTATTGAAAAACATAAAAATTTAATGGAAACGGTTTTCATTGGAAAATAATTTTTTTTAGAATATTAACTATTCTTCTTATTATTTTTTATCAATTACTGATTATATTAGGATTATTATATTACTCATATAAAAATATTAATTATATATATATATTAAATATTTATTTTCTTAAAATAATGTTCTTAAAAATCTAATTTTACAAAAATACATTTTTAATAATAACATGATCTTATTGATTTTATCAATTCATTAATAAATACACATTATTTTTCTATAAAATATATGTATTAAATAACATACCAAATTAACAAATACATAATTATATGTAAAAAAAACATGGTTCTACCTGACATGTCACCTGAAATTGATTGGCACAAGCCTCGAAGCACGTTCCCTATCACCACAGGCTGGCGACAAGCACCTAGGTATCATAGTACACACCATGGGAATGATTTTACCCAAAAAACGCCAAAAAACATGTATATTACATAAAAAGACAAGGGTTACATTCATAGTACAACACAAAAGAAAGGTACACAACCATGAGACATAATAGACAAAGCCAAATGGCTATTCCTGACAGAAAAAAAACCGAGACCAAAACCAATTCTCCATGTGACTATTCATCACCTCCATCCCAATCCACTATGAATGTGATATCAACCAATAGAATTCCCTAGGCCACATTTCACCCTTCCCTTCAACCATGTCCTACAAAACCATGAATAAAAACCCCCAATGTCAAAATTAGGGTTTGATAACCATATCTCAATAGGATATCACCCTAGAACTATAAAATGCTTATGACCATGCAACAATTGGTTCTTGATTTAAAATAAAACATTTTATAAATAAATTGTAACTGAAAAATATTTTCTAAACCATCCTTTTATTTCCTTGAAATATTTTCATGTTCACAAAAACAAGGAATTTATAAAGTACATGGAAGACAATATAAATATAATAAACATAATCATCCATGGGAACACCATATAGTAAACATGTGAGCAATTAACCATGAAAAATACCATCATGTAAAAAACCCAGAATAAGTGGTCTATGTACTATGGAAATACATACTCAGACATGTGAAGGAACACTGAGATATACATACCATGAATACTAATTATATTATTGCCTACCACATTCTAATGATATCATAAGATTAACCCATAGTGGTCCCACACTCACTAAGGCTTTCATATGTCCATACCTAACGCACCTAAGTTTATTCATGTTCTATGTTTTCAAAAATCATTTGAAAAACCTTGACCAAAATTCTATAAACATTTTCATATCTAATAATCACCACTACTATGCTTGTAAATCCATTTTAGATTCAAAATTATCTTTGAATCATTTTATCAAACACATAAAGTGAATCAACCATTTTTAATGAAAATGACCCCTTAAACCCCCTCTTTTCATGCCAAAAAATATTCTTGATATCAATCATTTAATTTTATAAAGCAAACCAAATAAATTTTCAATAATATCAAGTATTTCATCAGTTAAAACATTTTTATTGATACACCTAACTCTCTAATGTAGGACAGTTAGTAACCATCAAAAATAGAGATGGGAATTGAATTGATCAGTCATCACAAGCCTAGATTCACATGAAACATCATTAATTCACCATAAAACCCAAAAGATCTAGTACTGATAATCCAATTGGGCTCCAATAAAATAAGGGGAAGAGAGATCAATAGAAGATATAGGAAGATGAGAAGAAATCAGATAAAAATAGAATGTAGCTTGAAGAGATCCACCAAAATCATTCAAGGATTTCCAAGTAAACAAGTTTCGAAGCCTCTAGAGAGATGGGGATAGATTAGTTTCATACAAATAGAGTTTAAGAGGTGTTTATAATTATAAAAGATCAATTTTGTTAAGGTAAAATTCAATTTTATGTGGTTTTGACTGAGGTGCATGGTTTTTTTCAACTATTTAATAAACCATGTGTTTTCCTCTATCCTTTCAAAAATGTGGTGCATGATTTACTAAGGGGAGCCTTAAAGTTTGATAAACCATGTTCATTCCCTATGAAATCCCATTTATAACTCACAAACACCCACACACTTGATTTGAGGGCTTTAATGGTATGGAAAACATTGAAAAATTACATTAGATCTCAAAGTTTTATATTGCATGGTTATCACACGGTTTGTACTAAATGTGCTCCTAAAATTTTCAACTAGTATGTTTTCCCTAAATTTAAAAAATTTAATCCCCAACTTTTGAAAACCTCTTGAACCTCAAAATAAAATACCATGATTAAAATAAATCATAATTTTGATCATGAGGGTGCTAAAAATCTCCCCACCAAAACATATTTATGATCCCCAAAGAGATAATGATTTTGGTCTCCCTAAAAGAGAAAGACACTACTGACTCCTCATCCATTCACACTCTCACATTTTTTGGATATCTCATATACAATTCAATAGTACACTGACTATAGATGTTTTTTACCATGAAACACCTTATACTAATAATCCATAACTTGAAATAGATGATCAAGCATTGAGGTGTTAAGCTTTAGATTAACATACTTCCATTTAACCACATGGTAAGGGTCTGGTTGGTACATCAATAATTGGTGAACAAGAAACAATTCAGGAATAAATGTCAAATGAGATGACGAGTGTAATCGAAAAGACAAATTTTCATGTCATTCAAGGATCATGAAAGGATAATAATGCTCAGTGATAAATTCCCATTATTACCCAATGATAACTTCCCAAACAAGGGGAAATCACAAGAAAAACCCAATCACCTACCAAATTATTAAATTGAAAAATACATTGGTATATATAACATTTTTGGTTGCTCCTAACTACTACCAACATTTTTTTGATAACCACACTATATACATCTCTCCATGGTAAGACTTAGTCCTACCGGAGACCATTCACCTACCCCATCATGATATCAATGAGATATATAATGTTTCCCATAAGACAAATCAAATTCCATCTCCTTAATATAAAAGTATGGTAGATTCAAAACCCAAAAAAGAAATAGAAAAAAGAACACACATTTGAATCATAACCTTAAGAATTGGATGTTTTAACTAATATGATAATCCACATGAAGATTGAGTGTCATGATATAATTCAATAGAGAACCCATTTTACTTAGCAATAACTTCTATAATTGAGAAAAAACACATGAATCTACCATTAATGTCAACCTAAGGTACACTAAGGATATTCCCAACCCCTCGATTATTGAAATGTTCAATACCTTCTACCAAATCACTTCCTTGGAAGTAAAATCATGATTTGATTTTATGAATCACCAAATCATATATTTTTACCCACTATGAGTCTCTGGTTGTCCAATTTTGAGGTCCATAGGTCCTTCATCTAACCTACATAATGGAATGGATATGGAAAAACCAAAATGGTAGATATGTGGTGTTCTACTAAAATTCATAGTAGGAAGAGAATTGTGATGTAAATTCCGAAATTGACTAGCCCATATTAGGTCACTAACATTAGCATATTATATCATCAAATATAATGTAACCCCATAGTCCACAAAAAACATGAAATATGTTCATGATATATAAACCCCTAACTCAGATCAATCGAAAAAACTGACTACCTTTAAAGACACAAATATCAATTAGGAGACCAAAACCAGAATACTAAGGACACCATACCTTAAAAATTTCCATTAAGGACTTCTAACCATTATTATCTTCTTTCCCATGCTGATAATGATTTCACAAGGAAGAACAATATTTCTCATAATATGAACATAAAAGAACATTAAATCCCCATTAATAATCCAGATCATTTACACAAATAGTTTCACCAATTATATGAGTTAAAACTTTACTAGGAGAGATATATATCTTTTGGAGAGGTTATATACTATTTCTACTCCTAGAGATTCATATTATAGTGCTTCAACCCCTCCTTCTCCAACTCCTACTTCTATGGATACTGACCTGTTTTGTAATATATTCAGATTGGATCGTCATACTGTTATTGATGGTATTTCATTTTTCACCAGGATTAGCTTTGTCAAATCAAGTCACATGGTTGGAATATTTACATGTTAGTCAAAGACTATTTAAATGAGGAAAGAATTGACATAGAGTGTAAAAATGAATCTAATAAATGCAACCTCTAAAGAGTTTATTCGAAGCATGATATCAATTACAATTTTAATTTCTTGATGAAAACTCAAGTATGACTCAAATTATTAGGGACTTAAAGGAGAACGTGACTCAACTAAAGACATTGATCCCTCTTATAAATAATTTCATTTAATATAAATATGATTTCATCAAGTATATGGAGTGTTTTGGTTGAGTCATCACTCATTTTTTAGAGCTAATAGAACCCTTTTTGTACACCACCAAGACAAAAGTTAAAGCTCCAAAAACACATCAGGCTTCAATTATTGTCACAAGATCCATTTTCACCCCATTTTCACCCTTTATAGACCAAATTTGTTGTATTTAGTCCATTTGGACTCACACTTATGGAAGTAGTGAGGCAATTTTGGCTAGTAGTATCCACTATTGTCATTTAGCCTCCAGAACCTCTAAATCATCCTATCCCTTCTATACCTATTATTGTTAAAGGGAAGGATCTAGTGGATCCTACATCTAGTTAGGCTATAGAGGAGTCATAAAATTATGATTATTTTTTTATAGGGATTTTGTTTTTATTTTGTAATCCCTTTGACATCCATATCTACAATGATTTTTTTTTCTTAATTTGACTATTTTCCCTTTATTTTATTTCCTAATATTTTTGATAATCCCTAAAGGGGAATTATAATTGCCTGGAATTTCAAATTTATAATTGAATGGAATTTAATATGAATAATCATAAGAAATATCACCCAATTATTTGTATATCTTTAATGGTTAACATTGTGCGTCACATATAGACTTGAAATGTTAAGTAGAATATTCTACATCTGTTTTATCTATTAATATTTGTTTTTATATAAATCGTTTTAAATTCCATGATTTTTGAACATAAAAAAGTGATATAATGTTGAGAAAATCCTTATTTTAATGATCACAAATCATGTTTTTTATGATTCTAATGAATTATATGTTTTATGATATTAAACTATTTTCTAAAAAAATTGTGAAATTTTGACAATTGTTGATCTAACCCTAGTTATGATAAGATACCTTTAGTTAAGTCATGATCCTAATCCATGCTACCATTAGTTCAAGTAGATACTACTAGTTCTATCTTTTGACCACCGTTCTCTACTATCAGGTTGTGCTACCATTGAGTGAATCTACCGCCACTGTTAGCTTGATGATACCATTAGATTATCCATCCTATAATTATTTTAATAGATCCACTACCGATAATGGATACCAACACACATTAATTCTTCTAGACTAATCTACAATTAGATTAATCTACTTCTAGTTTTCTATTACGACTATCAGATGGTACTTCCGTCAAGAGCTCCTACCAACAAGAGATGGTACCATCACTCAATGATACTATTAGTTCAACAATGCTTCCAGCAGAATGAAGCTACCATTATGAATAGATACTATTAGATGGATCTACCACCGTTAATGATCTACCTTTATAATGATTTATCACCAATAAGGATCTACCACTATTAAACCTATTTCCAAAGTGATATCGTAGCTGTCTATAATTAATTTTAATATTAATAACCCAATGGTCAGTTTAATAATTTAATATTGTTTAGAAGGACATGGATTTAATAATGATTATTCTTAAAAAACTCCACAACTATATTAAATACAAAGTGAATATTTTTTGGATTTTTTGATCAGTATGAGGATCATGATTATTATGATATTATCCTCTAACAAATAATTAGACATGGGGCATTGTAAATTTATAATAAACATCCTCATGCATGAACATGTGACTGAGAGGAACATGTATGAACAATAAATAAATAACTATCTCACACTGGAAAAAAATTTGTAAGAGACACTATGAGTCGAAGAACCTTGGACTAATGCAGAATAAATATTAATGAATTTTAGAGACTTTCACAACCACTTATTTTGCTACATTTTTTGTATTACCCTTTCAAGATTCTTCTATATATGATTTTAAGGACTCCAGAAAAACTAAATCTACTCAGATTGAGAAGAAATTAATTTCACCATCTCTAAACTATAGTTGTTTCAATTTATTCATTATATTTGATCTATGTTTTTGGTTTAATTTCTATATTTTTAAAACATAGTCTTCTATGCTGAATTGGTGAGTGATTAACACTCCCTCTATATTTTCTTCATGTGTATTCCCCCAAACAACAATAGAAGAGGTCATGTTTGACATGTGTTTGTTTTATCCCATGTATAACTAAGGAAGAGGCTATGTTCCTAGAAAACCTTAATTGTTTTTGTTTTTGAAACCTAATCGTGGTTGTGGAATAGTTTATTTTATAATAAACTGCTTGGATATATGTGATTTCCTAGTGCATGGGATTAAGTCTCATCTAGAGACTGGACCCCTTTTTAAATTCCACTGTTCTATATTTAATATAACTAATTTAATGATTTATATGTTTTTTTATTTATTTTAAATAAAAATAGATTACAATGTTAAATGATTTTAAACAAAACTCAACTCTAATAATTAACGTTAACTAGTGTTTTATATACTATGTTTTAGATGAGTATATTAGTTTCAAAAGATATAGTATTTTTAAAAGTATTTTAACTGAGCTATGATTGATCTTTAGAGAAATTTTCAAAAGATCAAATTGTATATTTCTTCTATGTTTTTGTTAAATGGGAAATTTTATCAAATTTTGGGATTTATGTTTTTAAATTTGTTTTAAACATACATTTTATTATAAACTCAATTCCCCCCTCTTGAGTTTTCCACTTCGACCAACAATATGGATTGACATAATCATATGATTTATCACATTAACTCTTATACCATTAGGTTGATCAATGGTAAAATATCCATATTATACATGGCACCCATTTTAAACTTGATTCCTTCAGGCTTTAACCATTACTAAAACAAAAACGAATTAATATGAGTGATGGAAAATTAATACCATAAGAGAATTTTTTTTAGATAATTACATGAAAAATAAAATCACAAAATGTATTAATATTTTAAACCATCACATTATGTTTTAGTTTAAAATAAATCAAACTCATTTTAACCTATATACTTATTGGTTCAATATAGGCTCCTTGGAGTTGGGTTCTCTAACAAATATTAACCTAATTTGAGAAATAGATGTACCAAATCGTCCTGAACATTCTTAAAATATAATAAAACTGAAAATAACTGAAATTGTGATCTTAAAATTCAAATTACCATTTATCCAAGAAAAAACATATCAATTAATTTATACATTATTTTATGAATGTTTATTTTTAATCTATGATATACATGATCATTTTACTACAAGGTTATTTAACCTCAATATATTAAAATATAACATAATGGTTCATAAAGAGAATATGATCAACTAGTCCATATACCTAGAGAGTGTCTATATATTTGTGTAGTTATAGGTCCACTCATCATGCACTAGACTAAATATTGACATAATACTCAATCATATTTTTTCAGTGTGATTACACCAAGGTGTATATGTACCACAAAAACATTCACTTTCCAATATCTAGAGTGGGATTTAATTACAAGTAGAACCAAACAATCTCTAATTTACTAAAACTATAAGACATTATCTTATACTTATACATATTCCTTATACTTATCCCTTTGGTTTTGAATAATTCTATCTTTTATAAATCCCTAAAAATTCATTATTGCATCAAATAAACTAAAAGGTTATATATACCATTGAAATAATGATAAAAATTACTTATAACCCCTTGATGAAATTTAAATTCTCAACCAATATCATTATAATCTCTAAATTCATCTAAAATCTGCTTTGATACCTACTATGAAACCCCAATAATGAGACCGTATAAATTTAAAAACATTAAATAAAATATTGAAATACATAAATTCCCACAACCATTTAGGTTTAGAGACTTATAGGATTAGGAAAACCCAAATAATCCCATATCCTTCTCATCCAATGGATATTTTTTCCACCAAAATTATAAATTAATTAATTTATAATAAGTCATAAATATCTCCCAAAAAAGTATCCACACATGAATTTTTCTTTTAGGTATATCATGTGTAAAAATTTTCTTTATAACCTTGGGAAATGGAAATATCAAAAGGATGATATCAAATGCTCAGTAATGGAAAGCTTATGTGGAAAAAATAATAGATCATAAGTGAAAATAATATGAGCATAAATATTATTGTAGGAATAAATAATAAATATAATTCCATAATATAATGAAACTTAAAGAATAATATATCCATGAATGAAAATGAAAATAAACAGATCACATGGATAAAAATAATTAGTTTCTTAGAGATGAGGTGTATAATACTGAATAATTAATTCCATGACCTAATTTAATACAACATGATATTATACATCATGATCTTACCGTAAAGGCCCCATGTCTAGTGAATGTTTTTTGGTAGGCATACACAAAAATATCCAATCCAATTTGTCTCATGAGACATATCGATGCATTAAGGGGATACTTTCAGCCCCACATATTACTAATTAAGTCAAATTAATATATCATATGAAGGAATCAATAATGTATACAATACATAACCAACATTCCTTAGAAATAAACAAACATCCATATTGGAATAATAAGTATACAAATTTTCAATATTCCCCAATCATAAAATGGATTAGATTTCTATGAAATCATCCCTAAAAATAACACCCTATAGAGTAAGGGGTATATAATAATGTCAATAATATAACTAATAAATTTAATAATTACATATAAGTGAACACCCTTCAATCAATGGAAGTAAATATAGAGTGTTCATAGAGGAAAATCATTGGATGAGAGATCGTGTTTATAAACATTTAACGATTAGGAAAAACAGAGGCAGTGATTGATCATTTCTCTAATAAAAATGAAAATATCATATTACCCCAAAAAATAACCACATTAGGAGAAAATTATTTTGGGTTTTATAAAAAAATATAATACAAATTCCCAAGATGTGTTATCTTTCAAAAACAATCCCAATTTTAAATTGAGATTGGAGAAGAAACCCTTACAGTGATGGTAACACAAGAATCAAAAGAGCATAAAAGGATTACCATGAAATAGAAATTATAATATAATATAATTAAATATATTAGTTATAATTAAATGAAATAAGGATATTAATACACTATATAAAATAAATTATGAATCATAATATCAAACATGTCTCATGGAATTTAAAATAGATACAAATAACCCTAACAACATTGGTATCCTTTGAATCAAAATATTAAGAAAACATAAAATGTGAGATGTATTTTAAAATATATTATATTTAATTAAAATTATTATAAAAATAAATACATGTAAATTATATACACCATAAAAGGGAAACAAGTGATGAATATGAATCATATATCGATGAAGAATTATTGAGATGCAAAAACCCTTACGTTAAACCTGATTCATTCTGAGTGTGCGCCGAAATTTATAAATAAAAAAAGTCTTAATAAACTAATTCATAACATTATTTATATAAATATATTTTTATACACTTATTTTATAACCATATATTACAAATATGTTACTCATTTATTATTTATTTCTACGATTGGGTCTTAGGAAATTTTGATTGTTTGTTCTGTACAAACACTATGCTGAAAATTTAAATTCATACCTATTGGTTGAAATTTGATCATTCATAGATAATTCATGATACTGTAATCATGGTATTTCAATGATTAATAATATACTATTTTCATTTTGTGAGTGATAAAAGTATGGTTTGTGAAAAAGGAAACTCTGAGCAACTAGTTTCAACATGTTTAAAGATAAAATGGTGATATATTAATAAATATATTAAATATAAATAACAAATTTAAAAAATAATTAAAACAGAAAAAATAAATTATTATTACATTATATTAAAATTATATATATTTTATTAACAATTCATGATATAAAAATTATAACATTGTTCACTTTGGTGGAAAAACTGATGCAAACTAGAGTGTGTTATAATGTTTTTTTGAGTAAGGGAATATTTTTATATAATATAAATATAAAAATTAAATAATAATAAAAATTAAATAAGTATAATTTAACAAAATTAAAATAATTCTTATAAATATCCATTTAGGGTGGTAATTACAATTTAAATTCATCGTTTGTGGAGACAGTAGTCTGCACGTACACATGATTAACTTTTCCATTTCTTAATGAATGTAGTGGAATGAAGGTATATGATAGATTATCATTTCAGAATCATAACTATGACATAATATACATATTTATTTATAAAATATATCTTTTTTCTCATACATTATAGGTAGTGATGAAAAATGAACCCTATCATTTAGTAGAGGTGGTAGTTCGCAAGTACACACAATCAATATTGTTTTGTTTTTCTTAGTTGATGGAAAGGATTAAATAATGGTTTAAAAATTCATATAGTAAAATTATATTATATTAATAATATTTGTTTCAATATATTAGAGATTATATAATAATATTTTACTATAAATATTAAGAATAAAAGGCTACAGAGTTAGAAATACTCATATTGAGAACATCGGATTTTTCCTTGAAATATCCTTAGAAATAGAGGCCTTAGGATATATAATTAAGACCATAGGATTATTAAATTGAAATATTATTATATATAGGGAAAAAATTATTATTTTAAGGATGAAATTAAAATGGATAAGTGTATCACGAGGAGGTGTAAGTTATCCCATTTCATAAGTGAAGAGAGGGGTAATTTTGGAATTGTCCATTACATTTCAATGATGTCATGAAAACATTAAAGGGTAAAAGGATAAAAAATAGTAAAATAATGGTGTGTGGGTGATATACTATCAATAAATCCTCTACTAATCTTTTTACACATGTTTTAAACTTATTTCAATACTTTTACCACTAGATTTATAATTTTTTTTACCCTGGAAACTATTTTTTAAACCAAGTTATGTATATTTTCTAAAAAATATAAAAAACCCCTATTAAAGAATTTGGGTGTTCTAAATATAAATTTAATATATATATAATCTAACTAATGTTCTAAAAAATTTATAATTAACTTTCAAATTTAATCATTTAATATATCAGAAATTGTTTTTGTTGATAAAATGATGTTTTAACCATTAACTGTTCGAAGTATTACCAAATATTATTTACAAATTAAATTAGTAATAATATAAGTGTATATATTTCTGAACATCATATCATGTTCATTATATGTAATATATCAATTTAATTTTTTTGATAATTTTTTTTACAATGTTATTAAAACAATTCGTTGAAAACAACCCTTTTTCCATTATAATGGTCATTGACATTAATCTTTGTAATCCGAATTTTAAGACATAAAATGAAATTAAACTTATTAAATAATATAAATATTTTTATGTAAAATATGAAATCCATTTTTTATTTAAATTATTTAAGTGATGAAAACTAATTAACAAATAAAAATAGTTTTTAGAGTAAAAAATTACTTATGTTTCCAGCACATTAATCATAAGTTTTACAAATTCAACATAGTATTTGTAAATGATTTATTTTACTTCAAATGTATATATTTTTTTTATAAAAAACTTTTCAAAAACTTATAATTCATTATTTTATTAATATAATTTCATAAAATTGATGGTATTGTAAGCATAAGTACTTTTCACAATTTATTTAGAATCAATTCTTTTATAAATATAAAAAATTCATCTTCAGTCAACAATATTATTATAAATAAAAAATGAAGTCAATTTGGTCAAATTATAATTTTAAAATTTTATAATTCCACTTTTAAATAGCAATAAAAATATATAATTAAAACTATTTTTATTGGAAAATAACTTTTTAAAATATTAACTTTTGTTATTCTTGTTTTCCACCAATTAATGATAAAATTTTAGGTTAACATATTAGTCATATCAATAATATATTTTATATATAATATAATTAGTATTTAAAATAAAGAACATAAATTCATGTTTTTTGGAAGGTTACATTTTGAATCTCAAACCATCCTAATTAGTTATTTAGCTACTATTATTGAATTTTGTTAATGCCTTAGTTTTAATAATGGACATTATTTTAATTTATTCACATAATTCATAATTTTTTGACTCAATTTTTTCACACCAATTATATGGATACATTTTAATAGTTATATAATGTTATATTTATTTTTTTCATTTTGTGTTGCATGTAAAGAAATCAAGAAAACACATTAGATTTCAAAGGAAAATATAATTTAAAATCTCAAAGTGTTATAGTTCATTTTGATTTTCATATTATTCTATTATATTAGTCAAATGGCCTCTATAGTTCCAAAATTTCTTTAATTTAAAACATCAAATTTCAAGTGGATCCTTTGTAAGAACAATACTTTGCACACCGTGTTAACTAAAATCACCATTTTTCTTTGGTATCTTGTCACTATGTGCCCTATTTCACCATAGATAAAATAGATTCATATTACTTTGAGATAATCCCTTTGGTTCCCATTCCCAAATTTTTGACACAAAGGAAATTTAATCTTATTTCCCTCGCCATCTTCACCACTAGAACTTCCATAAGACTCCGTCCTTCTATTCTTTGGTGTGTTTGAAAATTATACTCTATCTACCTTGTTAATCATAACTATTGATATCTAGTTTAAAATAAAAACATGTTTTCTTATTCTAGATCCTATCCCATTAGGGTTTTAATTAGAAAATATCCAAATTTTATATGCAATAACTTTTTAACTTATTTCTTTTGGGCATCAACCATTACTAAACCCAAAAGGTGTTAATGGTAGTGATGAAAAATTAACCTCATAAGTGATTTATCACAATTGATATTATAAAAATTCAACTTCAAAATTTCATACACTTTTAAACCAACATATTGGCTTCCCATTTAACCAAAATCAGTCTTAATTCAATATGTGTTTCATTATGTTGGCTTTCCTCATACACATTATCCTAATTCCTTAATATAATAAATCCATCATAATGAATTGTAACGATAATGTGATTGACCAGTGCATATTTCAGGGGAGTATCTATCTAGGTGTGCAGTCTTAGGTCCACACATTGTGCACTAAGTGAAGATGGATTCAATACTCAACTACCCTTTTTCAGGGTGATTACTCCTAGGTGTATCTATACCCCAACTATATACATTTTCTAGTATCCTATCACGGAAGTAATTTCTAAGAAACCAGTACATCTATACATTAAAAAAATTTAAAGAAGTCATCCTACACATAGACTCATTGCTAACCATTTCAAAAATGTTCGATAATATTAATCCCAAAAAATAACTAAACTAATCCTAAAAAATTGCTAAACTAATACAAAAAATAACTAAAGTCTACAATGATACTAACTATAAAGACCCAAGATAAACATATCTTTATTTTACATCATTTTGATTACATGAAAATTACATTTCACAAAAATAATATCAAAATCCCATGAACAAAAGTCTTATCATCTTTTAGAACTAGTTACTTGAGAAGATTATATAACAACAATTGTGAAATTTTCTTTATAATTGATCCACACTCAACTCATTCTACAATTATCATAAGTTATAATCATCTTGATAACCTAGGGAATGTACATATAAGAAAGGGGTGAGCTCAAAAAATCAGAAAGGTAAAAACTCATAAACATTACAATAAGGGTTAGATAATAGGCATAAAATAAAACATGGCAAGGGGAGAAATATATTATTAATAGAACATGGAACCATAAGGGTTTTCCATGAGTCATTGTGGAAGGACATGTAAGAACAAACATATAACATTTAAAAAGTGCACGGATTCATGAGATAATAAACATGAGCCAGAGAAAATAATTATACACATATCTCATGGATATGTTACATGTTTCACAACTCATCCCCCAAGGCCTGTGCTGTGAGTACCCCAAACCCGCCTCCCAAAGGCTAGGTGCTGGAAACTAGCACCAAAGGAAATGGGAGGCATTTTACAAGTACCTATATACACACACTCTACTCCCAGTCTAAGGTATTAGAAAGTAAGAGTATAAGGAAACCATTCATGAAATCCTCTAAGTAAAACACAACCAGAGTACAATGGAAAGTAAAGTATAGGGTGGCAACCCAGTCTAGTATACAATCCCACCAAAAGAAAAATAGAACAAAAGTAAAACTCCATGTCCCAGAAGATTGTCTACTCTGAGTCCTACCTAAGGGGTAGGTGAAGGTTAGCTGCCTGAAGTTGTAGAATTACACCCCATCTATATGATATTACTAGACACCGCCATGTCATGGTCCTCCCTAGACTCCGTCAAAGTGTCGGTCGTCTGCACAAGACACAACACGTGCAGGAAAAGCCCGTGCATGGGTGAGTAAAATGATACTCAGTACAAAGGTAAGGCACATGGGAAAAACCACAAAGGAATGAACATTCATCTCTACTTAGGTATATTCCCATACATATACCATGAACATCCATATATACTCGTTTCAGCCACTAAGGAAACATGTGGTCCCAACCACACAGCCAACTTCAGGATTTTCATTGACTGCTCAAGTCATAACACACAAACCAAGTGATCACACTCTAAAAGATCAACCATCCCTAATGGAACTCATATGAGAGATTCACTTCATTGGGTAAAATCCGACCATTCTAAATGGTACGTGCGAGAGAATGTGCTCCATTGGGAACAGTCTACTAGGTCCGACTGTAGTGCACGACAATGGAGTTCGGGTCATCACAGTCATTCTCCCCACACAATCCTAAGGAAAAAAAGTGAAGAGGCCTTCTCCTCATCACTGTGCTTAGTTGAGGGAGCACTACTCCATACTAACCTACAATACCTCAGTTGATCCTGAAAGGAGTGGCCCATGCCTTAGTCCATCGAGGGATCACTAACTCATACCTATGTATCAATGTCTTTAAGTAGAGGGGTCCACTACCCATAATTGTGTGTTGCAGTCAAGTGAGCTCCAACTCATATGGTGGACCCACTCACCATTACTACTCAAAGATGGGGGAGTACGACTCTGTTAGTTAGGACCCATGCCCTAGTTCTACTAGGGGAGTACAACTCATGAATGACCTCCACCATGAATCAGAAGGGGAGTACAACATTTTATATCGAGGACCCGCACCATACCCGGTAGGAGAGTACCACTCAGTGACTAGAGGACCCACACCCAGTTAATATAGGGGATTAACGACTCTATCAATTTGTTTTCCAAGAGGGACCTACACCCTAGTATGTTAGGGGAGTATCAACCACAGGCTAGAGGACCCACTCCCTAGCATGGAAAAGGAGTACAAAATCTATCAGTTTGTTTGCTATAGGAGACCCACACCCTAGTATATTATGGGAGTACTGACCGCTAGATGGAGGAACCACTCCCTAGCACAACATGGGAGTACCGAATCTGTCGTAACACTATATAAAGATGACCCGCACCATGGAATGGTAGGGGAGTACTAACTCCTATAATAGAAGACCTGATCCCTACCTCATTGGGGAGTACTGGCTCTATACACGTCAGATATGAAGGAGATTCACCCTGGTCCAATAGGGGAGTACCGACTCCAAGGATAGAGGACCCTCTCCCTGGCACAACAGGGGAGTACTGACTCTTCCTTTATGAACTTCTTCGAGAAACTGCACCCTAATACTATAGGGGAGTAACAATATTGGAGGAAACAACTCAAAGGAAAATGAAACCTCACCAAAGTACATGGTGTGTCCTGTCTCTACCAAAGTATAGGGATAAGGAGTAACCGCTCCTTGATTCATCAAGGAAGTATCCTTCCTAAAATTTCATCATTAGAATCACCCTGATTTTGCTGAAAGTATGCTGGTATTGGGAGATCCTAATCTTCAAACCAAAGAGGTCATCCTACAACTTCCTCAAAAACCCACCTAGAGTATCTCAAAAGGACTCTCTCATCACATGGGTCCCAACACCACGTAAGGATCATCAAAAAGATGCTCTGTTTTAAAGTTATGGGCATTTTTGGGAAACAGGGGCTGGTTGGGTCCAGGTCCGGGCTAACCTAACCCAACCCAGCCCAATGGGCCTGTCCCGTTGGGACGTGGGTCTAGATAAGCCTACTTGGATGTGTGAGACCTACTAGTAGAACTCTGGTTCGCAACCAGAGCGGGTTAGATCCTCCAGAGCGGATACAACACAACCACGTCCGCTAGCCACCAGAAGGTACCGGTTGGCGTCACCACCCCTTTCAATCGGTCCGTAATCAGTGAACTGTAATTATTGCATGTGGCCCAGCTACATGTGTCCGATCATGTGACATTGCCGCAGTCAACACGACGGTTCACTGCATCTGGTATTCCCATGGTGGATGTCATGGGTCCTCCTGGCCACCGCGACAGGCAGCCGACCTTTGTCGCACCGACCCGTGGCCACCACCGGTGCCACTGACATGCTGACCAGTTGTTCTGCAGACCACCAGACATGCTACGGTGGTCCATTCTTCAAATTGGGAGGATCCTTATAATCCATGTATTCTGTTCTCCACTTCTAGGGGATAAAAACTTCATTATGATCCCTTCTACTAGAAAGAACTTTATTTCTAGTATCCCATGCACCGCTACAATCCATCTGTCATCAACATTCATTGATCCTCTGTCGTTATTGCACAAATAATGGTTGCGCAACGACCGACCTCTCTTCGTCCCATGAAGAATTTAATAACACGGGAACAAGGAAGAAGAAAATCCAAACAAAAAAGAGAGGAACGAACCTCCACCTTCATTATCCATGATGTTATTCCACTCCCGTTATAAGGTTTAAACATATCAGAAACAAAAACATGGGAAAAAATATGGATTATTAATTTCCCAGGAATAACCTGATAAAAATACTCCCTCAAGGAAAATTATCCACAGGTCAACCAGTGTGAGGTGATCCATGTTTTTCATTATATTTATTAATGGGGAAGAATAAAATTAAAACAAGACCCAAACATGGTGTTTGGATCACTTGAAACCGTAGAATGGTGTTGCGTCACCACATCGTTACTCTTTCCACTAGTGTTTGTAAATCATCAACTACCAACGTCTTGTTTGATCTCATTCATTGATTTTTTCATCATTAGTCATCTACCAATGAATTTCTTGAATACCTATGCGAAAAGTTTTAGCGTCCTTCCCCTCGTCCTTGGATCCTTGCTAAGAAAATAAGTGGTGAGTCGTGATTTGGAGTTTTCTATTACGCTGCATCACCAAGTCATTATGCTATTTCATTAATGAAACAACATTTTAGTTTAATTGCATTACTTTCCATTTTTATGAAATATTTTTCTAGAGTTTAAACAAAAATAAAATAAACAAGTTTAATTTTTTTAATTTTTCCTAAAAACCCAAAAAATATCTTTTCCAGTCAACCAATGCTGGTCGATGTTAAGCCCTATCTAGGAAAATCCCAACGTTATGAGTTCAATAGTGCACTCAGAATTTTTATCTGTGCACTGGATCAGAATATAGAAAAACCCACTTGCACGTTTAATTAAATAACCTTAAAAAAAGTGCTAAAATATATTTCATCCACTCCGAGTCTTGGAATTACGTTCCATCACTGAGACTGGTCTACTAAAAAACCCATTTAAATTTGAAAAAAAATTCCATGGAATTCTGGGACATTACAACATACCCATAAATCATATCATAAATAAAAAATTAGGTAAAAACATAAGCCCGTGGTATCATCATATTGTGAGAATATTCAAGACATCCCACCCTTTATTTTGTGATAATAATCCAATAAGTCTCACCATTGAATTTTTGAGAGTATCCAATAAGTCCCACACTACATTATCTCATGATATATAGAACATTTAATTATCTATTAATGACTGATATAAGACCCCACCTATCATCATCCATATATACATGTTCCATAAGATATCCATCCATAAACATATCTTGAAACTCCATGGGAAGTAAATGGGTTTCATATACCTTTAAAATAAAAGAACATTAATAAATCATTAATAATTCCATCAATAATAATAACAAGATAGTCCCATGGAAAATAAATTGGTATCCAATGATATTCAATAACTTTATTGGTAAATACCCTTCAATCAAGATAATAAAGAATATGGTATTTAAACTCTATAGATAAAACATATATAGTTATGTCAATAATTTCTCAAAAAAATATGTGAGTGGAATCTAGGTGAAAACCCTCAATAAATTTAAGGTAATATAGAGTGTTTATAGAGGAAATGTATTGAAAAAAAAAACATTTATACACAGTCGATGACTTGGAATGACAATAGAATAAATTTATTTCAAGGAGTTTAATCCCCAAAAATAGTATAATAAAATTCAAGGCATACTTTATGAAAAATAATTTATGAATAAATAAAAATATTTTGAAATAAAAATGAAAATGGAAGGGAAACCATAATAGAGTTTTTAGAAAATGTTTTCAACATTAAAAAAAAGATGTTTCTGATTACTTTCAAAAGACAATTTTTTTAGAAAATGTGATGTGATTTATTTAAAACATTTAATTTTGAAAATAATTATATATAATAGATCCTTGAAAAAATAAATAATATTTTCCTAAGGAAATATAGGGTGGAAATAAAATTAAATGATCATGGAAGGAAAACCATTTCAATATTTTATAATAATTTTGTTGAAACTGGAATCATAAAGAGATATAAAAAAATTCCTTTTGAAAATAGGAAGACGGAAATGTTATGTTCACATGAGATAAATCATTAATTTGTTTCCATATACAAAGGAGAAAATTGGAGGTAAATGAAAATATGGAAAAGGAGGGGAAGCCCCTGTTAAGGAGGATGAGATTTATTCTGAACAATGATATAATTTTTGAGAAAGAAGGTCATCAATGTAAAATATTTGAATAAAAAAGTAATTTTACCCTAGATATTAAGAGGATTTACTTTGAAATAAATTCAATCAGTGAAAGAAACAAATATAGGAAGAACGAAGTTTAACAAGAATCATTTTTACTCAATAATTTGAGTTGAGTTAATAAAAACCCTTATGATAATGTTAAAGTAAGAATCCAAAGAACATAACATGGTTACCATGAAATTAAAATTAAATTACCATGAAATGAAAGATATTAATTATGATTAATGGTAAGAGTGAAATTAATACATCATATAATAAAATAATGGTATGAAATATCAAACACGTGTCATGGAGTTAAAAATAGAGACAAATAACCTTTACAATGTGAACATGTTAAATTTTTTTGTAAAATAACACCATAGTATCCATAATTTTAGAGGTGTATTCATTTTTTTATTTTATTAGTACAAAATTTATACAGTTTCATTGGATTTCCCAAATTGTACTCAAATTTAGATAGGTTCCTTGATATTTTCATTTAAGTCCATTAAGTTTACTATGATAGTTTATTTTTTATATCACTTATATAATGATTAATATTATATTTACATATTATTAATCATGTCATAAATATTTTTTTTATAAAAAAATAAAATTTTAAAATTATCCATATGAGGATGTAATGGAAAAATAGAACAGACCGTTAATGGAGGCGATAGTCCTCATGTACACATGACGATGTCATTCTTTTTTGAATGTTTTTTAAATAAGGTGTATTAGTGATATTTAATTAGTATAATAACATTTAAGAATATTAATAATACTTATTTAATAAATTTTCCATGAATTATAATGGATTTTATTTTGTAGATCGAGAAAATAATTAAGAGAGATGATTGGAGATCATTACATATCCCTTGGATATCCTCCCTTGGGTAACATCTTAAGGAACATTTTCTTAGTCTTTTGGAAATAAAAGGCTTATAGAACATGGGGAGAGGGTTGAGTAAATAATAGGGCATAGTTTTTGGTAGATATAGGTCTTTTTAATATATGTATAAATCTGATGGATGTGATCTCCTTTTATATGTGAGGAAAATCACACTTTTGTAAAGACCCATTACCTTTTTAATGATGGCATGACACAATTCAAGAGACAATGGGTAAAAAGTGGAAAATAATAAAATTTTTGGGGTTATATAAATACTAAAAATACCATAACATTAATTTTCACATATGTTTTAAACATTCTCCAATTCTTTTTTTTCATTAGATTTTTTCATTTTTCCATTTTTGGTTCCTACCTTAGTAACCAGTTTTAATCCAAGTAATTTATATATTATTAAAAATATAAGGTAACCCATATTAACAAATTTTTATAGTAAAAAACTTAATTTAAAATCCATATAATCTAATTAAATTTATAATTAATACAAAATTAACTTTTAATTAAATCATTGAATATATAAAAAAATGTTTTTTAGAATAATGTTGTTTTCACCATTAAGAGTTTTTAATATTATTTAGTATTAATTACCAATTGAATGTGTTTTAATATATTTATATACAGGTTTAAATATTATATTAAAATCATTTTTGAGAATATATTAATTTATTTTACTAGAAATAAATCACACAATGTTAATAAAATAATTCTGTTAAAATAACACTTTTATCATTATCAAGACAATTAACTTTAATATTAGTAATATTATATTTTCTGAAGAAAATTTAAATTTACCATATCAAATAATGAGAAAATGATGATCTAATATTTTAAATTCATTAATTTATTTCTAATTTCTACTAGTTTGGAATACCAATCTTTAACATAGGAAAATAAATATAGTTTTTAGATTAAAATATATAAAAGTTTCCAAAATGTTAAACATGAGCTTTAAAAAATTGAAAATGTATTTTTAATCATTTATTATAATTTATAATTATATATTTATATAGAAAAATGTTCTATAAAAATATAATTCATTATTGTATTATAATAATGTTATTAAAGTGACAGTATTAGTGAAATGAGTATTTTTTAACTATTAACCAAAAAAGAAATTATTTTAGAAAAATATCAAAAATTTATCTTAATATTATATATTTATTCAAAGTAAAAAAATTATGTAAATTTTGTTAATTTAAAATTCTATAATTTGATAATTTCACCTTAAAATAAAAGGATAAAAATTTAAGGATAATTATTTTCATAGGAAAATAACTTTTTTTAGAATTTCAGCTATTCGTATTAATATGTTTTTTATCAATTAATAATTAGATTATTATTAATTATATTATTAAAATAAAAATTATATTATATATATTACATATTTAGTCTCTTAAAATAAAGTGCATAAAAAGAGAATTTTATAAAAATACATTTTTATGAATAACATGACCATGTTGATTTTACCAATGCATTGGATAATATACATTAATTTTCTATAAAATATATGTCATAAATAGAATTAAACATTACTACATAGATAATTATATGTAATAGACCAACTCAGTTTGACCTGAAATGTCACCCAAACTTGATTTGAACAAGGCCTGAAGCGCGTTCCCAATCACCATGGGCTGGCGAAAAGCACCTTGATATCAATGTACAAACCATGGGAATGATTTTACCCAAAAAACTCAATAGAACATGTATCATGAATAAAAAGAAAAACTTAGTATTCAAAGTACAACAAAAAAGAAAGGAACACAACCATGAGACATAACAATAAAAATCAAAATGTCTAGTCCTGATAGAAAAAAAACCAAGACCAAAACCAAGTCTCCATGTGTATATTATTCAACTCCATCACAATTCACTATGAAGGTGATATCAACCAAGATAATTCATTATGGAACATTTATCCCTTCCCTTAACCCATTTTTTATAAAACCGTGACTAAAAATTCCAAAAGGAAAAAATTATGGTGGGACTATGAGAGCTCAGTAGGATACCACCATGAATATATAAAATGTTTATCACCTTGAAACTGTTAGTTCTTTCATTAAAATAAAAAAAGTTTATAATGAAATTTTTAATGAACACCATTTTTAAAAACAACCTTTGGATTCCTTGAAATCAATTATATTCAAAAAAACCAGTAATATAAAAATTTCATGAAATATAATATAAAGGGAATAAATATAATCATCCATGGAAACACTAAATAATAAACATGTGATAAATTAACCCTAAAAAATACCATCAGGTAAAAAACCAAGAATAAGTGGGCTCTAGAATATGGAAATAAACACTCAGACACGTGAAGGAATACAAATATATACATACCATGAATCCTATAGATATTAATTCCTACCAAATTATATTAATATAACAAGATTAACACATAATGGTTCCACACTCACTAAGGTTTTCAAATTCCCATACCCAAGACAACCAAGGTTCTTAATGTGCTATGTTTTCAAAAATAATTTGAAAAACCATTCTAACAATTTTATAAACATTTTCACAGTAAAGAATCTCCACTACCATTCTTGAAATTCTATTTTACAGTTAGAATCATCTTTGAGGCATTTCATTAAACACATAAAGTGCATAAACTACTTTTAAAGAAACCTCCATGAAACCCACCATTTGATGCCATCCAATATGATTGATATCAAATCAGTAAATTTAATAAGAAAAGTCAAATGAATTTTCTAGAAAATCAAGTATTTCGTGAGTTATATGCTTTGTATATAGACACCCACCTCTCTAATGTAGGAGAACTAGTCTCATTCAAAAATATATATTATAATTGAAGAGATCAACCATCATGAGCCTAGATCCATAGTAATAATCATAAATTCCCTATAAAACCCACATGATCTAGAAATAATACCCAATTGGGTTCCAATATCATAAGGGGAATATTAGTCAAGATAAGATCTTGGAAGATGAGAATAAACGAGATAAAAACTTGAATATACCATAAATATATCCACAATAATCATTAAATTATTACCAAGGAAGCAAGGGGAGAAGCATCTAGAGAGATGGAGAGATATTAGTTTCATCCTAATAGATTTTATGATTTGTTTATACTTAAAAAAGATTAAGGGGGTTAAGCTGAATTCCAAATTTATGTGGTTTCAATTTGGTCTCATTTTTATTCCCCATAGTTTAATAAACCATAAGTTGTCCTCTATCCTTTTAAATGAGGGGAATGGTTTCCTAGCGAGAGTCGCACAGTTTTAGAAACCATGATCAAGCCATATGAAAGCCTCAGAATGACTTTCAAACACCTGAACTATTTTTTTGAGGGATTTCATGGTATTAAAAATATGCAAAACACCACTCAAGCTCATAGTTCCATATCACATGTTTATCACATGGTTAGTACTAATGATGCACATAAATTGTGCAGCAAGACTGTTAACCCCAAAATCCTGAAAACCTCTCAAACATCCAAAGAGAAAGACCAAGATAAAAATAAAGAATAATTATGATCCTAAGGGTTCCACAATACTCCCCACTATAAAATATTTCTACCCCTACAAATCACTCATGATTTTGGAATCCCTAAAAGAGATGGCCACTACCGACTCATAAAAAATTCCCACTCCCACATCTTTTGGATATATCATATTCACTAACATAGTACAAAGACTATAGAAATCATTTTACTATAGAACACTTTATCCTAATGATCCATAACATGAAATGGATACTCAATCACTGAGGCTTTAAGATTAAGATCAACATAAATTCATTTAACCACATGGGAAGGGTCTTCCTGGTACCTCTAAAATTAGGAAACATGAAACACTTCAGGAAGAGATGTAATATGAGATGAAAATTTTAATCAACAAACCACATTTTCATGTCATTTTTTGATCTTTAAAAGGAATTTTTTTTTTGAAAATGTACTCTTCGTACCTAATGGTGACATCCAAAACAAGGAGAAATCCTAAGAAAAACACGACCACATTCCAAAAACATACATGGGAAAATATTATGGACTAAATTACATTTTTTTGTAGATAATAACTACTACAAAAAAATATTAGATAACCACACTATCTATATCTCCCCTAGAGATGACTCAGTCCAACTAGAGACCATTCACCTACCCCTTTCTAAAATCACGGAGATGCAAAAAAGATTCTCATATGACACTTCAATGTCCATATCCTTGATTGAGAAGTACGATAGATCACAAACCCCAAAAACCACTCAAAAAACACACACATTTTAATAATATCCTCATGAATTGGATGATTCTTCTAATCTAATTATCCACTTAAATATTGAGTTCCATGATCTGGTTTTAACAAGAACCCATTATATTTAGAAATTCCTTCTATAATTGAAATGAAAATCACATAAACCTACTGATAATGGTAATAGAAGGTACAATACGGAGATTCACAAACCCTAAATTATAAAAAAATTCAGTATCATGTATCATAATCAGTTTCTTAGTAGAAAATACAAGATCTGATTGTATGAATAACCAAATCATATCTTTTTACCCACTCAGAGTCTATGGTATTCCAACTGAAAGGTCCATGGGTCCTTCATCCAACCTACATAATGGAATGGATAGTAATAAACCAAACTAGTAGATATTTGGTGTTACACATAACTTTATATTAAGAAGATCATTGTGACCTAAAGTCTAAAATCCACAATCCCATAATGGGCCACTAATATCAACGTCTTAGATCATAACACATTCTGGTAACCCCAGAGTTCATGGAAAAACTAATCCTATGTTATGGATATATAAACCACTATCTAAAATCAATCATAAAATAAAACTACCTTTGAAGACACAAATCTCCATTGGGAGATCAAAACCAGAATCAAAAGGACTCCCTACAAAACAAGTTTCATTAAAACACTTCCAATTGGTATTCAATGCTTTCCTACGCTAAGAATTATTTAATAAGGAAGAAATATATTTTTCAAAATATTTTATTACATTCATATTAAAGACAAATTCATAATCATGATCATTTCTAAAAATAAGTTCAAGAAGGATTCCCTCCTCCTTTTACTATTACACAGCTTTCATTGGTAGTTCCTTGTTTGAGGTTTTTATGGCCACACTCACCATCCCATGAATTTACAAAACCTTAAGATCAAAAATATGAAATCAATTAACACAACATTTTTATAGAAGGATTAGGTTAATATGAGTAAAATTACACTTTAGGATTTTATGATCCAAATATTTCAATATCTTCTATCCAAGGTAATAGTGAAACAATGTTCTGAGAGAAAAGAATTAATATTACTAACTCATGTTCAAGTTGAGATATATTCTTTCAATGAAGGCATAATTGGAAAAATCTTTCATCCATCACCCATTTTCCAGTATCAATACGCATCCCAACACTATACTTGAGGCTTCATAGAAACATCTCCAAGAACCAATGTAGAATAGAAAGAATCAACTTTGGAGTTAAAGTAAAGCTCACTCCCAACCTTTTTAATGAGTCCTTGGTTTCATATTACCCAACATAAGGCTATGAGGAGAACATAGACCTAACATTTTCTCCCCACCATTTTGATTTAATCTAAATAGTGATACAATGAGAATATACATTAATACAAGATAAAATCTTGAAGATAATAGAGGTTTCACATTACACTTAAAGGAAATCCCCAAGATTTCCATCAATAAAGAATAAAAACCATATGCTTTAATTATGTAAAAGCTTATGGGGAAATAAGATATATCTAAAAAATGAACTATCCCTAATAAAAATTTAAAATATCTTCAGGTCAAACCACCCCAATGATAATTTGGAAGAAAGAATCTAGATCCCCATATCCACTATGTCTCTCATAACCAAGAGATAGTTTAAACGAAGACATGCCCAAAAAGAAATTACATGTCTCTATTATTGGATCATGAGACTATATTTATGGTAACCTAGTCTATATGATTTTACCCAGTGGATCACATAGTCCAATGAAAATCATCCATATCTCTAATGGATTCCTTATCCCACCAGGAAACCAAACCAAACCTAGTTACCCATGAAAACATATAAGGATCACCATGTTAATTCTGCAAATCCAAAACTCATGGAATAACTTTTGATAAACAAATATCCCTAGAAACATGGTTTAAAAAGTGAAACAATGTAATGAGTCATGAATAAACTCAAGATGTCCACTACTCACAATTTATCATCCCAAAGAAAATATCAGTGATAATACCCAAAAAAGGCAATCCAAAAACTAAAATATCTATGAAACTATTGATCATGAACCCAGAAAGATAAGTATTCAAACCATAGTATTAACCCATCATTCCACTGCTCTTAAAGAACAATACATATCCATTAAATTGTTACTTACTAACTCAACTACTCAGATGAAATTATATAGATCTTCAGCCATGATATAAAATAACATTAAGAGAGAAGATACTACTTTCCACTCTATTTAGAGATCAATATACACATGACTAGAACTATGTATGATCATATCATCAATAGTATATAAAGTAACCCCTACACCTAATAAAGGGTTAGGAAAAACATAAAAATAAACAAAGCAATAAAATACTTCCTGAGAGTTTTGAAAACAAACCCACATAAAGAGTATAAACATATTTTAAAAACTATTAATTTTGAAAACTTCCAAACACTAGTTTAAAAGGATTTATAAAAAAACAAAATATTTCATAAGTACTCACAATTCATTACATTATATAAAAATATAAAATATAAACCTTTTTAAACTCCTCAATTATAATATAATAATTTTTATCATTTAAACCAAAGCACAAAACAGATTAATTTTCATCTTGAATTATGTTATCCATGTTTGAAATTATTTAAAAGAAACTACTATTAAAGTAATAAAACTAGTTTTTATTAAAAAATTTAATCCTATTTTGATTTATAATTCTTCTTTAAAAACAATTTTCTCTTATACATTACTTATTAAAAACATTCACATATCTTTCCTTGAAACCAAAAACATACCCTTTACAACTCTAAGGTAAAGAACTATTTCTTTTTAAAAAATTAATAATTATTTGAGACACACATAAAGTGTGTAATATTATTACATGTAAATCATTAATCATGTTAAAAAAACATTCTTCCTAGGTTCTCATGATTCAACAACCATTTCCAAATACCTGAGCTCAAAACCAAGAAACACTATACAAGAAAGAATTAAAGATTAATTTTGTTAAATAGAATCATTTTATTTAAAAATATATTTTTAACTCATAAAAATAGTTTTATTGAACATCAAAAAAAATCCTGACATATCTATCAATAAAACTAATTCTTGGTATAAATATATTCTAGGAACCATCTTGATTATTTTCCCGCTAATGAAAGAAACTAAACAAATCCAAAGATTATTGGTTCGAAAAAAAGAATATGGTTGTGGAGTCATGATCGACCTATACATATGGTTTATAACCATGTGCCATGAATTACATAACCACATTAATGTTTCCAAAATAGAGTTTTTTATCACTTCATGGTTTGTAAATCCATCCAATTTGACCACACAACTTGACTACTCTTTCCATTTACACACCAAATCTAGAAAACACCCCAAGGAAACCAATACATTATAATAAGTATTATAAGTCATAATATATAACCAAAAGTCATATATTTAATCAATTGTAAATTAAATCACAACATACTATGGTAAATTAAGCGGTATCATGAATGTGGGTGATTATAAACCTACTCGTAATATACTCTTTGAGCCCCAAAAATCCTTAGCTCTAATCTACTATAACATGAACCAAACCCAAGAAGCTCCAGAAAAATTTTGGATGAGTAATGGATTTTATACCATTTTGTAATGAACCAACTATAGTATATATGATATGTAATATAATATGGCTTTGAATAAGTCCTAGAGTACATTCATGATCACCAAGGGTTGGTGAAAAGAACCCATGTATCAAAGTACAAACCAGGGGATTGATTTTACCCAGAGAACATAACAGAACATATCTCATTCATAACAAGAAAAATCTAATATTTATAGTGAAAGTACAAATAAAGGTACACAACCCTAAGACATAAAAAACAAAGGAAAATGGCTTTCCCAATAAGAAAAACAAACCAAGAGAAAAAATAAGTCTCTATGTGACTATGCACCACCTCCATCTGAATGCACCACCTCAATCTCAATCCACCATAAAGGAAATATCAACGAAGAGAATATTTTATTCCATATGAATCCATAAAATTTGAATGTATACTAAAAAATCTTGACTATAGATGTCTAAAGGAAAAATTTGGGTGTGAATGGTATAGCTCTGTATAATACCACCATGAATTTATAAAATGTCTGTCACAATGAAACTATTAGTTCTAGCTTAAAAACAATTTTTAGAAATAAATATTAAATTAAAACCATATATTAAATAATGATATAGTTTATATTGAAGAATTTTATATTCACATAAACTAGGAATATGAAAAATTCATGAACGGTAGTATAAATGGCCTAAATAGAATAATCCACGGAAACACCATATAATAAACATGTGTGAAATTAAACCTAAAATAATACCATCATGTATAACACTAGTAGAAAATAGTCTATAGCCTATGATAATAAATATTGGGTCATGTGAAGGGACACAAATATATTCATATCATGAATCCTAAAAATATAAAGTCCTTCCATAGTCTATTGATATCCCAAGATTAACCCCTAGTGGTTCCACACTCACAAAGGTTTTCAAATGTCTATACCCAATGCACCTAAGGTTACCAGTGTACTATCTTTTACAAAATCATTTGTAAAAACATTATCATATTTTCTAAACATTTTTATATAAAACCATAACCACTCCCTTGCTTGAAAATCCATTTTAGTTTCAAAATCATTTTTGAGGCATTTCATCAAACACATAAAGTGCATAAACTATTTTTAAAGAAAAAAACCATCTAAAACCCCATTTTTGATTCCACACAAGATACATAACATAGAATCATTCAATTTGATGAACTAAACCAAAGATATTACATGAAATTACAATATTTCATGAGTTAGAACCTCTGTATAGAAACACCTATCACACCAATGCAGGAAAACAATTCACATTATAATACAGAGGTATGAATTGGAGATATTAGGTCCTCATGATCCTAGATCCATAGAAAACATAAAATATTACCCATTAAAACCATAATATAAATAAATCAAATCCAATTTAGTTTCCAAGGAAATAAGGGGAAGAAATATCAAGAGAATATCAAGGAAGAGGAGAAGCAATTAGATAATCAAAGTAATTTAACTTGAATATATCGTCTAGAATCATCCAAGGATTATGAAATAATAAAGGAGAGAAGACTCTAGGGAATTAGTGAGATATTAGTTCATGACTAAAAGAGATTATGAGGTTATTATAATTAAAAAAATCAAGGATAATAAGGTAAATTAAAATTTTAAGTGGTTCAGATTCTGTCACACAGTTAGGCCGCATGATTTAACAAACCATGTACCAACTATATGTTTCCCTCCATCCTTTTAAGTATAAGGCGCATAGTTTCCTTGGGAGATCTTCACAGTCTGAAAAAACATGATCAATCCATGATATAACCCCTAGACAACTCCTAGACACTCAAAATTTTTCTAAGGGATAAAACAGTTTGAAAAAACATTCAAACCCCATAAGATCTCATAGTTCTATATTAAATTGTTACAACATTGTTAGTACTAACTGTGTACCTAAACTGTGTGCCATGAATATTTTCTATAAATTAACAAATTTTCAATCCTTAAATCCCAAAAACCTCTCAAACCTGAAAATAGAAAGAGCAAGGTCAAAATAAATAATATTTGTGATTCATATGTAATCAAGTTATATCATTCTAATTTCTAGTACCATAGCCTCTCAAGAGATTCACACAATATACAATCATAAGGAAAGCTCTGGTGGAATTCACATGTGGTGATTCCACTATCATAGATCTTGTGGTAATTTCCAAGAGCTTGAATTTCTCTAGCATATGATTTTTATGATACTATAATTTTTAGAGTTAGAATTGGTCTTAGTATAGGTAAAACTCTAGGGATCCTACCTCCTTCATAAAATTTTATAAATGTGATTCAAGAGGGAGAATTAGGCTAACTGATGAAATGTCATTCATTTTGGCTCATATATTTTATATTATGATTACTTCCATTTATATACCTTAATTTTATTGCTATATTAAAATGGTATAATTTAATAATTTCATTTTAATGTACCAAGATTTCATTTTAGTTCATTTTTTCATATGAAACAAGCTATTGAACATAATACAAATTTATATGGAAAAACATATTCCAAAATATTAGGGTGTTACAAAATATTTGTTTACCATGTCAAAGAGGAGTCTTAGAATTTAAGAGAAGGGGTAGTTTATCGAAATATTGAATTGGTATAACGAAAGGGTTAGAGTATATGGAGTTAAATGAAACAGTATTAATTTAAGTGGTTGACGGTAAAAAGAATAAGGAGACCAATAAAGGGTTTACAAACAGTAAGTTCAAAGGGGTTTAAAATCATTAGGGTTCATGATTATCAAGCTAGTTTAGAAGATTAGACATCATTCTAACCAATTTAACATTCCATAAGATAGAAGAAAGGCATATAAATTCACTAACTTAAATGAATCTCATTCCTTTCAAACCTTCATTCATTATTCTCTTCACACATTTTCCCAAGATATGTTCTTCCTTCAACATTATCAATTCACCACCCAAAAAGAAAAAAATAAATATATGAGAGGAGATATATTTCTTATATAGAAATGAAATGTAATCAATAAGAAATATTTATACAATAAATATGACCCCTAGATATCAATTTCTCTCAAATAAAAGTTTTATAAAGTTCTATATAATCCAAACATAAATACGATGAATAAAACCTATAATTTCATTATGTTACCTAATCCATACATATTTTTTTAACTTTATTTACCATAATATCTAAATAGATTTAATTATTTATTTATCCATTATATATATTTAAAAAAATTTACTACATTTTTTAAAGTACTTTTCTTTTTAGTTTTTGTAACACCCCAAGATTTCATAGTATGTACTTCTTCAAAACAATTCAATAACTTTCACTACACGCAACACCGAGTTCAAGCGTACCATTACTTACCAAACAAGCAGTTCAAAAGTGGTTATGAATAGTATTAACTAAATTTTGAACATTATATAATCCTTATAAATTTAGAATCCATATTATGAGTTTCTTAGACATAATGTAAGAACAAATTCATTTCTTTTCAAATAAAAGAAGTATTTTTCAAAAATGCACTTTTACCAACTTTTAATAGTGAACCCTTATTAATTCCAATATTTTAAAATTTTATATATTTGACTAAATAAATTTATTCTTTATAATGGGGACATAAAAAATTTACAATATAACACCCCAAGATTCCACGGTATGCTTCTCTTTGAATAATACAGTAGCGTGTGTTGTACACAACTTTGAGTTCTAACACACACCACAACCAATCAAAGTAGTCGTTATGAATAATAATACCCACTTTAAAATTTTATAAATTTTATCTCTCAAAATGGAATTAATTTTTGGATTCGGAATATCCAATTTAGCCTTGGGTGAAATTTTGGTACTTTTCAGATAACTTTTATATTTTGATGAATAGTGAAAATTACTAAGTTTTAATTAAAAACAACTTTTTTTAATAAAAATAATTAGTAGTGATAAATTTTGAATTTGAGTGGTTTTAAAGTATATTTAGAATATATTTTTACCATTTAATACAATGTTGGTCATTGGACATAATTTCACAATTAAACCAGACATAAGCAAGTATCAATTTTTTGATATTTATTATATCTTAAAAACACGCTTTTTTTTTGATAGCGGGAATTAATTTTAAATTAATTTATGCCACTTCTATGTTTTGAATTTGGAAAAATGGATTCCATATTTTTAATCATAATTTCCAAATTGTGTAAATAGGTAACTTTTATTTTTAGACATTTTGAATAATTACTTCGGTAAATATTTTATTTACCATGGTTAATGGGTAAATCCGGTAAATAGGGGTTAAAAAATAATATTATAATAATAATAAATTACCCTAAACGTGTAATAACCTTATTGGTGGATACATGTCCGGCCATGGGAATATTTGGGTCGATTTTGAGACCCCATGGAGCCACTTTTAGGTGATAGGGATAGTTTATTTTAATTAAGTTAAAATAAATACAAAAATGAAATAAGTATATATATTTTAGAAAAACAATTTTTATATAGGGTTATATATGCTGGATTTTGGACTATAAATATTCATTATAAATTTAAAAATATTTCCTACATAATGGTTTTTTATTTATAATTTTTAGATATTATATAATTTAATTTATTTATGACACAATGGTGATGCAATAATTACCTAATTAATGAAAAATTAGAATAATTGATATTATAAATACCCAAATAAATGTAATTTGACACTTTTTATAAATAACAATAATTTTATAGGATAATAAGACATTTTAGGATTGATTTAATTAACTATGTTTGAAGTAATCATTCTGTAATGATTTTTACAAAAATCAATTATTGAATAGTGTCAAAATTGACATAAAAGAGTTTTTAAAACAAATATTATATTATTAATTTATAATCAATTTTAAAAAATCTATGTTTCGGCCAAGATACTTATATAATGATAATTTTATCATTAATGGACCACTTGGGGGTCTCTTGGAGGTATATAGTAAGTTTAGTAACTATATAATATAAAAATACAATGTGACATGGTAAGTGTCAAACTAATTAACTACGAGTTAAAACTAAAAGATAAGGTTAATATAACGTCCCAAACCTGTCTAAATTCTATTGGTTGAGTGGTTTTTGACCCATACCCAACTTAAAATTTAAATAATACACTTTTGAGTCATTAAAATAATAATATGAATTTATTATAAAATAATATTGCTAGCTTTTCCAAAGGTGCCCCTCACCCCTGTTATAAAAGGGCACTCCCCCTTCTCATTAATTCACACCTTCAAAGCCTTTTGATTCGGCCAAACCCTGCACAAATACTCTCTAATGATCCCTAAATTCATTATAGAGGCATTCCTTTAGTCATAAAGCCATCTTAATGATCTCTTTTGATCAAATCAAAAGGAAGAACCCAAAGAATAGGTAATGATTTCACCACCCCTTTTCAAGTTCCTTTCTTCTTCCACTTCTTATATATTTGTTATTACCATTATAAAATAATAAATCCAGTATATTATATATAATTTTATGTTATTATAAACATGGTACAACCATATTTCAAAATTCAATCCATCCTTTGAATGGCATGTCACCATACGTGTGTACGTACGGCTTACCGTCTCCACGTCGTGGTGTAATTGTTATTCAAAACATTATTATTTGGATGGTTATAATAATGCTATCTAATTCAGGTAAATAATAAATATAACATGATAATTATTCTGTATATATGATATACCATCCAATTAAAAATTATTTTAATATCAAAAGAATGATATTATCGCGCGTGCGTACGTACGGACTACCGTCTCCACGAATGCGATGAGATTCATTCTCCATCATATCCATTCAAGTATAATTTTCATTTAAAGATTAATAATAATTTTTAAGGACTTAATATAATTCTGGATATGAATAAGATACAACCTATCCATAAAAAACATGGCTTACATAACAAGACATATAAAATAAAATGAGTAAGTTAACGCCCGGAACGACAATAATTCTAAAATATTATTAACAAAGCAATGTTAAAAGATCATATATGATATCATATTAATATATATGATTCTTGTATAATTTAATAACAATTATTTCACCATTATACATGAGGTTAACCTACCCAAACCAAGGAAAAGTACAAGGTAAGGGTTTATTTCACAATCTCTTCATTATTCGAGGTTGTTTATACGTAATAATCTAATGGAATTTCTTTATCATCCACATCCATGATTCTTAAAAATGTATTTTGAAACATTCTTACTATTTTACATAATATGGTTTAAAGGAATTTATAACCTTTTTTGACTTTTTATAAGATGTTTATAAAGGAATCTATCTGTCATTTTCCAAACAAGGTGCTTTTTAACCTTTTCGAAAAAGTTAAGGTAAGAATGTTTTTTTAACTTATACGGCGGGTGCGGCTATTTTCCACCATTATAAAATCTTCTAAGCTTCCCTTACAAGCTTATAAAAAAAATCAAAGTAAATTTTTTATTTTATAATTATGTGACTTTTAAATGATTTCAAGAAAAGGGATATTTTTCTCAAATAGTTTTGATTTCATCTATGTCAACATCATTTGATAGATTTTAAGCTTATTTGAAGTTGATTTATTATGATACAAAACTTCCATATTATATTGAAGGTTTTGTGATTTTTTTGACCGTTGATGTGTTATTTTTATACCATTCATGGTTTATGGAGAAAGTATTGACATTTCGTATGCTAGTTTTAATACGAATGTTTATGTTATGTTTAAACCTGTTCATATGAGGAATGCATTGGACTTAATATGTGACGGGTAGAGCCCGCTATAGCTCCTCGATGCATCGATAGGTCTCATGAGACAAACTAGTGTCTTGGCACAAGTCCTCGACAAAATCTTATTTTTAGTCTTGGCACGATGCCTTGGCTATGTGGTTATGATAGTCTGGCATTATGCATTCCATCATTATGAAAGTGGTTATTGATATTGCATGTGATTATTTGATTAGTAGAATATCCATGTGAATAAGTAAATGGAATTATTTCATTTTATTTCTGCCATATTATGTTGAAGTTCAAGTTTAAAAGGCTTTTGTTTTAGTTATACATTGCCTTAAATGATTATTCCTATTTATGAAAGTTTCCGCTATATTGTTATCCTTACCAAGCATTTGAGATCACCCCTTTCTATGTTTTATTTTTCCCAGGATGTGAAGAAATATTTTATGAATGACCTGCAGGGATAGTATGAGGGGATAAGAGTGTAGTCTATGGAGACTATATTGTTGTAGTTTTCATTTTATGATGTAATGTAAACTTTATGAATGTATCTAGTTATTCCAAGGCTACTAAACTAATCGGTCTTTTGAGACTTGATCTTTCGTGTGATCGTGCCAATGTTATGTAATAATGCACCGACTATTGGTAATTGGGGTCAGGGAGTTATAGTTGGTATTAGAGGATGTTTAGTACTAAAATTGGAATCTATACTTAGATAAACTCTGATTAGAGCACATAACCCTAAGATAGAATTTGAGGATTATTATAGAAGAAATTCCTTGAATTTTGGTATTGTAGAGATTTTGTGAGTTTTCCGAGCAATACATCCCTATCTGGATACGAGCAGGTTGAGGCGGCTCTGGTATAAATGTACCTAGGGGTAAAACCCGAAAACACCTCTTTGAGCTAGACTCGAATGAGAAATGGTACACGACAGCGGGCCTTTCTGCACTCTTGGTTACGACACTCCCGGGGGATATGCTTAGGATAATTCTCATTTTCTTTACAAACCACTATGAAGGGTTTATGAGTATATACCTCTTAAAAGAAAACTTTTTTGTGATTATGAATTATATCCATAAACTATTCAATTTATGTTAGGCATTTTACATGTTTGGAATTATTCTTTGCAATTCATAAACTGGCCTAGTTTATGCTATTGTATAGAAATGGCGCCCAGTAGAAGGAATGTGAACTCCAGCAATATGTATGATCCAAAGTGTAAGAAGGATCATATATTTCATAGTATTAATCCATCATTTAGAAGGGAAATAGTGTCCCACGTATTATCATTATATGAAGAAATAATATCATGTGTTGATAAGATAATTAAAGAGTTTACTGAGTCCTATGGATTTGAAGGGAAGCTAGAGAAGAAAAGGATGGAAGAGAGAAATATGGATAAAGGGAATAGGGAAAAGAAGAATTTCCCCATATGTGATAACTGTGGGAGGAAACACCCTGGAACTTGCTTGAAAGGAATGAGAGTTTGTTATAAGTGTGGAGGAAAAGGGCACCATGTACGTGACTGTAAGGGTAATAAAATGGTTTTAAATGTACAATGCTTCATTTGCAAGGAGTTTGGACACTATGAGAACCTATTTCCCAGTCATCAGACTATGCCATAGATGATTCTATTGGATAATAATCAAGTTATGATACTACCACAGATGAAGATAAATGATTAGAGTTCTTATGTTGACTATGTCATTTGAGTGATGTATCAACAATGTACTTGTTACAATAATTATGGAGTATATAAGGATTGTACTACAGTACTATTTCATTGAGGATTTGAGATTTTATGGTATTAAGAAAAGTGACTCTACAGTGAGATACACTTTTTGGAAATTACATGGTTGAAGGAAAGATAAACCCTAATATGGTCCTAATATTGAGGTACTGATTTTGGAATAAGATATGGTTGATTTGGGTAAATTATATTGGATATTCTTGACTGCCTTGAAACCGATTAAAGATTTGTATATTCCATCATTGTTGGAGTTTACAACATTTTTGGATGGATGAAGTATATCCAGTATTCTATATAGAATAAGGGATCATGAATGTAATCAATAAGGATTATGGAAATTCAGGATGTTTCAGTGTTTTAAAAGAATACATGATGAAGGTATTCACATGCTATTACGGGGTAAAAAGGATCTAAATTAGTATTACCTTCCTTATAAATGTTGGACTTTGAGTTTGGATTGAAGTATTTTGGATAATTCTAGTTTGAGATTAATTTTGGATTTCCATAAAAGGACAACCCGGAGGTCGGGCGGCAACCCGTCGCGACCGGCAAGGCCGTGAAACTTGAACCCGCAGCCGAAGGGCGACAAGGGTGTATCACCTACCACTGTCCCACGAGATGTCCTGGATTAAATAATGTAGTTTATTTTATGAACGTCTAGTAGATGAATTATAAATTCATTTTCTAACCCCAAGAGAATAAGAAAAATATGATATTTTTTTAAAGTTCTATTATCTTTTAGAGAGAAAGATGAGTTTGTGATAGAAATTAGTTAAAAGATGGAACTCTACTTTTCAAGTATATATTTTCCTTCTCCTATTATTATATGAAGAAATTAATTCTTATACTTTATTGAAGGGATCTTAAAACCAAAAATGTGTTATCCTAATTCCTTATGTTTTGATGAACCAATGACATTTTAAATCATCATAGATTAATGAATTTAAGGACCTCAATTTTAAACTTGTTTATAATTGATGACCTCAATCACTACCTATAAATATTTATGTTTTTCCTCCAATTATATGTCTCTAATTTCCACCAATGTTCTCCTAATTGAGATCATAATTTGGTGGTGAACATTTCATTTCTCTTTTCCTCTTATTAAGACTAAATTTTATTAACCAAATTTCCGATGTGGGTTTTCCCACAAAGATATTTTCTATTTTCAACTTTTATTTTAGAAGAACAATATCAAATTGCGAGGACACAATATATTTAATGAGGGAAGAATGTAACACACCAAGATTTCATAGTATGTAATTCTTCAAAACAATTCAATAACATGCACTACACGCAACACCGAGTTTAAGCGCACCATGACTTACCAAACAAGCAGTTCAAAAGAGGTTATGAATAGTATTAACTAAATTTTGAACATAATATAATCCTTATAATTTTAGAATCCATATTATGTGTTTCTTAGACATAACGTATGAACAAATTCATTTTTTCAGATAAAAGAAGTATTTTTCAAAAATACACTTTTACCAACTTTTAATAGTGAACCCTTTTTAAATCCAATATTTTAAACTTTTATATATTTGACTAAATAAATTAATTCTTTATAATGAAAAAATGAAAAATTTACAATGTAACATCCCAAGCTCCCACGGTACGCTTCTCTTTGAATAATACAGTAGCATGTTTTGTACGCAACTTGGAGTTCTAACACACACCACAACCAATCAAAGTAGTTGTTATGAATAGTAATACCCACTTTTAAAATTTTATAAATTTTATCTCTCAAAATGGAATTCATTTTTGGATTCGGAATATCAAATTTAGCCTAGGGTGAAATTTTGGTACTTTTCAGATAACTTTTATATTTTGATGAATAGTGAAAATTACAAAATTTTAATTAAAAAAAACTTTTTTAATCAAAATAATTAGTAGTGATAAATTATGAATTTGAGTGGTTTTAAAGTATATTTAGAATATATTTTTACTATTTAATACAATTTTGGTAATTATACATAATTTCATAATTAAACCGGACATAAGCAATTATCAATCTTTTGATATTTATTATATCTTAAAAACACGCTTTTTGTTTTGACAGCGGGAATTGATTTTAAATTAATTTCTGCCACTTCTGTGTTTTGAATTTGGAAAAATGGATTCCATATTTGGAATCAGGATTTCAAAATTTTGTAAATAGGTAAATTTTATTTTTAGACATTTTGAATAATTACTTCGGTAAATATTTTATTTACCATGGTTAAAGGGTAAATCCGGTAAATAAGGGTTAAAAAATAATATTATAATAATACTAAATTACCCTAAAACGTGTCCTAACCTTATTGGTGGATACATGTCCGACCATGGGCATCTTTGGGTCGATTTTGGGACCCCATGAAGCCACTTGTAGGTGATAGGGACACTTTATTTTAATTAAGTTAAAATAAATACAAAAATGACATAAGCATATATCTTTTAGAAAAACAATTTTTACATAGGGTTATATATGTTGTATTTTCGACTATAAATATTCATTAGAAATAAAAAACTATTTCCTACATAATGGTATTTTATTTATAATTTTTAGACATATAATTTAAATTTTTATGACACAATGGTGATGTAGTAATTACCTAATTAAGGAAACTTTAAAATAATTTATATTATAAATACCCAAATAAATGTAATTTGAGACTTTTTATAAATAAAAATAATTTTCTAGGATAATATGACATGTTAGGCTTAATTTAATTAACTTTTTTCGAAGTAATAATTCTGTTATGATTTTTACAAAAATCAATTATTGAATAGTGTCAAAATTGACATAAAAGAGTTTATAAAACAAATATTATATTATTAATTTATATTCAATTCCTAAAAATCTAAGGTTAGGCCACTAGACTTATATAATGATAAGTGTATCATTAATGGACCACTTGGGGGTATCTTGGAGGTATATAGTATGTTTATTAACTATATAATATAAAAATACAAAGTGACATGGTAAGTGTCAAACTAATTAACTAAGATTTAAAACTAAACGATAAAGTTAATATAATGACCCAAACCTGTCTAAATTCTGTTGGTTGAGTGGTTTTAGACCCATACCCACCTTAAACTTTAAATATTCCACTTTGGAGCCATTAAAAACATTTCCAAAGGTTCCCCTCACCCCTCTTATAAAAGGGAACTCCCACTTCTCATTAATTCACACCTTCAAAGCCTTTTGGTTCGGCAAACACCTAGCCAAATACTCTCTCAAATTCTCTCACTTAATCCTAGAGGCCTTATTTTATTAATAAATCCAACCTAGGGATCCCTTTTGATCAAATCAAAAGGAAGTACCCGAAGAAGAGGTAATGATTTCACCACCCTTTTTCAAGTTCCTTTCTTCTTCCACTTCTTCTATCTTTGTTATTACCATTCTAAAATAATAACTCCAGTATATTATATATACTTTTATGTTATTATAAACATGGTACATCCATATTTAAGTATTCTATCCATCCTTTTAATGACATGTCACCATACGTGCGTACGTACAGCTTACCGTCTCCACATCGTGGTGTAATTGTTATTCAAAACATTATTATTTTGATGGTTATAATAATGATTTTTAATTAATGTAAATAATAAATATAACATGATAATTATTCTGTATATATGAAATACCATCAAATTAAATATTATTTTAATATCAAAATAATGATATTGTCGCTCGTGCGTACGTACGGACTACCGTCTCCACGAACGCGATGAGAGTCATTCTCCATCGTATCCATTCAAGTATAATTATCATTTGAAGATTAATAATAACGTTTAAGGACTTAATATCATTCTGGATATGAATAAGATACAACCTATCCATAACAAACATGGCTTACATAACAAAACATATAAAATAAAATGAGTAAGTTAACACCCAAAACGATGATAATTCTAAAATATTATTAACCAAGCAATGTTAAAAGATCATATATGATATCATATTAATATATATGGTTCTTGTATAATTTAATAACAATTATTTCACCATTATACAGGAGGTTAACCTACCCCAACCAGGGAAAAGTACAAGGTAAGAGTTTATTTCACAATCTCTTCATTATCCAAGGTTGTTTATACGTAATAATCTATTGGGATTTATTTATCATCCACATCCATGTTTCTTAAAAATGTATTTCAAAACATTCTTACTATTTTACAGAATATGGGTTAAAGTCATTTATACCCTTGTTTGACTTTTTATAAGAAGTTTATATAGGAATCTTTCTGTCATTTTCCAAACAAGGTGCTTTTTAACCTTTTCGACAAAATTAAGGTAAGAATGTTTTTTTTTACTTATACGACGGGTGCGGCTATTTTCCGCTGTTATAAAATCTTTGAAGCTTCCCTTACAAGATTATAAGAAAATTTTCAAAGTAAATGTTTTATTTTATAATTATGTGACTTTTAAATAATTTAAAAAAAGAGATATTTCTCTCAAATAGTTTTGATTTCATCTATGTCAACATCCTTTGATGGATTTTAAGCTTATTTGAAGTTGATTTATTATGATACAAAACATCCATATTGTATTGAAGGTTTTGTGATTTGTTTGACTGTGGATGTGTTATTTTTATACCATTAATGGTTTATGGAGAAAGTGTTGACATTTTATATGTTAGTTTTAATACGAATGTTTATGTTATGTTTAAACCTATTCATATGAGGAATGAATTGGACTTAATATGTGATGGGTGGAGCTTGCTATAGCTCCTCGATGCATCGGTAGGTCTCATGAGACAAACTAGTGTCTTGGCACAAGGCCTTGACAAAATCTTATTTGTAGTCTTGGCACGAGGCATTGTCTATGTGGTTATGATAGTCAGGCATTATGCATTCCATCATTATGGAAGTGGTTATTGATATTGCATGTGATTATTCGATTAGTAGAATATCCATGTGAATAAGTAAATGGAATTATTTCATTTTATTTCTGCCATATTATGTTGAAGTTCAAGTTTAAAAGGCTTTTGTTTTAGTTATACATTGCCTTAAATGTTTATTCCTATTTATGAAAGTTTCCGCTATATTGTTCTCCTTAATAGGCATTTGAGCTCACCCCTTTATATGTTTTATTTTTCCCAGGATGTGAAGAAGTATTTTATTAATGACCTACAGGGATAGTATGAGGGTATAAGAGTGTGGACTATGGATACGATATTGTTGTAGTTTTCATTTTATGATGTAATGTAAACTTTATGAATGTATCTAGTTATTGAAATTCTACTAAACTAATCGGTCTTTAGAGACTTGATCTTTCTTTTGATCATGCCAATGTTATGTAATAATGCACCGACTCTGGGTAACTGGGGTCGGGGCATTACAGTTTTATATATTTTCATCAATTTTTTTATACAATTTTATAGACACATTTTTATTTTATTTTTTTATTTCATTAGAATCATTTTTTTTCATTGTGTGACATTTTTATTTTTTGATCTAATTTTGAATTCCAAATCCCACATGTTACTTATTTTTAATTAATTTTTGGTTTTCCATTTTTAATGAATTTTATCCCATTTATCTTTCATAAAACCATGAAAATGACACTCAATTCCCTTTTAACATTTAATTATATTTAATTATTAATATATATATATATATATATATTATGTATTTCACATGTTTAAAAATACCTAATAAATTCTATATTTGTTGAATTCACCCATAAATTCCATCCAAAAAATGCATAGTTCAATTACATTTAATATTAGTAATTTAATTATTCAAAATATTTATCATTTTTTTTGAAAAGAAACCAATTATATTAAAAAATATCTTTTAAAAAATGGAACTTACACCCTTTACCATATAAAATTTTTAAATAAATAAATACATTGAATAATAGTATATAGGAAATTTAAATAAATATTAATTACCATAAAAAATATTTTTATAAAAAATATAATTCAAATAAAGAATATAAATCAATAAATGTAAAATTATTTTCAACAATTTTATTAATCATTTAAAAAACACATTTTTTAGGAATATGTGTATGTTTCCAAAAATCCCCAAATATTACTATTATAATATTAAACAAATATTTAATATTTAATATAACATAAATCATGATAATAAATCATTTAATAAATAATAAAATAATAAATAATTAGACTAAAAATATAAAAATATATTTAAAATTAAAAAATTTAAATAATGAATTTTCATGTATTTTCATTCCATAAAGTAGTGGCTTAGAAATGTCCGTGCCTATAAAATGATAAAGTCGAGTTTAAATTTTGTATAACATGATATTTTTCATATTCTTAAACTCCTTTAATAATATTAATAAAACCATATATAATTACCTTTATAATTATATCTCATATGATAGAATGCTATAGGGGCCTTGTTTTTTTCACACTTTTAGGGGTTTTATTAAACTCATTACATTGATTTTAAATTCCTACAAAATATTTATATTATCATTATATAAATCATACCACTAAACCATTTATTGAGTAACAACTATTATGAATTTTTTTAATAATGGAGTTACTTAGGAATCATATTCCTAATTATCAATTATTTGAACATAGTATTCAAACTCCTTTACTTCACAACATCAAATGTTATGATGTTAATAACTTTTATTTTCTATTTGTAAACCTATTTAATTTAATAACCATCATCATGGGATATTTCCATGCTGACTTTTATTTTAGATCATTTTAGTAAAATATGTAACTCTTTACATTGACATTCTTTACCAACACATCCTAAATTATTCTAAGATATAAAGTGATTTTCAATTTTAATTTTACTTGTTTAATCCTTTAGCTATTATACATTGAACTTCTTAAAGTCCAAATATACTCCTACCGACCTCTTAGAAACTATATTATCTCTTGAATATCATGATAAGATAAAGAAAAATATTTTTTTAATAAAATAACACTTATTTACTTTAGTTGGAATATTTAACAAATAAACTATTAAAAACCCTATAATATATGAATTTAAATGTATTTGGAACAATATTATGAAAATATGACATTATTATTTATAATATTCCACTAGTGGGAGGCTATATAACTTTTCCCATATTTTAAAAAATACATTGTATAATTTTTTTACCACAGATAAAACATTTTTATCATCATCTCATCATTAAACCATGTTATAGAGTATTATAAATCATAAACCATGTGAATTATCTCACATTATTCATAGAAAATCATTCCTAAAAATAAAATCCCCTTATCATATAATAGAAATTAAATATGAATACACATTCTTTATATAGATCCAATTGATCTTGAAATTTTGGTTTTCATTCTAAATATCTATAATAACATCCTTTTCCACTAAATTTGAATCAAAAATACAAACTCCATCAATTATTTCCACAATTTGTAACTCTTGAATATTTATAACACTTATTAAATATACATTTGGTATCATATACCCTTGAAAACTATAGAAATGAGTATATAACATTGATACCTAACATGGAATATCCATTTAGTTTATAAAAAAATCAAGTATCCAAACAAATCCATTATGTATAAACACCTACCATTATTACTAACTCATCCATTCAGTTTCAATGATGTTGATTGTCCACTAAAAAAAATTATTTTAATTTAATCTAATATTTCTTCTTTTGATATGAACATTTACCCATTTTTATTATTAATACAATACCGAAACATAATCATATCATACCCAATTCCAATATCCTAAAAAATTTGAGGAAATGAAGAAAACTTTTATTGAACCCCTTCAAATTTTTGGAATATTTTCAATGATTATTTTATAATGAATTATATATCCATAACATTACATAAATGAAACCTTCAATATCTCCATGTAAATTAATGAACCAACTCATGTTGAGCACATGAACAAAGAATGAAGTTATTTCAATCATCTTATTTCTAATAACTTCAAAACATTAAGTGAATCCTTTTATGATTAAAAAATTTATCTATATTTAATTATAGAACCACATTAAAAAATTATGGTTTAATAATAGGTTTCTACAAAACATATAATTTTATTTATTACTTATGAATGATAGTTAATTTTCTGAACCAGTCCATAAATTTCTTCCATTATCATTTACCTTCTTAATGATTTATTTCAATGTCTTGAGTGATGATTATGAAGTAATTTTATCTACAAAAAAATCCTTTTTTATATGAGTATAATTTTTTACATTCCTTTAATAAGGACATTTATTAAATATAATCCCACTAAAATGATGACCAATTTCAGATTGTATCATATCTATTAGTGGGAAGAGATCTATATTTTACTAAGAAATGAGTCAAATTTTGAATTCCTCTCACCACTTAGCTATTTATATAGGCCATCATTCTAATTTGTAATTCCTTTACCAATGAAACAAATTGAAAAACTCAAGCCTTTTCATCCAGTATCACAACATTATGGTTTCCAAGCTAAGTGTAACAACAATCATAATCCAAATATGGGAACATAATCTTATTTGGTTCATCCATAACTTTATTTTCTGACAAAATATATTATCAGGGAACCCTTTTTTGGAATAACCTACTTATTTTATTGAAAAATGTAATGAAAAGTGTTACTTTGTAAGGAATCTCACATTTAGTATTTTAAGGGAATTAATAATATCACCATAATATCACGTATATTCATTTTCCACATATGAATTCTTCTAATGATTTAGTTTTTAAACCACCATTACCTCCACAAAATAAATGTGTTCAAACCATATTGATGTGTAGATTCTTAAAAAACTCATTGATTTTATTAATAACACAATTTAAAAATCCAACTATATTTATATATATCCAAATTCAACACATGAATAAGGTATATAAAACCATTTCATGTAATGAATTATAATCATAGGAAATCAATAATCCCCATAATAGTAAGCATGGAGTGACAGGTATCTACCCCCTTTCTAGACAATACCTAAGCTCCCGTGCTAGTTAGAATTCCAACGCAATGTCCCTCTACTCATGGTTCTTTAATCAGGAGATACCTTAATTCCATGAAAATTAAAACACCTAATATTTATAAACTATAATTAACTTCATAGTTAAACCACATAACCTAATGTAAGGAAAATTCAAGGTAGAATAAAACTAATTGAATTATCATACCAACAATATAACTCCTTAAATTCATGTATTATAATTTAAAGAAGTAATTTCAATGATTAAAATAAATCATACATCAATTTATACTATAAAAAAATTATATATATCAATAAATCATGGAATAAAATAAATAAATAAATAGTTCATAAATTTATACATGAGATAAAAACATATGAATAATTCATAAATTAAACAATCATAAACACTTTATAAATTAAAAATAATCTTATAATGTTAAAAAGGTTTCCCATACATACTATTTTTTTGAATTTTCCTAATAAAAATTTCATTTATTTCCATATAACTTTTTTTATAATTTAAACACTAAAATTTAATTATAACGAATGTTGAAAAAATTATTTCCTATAGATTTATTACACCACATGTATGGTTTTCATTTTTCATTTAAAAGATTCATTTTATCCCCCTATTCTCAATATTTTACCTCCCCAAAGTTCCTTGTTCTTATCTAATTGATTCAATGGTGTTTTGAGTAATGAAAACAATATTTTCAACAAATATGAGATTCACTAAGAACCATGAGAGCATTTGAGATATGGTACTACATATGAGTGGGTGGCATCGATGATGACGATCTATATTTTAAGATTATGATTTTATTATATTTTCTTCTATATAAGGAGAATCCATGAAATTAAATGTTTACTTTCATTATATTTTTTCTTCATTCACAACTCATTCATTAAATTTTATATGAATTATTATTATGATTTCATTAATGACCAACATGTCACTCAATCATTTAATTACGAAATTATCATTTTATTATATAAAATAGTAATCCAACATTAAATATATTTTTTGGGAATCATATGTAAACTATTTGGTTGTGTTTTGATGAAAATTTATATTTTTTTAAGGTTGTATATGTATTTTATGTTTTTGTTTCTTTAAAAAAGCTAAAAAAATATTGGTTAAATACCTTTATTTAAGAAATAATCTTTAACATCAGTTATTATAATAACTGATATGAAAAACACATTACAAAGTTAGTTATTATAATAATAGACATTGTAAATGATCTTTTACATTAGTTATGACAATAAATCAAATCAAAGATCATTTTATTAAATCTATATCCTTAAAAGGGATTACTTAATATTACCGACATTTTAGATCATTTATTAGATCATGTATACTAAATAACTAACATTATAAATATATTAAATATTTATTTTTCATCATTTTGACATTGGTTGCATTAAAAATCAATGTGATAAATAATAATTAACATTATTTCTAATAAATTGGGTTAAAAATTATATTTACAACATCAATAAAAATGATATATATTATTAATTTTATTTATATATGAAGAAAAACTAATGCAAATGAAAATAAATTCCATTAGTGATATGTGATTCACATTTGTTTGGTTAGGATGTTGATGTATTTTTTTGAATAAAAATCATGAACTGTTTCTAGGTTTTCTTTATTCTACATTATTATTAGTCTATATTATTCATTCCAGGTGATTATATATATAATTATATTATAAACTAATATATTCATGTATGAGTGTTTTATTCAGATTTGTACATATGTAAATATGTATTTTTTCTATTTACTTATTTATGAATTTTATATATTTTAACACACACACTCATATTTATATGTTTAATATATATATATTAATATTGATAAATTTTTAAATATATTCATAATATTTTTGTATAAATATTAGTAATATAATTTAATATTATATGTTATATATATAATTATATATTGTGTTAATAATATATTAATATATATGCACATCTATTCATGTTTATATAGATGTAAAAAACTCATGTGTGCACACAATACATATATACATACATACATATGTATATACTTGTATCTATATATATACACGTGTTTGTATGTAAATGTGTTATTATATATGTGTGTGTTCATGTGTGTTCCTATTTATAGTTTTTACGTATATTTATATAGAATTAATATATAATATTTCTTTTATATATGATATGTAAATATATATATATAAACAATTGTGTGTAATAATATATAAAAATGCTAGTTACTGATATATATACGTTTTATGCTTTATTGAATTTAACTTGAAAAATATGGATATAAAATGTATGGATGTTATTCACATTATTAGAGAGTAGAAGGAATGTGCCAAAAAAAAATCATCAATTTGTAATGGAATATTCAAATGACCCTTCTCAAATCCTCTTTTCAGGTCTACATTGTTATTATTCAATGTTAATTGGTCATACTGAATTGGAAGAACATTTTATTTTTTTATAGATTTGATGAGAGTTATAAATGTTGGACCAAATATGAATAAGAAGTAAATGTATCTAGAAAGTGGAATGCCATTACATTTTACAAATCATCAGATATTAGTACAAGTGTTCATGGTGATGTAGATCACATTATGTAAGTGAAAATGGTGGTTAATGATGAAGTTATAGATTATCCAAAAATGTTTGAGACATTAAAGAAATATATATTGATATAATTGTTTAGTGGTTGAATGAAATATACAATGCTATTAGTAGTACTAAGAATATATAACCCAAAATAGGGAAATAGATGGAGTGATTCCAGTTTCACAGAGTAACTTTATTTATTAAAGAATATGCTTGTAGATAATAATTTTTCATGACTCATCCCTACTAGATTCCCTCATAAGATATCAATGAAGATAATAATGACCCCTAAATTACACCTCCAACAGTCCATGGGTTGGAGACTAGTACCGATGCTATAAAACGCACACAATGAGAGGAATTACCCTCATAAATCCTAGAAACATAAGAAATAAACTACAACAAATAATATAGAATAATTCAAAATCCCATAATATATGTAATTTAATACATAAACACAAGGCCTCCAAAATAAATACCACAAGAAAAAAATTACTAGAACAACCTAACTCCAGGAAGTACCATGTCATGAGATAGTAATTTTCATCTTGATCAACAAATCCATCCTATCATTCTATAAAAACTTTATGTAAAGTATGGGGTTGAGAATAAAAGTATACTATATAGGATCCCCCCCATGTACTCTCATGAAAATTTAGAAGTATTATACTACAACCTCTATGAGTAAACAAAGAAACCAACTCATCACCTATAGCATGTTATCTATCCACCCCATCCACACCAAATGATTTCTCACCAAATCTGTATAAAAATATAATAACATAATACCAACTGAATATATGATAATGTTACCCTATAACCACTTCCCCACTAATCTAGTATCCCTCATACCCCAATGAAATAATCCCTGGTTCTCCCATTCCCTCCATATGCACATAACTATATACTACATAAATACATCACAACTCATACTGTATACCACTTTAACATAACTACATAATAATATCACTACTTCATATCCAACACACTGCCTCGTCATTATTACATCATTGCATATCACATTCTCAGGCTTTTAAAAACTACACTATGTATAGAGTAGTGTGTGGGAAATAGGGAGTATTCATCCATCCATATTACCTATATCCTAGTTGCTAGGGGTATATCAAGAACCAAAGATGTCATATGCATGTCAGTAAGGTTACTAACTCACGTAGTGGTGTTTACGATAAAAAAATATAACAAATAAAATATATATAACATACAATAAAATCCCTAAATGTTAACTCTGTAATGAAATGTAGTTAAAACCACACCCATTATTTCATCATTACCACCAAACAACAACATTCACTAACACCTATTGAAAACATAGCCAACTACACCAAACCAAACAATAACCAAACATATTTACCCCATTTCACATTCATTTATAATTAAGTATTAAAAATATACCAACCACATTTCCTTCATTATTACACAATATAATTCCATTCACTATAACTTTTTATAACCAATTATAGTTCCACATTTACGTTTCCATCCACCACACCTAATTTACCTATCAATTTATTTGATATTTCCAACCCATCATTTCTATCATGACAATGCATTTCATTGATTCATTTTATCATCATTCTATATTAATAGGAACTACAATACATAGCCATATAAACCTCTCTATACCACCACAACAATATCCATTGAACCATATCCTTATTTTTTTAGCACATAAATCCAACTACATAAGTCCACCACTACTACTAAAAATATATTTACAAAAAAATTGTCATATAATAGTGGCCACAAAATATCAAATCATCACATCAAGAACAATCATTACATCTCTAAAACAATAATATTATTGACCTATATATGTTTTATTGATATAATAAATAATGTATGGAACAATAAAAAAATAAGCAATAAAATTTTCCAAATTCTCATTCATTATTTATATTACCATATTTATGTTTTTTATCCAACTGTAGACTTGTTTTAACTTTTCAACAATAACATAAACAATAAAATAATTCTCACCATAGAAATATATATCCTTATGAATCAATAACGGAAATCTACACACAATTGTCCCCATTGTTAATTCATGCCTATATTATTATTATGATTAGGTAAATATCAAATATTTTTAAAAATTCAAATAAATAATGATAATTACTCAATTAAATAATAAATAAAGAAGAAAAAAATTGAATATCCTACCACAATCAATGGTTTAATAACCAATACATAATAATGAGAAGATAAGGTTGATCAACCACCACAAAACTCACATGGACACCTTAAAAAACATATACACGATAATACCTTGTCAACCACTTGACCATAAATTATCAAAATTGATACACAAACTCTAACACAACATTTTTAAGGATAATGAAGAAAATAGGAAGATATGGGAATCTTCGATCAGGTAAAATAAATTAAATGATACCAAGGTTTTAGATCAACTAAGAGATGACCAAATGTAACTAAAGATGAGCCAAAAGATTCCTATTGTTTACCAAATGTTAATGGGATTAAAAATAATTTTAATAGATTCATAAATTCATATTTAAAACAAGATAAAAAAATCATAGAATCTTTTAAGGTGTCATAATGTAATGAGGTTGGGTAAACTGAGCTTCCGAAAAACAACAATGCAATCACAAATAAATCTCAAGGTTCCATAACCATTTATATTGATAAAACCAAAAAATATCATGATGAAATTCAGATATATATGCTATAATATTTGAACACCTAGAAATATAAGTACAATCCTTTTACCCCTCACTCAAACTTTATAACACAAAACCAAAACCAAAAAACAATGGAGAGAATCACATCAAAACCACCTAAAATAGAATGAAACTAAAAACTCATGGACAAGATATCTAAAACATAACATAAATATTCATATTGTAACATCAAGATCTCAATAGAACCAACTATCCACACTTAAATATAAAATCCCCAAAATCTCATGGTTTAGTTCTTATGTAATAGCACAACACCCCAAATAATAACCTCACAAATCATAGAACAATAGGAAATCCTAGCTAGTTCATCTTCTACAAATAGAAATTTAGGTGTATCACTGCTATTTGATATTGAACTGTGGATTGTTATTGCTGAGCACTTTCCCTTTTACTACTTTTTGTACTTTTATTTTCCATATACACGCTAACAATTAAGCACAGATCTCATGGTGGCTTTTTACTGGGATTTAGTCTCATACCCTGTTTGGGTCATGCTTTGGGACCCAAATAGATTATATTGTTGCACGTATAGATACAATAAAGCACCATTCTACTTCAGGTACGTGACTTTCTGTGGAGCTGGAGAGCATGGGACCAAGCTATGGCTTGCGATTATGAGGAGTTATTTACATGATTTCTTTTGTAATTTGGTCTAGTAATGCTATATTCAAGCATTGTGATTTGTTTGGATGCTTTCCTAGACATATGTATCATGCATCATTTATATAAATATGTGCTCTAGTTATTTTGACTTCCAGTATTCCATTGTTTACCTTTGTATGGATTATTACTGCTTCTTATATTTCTATTGTTTATTCCGCTGTGTACTTTTCCAATGAGGGAATAGTTTCCCCACTATCACACCCAAGGCCCTCGCTTCTAGTCAGCAGCCTCTTGCATTTGGGGAAATGCGCTTGAGGCTATGTGACCAACAGGGTACGGGGCACCTTTCGGTGGCTTCTAGAACCGGGACATTACAAAGTGGTATCAGATGGATTATTTTCTATTAACTTACTTTTTTGAGCCTTTATTCTGGGATAGGATGGTATAGGTACTTGGTAATAAGTTGTTCCCAAGAGTAGCTAACCCGTGTACAGGGAAAATCCAACCTACATCGTTTATTTCAATTGTTTCTAGTTTTTCAAGATTACAGTTTATTTGATTACACCTTGAGTGATTCAAATGATTTGTGTTGTTATTGTTGATGTTATTAAGGTTCTATTTCTATCGCAACCTGATGAGATGAGGGTATGCCATCTCATGACTTCATATAAGAACTTCCTAGAAATCACATGTCATGCATTATTGCCATGCCATTTAGGATGCATTATCTATTTCATGTTGTTGTGATATATGTTGTGTAGAATATGCATGATATTATGATAGATGCCTTGATAAAATACCTACTATTTAATAGAGTATTTTTTGTGAAAGTACTTATTTTGATGAGCACCAAACATTGGTTATTGAGGTGTTATGGGCCCTCATGGACCAAAATTTGGTGGATCATTATCTTGTTTTGACTCGTATAACATGTAAACGATGCCAAGTTTTGATTCGTGGGGAGTATGGGCCCTCACATATCGGAAATTAAAGCATTCCTTGATCATTTTAGTGTTTTCGGGGCTCCTGAGTAGTTGCTGAGGCTTACTGTCCGAAAAAATCTAGAATACACGTTGTGTAGTTTTGACTACATGCCCTGTGTTATTCTGTTCAAGGAGAAATAGTTTTTCTTAATTACATGTCGTGTACTTTATATAGACATCATATAGTCCTTGCCCGTGTCATAGGTCGTGTGGGAAGATACACAGGATAGGGAAATCCTTTGGTAAACATGCCGTGTATCATCTATACATGTTGTGTATTGTCGACCTTGTGTCCGCCCATGTAACCAACAACACAGACAGATAAGACCTTAATCTATACATGTCGTGTCTGAGATGTACACGTCGTGTAGTGTGTCCTAGGTACCCGACCACGTCATGAACCACACAGGTCGGTGTTCTCCCTTCACATACACATCATGTCCACTGGGAACACGCCGTGTATAGTGAGCCGTGTGTCAGGCCGTGTCACTAACAACATGGGCCAGGTGATGTTTGTCTAGTACACATTGTGTCCATCTGGAACACTCCATGTGGTATTTCTTTAAGATAGCTCTAGGGCTTAACAGTATAGAAGGAATCAAGAAGGAGAAGGGGATTCTAGTACACTCCGTGTGTTAAGACAACACGCCGTGTTTTTGTGGTGTTACATGACCGGTTTAGGCAGGAGTACATGCCCATGTGAATGACATAAGGGAACATGTCGTGTAGGAAAAGTACACACCGTGTAGTCATATTTTGTAAAAATTGAACGCTTTTCTTCTCCTATTCCGTTCTTACACCTTCAATTTTTTATTCCCTGTTAAACTTAATATATGGTGTGCGTTTGACCCTATAGAATCATGCCACCTAAACATCCCCCAGTTGACCATCAGTTGTAGGACAGTGATCAGATTCCAGATATGGATGATTTGGGATATCCTATAGATCCTCCTGTTGTGTCAGCCTTGGAACCAATAGTTATACTAGTTACAGGAACTGATGTGTAGTTTAGGGACGATTTCCTGAGGATAATGAAGAATTTCTAGGGAGTGCCCCCTCTTTCCCTATCGATGGAAGATTTGACGCAGGTTTTCCAGCAGCAACACCCCCACCTTCTCAGGGGAGGGAGGACCACAAGCCGCAGAATCGTGGCTCGAAGTCACACTGACAATCATCGAGCATCTCGAGGTACCACCAAAGATGAGGGTTAATAACTCTACCTACATGCTCTGAGACTCTACCAAGAGGTGGCGGGATGTCATCTCTCTGGTGGTACGCCACCAGAATATGGATTTGGAGGATTTCCAACATATCTTATATGATTACTTCTACCCAGAGACCTTGAGGGCCGATAAAGCCCGAGAGTTTATGAGAATAGAGGACGGTACTCTTTATGTGATGGAGTATTCCTATCACTTCATGGAGCTGCGGCGTTTCACGCCTACTCCAGCAGGTGATGAGTTGTTATTATCTAGGAGGTTTGAGGACAATCTCAGGCAGGAGATCTGTTCCCGAGTGAACATATTTAGGTTGACTTCGATATCCTATATCGTCAACCAAGCACTGATTTTAGAGCACAATCTGAGGAATTCTGGAGCTGTGATCTAGGGCGGTTCAGCATCCATAGTTAGTGCTTCACCAACTGATAGTAAGAAGCGCTGTAGAGAGGCTACATGAGGAGATCAGACCAGGCGGGATGCATCTTTTGGTATCCAAGTGGTGTGCTACTAGTGTGGGAGAAGTGGGCATATGAGGCCACGTTTCTCGAGTAACCCAGTGGAGTGCTGATCTTGTGGAAAGATGGGTCACCATCAAAGCATTTGTTAGTTCTTCTCACCAGCAGCTGGTGAAAGGGGTTCTTCTACGACTCCTCGTTCTAGAGAAGCCCCACCAGCTTCTCACCTGTCTGGGAACTAGAGTTCTTCTAGCCATTCGGGAGGAGGTGGAGGTCATGGACATGGTATCCAATCACCCGGTTTTCAGCGACTTCAGAGTGGATCAGTTCAGAGTGGTCAAGGAGCATCATAGGGTCGTGGAGTAGGCCATACCTTTGTAGTGGAGCAGACCCAACAGGAGTAGGATCCTGGACCTTCTACAGTTCGATGTATGATCTTAGTAGCCTCTTTTTTATCTTCTTCTCTTTTTGATACAGGGGATTCCCATAGCTTTATCTCTATTGCTGTTGTGGAGAGCCATGGTCTTTGCATTGTTTCTTATCCTGATATCCTGATGACAGACACTTTGTTGGGGATTATAATGGCTAGTGTATGTCAGTGCAAGGAGTGACCTCTAGAGGTTGGTGGGTGTCACTTTTTATGGGACTTCTATGTCCTAGAGATGACAGGCTACGATTTCATTCTCAGAATGGACTGGCTAGTTCCCTTCCTGGCAGTCATCGACTATTATCGCCACAAGGTGAGTTTTAAATCACTAGAGGGTGTATAGTTTTTTTATAGGGGCGAATGGGATTTCCAGGTGAGCAGAACGGGTCCAGAGGGCTGGGAGGAGTTGTAGCCCAGATTACTATTCTATATTTGGATGATCAGGGTACTTCTCAATTAGACTTTCCTCTAGTGGTGGATCATTTCAAGGACATCTTCCCAGAGGACTTTTTAGGTTTTCCTCCATAGAGTGAGGTAGAATTATCTATTGAGCTTGTTCCAGGAGTAGCACATGTGTCCTTTCCTCCTTATAATATGGCTACACCTGAGTTGCTGGAGCTCAAGAAGCAGTTGGAGGAGTTGCAGGAAATGGGTTTCATCTGACCCAGTACTTCTTCTTGAGGTTCTCATGTCTTATTTTCAATGAAGGCAGATGGTACCCTTAGGCTTTGTGTGGAATATTGAAAGTTGAACCAGTTTATGGTCAAGAATCGATATCCATTACTGAGGAATGATGATCTCTTTGATCAGCATTGAGGAGCCTGAGTGTTCTCAAAGATTGATTTGAGGTCCGGCTGTCATCATTTGCACGTTAGACCATCTGATATACCCCTAACAGCCTTTCGGACTAGGTATGGTCTATATGAGTATATGGTTACGTCGTTCGGTCTCACGAATGTTCCAGCTATTTTCATGGTACTGATGAACTGAGTGTTCCATCCATACTTGGCTTCTTTTGTTGTGGTCTTCATGGATGACATCTTGGTGTACTCTCACACTCTATATGACAATGCTACCCATATTGAGATCGTTTTGAGTACATTTAGGGAGCATCATTTATATGCTATGCTCTCAAAATGCCTCTTTTGGATGGATTAGATTCACTTCTTGGGTCAGGTTATCTCAGAGACATTAGTATCAGTATACCTAGATATAGTGAGAGATGTAGTTTCCTTGGAGCAACCGAAGAACGTCTTTGAAGTACAGAGTTTTCTAGGGATGGCTGGATAATATAGACTCTTCATACAAGAATTTTCGCACTTAGCAGCACCACTGAAAGGTCTGACCAAGAAGAGTGCAAACTTCTTATGGTCAGATTCTTGTGATTCATCCTTTCAAGAGATGAAAGGGAGGTTTAATTCAGTGTTGATGAGATTGGAAGGTTTTACATCCGTTAGATTTTACATCCGCATGGATTTCCACACTCTATTGTTTCAGATAAGGACGTGCGCTTTACTTCTTGGGTTTGGCAGGGGCTTCAGAAGGATTTGGGTACAGAGGTACTTTTGAGTACAGCTTACCACCCCCAGACAGATGGCCATTCCAAGGGTACGATTCAGGAACTTGAAGACATGCTCCAAGCATGAATCCTGAATTTTGTAGGTTCTTGGGAGAAACATATACCTCTTGTGGATTTTTCTTATAAAAATATTTTTCAAGAAACTATTCATATGGCACCTTATGATCCTTTGTACGGTAGGCCATACTGATCATCCTTATGTTGGCTGGAGGCAAGAGAGGTAGCGTTGTTGGGACCTCATCTTGTTCAGGAGACCACAGAGCTGATAGAGATGATTTGGAAGAGGATGGATACCACACAGCCTAGAAAGATGTCTTATGCTATTCAGTGGGGACGACCTCTGGAGTTCGTGGTCGAGGATCAGGTTTTCATGTGTGTCACACTGAGGTTGGGACACAAGAGGATTAGGAGACAAGGTAATCTTACACCGAGACATGTCGGTCTGTTTGAGGTGTTGGAGAGATTTGGGACGGTCGCCTATCGGTTGCAGTTACCTCAGAGGTACCGGGCTATGCATGACGTTTTTCATGTCTTTCAGCTCCGATGTTACTTTTTCAGACCCATATCATGTTTTTCAACCAGAGGAGGTTGAGCTTGAAGTGGATGTGCCGTTCGAGGAGCATCCTATCCGGATTGTTGATAATAGTACAAAGTTCCTCTATAGCTAGTTTGTTCCTATAGTACGAGTGTTATGGATGCTTGGGTGGGTACAAGACGAGACTTGGGAGAGCGAGGGAGATGTGCGATCTCAGTGGCCAGAGTTGTTCATGGTTTCTTATTCTATGCTGCCTTGCTAGGGAAATTCGAGGACAAATTTCATTAAGGGGGGAAGTTTTTAAGAACCTGGATCTTCTTTTCAGGTATGTTTTTCCATTTTCTATAGTTTTTGAGAATAGAGGAAATTATAGAAATTTTCAAAGTGCACACCGTGTACTTTATGAGTACACACTGTGTAGCGGCCATGCACACGACCATGTGAGGGTGTTTCGGAGGCCTCCAAAAGAGGAGAACGGAAAAGGTGAGCACACACCATGTACTTCAAAATTGCAGGCCATGTACTTTATTTTTTTTCATTAAAAGTACCGGGGTCACATCTGATGAACAGAACCATATTCTTTTAGGTACCGTTCATCTGAGAGAACCCGTACGACCACCGATCTTTGACGAACCTCCGAGCATCCATACATCCTCTAAATCGAACTCCATCAGTTGCATTGGAATCAAATTGGTGAGGTCTCTCTTCTCCTTGAGTATCGTTTTCCAATTTATCATCTTTCATGAGTTATCATGGGTTAAGTGTTTTGTGCATTTTCTTAGATCTATGATGTTATAATGAGATTCAAGCCTTGTGGTTAAAGTATATTGATCTCCTTACCATGAGGTAGGGGGTTTATGCCTTTATGTTCAATGTTTTTGAGTATTATGTGAAAATTACACCAATACCCTTGAATGGGGTCTCTCATATTTACCATTTTACCGCCGTTGTTTACCTACCATTATTGTAGGACTATGTAGAGGATATTTGGATATAAATAGGGTTGATTTCTATGTGTTGGATGTGTTTTTCCATGATTTGTTCTATTTACGACCGTTTGGTCTGGTTTAGTCTTTGGATGCTTTGCCTGTTTCCATGCCTGTTGCAGTAGGATGGAGAGTTTGTGTTCTGACATGCTTGTTATGCTATAGATTGATTATCCAAGTAGTTCTATATGTTTACTTTGGACATATTTTATTTCTATGCTTGTTGAACTACACAGGGTCATGAGAACCTGGTGTAATAGACTATAAGTGGAATTGACTGAGTGAGTTTCCTCAGAGAGTCTTTGAGCACTTTGGGCTATGTGGGGTTTGTCTGAGTGAGAATCCTTAGAGAGCCTAGAACCACCTGGGGCTATAGGTGAAATTGACCGAGTGAGCTTCTGCAGAGAGTCCTTGATTACATTAGACTATAAGGGGATTGACTGCGTGAGCTTCCTCAGAGAGTCTTTGTTTGAATTAAACGACCTGGGCTATAAGGGGAATTGACCAAGTGAACTTCCTCAGAGAGTCCTAGACCTCGGGGATATAAGGGGAATTGACATGTGAGCTTCCTCAGAGAGTCCTTGAATACATTAGACTATGCGGGGAATGGGCTGTGTGAGCTTCCTCTGAGACTCTTGCTTTAACTAGACTATATGGGGAATGAACTGTGTGAGCTTCCTCAGAGAGTCTTGCTTTAACTTTTACTATGAGGGGATAGAATATGAGTACTTCCTCCAAGAGTCTTATTAAATTCCTATGACAGAACCAGAGGGGTTGGGTTGTGTGTACTACCCATAGGGTTGTCTGTACTTCTTATGTAGGACCAAAGGGGAAGGCTGTGAGTACTTCCTAGAGGGTTACCGTTTGAGGTTTAGCTATTGTTTTACTACTTCTTGATATGTAAACGTGGATTGTTACTACTGAGCACATTCCTATTTACTGATTTTTGTACTTTTTCCTTCCATATACTCACTGACTGTTAAGAAAAAATCTTTTGGTGGATGCCTACTGGGATTTAGTCTCACACCCTGTTTGGTTCATGATTTTGGACCCAAATGGATTATATATTTGTAGGTATAGATAGGGGAAAACTCCCTTCTACTTCAGGTAATTGACTTTCTATGGAGCTGGAGAGTATGGGACCAATCTATGGCTTTCTATACTGAGGAGTTATTTACTATATTTCTTTTGTACTTTGGTCTAGTAATTTTATATTCCAGCATTGTGATTTGTTTGGATGCTTTCCTAGACATATGTATCGTGCATCATTTATATATATATATATATATATATGATCCACATATTTTAACTTTCAGTCTTATATTTTTTACCTTTGTATAGATTATCACTTCTTCCTCTATTGCTATTGTTTCTTTCACTATGTACTCTTCCAATGAGGGAATAGTTTCCCCACTATCAAACCCATGGACCTCACTGCTAGTCGGCAGCCTCTGGTATTTGGGGAAATGCTCTAGAGGCCATGTGACCAACTGGGTACGGGGTGCCATTGGGTGGCTTCAGGAACTGGGATGTTACATATACACCTTATAAAATAAGGTAGGTGTGCAACATTACAATATGCTATAATGAAGGAAAATTGAGATGAAGTCCCTTACGACTTTGGTAATATCTGGATCAAAACCCAATGAGAATCAAGAACCTCATATGGATTTTTAAATCCAAATAATTTATATGATAATATCCATAAAATATATTCATGGGAATTGTATAAATAAAAAAATAAAAAAAATTGGTGAATATGACATATGTCTCAAGGAGATAAAAATTAAGAGGAGATAACCCTTACTGTGAGTCTAGAAATTCAATGCATGTACTTAATATCATGTATAATAAGAATATATCTATTATTTAATTTCTTAATAACATTTTATAGGTTAAATAAATTATATTTTAATAATTATATTTTATTTATTTTAATGTTATATTAAAATACATAATCAGTTAAGTCAAGGTCATATGTTTTGAAAAAGTTTGATTAATTGTTTCAAAACGTCTTCACTGTGTCAAACGAGGCCAAATAAATGATTATTTAAGAATATAAAAAATAATAATCATGAAATAATTATAATATTTATACATAATTTGTACTTTTTTAAAACAAATCATGAAATATTGTTATGAAAAATGCAACATTTTACGATCATGGGGACATTAGGCCATACATACGTTTGATTAACATTTCCATTTTTCAATAATCCTTATAGAAAGAAGCTATATTTTATATTATCATTAAATAATGATAGTAATAAAATAAATTCAATATTATTTCTTTAAATATACCAATATATATCATCCATGTAATTTATTTAAGAAAAAAGAGATGCATCACTTCGTGGAGGTGGTATTCCACATGTATGCACAAACGACACTATCAATTTTCTATGTAAGAAAGAAAATTATATATTATTTTTTTATAATTAAATATATTTTTATAAATTTATAATAATAGAATTTATATCACATATAATCATTAAATTTATCCTTATCACCATTCATTTAAAGCATTGTTGAAAAACGAATCACATCATTTTCTGAGATAGTAGTCTACTATGAAAATGAACTATGTTATCATATCCACAAAGGAAGAGAAATTAAGAAGTTATATTTAATTTAATAAATAAAAAATTATAAAAACTTTAAAAATATAATATATTTAATTTAAATACATCATTATAAAATTCCTTGATATGTGGTGATGGAAAACTACTAACATTAGTTCATTAGGTGGTTGTCCACTGTATGCACGAATGATGATTTCATATTCCATTTTATAGAATAGGAGATAGATTTAGGTTATGAAATAAAGGTAATAACATCTAAGAATAATGGATATAATGGTTTTATTATTTCAAAATAATTTAATAAGATCAAAATGTGTTGGAAGATGAAATAAAATAAAAACAATTTTTTAAGTATGATACCTCTTCTTTGAATAACCTCCTTAGGTTATCCCTAGAATAATTATTTGGATGGATTTATGATAAAAATAATTGATATATTTAATGGGAATGGAATTTATAGTGAATTTTGGTTTTTATTTTCAAATCAAATAGTATTTTAAGGTGTGAAGAAAAAAGGATAGGTGGTGAGCTTTTATAAGTGAGGTTAGTGTCACCCTTGTATGTTTTGAAAATAAAAATAAATACCCATGTTTTCACATTAAACAATGATAAAAAATAACCATTATAGATAATTATAAATTATAAGGTCTAAATAAGTCAATAAAATATATTTGATACATTATTTTAGGTCATTTAACATGTATATTTTTAGTTTAACCCTTTGTAAACCTATTTTTACCTTAACTTCCATTATTAATTTTTACTGTTTTAAATATTATTTATGACAAAAAATTAAGTTAAACATTTCAGATTATATGATATATTTTTATTTAAAATATATAATAAATTTAATCAAATCAATTTTAAAAAATTGGAAAAATAAATTTGAAATTAAATGCAGAGCCGTGATGAAAAAGGTGTTTTCAAAATGTGTATTTTTCAAGGAAAATATGATTTTATATTAACTCTATGAGTAATAAAAATCTTTTTATGAATATAAATTAATATTTATTTATATATTATATATAAATATAATTTAAAACAATCCCCATTCAGGACAATTTTGATTACATTAAATGGGGAAACATTATGCACTTTAAAACAATTTTAAGAAAAAATACCGCTTTTAAACCAGAAAAAATATATATCAAAATCCATTATAAATTTCATTTAAAATTAAATATTTAGATTAAATATAAAAAATAATATTTTTGTTACATTAAATAATATTCTAAATACAACTTAACTTTTAAATTAATTAAAATACTTAAAAGAAATGACTTCTTTACAAAAATCATTATTTTTTCACTATTCAGTCGAAAATCAATATTTATTGAAAAATAAAAAAGATTAACCCTAATTTAATTTTGATATTCAGATTTAAACAATTAATATAATTTTATGAAATAGTTTTTCTAAATTTTCCAAAAATTAATTATAACATTATGTCACAAAAATAAAAAACAATAATTGTTCAAGAAAAATGATTTTTGAATAATAAAAATAATTTACTAATTATTGATTGATTATTTACTTATAATTCATGATTAATTTATATTTAGTTGTATATTTATAAATTTATATATATTTCAGATAATATTTTATACTATTTATACCCACTAATTCATTTACTAGGTTATAATGGTTATATATTGCATGACTCATTTAAGCTAAGTGGTGTATATTGGATAAACTATAAAACATAATGATCTTATTTTGACATCTCGGGGTGTTACACAATCCCCCATTTAATTAATTTCATTGTAGAAAATTAAAATTTATCTTAGTAATCAAATTTTGAAAATTAAAAATTATATTTATTGGAAACCTACATCGTAAAATGGTTTACTAAAACATCCTCTTGATAAGAGAGAAAAGGAAGTATGAAGGTCATCTGGAATAACACATACTAGGTTTCCAAATAGGATAAAATAGGAGGAGATTAATATATAAACAGATAATAAAGTCTTAAATTTTAAATAATGATAGAGATTGATAGATATCATTGATCATAAGAAAGTGAATGATCACGAGAAAGTCAAAAACCAATAAACCATAAAATAAAGAGGTATGAAAAAGATCATTGATGTCATAAAGAATGATGGTAATAAGATTTTTTTATTTCAATATTCTTTTCATAGAGATTCATAATTCCTTTAGGAGCTATACTATGATAATACTGAAATATACATACTTTATGAGTATAATTTCATAAATTTCCCCCACAGTCTCTTCATTTGATCCAAACAATGAGTATTCAAGATTATTATTTTTATACTTGAAGCACTAAAAATGTTCATTTAAAAGACCACATAACCATGAAAGGGACAATAAATATATCCCACCTATATTTATACATTAAACAATACCAAAATGATTAGAAACTAGAAAGATAATTTCAAAAATGAATAAACCTTCATATAATAAAATAATACACTAATATCTAAAATTTAACAATAATACCAAAATTTAAAACTGAATAATTTCATATATAAATGAAATTATATACCAAATAAAATTAAAAACCAAATCATTATGGTTTTTATTAACGTAATAGTTTTTATCATACCTTTTTACTTACAAGACCAAAATATAGCGACTTCTTCTAAAATAACATTAATCACTTAGTAACCGAGTCACTTTTCAATCTCATGGTCATCTTTGCGATAAACCATGTATTCCCATAATTACCTCAATATCCAATATAATATGATACCTAAAGGTTATAAATACCTTAAAAAATACTTCCAAAAATGTAATGGAATAATTCACATTAAACCAAATTTTTACATATACTTCCACCTAATGAAACGTCTCCAAAAATCTCATTAATCACCTTAAGATCTCATCCCTTAAAACCTAAAAGGGGTTTCTAATCATTTTGACATATCATAAGCCTTATCATTATAGACCTATAATGGTTTTCATAACTCTTAATATAAACTCACATGAAAACATCATAATATCCAATTGTATTTAAACCCTCTTCTAATACCAAAAATAATATCCCCACACCTGTACTCTTGGATATATTTCAAAAAACATAAAAATTTAATTCTAATCTATAATACTGATGAAGGTGACCCAATTTTCACCATAAAAACATACCACATAAAAAGGAAATATTGGATCACTTACATTCTCAATGAACTTTTATGGCTACATTTTTATAGATTTAAAAAAAATTCTTACATAAACAATAATCATGTATTAAAATGATAATTACTACCACTTAACCCAATAATTATTATTACACATTATGTCACCATCATAATCCACATGAAACCATTCTATACATGATTCATTCAACATCATTCTTGATAACATGGGGAAATGAAAAAAATAATAAGGGTGAGCTAAAATTCTCAAAAATGGTAAACATAAACATTAGGAATTGAATTTCATCAGTGATTATAAGAAGAGAATATGGGTATGTTGACATAATCAAGTTGTAAAATGATAAAATAAAAATATTAATAAAAATAAATAACTAGATCATTAAACATGAGAACATTCCATAAGGCTTTAATAATGTCAAGAGACATCAAATTAAATAATCATATGCCATATGATATAAATCTGGACCAAAGGAAACATTTATGTCCCACAAAAACCATAACAAAAATGTGTTGGTATCTTGGAACATCATTTTCATAACCTATTTAATACCTCAGAAAAAAAATAATTAGATCCTAGTTAAATTAAAATGTAAATGACTTTGATAACTCCCTCATTATTTACTCTGAATACAAGGAACATTACCCAATTAATTAGACTATAATCGTGGAACACCCACTATATAAGCTATGTTAGGATCACCTTGTGCTATCTGGGTGCACCCATCATATGAGTTATATTAGGACAATCCAACAAAATTAAGGAACACTCATGATCATCAACAATGTACCAATACCATTAATGAATATTGTATATATAGAATACATTTCATCATAAAATCATAGAAAAAAATTATTCTTTTCAAAAAAATATTATCCTATGGAAAATAAATGGTTTACATGAATATATCATTGAAACATGATTAACACATGGAAAATAAACAGGTTCCATAAAATCTATTTGAAACATGATTAACCCGTGAAAAAAGATACAAGTTCCATGAAAAATATATTTTAAAAAATCATAATCCAACAATGTAAAGAATAAGGTTGGAATAATTACATCATATCCCTAGTGGATCATATATAATATCTATTGATACTGTTGTTTATGAATGGAAATACCATTAAATAATAAATTTAAAACATTTTTGAGGAAAATAACCTTTTCATCCTGAAAATCAATTTTAATTCATAAAATATTTAAAAAAACCGTTTTTTTAAATCATGGAAGAATATAATGGAAAAATCATGGAAAATAATGTAAATAATGTAAGGAAAATCCATTCTTGTTATCAATATTAAAAAAATTCATTTCAAAACATTTTAAAAAATGGAGTCAAAATTGACCCATTTGGAAAATGTTAAGAAATTTACAATTAAAACCAATAACAAGAAGGTAAAAGATCATGTTAAATATATTTAGTAAAATTTTCTTAGAAAAGAATATTTTTTAATTTTTTTAAAAAAAATAAGAATAAGGATGAAAAATTTTCCCAATATAAAATAAAATACAAGATCGGTATAACTTAAAAAAAATCTTGACGTTTCTTTAATCAATAAGGAAGAAAATGGATGTTAGGGTTTCCTAGAGATCCTTAGTAGGGGGAAGCTAGTGTTATGGCTTTGGCTTCATCTCCCCCTCTTCATCCCACCTTCTTCCTCCCTCCCCCTTTTTTACCTTCCCCTATTTCTCCTCACTCACTTTTATCATCCCCTCTTTTCTCTCCTTCCAATCTTTATAGACTTTCCCCTTTTTGATGACCTCATTTCTATTCCCCTACTCTTTCCTCCTGATATCCTCATTTTCGAACCCACACAGGTCTAGTGGGCCAAATTTATCGTCGATATTTGGGATGTGTGGGTTGATTTACGTTGGATCCCCATGTTCTTGGCTTTCCATATAATGGTGCTTTAAACCTGGTGGTGTTATTCCATGGGTTATGTTTCAGTTGTGATTTTTTCAAGGTAGTAAATCTTATTCTTGGGGATGAAGGAAAAATTGATATGATATTCTCAGATGATGCCCTTGATCTATTCAAACACTTATCTGGATTCTAGTTCCTCCATCATTCTCCCTATCAATCTTCTATGGTGGCTTCATAGAGGCTCTTAAGTGTGTTGGTTTATCATTCATTGGTGTTCTATTAGGAGTGACCAATTCTAGGATTATTCGGAACTATTGTGGTCGTCACTGGTTTCTTGTTGTGTGTACAAATCATGGGTTCTAATTATTGTTCATTGCTCACTCTTTGTGATCCTGGAAGGAAGGGGTGTTCCGTTGTTGGTTCATTTTCACTCAATAGTTTCTGGTGAATGTGTTTCGAGTATGTCTGTGAATCTTTTGATTTCTTCGATGTTATTCATTAGAGACAGGGTTGGGATGATGATGAAGGAGATTGGTTTGTATGGTGCATTGCTCAAGGGTCTCTCTGTCCATGATGATGCTGATATGTGTTGGTTTTAATTTTTTGTGTATTTTTCAATTCTTGTTCTATACTTTGGTTTGGAAACTCCAATTTTTTATATGGTGTAATTTGTGTTTTGGATGATGTTATTGGTTTTTGGAATGGTGGAAGTTGTGAGGTTCCCACTTATCCATAAAAGTGGTATTTTATTCTAAAAAAGACAAAAAAGATATTTTGAGTGGATAACGAATAAAATGGAAATAAAACAAGTAAACAACATTAAAAAAATTGGAGAAGAAATATATTTAGTTCTCGAGAAAAGAGTATATTATTTCCTCCAAAAGAAACTTCAATATAAAGAATCTCCAAAATAAAGGATATTATAACATAATTCCTTTTCTACATTAGTAATATTTTCAAATGTAAGAATCATGAAATAATTACATCAAATGAAACATTTAATATCATGAACATAAGGTGTTTCATTATATAAAAATGAAAATGGGTAGTAGATATACCTCATGAAACAAGATATGTGTGTAACATTCCAATATGCCTCAACTAAGGTAAATTGAGATGAAGTTCCTTACAACATTGAAAATACTTGGATGAAAACCCCATGAAAAGAGATAACCACATTAATATTTTGAAATAAAAATAATTTTAATTAATGTAAACCTGAAAAAAATTCATGTTTAGTATATACACTACAAAATGAAAAAAAGTGGTGAATATGGAATTTGTCTCACAAAAAATAAAAAAGTGAGATGAGAAAACCCTTACCTCTAGTCAAGACATTCCGAGAATGTACTTTAACTCATGTATAAAAAGATTATATGAATTATTTAATATATTTATAAAATTTTAAATGTTTAATATTTTATATTTAAATCATTTATTTTATTTATTTTAATCACATATTTAAAGACTTAAACAGTTAAGTCCACATCATATGTTTTGAGGTTGTTCGATTCATTATTTCAAAATGGATTCAGTATATTGATAGTGGTCAAATTTGTGGGTATTTAAATATTCCCAAGAAAATAGTCATGAAATAATTATCATATTTATACATCAATTACACTTTTTAGAACAAATCCTGGAGGATTGTTATAAAAAATGGACCATGTTATGATCATGGAGATGATAGGTTGTATGTGAGGATGAGTAACATATCAATTTTCAATGGTCATTATAGAAATAAGGTATAAAATATTTTATCATTAATGAATCTTCATAATAATAAAAATAAAATAATATTTCATAAAATATTCTCATATATATAATCTACGATATTTATTGATGAAAAAACAACCACATCACTTTGTGGATGTGGTAGTTCGCACGTATGAATGAGTGACATTATTAATCTTCGGTGTTAGAAATGAAATGATATATAATATTTTAATAATGATAAATATGTCATTAATTTAATTATTATTTAATTTATATCACATATTATCACGACCCGTCCCCCGGGGCCCGTGCCGTGACTACCCCAAGCCCACCTTCAATATGCCAGGGGCTGGAGACTAGGACCAGAAAGGCATATCCATAAAACTAGGAAGGAATTGCCTTTATAACCTGTAAACTCACACAAACCAAGCACACAACAAGATACAAGCACAAGGTAAACTATATAGTAAATAGAGTGAGTACAGTAAGTAGAGGGGGCAGAATACAAGCCCAACTAGAAAGTACAAGTAAAACTGAAAAACAGCTCCTGCAAACACCCGCTAAGGATCCTACATAAAGGGTAAATAAAGATCTTGAACTATTGCCTCTGTGGGTTGTCTCACCTAAGTTCCACCTTCAAGAAACCTCTAGTGCTGGTACCCTCATCCTCGATCAATGTTTTCCTTCATCTGCAGAAGACACAGTAATGTGCGGGCGTATCCGGTGCATGGATGAGTATAATGATACTCAGTTGGGACCCTGAGACCCCCGAAGGTCTCTCAAAATCCAAAAAGGATGAACCCAAAATCATCGAAATGAAATTCAACCCTACTTAGGTATATGCCCATACATATACCTAAGTTATCATATATACCCATCTCATTCATGAGGAAACACAAGACCCAACTCCTTAGCCCAAAGCTCAATTGTTCCAGGAAGAAAAGAATACCACGAAGGATACACCAAAAAGGTATGTACCAAAAAGGTAATTACACACAGAATAATACCACACAAGTATCACCATGAAGGTAGGTACCACAAAGTTACGCCACACAGAAGAATACCACACATGTATCACAACGAAGGTACGTACCACAAAGGTACGCCACACATAAGAATACCACATAGGTATCACCACAAAGGTAAGTACCACAAAGGTAAAGACTCATCTCACACTAGGTAATACTTATGTATGGAAGTATAGAAAATTAAATGCATTGATAGATCATCTTACTTTGTTGAGAAGCTCTGCTGTTGACCCACACGGGATTGAAGATGACCCACACAGGATCTGGAGATGGCCCACAGAGGATCGGTATGTCCTGACCCACATAGGATCATTGAGCACTGAACCACACAAGATTGGTATGCGCTGACCCACACATGATCGCTAAGTGTTTACCCACACAATATTTGAATATTCTTCAATTACAACCAGCATCAGGGTTCCCGCACTAAGCATGCTTGATTTCGAGAGGTTCTTCTCCTCAATCCATCGGTCGATACCTCATCTGCCACGAAGTCCCACGAAAAAGTATCCCAAAGTTCCCACAAAGAAGTATCCAAAAAGGCACTTCTTTTAAATTGATTAAATTAATTATAATCAACCTGTAATGATCCTAATTTGTGGTTGCAGGACTTTCTTTTTATTTGTCTATTTCTGTGATTCGATCCAGGGAGACTAGCGTTTATCATCGTATTGATCCCAGATTGATCATTGTTAATGACAAAAATCTAAGTGGGCACATTCACCCATGCACTTCTGCTGCACCTAGAACCTTCACAGACTCGGGCCCATTTGGACCCAATTTCACCTTTTGGGCCATAACTTGTGATCCGGGCATCCATTTGACAGACCTTCTGTAGCGCTGGGATCGTTGGATCAAGATGGTCCTTTTGAATATTTCTTCGTGGGACTTCATTGTATGAGTCATGTGAATTAACTTTGTCATAGATTTCCATTACTTGGTTTTTTTAGTCTAACATATAAAGTCCGTTATATAAGTGTTCCCTACCAAAACAAATGATATATTTATAAAAGTATCAACATACACTTCCAAACTTGAAGATGAATCCATCAGTATATAATCTGGATACTGAAATAATGTTTTTGGTTACAGAGGGTACATAATAAAATCCTTTCAAAACCAATACCATCCTAGTAGGCAATGTGAGATAGTAGTCTCTGACAGCTACAACTGCGAGTTTGGCTCCGTTGGATGCTCGTAGATCCACCTCACCTTGGTCAATATTTCCGAATCTACATGGTTCCTGTATTTGGATATAGATGTGAGCACCACAAGTAGTATCTAATACCCAATTAGTAGAAATAGATAGATTTCATTTGATAACAAATGAACCTGAAGCATCCCCTTTCTTCCTTTGATGGGTGCAGTTTTTCTTCAAGTGGACCTTCTTTCCACATGCAAAACAAACATCATCCTGTTCCCTTGCCTCCCCATTGATCTTCCTTTTCATAGAAGGCCTTGAAGAAGCTTTGGGCTTAAAGCTCTTCACCTTCTCTTTCCTTTTATTCACCATATGTACAGATGGTTTTTCTCACTTCATGTCATTATCCACTTGGCGGATAAGTATAATAAGTTCAGACATAGACTTCTTAATTTTGTTCATGTTGAAGTTCACAAAAATGTTTGAGAAGCTCTGTGGGAGTGATGCAATAATGAGATCGGTACCCAGTTATTCGAGGAGTTTAAACCCAAGAACCTCCAAGCGCTCAATGTAGCCAACGAGCTTGACTACATGAGGCCCAACTGGGGAACCCTCTCTAAGCTTGATCATAAATAGATCCTTGGAGATCTCAATTATTTTTTATCTTGCTCTCTCCTGGTATAGACCACGGAGGTGCTAGAGCATGCTATAGGAATCCATGTATTCAGGAGACTTCATGAGCTCACTAGACATTGATGACAATATCAAACATTGAACATCAACTACATAACTCAAATGTTGATCCTATACCAGGAAATCTTCATCACTCGCCCCTTCGGAAGGAGGATCAGGATGTGAGGACTCCAGCATGTAAAACTTTCGTTCATGGCGTAGGATAACCCAATGGTGCCTAAACCATTCTTGAAAGATACTGCCGGTGAGGATATTATCTTTATCCAAAATTGATCGCAGATAAAATTTGGTTGATGAGTTTTTCATTTCAATTCTACAAATTTAAAGAGCATATTTATCAGTACCTTTTGATTACATTTTATGAAAAATAATAAATGAATTTATTAATTCTCCCACTATTTTATCAAGTCCCAATGTCCCTCACCATTGAACTCGGAATTTCCATTTTCTTTGAAATTCTAGTGGCAAGGATCCATATTCCCCTTCACATAACCCCAAAAAGGGTTGTTCAAGCTATTTGAAGGTATTAAGGTAGGAAGGTCTTTGCCAACTATGAGCTTACAGTTCCTTGATCTGTTGAGTGGACTCCCCAATCCTGAAATCCTGACATGGATTTCATCAACTCTTGACTCCAATACTATATCAAGTCTAGAAAGGGCTACTCCTCGTGATGTAATATGTTTAAGTCAACCCAAAACCTTTCATAAGAGATTCCATTATAAAATAAAGTGTCCCAACAAGTGTTGGTCAGACACATAGTTTTATTGAGTCTTTCCCTTAATCAAGTAACAGAAGGCTTGGTATCACTTAATATGGTATTTGAGGGATTTTATTCTTTATGCGTAGTTTATCATTATCACATGCTTTTTAATATTAAGTGATTCTTTCTTAAGTGATTAACCATGTTCCGAAAATGTTTTCTCATAGTCCAGTTTTTATTCCATCTTTTCATGCTTGTTTATTAATTATGTGATTGCGACAACACATACATAATAAATAAACCATGAAATCAGACCAAATTAAAATAATATGGAATGATCAGGAGCTTCTATTGGTTAGCTTATCTAGAAGTTTTGATCATCTAACCCTGACCTAGGGAAAACACCATGAACCCGATGGTTCGTTTTTTTCAGCACCCACCTACCCACCTTTGTATCTTCTTGGGTTGGTTTCACCTCATCTTCAGATTTTGAGCCATATCCTATGGCTTGGGAGATCCCCCATTACATGGTGTTTACATTAAAGAAACCATGGGCACACATGCCCTAAATTTTATTGGAAGAAAGATCACACGCCAATGAATTTAAATTAAACAAATTTAAATGAAACCATACACATATAAAAAGGGTCTTTGGTCGTGATCATGATCATCCATAGCATGCAACGACATTTCTGAATATTTAGAATTCAGATTCTTTTAATCGTTCTTTAATTTAAGATAAGTCTTGCTCAAATTCAATTAATTATGATCTTATAATTAATCAATTATTTATATTAAATTCCTTTCTGAATTTCCTTGAGATTCATCTCATCCATATTCCTTGTACAGGTCTATGTAATTTTGGAGGAAACCAGGTGAAATTTCTGTAAAGTACAAGGCGTGTAGTTTATATTTACACGGCATGTATTTCATTTCACCCTTTATCCAAAGTACAGGCTGGGGGCTTTGGTGTGTTTTCTCTACTTTGGAAATTTTGTGAGCACACAGAGTGTAGATTAATATAACCTAGCATGTACTTACTTTAAACAAGGTTTACCGACATGGCAATCTTGTGTACATGGTATGCGACTTCTCTTTTGTACATGGTTTCACTAGGGCCAGATCAGACTACATGGTGTGTTTCTCAAACATACACACCCTGTACTCCTGTTCCCACGCACCATTCATTTTTAGTCAACATGAGGTGTTAAATTCTTAGGTTTAATCAATTCAAACGGCATGGTTTGGCATACCAGTACCGGTTCGTTGAACCTAAGTACATGACATGTAGTTTTCATTACACACCGTGTATTCCTGTGTTGTACAGATAGAAAGAACGGATCCTCTGGATGAGTTCCTCATTTTTAATTTAATCAAAATTAAAATTAAAAAGGTTTTTTCTGTGATATTAATCAAGAAACGAAGGAGGAAGAACAGATCTCATTTATTTATATTTATGGAACGATTTATTTCGAATTTAATCAAATATAAATGCATAAATTATCATAAAAAATTAAATAACTATAATCAATGTTGTATCCTCGCTCTGATACCAATTTTAGGTTCCAGGCACAGCGGAAGCATGTGGGTGGATGTGCCCACTTTGATTTTTTTTCATTAATAATGATCAATCTAGGATCAGTACGATGATAAACACCAGTCTCCACGGATTGGATCATAGAAATAGACAAAGAAAAGGAATGTCCTGGAACCACAAAGTAGGATCGTTACAGGTTGATTATAATCAATTTAATCAATTGAAAAGAAGTACCTTTTGGTGTTATTTCTTCATTGATATTATTGATCATGTTCCCATGTGATTCGTCATTGCATCATAGAAGCCAAGTGTAGATTTCCAATAGCGGTGATCTACACGTGCACCTCGTATATTTGGACATCGCCAAAGGAGTCTTTGTGTGCTATCATGGAGAAACCTTTTCTTGCGTTGTCTGCCTTACATCGTCTTGATCCGATGTAAGAGGATCTCTCTCGGTCTTGAGAGCGTTATTGGAGGAAGAGGTTCTCTCATCCTTGAATGAATTCTCCAGAATTGTTGTACACAACGATTCTCTTGTATTAGGAAAAGAGTTGGGGTTGTGAGGATATTTATAATCAAGTTTGAGGTTGTAGTGTTATGACAATAAATAAATGCATTACACATTTTATTTATTTCATTTACTCCCTTTTGAAAACCACATGTCGAGTCATTAATTCCTTGACATGCGCCCACACTGATTATAATAAATATTATTTAATAAAATTATATTTCATCAAAATCCCGACTGGAAAAACTACACGGTGTGTATTAATAAATACACGGCGTGTACTTGTTTTTCATTGAAAACTACACGGAGAGTAAATTCAATGTACACAGCGTGTATGTATTGTTTTCATTTATTCATTTCCTTTACAAAATGAAAACTACACAGTATGTACATTTAATAATACACAGCGTGTACTTGTTTTCGAAATAAAACTACACGGTTTGTAATCATTGATACACGATGTGTACTTGTTTTATTTTATTCTTCCTCCAACATAAAAACGATTTAGGATTCCCTGAATAATTATTAAACCACGTATGGGAATAATATTTTTTCTACTTGAGATACTTGAATACACTTAGTGTCTGACCCTCTAGGACTCTTTCTCATTGGCATTAGGCGGGCTTGCCTAATATCCAAGATTAGTCTCTATCAATGGGTCAAGGCACCCAAGAGAAATAAGTTGATTCCACATTGATGTATCACCTCATACGAAATCTTATTGTGTAATTTAATCCCTTTGTCTCAATATCTCATAAAGCAGGTTTCATGGCAGTATCATAAACCTATATGCTTGATCTGTCATTCATTTACTTCTAGAAATAAACTCGTCATGTCACCATGGCCATGGAATTTGATCGACAGTTCTATTTCAATCAAAGGGACCGAGATATCTTCTTCCATAAATATGGAAGGGACAAATCATCCTTCGACTTATCCATTAACAACATGTCATTCATGACGCACCCAACGTACCCTAATTCCTTCCAACTCTCTTTGTGACGGTTTTAGTCAGTAAATCTAAGTGAGAGAGTCATGACATGAGTTGATGATAATCTTCCAGTCTAAGGACTATTACACACGCTCACTGATAGTAATGTCTGATGACACCATGACATGCAGAATTACTAATGGCGGTTCTGTTCTCATAATCTACCATCTTGGAGATTACCAAGTGCGAACTTCGTGAGAGAGAGTCGTCTTCCTACGAGTACTCGCACATGACAGTCTGTATATTATGTGTCCCATCATAGTATGTCATCTAACCGTAGAACTTTATTTAAAAATAATGTTGTATCATTTTAATGTTCTCATTATAGCGGGGATCTTCCAAGAACTTACTAATGCAACAAATATTCTAGGACATTATTATATTATATTTATGCAGAATAATGAACAATATATAATAAGTGAACATTCATGTAATCAAAGTACAAAATAGTTGGTTCTCAGGACACCAACCCATAGAAACTCCCACTTGGAATAGAGCCAACTGCCTATGAATTTTAGTCTGCTAGACCTCACATGATGATCATGTTTCTATTGAGTCAAGGCTTTAGTCAAGGTGTCCACCACATGGTCTTCCATGGAAATAATGCTCACTACAGCTTCACCTATCTGAGAAAAATCCATCAGGAGATGATACTTACAAAGTATGTTCATTGTCCGTTGATGTGACCTTGTCTCTTTTGCATGTGCCACTGCTGCTATATTATAACAATAGAGTGTGATAGGATCTTTACTACTCGGTACTACGACTAGCTCTTGGATGAATCTTCACATCCATACTACTTCTTTAGCTACCTCAGAAGCTGCGATATACTCGGACTCCGCTGTAGAATCTACCACCACACTTTTCTTTGAGCTCTTCTAGCTCACTGCACCTCCATTCAAACTGAATATATATCTAGTATGTGACTTCATGTCATCTTGATCGGTCTGGAAACTAGCATCTACATGTCCAATGATGACTAGTTCCTCATCTCCTCCGTAAATTAGGAACATATCCTTAGTATGCCTCAGATATATAAATATAGTCTTGACTTCCATCCAACGGTGGTCTCCTGGATCAGCTTGATATCTTCCTACTACACTTAATGTGTAAGCAACATCTAGACTCGTACATAGCATAGCATACATGAATGACCCAATCGCGGATGCATAAGGGATCCTTGCCATTCTCTTTCTTTCCTCATGTGTCTGAGGACACATTTTCTTGGAAAGATGAATTCCCTGTGACACTAGAAACAATCCCCTCTTGTACTGTTCTGTACTGAATCTCTTCAATATCTTGTCAATGTATGAACTTGGACTTAGGCCCAACATTCTCTTGGATCTATAATGATGGGTCTTGATCCCAAGAATATATGATACCTCTCCCAAGCCTTTCATAGAGAAGAATTTATGCAACCATGCCTTAACTGACTATAAGACAAGTACTTCATTTCCAATTAGTAATATGTCATAAACATATACTATTAGGAATACGACTGCACTTCCACTAAACCTTTTGTAGACACAAGGATCACATTCGTTCTTAATAAATCCAAATTCCAATTCAGCTTCATCAAAACGAATGTTCCATGACCTTGATGCTTTCTTTAATCCATAAATAGATTTATGCAACTTGCATACCTTGTTTTCATCCTTTAAAGTCATAAACCCTTCAGGTTGTGTCATGTAGACATCTTCATGGAGGTTCCTATTAAGGAAAGCTGTTTTGAAATCCATTTTCCAAATTTCATAGTCATGGTAAGCGACAATTTCCAATTGGATTCTGATGGATTTCATAATTGCAATTGGTGAAAAGGTTTCATCATAGTCAATTCCATGACGCTGTCTAAAACATTTTGCAACCAGTCATGCCTTATAGGTGCTGAATTGTCCCTCCATGTCCATTTTCTTCTTGAATACCCATTTATTACCAATAGGATTTATATCAACTGGAGGATCTACCAAAATCCAGACTTGTTTTTTGTACATGGAATCCATTTCAGAATTCATGGTTTCTTGCCACTTGGCAACGTTTGTTCCTTCAAATGCTTCCTTGTAGGTAGGAGGATCATCATTGTCAACCAATAATGATTCACCATCCCTAGTGACAAGAAAACCATATAGTTCTGGTTATCTCACCTCTCTCATGCTCCTACATAGTTCTTGTGTCTCTGGAACATATTTTTCTTCCATGGGGCTTTGTGGAATCTATTCGTGTACCAACTCCTGTGTATCTTGAGCCTCAACTTCATTGAAGTCTATCTCGCTCCCACTATCACTTTTGGAGATGTGCTCCCTCTCAGGGAATATGGCATGTCTTGCCACTGTAACCTATTTGGCTGAGGGGTTGTATAGGTAATATCCTCTTGTTTCCTTGGGATATCCAATAAAGATACACTTTGGGCCTTGGGGTGCATGTTTGTTACCTGAAGAGGCCTTAACAAATTCTTCGCTACCCCCCACATGTAAATTCAATAACTTGGCTTTGTGTCCACTCCATTACTCATATGGAATATCATTTATCGATTTTGTTGGTACTTGGTTTAGTATGTGTGCTACTGTTTGTAATGCATATCCCCAAAAGGATAATGGAAGACTCACATGACTCATCATTGATCTCACCATGTCCAACAGGGTGCGGTTCCTCCTTTCACTTACCCCATTCCACTAGGGCGTGTATGAAGGAGTGAGTTGAGATAGAATCCCAAACTCCCGTAAGAAATCAATGAAGTCCTAATTAAGATATTATACTCCTCTGTTTGAGCAGAGTTTCTTAATCTTCTTACCAAGCTGGTTCTCAACTTCATTATTTTATTCTTTGAACCGATAAAAAGAATCTGACTTATACCTCATTAAGTAGACATATCCATATCTATTAAAATCATCTATAAAAGTTATGAAGTATGAGAACCCACCCCTTGCTTCAACTGGAAATGGTCCACACACATCTTTGTGAAATAATTATAGAAGCTTTTTAGCCCATTCACCTTTCCCAGTAAATGGGGCATTGGTCATTTTACCTTATAGACATGCATGACATACACCAAGTGGTTTTAGTTTGAAATAATCTAAATACCCATCTTGATGTAATTATGTCAAATGTTTCTCATTGACATGACCTAACTAGTGATTCAAAAGTTGGGTGCGGTATGATTCATGTGAATTAACTTTTTCATCGATTTCCATTACTTGGTTTTTGTATTCTAACACATAAAGGTCGTTATATAAATGTGACTTACCAAAACAAATACTATCTTTATAAAAGTATCACCATACACTTCCAAACATGAAGATGAATCCATCAGTATCTAATCTGGATACTGAAATAATATTTTTGGTTATAGAGGGTACATAATAACATCCTTTGAAAACCAAGACCATACCAGTAGGCAATGTGAGATGGTAGTCTCTGATAGCTATAGAAGTGAGTCTGGCTCTGTTGGCTGCTCGTAGATCTACCTCACCTCGGTCAATCGTTCTAAATCTAATTGGTTCCTATATTTGGATACAGAGGTGAACACCACAAGCAGTATCTAATACCCAATTAGTAGAAATAGATAGATTTCATTTGATAACAAGCACAACTGAAGCTTCCACTTTCTTCCTTGGCTGGGTGTAGTTTTTCTACCAGTGGCCCTTTTTCCCACATGCTAAAAAAATAGCATCCTGTTCCCTTTCCTCCCCTTTGATCTTCCTTTTCTTTGAAGGCCATGAAGAAGCTTTGGGCTTAATGATCTTTGCCTTCCATTTCCTTTTATTAACCATAAGGATAAAAGGTTTTTCACGCTTCATGTCATTATCTACTTGGTGAATAAGGATAAGAATATCATACAGAGACTTCTCAATGTTGTTCATGTTGATGTTCACAACAATGTTTGAGAAGCTCTGGGGGTGTGATGCAAGAATGAGATTGGTACCCAATTATTCGGGGATTTTAAACCCCAGAACCTCCAAGTGCTCAATGTAGGCAATGATCTTGACTAAATGAGGCCCAACTGGGGAACCCTCTCCAAGCTTTCTCTGAAATAGAGACTTGGAGATCTACAACCTTTCCTGTCTTGCTCTCTCCTAGTATAGACCACGGAGGTGCTCGAGCATGCTGTAGGCATCCATGTCTTCATGAGACATCATGAGCTCACTAGAAATTGATGACATCATCAAACATTGAACGTTAAGTGCGTTGCTCAAATTTTGATCATAGACCCGGAAATCCTCATCACTCACCCCTTAGGTAGGAGGATCAGGAAGTGAGGAATCCAGCACGTAAAACATCAATTCATGGCATAGGATAACCTGAATGCACATAAAATATTCCTAAATGTTACTGCCCATGAGGATATTGTCTTTATCCAGAATTGATCGTAGAGAAAATGTGGTTGATGAGTTTGTCATTTTGATTCTACAAATTAAAAGAGAAAATTTTTCAGTACCTATTGATTACATTTTTTGAAAAATAAAAAATGAATTTATTAATTCTCCCACTATTTTATCAAGTCCCAATGGCCCTCACCATTAAACTCCAAATATCCAGTTGCTTTGACATTCTAGTGGAAAGGATCCATATTCCCCTTAACATAACCCCAACAAGGGTTAATCAATATACTTGAAGGTATTTAGGTAGGCAGGTCTTTTCCAACTGTGATCTTACAGTTCCTTGATCTATTGAGTGGACTCCCCAATCCTGAAGTCTTGACGTGGATTTCCTCAGCTCTGGCCTCCAATATTACATCAAGTCTGGCAAGGGCTACACCGCTTGATGTAATGTGGTTAAGTCAACCTGAAACCTTTCATAAGGGATTCCTTTATAAAAGTAAGTGTCCCAACAAGGGTTAGTCAAACACATAGTTTTATTGAGTCTTGCCCTTAATCAAGTAATGGAAGGATTGGTCTGACTTAATATGGTATTTGAGGGATTTTATTCTTTATGTGTAGTTTCGCATTATCACATGCTTGTTAATATTAAGTGGTGCTTGATTAAGTGATTAACCATATTTTGATAATGGTTACGCATAGTCTAGTTTTTATTCCATATTTTCATGCTTGTTTATTAATTATGTGATTGCGACAACACATACATAATAAATAAACCATGAAATCAGCCAGAATTAAAATAAGATGGCATGATCGTGAGCTTCTATTGGTTAGCTTATCTAGTGGTTTTTTAAGAAAACCCTGACCTAGGGAAAACACCTTGAACATGATGGTTTGTGTTTTGCAGCTCCCACCAGTCCACCTTTGTATCTTATTGAGTTGTTTTTGCCTCAGCTTCAGATTTTGAACCATCTCCTCTGGCTTGAGAGATCCCCCATTACATGGGGTTTACATTAAAGAATCCATGGGCACACATGCCCTACATTTTATTGGAAGAAGGCTCGAAGGCCAACGAATTTAAATTAAACAAATTTAAATGAAACCATACACACATACAAATGGTATTTGGTCTAGCTCATAATCATCCATAGCATGCAACAACATTTACACATATTTAGAATTCAAATTCTTTTATTCATTCTTTCATTTAAGATAAGTTGCGCTTGAATTCAATTAATTATGATATTATAATTAATAAATTCTTTATCTTAAATTTCTTTCTGAATTTCCATGAGATTCTTCTCATCCATATTCCTTGTACAGGTCTTTGTACTTTTGGAGGAAACCTGGTGAAATTTGTGGAAATCACACGGTGTGTAGTTTATATTTACACGGAGTGTATTTCTTTTCACCCTTTATCCAAAGTACACGCCAGTGGATTTGGCGTATTTTCTCTAATTTGGAAAATTTTGAGTACACGACATGTAGATTAATCTAACATGGCTTGGAATTCCTTGTTAAGTAGTTTATTGGCACAAAAATTCCGTGTACGTGGTAACCGGATTCTCCTTTGTACACGGTTTCACTTGGTCCGGATCGGACTACATGCCATGTTTCTCCAACATATACGCTATGTATTCATGTTCCCACATGCCGTTCATTTCTGGTCAACACGGGGTGTTAAATTCTTAGGTGTAATCAATTCACACGACGTGGTTTGGAAGACCAGTACCGGTTTGTTGAACCTAAGTACACGACATGTAGTTTTTATTACACGCCATGTATTCCCATGTTGTACAGACAGAAAGAGCGGCTCCTCTGGATGAGTTCCTCATTTTTATTTTAATCAAAATTAAAATTAAAAAGGTCGTTTCTATGATATGAATCAAGAAACGAAGGAGGAAGAACAGATCTCATTTATTAATATTTATAGAATGATTTATTTCGAATTGAATCAAATATAAAAGCGTAAATTTTCAACGAAAATTAAATAACTATAATCAACATTGTAACCTCGCTCTGATACCAATTGAAGGTTCTGGGTGCAGCGGAAGCACATGGGTGGATGTGCCAACTTGGACTTTTTTCATTAACAATGATCAATCTGGGATCAATTCGATGATAAACACCAATCTCCATGGATCGAATCATAGAAATAGACAAAGAAAAGGAAAGTCCCGGAACCATAAAGTAGGATCATTACAGGTTGATTATAATCAATTTAATAAATTGAAAACAAGTACCTTTTAGTTTTCTTTCTTCATTGATATTCTTGATCACGTTCCCATGTGATTCATCGTTGCGTCACAGAAGCCAAGTGTAGACTTTATCTAGTGGTGATCCACACGTGCACCTCGTATCTCTGGACGTCACCAAAGGATTATCCAGGTGCTGGAGTAGAGAAACCTTTGCTTGCGTTTTCTTCCACAGAACGTATTGATCCGATGGAAGAGGATCTCTCTCAGTCTTGAGAGTGTTCTTGGAGGAAGAGGTTCTCTCGGCCTTGAAATAATTCTCCAGAATTGTTATGCACAACGATTCTCTTCTCTTAGGAAAAGAGTTGGGGTTGTGAGGATATTTATAATCAGGTTTGAGGTTGTAGAGTTTTGACAATAAATAAATGCGTTACACATTTTATTTATTTCATTAAATCCCTTTCGAAAACCACATGTCGAGTCATTAATTCCTTGACCTGCGCCCACACTGATTATAATAAATATCATTTAATAATATGATATTTCCTCAAAATCCCGACTGGAAAAACTACACGGAATGTGTTAATAAATACACGGCATGTGCTTGTTTTTCATTGAAAACTACACAGCATGTACATTCAATGTACACGGCGTGTATGTCTTGTTTTCATTTATTCATTTCCATTCCAAAATGAAAACTACATGGTGTGTACATTTAATAATACAAGGCGTGTACTTGTTTTCAAAATAAAACTACACGGTGTGTAATCATTGATACACGATGTGTACTTGTTTTATTTTATTCTTCCTACAACATTAACATGATTTAGGCTTCCTTGAATAATTATTAAACCACGTACGGGAATAATATTTATTCTACTTGAGATACTTGAATACACTTAGTGTGTGACCCTCTTGGCCTCTTTCTCGTTAGCATTAGGCGGGCTTGCCTAAAGTCCAAGATTACTGTCTATCAATGGGTCAAGGCACCCAAGAGAAAGAAGTTGACGATGCATTGACGTATCACCTCATACGAATGCTTACTATGTAATTTAATCCCATTGTCTCAATATCTCATCAAGCTGGTTTCATGGCAGTATCATAAACCTATATGCTTGATCTGTCATTCTTTGACATCCAAAAATAAACTCGTCGTGTCACCATGGCCATGGAATTTGTTCGACAGTTCTATTTAAATCAATGGGACTGATATATCTACATCCATAAATATGGAAGGTACAAATCCTTCATCGACTTATCCATCAACAACATGTCATTCATGATGCACCCAATGTACCCTATTTCCCGCCACCTCTCTTCGGGACAGTTTTTGTCAACAAATCTAAGTGTGCGAGTCATGACATGAGTTAATGATAATCTTTCATTATAAGGACCACAACACAAACTCGCAGATAGTAATGTCTGATGACACCATGACATGAAGAATTACTATGGGCGGGTCTGTTATCATAATCTCTCATCTTGGAGATGACCAAGTGTGGACTCCATGAGAGAGAGTCTCGTCTTCTTACGAGTACTCGCACATAATGGTCTGTATACTATGTGTCCTATCCTAGTATGTCATCCAACCGCAGAACATTATTTAAGAATATTTTTATAGCATTTCAAGGTTCTCATCACAGTAGGTATCTTACATGACCTTATTAATGCAACAAATATTCTCGGACATTATTATATTATATTCATGTAGAACAATGAACAATATATAATAAGTAAACATTCATGTAATCAAAGTAGAAAACAGTTGGTTCTTAGGACACCAACCCTTACAGTCTGGTCTGAGCTAGTCGGACCCACCAAACCGACCCGTTCTGGGCTGACCCGACCCGATTCGGGTCCGGGACAGTTGGCCTAGGCCTCGGTGGGCCCAGCCCGCTAGCACGGCCCAACGGCACAGCCTGCTGGCGTGGCCTGGCGACACGGCCCGGTGGCACAGCCCGGTGGCCCGACCCACTGGTGCGGCCCATTGTCCCGACTTGTTTGGCCTGAGCTGGCACTGAAGGGGGAGTGGCCCCCTTCCGCTCGTAAGTCCGAACGACAGTTCCATTGGCTGCTACCAAGTCACCACAGGACCCAAGCAGATCACGCCGATCTACTACAGCTGTTCGAGTGCTCCGGCTGGTCCTCCTCATAGCGGTGCCGTTGTACACCGCTGCTCCACCATGGCTGATCGGGTTTCGACCACCCATCGGCCTCCGCTGTGGCTAAGAGGTCGTGGTCTCCTGCTCAACCAGCAGCGTGGATGCGTGCCACCGTACCTCCATGCGGCCATCTAGTGTGTCGACCACCCTCCTCTTATGCGGGTCACCGCATATCCGTTCATAGCCTGAAAAATATAATGATCACATATTCGAAATCCTTGGGTCGAGGGATCCACGTCCATATGTCGCTCTCTACAAAATATCATATTTTTAGTGTTGTTAATTATTTGGCGTTGAAGAACACACGAAGAACATGCAGGGAATCAAAATGGAAGAGGCGAGGTACATGTGCTGAATGATGGCCATGTTTGTTTGGCCATAATAATTGTGAAACCAGAATACGAAGAATCAATAAATAAATTCAATCATATATAAAACCCCTGCCTCATTTCTTGGAGACGGCACGAGGACGAAGACAAAGTCATTGAATATTGACGTCTGCGTTCGTCACTCACGGAAGACGCTCCAAGGTCAGTTCCTCGTTCTTTGATTCCGAAATTTGTTCATCGTTATAGGATCTCCTTTGTTGGAGAAAGACCTTCCAACATTCCAAAGTTATCCCCTCATTTTCCAAACCTTTTTCCCACGAGAGGTGAGGTTCCAAATTAAATAAGATTAATATTATTAAAAAGATTTATGTCAGGACACTTAATTGGGGGAATTCCAAGGGTTAACTCACATTAAGGAGGGAGTTGAAGGCCCAGGTGGTCCCCACCACTACATTCAAAAGGGATGTTACAAACTTGGGTGGTCCCCACCACTAAACATTCAAATGGGAGGTTTAAAAAAAGTTTTTCTTTATTTTATTTTTTATTATTTTAACTCTTCCACGAAAAACATGAAAAATAACCTTCACCCTCAACCTAATTTGGTCTAGTTGAAGGTCTCCTTAAGAGAATATTGGCGTTGTGTGATCAACGGTGCCCTCGAATTTCAATTCTGAGCACCAGTTCAAAAAGTTACAAAAACTCACTCACACGTTTACTAACGTACCTAAAAAAGTTCATAAATTCATTCTGGTCACTCTAGGTCTCAGAATCATGCACTGTTAGTTTTTGCAGACATGTAATATTCCCATATAATTAATTATAACAAAATATGCATGAACAAATCTGGGTCTATACACATATATTAATTAAATTTATACTTATTACCTTCCATGAAAATCATTAGTGAAAAATGAATCACATCGTTTCGTTAGGCAGTAGTCCTCCATTAACATGAGCGACATTATCACATCCCCCATGAAATAGAAAGTAAGAAGTTATATGTGATAGAAAAACTCAATAATTTTAAATATGTTAAATATATCATATATATTCTCTAAATCTCTCATTATAAGAAGCTGTGAGAGGTGATTATGGAAAACGAATGACATCGGTTCGTGAGGTGGTAGTCTGCCATACACATAAATGAGAATTTCATATCTCATTTGATATAAGAGTAGATGAATTTAGGTTATTACATTTAAATAATAAAATCTTATTATATCTTAAAAACTGGTGTTATGATTTCAGAATAATTTAACAATATTCTAAGGTGATGGAAGAAGAAATAAAATATAATCACTCGATTACGGATGATACATATTCTTTAGAAAACCTCATTAGGTTAACAAGAAAATCCATCTTAGGATGGATTTATGAAAAAAAATAAGTGATCTAGGTCATGGATGGGAAATTTACTAAGTAATATTATAATTTATTTAATGATAAAAAATTAGGTGAATGTGTGAAGAGGAGAGGAGAGTGGGTGACCTTTTAAAAGTTAGGTGAGTGGCACACGTATATGTTTTTAAAATAAAATGTGATTCCAACATTTTTTACATAAAAATGATCTAAAATCGATATTTATAAATATTATATAGTAAAATGTCTAAAAATTTCCATAAAATATATTTTTAACAAGTTTTAGGCCATTTAAACCCTAATATTTTTACTTTAACCGACATAAAATCTATTTTTACCTTAACCATGTCAATTAATTTTTAATGTTTTCACTACTCATTATTGTAATGAAACTATTTATATATTATTAGATAATATATAGTATTATAAATCAAAATATTGAATCAATTTTACAAATTTAAATTAATATATATCAAAAAATATAATTTAAAATTAAACCTGTTGACGTGACGAAAAGGTAGATTTTGAAGAAGTGTATTTTTTAGGAAAACAATGATTTTATATTAACTCTATGAATAATAACAATAATTTTATGAATATATATTAATATTTTTTGATATATAATCTGTACATTTAATTTTAAAAATGACTCATTAGGGATTATTTAAATTAATTAAAATAGAGAAGCATTATGCACTTTAAAATAATTTTCAGAAAAATGTTATTTTTAAACCCAAAAATAAACTTATAATAAAATAAAATATAATGTTTATTAAAAATTAATTAATTAGTTTAAATATAACTTAATCATATGTTAGAAGAAGTAATATTCAAAACATAATGAGACTTTTTAATTTCCTAATATATTGAAAAGAAATGACTTTTTCTTATAATAATCATTTTTCACTATTCACTGAAAAATCAATAATTTCTGAAAAAACATTACCCCTAAGTTAATTTTGATATAATGATTTAAAAAATTAATTTAATATTGAAAGATATTTTTTTAAATTTTCCAAAAATTATTTATAATATTTTCTCACAAAAATAAATAATATCATTTTTTAGAGAAAACATATTTTTGAAAAATAAAATTACATTACTAAAAATTGATGAATTATTTAATAAGAGTTTATCAATAATTTATATTTAATAGTATATATATATATATATTTCATAATGTTGTTAATACTTTTCTTACCCTCCATTTTAACAGATAGGTTATTATAGTTATATATTTCACAAGCCATTTAAGATCAGTGTTTCATGTTGAGTATAATATCAAACATAATGATATTATTTGAAAATATTAGGGTGTTACATGATAATGAAAAACCAAATAATAAATTATATTTTAATATAAATCCATTTCCACTATGTTACCATTCGAATCAAAACCACATGAAAGATAGAAACTTAAATGGATATTTAATTTTCTATAATTTCCAAGAGAAAAATAATAAAATACAATAAATAGAAGTATATACACAAAATAAAATAAAAAATTAGGGAATTTGGAATGTGTATCATATAAATAGAAGTGAGATAAAGATCCATTTCCTTAATCTTAACATTCTTTAAAAGTTCCATAACATTCTCCCCTTTAGTTGACCTCATTTAGATCCTTTCTTAAGGACCCTCAGAATGGTCTATTAAAATTACCATAACCTCCAATTCATTTATAGGGATGTTTAAAAGAAGTTTTTAGGGTTTGGTTGAGTTAGAAGGATTAATTTAGTGTAAATAAGAGAATGTATGGGTGTCATTTTATAAGAAGTAGAGTGGGAGTAGTTGAAATTTATTAAAATATTAAAATATAAAGGAATCATTTTAATGAAAAATTAATCCACATGGAAAAATATTCAAAATCATGTTTGGTATTCATCATGAAAACTGGATCTATCCAAATTATCTAAGTACCACATTTGGATTGGCGAAGTACACTTTTTAGTCCATGTTATTTTTAGGGAAGGTATATCCATGGACCTTGAAATGGTTTGAGAACTTTTTTCTTGGGATCAGCTTAAGAAGATACTTAACATATGTAGCTTTTTGGATCTTACCGTGTATTACCTAAGGTTTATCCAAAAAAATTATTGTTTGTATGAACCCATGAAAATATTGAACAAAAATTGAGTGAAGTTCATCTATTCTAATGATAATAAGGATGATTTTTTAAAACTAAAGGAGAGGATGACTATAGGACGGATCTGAATCCTACATAAGGTGGGTTTGAAGCACATCGTGTATTGAAACATGTCATGGGTTAGGTTTGGAGTAGTAATGATGAAGTTAAGTCATGTGGTCACTTATGTTCTTAGGTAGTTGAGGTAAAATGAGAAAAATTATCTAACCCATGAATTCGAGATGGAAACAATTGTGAATTCCCTCAGATGTTGTAGACACTACTTATGGGAGGAAAGATTTATAGTGTATATAAACTATAAAATCATGAAATAGATATCCTCTAGATGGGAACTAAACCTTCAGAAATATGGGTTGAATATCTACAATCATTTGACATTGAGTTGGCTTATACCAATGGAAAGGGAAACATTATTTTAGGTTCTTTAAGCTCGTAAACACAAGGTCCTGCATTTTTGGATTCTAGTAGTAAATGGTATTTGATGACTCTTTTAACTGATTTCCACTTATGTGTTTGGAAGCATAAGGGTCGAGTGACTCATTTTTCCTTATCCATTAATCCTTCATTACCTATAACGAAAAATAAGAGACAATTTTTTGACCCAAAATGTGTATCCTTGAGAGATAATATATATGGTTAGAGCTTCCACTATACTAAATATTGGTTGATGAGGAGATTATCCAGGTTCATGGTGATGTCCCAGTTTACATGGACATGTGTTAAGAGATTATTCATCATTCACATGTATTAAAATGGGAAATTATCCTTAGTTTTATAATGATACATCAAGACATGTGCAGACAATATTGGTTTGGGGGAATGGAGAAGGATGTTTAAAGATTCTTTATTTGGTACTCCACCTGTCAACAGGTGAAGGATGAGCACCAACAGCCCACTGAACTTTAGTATCCATTGGCCATTCCTGAATGGAAATGGGATGATGTTATAATGGATTATATAATGGGGTTTCCAAGGATTACCTATAACAAAAATGAAGTTTGGGTGATAGTATATTGACTTAATATATTAGATCATTTTTTTTCCAATCATCAAAACATTTTCTATATATGAGACTGGTAGGATATATTTTGAAGATAGTGTGCACTTGTATGTGGTACCTGAGATCATTTTCTCAGATTGAGACACTTGTTTCAAAATATCATTCTCGAAGGGATTGCAAGAATCGTTAGGTATATAAGTGCATTTGATCATTTCTTATCATCTATTGACCAAAAGAGAGTTTGAGTGGACTATGCATATTTTAGAGAACATATAATGAATGTGTTTATTAGATTTTTGGGGTTCTTGGAAGAACCACTAGTCTATACATGAGTTCACATAAAAAATATTTAGTATATTTCTATACATATTTCTCCTTATGAGGCTCTATGTGATAAACCAGTACACTTATCTATATGTTTTGTAGAGGATGATGAATCAACATTGAATGGGTTGAGTTCCATATAAGGTAGATTAGAGCATGAATAGTTGATAAAAAAGTTGTGTCTACCACTCAAAGAATATAGAGATATTATGTGGACCAGTGATTTTGACATGCTAATTTTGGATTTGGTGTTCGGGTGTTCTTTTGAGTATCATTGAGGTATGGGAATCATTAGTTTTAGAGGAAAGGAAATTTGGAACCCATATTTTTGGGGTCATTTGAGATATTGGAGTGGATTCATCTATTGGCGTACCAATAGGTTATTCAATAGTTTTTCACTTCCATTCATGATTTTTTAACATATCATACTAGAGAGATACTATCTAAATCCATCTCATGTGATTGAAATTGATTAAATAGATCTTGAGTCATATGAATCCTTCCAATTTCAATCGTTTCTTATAGTGAATTGGACTGAGAATGCTCTTTTTGGTAATAATTTTTCTTTGGTATAAGTTTGGTGGAAGAAAAACTATAACTAAGAGGATACATGGGAATTAGAATCAAACATTTTGATTCAGCGGCTAATGTTTTTTTCTGGTGAGTGTTGGAGACATTTTAGAGTGCTACTCAAGGATGATCTGATCTAAACTAGGGAGGTTGTAATACACTGGTTTTCATTCTGTAGTGCATCTTGAGGAAAATGTGATATAAGGGGGGATGTTGGAAAATTTTAAGATTCTATATTTATAAATTATCTTTAAAGATTAATTTTTTATAATTTAAAAGTAGTTTTGCTGAAAATTTATTAAATTTATACTAGATGTATACCCTTATGCATTACACATGGCCTTTGTAAAGGTAAGTGAATTCTACCCTTACACAGAATGGTTTTTGGGAGTTTCATGAGGTTTATCAATTACATTAGTTGCATAAGGTTATGGTGGGTTTTAAAAAATAAATTTTTTGAATTGTTTTATAAAATATGGATATGGAAGATAATGTTACACAATTTATAAGAAAATACTAGATCGATATCACTTAAAAAAAATTTATGGATGTTTCTTTAATAAATTAGGAAGAATATAAAAATAAAAAAAGTTAAAAATATTCATAACCAGTGGAGAGGAAACATATGTAGTTATATAAAATAAGATCAAATGATTTTCTCCAAAATGACCTTCAACATAGACAATCCCAAAAAAGAATGGATATTGTAACATAAATCCTTTTCCACATTACTAATATTTTTAATCGTAAGCCCCTATAAATAATTACTTAAAATGAGACTTTTAATATCATGAATATAAAGAGTTTCATGATATGAAATATAAAATGTGTAGTAGATACACCTCATAAAAGAATATAGGTTTCTAGAATTACAATATTTTTCAATGAAGGGAAATTGAAATAAGATCACTTATAGATTTGGTAATCTCTGGATGAAATAACCATGAAAAGAGGGAGCCTCATTCATATTAAAAAAACATTTTCAATTAAAGTAATCAAAAACTAAATTCATGGTTATTATTTACAATACAAAATAAAAATAAGTGATGAATATGGAATTTTTCTCACAGAAATAAAAAGTGAGATGAGAAAACCCTTACCTCAATTCCAGACATTCCATATATGTACTTTAACTCATTTATAATAAGATTATACCAATTAGTTTATATATTAATTATATTTTAAAGATTTAATATATTATATTTAATTCATTTTTTTCTTATTTTAATGATATATTTAAATACTTAATCAGTTAAATCCATGTCAGGTGTTTTGAGGTTGTTTAGTTCATTATTTCAAAACATCATTGTTGTGTTGATCTTTGTCAAATATGTGATTATTTAAAAATACCAAATACAATAATCATGAAATAATTATCATATTTATACAGAAATTACATTTTCATTATTGAATGGTCATTGTAAAAAGAAGGTATGTATTATTTTATCATTAATGAGTGATAATAATATCAATAACACCATTTTTTTTCTTAAAATAGACTTATATATATAATCCATGTTATTTAGTGGTGAAAAAATAGTCAAATCACTTTACGGAGGTCGTAGTCCGCATATATAAATGAGTGACAATATCATTTTTGTTGTAAGAAAGAAAATGATATATTATATTTTAATAATGATAAATATGTCATTAATATCAAAGTAATTTAATTTATATCACATATACTCATTAAAATTATACCTATTAGATTCTATGTAAATCATTAGTGAAAAAATAATCACATTTCTTTGTGAGATGGTAGTCCTCCATTCACCTGAGTGACATTATCATATCCTTAACAGAATATAAAGTAAGAATTTATATGTAATATAAGAACTAATAAAGTATAAATATGTTAAATATATCATATAAATAATTTATATCCATCATTATAACAAGTTGTTAAAGGTAACTATGGAAAAAGAGTGACATCAGGTTGTGAGGCGGTAGTCCACCGTACACACAAATGGGGATTACATATCTCATTTGATGGAAGAGGAGATGGATTTAGGTTATTAAATTAAAATAATGACATCTCATTATATTTCAGATACTTGTGTTATTTTTTCAGAATAATTTATGAATATTTTGAGGAGGTGGAAGAAGAAATAAAAAACACTCATCTAAGTACAATACTTATTCTTTAGAAAACCTCAATAGGTTAGCACTAAAATTGTTTTTAAGAAGGATTTATGATCAAAATAAGTCATCTAGGTCATGTTTTATAAATTTATTACGTAATATGAGAAGTTATTTTAATATATAAAATGTTGTGAATGTGTGATGAGAATTGGAGAGGGGTGACCTTTTATAATTGAGGTGAGTGAAGCCCTTGTAACATTTCATAAGAAAAAGTGATACTGAAAATTTTTACATAACAAAAGGATCAAAATTAGGAAAATATTAATTATTATGCATTATAAGGTCTAAATATTTCCCAAAAATAAATTTTATTCAATTTTTTCTATAATTATAACCCTTATCTTTCTAGTTTATCCCAAAATAAACTCGTTTTTACCTTAACCACGATGATTAATTTTTACTATTTTCACTATGAATTATGGTAAAAAACTAAGATTATATTTTTAGATAAAATAAATAATTATGATTCCAAATAATGAATCAATTTGAAAAATTTAAATTCAAATAATTGGGAAAATATAATTTTAATTTAAACACGTAGACGGGATGAAAATGTAGATTTTCAAGAAGTGTATTTTTCAAGAAAATGATGATTTTATATTTAGTATATGACTAATAATAATCATATTATAATTATAAATTAATATTTATTGATATATAATATATAAATATAATTTTTAAAATGAATAACTTGGGATTATTTTAGTAAATTAAAATGGAGTAGCATTATGCAATTTAAAAAGGTTTTTAGAAAAATCCCATTTTAAAACCAAAAAAAATAAACATATACTAAAATAAAATATAAGGTTGATTAAAATTTAATTCATTGGATTAAATATAAGTAAATAAAAATTATTTTTCATGAAATAATATTCAAAAAATAACAAGAATTTTAATTTTCATAACTTATTGAAAAGAAATTATTTTTTACCAAAAATGTTATTCTTCACTATTCACCCAAAAATAAATATTTTTCTAAAAATTAAAAAAATATCACCATATGTTAATTTTTATATGAATATTTAAAAAATTAATATAATTTAAACAAATAAATTTTCTAAATTTTATAAAATGTAATTATAATATTTTCTCAAAAAAATAAATAGAAATCATTTATAAAGAAAAAAAAATTTTAAATAGAATTACTTTTGTAATTTTTTTTATTCAATAATAATTTATTAATTATTTATATTGAATATAAAATATATATATATATATATATATATTTCATAATGTTTTTAATGCTATTCATAGCCACCAATTTAAGAGATAGGTTATTACGATTATATATTGCATGGGTTGTTTAAGCTTGATGTTACATGTTGAATATGATATGGAACATAATGATCTTATTATAAAATCATGGGGTGTTAAATGATAATAAAAAATACCAAAAAAATTATATTTTAACATAAATCCATTTCTACTTTGTTTACTTTCTAATCAAAACCTCATGATAAGTAGAAATTTAAGTGGATATGTAATATCCCATAATTTTCAAGATAAGAATAATTAAATACATTAAAATGAAGTATATGCACTACATAAGAGAAAAAATAGTGAATATTGAATGTTTATAATTTAAATAAAATTGAGATGAAAATACCTTACCTTAATTTTAACTTTCTTCGATGCACTTTAACCTTATATCCTTCAGTTGACCTCCTTTAGATCCTTTCTTAATGACCATTGAAATGGTCTATTTAAAATACTAGAATCTCCAATTCATGTATAGGGATGTTTAGAAGAGTTTTTTGTAGTATTTTGTTGTGATATGAGGATGAAAATTGTGTAAATAATAGAAAGGATGGATTTACTTCTATAAGTGGTGTATATGACTTTAACCCCCGAAAATTCTAAAGTAATAACCTTAAATTTGACAGCATGCATGACACGTGACACCAAGAACATAAGGGGATATAATACCCTAATAATTTATAATATATTTATTATTTTAAATATATTTTAAATATTTTATATTTTTAAATTCATGAAACACTGATTTAGTGTGCGTTACTCGCAAGAGAGACTTACATAAAAACTTACATTACATGCAAGACCAAGTATTAACCGAACAATAATATTTTATCAAAATAATATTATTTAATATAATAACAACTAATCTATACATTAAATTAGTGGTTAGAAATATAATTAACCATATTATGAAAATCTATGGTCTACAAAAATACAAAATGAATTCATATGTTACAAACTAATTAGAAACGAATATAAGAATCGATTGAATATAAAGGAAAATATTTTTATTTTTATGCCCACAAAGATAATTTACCCTAATAAATTAAATTAATTAAAATTACTTATTGATATTAATGATATATTTTATATATCCAATAAAATAATTTTTCTATTCATCCAATAGATTATATAGGCTTAAGATAAAAAAAACCAAATTTTATGCTTAAAATACCATATTTTATTAAGGCATTTTTTCTGCCTTTTAATGGAGAACCCGGTTTAAATATGAATTTTGAAACATTAATTGATTTAATATGTCAAAATATACTTTATATTTGAAATATAAACATAAAAATTAGTTTAGGGTGAATTTTTTACATTTTTCAAAAACATGTCATTTTTAATGAATAGTTAAAAATAAAAGATTTTAGCTCAAAATTTCTGTTTGATCTAATTTATTTATAAGTTTATATTATATTTTAAATTGGTTTTAAATTTTAATTATATAATATTTTTATCAATCTATTAAATTTATGTCATTGGAATCAATTTCATTTTGAAATTTATTATAAAAACATAGCAAAATGTTGGACCATTTTTACTTTAAAAACCTGCATTGACGTCCCACATACACGATGAATTTTAAATTAATTGTTTTCTTATTATATGATTTGAATTTGGTAAAATGTATTACATATTTGGAATCAGAATAATTAATAATTTCTAATAAGACCATCATTTTTTTGATGAAAATTATTAGTGAATGTAGTAAAAAAGAATTATAAATATTAATGTAAAATTATGATTAATTGGGGACTAAACCTTTAACATAAGGGAAAAAATTAACTATAAACTTTTTAAAAACAAATTTTATAGACATAATTCTTCTATTAAACTTCAATTATTGAGTTTTATATTGTTTTTAAGACATTTTTCGGTTAAAACGTGGGTACACCTAACTTCTTTTTAAAAATATGATGTCAATCATTTTCCTCCCTTACAAAAGGCCACCAACTCTCCCCATTCCTCAAACATCTCAAACCCCTTAGTTTTGGCCATGATATTCCCAAATAACTTCCAAAAATACCTCTATTTTTTCTTTTAAGCCAATATTTTCAAGTAAATCCTTCGATGGAAGCCCTTTGGTACAAACCAAAATAAGATACATGATTAAAAGGTAACGTATTCTCTCAAGATCTACATTTTCATTTCCCTTATACACACCCTAAAATCTTATTATTCCATTAATTTTAACAAAAAAAGTATCAAAAATATATTAATATTATTTTATGAAATATTTTATGCATACACATACACACACCGCCATCTAATGGGTAATGAACATGTTGTTTCTATGTATGATGAACTACAGCCTCAGAAAATGATGATTGTTCATTTCTTCCTTTAATATATCTATCATGTGTAAATATGATAAATTTTTTTGATAAAGTATGGACTATCGCCCCCTCAAAATGATATGACTCATTCTTTCCATACATAGAACCTTTAAAGGAAGGTTTTAATTAAATTTTGTAACAAATATAACATAGATATAATACATGAAGTATAATATACATATGTATCATTTAGTTTTCATTCTTCTAATACATTAATGAAATGAATGTATCATTCATGCATACGTACGAGCTACCGTCTCCAAGAATAGTTCACTCAATTTGTAATATCATAATATTATTGACTACTATAAAAACATATATACTTAATATATATGATAATTAAGTCATGATTTACATTCTGGAGATGATGAACTCCTGATATAATTAATTTTAACAACAAATCAAATGTCAAAACATACTTGTGAATACTAGACAATCAACACTCGAAATAGTAAAAATAATGAAGGATTATTAACAAAAGGGTAATAAGATATTATTGTATGTCAATATATGGTATTGAAAACATAAGTACGCTTATGTTATAAGGTATTAAAACATTTTAAACCACTATACAAAAGGATAAAGAAGACAAAACAAAAATTAATGTTAATGTTAGGGAATTTCGTCTCATTTTACATTCTATTGATACTTATATGTTATTATGCACCAATTCACTTATATTTGGTGTATATATTGGCCTTTTCATGTAATAAAATTTATCCCCTTATTATCATGATTTTTTTGTTTCATTTAATGCCATACCTTTCTTTATATTATGATTCAAATGTTTCAAATTGGTATGGTACACTTTTGAATGATTAATGATTATTATCCTCAAGAGTGTTCTTAATGATCATCTTTGGAATCTCACTTACTTTTTTGATTGTTAAATTTATATTTAAAATATCAATTTATTGTAATCCTTTTTCATTGAAAATTACATTTAATATCTATATTCTCATACAATGGATATTATTATTTCCAAAATCATATATCATTTTACATACGGTGTTCCCTTTTACAGTTATTTGATTAAATGTTGAATTATTTATAAAACCGTATTCTTTAAGAAATTGAAATAATTGATAAGTCATATTATTTAATTTTATAAATTTATAAAAGGAATTATTTTTACTTTTAATTATGTTTGGGGCCCAAATTTATATATCCCCTCGATGCATCGATAGGTTCTCACGAGAAAAATAATTTTTCCAAATTAAACATGTTTATATCCATATTTTTAAACCATATTATCAAATGTCATGGTGGTATATGTTTTCATGTGTCTTAGAAATTAAACCCATTAAGAAATAATTTCCCACATTTTTTTCAGTTATTATTCATCCATGAGATTTTTCATCAACATATCAATGGATACATTTAATTTTTAGTTCATTTATTAAGTGGAATGTGTTTTAGTTTCATACCTTGCCAAATTTATTTTTCCTTATAAAGTTATTTGAATGGAATGTGTTATTAGTTATTTACCTTTCCATGTTAATTTCTTCCCATTTATTCATTATTTCTTCCTCTTTACTTACCCTTACTGATCATTTGATAACACTACTATTTTGTTTCCTTTCCCTTGGTTGAAGAGAATAAATCTTTGAATAATCTTTCAAGGATGTAGTTTATTTCATTTTATTCTGTATCATTTTTTTATTTTATATTTTCCAATGTATTATTAGTATCGTTCATGTAATTTTTTTTCCAAGACTGCTAAACACATTGGTACTTTAAGATTTTATTATTTTAATCATGCCAATGTAATAAAATAATGCACCGGCTCTGAGATTCTGGGGTCGGGGCATTATAGTTGGAAACAGAGGAAGTTTAGAAGAAAATATGGAATATAGATTTATCAAAATTATAATAGGTAGAACAAAACAAATATATACATTAAGTATATGTATATAAGAACATACAAGAATTTTTTAAGGTAGAGATTATGTGGGTATTCTTAGCAATACATCTCTGCCTGGATACTACAAGTGGATGAGGTTCTTGAACATATTTACCTAGGAGTATTAACACTGACAAGGTGTTCTCGTCCTGACTTGGGGTATCTTGGTACATGAAAATGGGGCTACTATGCACTTGGTTTGGCACTCTTAGGGGATATGCTTAGGGTAATTCACATTTTCTTTTCAAACCATTATGAAAGAATTAGAAGTAATGTTTTTTCCAAAGTAACCAAAGTTTTTGGTTCTAGGATTTACAATGCATAAATTTATGTTATGTTCTATACCATAATTAGAGTTATAAAAACTTCATAACATTATATTCCAATCTAGTATATGCCATTGTCTAGAAATGTAACCTAGTATAAGGAATGTGAGACTCACTGATGAACATGATATTAAGAGTAAGAAGGATCAACTCTTTCATGGTCTTAAGCCAATATTTATAATGTATATATTTTTCCAAACATTCTCATCATATTATTACATATAATCATATGAAAATGATATGGGTAAATAATTCTCCATGTCCCATGTCTTCAAATGAAACCATGATAAGAATATTTCATCTGAGCACCAAGAAAAAGGGAATGAGTAAAAGAAGATGAAAGGGAAAAAGAATTTCCCAACATGTGATAATTGTGGAAACAGACACTTTGGTACATTCATAATGGGAATGAGAGTTTTTTATAAGTTTGGAGAAAAATAACACCATTTTCATGATTGTAATGGTAAGAAAACATTTTCCAATGTACAATGCTTCAACTACAAGGAGATGTGACACTATACAAATCAATGTCCCAAGCATCAAAGGAATATATAAAAAATGACTCTATTGGATAATGTTGAATTTATGCTAATTCTGAAGATAAATAGGAATTATTAAAATTTCTATTGAGTAATTTCATTTGAATATTTTATCAGCAATGTAATTTTTATAAGAATTATGAAATATGTAAGGATTGTACTATTGTACCTTTTCATTAAGGATTTGAGATATTATTTTGAATGGTACCAAGAAAATTGAGTTATTAGAATGCTAAAATTTTTATAAACACATGATTGATGGAAATACAACCCTTAATATGTTTCTGAATTTTATTTAATGATGAATAAACGATTTATTTGGATAAGTTATGACTTTCTAACAACTGATTAATGACTTGTCGATAAGAATTCTATGCCATAATCAATGGATTTTACAACACTTTTGGATAAAAATAATGTATCCAATAACATGTGTTTTACATTAATAATAAGTAAGAATACATGTTACCAATAAGGTTCTATGGTAATTTGAGTTATTACCATATTGCAAGAGGGTACATGATGAAGTTATTCACATGTTTGCAATTGAAAATTTAATTTTGATTCATGTTTACTAAAGGATAATGATAAGTTCATTTTGGAAATTCAATGACATTCTTTATAAATTATTGGATCACAATATTTTGTAAAATCTAACCATTTATGAAATGGTTTATGTTTATCTTTATACAAGGTTTTATATATTGTTGTATTACTTCACCATATAAGAAGAAAAGTTGAAATAGTTCATGGCACAACCAATGGATAATATTATATTTATAAAAATTTATATTTAATTATATTCTTATTTATTTATAGAATTCTGAAAGTAAAGAAAAAAAGCGTCTTGAGAAAACATTTTGTCATATTGTCATCATTTTTATGATATTGATGAACTTTATTCATAATTATGATTTATGGTTTTTTGGCCAACAACTTTCTTCTAAACATGTTCTATAACACTCTCTATCATAACATGATTGTAGAATTTGTTTCATCTATATCAATGTTCCCATTTACAACATATGTTATCCTACTAGGGAACCTAGTTATGTGATCATTGTACTTTCCTTTATCTATTATTAATAATTTTTCATATTAACCCTTTTTATGATTTGGGTCTTTCAATAATAGTTTATTTTCAATCCCTGCATGAACTAGATATAGTTTAAATTGTGAGGACACAATTTATTTATGGTGGGGAGAATGTAACAACATGAAATTATAAAGTAAGAACGTTATATTCGATAATGTGCATGACACACGACACCAATTGGGTAAGGGTTTATATAATGGATGTTTATTAAAGAAAAAGACAATAGTACAGGAAAAATGATGTAATCATGGAGCACCCAACAACAATAATGAAATATTTGTGGTGTTGGTGATCATAAGCCCAAATTTCTAATTAAAATCATCAAGAACCTCCAATTGAAGATGGGGTGAACTCTGGATGTCAATCAGTAGGATCTTGTTATATTTCCAAATCATAAGGCCTCTCCATCCACTCTATTCATTCCATTATCAGCAACAAAGTAGGCCACTCTAGATGCAACAAGGAAGCATAAAATCAGGATACTCTAGGTTAAAAAGAAGTAGCAAGCTCTATGAAACTGCTGTTGTCTCAGATTTAAGCAGCCTAGGGGAAATTCTCCCCCATTATGACATCCTGGAGAGCATGCTTATGAGATTAGACAACCATGATGCAGTTCCACTAGAGGATCCTTCCAAGACTCCAACCGATCCATGAACTCAAATGCAGCATCGAAGTAAAAACTCCAAGAATTACAGGTACTGAAATTCTCAACAATGATTGAAAAAAAGGCCACTCCATTCATGTCAGTATCAACCAAAGATGGGGAGAAATGAAAAAATTATCACAATTAACGGCCTAAAAATGTGAATATATGTTGAAGACCAATAAAAATGAAGGAACATGTGACATCAAAAAAGAAATTTTTTCACCACAAGAGTCCCATTCCAAGACTCAAATCGATCCAAGCATTCCAGATGAAATATCATATTCGGTAATCCTTGACAGGTAGTGAAGAAATTATCAACAAGTATTGGAAAACATGCAACTTCATTCCTATGGAAAAATCACAGAAACAAACCACTCCAAGGAAGAATATAGAATGAAAAACTAACCAAACAGGCCCCAAGGAGTTATTTCAAAACTCAAAAATGTAAACAACCTTACATAATAGCATTAACAAAAGATGATTAGAAATCAAAGGAATCAATAAAATGGAATTAAAACACCACAAATGAAATTTTAAAACCAAATTAATATGAAAAATAAGAGACAACGAACACAAGTATAAAATTGGAGACTTATCACAATCCCTTTTATGAAAATGAAGAATATCATCTAGAACATAATCATACTATGAAAAATCAACTCTACTGAAACCTTTATTTGAAATAACATCAGCAAACGAATTGGATTCCCTATAAAAGCTAGTGATAATATGGGTCAAGGAAAATAGAGTATCCAATCTTCTAATCCAACAATTATTTAGCTTCCAAGACAAGTGAAAAAGACCCATCCTGATGGCGTAGATGAAAACAGTTGAATTAATCTTGATCCATAAATTATCCCCTCTATTATTCATAGCGTGTTCCACTGTAATGATAATGCCAATCATTTCATCCTCAAGTTAAGAAGCAAGGCCACAAGAACCATGAAAATACCCAAGAACATCACCTGTATGATTTCTGAAAACAACACCATAGATAGAGAGCCTCGAATAACATCTAGAAGATCCATCAGAATTAAGATTTAACGTTACAAAAAGTTGTTCCTCCCAAAAAACTTCAAATGCTCTATACAGATTCCAGAATTTTCCCTTGACACCTATCTGATTCATTACATACAAATCATGAACTGAGTTGAATCATAAATGCTTCCTTGGTATTTCTACATTACTCATAATAGTAATAATAGTGGATAAAAACACACTAACCAAGAAGGAAAAGCTTTCATGAATCACCATATTCCAGGAAAACCAAATAAAATGAAGAAGTTCAGTAGTAGTGACTCGAAAAAGATCAAGCAATTGTGAAGAAATCAATGTTGAATTCCATCCTTGGAGGAATTATTGGATTGAAGACACACGTGACATAGGGATTTCAAAGATATCGTAAATAGCCATCAACATGGATGAGGCTGTAACGCAACAAAGAATGAAATGATCAATCACTTCCCTATGTTGATGGAAAAACACACATGAAGAATAGAGTTAAATACCACATTTTTGAAGGAAAAAATCAGTAGGAATCTCCCCATGAGCCAGTATCTAAGGAAATGTTGTCTCAGAAGGCCTAATAAATTTCATATGTAAATCCCCCATCCACTTATAACCTATATTGTATGTTAAATAATGTCTATAAATTTTTTTAAAGGACAAAAGGCCATTAATAGAAGGTTCCCATGCCCCAAAATCCTCTCTCTTAGAGAAAAAATAGTTATTGATAATATTAACAGCATGATTTGGTAGACCCCCATATTTTCAAGTTGGTCTTTTATCGTGGAATCCATATCAACATTGAAGTCATCATTCATCATGGCATCAACAAGGGGAAAACCATTCTAGTTGGACTTCCAAAAGGATAAATATGAATACCTTGAATCCATCAATCTTGCATGATAATCAATAGAAGAAAAAATGGATTTAAAAGAAGGCCAAACATAGGAATCTAGATGATTAAAAACACCATTCTTGATACTATCCCTACATTTATTTTGGAGAAAGTCAAGTGACTCAGAATTACTATTGAGAATCCTCTATATGAATAAAGCTTGTAAAGAATCATTAATCATGTCAAGATATTTAATACCAAGACCCCCTGTATCATAGGGTTTACAAAAATTATTCGATGAGACTATGGCTAATTTCTTCTCTAGAATGTTACCACTCCAAATGAAACTTTTAATAGAAATAGTATTGTTCATGATGAGAGAGACTAGACACTTATAGACCATGAAAGAAAAAACAAACATCAAAATAATCACATCCTTGACCAAACATACACGACCCACCAAAGAGAGAGACATGCCCTTCCAAGTAGCAAGATGTATTTTTATTTTACTAAGAATGTCAAAAAATTAACATGATTTGGGCCTCCCCCAAAACATAAGAACACCTAAATATGTAAAGGGAAGAACTCCCTCATGAATACCCAATTACCTCACAATTCCCATCCTCTTAGAAATGGGAAAATTCCTACGAATGTAAACGAATGACATACTCGAACTAATCTCCTGACCAGAAATTTTTCATAATGAAAAAGGGCCCACTTAATATTTTTAATATTTCTTTTATCCCATTTAGTGAATAAAATGATATCATCAGCATAAAAAAATGAGTGGTAGTAAAAATTCCTCTTCCAACACGAATATACATCAATTTCCCATTGTCATCCATAATAGAAAGTAATATACAAAGAAAATTCTCCACAATGGAAAAAATGTTGGCCGAGAGAGGTTCACCTTGTATGAATCCTCTAGAACAAGTAAAATACCCCTCAGGGGATCCATTAAAAAGGATAGAGATACAATCTGACTCAAAAATTATTTTAACCCAATTAATGAAAACATCATCAAAACCAAAAAAAATAAAGAACCGTATAAATAAATTTCCTATTTATAGTATCAAAAGATTTCCTGAAATCAAATTTGAGAGAAATATTCCCATCCCTTATGGATCTTATAAGACTGTTAAACCATTATGAGGTAGTAATGAGTCGATCTTGAATATACTTACCCTTAATAATTCCAAAATGATTAGGGGAACCAATCTTAGTATAAATAGGGGACAACCTAATATAATTTTTTTTGCAAATGATTTTAAAAATTGTGTTGACCATAGAAACTGGACTGATCAAATGAATCTCATTATAATTCTCTATATTTGGAATGAGGAAAAGGAAACGAGCATTCAAAACCTGAGTAATAGATCCACCATTAAAAGAATCAGTAACCAACATATAAACATCAAAATTAATGACATACCAGTATGTTTGAAAGAAAAAAGTTCCCAAAACCATCTTGACCGAGGGAGCTGTCAGGATTTTGACTGAAGGTTGATTCCTTGATTTCAAAGTCCAAAGGGATTGATGTAAGGGTATAATTATCCTCTTAATTGAAAAGACTTAGAATAATACACTCTACTGGATCAACAAGAGAGACATGACCATTGAAGAGATCCTTAAAATAAGTAACTACATGCTCAGAAAGATCCTTTCTGTTGTCAAAGAAATTATTCCCATTTCCAACCAAATAAAGTGGTCGCAAGACCTTCTTAATTCCCTAAAAAAATTGTAATTTTTATAGTTTATATCACCATATCTCAACCAATTAGCCTTACAATTTTATCTTTTCACATCATCATTCAGATTCAACAAATTATTAATCTTGGATACAAGCTGAGTCTCACCCAAAACATCATTAGAGAAGTCATTTGATGAATTATTCTCCTGCATGTGTTAAAGAGATTACTCATGATAGAAAATTTCAGAGTCAAGGGAGCTGGAACAAAATTTACTCTAGAATTTAAAATCTCTTTTAAGGATTTTGAGCTTTATGGAACATGCAAAATCATTATCCCTGCCATTACAAGAACTCCAGGTCTATTAAACAATTGTTCTACACTCAGGATGATTGACCCAAGCCTTATTAAATATAAAAGGAAAAGTATGTTTGGGATCCATTCTCAAAAGGTCGACCAAAATGGAATGATTATCATAATTAATTTTAGAAAGAGTCATACAATAAATTGATTCCTATAAATCAAGATAGACTTCATTGAAAAAATCCCCGTCGATTCTGCTTGCAACAAATCTATCCAAATCATTCATATACCAGGTGTACATATCCCCAACGAGGTTAACTTAAATCAACCAATTATCATCAATGAAGGATTTTAAATCCCATAAAGAGATAAAGTTAGTCATGGAACCAATATTCTGATCAAAATTCATGATGGTGTTAAAATCACCAAGGATAGACCATAGATTAGAGATGGGAGAGTTGAGAGATCCAATATACATCCATAAATTCTTAGGATCCTGATAACACTTGTGGGAATAAATAAAAGAGAATAAATGTTGAATCCCAAGAAAATTAAAGGATCACGTTACATGGTGATCACTATTAGAAATTAGGTAAATATTAGTTAAGGAAAAATGATCCAAAACCCAAAATATTTTAATATCCGATGAACATCTATTAGATTCCACAATGTGAAAGCCTAGATTTTCGAAATTGAAAATACTAGGAGAAATAAATCTTTTAGGATCAGACAATCCAATGATAAGGGGCCTATGATTTTGAATGAAGATCCTAAGAGACCACATGGTATCATGATTGGACAGTCCCTAGAAATTCCATAATATAAGCCTCATTTAAATCTAATACCCAGATGATTTAACCCTTTTGTCACCCACAGTTACCTTCTTTCCTGAATTAAGAGGCCTTCCAACCTTTTTCTTTGGACTGGAGTCCCCTTATAACAGATCACTTATATCCAAATTACTGGTGGTTCCTTTTCCATTTTTAACACTAATAGTGAGAGTGTCAACTGGTCCTCAGGATAAATCAGGAATCCCCATATATTGTAATGTAAAATCACCACTAAATGAAACAGGAGCCACAATTTCATCAATATATGTAGTAGTACCACCTATTGAAATAAGAGTCCTAATCACCCCAACCTATATAGAAGAACCTACCTTGGGATAAGAAAGAACCATAATTCCCACTACCTAAATAGCAGAATATACATTGGAAGAAGTAGGAGCCCCGATAAAGCTATCTAATACAATAATATTACACCTGGAAGAAACTAACGCCACCTGAACTAGGGAAGTGACAGGTGAAATGGAGGACACAATAGAATAAAAAAAACCCGAGAAATTCCACAATTCTCACTATCTTTTAATGAGACCACAAGAGCACAAATATTTTCCTCCAAATCCTGCCTCAATAAACTGTCATACATCACCTTTTTTGGAAAAAAACCAGGTTATAAATCTCATATCAGATGTTTTGTTCCAAAAATGTGATCTTGCATCCACTTGTATCCACCATATTTACCCATTTCTTGATGAATCCTAGCAAGATGAATCCAAATATCAAGAATCCTACCTTGTTCAACATCATCAGAGATATCTTCCCAAGATTTCATAAAGGTAAATATAACTTTGGAAGGACCAGGTATATCCTTTGAGTCCCCCTCCTTTTTCTAGAAAGGCCTTATTTTTTTATTACGGTTAAACTCCTTCAAATCTATCTCTTTGGTAACCTCATTAAATTTCTTTTGAAGCATCCTAAAATTAAAAAAAGAGTGAAAAAAATCTTCAAAATATTAAAAAAATGAGTAACACGTTCATATTCAACTTTAACATCAATTTTATTACCATAATAAATCAAAGTAACACTATCCGGTCGTTTGGATTCCAAATTAACATGAACCAAAAATCAAGAAAAATATCCAAGATCTCCATATAATTTTTTTAATCTATTGTAATAGTAGTTACAATGCATGAATCAAGTTAATTAAGGATATTAGGATGCCAATACATCCAATTCAAGACATTAAGTTTCATCCAAATATTGTCATTAGTTTCCTTAAGATTATAGGGATTGAAATTAACATCCCATTCAGATAATCTCAGAACTCTAACAATGAGATGTTGGTTTCCAATATCCCAAGGTCTATTAAAATCATCCCCCGATTGAAGAATGAAATTAAAGAAACCCCTGCTAATAGGAATTTATTTCCAGTTACTAAAACCCCATTATTGAGATATTCTATTTTTATGATCATTGTAAGTCCATGGTTTATCACTCTTGGAATAAATAATGCGACCAAGAAGTGAAAACATAAAAATATCAATACATTCTTTCAAATCCTCCATATCTGGGAATATAAAAAAACTACCATTTTCAAGTCTGATAATGTTAGAGGATCGAGATGTACCTATATTTCTCATATCAGAATAACTGGTAAGAGCTTCAGCAAAAGAAATTCCTTTATTTCTTGGCACAGAAGAATCTACGAGATTTGATGAAGAGCCAAGACCCTGAGTTGAGAGACGATTATCCTTGAAAGAAAACACCAAATCAGTATTGAACGAATCCATGATGAGAATCAAATAAAAATCATGGATTGAGATAATATTCCATTTCTTGGTTGAAAGGAATTTTCTTCTGTTCTCACCATCCCCTTCCCCTTAAAACTCATTGGTAAATATAGATAATCGAATAAGTTGTGGGTAATGAGGTATAAGTGATTTCTACACCATGCTTATTCTGGGCCCCATTAAAATATTTTTACTATTTTAAATATATTTTATATATTATATATTTTTAAATTCACACAACACTTATTTATTATGCATTACACTCAAGAGATACTTTCTTCGAAAGCTTACATTCTAAACTAGACCAAGATTTAAATGAACAACAATATATTATTAAAACATTATGATTTAATATAATAAGAAATAACCTAGAAATTAAATTAGTGGTTATGAATATATCTAACTATCTTATGAAAATATCCGGTCTACAGATATGTAAAATAAATATAAGAAGCGATTGAATACAAATGAAAATTTTATTATTTTTATACTGAGAAAGATGTTTTACCATAATAAATTAAATTATTTAAAATTAGTGATTGATATTAATGTGATATATATATATTATATATCCAATAAAATATTTTTTATATTCATTTTATAGATTCTATAGGCTTATGATAAAAAAGCCATATTTTATGCATAAATACAATATTTTTATTAAGGTGTTTTTACCGCCTTTTAAAGAGAACCCATTTTAAATTTGTATTATGAAACATTAATAGATTTAATTTGAAAACATAAAATTGATCTTTAAAATATAATCATAAAAATTAGGATAGGGTAAATTTTTGATCTTTTTGGAAACAAATAATTTTATAATGAATGGTTAGAAATACTGAATTATAGTTCAAAATTTCTTTTTCACCTAATTTATTTATAAGTGTAGATTATATTTTTAATATTTTATAAAGTTTTTTATGATACTATTTTAATCAATTAATAAAATTTATGTCATTTGAATCAATTTCATGATGAAATTGTCTATAAAAACAAAAAAAACTTTTGGACGTTTTTACTTTGAAACCCTGCATTGTCGTCCCGCTTGCAGGATGAATTTTGAATTGATTTATGCCACATATAGGATTGAAATATATAAAAATGGATTTTATATTTGGTATCATCATAATTTATTATTTATTATATGGCTAACTTTTTTACCGAAAATATTAGTGAAGGTAATTAAAATTAAGTACAATTATTAAGGTTAAATTAAGCTCAAAATGGAATGAACCATTAACTAAAGGGACCAAATGAACTAGGAACTTGTACAAAACCATTTTATGGAAATAATTAGTCCATAAACTTTAAAGTATTGAGTAGTTTTGGTTTTTTAATATTTTTTAGGTAAAAATTTGAGTACACCTAACTTCTTTTAAAATAATACTATGTGAGTCCTTTTCCTCCCGTATAAAAGGGAATCACATCTCCCCATTCCTCACACCGCTCAAAACACATAGTTTCATCCATGTTCTTCTCATATAGCTTCCAAAAATCCCTCCTCTAGACCTTGAATCCATCCTTTGGTCAGAAATCCTTCCAATAAAGCATTTTGGTACAAACCAAAAGAAGTTACCCAATTAATAGGTACCGTCTTTTCTAATGCTCTCTACATTAATTTACATTATCCACACCCTAAATTCACTTTATACCATGATTTTATAATGAACCAATATCATAAATATAAAATTATGTTTTTAATTAAAGGTTACTAAGTACACTTACAGACACCTTTATCTAATGGGTATCAAACATACTATTTCTATGTACGGTCAACTATTGTCTCACGAAACGATGATTGTTTATTTTTCCTTCACCTCCTATTTTAGTGACCATTATGATGGAAACTCTATTTTTATATGATATATATGATATTTATAATGTATTTATTATTATTTAATTTTTATCTAGAACAAATACTTATGGTTTCTAACTTGTTTAAATAGGATAATTTCATTTGTGGGAGTATAGATTACTGCCCCATGAATGCGATACGACTCATTCATGACATAAATGGAACATACAAAGGATGGTTTTAATAAAAATATGTACCACATATAACACATATATAATAATAGAATTATAATTTACATAATTATCATTTAGTTTTATTTCTTTTAATACAACAATGAAATTAAAGTAGCGTTCATGCATACATATAGGCTACCGTCACCATGAACGGTGAACCTCAGTTCTAATATCCAAATATTATAGACTACTATAAAAGCATATATACTAAATATATATGATAAATATGTAATTTTTTAAATTACATAAAGGATAAAATCATTATCTAACTAATAACTACAATAAATCACAAGTGAAAACATATTTGAGAAAACTAGGAAATTAACACCTGAAATAGTCAAAATAATGAAGGATTATTAAAAAATGAGTAACAAAATATAAAAAGTAGCTAATATACGGTATTATAAACATGATTATGGTTCTATTATAATTTATTAACATATTTTAATTCAATATATAGGAGGATAAAGACCACATAATAACAAGGAATCTTAAGGTATAATAATTTCGTCTCAATTTACATTCCAGTGAGAATTATTTTGTTTTTATGCGCCAATTCACTTTTATTTGGGGTATGTACTACCTTTTTTAGGTTATATAATGAATACCACTTTTATCATGATATTATAAGTTTCATTTAATTCCATACCTTTCAATAGTTTATGATTCAAATGTTTCAATTTGGTATGGGTCATTTTGGAATGTTTAAAGATTATTCTCCTCAAGAATGTTCTTAATGATTATCTTTGAAAACTCACTTCCTTTTATTATTGTTAACATTATCTTATAACAATCACTTTAATTTAAGGAAAATTAATTGTAAATTGACTTCAATATCCATATTCTCACATAATTAATATTATTATTTCCTAAAATGTATATCATTTCACATACGATGTTCACTTTGATAGTTATTGGATTAATTGAGGAATTATTTATAAATATGTATTATTAATTAAATATGGATATTCGATAAGGAATATTATTAATATTGATTAATTTATATGAAGAATTATTTGGACTCTAATGAAGGGTGGTTTCTGGACGGTAAATATCCCCTCGATGTATCGATAGGTTCTCATGAGACAAATAAGTTTGCCAAATTAATTGGGTTTCTATCCATTGTTTTAAACCATATTTTAAAAGTTCATGATGGTATAGGTTTTAATGTTTCTTAGAAAATATTTCCATTATGAAATAATTTCACTCATTTAGTTTAAATTATTATTCATCCATAATATTTTAAATATATAAGCATATGTATACATTTAATTTTTTGTCCATTGATTATGTGGCATGTGTTTTAGTTTCTTACCATCCCAAATTGATTTTGCCTTATATAGTTATTTTAATGGAATGTGTTATAGATTATTTAACATTACTTGTTAATTTATTCTCATTAATTTATTATTTCATTCATATTACATACCATTAGAGAGCATTTGATCTTACCCTTATTTTGTATCCTTTCCCTAGGTTATGAGGAATAAATCTTTGAATATGTTTTTAAGGATGTAGTTTATTTTATTTTATTATGTATCATGATTGTATATTCTATTTACCAATGTATTATGGGAATCATGTATGTAATATGGATTTCCAAGATTTCTAAACTGATCGGTCCTTCAGGATTTGATTCCTTGTTATTGTACCAATGTTATAAAATAATGAATTTTCTTTAGGATTTTGGGGTTGGGGAATTACAAAGAAACCACTAAAACTTATTAAACGATTAAAATTATAAGAAAGAAATTTTCAAGAAAAATTAATCCAAATGGGAAACTAATCAAAATAAAGTTTGGTATACTTCATGAAAATTTGATCTATACCAAATTATTTAAGTACCACTTTTGGATTGATGTAGTGAAATTTTGGGCCTATGTAATTTCTATAGACGGTATATCCATGGACCTTGAAATTTTTTAGGTAGTTTTTTCTTGGGAGTATCCCAAGAAAAACTTTAACATATGTAGAGTTTTTGGTGGGCCATGTATTACCTAAGGTTTATCCAAGATTTCTATTATTTGGATGAGCCCATGAAAATATGGAACAAAAATTGAGTGAAATTCATCTAGTCTAAATAACTTTTGGATTATTTCCAAATCTGAAAGGATGGGATAACTATATAACTGATCCAAATCCTGTCTAGGGGGGGGGGGGTATTCTAATGACCCAACAATGATGTACATGGGAATTATATTTCTTTTTTTTTAATACTTAATACATGACTCAAATCAACACCCAAAACCATATTAGTTTAGTGTCTTTGGAAACATTGAACATTTTCATGACCCTCCTTCACCAAGATGAGAGAAGGGACAATATATTTCCTAACCCTTCCTTTCTCAAGTTGAAGGAGAGATAATGACCCTTGAGAACCACCTCCAATAGGTCCCAAAGTGGTGACTAGAACCAAGGTTATAGAATCATTCATAATATGGATGGAATTACCCTTTTTATTTAGTAGGATCGGGAGATAAGATAGTAAATCCCAAAAAACACCAAAACCTGAAGTAAAATTAAATCCAAAACAATCCATTCCCATAATCATGTTTCAATAATAAATTGCTACAAGGTACAAGAGAAATCCAAAGGGAATTACCAAAAGAAAAGAAAAGAGTAAACGTCAACGGTCCCGGCGTCCAAGCTAATAGGGTACCGCACGGTCCTCAAATTCCTCCTGGAAACCTGAAAGATGTTTTATATATACGTAGGGTGAGTATACTGGTATACTCATTATGGAAAACCAATGCTCTTGTGCATAAGTGGGGGAGGAATTCTAATGCCCTGTAAAAAAAAGAGATTACCAAAGCACATATCAAGGAAACTATCCACCCAGACCTCACCAAGGAACACTCCCCAAATAATGCAAGTCAAGTAAAGTAATAGTAATAACAGATCATTGTTTGGGTACCCTGAACCACTTTTCCACTGGTTATTGAAGACTTCATATGCATTAGGACTCCCCCATCATTTTCATAGCAGCACCACTACCGCCCCAATAACAAATTTTTGGGACACCACAACCACAACAACGCCTGAAAACATGAGGGCCACCACAACCACACATAACCACGATCACAGACACCTAGGATAGAAAAACTACCTCCATTCCCGAATACACCTGGGTCCGAACAACTATTTCCACACCCAAAGACACCTGGGCCTCATCCCAAAGACACTTGGGAATCAACCTACCTGCACACACCTAGACCAACCACCACAACATACCCTGTCCGAAGAATCATGGGCTATAATAGACCTTATGCTATCACAGCCTGCCCGAAGAGTCTTGGGATATTTGAGAAATGGAGAAGAAAAGAAGATAACAACCATCCACTAATATGAGTGTTGGGAAAAACACCCTCCCCCATGAAAGGGGGTTGTTTTTCATGAATTTCTCATCCTGGGTGGGGTTCCAATAAGAAACGTAAGAACTAAATTATACATATTAGTAAACAAGAACTCATCCCAACTTAGAGTTCCAAAACCAACCCATACACAAACACCGCCGTTAATATTCATTCAAGAAAAGAAAAACATGCCCAACCAATCCACAACTCATTCCTAGAAAACAAATCCCCATTGAACCCATACTGGTTATCTTATTCAAATGACACAATTTAAATAATTCTTTACAACCGGGAAACTAATAGTCATATCCACAAGACAAGGATGGAAAAATAGTCAAGAAACAATTTAAGAACTCACACCTATTTCTATTGTAATGCCACAACAACAAAAGGGATATGTGAGATCCCTCAAAGTACTGGAACCCAACCAGGCCCCGACATATGGCCTCACACAATATTAAATCCACAAACTAACATCTTCACAATAGGGGAACCCTTCCCAATCCATGTCACCTTGCAAGAATCAAGTAGAACAACCATACACATCACTAGAACAAAGCATGAGAGTCTTCAGATTTAAACATGCCATTCCTTTAGTTTTGTCATTCCCTTTGGTTAACCGGGGTGACCGCACATGGATTCTTATTCATAGGGAATCCACTTCATCAACCGATTTTATGTTATTAACTAGTTTCCTTGTTATATCCTTTCAATCATAGAAATATCCAAAAAAAAGGATCATTAGGGAATAATAAGGGACCACCAAGGGCCATGATTTTTAGTGGACATAAGCCCATACAACTCACAACATATAGGAAAAGGTAATAGAGTACAACAACATCATTTACACACCCTATTATTATTTGAAAAACATTTATTATCTTAGTTAAGGTTTAGTTTCATCCATCCGCATAGGAAAATCATCATATCCACCCTAAATGATACATAGTAAAGAGAGACAAAGGAAAGACCCTACATGGATGATCAACGATCGAAGTTTTTATCCTCACGCCAAGAACTAGGGATGTGCGACTTGCAAGGGAGGATCTCTGGGGACACCAAGAGTGGAAGAGAAAGGCTTCAACACATGTTCACAACTAGCCTCAGGAAGGTGGACACCAAACACACCATGGAAAGAAAAATAGATCAGCCAAGAAGAAGAAAGAATCCCTGTGAGATAAAAGGTGATATCCTGGAGTTACAAGAAATGGATTCTTTAACTGCTTTAAAAGTTGATCGTGGTTTCCACAGGCGGTTGGGTCATTACACACGATGGAATTAATTTCCATTCAATAATTCTCATGGGTGGGGTGGCCGTGACAGTTGTGAGTCAAAGGTTTTCTCTTTAAACAAAGTAAAAATGTGTAACAGGGTGGAACTAGAATGTACGGGAAAGGTCTTGATGATGAGGAAAAAGCCACACGTTTTGGTAAGTCAAGGGTCTCCCAACTCTTGGAGGATTTTATCAATCATTTATGGGATTTAAAAAGTCATTAGAAGGGGTATTAAACACTTTTAAGTGAAAAGATATGTTACGGGGGAGGAATTGGAAAAAAAAGAAAAAGGGTGAGACACGGTTTGGTGAGACACCATAACGGTGAAACCGGTTTGGTGGAACACCGAAAGGGATGCCACCTTTTCTGTGTATGAGTGTGAAAGTGTGACAATTACAGTGTGACCGTGACGATGCCATCAGTTCGGTGAGACATCGTAAGCGGTGCCACCATTTCAGTGTACGACCATCACAGTGAAATCGTAATGGTGCCACAGGTTCGGTGAGAAACCGTAAGTGGTGCCACCATTTCGGTGTGTGACCACCACAGTGACACTGTAACGGTTCCACCGATTCAGTGAGACATCATGAGCGGTGCCACCGTTTCAGAGTGCAACCGTGAAGGTGGCACTATCACGATGCTGCCGTGATCGGTTTCACTGTCATGATGCCCTGACCAGTGCCACCATCAGGGTGCTACCATGACCGGTGCCACCATTTCGGTGGAACCGAGTTTATGGAAATGTAATGGACCAGGAGGGTCTAGCCCATTATATTAGATACATATCAAACTATTCTCATCCTCGAGAATAAAAACTAAACCCGATGTAAAGAGAGGGGTCTGAACAACCACCTCAATGGATACCTGTCGAAGACAAACCACCCTAGTGTTGTTTGAAAGCTGGAACAAACTCAACATTTAGGAACACCTCTCCCTCATCTATCTCTAAAACAATCACGGATACACTACCACTCTTCTCCCCCAAGTATACACACAAACAAGCGAAGGTCATACTATCCTGTCATATGGATTAGGGAGTACCTTCCCCCATACAAGGATAGTATTGGCGTTGGGCGGCACTGAATCACCCCCATGGTTATAATCGTATCGATTTTAATGCATCTTGTTTAGGTATCAGTTCTTCCCCTTAACATAGTCAAGAATCATCACACACATTTGAAGAACTAGGAAAACAATACATTTCAAAGTTAACAAGGTGAAGAACTACATAAAAATCAAGTAGGAAACAAAACATTACAAATCTCAAAATAGCTCTATGTACTAGATGTGAATCTGTGTCTCATGTTCCTAGGTACTCTCCTCAAGCCCACCATGCCTCCATAACAAATGAACCAAGGGAATGGTTCGTCCCTGATGTACCTTCTCCTCACGATCCTCGATCCTCATTGGTCTCTCTACGAATGTAATGTCTTCTTTGATATCTAGTTTTCCCCAGTTGAGGACATGTGAATCATCTTGTAGATACCAACGAAGATGAGACACATAGAATACAACATTCAACCTCAGTAGCTATGGTGGTAGAGCTTGCTGATAAGCCACTTCGCCGACTCACCACAACACCTCTAAGGGCCCGAAGAACCTGGTAGAAATCTTACTCCCCATGTCGAACATCTGTTGACCACGTCAAGGGGGGAACTCCAAGAACACGTGGTCCCTGAACTCAAACTCCAAGGGTCTCCTCCTATGATTGAAATATGACATATACCATTCCTGACCTGCCTTCATCCTCTCACGGATAAGCTGAACCTTCTCCATCGTGATCTGCACTACCTCCAGGCTAAGAACATCTGCTTCCCCAACCTCTTCCCAACACACAAGTGAGTGACATAGCCACCCATACAAAGCATTGAACAGAGCTATACCAATGGTAGAGTGATATCTATTATTGTAGGAAAAATCTACAAGAGGCAATTCTCGTACCCACGATACCCAAAGTCCAAAACACATTCCCATAGCATATGCTCAAACATCTAGATGGTGCAGTCTGTCTGCCCATCCGTCTAGGGGTGGAAAGTAGTGCTGAGGAATTTTTGGGTGCCAAAACCATGTTACAATCCTTTCCAAACCCGTGAGATAAACCATGTGTCCTGATTGGAGACTATGGACCTCAGAACTCCATGAAACCACACCACCTCATTCACGTACCCCTGTGCTAAGGAATCCACTACACTCAACTCCTTCATTGAGAGGAAGTGAGCTGAGTTCAGTAGTTGGTCTTACACTATCCAGATAGCATTGCATCCCCCTTGAACTCTAGTTAGTCCCATGAAAAAATCAATAAAGATTTAATCCCACTTCCATTCGGGGACATCTAAAGGTTGTAAAAAACCTCATGGGACATGGTGTTTAGCCTTCACCTACTGACACACGAGGCACATTTCCAAAAACTCTTCCACTGCCCCTCTTCACCCCGGGCCACCAAAATAGACCCCTTAAGCCCCAATACATCTTGGAAACTCTTGGGTGCACCGTCATGGGTGAGGTGTGGAACTCACCAAGAAATATATCACGCGTTCCCACCAGGATGAAAAAATTTCCATGAAACACCTTCTAATTCTACCTATCTTCTAACCATCCTTCATGAGTATCACCCTAGATAACACGATTGCGCCTCACTTCAGCCTCTAAGTCCCCACACTGGGACTCCTCCGCAAACTGCAATAGAGAGGACTACACAATCATCTAGAACATAAATCAAATTCATTTTTCCACCCTTTCATCCATGTATATGGTAGCCAACTCCTCCATCACCATCCAAGAATCTGCCAATTCTTTAACTACATCCTTCCACAACTTCCTTCTCAAGGAATATGCCACTGCATTTCCCTTTCCTGGGGTGTAGGAAATTTCTAAGTCATAGTCCTGAAGAAACTCCATCCACCTCCACTGCCACAAGTTCAGTTTCCACTAGGAGAAGATATACCTCAAGATTTTGGGATCCGTGAAGACCACAAAGCATTCCCGAACGAGGTAATGTTGCCACAACATTAGTGAGAACATGAACACTAAAAGATCCAGATCGTGGGTGGCATAGTTACACTCATGGGGACCTAACTTCCTAGACCCATAAGAGATCACCCCTATTGTTGAATCAACATACACCCCAAGCCTTGGCCTAAATCATCACAGAACACCTCAAACATCCCCCCTTCCTCTAGAAACCTCATTATAGGGGCACTAACCAACTTCCCCTTCAGATAACTAAAGGATGCCTGACACTACTCACAAAATATAAAAGCCTAGTCTTTCTTGGTCAAGGTTATCAAAGGTGATACAACTTGAGAGATGTTGGGCATGGATCTCCGGCAGTAACCTTCTAGACCCAGGAAACTACGAACCTCTACCACGTTCTTGGGTGATGCTCAAGAAAAAACCACTTCGACCTTCAATAGGTCCACCACTATTCCCTGTTTAGACACCACCTGTCCAAGGAAGTTCACCTCCTGTGTCAAGAACATTTACTAGGAAAATTTTTTGTAGAGTCGGTGTTGTCAGAGGACTTATAAAACCGTTCTCAGATTCTCGGTATGATCCTTCTCTGATCTCGAGTAGATTAAAATTTAATCAATGAACATGACTACGAATAGGTCCAGATATTTACAGAATAAGAAGTTCATGAGACCCATTAACATATTTGGTGCGTTCGTAACGCCTAACAGCATGACCACAAACTCACAGTGCACATATCTTCACCTGAAGGAAGTCGTCGAGATGTCACCCTCCTTCACACACAAAAATGGTGATATCCTGACCGTAGATCAATCTTGGATAACCATCATGCTACTTAAATTGATCAATAAAGTCATAGATCCTCAGGAGGGGGTAACGGTTCTTCATAGTCACCTGGTTCAGCCTCCGGTAGTCTATACACAGCATGAGACCACTATCTGCCTTCTTTGCAAAAAATACCAGAGCACCACATGGTGACACGCTTGGTCGAACAAAACCCCTCTTCATTAGATCATCAATATGATTCTAAAAATCCCATAACTCAGAAGGCCCCATCTGATAGGGATCCATAGAAATTGGATGGTCACCGAGTTACAAGTCTATCCTGAACTCAACATCACGTCAAGGGGGTAGAGTCACCACCTCCCCAGGGAAGACATCCAGGAACTCACTGATGATCGTTGAGACTTCTACCATCTCTGAATCCTCAGACTCCATAGATATCTCACCTAACAAGTAAATGAAGAGATCGAATCACCAGATTCCCTCTTGGCAACCTCATTCACCGAAAAAAGATACACGTTGACCGCCCATATCAGAAAACATGATCCTTCTCCAGAAATATTCGATAACAAAAAACACAGAGAACAATGATTCAATGGCTAGAACGACATCATACGACTGTATCTGCAGCAAAATAAGGTCCCCATAGGACTGATGTGGTCCCAACATCAGTCTACATCCTTAGAAAACACGAGAAAAGCTGGTCTGACCTCCGACTAGTGTACTCAAAACCAGGGGCACGTGATCTCTCACTATGTATAGACCTAATGAATGGGATAAATAGATGAAAAAAGGAGTGTGAAGCTCATAAATAAAACAAGTCATAGGCAAGAGTTCTAAAAGAGATGATTGTGCCTCGAACGACCTCTAGTCCCACTGGAACTACTACCTCTGCACCGTGAAACTTCCCAATCCCATCTCCTCTGCCCCTAAGTTGATGTCCACATCCCCGACCACACCCTGTTTGAGGTCCCTAAGGAGTGCCCTAATGTCAGCCTCCTCCTGCAACGTCTTCTCTTAGAGGAGCGGGATCTTGTTGTCCCTACTACGGCTACTGAAAGTGCCTTCCCAAAAACAACCACTGCTGAGGTGGGTGTTGAACCTGCGTACCCCCATTGTACTACAATTGATCTAGGAACTGATTCCGAATATTCCCATGACTTCAATAGATGAATCATCTCGATACTAGGCCTGTAAAGAAGGGGAGAGGTCTTGGAGATCAAAACTGGAACCGTTGTGGCTTGCTCCGCACTGGCCGAAACCTTGAAGGTCCTGATGTTGGAGGCTTGTTGCTGACGACCTTTCCCTTTGACGAGCCCAACTAGATCCCCTCTTGAGGAACACCTCCCAGTGTGTGCATCCTCTCCACCACTTTGGCCTTCTTCTAGACCTCCACGTACATTGGTAGAGTGAAGGGAGATACATCATACTAAAGAGAAGGTCAGAGTGCCTCCTCTAAACATCTTGCCTAAGACTTGTTATCTGAAAAAAGGTCTGGAGAAAAGCAAATGAGATCCATGAACTTGATCCGAAACTCCCTCAATTATATGATCCACTATTGAAGGGATAGTTGCTCCAGAATCTTCTCCTCCTTCATTGTGGAAGCGAGGAATTATACCTGGAACTCCCACTCAAAGTCAGTCCACGAAATTTCAGCCTCCCTCTTCTCCGCAAGATAGTGCATCCATCACTTACGTGACACTCCCCACATCTCTATTACAGATAGAGAAACCTAGTACTATATCGGAGCCTAGATCAAGTTGAAATCAATCCCCATCTCCTTGAGCCATCTCTTTGTCTCCATGTTTGAGATGTTGCCCTCATACTTCACGAGGGTCTGCTGCTGAAAGGCATGAAGCATACTGTTCCACTGGTCGTCCTCCTCCTCTCGATTAGCCCTCAATTGATCGTCCAAATCTACCTCCTAATCCTTGATCACCCCCAATACCCATGGTCGCCGTCCAGGTTCCATAGCTGTAGGGTAAACATGAAATTCCTAAGCCTGATTAGTGTAGATGATTGCTTTGAAAATTTTCGTAGACCATATTATTTATTTTAAAAACCCAAAATAACCCAGAAACACAAGAAATCAAGTCATTATGATGCATGTACCTTTTTTAGGGTCTCTACCCTGCAACAAGTGTAGCCTCACTTGGTCGTTCTACAGGCCCAAAGTCCTTGCACCAGATCATGGGGGGCTCTAAAATCGCATGTCCTAGCTAGTCTTCCCTGGCCTATTTCACACGCTGAGATTGCCTAACACAATTTCCATACCATCACATGCAATCCTCACTATGCCTATCCCAAAGTCTATCCTATCTATCAACCTCTGCCACTGATACCATTCTGTCATGACCCACCTTCACCAAGATGAGGGAAGGGAAAAAATATTGCCTTACCCTTCCTTCCTCAAGTTGAAGGAGAGATAATTATACCTAATACCCGCATTCAATAGGTCATGGAGTGTTTACGAGCACCAAGGGTATATAATAACTCGTAATATGGAAGGCATTAACATTTTTATTTAGTAGGATCTAGAGATAAGATAGTAAATCACAAAAAACCCCAAAACTGGAAGTAAAGTAAATCCTAAAAAATATATTCCCTTATGCATGTTCCAATAATAATGTGATACAACGTAAAAGAGAACTCCAAAGGGAAGTACAAAAAGAAACTAAAATCAGAAACATCAATGCTCCCAACTTTGTGCTAATAGGGTCCCGCACAGTCCTCAATGTCCTCCTAGAAACCTAAAAGCAGTTTTATATATACGTAGGGTGAGTATACAGGTAAACTCAATTGGGAAAACCAAAATCTCTCGTGCACAAGTGGGGGAGGCATTATAATTCCCCAGGAAAAAATGATAGAACCAAAGCACCTAGAAAGGATAATATCCACCAAAACCTCATCAAGGAACACTCCTCAAATAACGCTAGTCAAGTAAAGTAATAGTAACAACACATCTATGTTTGGGTACCCCACACCACTTTCCCACTGGGTTTTGAAGACATCCTACGCATCAAACCTCCCCCGCCATTTTTACCGTAGTCCCACTACCGCCCCAACAATAAACTTTTGGTCCACCACAACCACAACTACACCCGAAAACACCAGGGCCTCCACAACCACACATACCATGCATGTAGACACCAAGGATAGAACAAATTCTGCCACACCCAATGACACCTGGGCTCGAACCACTACTACCATGCCCGAAGACACTTGGGCCTCATCCCAAAGACACTTGGGATTCAACCGCCCACACACACCTAGGCTAACCACCACAACATTCTATACCCGAAGAATCTTAGGCTATAATAGACCTCCGACCATCACAGCCTGCCCGAAGAGTCTTGGGATACTCGGGAAAGGGAGAAACAAAGGAGCTAACAACCAGCCCCTCATTGGAGTGTTGTAAAAAACACCCTCCTCCATGAAATGGGGTTGTTCGGCACGAAGTGCTCAGCCTAGGTGGGGTGATAATAAGAAACATAAGAACTAAATTATACAAACAGGTAATCAAGAACTCGTCCCAACCTAGGGTTCTAAAACCAACCCATACACAAACACCCTCGTTACTATTAATTCAAGAAAATCACAACATCTAAAATCAAGTCACAACTCATTCATGGAAAAAAATCTCCATTCAACCCATTCTTGATATCATATTCAAATGACACCATTTAAATAATTCTTCACTAACAAGAAACTAAAAGGCATAGCCAAAATCTAAGGAATGATAAATACTCAAGCAGTAATTTAAGCATTCACACTCGGTTCTCTTGTAAATTCATAACAACAAAAGGGATCTATGAGATCCCTCAAAGTACTAGAACCAAAACAGGTTCTGACATACAGCCTCCCATGGATCCAAATCCACAAACTAACAACTGAACAACAGAGGATCCCATCTCCATCCATGTCACCTCGCAAGAATCAAGAAGAAAAATCATACACGTCACAAGAACATAGCAAGGGAGTCTTCAGATTTAAACACACCCTTACTTTTGTTCCGTCTTTCCATTTGGTTAACCATGGTGACTACACAAGGATTATTATTCATTGGACATCCATTTAATCAACTTAATTTACGTGATTAACCAGTTTCCATGTTATATCCATTCAATCACATAATTATCCAAAAAATAGAGGTTTATTAGTGATCAAGAAGGGACCACCAAGGACCACGATCTTTAGTGTACATAATCCCATACAACTCACAACATATAATAAAATGTAAAAGAGTACAATAACATCATCAACACACCCCTTAATTCATTAAAAAACATTTATTATCTTTGTTAAGGTCTGGTTTCATCCATCCTTTTGGGAACATTATCATACCCACCCCTCATGATACACATTAAAGAGAGATGAAGGGAAAATACCTACATGGATGATCAATGATCAAGGATATTCTCCTCGCACCAAGAACTGGGGATGTGCGACTTGCATGGGAGGAACTCTGGGGTATCCATCAGTCTGCAAGAAAGGATACAGCCCAGGTGCACCACTAGCCTTAGGAAGGGGGACTCCAAACACACCAAGAAAAGGAAAAAATACCAGCCAAGAAAAATAAATAATCCCAGTGTGATAAATGGTGAGATCCTAGAGTTACGAGATGTGGATTCTTGAACTGATTTAAAGGTCGATCGTGGTTTCTCCATACGGTTGGGTGGTTACACACGATGGAATTAATTGTCATTCAATAATTCTCATAGGAGGGGTGGCCATAACAGCTGTGAGACAAAGGGTTTCCCCTTAAATAGAAGGAAAATGCGTAATAGGGTGGAACTAAAAAGTATAGGAAAATGGATTTACATCGAGGAAAAAACCACACATTTTGGTAAGTCAAAGGTTGCCCGAATCTTGAGGGATTTTAGATATCATTTATGGGCTTTAAAAAGGATTTAAAAGGGGTATTAATCACTTTTATGTCAAAATATATATTGCGGGGGTGGAACTGGAAAAAAAAAGAAAAAGGGTGAGACACGGTTTGGTGAGAAACCGTAACGGTGCCACCGTTTCGATGTGTAACCCTAACAGTGTGACCGTGATAGTGCCACCATAACGGTGCCACCAGTTCAGTGAGACACTATATGCAGTTCCACCATTTCAATGTACAACCTTCATTGTGCAACTTTAATGGTACCATTGGTTCAGTGGGACACTGTAAGTGGTGCCACCATTTTGGTGTGCGACCATCACGGTGTCACTGTAACAGTTCCACCGGTTCGGTGAGACATCGTGAGTGGTGCTACCATGACCAATGTCACCATAATGCTGCCATGACTAGTGCAATGGTCATGGTGATTCTGTGACATGTTCCACCATCATGCTTGCACCGTTATGAGTGCCACCGTTTCAATGGAACCGAATTTTTGTAAAAGTAATGGTCTAGGATGGTCCATGCCAATTCAATCATAATCTTCTATCATGTTGAAATATCTTCACCATCTATCATTAAGATATTAACCTTTTATTTTCCTACCAAAAAACTTTATTTATATCATGATAAAAAGAAAACCTAAAAAGGGTGATCTCAGATGCTCAGTAAGTACTTAAGTATAAACAATCTCGGATAATAATGAGATTGCGAAATTATCCCTTACCCTAGGTCTGATTTCTTCAATATGTGTCAGAAACTCCTATAAATTGGGTTTAAACATATTATTATCTAGTAAAAGAAAAATAATAATATCTATTATATCATATATGATTCTATTATGATTTTATATTACCCATTTATTTATCAAATCCGTGTTAAATCAATGTTTTGGGTAATAATCGTTTTATTTATCGTAAGTGTTTTGCCTAGTTATTCTTGATATTATTGCATATATTGTGATTTAATTACTTCCACAATTAGAAACATGATTTAAATTTCCTAAATGTTCAATATATAAAAACATATAATAGATATATAAATTAAATGGAATACACCATTCATGGAGATGGTAGGTCATACATACTCATGAACGTAGTTTCCATTTCCTTATTGATTTTAATGGAAGAAAGTAAATTGCATATATATATATATCCAGTAGAATTATTTTCTCATAAATTTCATTATTATTTATTATATATACATTAAAATCATTCTTGAATGGTTAACGTGGAGAACGAATCTCATCGCGTGGTGGAGACGGTGGACCGTATGTACGCATGCGCGACGATATCATTCACATAATCATTAAATAAAATGTAATTGGATGTTATGTCAATTATAAAGAATATATATCATTTTATATTAATTATTTTCATCCGTTATACTCATCACTATACCCATCCAAATTAAGTGTTGTTGAATAACAACTTATACCACGGCGTGGAGACAGTAAGTCGTACGTACGCACACATGTTGATATTGTTATTCATAGGATTGGTAAAAGGATGTATAAAGTTGTTCCATGGTTGTAATAAATTTTTTTAATGTATAATATACTGGATTTAGTTCTTTATTATAGAAAACATAAAAAAGGGGAAGTAGAATAAGAAAATAATTTTGAAAGAGGTGATAAAACAAGCACATCTTTTTCGAGTATCTCATTTTGATTTGAATGAAAGGTATCATTAGAATGGCTCTCTGACAAATGTGTGGACTCTAAGAGTAATATAGTAATTTTTTAGCTTATTTGAGAAAATTTGGGATGATAAAATGGGCTTGAAATGTGCGAATAAGTTGGTAGAGCTAGTGGCATTTTATGAGAGGGAGGAGGGGCACTTTAGGAAAGTCTTGAAATATTAATTTATTATAAATTTATTTTCTCTTTATAATGGTCCCAAACTCATTTATTTAGAATATTACATTATTATGGGACTATATCCTCTAAACGAAATGTTTTTAGAAAATTTTAGGTAACCTTATCCTTTATCTTTAACCCTTAGTTAAAAATATTAACTCTTACAATGTTTTCTTGTATTTTTATAATATATGGTTACTATAGTTACTATAAAATGCCATGATAATGAAAATTGGATTATTATTGAACATTTTAACATTATATAAGTTATTTCGTCGAATATTAAATTTTAAGGACCATTATATCATTTAATAAAATAGTATTTGTTTTAACCACTCATTATGTCAATCTTTAGACTATTTAGTAATGGATTTTTCATAAAGTCATAAATACCTAAATATTTCGAAAAAAACAAAATTAAATAAAATATAACATGTCATATTCATCCAATATTTTTTTGAACGGCATCATAATTTTTATATTATATTTATTTTAATATTTATAATATCATTTATTTGAATCTTTCATTAATAAGGTAATCACTACATCATCATTTTGTCATAAATAAATAAATTTATTTAATGTATAAAAATTATAATAAAATACCATGATGTATGAAATATTTTTATATTTATAATTATTATTTATAGTAAAATAAATATATTATATATCCCTATATTAAAAATGTTTGAGTAAAATATACATTTTTATGTTACATTTCTCTTTACTTTAAATTAAAAAATTTCAAAGTTTATTATCAAACCCAAGTGGCTCCATTGGGTCTTAAAATATACCCATGTATGATCATGGTCGTATATATCTCATAAAATAGGATTATGACACATTTTAGGGTAGTTTTATATTATTAAAATATAATTTTTACCCTTATTTACCAAATTTACCCATTAACCATGATAAAGAAAAATTATTTCTAAAGTTTCTATTCTTAATTTCCAAAAATGATAGGTAAATATTTACATAATTTGGAAATTATGATACTAAATAAGGAATCCATTTTTCTAAATTCAAAACACAGAATTGAAAAAAATTAATTTGAATCCAATCCCATTGTCGGAAGGAGAGAACGTGTTTTTAAAAGTTAAAAAATTGAAAAATATTGAAATGTTTTTACATATGCAGTCAGTGTAAAATTAATGATAACGAAATAAATTTTATTTAATGATAAAAATATATTCTATTTTTACTTTAAAACCATTAAATATTATAATTTAAACATATTAATTATTTTACTGAAACAAATTGTTTTCACTTAAAATTTAGTGTATTATTACTATTCATTAAATCATGAATGTTATGAGAAAAATATCAGGAATTCATCAAAAGTACATTTTTATGTCTTTCATCCAAATAGGAAATTTATTTGTCAAATAGAATATATAAAAGTGGTAAAATCTCGATTTAAAAACGTGTTTCCATTAAAGGGTGGAAAAACTGTAGTTTTTGAAAAATACTTATTTTATCTGAAAAATTAAAATTTTTCATATATCATGTCTAGAAAATACATATGATGAATTTTAATGTTATATAAAATTAAAAATGTTGTTATTAATATTTACAATGTGTACTTTATATCTGATTAAATAATATTTTAATAATATATCATTGTTTAGTAAATCTCAGTATTGCGTACAACCTAAGTTATCGAGGAAGTTCGTTCTTGCGTGTAATGAAAGCCAAGTCAGTTTTGTGTGTAGTGGAAGCTTCCTTTGGTATCACGTATAACATAATGAAAAAATTGTTCTTTTATACATTGAACAAAATCTATACTCAGTGTTGCTTGAAACGAATTCAACCAATAGAACTTGAAATTGTGTGTAACACGAGCCAGGTATAGTGTTGCATATACTGCATGCTAATACGGTGTTGCGTATAGGACAAGATAATCTTGGTATATTGTACCACATGAGAAATAATATAAATTAAAATGAAACTATCTCATAAAATATTTTGGTGTTACATTATACACCCCTTAAGATGAATTTTTCCCTTGAAATTATTTGGGGTTATACAAGGTTTACTACTTGAATGTTTATTTTATAGAAACCCATATCATAAAAATGAATACTAAAACATCATTTTCAAAAGGAAAGTTAAAAACATAATGTTCATGAAAATTAAATCATCACTGGGTTTCCACATAGGATAACATAGTTGGGAAGTCAAATCATGGATAGGGAAGAAAAATCTAACCATCAAGTTCTTGTGGATAGCGATAGGGAACAATGTTTGTAGGATGTTAAAAACCATAAAGCCATAAATCTATGATGATTTATGGGACCATCTGATTGATCAGATAATAAGGTACTAAGATAAAATTTTTGTTTTTCAAGATCCTTTCCTAAAATTTGAATAATTTTCCATGAGAATAAATACTTACTTGATTTTGGTCCAATCTAACTGTTGTTTGTGCCTTAAAAAACATCCACTTCATCTCTTATTTAAAGAAACAAAGTTGAATTTTTCATTCTTGAAGTGTTAGCAGATCATGCTATAGAATGATAGGTCATTCCATTTTTCTCAATAAAAGGGTTATCATAGGTAATAAAATATGAATAAGTCCCCCTTTAGTGAGAACATATATCAAGCTAACATACATCAAATGGAATACAACTTATACTGTCCATAAATGGATAACATTACAATCCTTCAAAAAACTAAAATTTTTAATCTTTATAAAGAGGTGAACTAAATCGACATAACATTTATCTCCCATATCTTATAATGTAGTTCTTGGTGGTCAGACTCTAGACATGTGAATACCTTAATCGTGTATTCTCTTAAAACATGATAATAACATTAATTATCATCGAACCTTAGTGAAAACATGCATTTTGTTAAAATTAACTCTTTCCACTAACCAAAAAAAAGTATATATACTCAAACCATGATATCACTTTGTCTTTATATAAATCATGAGTTCATTAATACAATCAAACATCTCATTATCTCCTTATACCATCACTATTCACATATCATGTGCTTTCCAAAAATATTTCAATCCATTTCTCATGGTTACTGTTATCATTAAACATAAACATTCTAATAATTAAGGACAAACAATAGTATAACAATCCTTAGGTGTTTATTTATTCCATAATATAATAAAATTACTTACGAAACATTATTCTTGAAAATCATGTAATTATTCAACTATCTTCATAAACAACTGACTGAGCTTGATTGTTTTATTCCACAACACTCCCTTCATCTCATATATCATTTGTAGTCTCTTCATCGTCATCAGCAGAAATACTACCCATATGTACATGATGATTCACTTTATGTGATTTTCCCTTAGGGAATAGATTTTCATAATGCTCTTATATTCCCCATTTAAAACATTTAATCATTTTGGATGTCTTACAATTACCATTATCCTTATCCATTGTGATAAATGATCCTTTTCCTTTTCAATTACTGGATTTGTGTCTTTCTTTTCCACACCCAAGGCATCTTCTAGTTCCATTGAAACATTATCCTTGATGTCTCTTCCCACATGATTTACAAGAGTAAACTTGATCATTCATTCCTATATCATCACCATGAAACTCTATCTTTATCTTATTACCTAGGTCAGGAAACTCACCAATGTTGAGAATTTTGATCATATTATGAGACTTTTGATTAGATATAATAAAAAAATTTCTCCTTAAATATCTAATTTTATTTGGTTTCTCATGAATAATATCATTCCATTGTCCATAATGTTCTCTAAAAACATGAATCCTCCTATTTCCAACCATTTTTTAAAACCCATAATGAATAGTGTTAGATGTAAAAATCATTCTAGGAAAACAACATAATAAAGGGGGATTACTTTCAATCTATAACATATTCTACTTAATCCTAGGTTATTCATGATTGTTAATATAATTATAGTACTATAAAATATAGTTATTATTACACTTATAGACATCCCTAGACATACCTTAGAAATATATCTAGAGATCTCACCAATGTTTTCAAATACTAGTTTCCAAAGGTTAACTAAACCTTTGTTGTGATACCAACTCTAACAAACCAAGCATGAAGTAAATGGAAATTAAATAAATTTTGCAGAATAATTAAAACATGACACAAAAATATTCCCAAATACTTTATTAGTTTAGTGTCTTTGGAATCTTGGAACATAATATTTTAACTTGGTGAAAGATCTTTAATATCTCTCATAAAGATCATCCCCTTTTGTTTTCATACCTAAAACCATTATTTATAAAATACTGAAAAGAAAACATAAAAAATGTGATCTCATATTCTTATTAAGGGTAAAAATTTAGAATATAAAACAAACCATAAACATATGAATGTGAAAACATGAACATAATGTTTAAATATCAATATCATGAGTCATGAAATAAATTTTGGTAGAACGTAAGGAATAGATTATAAAAACACATTAAACATTATAAAATAACATTGGAACAAAACATGGAATTGTTGAAAACAAATAAGAAGAAAATATGATTTCCATAGTAGCCAAGACATTGCTGCCAAGACAATCGTAGTGGACAAAGTTCAATATGGAACCAGTTTTACTTGTTGTTCCAGCAATGTATTACTGAATCAGATTTACTTTTCGTTCTAGCTCTATATTACTGAACTATATTTACTTGTCATTACAGTAATTTCTATATCCTTATATATAAATATTTACCCAATGAATTTGAGGAAGATATAGGTCCCACCAATCTCATAATGAATTCATTCTTACATGTTCCAAAGAAACATAAATCATTCATCATAGCATATCCCAAGAAACAAAATGGGTGTCTTAAACATCATTCCATCATAACATAATCCATATAAAATATTATTCCATCATTAAAAAATCGAATCATAGTAATGATATGGATAGAAACATAACCCTATTTAAATAACGTCATCTTAGATGGAAGGTAATTTTGATAAAACATATGATCTTAATTTATGAGAAAAATATCCTCTCTTTTTCAAAAACATTTTCTTTTTTTAAAATTCCATCTAATTTTAAAAGAAAATATTTTAGTTGAAAATAATCTTGAATTTTTTGGAGTAATCTTCATGGAAAGAAGGTGTCATGAAATCATAAAAATCCATTCACGCCTTATAAGTTAAAAAACATTCCCATCGTATATTTGATTAAAGAGTCAAAAAGTACCTCGAAATGAATTAACGACAAAGGATTTATTTCATACCATTAAATAAAATCCACCAAAGGGTAAAATTAACTTTAAAATTTCGTAGTGGAATAGAAATAATATTACATAATTAGTAAAAATGTATGTGGATGATAAATATACCCTAATAAATACTTACATAGAAACAATCTTAAATAACAATGAGATTGCAAAATTATCCCTGACCTTTGGCCCAATTTCTTCCATATTTGCCTGAAAATCATGTATAGTGGGTTTAAAAATATTATTAACTTGTAACAGAACCATAATAATATATACGATATCATATATTATTCCCTTATGATTTTATATTACCCATTTATTTATCAACTCCATGTTAAAGCAACATTTTGGTTAATAATCGTTTTATTTATCATACGTGTTTTGACTGGTTATTATTGATCTTATTAATTAGATCATGATTTACTTACATAAATAATGTAAAAAATGATTTATATATCATAAATATTCAATATATAAATATATATAATAGATTGAAAAATTAAATATAAAAATATGTTCATAGAGACATTAGGGCATACGTACACATGAACACAGTTTCTGTTTCCTTATTGAATTGAATGGAATATTTTAAATTACACACATATATATATATAAACCCAATAGAATAATTATATCATTTATCTAATTCTTATTTATTTTATATACTTTATAATCATTCTTGAAGGGTTAACATGGAGAACGAATCTCATCATGTGGTGGAGATGGTAGGTCGTACATACGCACTAGCGACGATATTATTTACTTAATGGTTAAAAGGAATTGAATTGGATGGTATATTAGTTATAAAGAATCATTAATATGTTATATTCATTATTTTAATCCATTATAAAAATCATTATACCCATCCAAATTAATTATTGTTGAATAACAACTTACCCCACGATGTGGAGACGGTAAGCCGTACGTACGCACTCATAGAGATATTATAATTCATAGGATGAGTAAAAAGAGGTATAAGGTTGTTAAATAATTATAATAACATCTCAGTATGTATATAATACTGGATTTATTACTTTAGTATGTAAGAAAAACATAAAAATAAGAAGTAGAAGAAGAATATAATTTTGAAAGAGGTAATAAAACAAGTACCTCATTTTCGATTATCTTCTTTTGATTTGCACAAAAGGTCTCCTTAGTATTGATATATGAAAAACCATTCCTCTATGAGGAATATATCGATTTTGTGAGATTATTTTATTAGTATTTGGATGATCTATGTGACATTAAAGGTGTAAGTGGGTACAGGTGGTGGCCTTTTATAATAGGGAGGAGGGACACTTTAGGAATGTTTTGAAATATTAATTTATTATAAATTTAGCTTCAGGTTATAATGGTCCAAAACTCATTTATTTAGAAGATAAAATAATTATGGGTCTAAATTATCTCAAAAAATTGGTTTTAGAGAAGTTTTAGTCACAAAATTAACCTTATCTTTTAGCTTAATCCCATAGTAAAAAACATTTACTCTTACCATGTCTTATTGTATTTTTATAATATAAGGTTACTATATTTACTATAAAATGAAAAGAGAACAAAAAGTGGATAATTAATGAAAATTTTAAAATTATATAAGTTTGTGTCCTTAATATAAGATTTTTAGGACTATTGTATTATTTAATAAAGTAATATATGATTTAAAAACCCATTTATGTCAATTTTGACACTATTTAGTAATTGATTTTCCTTAAAGTCAGAAAAAATTAATTCATTAAAAAAACTACATTTACTCAATTATAACATGTCATATTAATCCATTTTTTTGGATGTAATCATAATTCTAAAATTATATTTATTTTAATATTTATTATATCATTTATTTGAATCTTTCATTAACAAGGTTATCACTGCATCATCATTTTGTCATAAATAAATTTATTGATTTAATGTATAAAATTTATAAATAAAATAAAATGATGTAGGAAACAATTTTAGATTTATAATTATTATATATAATAAATTAAATCTGTTATATAACCCAATATTAAAAATTTTTCTGTAAAAGATACATGTTTTGGTTATATTTCTCTTTAATTTAAATTAAAACTTCTAAAATGTCATTATCACACACAAGTGGCTCCACGAGGTCTTAAAGTAGACCAAAATGTTATCATGGTTATTAATATACCATAAAATAGGATTTGGGCATGTTTAGGTTAGTTTTATATTACTATAATATTATTTTTCTACCCTTATTTACAAGATTTACCCTTTAACCATGGTAAATAAAAATAATTATTGAAGATACTATTAATAATGTCCAAAATTAAAATCTACCAATTTAAAGAAGTTGGAAATTATGATTACAAATATTTAATCCATTTCTCTAAATTCAAAACACAGAATTGGCAGAAATTAATTTAAAATCAATCCCTTTGTCAGAATGAGAGAACATGTTTTTAAAAATTAAAACATTGCAAAAGATTGAAATGTTTTACCTTTGAATTCAATGTAAAATTAATGATAATGACATAAGATATATTTAATGATAAAAATATAGTCTATTAATACTTTAAACCATTAAATATTATAATTTAACCATATTAATTTTTTCAATGAAAAAAAATTGTTCTCACTTAAAATATAGTGTATTGTTACTATTAATCAAAACCTGAATGTTATCAGAAAAATATTATAAATTCATCCAAAGTAAATTTTTTGGTACCACTTTCAAAGAAGATGATTATTTGTGAAGTAGAATATGTATAAGTGTAAAAAAATATATTTAAAATTTGTGTTCCATCTAATGGTTGAAAAACTGGAGTTTTTGAAAAATACTTATTTTATCCAAAAAAAATTAATTTTTTCTTATATAATGTCTAAAATATACTTATGTTTAATTTTAATGTTATATAAAATTCAAATTGAGGTTAATACCATTCATAACAACTAGTTTATATCTCATTAAAAAATATTTTAATAATATATCGTTGTTTAGTGAAACTCGGTATTGCCTATAATGAAAGCTATCGATGAAGGTTGATCTTGTGTGTAATGCAAGAAAAGTTTGTGTTTCATTTATTGAAATATTACATTGGTTTTCTGTATAACATAATCCAAACATAGTTCTTTAGTACATTGAACAAAATCTATATTTTGTGTTGCATGAAATGATTTCTATTAAAAAAACTCTAAATTTTATGTAACACAAGCCAAGTATATTGTTGCGTATACTACAAACTAATATCGTGTTGCATATAGAACAAGATAATCATGGTGTATTGTACAACACAAGACATCAAAGAAATTAAAATTAAACTATCTCATAAAATATCAGGGTGTTATAGGTATGAAGCACACCATGTATGGCGACATGTCATGGGTCAGGTTTGGAGTAGTTTTGATGGAGGTAAGTCATATGGTCACTTATGTTTCTAGGCTATTGATAAAAAATAAGAAGAATTATATAACTCATGACTTGGAGTTGCAAATATTTGGTAATTCCCTAATATGTTAGAGACACTACTTATTGGGGGAAAGATTTATGGTGTATACAACCCACCAATTCATGAAATAAATATCCTCCCAGTGGGATCTGATCCTTCTATAGAGAATATAGGTTGAATATATATAATAATTTTATTTTAAGCTAGATTATACCAATATAATGGGAAACCTTATTGTGGGTACTTTGAGCTAGAAGACACATGCTTAGGTATTTTCATTATTCCAAAAGTAAATAGCAATTGATGGATCTTTTCACTGAGTTTCACATGGGTGTTTAGGAGAACTGGGGTCGAGTTAATCTTATGTATTTATCAATTGTTCCATCGTTACATAGAATGATTAATAGGGAAAAAATCCCTAACCCAAAACGTCTACTTTTGAGAGATAATATATATGGTGAAATCCTCCACCAGACTAAACATTGGTTAATGATTAAATTCTCGATGTTCAAGGACATGTCAAGGCTTACATGGACAAGTTTTATGAGATGATGCATGAGTCACATGTATTGAAATGGGACATTATTTATGGTTTTATAAATATTTATCAATACATGTGATTAAAATTTTGGATGTTGGGAATGGAGAATGATGTTTCATGTTTTTTATGGGGTGGTCCACCTATTAATAGGAGAAAGACGAGAACCAGTATCCAATTAATCATTTGAAGCCATTATCCATTCAATAATGGAAATGAGATGATGTTAAATGGATTTCATAATGGGGTTTCCAAGGATGCCCTATGGTGGCGATGAAGTTTGGGTGATAATAGATTGACTTATTATGGTAGCTCAATTTTTTTCTAATCAAAGAATAATTGTTTCCATAGATTAGCTTGTTTTGCTATATGTATGAGCTATAGTTCACTTTTATGTGGTACCTAAGATCATTTTTCAATATCAATATACTTATTTCACATTATTATTCTATATCGTATTTCCAGAAGCATTACATACACAAGGGGATTTGAGCATTTCCTATAATCCACAAACCAAAAGATAGTTTTATCATACAATACAAATTTTAGAGAACATAAAAATTGTGGGTCTGAGATTTTTGGGTTTCTTGGGAGACCCCGTTGGCCTTAAAAGAGTATACATAAAAATAGTTACCATGATTATATACATATTTCACCTTATGATTATTTTTTTAATAGACATTTCCAATCACTTAAATTTTGTATAGAGGTTAGTGAATCAACATTTATTGGGCCGAGTCCCATATAAGAGACATTGGAGCATGTATAATTGATAAAAAATTTGTTTTTGCCACTAAAATAAGATATAGATCTTATGTGGACATGTGATTTTGACCTATTGAGTTTTTCTTTGGTGTATCAGTGTTCTTGAACATATCATTGATGTTAGGGAATCATCAGCTTTGGAGGCAAGAAAATTTGGCACTTATATTTTTGGGGTCATTTGAAATAGTGGAGAGGATTGGTCCCATGGTGTACCCATTGTTTATTCAACAATGTTTCCATACTATTAATGATTTTTTTAACATATCATACTTGATATATACCATATAGATCTATCTCATGTGAAGAAAATCGATTAAATTGAGCTTCAGGCTAATGGATCCTTAAGAGTGCATAAAATATGTAAAGTAAATTAGAGTGATTATACTATTTGTGGTAAGAATTTTCATTTTGTATGAGTGTCATGGAATAAAAACTACAACTATGAGGATACATGGGAATGATAATGAGACATTTATATTCATTGGTTGAATTTTTTTTCTGATGAGTGTAAGTGACATTTTAGAGTGAATCTCAAGGATAAAATAATCTATAGTGGGAAGGTTGTAAACCTATGTTTTTATTTTGGAGTGAATCTCAAGGAAAATGTGATCTATGGTGGGGATGTTGTAAGTCTATAACATTATCATTTTATAAATGATATTTATACACTCTTATTTATAATTTATAATTTTTTTTTGTGAAAATTTAAAAATTATATACTAGATGTATACCCTTATGCAATGCACATGGCCTATGTAATGGTAAGTGAATTGTACCCTTACAAAAGATGGTATTGGTGGGTTTCATAATGGTAAATCCTCATTTAGATGAGTTGCATAAGTTTATGGTGGGGTTATACTATTTTCTGTATGGGCAAGCCTCTAAATTCTAAGCATGTGTGAAGGTAACACCCTATGTATATGCACTATATAAGGGCAAGGACCTATTTGTAAGAGCTACTTAAGGGAGAGAACTTGCATATATGGGATATACAAGGGTAAGACATGAGTCTTGTATGGGTATCCTTGGTTTTTCAAAGGTTTCATAAGGGTACCTAGAAACTAAGTAAGGGTAAGATTTAATAACTATATGTCTCCTAAGAAAAAATTAGATTTATGTAATGCTAAGCCACTTATCCCAAGAAAATCATAATGTTAGTATTGGTTTATTTATGGTTGTGTAAGTGTAATAATGGTTTCATGTAATGGCCATATGATTGTTCCAATTACTAGACCATGGTATTTATTGATTTTCAAGGGATGTATAAGGGTGGGAGACTCAAATATTGATAAAACTCTTTAACCATACATGAAATCTATGAGCTCCATAAGGGAAAATATTTTTACCCTTATATAATAACCTTTTTTAGAGAAATTCAATAAAAATATTCTTCTCTGTTACTTATTATTCTGAACACGTCTGTAACTCATTTTGACTACTTTAAAAGACAGAAATTATGTAATTAATTCTCCCGAATAATTTAATGGTTTTAATACCATTATGAAGAATTATGAATTCTCCAAAATTAATTATCTCTTCAATAGAAAATTAAATCATGAATTTAATATGTGATTCTTACTAGTGAGAATATATACATAGATAGACTTGTTCAAATATACCCAATACTTTATGCCTTTGTTTTTGATTATCCCCTTGATTATAGGTATCTTATATCCTACTTATCATTGCTATGAGAAATATTTTTGGAATGAACCAGGTTCTTATTCTGGTTTCTAGCCATGGAAAGACTCTCTCTCTAATTTGTTCTTAGTGTAGTGTTTGAATGTGATAATTTCAATTTATTATTTTCAATGTTACATTGAAAATAATATTTTCTATGATTTCTGGAGGAATTGGATATAGATTAATTGAATAAAGATAATATGGAAATTATCAATGAAGGATAATGAATAATTATCTTGATAAACTCAAATTATTCAAAAAAGAGTGAAAATGTTATTTCAAATGAAATTATAATTATTATTCAAGAAACATATTGTTAGGAACATGATATGGCTTAAATAGTTGATTTAGAAATAATCCCAGAGAATGAATCTATTATCGAATGTGGTCTTTTATTTATTTTGGACATCAAATGTATAGAATCGATTATAGGAATCCATGGCTGGTGGCTTGAGAAGATGAACATGTGGATGTCATTATGATGATGTTTCCTTGATAAGCATTGCATTACTTTGTCCAAAATCTTGATATAGGAAGAATGTGAAAATAACACATGTATTCTAATGATTATTGACCTGATTTATGGAATGCATGTGTAGCCCTAGGAAACCAATACCTGGTGGTTGATCACATGAAGTTTTTGGGTTGAATTTTTTCCTATGATTTTTTTTCTTACATACGGATATGGTGATTATGATACATATTGATTTGAAATAGTTATTAATCATTAATTTTATTCTTATATTGTATATGTAGTATGATTTTTCTTCATTAATTTTAAAGGTTGAGCCTAGTTGGACTATCATATGAGAGGTATGTTCTAGAAATTGGTTAACATCTACTTTAGCTATCATAGCTGGTGGGATGTGTCACATTCCTGGGTTAATATATATTTGGTCTATTCTAACTAGTAAGATGTGTCACATGATTGGGGTTCTCCAGTAAAGAGGTATGTTCTCTGTGGATGAAAAATGTTTCTTTCCAATATAGAGTTGAAGTAGGTAGAGTTGGTCTGTAAGGAACCAACATTTGTTTTTTTATTTTCTAAAATATTTTTGTTATATCTATAATTTTTTTACACCCATGGATTTTAATACCCAGATATTTTTATGAAATATTTCTCTTTAAATAATTTTAGTTCTTCAATTGCTTGCATTACACTCAACTGTGAGTTTAAATTAATTGCATAAATATAAAATCTACGTTATAACCAAGCCCTTAAATTAAAGGGAAATAATATGAAAAACAAATTTATGAAATAAATATTAATTTCCAACTCAAATTTAATATATTATGTTTTTTGTTCTTAGAAAATAATCACACAATTTTAGTAAAATAAAATTATTATTTAAAAATATGTTTTCTTTAAAAATAAGTTTTTATTATTTTTATTAATTTTTATAAGTTATATAAAATGATTTTGAAAAAATTAATTAAATTTTTGAATACATAATGTCAAAATTACCTAATTTTTTAAAACCTTTATTTTTTTTATGGAATCGTGAAAAAACATATATTTATTGAAAACTTTATTTTCTTATAAAGAATTTACAAGGAAAATTTTTTATTTGTTTTAAATTCAAATTAGTTAATTTTAATTTAAAATAAATCAATTGTTTTTTTAATAGGAATTTTATACATGGATTTATTTTCAAAACATTTTTTTTAAAAGGTCATTTTTTGGAAAAACAGTTCTCATGGCTTTTTACCGATTTTATTTTAAATTAAATTATATAACTTCTTTATTTTGAATTTTGAGAAAAAGATTAATAATTTTTAACCAAAAAGTCCATATTTAGGGAAATTTAGAATTTTATAGTTGGGAAATAAGAATAGTAACCAAGGTAAATTTTGTTACCACTATAAAGGGTAAATTGGGTAATTTAGGTTTAAAAAATATCATGATTATATAGTAACACTTACACATGAAAATTTTTTACCAGATGAATTTAATTATACCCTTAAAACCTAATGATCTAAATCAAGCTGTTTAATTGAAACCGTTCTATGAAAATTACTTATATAATATTTAAATTCAAGAAAGTCACAAAATGTCACTTTCTTTGCCTTAAATATCCCTTACGTGTCAACATTGGGAAAAGTGATGTTATTAATGTATCTAAATTTAAATTATTAAATTAATAAAATTATTTTGGACTTTTTTCCACTTATATGAGATTATGATATTAGTAATATTATATTTAGTAAAATTTCAATAATGTCAAATTCATGTTTTAAATAATATATCATTTTTAATACAAAACGAACAAAATGATATAATCGACTATAAATTTTATTCTAAAATATAGATGATTTTTTTTCATCATGGTATTTTTTTAATTTTTTGTAAATAAATAAGTATATTAAATAATTAGACAACGTTGGAGTAGTAATTATTTTATTAACAGAAATATCAAATAATTGTCATTAAAAAATTAAAATTAATATAATTTGAGAAAATTATTTTCATAAAATAATTCTATAAATTATCTTGACCTATTGAAGATATAATAGAATATTTTTTTAAGATAACCTGTTATCTTGATATATTTAAAAGTCCATGTAACCAATAGTTTCAAAATTGACACTAATGATATCTTATTAAAATAATATTTCATTAAATTATATTAAAATAATAAAAAATATCAAAAAATATAAATTAATTATAATATGGTACAAAATGTTATATATTTTTCTTTTATCTTTTAATTGACATCACATAAGTAAAAACTCTAATCTTTTAATGTTGAAAATTTTGTGGCTGTAGTTAAATTTAATATAGGTTAACTAAGGTCTAATCCAAATGATAAGGTTTAAAATAATGAAAAAACGTGTCTAAAATATGTTGGATTATGACATTACAAAATTATATAATCTTATATTTCAATATATGGAATTTTTAGGTATTTTTATGGAGAATGAATTTATTATAAGTTAATATTTTGGGAAATTCAAAAAGTGCCCCTCCCCAAAATCAGAAAAGGGAACCACCTCCCTCACTTATTCACAACATATGGATCCTTCAAGATCAACCGTCCCCAAAAAATTTATCTTTTAAAATTATTTATAAACAATCTTGATCAGTTATTCTTCCCAAAATTCTAACCCTAGTGTCCTTAAGAGGATATCAAAAGGAAGTTCTCCACGGAAGAGGTAATCATCTTTATCGGATCTTTTAAAATTAATTATTATTCTACTTCATATTAATGTGTTCTTTCCATTTAAAGTATTAAATATAGAAAAATATATTTTGATATTTTTGTATTATTATGGAACAACCATATTCCCCCTTTTATCCATCCTACAAAAAACAAAAGCACCAAATGTGCATACATACAACTTACCGTCTCCACATCATGGTGTAATCTATTCGTCATCACCAATTTATATAGATGAGTATAATGATGTAAATAATATATATATATATATATATATGGTAATTATAAAAAGATATTTATTCTGAAAAAATATATATACCATCCAATTCTTTACAATTTTACCATTAAGGTAATGATAGTGTCGCTCGTGCGTACACACATCGTACCATCTCCACAATGTGATGCAATTCATTTTCCATATTAACCATTAAATATTTATTATTTAAATGTATATAATTAATTAATATGGTATATATTACCTTAATATCATTCTGAAAATTAAGTAACTATAATATATGAAAAATAACTGAGACTTATAAGACAAAGAATGCATAGGAAAATGAAGTAGTTAACACCCAATGAAGGGTAATAATGAAATATTATTTAGAAATGGGTGATAAGATTATATAATATAATCATATATAATATTATAAATATGAAAAATATTTTGGTATATATTAATAACATTATTTAAACCATTATATATGAGTTTTAAATACAGATAAACAATACCATACCTAAAGTAAGGATTAATTTCACAATCACATTATTATTCGGGATTGTTTATATGTAAGTATTTACTGGGGAATATTTATGATTCTTAAAAACGATTTCCAAAATATTTTTACTATGATTATACAAATTTTTAATTTATTTTTTACCTATATTTGAATTTTTACTAAAGGTTTTGAATGTAATCATTTTTTTCTTTTTCCTAATGTGGTACATTGGTATTTTTATAGAAAAAGTACGAGAGGAATGTTTTTTAACTTATAAAACATGGAAGTATTTTTCCTCTTTCATGATGACTTAATTCCTTGAAGCCTCCCTTAAAATATTACTAGGTTATTTTCAAATAAAATTTATTATTTTAAAATTTAATGGATTTTATGAAAAGAAAATATTTTCAAAGAAGAAAGAATATTTTTCTGAACAATTATTTTCAAGTGATCTCTCAAAATTAATTTCCATATAAAGTAACATTATTTGATATTACATATGTTTTAATAGAGTTATTTTTCATTGATAATATCTCTATTATTTTTATGGTTTGATTATGCTTATTATGTAATTATATTTATGTAACCAATTTCTTTTCCATGGGTTATGTTATGATAAAATTATGTTTATGAAACCCATTTCATTTCATGTGTTTGGATATGATGGATGATATATGTTCCATGGAACACATATTTATGGTTTTTATTATGTGATAGGTGGTACCTATATCTCCCCAAATCAATTATTTAAATATTTATATCTAATGAGATATATAGTAAAACAATGGTAAGTGAACCTGGTTCAGTAATACATGGCTGGAATGAGGATTGAACTTAGTTCAGTAAGAGAATTTGTCAACTATTATGGTCTTGACATTAATACTTGACTAATATGAAAAGAATTTTCTATTCTTATGTGTATTCCACAATTTCATGTATTGATTTATAATATCATGGAATATGTTCTTTTATTGGTTATGAACTTATATTTATTCCATTACACAATATCATAATCTTTGATACACGGGCTATAATTTTCAAAAGTTATGTTCATGTTCTTAAGATATTATGATTATGTTATATCCCTTTATTACCCTTAATAAGAATATGATATCACCCATCTATTATCTTTATTTTACCTAGGATATGAAGAATGATATTAACTAAGATGTGTCGAAAAGGGTTCAAGTTATGTCGGCATAATCGAGAAATGATGTAGATGTTTTATGAATTATGGTATATTTTCCCCAGTTTCTATAGACACTAAACCTATAAAGTTCTGGCATGCTTTTGTTGTTTTACATAATGAATATTATTCTATTTTAGATGTAATAATTATGTATGAGATGTATTGGCTATTATATTTGGCGTCATAGAAAGTTTAAGTTAACATTTGGAAACTAGGATGAGAAAACCTTAGTAAGAACACTAAGGATAAGTTTAAGTATAGGATACAATCAGAATGTTTTGGAGAAAATCATAAATAACCTATTATAAAACCTAAGGTTTCTATAATTAAAATTTTATAATTAATTTCACTTGATTGTGTGGTATTCCCACTATGATTAATTATACTCACTATTGGTTTTTTATTTTTAGTAAATGGATGTGACTCTAAGGAACTTTATTAATATTGAATGTGGTGGGAAATGATACTATTGTCCTCCTGAGAAACCGAATGTTTTGGGACCATGAATATAAAACCTTATTTGTTTTCTCTCATGAATTTATCAAGTTATGAATCATATTGGACTTCCAAATGACCAATGTAGAGAACAACATTATGTTGAGTCCTTCATGAGATGGCATCCACCTTCTTTCAATGGGTTTTTTATTCCACTAGTGGATGAATAATTTATTAGTAAAACAGAAAATATATTTTCTGTTCTTCAATGTTTAGAACATTAGAAATTAATTTTGGAAGTCTATCATTTTGAAGTTTAATTAGATTAATGGTGGAATCATATCAATAATATGAGGCAATGAGATGAAATTGACTCTACAGAAAATGATGAGTTCAAGAATTTAATTCTCAATAATTATTTCCCATGTATTCTTTGAATGAATATGGAGAAGGAGTCCATTTATATTATTAAAAAGGATGAAGATTCAGTTGGTACCTATGAATATAATTTTACAAGCCTTGTAAGGTATTCTTATAGGGTTATCATCCAAACTAAGAGTAAGGTTGATCAATTCCTAAGTGGATTAAAACCATTTCTTCAAAAGGAATTATCTGTAAGGGACTTCAGTAGTTGTGAGGAAATAATTTTATGTGCTCTCAAGGTTGAGATGGATGTTGGAGTCAGACTTCAATCTTATCGGTTTGATAAGAAGAGAAAATGGAAATCAAGGGAAAATAATAAAATATATTTAAAATAATATGATATTTCTTTTATTACCAATGTGTGGAAATAAACATGAATGAAACTTTTATAAGGGGACTAGTATAAGTTTTATGTTTGTGAATGAAGGTCATCAGGAAATTGACTACTGAAGTGATGGAAAAATATAGGTAATGACACTAATATAGAAAATGCTTCATATAATACACCTCCTAAACTTCAATGATTCAAGTTCAAGGAAAACAATCTTTATGCTAACAAATTTTCAAATATGAGGGTTATTGATGAAGATCTATGCCAATAAACTCATAAGGATAAAGGGAAAGGAAACTCACATGCGAGCACTATTGGAAATGTAGAGTACGATAATTAAGTGGTGAAATGACCAATTACCATACACTCTAAAGTAGATAATTTTTTATTTTATTTTGGACCCACCCACTCTTTTATAACAAAATAATATTATAATGGTGTCATTTTATTACCTTAATAATTAGATGTTGAGTTATTTCATAAAACTATTAATAGAAAAATGGTCCCACCACAAGTTTTTATTTCTTCTGAGATTGAAGTTTGTGGGAAAATGATCCCTATAGATCATGTAATCTATCCTTTAGCTTAATTTAATGTGATTATTATCATAGATGGGATTACTCTATATGGATCTCATACCAATTGATGAGGAATGGAATTCACCTTCCATCTTCTGAATGAATCTATGATCATATATCAATGCAAGGATGAACATGAACTTCCAGTGGAAATCACATCCATATTGTGGGTCTTAATTCCAATAAATGTTGGTTATCTATCTAATATGATTGTGGAAAAACTCACCATTTAATATAAAAATATTTTGGATGTATTTTTTTATGTTTTTATAGAATAATTTCTTGGTCTTCCACCAAATCTTGAAGTTATTTTTTCAGTATAACTCATATCGGGTTCTATGACTATTTCAAAGACTCCTTTTAGAATGGACCCAATTGAGTTGAAGGAATTGAAGAGGAAACTCCAAGAGAAAAATTACAAGGGATTCATATTCTATAGTATGTCACCTCATGGTAAACCCGTTCTATTTGTTAAGAAGAAATATGGGTCAATGATACTCTGCATTGATTATCTATAACTTAACAAGATTTCAATCAAGAAAAATATCTTATCCCCCTTCTTGATGAATTATTTGACCAACTACGTAGATCATGATAATTTCAAAAGATTGAACTTTTTTTTGGGTATCATTAATTGAGGGTCAAGAAGGAGTATATACCGATGAAAATATTCCATACAAGGTATGGAAACTATGAATTTATAGTGATGCCTTTAGTATTACTAATTTTCCCCTCTATCATCATGTATTTAGTGAACAATATCTTTATAGACTATATTGATCAGTTTGTGGTTGTCTTTATAGATGAAATTCTTTTATATTCAAAGTGAAATTAAGAACATGAAGATAACTTGAGGATTTTACTAAAAACCCCAAGAAAAGAGAATCTTTATGTAAAATTTACCAGGTGTAAATTTTTCCTTCATAAATTTTAATTTTTGGTCACACAATCTCAATAGAGGAGAAATCTATAGATCTAGAAAATACAAAAGTTAACATTAGCCTAGACCAAAAATGTTTAATAAGTTCCGAAGTTATCTTGTATTGGTTGGATATTGTCAACATTTTGTGAAATATTTCCCATAATTATCTAATTCACTCATCATGTTTCCTTGAATAGATTTTATTTTTATATAGATGGAAGAATGTGAAGATTTTTTATGGAGTTGAAAAGAATGTTAGTTAGTGCACCTGGGCTCACACTACCCTATAGTGGAGAAATGTTTTTGATCAATAGTGAGGCATCAAAGAAGGGGTTGGGATTTTTTTCTCATGAAAAATGACATGGTAAATGATTATACCTCAAGAAAATTGAAAATCCTTGAGAAAAATTACTCAACTAAGGATTTAGAGTTGGCTATGATTATCATTGAATTAATGATATGGAGTAATTCTCTATATGGAGAAAGGTGTGATATATATACCAATAATAAAAGTTTAAAGTATATTTTCACTCAAAAGTAGTTGAATATAAACCAAAGGTGATGGATGGAGTTAATTAAAGATTATGACTACTCGATACATTACCACCCTGGGAAAGCAAACAAGGTGTCAAATGATTTTAGTCAGAAGGAACATGATAGAATATCTATGATGAGGATCAAAAAAGTTTAAATATTTATAGATATAAAAAGGATGGATCTGGAGATCTTAAAGGAAGTGGACAAATAATATCCAACTCAAATTAATGTTCCACAATCTATACAAGTAAGGATGAAATAGGTGCAAAAGAAAAATGTAGATCTACAAAAGAATTTGATAAATATTTCAGAGTTCAACTTTGATTGTGATGGAATAATAGGGTTCTAGAACAATGTTTTCAATCCTATAGTTTCTCAATCTCTATTCATTATTGAAGTAAGAAAATACAGGGACCTCATAAAGTGTTTTCAGTGGGATTGAATGAATAAATAAATTTCATAATATGATTATCTATTATTTTTTTCAAGAAGTTAAGGCTTAGTGACAGAATTCTAAAGGGATTTTCCAACCATTACCCATACCAAAATGGGAATGAGAAAACATCACCATGGATTTTTTCATCATAATTCTAAAAACATCTAAAACCCATAATTTTATATGGGTTAGAGTTTATCTCTTTATAAATTCAGAACACTTCATTTCTATCAGAGAATATTTCACTCTTGATCATCTTTTAAGAGTATATATTATGGAAGTGGAATGATTTCATGGATTACCACTTTCCATTATATCTGATTTGGACCTGAGGTTTACCTCAATGTTATGAAGATGTCTTTAACATGCTCTGGATATAGAGGTTTTTTTTAGAACTACATATCATCCTCATAAATATGGAAAGTCTTAGAGGAAAATTAAAACTCTAGAAGGCATGTTTAGAGGATTGTCTATGGATTTCAAAAGTGGTAGAGATCAACACCTATCATTGGTATAATTTTCATTCAATAATAAACTCCACTATAGTATTTTTATGGATCTTTATGAATCCCTTTATGGTAAGAAGAACATAACTCTAACTTGGGGGAATGAAGTTAGGGAAAGAAAGCTATTGGGACCCAATATTGTTGAGGAAATGGTAGAGAATATCCAATCAATTCAATAACAAATAAGATCATATTAGAGCTGTTAAAATAGTTATGCAAACAATCAATTAAAAGACATAGAGTTTCAAGTGGGTGACACTCAATTTTTATGAATATATCAATTTAAGAGAGTGATGGGATTTGAAAATAAGGGCAAGCTAAGCTCTAGTTATATCAGTCTTTTTTAAATTCTTGATCATGTTGGGAAGGTTTCTTATTGACTAGAGATCCAACCAAATCTCTTTCAAGTATAGGATGTTTTTCATTGTATCTCTCCTATGAAAGTTCATACCTTATCCATCACGTGTACTAACCCCAGAAGTTGTATCGGTGGATAAATAACTTTCTTATGAAGAAACACTGATATATATTCTTAATTTTAGAGAAAAATTTCTATAAAATAAGACCACTATCTTGGTTAATGTTTTATGGTGGAACCACCAATTTGAGGAAGCTATGCGGTAACTTGAGTTTGTGATGACTTATAGAAATCCTCATCTTTTTTTATCCATGGGACCAATTTTTTGGGAAAATTAATTTTAAAGGGGAAGAATGTATAACCCAGATATTTTTATGAAATGTCTCTCCTCAAATATTTTTTTTATTTAATAGCTTGTGTTGCACACAACCTTGAGTTTAAATGAACTATGTAAATATTATATATTCATTATAACCTAGCTATTAAATTAGAGAGAATAAATATGACCAAATAATTTATGATATAAACATAATGTTCTAACTCAATTTGAATGCATTTTTATGTTCTTAAAAAATAATCACACTATTTTAGTAAAACCAATTTATTCTTCAAAAATACTTCTTCTTAAAAATTGATTTTTTTTATTTTTATTAATATTTAAATCTTCTAGAAAATTAATTTTAGAAGATGAATTAAATTTTCTAATTCCGCATGTAAAAATTATATTAAAATCATTTTTATGAAAAAATGGTTTTTTAATGAATAGTTAAAATATTGATTTTATATAAAGATGTATTTTCTTTTATTGTTTTTACAATTTCAAAATTTATATTTGATTAGTTCTAAATTTTAATTAGTCCATTTTAATTTAAAATAACCCAATTTTGGGGTTTCAAAAAGGATTTTATACATAAATTTATTATAAAAAAATTATGTATTAAAAGGGAAATTTTATGGAAAACCATTTTCATGGAATTTTACCAATTTCATTTTAAATTAAATTATGAAACATAGATGTTTTTTATTTTAAAAAATAGATGCCAAATTTTGATTCCTAAGGTCCAAATTTATTGAATAGGTCTATAATGTCTTGAAATTTCCGTGATTTGATTTTAATTATATTGAATTATTTTGAGACTACACGCTCTGATGGAACGTGATTCTGGGGCCTAGTGATCCTAAAATGGAATTTTTAACTTTAGTTTAGTTAACTTAAGTAATCGTTTGAATATTTTTTATAGCATTTGAACTGGTGATCTGATTTAAAATCCGAGGGCACAATTGAACTCAGAAAGTTGGGATTTTCCAAGAATGAACTTAACGTCATCCGACAAGGGATGAATGGAAAAGTTAAATTTCGGAACTTTCAGAAAAATTAAAATAAATTTAAAAAGATATTTTATTTCAATTACTCAACCGATGAGCGGCCACATGGAATTATTACAATGCAATGAATAGGTGAATTAGTGGAACTCATTAATGTCATGAAAAGACATAACATAACAATTCTTTAAACAATACGTAACAGCTATGCTGCATCATAAATGAAACAATGTAATGGAACTACATCGCTGCATAATGAAAATGATGCGACATGTTTTCTTTTTATTTGTTTGACGCATTGGAGGGACAAGAATTAAACCTTAGAAATACTTCGATGAACCACCAGCTGGTTTCCTCTCCAAAAAAGAATGATAAATGCTATCGACGAAAGGCGATGAAAACCATCAACGAATGGAGATGAACGCTAATAGATCGAGGATTGATGATGGATTAGAGCTTCGCCCCTCATTAGTGATAGATCGTCAATCTAGGTTGGGTTTTTGTTTAATTTTGTTTTTCCCCATTCATAAACTAAACGATGAACGTGGATCAACCCATTAATAGGTTTATCCACAGATCATTCGTTCTTGAAGGAGGGTGGATTTTTTGGGATTTCATTATCTGGGTTTAAACAATCACTTGTTTTATTGAACTGAAATCCCCAGACCGTCCCATGATTTAAACCTCTAATGTAGGGGGCACGGGCCGACACGAACAATGCCTTATCACCTCATCTTTGGGCATTATTTTTGTCCACATCGTCAAATTGGTGGCAAGGTGAATTTGGGGCCATGGCAGGGATGAAGGAAACCTGAGAGGCCCGAAGAAACAAACAGATCAAAGATTGGACCACCAAAATAGACTTAGTGGAACGTGGAAGGTACTGTTAGTGTAGCACGACCATCACAGTGGTTCCGGTGACCAGTGATGAACAGACCTTGTTTGTTGTGGGGAGAAAGCAGCGCCACCCTAGGCGTCCTTTGCTAGATGAGGCGGCCATTCGTTGAGAGGCGTGTTGGAGGAGGCGACACAACAGTACACGCCATAGTGGAGGAGGTCGTGGCCAGTCAACAGCGGTAGAGGACGACATGACACCAGCTTGACACTGTGTGTAGGCGGCGACCCTCTTTCAGGCCACCCTACCAATCTGGTGTGCCGTGATTGCTCAACTGTGGTGGGAGGGAGGTTCCGCATCCGCGGGGTAGTGTAAGAGCCCAATACAGCATCTGATCACGTTCTGGCCAGGCTCACAACCGGTCTACCCCTGGCAGGCTGGGCCTCTGCTGGCGGGCTCATCCCACAACCAGCGGGGCAGGCCGGACCCATGCCCAATGGGCTGGACCCACATTAGAAGCTTGGACCCATGCCCTTCGTGCCAAGGCAGACGAGACTGGGTTATCGGGCGACCCGGCGGGCTGGACACTTGGCCAAAATGCAACAGGACCAGAGAGGCCCATTGGGCCTGTCCGACTAGCTAGAACGGACCTGACCGACCCTAACTCGAACTAGATCATCTCGGGTAAGTTGAATCAAACTGGGGAATGTGGAACCCCGAGGCTGGGTTGGTTGGGTCAGTCCGACCAGGTTCGACCGGGCCCAGACACAACCGGCCCCTAATTACTAAAATGATAATAACATGCAAACTGGGCATCTAATTGTAGAGTTGTTTGTGGATTTGGGACCCTATCGACAAGGGGATAATTTATTATGATCTATGGAGACATTCCCAGAAGTTGAGATGTGATGAATGGCTTGAGGAACGGTTCTCCCAAGCATGCTATATACGGAACCCTACAATTGGGTGAGACATGAAGACTGCTGAAAAGAGACTTTGTGTGACTCGACTATAGCCTAGTGGGAAGCACTATTTGTGACCCTGCAGGCCAACGGTAGGAGCGAGGCTATGTTACTCGGCAGACCCATGGTACGGGATGGGGAGAAGTACCTCAGTTGGCCAAGGTGGGAAGCACCTCTGTGTGACTTCGGAGGGCCATGGGTGGAGCGAGACTATGTGACTATGCATACCCACTGTTCAAAATGGTGAGGTGTACCTCAGCAGTCCAGAGATAGTTGGAAGCATCTTCGGTGGGACCCGAAATGCCCATTTTACTCATAGTGGATGATTTATCAAGTACCTAAGGTGTTAAATAATGTGACTGGCGGTTCTTCTATCACTACCATAGATGTATACCTAGTGTGATCTATCTTTTGCTTCATGCTTGAGCTTCATTCTCTTTCTTCGTTCTTGTGCTTCGTGCTTTGCTTTGGGGATTTCTTTGTGGTCTTTACATTGTGTTTCGGGATCTACTAATAAGTATTTTGTTACTCACCTATGCATGGACTTCGCCCGAACGTGTTCTGTCTCGTGAAAATGAACGACTCTTTGACAGCGGACTTAGTATCCTAGGACCATTCGGGACCTAGTAGAATAAAGAAGACATGACGTACTACCTCAGATTCCAGTAGCTACACTAATCTTACCATTAGGTGGTGTTTTCATTGGATGGATACCTGAGTCCCTTTGTAAATTTCAATTTTTAGTTATTTTTATTGGGTTTGTATTTTGGCCCACTTGTTTTCAGTTTTACTTGTACTCCACACTTGTTTCAGTATACTTGTTTTCCCCTTTCAGTTTGGGGGTCTTGTTTGGGAGTTTTTGTGTATATAGGTTCTTAGGAAAATGACTCCCACTTGTAGGTTTACTCCTAGGTGGTAGTCACCGGCCCTTGGCCTTTGTGAGGCGGGATTGGGGTAGTCATAGCATGGGCCCCAAGGACCGGTCATGAAAAGGTTGTATCCGAGGGTGGTTAGATGCACCTCTAAGACCACAAGTCTGTTGTTTTGTTTTTGGGGAAACGATGTAATGTGTTTTAAGTTTGACTTTCAGATTTGGGGTGTCTAGTGTTGGTGCGAAAGCCGACGTATCCATACATCAGGACCTTGAATTGTGCTTTTTGACTCTAAACATGAAAACACTATATTCATGTGTCTCATTATGTTCTTTTTGAATAAGATTCATCTCACCAGGTATAAATTTCTGACCTTGGTACATCATGATCTATCTCAGTATGCCTCCACATGGATGACCATCCAGAATCCGGATACATGATCGTGTAGACAACCAGCCTAGTGATGAGGCATCAGTTCAGGGTCAAGTGGAAATATGACCCTATCGAGTGGTGCAATATTGTTTCCACCACCTATTGTTCTATATTTAATAACAGTGGTACTCGTATAGGATGCACACAGGCTCAATACCTGGCACAAGTTCCAGAGATAGAGACCTACTAGGTTCAGGGGAGAGACAAATCCTTAGGTTGCTGACAACTGTATGGAGGTAGGTACATGGGTATTTCACATAGTGAGGACACTGCTTGACCAGATGGTGATCTTAGATATGTGCCTTCTTCAGTGATCGGTAGGGAGATGGTGGAGTCTGACAATTCAAACTCATGATGAGGTGACCGTCCCTTGGGATGACTTAAAGTAGCTTCTCTAGGAAAAAATTTTCCCCGCGGCCATGCGCTATGTGCACATAAATGAGCTGATTCACTAGCAGTAGGGAATCCTATCATTGTTTGAGTACTCTACAAGTGTTACAGGCCTCTCACGCTACGCCACAGACATGCTGTATGACACCGTCTTCTAGGTTCAAACATTTGAGAAGGGTCTCATATGGGAGATCAGGGCATCAATGGTGTCTCTCAGCATTTTCAATCATGTTGGAGTACTAGATTGATCCTTATTTTTGAGAGATTCCTGGAATAGTAGGCGTTTGACCGTCGAAGCTACCAGTAGACCCTAGGCGGTGAAGTCATCAACAAGAAGTAGACAACTGACACGAGGGACCATGTGTGCCAGGTCGTTCAGGGGATGATCCCAAGACATAAGGTCGGCAGTGCATGGATCCCAAACAAGAGGAAGTCATTCAAGATCCATGCTTTTCCTCACGTGTGGTGGGCATAGACACATGACACATGACTTCCCAAACCAACATGAAGATGACCAGCAGATGGTCGATGGAATACCAAGATATAGGTAGAGGTTCCAGCAAGGAGGTCTGTAGGGTGTTAGACGTGGAAGGGGAGGAGGCCGAGCTATAGGTGGTGGGCGACGGTCTGAGGTACTATAACCACCACCACCAGGTGGTCCACCTCAACCTCATGGAGTAGATGGACATGGGATATCTCAGCTACATGCAGTATAGGATTATGACCATGGTGCTTCGTAGATGATATGAGGTATAATCTGTGTCTTCCCCCACCCTTGCTACAATTCTTATAGACATAGGTTATGATCCCTCTTCCTTGCCATATCTCTTGTTCGGAGCTCGAAGATTCCAGTGGTGTCGTTGCCTCTATCCTTATGAATAGATAATCCTATGGCATGTGATTCAACGATTACAGACTAGTTCTAGTAGCATGATCCTACTCTAGGAGGTGAGATCTTCAGTTGGGATCTCTTATTAGTGGTGTTGAGGCCTTACGATATCATCTTAGGTTTGGACTGGTTATCCACAATCCATGCTCAGATCAATTTTTTTAGGAATACAGTATGGTGTGTGCATTTATATGGGACCATTTTTTCCTTCACCAAAGTGAAGGAAACCCTTGAAGCACATGGCATACTTTCATGGATGAGGGTGCAACCAATCACTCACCAGGTGGCTAGACTTACCCTCGGTGTAGTGGATAAGAGGATTCCAATATTTCTTATAGTGGTGGACGAGTATGAGGATGTTTTTTCAAAGGATTTTCTAGGACTACCTTCTCATAGAAAGGTATACATTTTCATCGACCTATACCCTGGGATGACACTGATATCCACATTGTCAAATCTGATGGATCTCACAGAGCATCTTGAGATGAGGTTGCAGCTGGAGGACTTAAAGGAGAAGGGGTTAGTAAGGCCCAGTGTTTCACCATGGGCAGCCCTAGTTCTTTTTTCCAAGAAGGAAGATGGTATTTTGAGGTTGTGCGTGGAATTTTAGCACCTAAACCAGGTGACCATGAAGAACATGTATCCACTGTCGAGAATTACCGACCTCCTCGATTAGCTGAAGGGGGAGAGAGGGTTCTCCATGATAGATCTCATATTAGGCTATCACTAGCTTTGAGTATGGGATGAGGACATACCAAAGATATCCTTTAGGTTCCAGTATGGCCACTATGATTTCTTGGTGATGGCCTTCGGTGTGACCAATGCCACAACAGTGTTCTCGGGACACATGAACAGGATTTTCCAGCCTTACCTTGACCAGTTTTTCATGGTCTTCATTAATGAAATCTTGGAGTACTCGATGTTGGAGGTGGATCATGCTAAACACCTATGGATAGTCCTAGATACACTCTGAGAGCACCCGCTTTATGGTAATCTCTTGAAGTTACAGTTCCAGATTCGGGAGGTCTACTTTCTTGGATATATCATCTATGAGTATAGAGTTGCAGTGGATCCAGTGAAGATAGAGGCAGTGCTCACTTGGGATCCACCCATAAGCGTGACTGAAGTGAAAAGCTTCTTGGGGTTGGATGGTTACTATCGGATGTTTGTTCTTTTCTTTTATAGAGTGACAAAACCCTTATCGGCTTTGACATGGAAGGGACAACCCTTCTATGATTCATGTATTTTGAACTACTAATATTTATTAGATGACTCAATATTTTTATTTTTAATATGTATGGTATGGTTTTAATAGGTTCATTTCATGTTCTCATACCCTTATTCTCATGTTATCTTTACATTTTTCCATTGATTAACCTTATCCATAATCTGATCTCACCCTTTTTTAAGTTTATTTTCCCTAGGTTATGATACTAGGTATTATGAGTGATATGTCTAAGTAGGGTTCTATTAATGAGGAACTAAGTTATAGATGATGTAGTTAACTTTTTATTTTTATTATGTTTCCATGTTTCAAAAGGCACTGTACCATTATGATCCTCATATATGTGTCTGTGTAACATAATGAATCTTCATAAATAAAAATTTAATATCTATATATGAAATGATCAAGTAATTATATATAATGCACTTATATATACTATGAACTGATGTAAAGGGTCACTATTTGTGTCTTTATAAGTATTGTAATCACACCCTACTCAGGTATTATAGTGAGATTTTAGATTTCATGACTAGATATCTGATGACGGGAAAAGTACATGTGGTGGATGGTTGAGCAGGTGGAGCAGGTGGATGATGACACTATTGGAGGGAGTTTAATTGGGAAATATCTTGGTACATTAATTTTATATATTTACCTATACCCTGTATTCTTGTTTATTTATATATTATATATATATCTAGAATGTGATATTTTTACTACATGGGATGGTTAGATTATGTATGTTTCTACTATTATGGTTACTTGTTTATTCATTACTTGTTGTTCTATTTGTTATCAATTAATTTATTTATCCAATAACATGTTACTAATGGTATTATATACCATTTGAAAGACATAGACCCTTTCTTCTAGTCAATAACCTCTTGCATCTGGGGAGGCACACATGAGATCATGAGGAAATCCGAATTAGACCTAGTTGTTTTGGTCAGGGTAATAAAAATTGTATCAGGGGATCAAGATTCATTAACTTGTTTCATCTCCCGGACATGATTTGGAATAGGATAGAATGAAGATAGGATAGTTAGGACCCAAGAAAGAGAACTATTTCAGTATCTAATTTATACTATATAGTGGAACTTCAAGTTACCATATTATAGAGAATTTATGTTTTTTTAGTTTGATTTTATCATCAGTTAAATTCACTTTGGGTGATGCACATGATATTGATATACTGATTTATGGAATTTTGTGTGAATTAATGCATCATGTTTGGAATGTTGGTTCACATTAAATATATACTTTCTTAATACATTAGATATATACCAATAATTATATTCATGTATGAATTGTGATATGTGAGTGGGTATATTATTCCATGCATTTTATATTTGAGATTGTTTTATTCTATGATTCAGTGTAAATGTGTGGTTGTGACTAATGTGCAGGTACCAGAGGCTTGAATTTGGTTTTGGATATATCCCTTACTATTGTAGGTAGCCTCTTAAGTTGAACCATATTATGAACCCTTACGAATACCATTTTGGATTTTGGTTTCCTTGTTTACTATATTGGATTTATCTGATGTTTATTAGGCGTTTCATGAAATTTTACCTCATAGACATATTGAGAAACCAACTGTACGCACATTCATACATGAGGATGTAGCCAATCACACTCCTTTAGTTACTCTATTAGGTTATGCTATGGAAGTTTTCCATTTAAAAATCTTTCAATTAGTGCCTATTTTGGATAGAGGATCCCACATGTGTGGGCTGAATATGGTCAAATACGCTTAACACTTCCTGATCCAATATCCCCTATCCTTCATAATAAATAGTATCCTTCATAAAATTGAGGACTTGATACTGTTTATTGATAAGATATTCAACCTAGTCGAGACCATATAGGTTCAACATGTTATTATTGTGACCTTAATGCTTCAAGGTGCAGCTGGGTGATGGTGGGATGTCATGCTGGATACTGGTAGACAAGACTGTTTGACTTGGGAAACCTTTAAGGATCCCTTTTTTGAGGATATCCTTATTGATTCATAAAATATGGATTGTGCTTGGGAGTTCATATAGCTCCATCAGGGGATGATGATATTGTCAACCTATTCAACATTCTCCAATGAGATGATTCACACTATTTCTCTTCTATTGGGGAATGATTATAATAAAGCAAGGAAGTTCGATAATGGAATTATCCTTGAGATATGGTGATAGGTCATTATATTCGATCTAATGACTTATGCTATGGTGATTTATAATGTAATGACGATAGATAAGGTGGTAAAGGAAGAAATGGTTTTTGATTTTCTTGTTGTTATTAGTGGACTAATATTTACTTTCTATAACATAGTATATGTTTCATTTTCTTTAAATAAGAAGAGGAAGTCTGAGGAAAGATTACAGGGTGATAGTCAAAATCCAGAGTAGAGTAGGGATACCTTGAATCCCTTCGAGGGTCATAATTTTCTTAGAATCTAAAACTATAGGTTGAGGAGTCAATTTTTCAATGGTTTCATCTTTTATCTCAATTCATGTAACTAGTGTGGAAAGAAAAGGTTTCTGAAGAAGTTATATGATAGTGAATTCAGGATTCATTTGAAAAATTTAGATATAGGACATCAGTAGTAGATTCAGACCCTATAGGGGTAGGTAAAGTAAGTGAATCATGTGTATATGGGGAATAATATAGGGGTGTATGGTAGGGATTATGTGGTACATCAGGATCTAGATGATGGTGGAGAGGAACCTTAAACATCTCGAGTTATGATTCATATTTTATTCACCACTATTTCTTTCATGGTCATTACAATATTTTGTTTTTGTTCCTATCTACTCAAGTTATTGTGGGTATGGATCTATAGGTTAAATTATCTCTGGATCATATATCTAATATTCAATATCAGTGGTATGAGTAGTTTGATAAAGATCACTATAGATTCTTCTCAAGGATGAGTTGTCATTAGAGCAGGAGAATTTTAAAATTATTGGGTGTTAAATGATCCTTAAACCCTCTTTGATTTATAATTTATAATTATTTTTGGGGGAAATTTAAAAATCCTGAACAAAATAACGACTGTTATAAAAGGACTAGGTCCTGGGTAATGGTAAGTACATTATAACCTTTCACAAGGTGGTTTTGGGTGGGATGTTTAAGGGTAACTCCTTATTTACATAAGGTGTGTAATGATAAGGTGTAGTCTCAATAGAATTGGAAAGGGTAAGCCTCTTTTTCCTAAGGTTTTATAATCATAATGCCCTATGTATAAGAACACCATAATGGTAAGGACTTGTTTTTAAGAGCTATATAAGGGTTAGATCTTGTGTATATGGGCTGCGTAAGGGTAAGGTATGAGTTATGTAAGGGAAACATGAGTTTTCGAAGGCAACATAAGGGTACCAAGTTTCTATGTAAGGTTAATATAGAATTAATGTATGCTTCACAAGGGTAACCAGGTGTTGTTTGAGGGTAATATGCTAATCCCATGAAATGTGTAAAGGTAAGATTGATTTTATTAAGGTTACATAAGGGTATGAAAGACTTAATGAAAGGGTCGACTGATTGTTTCTCCTGATATATAAGTCTAACAATTGAGATTCAAGGGATATATAAGGGTGAGAGACTCTTGTAAGTGTAAAAGTAATTTCCCTTATGTGAATGTAATGAGTCATGTAAGGGTAATCCATGTTACCCTTAAATCGTTCATTTTTAGGAGAAATAATTTTAAAACCTTTTTTTATACTCATTCTTCACCATATTTCTTTTGTAACTGATTTTGATGGAATTAAAAACCTAAAATTATGGAATTTGTTCTCTTGACTTTTTTAGTGGTTGTAATCCCTTTACTACATATTATGAATGAACCAAAATTAGAAATTTATATTATGGAAAAAATAAATTGTGGATTTAAATGTTTTTTCTTGATAGTGATAACATGTATGTAGCTATCCTTCTACAAAAATACCTAATACTCAGTGCCTTTATTTTTGGTTATCCATATGATAATAGGAAGATAATAACTTGTTGTTCTAGGATATCAATTGTATTATTCGAATGAACCCAGTTCTTCTTCTAGTTTCCAAGCATTTAAATACACACCCTCTCTACTATTCATAGTTCAGTATTTCAAATGGATAATTTATATGTATTATTTTCCTTGTTAAATTAAAAATAGTATTTATTAAATATTATATATTAGTTGAATATGTATATCCAAAATGGTGAAAATATGGAAATTTTCACTGAGTGATTTAGAATAATTTAAATGCTAAACTAGAATTATTAGATAGAGAGATACAATATCATTGCATGTGAAATTATAATATTTTTTTAAGAAAGTAGCTTTTAAGAACATTCTATGACATAAATGGATGATTTGTAAATTATTTATCATAGTGAATCTATTATATCGTGTGGTGTGTTTTTTGAAATTAAATATCTAAAAAAATCATTCTAATCCTTGGTTGGAATTTTGAGTTGACAAACTCGTGAATGTGATTAAGGTAATGTTTCCTTGATGAAACAAGGAGTAATTAAAAAATAATATTGATACAGTAATCCCTTGACTTTAGAAAATATATTATATAGTTTGTTTTCATGATTGTTGAAATACGTGTGTAGCCCTGGGAAACCTATGTTTTATGCTTGATCACTTGAGCTATGTGTGTTTTTTTTGTATTCATTGACCTATGGTTGTATTTCACGCATATTTATTATGCAAATTATGATTCCTATTGATTGGATATGATAATTGATCTGTAATATGTTTCCAATATTAAATGTGATGTCTTTTTTCTATAGTTGATTTTTTAGGTTGAACCTATATATAGTATCCTCAAAGAGGGTTGTTCCAGACTTTGATCAGCATGTACATGAGTTATCCTAGCCGGTGAGACGTGTCACCTACCTATGGATATCAATTCACGAGGTATGAGATATAATTTGGATGACATGTATATGGTATAATCAATTTGGAAGTATGTGTCACATGCTTGGGGTTACCCCATTCAGCGGGACGTGTTAAGAGAATTATTGATTCTTATTTATGGAAGAGTGTCAAAGCATGTGGATCTAATCTCCGAGATCCTCACATAAGTCTTTTAATTTTGTGATATATTTCATTTATATCGGTAACTTTTTAACACTCATATAATGAAATTTTATATCTTATAAAATTATTTTATCATACATTTATGGTTCCCTACTAAGTCTTGTACTCACACTCTACTCGAGCATTTTGGTGTGGTTGTAGATTTCATGACTAGGGTTCCAGTGTAGGGAAATGTCCCTATAGTGGCAACTGAGCAGGTAGAGAAGAAGGATGTAGATATTGCTGGATGGAGCTCAAGAATTATTTCTACTCATGTATTTAATTTTTTTCTTTACACATTCCATGTATCCTTCTTCAGTTTTGGTTTAGATATATATATATCAAGACACATTGTTATATCATGGTGTGATTTTTTTTTTGTATGGTTCTACTATGATGGTTACATTTTTATTAACCACTTAGTTTTTTATTTTTTTATTTCCTATATTTATCCTATAACTTGATAATGTGGGTATTTTTTTCCATTTATTGATTTATACCCTTTCTACTAGTCATAAACTCTTACATATAGGGAGGAATACATGTGGTTATGTGGAACTATGACTTCGACCTGTTGGTTTGGGTTGGGGTGTTACAAAAAGACCCTCTTTTTTAAGGTGATCCCTTATTTAAAAATGATGTGTCATAACCATGTGTCTTTATGTTTTGTCTAGTGGGATTCACAGGGTTGGCACATGGTTTACTAAACTATGAGGCCAATTTTTTTTTGGTATTATAGATTTTAAAAAATTAGTTTTTAAACCTGAAAACTCACCAAAAACCATATTCTTTATCCATGTACTTATGAGCTCAACCAAACCTTTCTTTTTTTATGTATTTTGGTTTCCTAGGGCTCTTCTACCCCAATTCATGGTGGATTGAAGCACGGTTTACTGTGATTGATTCATATTGGTAATTATATCCCTCTCAAAGACCTGGATATCTCTTTTCTTCTCTACTACTGAATTAATTTATTTCTTTATCATATTCTGAATATGGTTTTAATGGAATTTTATTAAGGTATCTTGGATCATTGGGTTAGATTCAGTAGTTGTATATCAGTGATTAAGCTTCATTTTATTCAAGGTAGGTGGTCAATATTTTTCCCACAAGTCCTATTTTTTTCTAAGTGAATGTCTTGTGTGGTCATTCCACCTTAATAATAATTTGACCTAGTAATAAATTACACACCTTAATTCATGGAATTGAATTTAATAATGTTACCTTAAGTTATGATACCATTATTGGTTAAGTCAAATTTGAGATAGAAAATGGTGAATTATTAATGTTTCCAAATAAAAATGTTGACGATTGTTTGTAAAGAAATTATTCATGATATTTTGAAGGATTAGTAGATAATGAGAGGTGAACTAGTAATGCCCAAATTTATTTAGAGGTGAAATTAGAAATTATTTTTTTGGAATGAAATTGGAATTAATAAATGGTAAATTATGTTTAATTAAATGATGTTGACCCATTATGAGTAACCTATATGGATGGTTCTCATGATTGTGTTCTTTGGATTATTCTTCAATGGATCCATGGATGTTGTTCCTCAGGGTAGACTCTCAAGATTCTAGGATGGGTATATTATCACGAGTGTTATTCATGTTATGAGAGGATTATGTTTCCCAAGGTGATGATTATGTTATAATATAAGTGTATTTACTTGGGAATAACTATTATTTAAGGATGGGTATAGTTTCCTAAGTGTTAATTATAATATCATATGGGTATATTTAACTAGTGTGATACTTATTATCCATAGACATCTAGCACTGGCCAAGCCAGGAGTGGTTGTTCTCAGGTGTCATTATGGAAACCATTGAGAAATGAAAACTATTTATTTCTTTATAAGTGGTACTTTGATATAATCATCACTTATGAATTGGTTTACATTGAATGGGTATATTTATAATTTTTTTGGTGGTTTTCTACTGAGTTATCCTCACAATCTTCCTGGGATTCCATCTGTACTTAAGAAGACATCATGACTGTAAAACAAGATGATTGAAAGCACCCCATGGAAAATGTATGATTTGGCCTACCTAGATGGAGAATTGGAGTTTCAGAACTTTTATTTGGAGTCTTATTATTATTTATATTTTTTATTTGCATATTTCTGGGGTCTGACTATTCTTATTGTCTGTTTGATATTTATACATCATTTGGCAATGTTTGAGCTATATTTATTTATCATCACATTACTGGTTTTCCAATTTACTATTTTATATGGATGGTTATATATGATAATTATTATTTCCACTAACATTATACTTTGATAGCAAGGGTATATTCTCCCCACCATTCCATCATAGACCCTCAATGTTGGTCCGCAACATCTTGAGTATGGGGAGGCGCACCTGAGGTCATGTAGAAATATAGGACCTAACATCATTTAGTGGCCATGGGCAGAGGGACATCACAAAAAATATTGGTAATTTGATAAATTGGTTTAGAATTTAGAAATAAAGGGAAGTTACTTTACCAATATTTTATGGATTGAATCTTATAATGTTTTAAGAACCTTTTAAATAGTTAAATATGATGGATAGGATTCTTGATACATCCTACATAATATCTATCATGTATGTCATGTTATGTTTTCACGTTATCCCATTTTTGATTTTTGTATAGAATGTTGAATACAAATATAATCCTTGTGAGAGTCACTTTATTTCTATAAAAAACATCATCGAGTACGTTACAAGAAGTATGGATATAATATTTTTCATTATAAGAAAGGAAAAGTTCACTGACGGGGTAAACCTAATGCTAGTTTCTGAACCAAAATTTTTGATGTGAAATATTAATCTAGTTTTTTGTTTTCCCTCAATGATGGTGATATAAGTTGGAAGACTTCCAAACAATCCCCCATGGAAGATAGGATAATGGACGTAGAGTACTTCGTTACATCAAATGTTATGAAGAGAGTTTTTTGGATAATAAAGTTCATTACTAAACTTGTGATGGTTCCTAGCATTGAGGGAGCATGAGGGCCATGCTGAATCTCAAGGTATTGATAAATAATATATTAAATATAATTTTTATATAATGTGTCATGATTTTCTAATAATGGAAATCATCTATCTTAATTCATTCATATATTTTACATATGTTATACATGAAATGTGGAATAATAAAATATACTAAAAATATGATACTAATCTATCCCTAATTGATGATCACTACATAGTATTATAGTTTTTTCTTATATGATAATATTTGTGTGATTAAATGTATCATATATGATTCATATCAAAAAAATTAGATAATAAGTAGAGACTCATTATCTGGATTGGGACACAAAATTATATCATATAGAATATCACACCTTCCTTGTTATACTTTGAGGTATATTCATAAAATGAATCCCCATTATTTTGGGATGACATGATATTAACAAGTGAAACGTTATACTTTGAAACTTTTCTGACACCATCTTTGAGGTTGACCTAATTAGATGGTGGTTAGACATGTTTCCAATCTTATCCTTACTCCAGATTAACAAAGATGATATTTTTTCACTTCTAGAAAAAATAAATACATTGAAATTAATTGAGTGATCATTCAAATTCATAGAAATTCTTATATAAGGGACATGTGATGTGATTATTTATTAGAATGACTAACTTGTGATGTAATAATTTTTTATAATCAATTTACTGAGAGAATAAAAAATTCATTAGTTGGCCTATAATATATTTACATCTTCCATGTCTAGTGGCCACCTATTTCATGAAGAAGGAGAATATATAATCATATATATGATATATCCTATATGAATTATGGTTGATGTTTTTATATTGAGATATGATTATGTTGGATAAAGATAATTCTATGACAATTTATATCTTGAGTAATAAAGTCATTATTCTATAGTATTCTCTTTTCTTACATTTATAAATTAAGAAATTCATATTTTTTCAATGATACAATGACCCAAAGGATCATGTTGTGTTTCCAAAAAATAAGGATTAAATTTTAGACGAATCATTTTATCTAAAACAAGATAATTTAATAAATTTTTTTCAAACGTGTTTGGATGGATTCACAAGTTGTAAATTTTTACATAAAGTACTTATTGGAATTTGATTCCATTATATCATAAACTATGATATATACTTGATTCTTATCATATAAAAGTGATATAAATAGATCATATGCTATAATAGACATGAGATGCCAATATCATATATTATAATAGAGTTATTGCTTGTAATATTTGATATGGAGTTGTATGATGTACTACAACATCATCATCATCATGATTCATTTTTGGCTTGATAAAATTTATATGGTCATTGAAGAGATAAAATTTTATAAAAAAAATGGGTATAAATTTTTATTAATGAATGAAGACATCCAAACATTAGTAGTAATGCTTAATATTTCTCATTGGATGAAGAAGAACGATATATAATATTTGATCCTTCTTATTTGTGTAGTGGTAGTGAAACAATCATAGCCAACTCTATTGTATACTTGATATTTAGTTATTTTCAAGAGAGGGTGCTATAATACCTTTTGGAGTTTGGGGGATCCTAATAGAGCATATATAGATTCTAGTATCTAGTGAAATACCATTGGAGGTTGGAGCCTGAGTGATGCTTCTCAGTGATCTTCATCAAACATACTCTACCAAGGTTGATCTCAATAAAAATAAAGTACTCAAATTTATTTTATGTTCATCATATTTTATGTTTATTCTATGATGATATTTCCATATTTAAATTGGTTTATTTAAATTTTTATGATCAGGTGATGTTCTAACAAATCTCATCAAGAAGATTGATATAACATAAAACGTTTTTAGAGTTAATTATTTTGATCATATATTAAATTTATACAAATAGAGACTAAAGGTTGATCATGAAGATAGATATTGAACAAAAATTACTATCTATGTGATTGAGTGTGATTGTACCATATAATTTTTTTATTTCATTACCCATGTGACTTAATTTTTAAAAGTTCCATTATAATGGAAAAAAACATTTTATGTTGGAATTGTTTTACATACAATCCCAATACCTATTAATGAAATAAATAGTGTGGTAAATACTTTATGTTGTTGTTTTTTTTATAAAAGTACCTTTGGGGATACGATTTTGACCCTTTAGATATTTTGATCAAATAGTTTCTTACTATGTGTGTACCATTACTATAAAAATTTCTCCCCACTAACAACACCTGAACTCTATCCTTTTAATAGTTTTTGAATTCTAGACCACTAGGCACCAAAACTTTCCCTATAGACATGTGTTGTCGTCTCCCTGAGGTCCTATCATATTCCCAAATAACTCATCATACTAATTTCTTTCCGCACAAGCTCATACATGTTTATTCAGTATGCTTGGTCCTCTCACATACACACCCCAAAAAACATCCCAAGAGCCCAACCATTTTAACACTACTCAAGAAAAATATTTCATTAATATGGAGTTCTAATATGGAAGGATATTGAAAATAAATGTGCACATTATTGAAATGGGTAATACCTTTTAGAATTTTAACCCTCTAACTTTAGAGGGTGTTACATTCTACCCATAATTATAGAACAAAATCTTAATTATGGACCCTATATTTTAACCGAGGTAGTTCCACAACACTTATTGATGGGTACCACTCTGATACTTCTATAACAACTATGACCTGCCGATAATATAGTCACTCCACCCTTTTAAAAAGTTTATTGATTCTTGAACTTCAAGGAACCACTAATTTCCCCACAAATAAGTGGTTTCCTATCCCTAGGGATCAAACACATACTTGAACGAGCCATCAAACTGGGAACTATCCCAATGGGAAAACACATTTTCCTTTCACTATGATTTTTACTCACTCACAAACACCTTGAGAAACCTATCTGTAGGTCACCCATCTCGACGCTACTCCATACCAAGCTCTGTAAACTTTGATGTTCTAATCAATCAAGCTTCTGAAAATATAAGTACACCTTATTATCATATATAATGTCATTTATACTTTTAACCCTTTAAATTTTTGTACTGTTAAAATGTTAACATCATGGGTGTGATCCTCTTTCTAATTTCGGTTAAACATGCAGAAATTTCAGGGATCAGAACTTTTATTTCATTAATAAAATTTTGGGGTATTCTGGATTTTTTATCTGCAACCCCATTGCATTGTTTTATATCATATAAATTACATTTTTTTTTACTTTTCTTAGTTATATTTATATATAATTATTTCAAAGTTTCTACTCAATTCTAATTATCATTTTATTTTTTCTATATTATATTTATTCTATAATTAGATCATAATTACCTTACTACGATCCATTTAATCTTTACCTTATAAGAGGAATTTATTTTATGGGATTTTTAAATCTTAAATCCACTCCCTCTCCCTCTTTATCATTCCAATGTGGTATAATAATTAATGAAACTCTAAAAATAGTTGAAAAAAACACAACAAATATTCTTATAAAAATAATCTTTTGAGGGTAGTTTTCCCATCATAATGTCAACACACTCAAGGTACTAATTTTTTTAAAAAATAATTAATATCTATTTAGAAAATAATTATTCATTACATAATTATTTTGAAATATTTTAAGGAAAAATTTAATGTGTCTTATATTTATGAGTACCCATGAACAAAATTATAGCTGGAGGTGTATTGTATAATATTCAAAGTGATACTATTTGTAATAAACTATTACTGTAATTTTGTAAGAGAGTATGGATTTATGTATATCATGATCCAATAGTTGTTCTACATGTTCCCATTAAATTTTTTGATGCTCTAATGGTTTAATATGTTATTAGAACATTTATAGTATGATCAATAAATATTATTAACACACATAATAAAAAATTGGTACATTATTTATTTTTTATATTTTACTAGACTTCTATTATGATAAATAAATCATTAGTAAACTATTATATGTAATGATGGAAGGGGAAATATATAACCATGTTAACAAAGTGAAAGGGAATAACCAGTACATCGAGAATACAAGACTTATACCCTAATTTTTCTCCACTACTGACCCTACCAATCTTAATTACTATAAATAATCTTAAAAGTTAATTTTTCAAAGAGGGGATTAATTGTCAATTTGATTGAGAAGAAGGCATACATGATGAATAGTCTTTTGAATTTATCGATCAATCTAGTATAAATGAAATTATATACACAAATTATTATATTGACATTTGTTTTTCCAAAATTGTAAATCTCATTAATAATTAATTTTTATAGCATTTACTAGTTAATAATTCTAATAAATCCACTTATTCTAATTATATATAGACATATATATGTATATATATATATATATATTTCAATCCAATTACTAGATATATGATAAATAAAGAACACATGAAGTCCACTATTAACTAGCTATGTAACTTCTCGACTCAGATTCCACTATACCGATGCCCTAAGAAAGTAATCTATATGACCGCAAGTGAACCTTCTCATATTCTAGGGGATTCAGAATAACTATGGGGGGCTATTCTATAATTTTTAGGAGACAATACCCCCCTCCATAACAACATAGGGTCAAACCATATCCAATCTCTTAATACCATCCGATCTTTTGAAACCAATCATAAAAAAACATAGTGAGTTCCTAATACCAAATATGTGCTTCTAATAAACATATGAGGGTTTCTCAGATACCCATGTTCAATGGTGGTCTGGTTAAGGTTTCATTAAAATTCAGTATCCAACCACAAATAATGGTGAAATTAAATACTTATCATTACATTAGTGCATGCTAATAAGAAGTTGGATAAGTAAGAAATACAGAGGTTCAATATGTCATCAAGGTCCTAAAATCCTAAAACAACAATCCTAGGTACCAATATCTATTGCCCATTTTATCAGTGATCATAGATTCAGTCTAACACCTAAGATATGAATCAATATTGATAAAAACAAGGCTAAAAATTCAGTCCAACACCAATGTTCTTTAAAAAACATTGGTTCTGACCTTGAGTGTCACGACTAACAGTCTAATCCTAAATTATAATAGAAATTCCCATATCATTATTCAAACATATATTTATAAATGAACATCAGTGGTTCCTAGAGTGTTTTTCTAAAATGAGTTTAAATATGAGGAGAATCATACCAACATCTACCATAGGGCCCATAGAATCAGTCCATCACCCAAACACAGATATAGAGAGTTATCTATATGTCCAACCCACCAGGTATACATGTTTTCTTGGAGAAAGAGTACGACATGAAAACTATATATATACTAATAAAGCGTCGAACAACATCCCAATGTCTGATTCTTAATATACTACCTATTCATGGAGGATCATTCTTGTCACCTAACCCATAGTTCATGGAGAAACATTCTGACACCCAAACCATAGATACTGAAGCATAAATCTAGCATCCAAACCATAGAATCAGGATCATTAGTTTGATACCCAAACTCTAGTTCATGTATCATTAGTATGGTACCCAAACCGTAGTTCCTATTTAATCATTCTGGTACCAAAAACCATAGTTCCATTATCATTAGTACATCACCCAAAGCATAGTTCATGGAGCATCATTCTAGAACCCAAACCACAGTGCCTAGAAAATAAGTTTGATACCCAAACCATTGTGTATGAATTATCAGTCTGGCACTCAAACAATAGTTCAAGGAGCCTAAGTGTGGCACCCAAACAAGTAATTATTTCCCAAAATTATATGTCCAGATATCCTAACCATACAAAGAATTCTGAAACACAAACATAATCCCAGCTAAAAAAATTTACAATTAACAAGGCCCCAATTGTCCTTTATTATAAAAAATGTCCAAAACATCATTTATTTAAAAACAATTAAAATATTATTGAAGTTATCTCCCCATGTGGGTAACCACACAACCATTTCAAATCAAAATTTTAAATCCACCCAAAATCCTATTTTAAATCACATGGAGGTGAAAACCTCATTATAAAATAAGTACTATTTCAAAACATAGGTTTCACCATTTTACACTTAAAATTAGGATGATGCAAAAAAGAATACATTTAAAACAATTTCAAAGGCATCATAATCACATTAGAAAAAATTAACACATAAAATAATCCATTTTATGGTTTTTATGAAATGACACTCCCCATGGGAGGCCATAAGTTTTGTCTTATAAAGGTCAACCAATCCAATGGGGTCTATGGAAGTTATAAGGAATCGGTTTAAGTCTCAAAACAAATGTATTAAACCAAGGGATAAACACACCACACTTGGTAGTTAAGGCACACAATCTATACACATGACAAATGATTATCAAGACCACGGTCAAGCCTCTTAAACCACCTAACTCATCAATGAATATTTCCATAACCTTTCCAATTTATGGAGGCCCTTCTATTGTATATAAGAGTATTTTAAAAACTAATCATCATCTAATAGTTCTTTTCTCAACTTCCCAATATATATCCTCACACAAATCAATGTAAATTGATTTATTATTATTAATATAATTAATTATTTAACCAAAACCCAACATGGAATAATTCTATATAACTTACTAGTAATTCAACTTTTATTGAAACTATACACAAATTCCATCAGAGGTCTACAAAAAACTCCTAAAACCATTATTGGGAAATTAAAAAAGAGGTGATATAGTTGAAACAATTAATTAATTTAAGTTAACTCCAAAAAACCGAATAAAATTTCCCATGAATACAATCCTTAATTAAAGTTCATCTAGTGATGTGAGGAAGTCATCTCGAGATATTCTCTTTGTAATTAAACCAAAATTACCATGATAAATGGATGATTCCACCATGAATCAGTGGAATAATCTTCATAACACAAACCAAATAACTCACAAAATAGAATGAATGAATGGAAAAAGGAAAGGAAGTAAATGGGGGAGAAGAACTCACCTTAATACCAAGGAATCCCTATGAACACACCCCAAATCAAGGTATTAGAAAAAAAGGAAAGGGTTTAGGATCCTCTTGGTTTGTGTACACTGAATGGTGGAGTAATGGGTGATGTTTCTTATAATCTATAGTGGAAATTTTGGAAAAATAATCATTTTAATGATGTTTTGGGAAGCCGCATGGTTTGGCTACATGATTTGAAAAATGTTTTCCATTCCATGCACCAAATGTTCTCCCCTATTTTCAAACACCCAATGTACCACATGATTATGTTACCTGGTAAGATAAATCAAGAACCAACTAGGCTATCAGTACATTCACCCCTCCACAACATGACACATAGTTTTTTTGAAACCATATGCAACCCAGGAACCATGCCTCAAAACCATCTAAAACTCACAGGATTTAGCTTCTTCCTCACATGGTTTTCCCCAAACATTACTGAAATCCTGAAACTTATCCATTAATAGTTTAAAAATAACTTCAAACATCTTGATCATCTAATTACCACATGGTTTCTCTTAAACCATGCACCCAAAATCATTCAAAAAGGTAAGAAAACTCCAAAACTCATGAACCTTTACCCGAATCCTCAGAAACTAATTTAAACTCCTGAGATACATCATGATCCCCATTCCTCACCTAAAATTCCACATTGAATCATTACATTACATTGAATTAAATTTAGAGTCTTGTTTCAAAATTTGAAATGTCCTTGAAAGGAAAATTACAAATCGTTATGAAATTTATATCATACAAGCTCATAGAAGCTACCCATCATAATTCTTTTCATCTGTGATAATCCCAACTATTCATCCCATAAAACCACCCCACCTTTATCGTTAAATAGTTATATCCAAATTCATGTTATGTTTTCAACCTATGGAAACCCAACTAAGAAAAAACCTCAATCTTGAGGAACTCAACAGGCCAAAACACAGGTCACTACACAGGAAAAATCAAGAACACTCCCTTCTCAACATAAAACAAAATAAACATGTTGTAACACCCATACATATTTTATCACATATTCAAGACACCACAAGCCAAACCAACCACCCATAACCAGGGAATCCATCCTCTCTCATCATTTATACATCAGACTGCTCCATAGTGGGCTATGACACATAACCATCCTAAAAAACCATCGACAATGGTCCAATTTTTTTAAAATTATATAACACTGAAAATTTGGTGTCACTACACCAATTAATAATGAGGACCAAATCAGCATCCTCATCATCTATCATCTCACCATAGATCCACATAACGTTTCATCAGATGGAGACCCATAAAGTCACACACTATAATGCCTATAACATGTGGAACCTATCTTCCTAACATGATGCATGAGACATACATTTTCTCTATAGTTCAAGATTCAAAAACAAATCATATGGATTTTTCTAATGATATAATATCTTTAAATAAATCATAATCCATCAAATCCAAACAACTTGTGGATCCTTTGAAGAAAAAATAATATACAACCATAAAATAAAAAAGAATAAGATCAATCCCAATCATGGTAACCTTGACTTACTTCATGAATAGGTGTTTGAAACATACCATCTCAGTATCCATAACATGATATTACATATTCCTATCTCTTCGGTCTATGAAATAAATAATATTAAAATAATAGGAAATTAAACAGCTTTGATAAAACTTTGTTACATTCGAACCAAGATTCCCCAAATCCAATTCCAAAAAACCGGGTCAGAAAATGACCTCAAGTTTGCCTCCTCATAACCTAGAGTCTATTGACAAATATCTCAGGTCAAAAGAAGAACTATTAGGATATTATACCCCTATAAAAGAGTAAGAAACCACATGTAACTAACCATGAATTATACACAATAGAGTATGTGGAAATAATAAATAAATCGAAAAATTTCATAGTAAAAAAATGAAATATAGTATAGTACTGAAAAAACATACCATACATACAACATCAATATCCCACTAGGATGATCCTATACATAAAATGAATAACTAAAATAATTAAATTTTGACATACAATATCACTAGGCCTGTCACGACCCATCCCCTAGGGCTCGTGCCGTGACTACCCCAAGCCCGCCATCCACAGGCCAGAGGCATGCGACTAGCACTGAAAGGAATATTACCTAAAATCGGGAAGGAATTGCCTATGTAACATGTAATCACACACAACCAAGCACACAAAAAGATACAAACACAAGTAAACTATATAGCAAAAAGAGTGCTGAAAGTAAGAGGGGCTAGAATAAAAGCCCAACAGTAAAGGTACAAGTACAAATACAATACAACTGAACAAAGAGAAAGACAGCTACTGGGTCATCCTCCGAGGTTACTACATGAAGGGTAGTTAAATATTTCCTCCTCAGCACTCCACTTCCACCAGTCTCCTCTACGTATAGACATGTCGTATGGTCCACCTCCGGGCACCGTCCAGTGCTGGTACCCTCAGCCTCGATCAACGTTGTCTGTCGTCTACACCAAACACAACAAGGTACTGGCATAGCCCGTGCAGGGGTGAGTATAACGATACTCAATAGGGACCCCGAGACCCTCATGGTCTCACAAAATCCACAAAGGATAAACCACAATGCATGAAATCCTCTGAAACCCCTACATAGGTATATTCCCATACATATACCTAAGTTATCAAGTATTCCCATCCCAATCATGAGGAAACACAGAGTCCAACTCAAAATCCCAAGCTCAGCTGTTCCAAAAAGGAAGGAGTACCACGAAGTTAAGTACCACATAGGTACGCCACATAGAAGAATACCACCATGGTATTACCACAATGGAATGTACCACACAGGTATGGACTCAGATCACACCAGGTATAACCTAGGTACAGTAGTAGAGATGATTAGATGAAACTACTAATTCATCTTACTCTTTTAACAGGAAGACCCATGAAGGATCCTAAAACATCATCAGACCCATAGAGGATCATAATACATCGTCAGACGCACAATGGATCCTAGTACCTCGTCAGACCCACATAGGATCCTAGTATGTCATCAGACCCACACATGATCATAGTACATCACCAGTACGTCATCTGACCCACACATGATCCTAGTACATAGTCAGTACATCTTTAGACCAACACATGATCCTAGTATATCTTCATTACATCGTCAGACCCACACATGATCTTGGTACATCGTCATTACGTCGTCATACCCACACATGATCCTAGTACATTGTCAGTGTGTCATCAGACCCCCGCAATATCCTACTAAATCATCAGCACATCATCAGAACCACACCGGATACAAGTAAATCTTTAGTACATTTTCAAAACTGCACAGGATCCTAATACATCAGCAGTATGTCGTCAGAACCCTACAGGATCCTAGTACATCATCACAGCCAGCTATAGGGTACTCGCACTAAGCTTGGTCGTCTCTGAGAGAGTCCTCTCCTTAGGCTACTGGTCGACACTCCAAAATCCATGAATACCCACGAATAAGTATCTCAAAGGTCTTCCTTAACATAGGGGTATCAATGTAATAGATGGTGTGTCAAATGGACGCCCGGTCTATATGTTATTATCCTTTTAGTCCCAAGGGCCCAGTTGGATTCATGCCAATCCAACTCGACTGTACCCCAAAATTATTCAAAACTCAAGTGGAGTATACCAAAAGGACCATCTCACTCCAAGGTTTCTGGATCCATACATGGTTTGTCAAATGGATGCTCGTAGCTCATGATATGGCTGAAAGAGCGAAAATGGGTCAGAACTAGTCTGGGTCTAGTCAGACCCGGTCGGACCAACCCGGCCCGACCTGGTTCGGGTCGACTTGTCCTGGATCGCTGGGCGGGGCACTGTGGTGTCGTAGGGTGGCCACGGTGTGGGGTCCTCCACGGCTGGCCAGATGGCCAGTCTTCTTCTCCGTGCAGCATGGTCACACGCCGCACCTTCACTGGTTGCCATCTCAGTTTCTGTCTTCCTCCATCGCAAATATTTCATCAAAAACCACAAGGGATTGCGGAGAGGTTGGGCCATGTTCATTTGGCCTGCACCCTCCACGTTAGAGTGATAGCAAGCAGTTAACATCTTTTTAATCACGAAGAACACCAAGAATGGGTAAGGGAGGTATTTAAAACATCCAACCCTACATCATTCGTTTGTTGGTGTGGGCGCGAGTACGAAGTCAAAGATTTCGACGTTCATCATGCCCACCACATGCCTCCGATCACGGGCTCATCTGTCGGTTTTTTGTTGTTGAAGACATCCCATGTTGGAGGATGTCACGAGGATGGAGTCGAAATCATTGGAGAACGTCATCATTCTTACTTAGAGATGATGGCACATCCTTTGTTGGAGAATAATGATCCTCCTAAGGGATCCCTTTCGCTAATGATTTCCCCCAACCTACAAACATGTAAGGAGACAACCCAATTATTACGTTTATCAATTCAATGTGTAGGAACAAGCGGAGATGGAAAAATTAATTGGCTCAATTAATTTTGGGTCAATTAAATGGTAGGAGTCAATTAATAAGGAGTTGAAGGGTTTCTCCCATTAAAGAGGGTTCGGGTGGTCCCTGACTTCAATTTCAAAATGGCGGTTTTAGTTCAGGTGGTCCCCATTTCTTTTTCATCCACGAGGGTGGTGTCATTTGAAATAATATAAATGTTTATTTTATATTATTTTTATATTCCATGAAAAAAAATACTATCATTCACCCTTGACCTACTTCTGCTGAGGTGAAGGTCTCCTTAAGTGAATACCAGTGCTGCGAGTTCAATGGTGTCCTCAAATTTCAATTCTGAGCACCGGTTCAAAAGTTATAAAAACCCACCAGCATGTTTACTGAACGTAAATAAAAAAATGTTCTGAAATTCATTTTGCACACACTGGGCCTTGGATTCATGCACAGTCAATTTTTGCGGACTCGTTAAATTCCCATATAATTAAAAAAATTACAATGAATTTTCCAAGTCTTTACAAGGCCGAACCTCATCTAGTTTCCTGATACCATCTGAGCCATCCAAACCAACAATCCAAAACTCAACAACGAAATGAGACAAAACCTATGCCTGAAATAAAATATCACAGTTTCTTATGTACCCATGTGAAGTTGATTCCAGAGAAAGGTGTGAGTATAACTCAATATTCCACCACCAATGATGTCTAAAGTAAATACTAGTCAGTACAGCAGTGTATGAAGAAAATTAGTGGGATAATTGAACAATACATAAGGAAAAAATATCATCAAAATTATGAAATAATTATCCAAGAGTGAAAGGTACCTTTCTTCATTACCCATTCTATCAGTTATCATGGAATTAATCTAGAACCTCAACCATGTATCAAGATCAATAACAACCATTCTTGGTACCTTGGTCTAGCATTATAACCCGATAAAAAACTATACTACTGACATAGTGTGTAATGAATAATACATTAATCATAAATTATAATAATAGTCAAAAAATCATTAATCCAACATATATTTATATATATAATTAGTTGGTTACTAGGGTGTCAGTTTGGAATAAGTAAAAAGATGAGGAGAATCTGTCGAACATCTTCTATAGAGCCCAGAGCATCATCCTAACATATAACTATGGATTTAGAGTGCCTTTCCAATATCCAACCCACCCGATATGCCAACGTACCTAGAGAATTAGTTTAACATATAAACTATAGAGTATAATTGCTAATCTTGGTGCATCATTCCAGATCCAAGTCTCTAGTTTACTACCAGTTCATGGTGCATTATATGAATTCCTAACCTATAGTGCATGGATCATTAGCCCAAAACCAAAACCATACTTCCTAGATCATCAGTATGACATCAAAACCATAGTACCTAGAGCATAAATATGATATCCAAACCATAGTCCAGAGAGAATTATTTTGGCACCCAAACCATAAAACCTAGGGTATTAGCCATGAATCCCAATTTTCATGCTGGGAGAATTAGTTCATCACCAAAACTAGAGTTCCCAGTTCATCAGTATGGCACCCAAATCATTGTGCATGGAGAATTAGTTAAACACCAAAACCATTTATCAATTCCCCCAAATTCTAAATCTCTACATTCTGACCTTAAAATGATTTCAAAAAATCACACACATACCCCTCATGAAAAAATTCAAATTGCTAAGGCCCCAATGGGCCCATAACATCAAAAATAGGGTCAATGGCATCCATTAAATCAAAATAACTAAATAATCCTTTAATGTATCTACCCAAAAGGCCAACCACACATCCCTTCAAAATTAATATTTCAAATTCACTCAAAAACCCATTTTCAAATTCATTGAGTTGAAACCATAATTTTAAAGCATATATTTCCCCCTTCACCAAAAAAATCTTTGTCAAACACTAATTCATACAATCAAAACGAAATGAATACTGTAAAACCCATTTAAAAGGCCTTTTGGAAACTCTAAAAATACATAACACAAGAAACAATCCATTTACAATTTTCACAAAATAGAACTCCCCAAGGGAGTCCATATGTTCATTCTTATAAACACCAATATATCCAAATGGATCTATGAAAAGTCCAAATTATGAATTTTAGGCCTAAAAAATTTACTTAAACTAAGGGTGAAAAACATCACACATGGTATTTAAGTCACATAAAACACACCCATATAAATAGATTATCAATAAGATGGTTAAAGCTCTTATACCACCCACATCATAAATTAAGCTTTATATAACCCTCCAAAGTCAAACTACCTTTACAAGGTTCATCCAAATATCATCTAAACTTTTCAGTATCTAATGAGCATCGTCTAAATGAACCAAGCTATATCCCTACACTAAGTAACATAAATTAATAAATTATGACTATTATGATTAATTAATCAACCAAAACCCAACTTGGAATAATTCTTTAAAACTCATTGGGCATTCAAATTTCACTGAAACTCTATGCAACCACTTTGTATGGTCCAAAATGGTATCCCGAAAACATTATCGGTAAAATTCTTAAGAGGTTATACCATTAAAATAATACTTAATTTTTTTAACTAGTGAAACCTAAAAAAATCATCAAGAAAGCATATCATAATTAAACATCACCCAAATATGTGTGTAATTCATCTTAGGATCTCCTCTACACAAGAAAATTAAAATCTCCATGAGAAACAAAAAATTCCACTATGCACCAGTGGAATTATCAAAAAAACCTAAACAAGAGAACTACAAAATTAGAGTGATGGAAGTGAAAAAGGAAAGGAAGTCACCAGGGGAGGATAACCCACATAAATGCCAAGGAATCACTATTAACAAACACATAATCTAAGGGTTGGATGAGGAAAGGGTTTGGGAGTCCCTAATTCATGTAGAACAAATGGGAGAGGATGGGGGTGGAGTGGCCACATAGTTTTCCATGTTGTGTTCCAACTGTCCTCCCACTACTATCAAATACCCCATTCTCTACATGGTTCATCCAAACTGTTATAAAAACTGTGTTCCAACTATGCTTTTAGCACCATCACCCCTCTATAACAGGGTGTACTATTTTCTTGAAACTGTGTGCAATGCATGAATCATGCCTCAAACCCTTCTCAAACTCACATGTTTTCTCATTTTTCATCACACATTTGACCCCAAGTCAATCTCAAATAGGGTAAATCAATCATATGTAGTTAAAACTTAAACGAAAACACTCCGAGCATCAAGGTGTCACATGGTTTATCTAAAACTGTGCACACCAAACTGTGAAACCTGATTAGGAAAATATAAAACTCCCATAATTCTACTAGAAGCCTTCAAAACATAGTCGAACACACAACATACCTATTGATTAATATTCATCACATCAAAACCAAAATTTGGAGAATTAAAACTCTTCGAATTCTTTTTGGAGTCTTGTTTCAAAATATGAATTATCCTAAAATGAAAATTTAAAATCCTTCAAAAATTTACAAGTCCTCGAGACATGAGATCTTACAACCGTATCACTATAATAATTCTCATCCCTGATAATTCTTGGTGGTCATCTCATCACAATAACGAACGTACATCTCTTTCTAGTTAAATCCAATGACCTCATTGGTTTTCTAAATTATGGAAACAAAACTAAGGAACAACCTCTAACTCAAGGAAGTAAACTGTAAAAAGCATGAGTTAATACCCATTTCTAAAACAAAAACACCATGATGGTTCTTTCTCAATCTCATACAATCAAAAAATTGATTATGTCATTACGAGATCACTCACTGGATCTATGGTTCTCTCCACCATAAGCTTCAGATTATAACCACTGATATCCAATACATGGAACCACCACCATCATAAAAGGCCAAAATAACCTCAATATCACACTCCCATAATGAACCTATAATAGTTTATAATTCACTATGACAACCACCCATGATAATTCCAATCAACATCAACATGCATCCTCGTCATCAAAAACAAACTGGAGTGGACACATACCCACCATCCTTTAACAAACTAAAAAACTGTTTTTTACTTAAAATACCCATTCCATTTTAAAAACATATTCATTTCTCAAAATACAATCCATTGACTATTATTTGTATCTTATTGTATCAGTTCCAAATAATAAATCAAGTTATACTATCACAGACCAACCCGACTCCAAATGTTGTCACATTACTACCCCACCTGATCACGAAGCCTTCATTTCGAGAGGCAAATCATGATCACCCGACCATAGTCACTAGAGTCTATAACCAACTCCCAAATATATTCTACATTCAATCCCCCACTAACCAAAATTGTCATCATTATTTATCGCACCAATGAAACACCTCCAATAATAACATCTCAGATTAATTTATTGAAAGCACTCTGAGCCTGATAGAAATGATCACATCGATCATTAAACAAAACTAATCTCCCATTAGGATTATCTTTGAATTTTAAGAAAACATTGCATTAGTTTATTACTGGAATCAGAGTAATACCATGACCAATCCACAGTTAGTTCCACAAACCTATTACCCTTCTAACATGAGAGAATTATCTCCACAACTAACATGTCACTCCACACCAGAGGATTGTTGTTGTCACCAATTTACTCAAAAAACTCCCATCACACCATCCCATGCCCCAACCACTGCTTGCCTAAGAATTGGACACGTCCAACTTACTCAAAATAGATAAAAAACGAAAAATCAAGTATTACATGTTCCACTCCCCCAATAAGGACATCCTAAGCATTCAATGACATCCAATCCATCACAAGGTCTCGCTCCTAGAAAGCCTATGTTGCACCTCACACCATAAAACTCTAGTTACATTGCTCCATGAGTGCCACATCCAAATAGTACCTTTATCAAACTATAAATGACATCCATATTTCACTTAGTATAGGTGATGTTCTCTCAGAAAACCCAAGAGGATGTATAGATATTGGGAATGATCATCAATAGACTATTATAACACTAAGTTGTTTCTCTTGAAAACCACTACAAACACTTCTATTACTAATGTAACCTCTAACTATAGGGACATGTCATAGTCTCTAAAAAGTAATGGTCATACCTTCCTATAATAATCTTCCCAAACTCACATTATTTATCAGAATCATCATGATAGTCTTCTCAACTAAATCATTATAGTCATATGCTTCTGTAGCACCCAATCCATAAACCAAACATCACAGCGTTCCACCACACATTCATTCCTCTAAGATCACATTAATGCATAATAGTAACATTATCAAGTGTAACCCAACCAAAAAATCATCTCATAGGCTCCAACAAAAACCTAGATCACCTATTGTACTTCCCATAATGATTATAACCATCAGGTAAAACCTTCATTCGCAGCCATACCTGGATATGAACATGAAAAATCCTAAATCTCATAAAACTAACAAAAAGTATGAAGTATTGGAACCTATCTTATCACTCTCAAAATAGGTCACCCAATGTTCCAAAACACCATATTAAGTAACACTCTTTATGAATCATTTTCAAAAGTACAAAACCTTTTTTTATTTTCACACCTAAAAGAACACACTAATTTGCTGACCCCTCTCATGGGTCACCCTCAATGTAAAATGATGTTAACTCCATTAATTGGAGTCACTAAAAGGTTTTTACTAGGATCTACCACCTATCCCCACTAGTGAAACCTCACATCATGCACTAGGTCTAACCACCAAGGTCTATTCTAACTCATAGATTTCCAATTATCACATGATATCAATATTTCTCCCATACCAACCTCACCCAACATTTACATGTAAAAAAAACCACCCATAAGGTCCAACATATATAGGAAATCCCAAGACAAACCATCTTCCCATATCTAAAGAACCCATTCCCTAAGTGAATATGTACATCAGAATTCTCGCCAGAGGACAAGGTGACATAACAATATTTGTAAAAAACCACCCACACTAGTCTAATTGTAGTACACTTATACCACACTAACCCACCATGTCCACTGCAACAGGTTTTCATGGGGATCACTTCATCATCCTCACTATCAAGCGCCTATCCATAGATCCACAAAACATTCAATCATAAGGAAACACATAAAATCATCACTAGAATTTCTATACATTGATGATACAATAATTCTAACATGAGAAATGAGATGTTCATTTCATATACACTCTAAGAGTAAAAACCGAACAATTGGCCTATTTCCCATGGGCGAATATCTAGAAAAATATCAAAATTCATAAAATCCAAACCACATATATGTTACTCAACGATAAAATCAAATAAAACCATAACATCACAAATCAAAAAAACCCAACCCTGGTATCCTGGAATTCCAATAGAAACATGTTTTTATTATGCACCGACTTAGTATCAATCTTAATCATCGACACATTTCAATGTATTAAGTTGAAAAATCCTAAACAATAAAATAACACGAGAGTAAATAGCTCTAATAAATCTTTCTAACATCCTAGCCTTAATTCAACTAAATGGGTTCCCTATGCTGGTTCACCACATGACCTCAAGTTTCCACCACTTATTCCAGGGACTGCTCACTAGAAATAGTTTTATAAGTTTGAACTATTAGGAGAGTATTCCCCCATATCATATTTAAAAATAAAATGTAAATAACCAAGAATCACGCACCTCAGAGTGTGTAAATTTAATAAATAAACTGAATAGGAACATGATGTAATAAAATAAAATACAATAAAGTAATGAAATCCATGTCAAACATATAACATAGATTAACCACTGGTTGAATCCCATTGATAAAATGGAAAAAATAAATTATGTATATAAATCCGTATAAAAACACGAGGGTGAACCTCATCTGATCTCCGAATACTAACTGATATATCCAAACCGACCATAAAAAACTCAACAAGGGCCTCATAAAAAACTATGTCGTCAATAAACACATAATAGTTTCTCAATTACCCATGTGTAGTGGAGGCCCGAGTAGGATGTGAGTAAAAATCAATAGGTGACCACCAATGGTTTCTTAATTAAATTCTAGTTAGTACAACAATGCATGTCGTTAAGAAGTGGGATAAGTAAACTGTATGGAAGGAAAATATGTCATTAATATCATAAAATCATAAAAAAATAGTTCAACGTGCATATATTCATTACCCATGAGATCATTTCTCAGTGAGTCAGTCTAGAACCTCATACATTTAATGGAAATCAATAAAAAATGTTCATGGAACCTGAGTACGACACTGAAACCCTACAAAAAACAATAGTATTGACTTGGAGTGCCATGAACTACACTCTAATCATAAATAATAGTAGGAGTTTCCATAAAATTAGTGAAATATATGGTTTTCCCTAAACATCAGGGGTTCCTAGCAAATCATTCTAGAACCAGTCCAAAGATGAGGATAATTAGACCAATATTTACCATAGGACTCAAATCATAAGTCTAGCACCCAAAAATAGATGTAGAGTTTCAATCATCTAACCAACCCACTAGGTATACTAGTGTTCCTAGAGAATCAGTCAGACACATCAACCATATTGTATACTACTTGACCGTGGAGCATCAGTCGGGCACCATGTCCATAGTATAATACATGCACATTGAATGTTAGTCTAGACCTAACCCATATTTCATGGAGCATCAACCAATTACCCAAACCATAGTGACTAGAGAATCAATCCGAAATGAAAACTATAGTAATAGGAGAATCCATCAGGAACCCAAACCATAGTGCCTGGATCAACACTCAGGAATCCAAACCATAGTGTTGGGAACATTAGTCATACTTCCGAAGAATAGTTCCTAGAGAATCATTCCACCTAAAAAATAGTGGTTGGAGAATCAGTTTGACGCCCACACCGTTGTGCATGGAAAATTAGTCTAACACAAAAATCATCCATTAATTACCAAAATACATTGTATTAACATCCTAACATTAAAAATTAGTCAAAAAATCACACATAAAACTTTCTAAAACCATTTTCAATTACAAAGGACACAACATTCCTTTTATACCCAAAAAAGTTCAACACCTTATATTCTATAAAAATCATTTAAAGAGACTTTAAGGTATCTTCAAAAGGGTGAATACACATACCCATTTCAAATAAACACTTGAAATACACCCAAAACCCTATTTTTACACCACTTGGAGGTCAACACTGAATTTTGAAACAAGAACCATTTAAGAACATAGTTTTCCCCCATTGACACCCAAAATTAGTAAAAAACCTAGCACATATGTCAAAAATATTTCAAAGGCCTCATAGGCACTTCACAAAAACTAATGATATTAAACAACCCATTTTACAATTTTCAAGAAATTAAACTCCCTAGGGAAGGTTATAGGTGCGGTCTTATAAAAATCAAAAGATCTAGAAAAATCTATTGAAGGTTCATGGTATAAATTTATGCCCTAAGAAATTACACAAACCGAGGGAGAAACACCCCAAAATGGGCTTTAAATAAAAAACCACATTATAATGAAAAATGATTTTAATGACTATGTGTAAATATCTTAGACCACTTAACTTATTAATAATGATTTTCATAGCCTCACCAAAATCTGGATGCCATTCCCTGGTTTTTAAAGTCTCATACAAACTCCTCGGCATCTGATGGAGTTCATATTGCCCACCCAGTCTATAAACTCAAACCATGAAAAATTAATTAATTAATTATGACTAATATAATTAATTAATTTATCAACACCCTACTTAGAATAATGCGGAAAAAATCCCCAAGTATTTACCTTTCATTGAAACTTCATGAACCCACCTTGGGAGGTCCAAAATGGACCCCCAACACAATTCCTAAGAAAATACCTAAGAAGTGATATCATTAAAATAATTAATTAATTTAATTTATCTTAGAGAACCTAATAAAATACCCCAAGTATCCATTACTTAATTAAATATCACACAATGATGTGTATAATTCATCTTAGAATATCTTATATACATGCCAACCAACAGCCCCATGAAAAGTGGATGATTCCACCATCAATCGATGGAGTCATTAATAAAACCCAAACTGTATAACTCCAAAATTTGGGATAAGAAATGGAAAAAGGGAAGGAAGACATAAGGGGGGAAGAATTCACATGAAATCTAAGGATTCTCCATGAACACACCCAAATTTAGGGGATAGAGAAGGATGAAATGGGTTGGGATATCCCTATTTTATGCAAGAAAAATGGGGGAGGAAGGTGTATAGTGACCTAAAATCATAAGGTGTAATTTTAAAAAAATCCCAATTTTAATGATGTTTTAGGATGCCATGCCATTTGGCCACATAGATTTATAAGTCATGTGCCAACTATGTACCCGCTACTTCCTAACATCCCTTACACTTCATGGTTATGTTACATAGTTAGACAAATAATTCACCAATCATTCTCTCATCACTGACTCCCCTCTACAAAATGACACACGATTTTCATGGAACCATGCAAAAAAATTTCACCATGCCTCAAACCCTTCTCAACCATTCACAATGTCTACTTTTTCCTCACATGATTTACTCCAAACCCAGATAAAAATATGAATCTCTAGAATGTAAAACACAATACCAATTGAAAACATCATGATCATTAAGGTTTTACATGGTTTCTCATAAACCATGCCCACTAAGTCATGCAGCATGACCAGAAAACTCAAAAACACTATAAACCTAACTTGAAGCCCCCTAAACATACCCAAACACCCTAAAATTATACCGAGACTCATTACTCACCTAAAATAACCATTACTAAGCATTACAACTCTTAGAATTCCATTCTAGGTCCTGTTTCAAAATTTGACCTGTCTTGCAAATGAAAATTTAAAACCATTTTGAAATTTCCAACTTGTTTTGACATTCGATCATACAAAAAAAATAATATTTTCATTATTGTTAATATATATATTATAGTGTGTATTAGATTTAATTTTTATTTGGTACTGTGATGCTAATTTATTTATCATAAATGGGTTGGAGCAGAATGAACATAGTGATGGAATCAATTGACTGTTATAGATAACAATCTATTGTGATATAAATACTAATAAATAAATATTGGAACATATGTAATAATAAATTTCTTATAATTTTCAATGTTCTACCAGTGTTAAAAACAACCAAATGGCTATAGATATAGTTACTATGTTTATAAATTTAAGAGAAATGAAACATCCCATATAAAAAATCAAACCCCCTCAAAAGCATATATTACATGTTCTATTTTATAATTTATAAACTTTAAATAGATATATTTATTTAGAATTTATTTTTTATGTATATTTTAAAAACTATACATAATGTACATTTAATTCATTAATATATGATGAAATATAGGCATTTATGGATGAATGATATTGTTATGTTGTGCTGAAATATTCTGAAAATTCATAAACAATTTAATTGTCCAGATTTTTCCAAACCCTTCCTTTTTCATTTCATAGATGTCTAGAGATTCTCAAATTGGTTTTAAATTAGTTATCAAATGTTTGGGATGTTTTATGTAAATTTTTATGTAATTAAATATTTGTTATGATTAAATATGATTTTAAAAATGTTGGTTAAGTGCAATATATTATTAATAATTATAAAATCTTATGCACAATTTTAAAAAATCACACATTTATTAACTATATTATGTATGAGTTGTAATTTATTATATATATATATATTTAAATAGATTTTACATTTATTTTAAATATATTATGAAAATAAATTATTTATAAATAACTTCTATATAAATTTTGCATCGCCTATATTTTCATAGTTAGGGAGTTTTTTTCAAAGTAAATTATCTTACATATCATTTAAACATTTAGTTTTTTACGTATAAATTATATTATGAATTACATATATATATATATATATATATTATTTTAAATATATATGTATATATATAAATATATATTAGGTACTTCAATTTTTTTATTTAAAATTATTTTAGAATGAAGATAAATTTTATTTTATGATTTTAAATTGGAAAACTATAAAGTGAATCAAGGGATTTGTATGTTAGGATTTAGTAATTATAACTGATGGTGTATATTGGGAGGTATTGATTCATGTAGGTATGAAAAAAAATTTGAAAAGAAAATATGAAATGATTAATATAAAATTAATAAATGAATTCAGGGGATAGAAAATATTTCAAAGAGAAATGGGGACACATGTGTTATAGAAACATTAGAATGATTTTCATTTAAGGATTTAAATTAATTGAAAATGTTGATTTGAATAATAATTTTATGTATCCAAGCCAGAAATTTACTTTAACATTGCTTTTTTTAAATTAATTGACATGCATATATGAGATTCTTGTAGATATAGAATTATACATATGATCATGTTTTCTGCACCACCCACGCATTTGAAATTAATGTGGGTGTATACTTTAAAAAGAAACACGTATAGAGTTAATATAGTTTCCAAGAGAGGATCTTCATGAATATTATTATATATTAAATTTAGAAAACCCCCTTCCCTTCAGACTCAGAAATTACTAAGGGAGAATTCCTAGAACCTTTATGTTGTCTAAGCACTCGTATATAGTTTTTTCTTACCAGACATTGACATTGAGAAATTTCACTCTCTCTTTCCCCATTCCATTATAGAGGACCATCAACGATATTGTAAGGGCCCGAGACCACATGTATTGACCCTTTGCATGTTTCTTAATATCAAGGTGCTCATAGGAATTTTGGAGGAGTTCAGTTGCTAAAAGATAGAAGTAAAGAGATTTCACGACATGTAATAATTTTTACATGATGTGATAGTAGATTTCATGACAAGAAACGGATTAGGGTTATAAAAATAATAAAATAGAAGGGACATACACTTTTCAGCAGAAACCATTCTCTGAGGATTATATGATGTGAAAGGGTATTACACATCGTGAAAATCCGTAATGATATAGGTTTTAAATGTTTCCATCTACTCGGGTTGTCAATCCATATAGATGCAGCAACCCTCTCTATCATTCTAGGTGACCTAAAAGCACCCTCTTTGATATTTTATAGGTTCCCATTTCAAGGATAGATCTCTATATTCCCTCATTTGACCTGTATTTGATCCAAGGTATGTTTTATCTTGATTTTTATGGTTTCTTTCATCCATTTCATCATTTTCCTTTTTTCAATGTTATGGTTCTTGATCTCCATGTTTCTAAAGGAGTTTTGTTGGTTGTTTGTAGGAGCGATTGTGGTGCAACATCCTTGGGTTTATGTAGTTATTATTTGAGAGGTGACCAGGATCCACAACATTAGTTCATTATCCCGTGAAGAATGTTGAAATAATTTTTGAATTAGAGGATTATTTTATCCTTTATTTAGTTACAATCAATTATAGGGTCAACATGATTTATCCCAAGGATCAAAATGGAGTTAACCTAATAATTAATTGAACTAGAATAAAGAATTGGTATCTATCACGTTGCGACGTTTCTGTTTTGTATCAGGATTATGGTGTGCCTCTTATTTTTCTTGATAGTGTGATATCTATATTGTGTTTGATATGTTTGTATTAACATGTGAAATTGGTACGGAACATAAATTCTGATTTATTTGATAACTAATTGGATTAAATATTAAGGAGGAAAGTTTAATATATCCGATTGTTATTTTAATTTGATGATAATAAAATTTATTCAAGTATTCATGTTGAATTAAATTAGTTAATCCACCTGAAGCATGATAATTCTTATTGATAATATAATTTGAGGCTTGTTAAATTAATTGATTAATTAATTTGTGGAAGCTTTTAATATCTTTATGATTATGTTACTCATCGTTGGAACCCATAACTAATTAATCATTTAATTTATGATTGAATAAGAATTGATTTTGTCAAAAAAGATAATGCATTATAGGGCCTGAGTCTCACACATTCTTGTAAAGACCGAGTTACTTGTGCTTTGGATCCGTGAGGGATCATTAATTGTGATGGATTAATGCCTTGTTTTAGGGCCAAGAGCCTTCTTTCTATGTTTGTTCAATGATGCTTCTGATATGATGTGGTCATGGAAATCTAGTGTTGCTTATGGGGTGGGGAGGCTCGAATGTTATTTTATCCTTGGATAGATGATCCTAGAAGGCTATTATGGTATGTAGGGTGGGAAGGCTCAGTTGGTGTGGTAGCAGTTGAAGCTTGTGATGGTAGAATGCATCTAGATATACATGTGGGTGTTTGGGAGGAAACCGGGTATGACATGATGAGTTGAATATTGTCATATCTATTCATATGAAAGTTTGGTTCTTGTTTGCATTTGTTTTTTACATACGACCGAGTTTTTTGTTTATCTACATTTTTATCCACTCTGTGAGGTAGATGAATCTACTTGGTTTCTTTCCCTATTTTTCAGGTTTGTATGTTTTCCTAGAGTACCTATTAATATGGAATTTAATGTTATTAAACAGTGAATAAATTTTTAAAACATGGGTTTGGAGTTTTCTTGGATGAAATGATGAGGTTATAATTCTAAGAAGCCTTGGACCTAATTTTATTATGAATGGAGGTCATGAAAAATTATTTTAATTCTAATGTAATTTAGTGTGGAAAATTAAAATGGTTAATTAATGGTTAACCAATTAATTAACATAAATATAAAATGGTGAAAAATAATAAAAAAAATATAATGTAGCTCTTTAAATGGTTGTGTACATATATGATATCTGGTCATAGCAGTGCAAGCCGGGAGTACAAGAGATGTTAGCTGCAGTTGAGTCTGAGACTAGGTTATTCCCATAATGTGGTTTTTAGATTTATTATATCATATAAATTTTATGTTTTTATACAATACTCCACCATGTTGATTAGGGAAACCAACACCTCGAGGATTCTAAGACCTAGTGGGTGTTTTCCATAACATCTCAGTGGGAGGATGGATGGATGACTACCTATTTTGACCGCACCCACTTCCCTTGGCAGTTACATATGATGTAATTAATGGATGTTATTTTTCAACATTTATGTGTTTAGAGGTATTTAATGACATATGGTTATATCTACACACATTTATTATGGATATTGTTTCCTAAGGACTATTATGGGTATTATGTTTGTAGGTTGTGATGGATTGAGGTTCCTTACTCAATGTATGGGTTATGATGGCTTAAGGTATAATACTAGTTGAAAGATGTACATTTTACAAGCTGTGGTGGATCCCAGAAACTAACAGTTTTCTTTTGGTTAAGTGGATGCGGTGGTGGGTTGCACGAGGTTCATATTGTGATGCTTCACCCTAGTGTCTGCGGGATATCCTTTTTTGAGAGAGATGCTTAGGACATGAGAAATTAGAGAAGAGAAGAAATCTAGTGGGGAAGTGGTAGTGGGATAACCTTGATACTTTAAGTATATTATATACTTTTTTATGTGATACCTATTGAGAGTAGTCATGGGGAGGTTGGGAACTCATTATACCAGTTAAACCAACATGTTAGTTTCAACTTTTTTTCACTATGCTTTATCCTGGTTTCTTTATCTTTTTCAAGAGGGGATTCAGGGAGGATCCTACATAGTATACTATTATACTCACCCTATGTATATAGAAACTAATTTTCAGGTTATTTGGAGTAGGTTAGGGATCAGGATGGTTACTACTTTCTCTTGGGTTTTGTATGAGATTTTTGGGCATTGTGGTCAGTGTTGTCTTTACTTTTCTTTTGGTACATGGAGATTTAATATCACATGTTGTTGTTCTTACTTGTCATTAAATATGTTCACTTTGTATTTTATTTTGTATTTCAGTCTAAGTAGGAGTGTGGCGGTGTTAATATTATCTCCCTCTTTTGTATGTGTTCTCTTATAGTGTAATACCTCCCATATGTCTATTTACTATACCTTTAGTGCCAGTCTCTAACATGGGGTACACTAGAGGCGGGACTCAGGTTTCACTATCTCTCTTCTCTAATTTCTGGCCTAGGAGGGGTAAAAATTATGGGTAGGGGGTCTTGATAGAGTGGTATCAGAGCTTTAGTTGCGGGATAGAATAGAGTTTGGATTTGGGAGCAGGTGAGGTTGAGTGTGATAGTAGGGAAACAATGTCAGCTAAGTTTTGAAATCTCTCTAAAAACATGAGACCATCTTATACACAATTATTTTGGGCCCCTATGATTTTATGCATGAAAATTTAACCTTATATTGGATACTAATTGAGGTGATACTAGTTATAGGGTAGATACCTTTGAGAGGATCATGCATCACTCTTATTTGTTCTTGAGTTGAATTGGTATACCTTGGGATAGGTTAATCTAAAATTAATAAAAGAAAAAAAAATTAATGTTAAATACTTTCACATTAAAGGTTTAGGAGATATAACTAGTTGTTAATTTGTAAGCATGGATTAAGTTTAATGTCGTCATCAGGTTTGTGTAGAATATGTTAAGTAGGTTGTGCTAAAAGATCACCCTAGAGTAGAGGTTGATGACGACGACAGTTAGAGGATGAAACATTTAGAGTTTCAGTTCTATAGACTATTGAGGTATGAGAGGACTATTTTTGGTGATGTCTTGGGAGAGTGTTTTGAGTATGTTGAGTTATCCATCAATTCGATCTCTGGTCAGAAGGAGAATTAGTTATCATTGGTTGTGATGATGTTGTGTGATATTTCAAGGAAGTGGTGGTTATTTTTCCTCATAGATCATGAGTAGTCAGTAGTCTCATGAGAAGAGTTTTGAGAAAAATATTGAGATATGTTTCTTTCTTAAACTATAAAGGTGGCCAGCCACCAAGAGATACTTAGCCTTATGAAGGCGAGCTCCAGTGTTCGAGAGATCGGAATCTGTTTCAGGATCCTTCTACCTAATTCTTCAGAAAAATTTCTAGATGAGGATGCTAGGGTGTGGAATTCCATGGAGTCTTTTATTCCATATATCTATCTCCAGGTCACCGCATTTATGCTTAAGACATATCTCGAGGTTTTGGGGGGAGAAAATGTCATTGAGAGGATGTTATCCAGAACCATATCATCAATAGAGGGGATTCATCAGGATTCTTTATATAGTAGAGTTGTAGTCTGGGGTTTTGAGTTGTTAGGAATGAAGATCTCCCAATCATCTAGGGGTACGTCCCATTCCTTAATGTATCATTTCTATAGGGGAGGAGAATCTCAGGCCTAATCCATGGGATTAAACTCATGTGTTTTTTGTGGAGGCTGAGGTCATCAGTAGTGAGAGTGACCAAATTTTTTGAGCGTTCAGTGTGTTCCAATTGTTCCTCTTTAGGTTCCTCCTCTATGGTATTTCCAGAAAAGGCAACATAAGTAGGTTTCTAGAGTTTGGTATCAGTATAGAGTAGATCAGGTAGGAAAATAATATCCTCGGGATGCCCCTCATCCTTAAAAAGTTGGACGTGATTATGGAGGTTCTCATCAACATGGTTAGAGAGGTTGTGGAGTAGGTCTTGGCCAGCTTCATTCTCTAGCCTTGCGAGCTCTAGGCGATTAAGACATCGTTCCATGCACCATTTTATTATTTTCCACATGGTTGTATGCATTTTTTTATCCAAGTGATTTGAAATCCTTCATATAATATTCCTTTTTCCATGATTTTTTAATTGAGTCACAGAGGTTTCCATTTCCCATGGCGTTGACTGTGCTAGTTGGAGGTCGAGCTGACATGTTTGATGTATGTAGGGACAATGATCTAGTGTTGGGGTATCACCACTCTTGGTGAGATTTACTATTTTTATAGATACAACCATATTCAATCACCCTCAGCATGGATTGTTTGTATTTGATGAAGGATATCATAGATTGTTTTTGGAGGTAGGTTATTTTCTTCGATGATGGTGGAGAGCCCACAATGTTTCTTGGTGAGCGATACCCTCATATGGGTTAAAGGTGTGTTCCATCATTGTTATACTTGATGGAAGAGATGATGCTAATTTTGTTAGAGGTCCAGCCATCAGTGTTTCCTACAACCATAGAAGTGTACCCTAATATATTTACAAAGGAGGGTGTAGAGCCACCCCCAAGAGATATTGAGTTCAGGATCAAAATATAGCTAGGATGTATCCTATCTTGATGTATCCATATAATTTAGTTCCTTTTGAGTTGTGAGAGATGCATATACAGATCGATGGTCTGATATAGTGTGATTTTGTTCATCCAAGTGTGTCACTATGGGGTGCACCAATATTTTTTCATAAAAAGGATAATGGTAGTTTGTGGTTTGGTATCGATTATCGTCACTTGAACCATGTGACAATGGAGAACCATTATCTTTTTCCCTAGATTGATGATTTTTTTGATCAAATGAAGGGTGAAAGTTGGTTCTTGGAGATCTATTTGTTTTCATTATATCATTATATGTGTGTAAAGAATGAGTATATCCCAAAGAATATATGTCATTATCGTCATGTGCATTTAGGGTTTTTTATGACATTCAGAGTGAATAATTATGTATCAATTTTCATAGGGTAAATGAATGTTGTGTTTCGTGAGTTCATGGACATGTTCATGGTGGTTTTCATCCACTAAATCCTTATGTACTCTACATCTAAGGAGGATCATGCATAGAATCATAATGTGGTTTTGGGAGTTCTTTACTATAATTATCTATTTGAGAAGTTTCCAAAGTGTGATTTTAGGGATGGTGGATTTTGTTTCTTAGGGCATGTTGTATCCCAATAGGGATTAGCTATAGATCCATCAAAGATAGAAGCATTGGTGTATTGGGCATCCCCCAAGACAATGATAGAGGTGCGAAGTTTCCTTGGTCTTATAGGATATTACAGGAGGTTTGTAGCTGATTTATATTGGGTAGAGAATCTTTTGATTTCATTGACTAGATAGGAGGAGGAATTCTTGTGAACAGATTAGTGATAGGTATCTTTTGATTATCTGAAGGAGAAGTTTGCCAGTGAACTAGTTCTTTATCTTCCAGTAGAAAGAGTTCATTTTGTAGTTTTTTAAGATGATTCCTGTATTGGGTTTGGATGTGTTCTGATGTAGTAGAGATCATTAATTTCTTATGGGTCTCGAAATTTATGTACCCATGAGCATTAATATTCCACCCACTATATTGTGTTGGAAGTGGTAGTGTTTTCCTGAATGTTGTGGAGACATTACCTCAACTACAAACATGTTTTGGTCTTCACTGGTCATAAGAGCCTAAAGTATGTTTTCTCAAAATATGACTTGAACTTATGCCAATTTAAGTGGTTGGATTTCATATAGGACTATTTATTTGATATTTTATATACACATCGGAAGGATAATGTTGTAGCCAATGCACTATGCCAAAAGTCATGTAGCGATGTAGTTCATGAATCTAGTTATTCTTAGAGAGTGATGAAATGAAATTCAGTATTGCATTTAGAAATGGTAGAAGTCATGGGAAGATGTTGTCTTTTTCAGATGATGGTGTAGTCATATTTGGTGCAACAGGTGGAGGAGTCCGGGTTGGGGGATCTTTAGGTGGAGGTCTGGAGAGACTGAGTTGTTTGTGGTGACACCCCTAATGGTTAGTTTGAAGATGACCAACACTGAGTGCGGTCTCAGGGGAAGATTTTAATTCTCTTGGAGAAGAATTAGATTTTTACTAAAGAGTTACTAAGTTATCATTTGGTATTACATCATGGTATGACAATAATGTACCAAGATTTGAGAGGTTATTTTTTGTTGCTTTGGTTGAAGCATACAGTAGCAGAGTTTGTGACCGGATGTTTAGTCATCCAGAAGGTGAAGTCCGAACATTGTGTTCCTGGTGGTTTTCTTCAGCCGTTATATGTTCCTCAGTCGAAGTGGGTGGAAATCATGATGGACATTGTTACTAGTTTACCTCAAGAATATGAAGGCTTTGAAACAATATGCGTGGTAGTGGATCATTTTATGAAATCATCCCACAATATATTGATCAAGGATTCAAGTTCAGTGGAGGTTTTTTTGAGGAATTATTTGGAGGTGGTGGTGAGACTCCAAATAGTCATGAGGATGATCATTTTCGATAGAGATCCACATTATACCTTCATGGTGTGGAGAGGTCTCTATCATGATTTTCATTCTTAGATATGCCTTAGCACTAATTTTCATCCACCGATAGAAAGTTATACATAGCAGACCATCCATACACTTGAAGGCTTGTTGCTCTCTTATGCCTTGGATTTTGGAGGTTTGTGGATGAAGCACCTACCCTTTCTAGTGTTCTCTTACAACAATAATTTTTACTCTACCATCGGTATGGAACAATTTTAAGCATTATATGGTCATAATTTCAAGTCTCCATTATTTTGGATAGGCTTCGAAGATTAAAAAATTCTCATGTCAGAAAAGGTACCTAATATGATAGAGACGGTTTAAGAGATTAATGATAGGATTAAAGCAGCACAAGATCATTAGAAATCTTATTCTGATTATAGGAGGAGACCTCGAGAGTTCTATGTTGGGGATCATGTATTTTTAAGGTGACTCCCCATCATGGGAAGTGACGGTTTGGTCATGAGAGAAATATTTCTCCTTGTTTTGTTGGGAATTTTAGGTGTTAGCTCATGTTGGAGTCATGGCGTATCAGATAGTGCTTACCCCATAGATGGGAGAGATACAATATTTTTTTTCATGCATCAAAGATACATTTTTATTTTCATGAAGATTCTCACATCATCGATTTGGGAGATATCTATATTGAAGATGATGTGACCTTTGAGGAGCGACCTATAGAGATCTCAGACCGCCAAGAGAAGGTGTTTCATGGGTGTGAAATCCCCTTGGTTTGTGCATTTTGATGGAATGTAAGAGATAACTTTGGAATGTGAGTCACTGATACATGCTCAGTATCCTGATTTGTTAATTTTTTAGCTCTCAACTAGTAATTCTATTCATTTTGTGGTTGTATACCTTTTTTGCTTTATGATAACTCTTTCTCTTTCTGATTATTGTGTATTTCACTTTTTTGAATGGTATATCCCCTATGAGAGTGTTTAGAAGATGGTTTTGGTTATTGTGTGGTTTTGAACAGATACTTGGTTAGGCTATTGAGCTCATGTGGTGGTGAGAGCCTTGAGAGGTATCTCATTGGGTGGCAGTACAGATGACCCTTTTTGGTTTCCTCTCTAGGTTGGTTTTGGATTCTCATAGAATAGAATTTTTGGAGAGGTATTTAATTATAGGGAATGGATGCACATGGATCGAACCTCTGTGTTTTTTGAAGACTAAGGTGCTCTGAGGATTTTTGGTGGAATTTAGTTGGTAGAATCTGAATGGAGGAAGATTTCATGAAGTGCGGTAATTTTTACATGATGTGAAAGTTGGTTTTATGATGAATAATGATTCAGAATTTTAAAAATAATAAAAATAAGGGAGATGATTTTTATGGAAAAAAATATCCCCTGAGGATTAATTGATGTGAAAGGGGGTTACAGATTATGTAAATCCCTGATGGTGTATGTTTTAAATGTTTTTAGCCAGTTGGGTTGTCAAACCCTTAGGATGAAGTAACCCTCTCTCTCATTCCATGTGACTTGACAACCCCCTCATTGATGTTTTGGGGATTCCCTTATCATGGATCGATCTCTAGCTTCCATCCTTTGAACAATTTTCGATCCAAGGTATATATTACCTCCATTATTGTGTTTTCTTCAATAACCTTCCCACCCTTCCTTTTTCTATGTGATGGTGCTTGATCTCCATATTTCAACATGGGTTTTTTTGTTGTTTGTTGGTGAGGTAGTGATGTGGCATCCCCAGCTGGATGCAGTTCGTGCAGAAGAGGTGATTAGGCTTTCTAGCATTGGTCCTTTCTCATCTAATGAAATTTTACGCCCTTTTGAGGTAAAGGATTCATTGCTTCTCTATTTCATTACATGAAATAGTAGAGTTAACATGACTTATCCCTTGTATCTCAAGGGAATTAATTTAATAATTAATTGAACCAGATTAAATAATTGGTATCGATCATGTGGTGATGTTGCTGTTTGGTACTATGATAACAGTTTGCCTCTTGTTTTTCAAGATAGTGTGATATTTGTTCTATATTCATTATGCATGGATTAAAATTTAAAATGGGAAAATTACATGAATCTAGAATTAATTGATAATTAATTGGCTGCAATATCAAAGAGGTATGTTTAATATATCTTGTGGTTGTTGTAATTTTTTGATATTCAAATTGATACAAGTATAAATGTTTAACTGAATTGGTTAATGAACTTAATGCATGATAATTATTTTTGATAAATGAATTAAATTCATGTTAAATTAATTTTTACATAAATTTTTACATCTTGTGATAGTGTTCTTGTTGGGTTTCCCATAGTTGGAACCTGTAAATAATTGATCAATTAATTCAAGATGGAATAATAATTAGTTGTATGATAGAAGATAATTCTATTTTGGCCCCAACATTCCCTCTGGCTTGTAATGACTGAGTGCCTTATTCATTGGAACCACGAGGTCTTGTTGGGTGTAAAGGATGAATTCCTTTTTAGGTCCAAGAGCCCAATTTCTAGGTTATTTCTAGCTACTTGTGATATGATGCGAGCTAGGAAGGATGTTGTGGTTTATGGGGAAGGGGGTAGGGTGGCCAAGTTTTTTAAAACAATTTGATGATTTTGATGGAATAATGCAATGGGATATGTATGTGGGTGTTGGAGAGGACATAAGGGATAACATAACAGGTTGAATCTTTGATTACATATTGATATGAATGTTTGATGATTTTTTTATTCTTTTTTTGGCTAATGACTATGTTGTTTGTTTATCTTATTTCCTTTCTCCACTGATTGAGGTAGATATATGTGCTTAGTTTATTACTTTGTTATATATTATATGATTTTTTCCAAAAAGTACATTGTAATATGTAATGAAATTTTATTAGTCAATGAATAAATTTTTTTGCCAGTGCAGTTAGAGATTATATGGGATTCAATGTTGATGTTATAATTTTGAGAAGTCATGGACTTTGTTTTCTTATGCCTGGAGGGAATAGAGATTTGTTGTAATGATATGGTAATTTAATGTGAAAAATTAAAATGGTTAATTAATGGTTAATTAATTTATTAATGTTAATAATAATTTATTAAGAGTAATTAAATAACATAATGTAGATCATTAAATGTTTGTGTGATTATAGGATATCTGGTCTTAGCAGTGGAAGTCGAGAGTCTGAGAGATATTAGATGAAGTTCATTCTTGGACTATGTTATTCCCATAGTGTGTTTCTAAGCTATATTATATCATGTAATTTTTGTGTTTGTATGCATTACTTCACCCTATTAGTTTGGGAAACTCAAACCCTGGGTACTTTGATCCATGATATGGGTTTTCCCCAAAATTATGATGGGAGGATGGATGGCTAAATACACCCTTTGACCCCTTTCTATTCTCTTGGTAGTTACTTATGATGGTATGCATGATGGTTTGTTTTCCCCATATATGTGTATAGAGGGCTGTAATAGATTATGGTTATTTTCACACACATGTATTATGGATATAATTTCCTAAATACTATTATAGGTATAACCTGTGTAGGATGTGATGGCTTGAGGTTCCTTACTCAGTGTATGGGTTGTGATGACATGAGGTATACTAAATGATGTATGATACACATTATACGATCTATGGTGGATCTCAGATATATCTAGTTACTATTGGTTAGGTGGTTGTGGCAATGTTTTGCACAAGGTGCATGTTGTGGATCTTCACCTAGAGGTCCGCAGGCTAGCCTTTTGAGAGAGATTCTCAGGACGTGTTACATTGTGGAAGAGTGGAAAACTAATGGGGAAGTGGTAGTGAGAAACCCATGATATTAATTATTATATTATATATTCTTGTATGAGATACTTGGTGAGAGTGGACATCATGAGGTTGGGAACATATTATTCTCATTTAGGCGATGAGTTAGTTTTACTTTTTATTCACTAAGCTTTAGCATGATTTTGTTTCTATTTTTCACTAGAGGCTCTAGGGAGTATCCTTCTAACTATATTGTTTTATTCAACCTATGTATATGTAAACTGTCTTTAGGTCAGCTAGAGGAGGTTAAAGATTAGGCTGATCAATACTAGCTCATGGGTTTTTCAGGAGCTGTTTGTGAGTCATGGTCACTGTCTTCATTACATTTCATTTCATACTTTCAGTCTTACTTTCAGTTGTAGTAGTTCCTTCATATCATTAAATATATTCATTTTGTATTTTCTTTTATATTGGAGTCTAAGCAGGATTTGGTTTGTTTATATATTATCAATATATTTTTCATATGTTCCCTTAGAGGGAAACTCCTCCCATATGTGTGTTTACTATACCTTTGGTGCTAGTCACCAACCAAAGGCCTACTAGAGGCAGGACATGGGTGTTACTATCTCTATTCTCCAATTTTCAGCCCAAGAGAGGTAAAATTTTTGAGGAGGGGGTCATGAAAGCTATGCATGTAGATATAGAATTCTCAAACATTTAAAAATTATTTGTTTCATCATTAATTATTTATCATTCTTGAGTTTTCATTGGGAAACTAATAAAGTTTAAGCTAACATAGATAATAATATGAAATTAATTTATAAGGTGTTTCACATTTGACCATGAAATTCTTGTTATTTATGTGTTTTCAAGATATGTTTCATCTTATTATGTTGTAATTTCATTACTCATTCATCAAGGATTAAATAAATTAAAATGGAATAATAATTTAAATATGGAATATTTAGGAAGATTATGAATAAATAAATAAATTTATTGTTTAATGATGCATTGTGTGTATTTAATAGAATGTTTATCATTGTTAAATTACTTTTATATCATTAAAATAACTTTCACTTATATGCACATATATGATAAAATGTTTAATTCCGCATTAGAAATACTATTATAAAAACATATCATGATGGGATACAATTATAAATAATTGATATAATCTACTTGGTAAAATAAAATGATGATGACAAAAATAAAAAAATAATTTCTAAATGCATTTAGTCATATTTTTTATTACATGACTACAATGATTGATAGAAAATAATATCCAATTGATATTTCCACCATCCCATTATTATTTAAATCCATGGTTGTTTGTATATATATATACACTTAAACCCTTGTTGTCCTTTAAAGGAAAACGTGGTATGGTTGATGGGGGGATGGTGGGAAAATTTTGATATTAGTGGTATTGGTGTAATTATTCAATTGATCGTGGATGTTGATGATTATATAGAAGGTATTTATGTTTATTGGCACAAAACATGGTCATTTATTAATTATTATTATTCTTGATCATTTATTCTTTATGCATGCTATATATTAAGCATCCACATAGGTCTTTTCCTCCTATATATAGGAATAGAGTCCTAATTCCCAAAATTATGGAATAATAAATAATCATTGAACTAAATGAATGGAAATTATTTTTTCCAATTAATGATGATGATTTAATACATTAATATTAATAATATTAATCTATATTTAAAATACTGAAGGATCATGGGATATGGAAATGATTATGGAATAATATTAAATAATTATAGGATGATTAATAAAAAATATTGAACCTTGATTAATATTCATATAAGTTAGCTTTCTAGTCTTTAGTAGCAGTATTTGGGATGCCAAACGGGTTGTTGTCTGTAGTTTGAGTCTAGTAATATGTTGTTGTAACGAGATGGTTGGGTCTTATATATATAATTATGTTTTGTGATTTTCTACACACCACCACCCAGTCAGTTAGGGTGGATTATTCCCATACTTTCCTTTTTTTAGGTCTCTTCCTAGAATTTTCTTTATATAGGATATAGATGGATGACTACTAGCCGTACCCTACTCTCTCTTTTAGAGGAAGACTTGGTATGTCTACATATTCAAACAATGGTGGCATAATGTTATAAGATATGTGAATATATTGGTTTTAATGGCACTTATTTATGACATACATGTTTATATAGGCCTTGGAGGATTAAGGTTATAGTATATTCATGTATTATATGTTAACATTAGCATGATATGTAGTGTCTTAAGGTATAGTGTATATTTACACAGGGATATAGTATCTCGTGACTTACTTTGTGTTGTGATGGGATGTTCTAATGGCCAAAACTTTTTATGTACATTAAAACATGTTTTTATTTATGATTTTTGTGTTATACATTAGTTGGAGAAATTCTTGTGTAACTTTTGGATTATTTTTAAGGGTTTTATGATTTTTAAGGGGGTTTATGATTTTTGAAACACATTCGATTCCCTGAAAAAAATAGTACGTCTTATTAGAAGAGGTCAAGTATATGGTAAAAATTTCACACATTACTAGATATAAACTCATGAAGTAATATATAAAATAATGTGACTTTGGAAGGAGGAAACAAATGTTGGTGACACATAGTTTACCAAAATGTGTTTCCAAACTTTTTGGGTTCCCTTAAGAGGTAGTAATATTTACACAATTTACTCATGGTTTAGTAAAAAATGTTACCAAATCATGAATGAAAATTTAATTGATCCAATAATTTTTATTTTATCTCCACTCATCCATAAAACACATTATTCTTCCTCACACTACTATACATCTGAAACTCAGGGACTATAGTGGTCATTCATGGAGATTCCTCACCCCCATCCAAATCTAGTGGATCTAGGGACTTTGGCTCATGACAATTCAAGGTAAGAGTTTGTTCTTCTTAAATTATTCATTTTTATTATAGATATCCCCTCTTATTCTTATAATTTATTTTAGATCTAGTCTTCCATGTTTAGATCTATGAATTCAATTTTGATCTAGTAAGTGAATATCAATTTATAGATGGATAGACAACTAGATATACAAAATTTTCTTTCTTCACATGATCGATTCCAAATCAACCATTTGTGGTGGTTCTCATTGCATATGCATAATTAAATTCAACCCCTAATCATGTCATTATTCATTAATATTGATTCTAGGTTCCCTCATAAGATGAATTTGGATTGGTTATAAGGAATTCCTTTCATAATCTTGATTTGTCTTGAAATTGTTATGTTTTATTGTCAATATTCATGATGTTGGAAGTCCACTCCATTTAAGGCCGTTTTATAAATTTTATTTTTATGATATGCATGCGGGTTCATGTGTTAACCATGATACCCTTTCATGATTTCATATGCATGTGAATTTTTATATTATACCTTATTTTTGTATGTGTTCATATCATGTGTAAACTTTATAATACATGTCAAGATAACTATGATGTGCTGGGTTGGATAGTTGGATTCTTAGAGGGGGAGTAAGGATGTCATGATTGATAGCTCATGGTTTTGAGTGAAATTGTGTTTGGTATCAAAACCTGTACTTCAAAATTGATGTGGGAATGACTGGGAACCTTTGTAAGGGGTCCATTATTCAAAACACTCACTATATTTTACCGATGGGGAGTGTCATTGTGCATGTGCACAACTCTATGAATTTGGTTATGCCAGGTGTATGTGCCATTTCACCAAAGGAAATAAACATGTAGGAAACGAGATGATCACTTTGTAAATGTGGAGTGTGTGAATTATCATAGATTGATGGAATTGAATTTTTCATTTAAGGTGGAACATGGGAATTGAATAGTTTACTGATTTGTTCCTTTTGATATGGTTTTGAAGTAGGTATAGTCAGGGTTCATGGAAGTTTGGTTAGAACACAATTACTTGATACATGATTGTTAGTTTAAGTAATTACCCTACTATCATGGAATATAATTTTATACATTGGTACACTTATTTTTAAGGTTAAATTAATGGTGTTATATAGTGTTATAATCTCACATGACACATGAATCGTGATGATCATGCATATTTTAGGGCCAGGGATCTAGCTAAGGGAATGTAGACTGTGTTGGGGAGTTTGGATGTTATGGCATTGAGGATAAAATAAATTATATGATGAAAATTTAATTATTTATTCAGTGTTTAGTTTATTTTTTATTATTATAAAACTTTGGTTGACCTACAACATTTAGTGTCTTTTGATTTATTTTTCATGATATTTCTTCCATTTGTTATAGCATGTATACTATTATTGTTTCTTTAGATATATGGAGTTATTATTTGTTTGTTACTTACTTATATTAGTGCGATGGATGGATATCTATACAGTGGCATAATATCCCCATGATCAAATTTAAGTCCTCAACACAATTCAACATCCTCTCACATAATTAGAGACATTCATGTGGTCACGTGACACTCTAACTAGACCTGATGATTTCATATGGGTGTTAGAGATGCAACTATGGTGTGTGGATGTTGATTTGATGTGTTTTCATTGATGTGTGGTATGACATGGTGGGGATGGGATATCTAGGATATAAGACATTAGAGTATAAGGTGAAATTTTTAATGATAATGTTGTAGTAGGGAAACCTTCACATATATATTTATAGGTCATGTTACCAACTTTTGTGCATTATTTGGTTAGTGGGCCTTAACAGGGTTTGGAATATAGATTAGCTAATCGAGTAATGAGTCAATTTTTCTATTTATTCACTTTAGATTTAGTATTCTTGTTCCAAATTTCCATAAGATGTTTTTAAGATTATCCTACTATTTATATTTTTATTCTAACCCATATATATATATATATATATTTATTTCAGGTCATCCGGTGTGTGTTGGTGACCAGGAATGACATTACAAACTCATAGATATTTTTGGTGTGTCGTAGATGATTTTCATCATATATATAAGAGTAGATCGTGGTTTATTTCCGTTTTATTTTTCATTTGTTTGATACACATATGCTGGGATTGGTTTGTTTATTTATTATATTGGATTTTATTGGCGATTTTTTTATTATTATCAAGGGAATATTAAGGGTAATGCCTTCTAAATGTGTATGATATATAAACTTAGTGTTATTCACCAACTGATGCCTATCGATGGTGGGATTCGAGGGCCACAATTATCTTTACTATCATCCAATGAAGTGTAACAGTGGGGGTGGGTTGTGACAAAAATGTATTTATCTATAATTTATTTATTTAATTTTATAATCGTCAAATTCATGTCAAATTTGAGTGTAAAATAATGTCTTAAAAATAATTATTACTTAATATGAAAACTAAATTTGACCAAAAAATAAAGACTTTAGTATCTTGTGATGAAATATTATGTCTTCTTACCCCATGCCTTTGAAAATTAATGGATCTATTAGATAAAATATACATATTAAATTCTAAAAGTAAGGTATAAACATATCTTCAATGATTATAATATAAAATATTATTTTTTAATCATCTTTGACACTCATATTTGGGGACATTTATTATAGTTCCCTATAATTAAAGTGCGTGTTTCCAATTTGAAAGTGAATATTTTTATCGAAATATGTTTCACATGATAAAAACTAATTAAACTAGATCAGATTGTTATAAAAATCTAAAAAAAACCACTGATTCATTTTGGACTTTTAGCACAAAACCATATGTCAATTTAATTCCTAGTAAGGATAAAATCACCTATATTTGAATTTTTGATTTATAAGTATTAAAAATGTTAAAAACTTTTTTCACATGCTCAAAACTAATAAAAGTGATTTGCGGTCACTATAAAACTATATGAAAATAACCAATGTTCACTTATAATATGTAGGAATGAACTACATGTCATTCTAATGTCCAGTGTGGTCAACATTACTAAAGTGTGTGTTATTAATTTAAAATATACATTTTAGATCAATGTGTACAACAAATGCAAAAAATAGAGAAAAAATATCAAATTATCATCAATCTCTAGGAAAAATATCATTGATTCAATTTGACATGTAGGAATGAATTGAACATCATTTTGATGTGATATGTGGTTGGTATGACTGAAGGTGTTTTTTTTAATTTAAAATATATATTTTAGTTCAAAACAAATTTTATATGATCAAAAAGAAGAAAATGAAACTATATTATGATTAAACTCTAGAAAATATCATTGAATTATTTATGAACTATTTGAATAAATGGTATATCATTATGAGGCTCAGTGTAGTCAAAATTAACTAAAGTGTATTATTTTATTTTTAAGTGTTAAAGAAGTTCAAAACGCATATCGTATACTCAAAATTTATAAAACATGATCAAATTATCATTAAAATATTGTAAAGTTATTGTTGATTCCTATTAAATATGTATGAATGAACCAAGAATAATTATAATGCCCTAACCCCAGAATCCCAGAGCCGTTGCATTATTTTAACACATTGGCATGATTAAAAGGAATCATGTCCTGAATGACCAACCAGTTTAGAAGTCTTGGAAAATAGATTACATACCTGAACGTTACATTACACATTAAAACATACAAAAAAACGTAAATAATCTGTTGATAATTCCATTATTCCCCTATCTTAACCCCTCATATCAGACATAATACACTTCATGGAATCTTGGGAAAACAAAACATAAGAAAGGGGTGAGCTCAGATGCTTAGTAAGGGTAAATAATTTAGCGAAATCTATAAACTTTTAACGAACGATTTTTAATAAAAAAAACAGCCTTTTAAATATAAACATGAACATTATATGGAGAAAATAAATCAAAAATTACCATATAAACATGCATAGGATATTCTACTAGTTGAATAATCACATGTAATAACTAATTTCATAATTAGAGAATGCCTAACGCTGGACATCATTACCACATAGTCAAGGCCTCATGCGAAGACTATAAATAAAAATTTTGTCAAGGCCTTGTGCGAAGACACTAATTTGTCTCATGAGAGCTACTGATGCATCGAGGGGCTATAGCGGGCTCCACCCGTCACTTACTAAGTCCTCTGCATTCCTCATATGAAAATGTTGAAACATAACATAAACATTTGTATTAAAACTATCATAAAAAATTTCAATACTATAACCATAAACCATGAATTGGATAAAAATATCACATCCATATTCAAAAATATCACAAATCACTCAATACAATATGGAATATTTTATTATAATAAATCAACCTCAATCAAGAATAATATCCAATAAAAGAAGTTGACATAGTTGAAAATGATGAGTAAAACTTTTTGAGAGAAATATACCTTTTTGTGAAATCATTTAAAAGTCACACATTTATGAATGAATTAATTTAAATGAGATTTTTGAATAAAAGAATCCCATACCAGTTGGAATCTTTTTAATGGAATAAATATTTTAAAACAACCATGTCTATATAAATAAATCATTAAAACCATTTTGAAAACATGGGAATTAATGAGAAATATTTAGAAGAATAAATATTTATAACCTTTAAAATGACGGGTTAGTTAAATATTACCATAAAATAATCATTTTTAATAATATTTTATGAAACATGGACATTGATAATAAATATGTCCCAGAAAATACTTACACATAAACAATCTCGGATAATAATGAGATTGAGGAATTAACCCTTACCTTGTATATTCTTTTAGTAGAGAGTGAGTTTAAACTCATATATAATGAGTATAGTATGTTATTAAATTATACTCTAACCATAATAATATTTATTATATCATTAATTATTCATTTATTACTTTATAATACCCATTTAATAATGATTTCCATGTTAAATTAACATTTTGGGTAATAATCGTTTTCTTTATCGTACGTGTTTGAACTTGTTATTCTTGATTTTATCACTTAGATCATGATTTAAATACTTACAGAATATAAAAAATAATTTATATATCATATATATTTAGAATATAAATATGTATAATAGATAGATATATGAAATGTAAAACACCGTTTATGGAGACGGTAGGCCATACGTACGCATAAACACTGTTTATGTTTTCATATCGTATTGAACAGAAGTAAGTGAATAAGATATATATATGTACATATATATACATATATATATATATCTACAATAGAATTATTATTTCATATATTATATACTTATTAATAATATATATTTTTATAATCATCATTGAATGGTGAATGTTGAAATTAATCTCAATGCGTCGTGGAGACGGTAATCCGTACGTACACACGAGCGACAATATCATTAAATTGATGAGGAAATTGTGTTTAATAGGATTTTTTAATATATATATATAGAATAATAACTATGTTATACTTATTATTTATATCAATTATACTCATTATTATACCCATCTAAATAATGATGTGTTCAATAACAGACTACACCACGACGCAGAGACGGTAAGTTGTACGTATGCACATATGGTGACTTTATCAGTCATACTATGGATAGAATAATGAATATGGTTGTACCATATTTATAATAACATCACAGAATTTATAAGGTATTGGATTTATTATTTTGGTGTTGAATCAACAGAGAAAGAGGAAGTGGAATAAGAAAACAACTTTGAAAGAGGTGATGAAATAATTACCTCTTCTTCGGGTGCTTCCTTTTTATTTGAACAAAATATATCCATAAGATGGCATTATGATCATATTAAGGCCTCTAATTTTAAGTGAGGGTTTTTGGGAGGATATTTGATCAGGGTTTGGCCGATCCAAATCGCTTTGGAGGTGTGAAATTAAGAGAAGGGGAAATACCCTTTTATAAGAGAGGTGAGGGGAAGTTTTGGAAAAGCTTGAAATATTATTTTATTATAAAATAATTATCAGTTTCTAAAGTCTTGAAATGTATTTATTTCAAGGATAAGGTGGGGATGGGTCTAACTACTCTCAACCAATATGGTTTAGACATGTTTAGGTCACAATATAAACCTTAACATTTAGATTTAACCCTTAGTTAAATAGTTTAACTCTTACCATGTCTTCTTGTATTCTTACACTATAAAGTTAACAGATTTACAATAAAATGACAACATAACCTCAAGTGGTTCATTAATGACATATATAACATTATGAAAGTCCTTTTTCCAAACCATAGATTTTTAAGACTATTATATTATTTAATAAAATAGTATTTGTTCCAAAAACTCATTGATGTCAATTTTTACACAATGTAGTATTTGGTTTTTTTGAATGTCATAAAAATATGATTTATTAGAAAAAAATAATTTAATTAACCCAAACATGTTATATTAACCTATAAAATTCGTGTAATTCATCAAAAGTCTCAATTTACATTTATTTTGATATTTAGAACATCAATTATTTTATTCATTCCTTAACAAAGTAATTACTGTATCATTATTGTGTCATAAATAAATTGAATTATTTCATTTATAAAAATAATAAATAAAATACCATGATGTAGGAAATATTATTCTATTTATAATGAATTTTTATTGTCAAATTTATATTATGTATAACCCTATATTATAAATGGTTTGGTTATTAAACATTTAATTTTACACTTTTAACTCTTCTTTAAAAATAATAATAATAAATGTATTAATCTAATCCATGTGGATCAATGATTATTATATGTTATTACAAATGTTTTTTTGGTCTAAAAACACTTATCCAATAGAATTATTACATGTTTTAGGGTAATTATAAAATCATATTTACCATTAATTACCCTATTTACTTTTAACCGTGTAAATAAAATTAAAAAGTTACTATTTACCAAAAATAATTTTCAACTTATTGAACCACATTTTACAAACTGATTTCAACCATGTTTCTAATATTTTATAAATTCAATTAACAAAAGTGGTAATGTTCGTTTTATGCAAATTTGTGAATGTGCCTAGAAGGTGGGTAAAAGACGGTAAAAAGTTCAATAACATTTAATACATCTAATATTATTATAAAATCACTCCAAAGAATTAAATTAAACCTATATAAGTATTATGTATCTATTTTTACTAAAAATAAATTTAAATAAATTAAATAATTATTTAAATAAAAATTATGTTTCAAACAATAAAATAGTGTTTTCTCTATTCATCAAAAATTGAAAGTTTTCAAGAAAAATACCAAAAATTCACCCTAAGATAATTTTTATATTATGAATTCAAAAAGGAATACTATTTTAATAATTACAAACATATAAGTTTCATTAATTAATTTAATATTAATTTACGTCTTCAAAACCAAAAAGTGGGTTTTTAAGAAATAAACAATATCAGAAGATTGATATGTGTTTATGTCCAATATAAATTTAAAATTACTTCCAATGACCAAAATTAGATTAAAATATAAAAATATAATCTAATTATACTTAAAAACAATTAAAAAGTATAATTTAAAGATAAAAATTATTTTGAATAAAAAAGTTGTTTTCAATTAAAATTTACAATTTTTCATTATTCATCAAAATATGAATGTTATCAGAAAAACACCAAACATTTATCCATAATAAATTTTTATGTCCCACTTATAAAGAAGAAGTTTATTTTTTCAAATTGAATATATAAAAGTTTAAATAATGTATTTAAAATGGGTTCACCATTAAAAGGTGGTAAAATTTCATTTTTTGAAAAATACTTATTTTATCCGAAAAATTGAATTTGTTCTTATATTATGTCTAAGAAACAAAAAAGTTGAATGTTAAAATTATATAGAATATATATATAATTAAAAATGTGGTTATACTATTCATAACTTCTTTTTGAATGGCTAGTATGGTTAGTCATAGTGCGCTCGAACGTGGTGTTGAGTGTAGCACAAGCTATTGAATTACATTAAAGAGATAATATACTATGAAATATTTTGGTGTTACAATAATTCTGATGGATGATGTGTTAATTATAAATAAAATTGTGTGTTTTGAATTTTAATGTTATATTTTAGTTCATAACATGTGTCACATGCTTAAAAATATGAAAACAATATCATATTTCCATAAAACTCTAGGTAAATAATCTTTGATTAATTTTTTATAAGTCGTAATGGAATGTATATTATTCTGATGGGTAGTGTGATTGGTATGACTAAAAGTGTGTGTTTTTAATTTTAAAGTTTTTTTACATCAAAACATGTATCTCATGCTTAAAATTGAGAAAAAAAATCTTTGTGTAATGAATATATTTTTTTCTTTTTATGGGTTGAAATATTTTAAATAGTATTTTTGTAGTTAGACTCGGATTCAAAATGCAATTTACCACCATCTGGATCCCCTATATTGGTATATTAAAAATATTAAACATAATATATCACATGGGTGCATAAATTTAGAAACAATGGAATAATTATCAATTACTATGTCTATAAAAAATACTATACCACCATTAAATATTGATAATAGGTTTTACCCAATGAGTGACATAATATTTGTGAGCAACAAATATTTTGGGTAAGAATAGCCACAGATGAAATGATAATGAATTTATTAATTAGCTAACTTACTGTCTATAAGATTTTTTAAAACCTAACTTAACTCCATATGAACATGGTTATAGAAAAATGCAAGGCTTATCTGCATAAACCTAGATCTATGGTAGAGAGTGACCATAGTGGAGAACTCTATTGGAAATAAATAGAGAGGAAGAACAAAGAAGGATCAATGAGAAGATTCAACTAAATTCATTAATGGTACGATGAGTAGAATGAATTCTTCACCAACTATAGATCCAAATATAAGGTTTGGATTTTGAGTTTTATGGATTGTTACCCCATTATTTTTTATCAAGAAAAACACATATTAGTTAATTTATAATTAATTTAGTGAACATTCACTGTTTATTAGCCTCTTGTTTGTTTAATTTCCTAGAATTATAGATATTATATTTACTTTGGATTTGATAATATGATTATTTTTCCCATTATTTGGATTATTTAAATAATTTAAAATCAACGAAACCCTCTTTTTTATTCACTTATGTGTTTCGTGACATTATCCCTTTGTTATTCAATAATTCATCACCGGTATTTTGATTGGTTGATGATTTAACTACACCTAGGAAGATAATCACTGAGAAATATATATTTGACATAATAAATCATTACTGATGGTTTGTTTTTTGTATTGGAGAAATGATGGAGGAATGATAGTGATGATGTATATATGATGGTGGTACGGGTGATGGAAGTCTCATAAGGTGGTTCTTGTAGATATTTTCATAGGTGTGATGACTAATATTTTCTACACAAGGGGTTTCCAATATCCATCCACTGGTGAAAACACATTCTTGGTTGACTAAAGTTGAAGAAATTTGGTGCATGGTTTGTAAATGAATATGAGGTGGGATCTCCAAAAGAAGAGATTCCTAGAAGAACATGTAATTATAAAGAATTCTGATCTACATGGAATTTATATTATAAGAAAAGATGTCGTGTGGTCCCCTTTCTTGTGGTTCTAGGGTCTCATGATGAGAAAAGATCACACTATCATGTGTCAACCCCATAAACTGTGTTACCCCCTATCCACTCAACTTAGTATGTAATCATAAGTACATGCCCAAAATCCATGAAACCCTACATTAATTGTGTATCTATGGTAACACATCAAATACTTTAGAGTGTATATAGATGTGGGAAGATAACACATGGCCAAGTACCAAGCCTGAACTCTATACATCATGTGTCAGAAAAACAAATCTTATATGTATGTGTAATATTAAATAACAGGGGTAGGACATAACTAAATGAGAAAAACCATGTGCCCCTTGAGAATGTAGTGTAATCCCTCTAGAGGAGGTAAGATCTATCCATATCTTCCGTAAAAATTCCAATTTATTATGCGTAAGTTTTCTCATTCCTCCCACTTGATGGTTTATTTTTGGCATTTTTTTCCTTAGAAATGGGCATAAGATACCCAAAATAGAATTTATACAAGTATCCCTTAGTGAGGACCAAGGTTGTGATTGTCATTCCCATATATCCCAATCCAGGGTCAAGTATCACATACTCCAAATATTGGGTATTTGATCTATTTCCTAATCTGCTAATCCAGTTATGTTCAGGTATCCCTTATTGGCCCTCAGTGTGATCTCTAATATGTGTATCGATATCATCTCTATTTTAGTTTTTAATTTATCATTGAAAGTTCCAATGAATGTGGCCTCATAGTTGAATTCCACTTATTTAGTGTGATCGAATGAGTGAGTTATCCTAGATGAGTGTTAGCTAGAGGCCTCAAGAAGAATCTCAATGCTATATGTGAGGTCGTGACATTACTCAAAGACTTCAAATATAACTATTTGCATATTTTTTTTTATTTCCTTCTAGTTTACTTATGTTGTTATGATATTTATCTGAATCTATCTCTCCATGATGTATTATTTAGTGATTTCAAGGGGCCATAATTGGTATGTTAATATTTAACTCCTCAATAGGAACTTCCTGCATGTGTTATGTAATTTAAATATGACATTACTATAAAAACCATATTCCTTCTTGACATACATATCCTTTTATTTCTATAAATATTTATTTTAAATGATTAAATACTTCCTAATATGAACTCAATTTGAGATTACAGAGGCATCAAAGTTGTGCAGGGCTGGTTCGGATCCCAAAACCCAACTGCTGGGGTGAATCAGGCCTAGTGAATAGTTAAAAGAAACAATATAGGGTAGGATGAACAGTTAGATAAAACCATATGAGGCTAGGAAGAGAGTAGGGGAGGCCCATATGGTTATACTAAACTATACCATTTGGGATGCATGACCAAGTGACCATGTATGAAATTTTTACAGAGGAGTTTTCCATAGTTTTTTACACTATTACTCAAACAATGTGAACAAATAGTGAATGATTCCCATTCTTATAGTAGACAATGCACGATTGGTGCATGGTTTGGAAAACCATATATCTGAACCATTTGATCCCCACTTTTGGGTTATTCTAAAATATTGCATCTAATTAATCTATAACAACCAAACCAAAATTAATTTCAACTTCCTATGGAAAACCATGTCCATTTAGAGCTCCATTGATGCTCTAAAGTAATTTTTTTACCAAATCTCCATTCAATCTCAGAAAAATGAATCGTTTATCTCATTGGATCTTAGCCGATAAGTTCTTTATTCCTTTTATTCCATTATTTATTCATCTTGGTATCAAATATGATATTTATAAGGAAGATTATGTGGCCAATTATTAGGTTCATCATCTGTCCTTTGATTTTATCTTGATCTTAGTTGAATCCAGAGTTGATATTGGACATCTTATCCTCTATGAGACTATGGTAGGTGGTATCAGGCCTTTTTTAAGTCTAAGTGCTTATATATTCTATTGTTCCTCGTGCCCAATTCTCAGATTATTCCTTGAAATGAATTTTAATCCTTGAATTGGGGTGATAGCTATAGCCTATTCATTTAATGAGTCCCATTGTTAAAAGATAAATGGATATGAAAAATGAGTGTGACAACACTTTTGTGTGTGATTAGTTTAATGGACCACCATGGGTGGACCTGAACTTGGATACCTTTTAGTTATGCCTTTCCCCCTTGTCATGGGATTTCAATAAATAATTTTTAGGTCTAATTAAAATTCAATAATTGAATAATGAATTGATATGTAAATGAAATTTTAAGATAAATTTTATATTGATTGATTAGATAACTGGGATGGAAGGACCATGAACCTTTCCCCTTACTATACAATAGCATGATAAATATTTGTTTGATCTTTATAATGAAATTCCAATGTTTGTTGATTGGAGGCTAAGACTTAAAATCATAGCCCATTCCCTGAGTTTCCGTTGAGGTGATATTGAATTTAAATGTTCTTGGTGATGACCCTAACATGTTTAAATGGAATTTAATAAATGATACTGAATTTATTAAATTATTCTATTCTTTGGGTGACACGTGGATTCAAATGGTGTATTACATGAATGGATTCATTAGGATTATACCTAGACTATTTCTTAGTGAAACTTGGATTCCTTATATGGACTTCCAATGATGGGATCATGGGGGGTGCAGTTGATCATGTATGCTGAGGGAGATACTTAGGCACGCTTAAGTGGACCTACAAGGATGAACTCAAGTGGCAGATATTTTATACCACACCAACCGTAATTCCTGGGTTCTTGGGAGGATCTTCATGGATGGGATTGTAATGTTTTGGTTTATATTATACATGGGGTGATACCTGGATTCCAAATTAGGAATTCCAAGGATGGACCCAGTCTCATTAATGAATAATGAGTGTAATGAATGGTGATATACATCTTCTAATCCAAAGCACAAGATTAGATTTTTTTCTTTTTCTTACAATTTATGGATGGAATTTATTGGAATAATTTGATCATATAATCATAGGGGATTATCCTGATAGTTATTAATTTAATTAGATTGAATTATTAAATGAATTTATTATTATTGCGAACCTAGAATTTATAGGATGTTTACTTTCTATAATTCCATTAATATTACATTACTGTATGTAAACTGTGACTCTTATATACTCATTGACTGGATTGAATGAAACTACGGGTGGTCACATACTGGGATTTAGTATCACACAATGTTCAGATAAACTTGAGTACCCAAAAAGACTATATGATTTTATCTATGGATAAGGGAAAGTTCCTTAATAGAGGTTCTTAATTACTGCTTAGAAGATGGGGAGCACGGGACCAAGATAAGACTTGTGATTATACCCTGGATAATTTTGGAAATTTTCTAGTTTTGTTACATGTACTGTACATCATCCATGTATAAATATTTTGGATGATTTATTATACGCATTAAATGTCTAATAATCTATTGTATATGAGATATCTTCTACTATGAATCATAATTCCTACCCTATTCATTTATCATCTATCTGACTGATTTAATACTTCTAAAATATTTTTTGTTATTGTATTATTGTTATGTTACACTCCAGTGATGAGGGAATAGTCTCCCCATAGACACATCTTGGCCCTCGCTTCTAGTCATAAGAATATGACATTTGGGTAGATGCTCTTGTCGCCTTGTGGACAACTAGGATCAGGGCACCTTAAGTTGAATCCAAGTCCAAGATGTTACAAAGTGGTATCATAGAATTATTTTCTCATTTTCTATACTATTTGGAAACAATGGGAAGGTAATGAATGGAAATTGGATTTAGTAATGAGCTGTTCCTAGGAATAGCTAACCCATGTATATGAAAAATCCATATTTCCTCTAATGAAATTACTCTTTTATGGATTTTGACTATTACAGTTGATTAAAATCTATTATTGGGTGATGAACATAAATTATGAAAATATTATTGATTTGATTGTGATTCTATTTTGTAGAAACCCAATGAGATGATGGTATTCCATCTCATCCATCATTTTAAGCACATTACAAAATTCACATTCCATGCACTATATTATAAAATTTAAGACACATTACTTGTTACATGTTGTTGGGATAGGTGACATGATATACATATACCTGCTATGGTGATATATGTTATGAAATGTGTTATGGTGGTAATTACATAGACACCGTACTTTGATTCCTGAGGAGTATGGGCCCTCATGGATCAGAATTTGACAATCCATTTGGTTCAACCTATTTAAAGTGAATTGGATATAAATGTAAAATGAATGAAATGGTAAATAAATATGAGAATATAAATGGAATCTTGAGTTACTTCTGGTAGAGAACCTGGCATGACCTGACCTTAGTAATGGTAAATTGGCAGTGTCTCTTTCTTATACATGATCTGTACAACACCCAGACAAGTCTAAAAAAGTAGGTAGAGGGGGGTGTTCTTATATAGTAAGTCTTGTACTGGTATTATTTCTATATCTGGGATTTTGAGATGTGATCTTTGATAAAAATATGAATTTTAGGCATGTGTTGGGAATTGTAGATTTATTCCACCATGAATAACTCTAGTCATACTCTTGGAGGGTAGTGACGGTCATAATTCGGAGGTGGTGGGACATGGGCTACTTGTGTATCCTCTAATAGTTCCATTTGTGAACCTATTTTTTTACTAGACACATGTGATGAGGTTTGATTCTATGAACAATTTATCCGGTTAATACAGACCATTTAGGGAGCACCGTGACTTTCCCTGACTATGGTAGAGTTGATGAATGAGTCCCAACAGCAACATTTGTCCATGTTTTTAGGGGATGGAATAGCATATACTATATATTCATGGATAGAGGCAATGCATCATATATCTAAGAATCTAGAGACACGACCTGAGAGGAGGGTAAATCTTACTACGTATATGTTTTAGGATTCCATCAAGAGATGGTCGGATTTAATCACTCAAACAGATCTTCCTCGGGAAAAATATAAGAGGAATTTTCATATGGCCTTCTATAATTACTTACACCCTAAGATTGTGAGGGTCAATATATCATAGGGGTTCTTTCACATGTATTAGGGTGTGCTATCAGTTATAGATTACATAGACCATTTTATACAGATCTATAATTTCACACCTATTTTGATGGGTGAAAAGTTATCTAAATATAGGTTATTTGTGGATTGTATTAGGTATGACATCCAATCATAAGTGAATGTATTTAGGATGATTATGATTTCTGAAATAGTGAATCAATTTCATATCATAGAGAATAACTTGAGAGAGGTTGCAGGTTCTATCCTGAGTAGTTTAACTTCTAGATCTTGTATTGTATCAACCAGTAGGAGGAATCATTTTTGGAGGTACCACCTGGTGATACTAGTAGCCATAACACATACTTAGGTATCTATGTGAGGTACTACAAGTATGATAGACCGGAACATATGAGGCCTTAGTGTATGAGGGACCTAGTTGAGTGACAATCAAATGACAAGATTGACCATCTATAGTGCTTCTATGTAACATTTCAACCAGTAGCCAGTGAGAGGGCAACTACACCAACACCACATTCTGGAGAAGGGTTAACAACTTATCATTAAGAATGGAGCTAGAGTGAAACTGGATGATCATGTCGAGGTGGTGTTCACAACCATGGTATTCATACCCCATTTTTACAGTTATATTAGAGAAGATCTACTCAAGGTGGGAAGGAAGTATCATAGGGTCACATATTAGTATATATATATATATATATATCTGTGTGTATGTGTGTGTGTGTATTGAAACCAAAAAATTATAAGCATGATCCAAAACCCTCTTCTATGAGGGGTACTATTCCAGTGGCCTCTAATTTGGAATCAATACTTTTTGATACTGGGGCTTATCATAAGTTTATATGTATTCTCATTATAGAGAGCCTTGGGTTAAGTGTTTAGTGATATGATGGTGTTATGATGCTAGACACTCCATTGGGTATCAGATCAAAATATTTATGTTAGTTTATGGAGTTACCCTAGAGATTATTGGGTGTCACTTTGTATGGGACATATATGTGGTTGATTTGATGGGTTTTGACAACATTCATGAGATTGACTAGTTGGTTACCTTTCATGATTTCATTGATTTATATTTCTAATGGGTGACTATAAAATCACTAGGGGGTGAAAATTTCATTCAAAAGGGTGAATGGGATGTCTAGGAAATCCAAGATGGACTCGAGTATCATGGGATGGGTGGGATGATAGGCCAAATTTCATGTTTATATCCGGACAATTAGGGAACATGTCAGGTTGATTTCCCTCCAATGGTTGATCACATTAGGGATTCCTTCCCAGATTAATTTTTAGGACTACCTCTTGTGAGAAAGGTATATTTCTCTATCAAACTAGTTCCAATAGATGCACCAGTATCTATTCCTTCTTACAGAATGGTTACTACTGATACACAAGAGCTCAAGAGGTGGTTAGAGGATTTTGAGGCAAAGGGGTTTATCTGACCCAGTACTACTACGTGGGGTTCACTGGTCATTTTTGGGGAAAAAGGTGGACACAACTCCTAGGCTATGTGAGGAATACCAAAAATTTAACTAGATGATGGTCAGGTATTGGTGTCCTCTTCTATAGATATATGATCTTTTTGACTATCTCTGAGGAGATCAAGTCTACTCAATGATTGATTTGAGATCCTGTTATCATCCAGTGTGTGTTATACAATCAGTATAATAACTCATACTTTACATACATTTATATGACTTCAAAGATAGATAATATTAATTACAAAATATAAAACCCAATATATGAATGTATAGGTATACTGTCTTTGGATACTGAGAATCATAAACAACTAGTTCACAATACATCCACATTGTCTCCCACTTATTTCTACATAACCAGAATCCTTTTTTATATATCTTACTTAATAACAATTTTTGTGAACTGGGGAAAATAAACACATGAAAGGGTGAGATCAAGTGCTCAGTAAGGTTAAATAGGGGATAAATCAATCATATCATAATCATAGGATGTAAACACATAACATTTGAAAATCATATACTGTATATAAAAGATCGTGATATCATGTTATGGGATAATTCATGAAATTTCATAAAATTAATGAACGTAATCCCAAAATTCCTAACATAAGACATGAAATTCTGTTGCATACACATAATCATATAAAACCATTTCATATTAGTCAAGGATCATTTCTAATTCCATTATAATTAACAAATTCCATTACTAAACTGAGTTCACCCATTGTTCCAACCCTATATTGCTGAACTAGATTTACTTTCCATTCTATTCATGTATAAATCATGAGATATAAATCATTGCCTAATTAATTGGAGGGATATTTTAGTCCCACCCATCTCATAATGAAATCATTATTATGTGTTCTACAAAAACATAAATCATTTATCATAGTGTAACCCATGGAATTAAATGGGTTTCTTAAACATCATTCCTTCATAACATTATCCATATAAAACATATAGACTTCATAAATAGAAGATCATAATAAAAAAATTAAAACCATTATAATAATAGAGATATTATACTTGAAACATAACACAATTAACAAATTCCATCTTAGATAGAAAATAATTTTGATTAAACACTTGATATTAATTCTTGAGGAAAATATACTTTCTTCTTAAAAAATGTTTTCTTTTCTCAAAATGCCATGAAATTTTAAAATAATGTAATTTAATGGAAAATACACACGAAATCACTTAATGTAAGCTTCATGGAAATAAGGAATTATGAAAACGTAAAAATCTGATCATGTCATATAAGTTAAAAATATATTCTCCTCATAATTTTGCTGCAAAAGTCAAATAGTAACTCATTTTGAATACGAAAAAACATTCATTTCATAACACTTAATAAAAATTCACTGCTAGATAAAATTGAATTTAAAAAATTCTATATATAATATTACATATGTAGGAAACATAGACGTGGATGATAATTATACCTCAGTGAATACTTACTTATAAATAATCATGGATAATAATGAGATTGTGAAATTATCATTTACCTTAGGTATGATTTAATTTGTATGTATCCAAACCTCCTGTATAATGATTTAAATAACATCATTGACTTATTAAAAAATAATATTCATTTTATGATATCATATGTGATCATATTATCTTCCATTTGTTAGTAACATTATTACTCATCCATCAGCCGTTAACTTCTTTATTTTAGTACGCTTGTTATGTCAGATAAGTTATTGTTCCTCTTCTTAGGTTATATTTATATAATTAAAAAATTATATTAATGTAATATATAACATATTAATTCATTCTATAATTTATATATTAATTATTTAATGAATATCTTGTAGAATGAATCACATCTCATCTTGGAGATAGTTGGCCATACGTACGCACGACCAATGATATCATTCCCATAGTTTTTGAATGGAAAAAAATTGGATGTTGTATAATATTTAATAATTAATATCAAATTTTTATAATAATATTTAATTTTTAATTCAATCATTATAAACATCCAATTATGGTGGTGGTGGAAAACAGATTACACCAAGTCGTGAAGAAGATACGTCATACGTATGCACGCGTGGTGATTTTGTTTTTCATTGGATAGATAGAAGGTGGAATATGGTTGTTTTATAATTATAATAACATATCATTATATAATTGATACTGTAGTTATTAATTTATAATGAAACATTTCATGAAAAGGAAGTAGAAGATTAAATAAGATCGAAAGAATTGGTAGATGAGATATCTCTTCTTCCACATGCTTCCTCTAAAAATCCTCTTAGAGCACTAGAGTTGGTATATGAAGAAGGCCTTAACATCTAGAATATTACTAGGGATGTTTATAAGGTAAAAGGGTAGGGGAGTTCCAAGATTTAATTCATAATCAGAAGTGATGAGGTGAGGGAGGAGGTGCCCTATTACAATTGAGGTGAGGGTCACTTTTTGGAAACTCCATAAAAATAATTTATATTAAAATCAAAACCTACCCAAAAAAATACAAAATGTCCCACTTTAAGAAATTAGATGATATAGGGTTGTAATACCATTAAAAAATAATTTTTTTCAAGTATTTAATTCAATTTTAACCTTATCATTTTAATTAGCACCTAGTAATTCTATTTAATTTTTAACTAGCGTAACAAATATTTAAATATTAAAATGGTGTAATTATTACTTATTTGAGGTCAATGAGACCATAAATAAATATCCGAGAACATTTTTGACCGTATAATGATTATTCTATATTTTTTTAAAACAATTTCTGATTTTTAAATAATTTATTAAAATAATATTTTGATAAACAGTCAATAGTGTCAATTTTGACCCTATTCTACTCATTAATTTTTTAAAAGTATTAAGATAAAATGTTAAAATAGAAAAAAATATTTTATCATATTTCTATGAGGTAAAAATAATCTATAAAATTAATTATAAAAATTAGTTATCACAAATTATATTTATTTTAACATTTTTTTAAACATTTATTTGTTATGTATATTAATAAAATAATCACTACATCAATTTTGTGTAATCATTTAATATTGTTATTTTTTGAATAAAAATTAAAAGTAAAATAAAATGATCAAATTAAATCTTTTAGTTTTTAGAAGAATATTTGGAGTCAAACTTACCATTAGGAAAATCAAATATTAAAAATTTAATACTCAATAAATTTAGAATGTGACAACTCTAACATCACTTCAAATAAAATAATATAAGTGTCATAATCCCCTCCATAAGGCTCAAAATGGTCAATAACTTGAACCTTGGATGATTATGATCGATATATACTCTACCAATAATATTTGGTCATGTTTTGAGATCTTTTAATGGGTATTATCAATTTAATAAAAAACTATATTATTAATTTTTCATCAATTAAATAATTTCTGCTTCATTAATGAATAAGACATTAAGGTAAATATTTATTTCGTAAAAATTAAAAATAAATTACCATAACAAATTAAAACATTTTATATTTATTATTGGTTTTTATAATAGAATTTATCTATTATATAACCATCTATAAAATGATTTAGTTATTAAAATTTGGGGGAGACATATTTAACTTTTCGTTAAATAAAATAAATTAAATGTCATAATCTAATCCAAGTGGATTAAAATTGATACCATATCGATCCAAGTATGATTTAGGTAGAGAAACACTCATACAATGATATTAATACATGTTTTAGGATAATTTTTAATATTATTCTTACCCTTAATTACCCAATTTACCCTTTTACCATATTAATAAAAATTACCAAAGTTAGTTTTCATAATGCCCAAATATAAAATAAAAATATTTAATTAATTTAGACCTAATGATTCTAAATATGAATTCCATCTTTAAAAATTTAATACATATAAGTTTCATTAATTAATTTAAAATCACTCTCGTTGGTGGAAAAAGATAACATGTTTTTTTTAAAATTTAAAACATTACAAAAGATCAAAATGTTTTTACATCAAAATTCTATGAAAAATTAATGATAATGACATAAATTATATTTAATGATAAAAATTTATTCTATTTATACTTTAAAACCATTCATTATTATCATTTAACCATATATATTATTTTGATGAAAAAAGTTGTTTTCACATAAAGTTTGTGTATTTTTACTATTCATCAAAACATGAAAGATATCAAAAAAATATTAGAAATTCATCCAAAGAAAATTTTTACACCCCCCATCAAAAGAAAATGTTTTTTGTCATATAAAAATTATTAATGTTTCAAAATTTTAATTTAAAATGGGTTCTCCTTTAAAAGGTGAAAAATTAACCTTTTGAAAAATATAGGTTTTTATACATCAAATAGGGTTTATTCATACTCCATGAAAAAAATATCTATTGGATGAATATATAACATATTTTATTTATTATATAAAATATATATTTCATTAATTTCATTTACTAATATTAATTCACTCAAAAAAATTAATATATAATAATTGCTAGCGAATGACTTTATCATACATTTTCATAAGTTAGTTATATTTATTCTCGCTATCCTAAAACGAAATATAAAATGGTCATTTTTTACTAAGGTAATCTCATGGTCCATTTAAACTCTTGATTTCATATAATTCAAGATATTGAATAAAAATTATGTAGAGAAAATATTTCATTAAAACATCTAGGTGATACATTCTACCCACCTTATACAGAATTTCACCCTCAAAATTCATCACTTGGATACTAATAGATGAGGATATCTCTCGTTTATCATATCCTCAAGCTCCAAATTAGATTCCTAAAATTGGTGTTTTCTCTCATGTGGTCTTGTTTTGTAGAACTTTCTTGCTATGATCCAGAATCCTTATCGATTGTTCTTCATAAGAGAGATCTTGCTCTTGAGGTACGAATTATGCGTTTAGTTCATGTAAAGGACCAGATATGTACTTTACTAGGATATATACATGGAACACATCATGAAATTGATAGAGATAGAGTTGAAGCACCAATTGGTAAAATTATGTCCCAACATAATCTAGTATTTCAAAAGGACAGATAAACCTGGGTCTCAGCTTTCTGTTCCTTCCAAATATAATTACTCTCTTCTAGGAAGATATTTTTAAAAACAACTTATCACGAACTTTAAACTCACAGTGCTTTATTCTATTGTAAGCATATCCTATTTTCCAACTCTTAGTTGATCTTATGTGTTTTGGAATAGATCTGACATTTCTACCATTTCATCAACAAGATCAGGTCCTAATAGATTTTTTCTATAACTTTATCCCATAAAGTGGAAGTTATATAGTTCCCTATACAAAGTTCATCATAGGGATCCATCTTAATAATGTAGTGAAATCTATTTTTGTAAGAAAATTCCACCAAATGTAGGTGTTGATCCCAAACACCTTTGAAATCCATAGAGAAAGCTCTAAGCATGTCTTCAAGATATTGAATTGTCATCTCAAACTGGATATCTTTCTAATGATGATAAGTAGTGATGAAACATAACTCTGTATCCAAATCTTGTTGATTACTATTCCAAAACATCGATGAAAACTTTTGATCCTGATGCGATATAATTTAAAGTGGTACTCCATGAAATCATACAACTTTCTTTTCATATATCCTGGATAGCTGATCAAGAGATAAATCATCTATAATAACAATTAAGTGTGCCAAATTTGTAAGGTGGTCAGCTATAACCCAAATAGTATTATGGAAATTATATGTTTTGGGAACTCTGACGACAAATTCCATAGTGACGTTTTCCCATTTCCATTTTGGTATTTGAAAAGGTTTGAATATCCCATTATACTTCTATCTCTCATCCATAACTTGCTAACAAACCAAGAACCAAGAGACATATTTAGCAACATTTATTTTCATTCCATCCCACAAGAAATACTCTTTCAGGTCCTTGTACATCTTTTTACTTCTAGGTTTAATAGAGAATGAAGAACTATGAGGCTCATCCAATCGACCCTTCATTAATTCAAGTATGGAAGGAATACAAACCCGGTTCTTGAGCCTTATTATTCCATCACAATAAAGGTTGAATTATAGAACATTTCTCTCCTTCTTTTGTAGCTCTATATATTCCTTCTATGCCTCATTAATATTAAATCGTATATATGGTTTAACATTCATTTGATAAAGACATGATTTCTCCCCTTCCATTAAAATTTAATGATCCATCCTTTGAAAATCCAAAAATGTTGGATCTTTTGTGATCCTCATATTGTACAGGCTAGCAAGGTCCTTTCGACTCAAATCATCTACCACCTTATTTTCTTTTCTAGGGTGGTGATGTATTGGGAATTCATAATATTTAATCAATTCCAGATGTCTTCTTTGTTTCATATTCAACTACTATTATGTGAAAATATACTTTCAACTCTTTTGATAAGTATAAATACCACACCTTTCACTGTAAATATAATGTCTCCATATCATTAAGGAAATTATTACTATATCTAACTCTAAATCATGAGTTTGGTTATTTTGATCATGGATTTTCAATTATCTTAAGGAATAAGCTACCACCATATCATTTTTTTTGAGAACACATCCCAACCCCTTCTTGTATGCATCACTATAGATCACAAGAATTTATTTACTACAAGGCAGTGTGAGCACAGGTTCACTAGCTAACCTTATTTTCAGTGCTTTGAAATTATCTTCAAATTAATTACTCCATCCAGACAAACATAAATCCTTTTTGAGTGAACTTGGTGAGTGGAATAGATAATAAAGAAAAATCATTCCCAAAACATCGATAATATCAAATCGAACAAAGAAAACATCAGATCTTAGTTACTTTTTTTTGGTCTGGGCACATTTTAAATAACTTTTGTTTTTTATGGATCTATTGGTATCCCCTATCTTGTGATTATGTGACCCAAAAATGAAACTTTCTGAAGGAAAAATCTACATGTGTGAAATTTTTAATAGACCTTCTCATTTCTTTGGGTATTTAGTACAATTCTCAAGTGATATTCATGTTTTTCCTTTCTATTTGAATAAATAATAATATCATCTATAGAGACTACCATTGACTAATCAAGATATTCTCTGAAGACTCTATTCATTAGATCCATGAATATAGTGGTGGAATTAGTAAGATGAAAATGAATCACTATAAATTCATAGTTTCTATACCTTGTACATAATGCTCTCTTTGGTATATAGTCCTTCATGAACCTTAACTGATGATATCCAGAATGATGATAAATCTTGGAATAGTATTTAACTTTGTATAGTTGGTTGTATAAGTCATCAATACTGGTAAGAGGAAATTTTTTTTGATAGTGATTTGATTAGTTCTCGATAATCAATGTAGAGTCCCGTTGATCCATCTTTCTTCTTAACAAACAGATAAATTTCTCTAGAAGGAGATACACTTGGGAGTATAAATCCATTTTCAAGATTCCCTTGGAGTTTATTATTAAATTCCTTCTATTAAATTGGGGCTATTTTATATAGTGTCTCTAAAATAGTCATAGTACCTGGTATGAGTTCTATTGGAAACTCAGCATCACGATTTTTTGGAAGACTTTGTAATTCTTCTCGAAATACATAATCAAACACCCATAAATAGACACATTATTAATAGTGAGCTTCTCCCTAACCATTTGAGATATAATACATTCATTTATAAGAATCAAGAACAATAATATGGATTAAATTTTCATTAGAAGGTCATACTCATCCTTATTGCAATTGATGATCATAGATTGATCTAGAATATGAAATGTGACTTCCCTTACTTAGAAATTTATATTATATCCATATATATAAGTCCAATACATGATAAGAATCACATAAAATTATAGTATATGAAGTTTCAAAATATTATCAGGAATCACTTTCCCACAAACGTCAACTAGAGAATAATTAGAAACTTTTGATGGGGCCGTTGTGCCATTAGAAGCTGTCACAACTAACTCACCATCTAATTGTTGAGGTAATACAATTATAACCTTAGAATATTCTTTAGAAATAAATTAGTGGGTGGTTTGAGAATCAAATAAACCATTTTCTACTTTAGAGTGGATGGTATTTGTACCATTCTGCACTTCATTATCATACTTCACATCACCAATAGTGATCAAATGTCACTTACCTTTATCTTTGTCCATAAGAGTTTTCTAAAGTTTACCATCATCAATAACCCTTGGATTAATTAATTTATTTGTATAATTCCCCATATACTTTCAATTGTAGAATATAAGTATAGGAGGATCATTCTATGTAGCCTTTTCTCTATTCTCATCATTAGACATCTTTTTCCCATCTCTTTTGAATTAAACTACCCAATGACATTATTTTCCAAAATTAATACATTTACAAGTACCACTAAGACAATTTTGTCCATGTTACTTTCCACACATTGATAATAAGTGAAAAATCATCTTATTATCAGTGTGATCTTTATATTTTCCATTTAATTACATTTTTCTCTTCTTATCAAACACATACGACTAATGGGTTACCCTGATCTCGATATCAAACATAAGAGCACATCAAATGATTTTTTCATAGCTAGGAGACTTGGTTTTATTCCATTAATTAATCGATTAATTTTACTCCCAAGTTGGATAAAAATTTCATAAGTGTGTGTTGAAAGTCTTGTAACGTTTTCATTATTGGTACAAACAGATTCATCTTTCTTTTTACTATTTTCAAAGGAACCCTTTATTCATCTTTGTTCTAAAATAAAAGAAATGTACTTAATGAAAAAAAGTTCTTTAACTCATCCCATTCCATGGAATCAATTTCATCTCTTTGCCTCATATTGTTCATAATGTTCCACCATTGATCATCTTCACCATTCAAATGATAGACTGATAAGATGAATTTATCATCTTCTAAAGATTGGAGAACTCAAAATATCCTTTCATTTGAAATGATCCATTTTTCATCCACTAATGGATCAGAAGAACTACTGAAAGATGGGTTATGCTAACTTATGAAGGACTCCAAAGAGTTTTGTTCCCTATTTTTCTTGTTTGTATTCCTACATGATCCAAAGCTTGAGAAATTTATGTTAGAATAGCTATAATATTTTTCATTCCAGATCCCATAACATTTGGTTTCTCAAGAGGAAAATTGTTTAATTTCCCATCTCATTAAGCATTAACGTAGTTCCTTTGGGTTACATCCATTTACTAAAACCAAGAAGAATAGTTTTAGAAATGAAAATAATAATGGGAAAATAACATAATCAAGAATAAAATTTCAATTTAGGACACTTTGAATTTTATCGTAGGTATTCATGATTATTTCTAAAAAAATAGGATTGTAACCTATACTTCAACATATACTTTGGGTTTTTACTAAGGTTTTCTCATCATAGTCTCCAAAGGTTAACTATAAATTTCCTCCAATTCCAACTATAACGACCTATACATTACATACAATAATATGTCTTCAATATTGGTGAATATTCATTACAAAATATTAAAAATCTACGATATGACTGTATAGGTATAGTGTATTGAGAATCTAGGAAATAGAAAAAACTGGTTCATAAAACAAGTACGTTGTATCCCAGTTATTTCTTCATAAGAAGACTCATTTTTTATATATATTACTTAATACCCTTCTTTAAGACAAGGGGAAAAGAAACATAATAAATGGTTATCACAAATTCTCAGTAAGGGTAAACATGAGAGATATGAATAATATCATAATCATAGGACATAAAAACAATAAATTTGAAAATATTATCCTATATATAAAAGATCATGATATTATATCATTGGAAAAATAAAAAAAGTTCATAAAATCAATGAACATAATCCCAAAAGTCATAATATATGAAATTTTCTTTTGGCATACACATATGAATAGAAAATCATTTCATATTTGTTGATGCTCATTTCCAAGACCATCATAGTGGACAAAGTCCATTACCGAATCGAGTTCAATCATCATTTTGTATTACTGAACCAGATTTACGTTACATTACACTCATGTCTATCTCATGAGATAGAAATATTTATCCAATTAATTGGAGGTAGATATTGGTCGCACCCATATCATAATGAAATCATTCTTACGTGTTACAGAAAAACATAAATCATTCATCATAGCATAACCCAGGGAATAATATGGGTTTCTTAAACATAATTCCATCATAATAGAATCCATATAAAAAAATGGATTTCATAAATATAATTTCATCATATAAAAAATAAAAACATAATAATAATAAGTATTGTATACATGAACCATAAACATATTGTTGAATTCTATCTTAGATGGAAAATAATTTTGATAAAACACTCGAAATTAATTCTTGAGGAAAATATCCTTTCTTCTTCCAAAATGTTTTCCTTTCTAAAAATTCCATGCAATTTTAAATGAAAATAATTAAATTTAAAATACAATTTACATCTTGTAAAGGATATTTCATGGAAAATCTTGCATTATGAAGACATAAAAATCTGACCATTCTATATAAGTTAAAAAAAATTCTCCTCGTTATTTTGCTAGAAAATTAAAATAATACTTCATACTTGAAAAGAAAAAAGATTCCTTTCATACCATTTAATATAAATTCAAAACTGGTAAAATTTTCTTTAAAAATTTTTAGAAATTATAATAAATATATAGGAAAATTATATGTGGATGATAAATATACCCTAGGAAATTCTTGCATATATACAATCTTGGAAAATAATGAGATTTTGAAATTGTCCCATACCTTAGGTCGTATATCCTTTTTATGTATATGAACATTCTGTATAGTGATTTAAATAATTTCATTTATTTGTTCCTAAATCATCTTAATTATTACCATATCATATTTGTTCATATTAACATCCATTTTTAGTGACATTAATACTCATCCATCATGTATTAAATTCTTTATTTTATTAGTCATGTTGTGTAAGATAAGTTCTTGTTCCTCTACTTAGGTTATAGTTATATCATTAAAAAATTATATTAACATAATATATAACATATTTATTCATTCTGTACATTTATATATTCATGATTTACTGAAGATCGTTTAGAATGAATTTCATTGCATCGTGGACACGGTAGGTCGTACATATGCACGAGCAACGATATCATTCTATATTTACTGAATGGTATCAAATTGGATGGTGTATAATATTTTAGAATAAATATAATGGTGTAATAATCATATATAGTTATTTTTCCATCATTATACCCATCCAAGTAAGGTGGTGGTGAAAAATATATTACACCACGACGTGGGGATGGTAAGCCGTATGTACACACGCGTGGTGATTTCATTTTTTCGGATGGATAGAAGGTAGAATATAGTTGTTTCCAAATTATAATAAAATATAATTATATAATTTATAATGGATTTATTACATTATAATGATACAAATCATGAAGAGGAAGTACAATGAGAAAGAATATGGAAAGAATTGGTAGAGCAGATTACCTCTTCTTCAAAGTGTTTCCTCTAAATCTCCTCTTAGATCACTAGAGTTAGACTTTAAAGAATAAAATAACCTATAGAATGTTAATAGGGAATTTGATAAGGGAAAAGGGTAAGGGATTTTTGATATTGAAGTCTCGATGTGATGTGATGAGGTTCCCTTTTTATAATTGAATTGAGGGGAACATTTGGAAAATCCATAAATAATAATTTATAATAAAATCAAACCCTACACAAAACATCCAAAATATGAAAAATTAGAATATAAGATAATATAGGGTTGCAATCTGAATAACTGAATAACATTTGACATGTTTTTCTGTTAATTTTTATCTTATCATCTTAATTAACACTTATTTATTCATTTTTTTTAAATGGGGTAACAAATATTTAAAAATTAAAATGGATTAATATTTACTTATTTGATGTCAATGAGCCCATAAATAAGTAAATTAGAATATTTTTTATCATATCATAATTATTATATATTTTTAAAAATGTTTTATTATTACTAAATAATTTAATAAAACATTATTTTGATAAAAAAATTAATAGTGTAAATTTTGACAAGGTTAAATTCATTGATTTTTAAAAATACTAAGATAACAAGTTAAATTAGAACCAAATATTTTATCATATTCCTAATAGGAAAAGATCAGATATAAAATTCATTAGAAATATTAATTAACCCCAATAATATTTATTTTAACATTTTTTTGAAGATTTTTTTTATCTCTATTAATAAAATAATCACTATATCACATTTCTGTAATTATTTAATATTAATATTTGTTGAATAAAAATTAAAACTAAAATTCTATGATGAAAATAAATCTTTTAGATTTTATAAGAATACTAGGAGTCAAATTTATATTTAGGAAAATCCAATATTTATAATGTTATACATATCAAATTGGGAATATGATAACTTTAACATCACTTTAAATAAAATAATATATGTGTCATAATTCCTTCCATAAGATCAAAATGGTCAATAACATGAAAAATGGATGATTTTGGTTGATATATACTCTATAAATAAATAAAAAATCATATTTTGGTGTCTTTTAATGGGTATTATAATTTTAATATTAAATAATATTATTGATTCTTCATCAATTAAATAATTTATGCATCATTAATGTATTTGATATTACAGAAATTATTTATTTACTAAAAATTAAAAATAAATTACCATGATAAAGGAAAACATTTTAAATTTTAGATGAATATTTATAATCTAATTTATCTACTATATAACCTTATATATAAATGATATAGTTATTAAAATTTGAGTGAGAAATATTTCACTTTTAATTAAATAAATTAAATTAAATTTCTTATTCTCATCCAAGTGGATTCAAATGGATACCATTTTGACCCAATGGAGATTTAGTTCAAAAAACACTCATAAAATTATATTAATAAAGATTTAGGGTAATTTTTTAATTGTATTCTTACCCTTAATTACCTGATTTAACCTTTTAATGTATTAATAAAAATTACCGAAGTTTCTATTAACAATTCCCAAAAACAAAATAAATATATTTAAATAATTTTAACCTACAAATTCTATATATGATTTCCTTATTTTTAAAATTCAAAACATTAACGTTGTACTAATTAATTTAAAATCACACCTGTTTTCAGAATGAGAGATGGTGTTTTTTAAAAGTTAAAACATTACAAAAGTTTGAAATGTTTTTACATCTAAATTCAATGTAAAATTAATGATAATTACATACATTATTGTGAATAAAAAATATATTATATTTATACTTTAAAAACATTCATTATTATAATTCACCATATAAAGTATTTTTGTGAAAATATTTTTTTCACATCAATATAAGTTTATTTTAACAGTTCATCAAAACATTAAAGATAACATAAAAATATCATAAGTTCATCCAATGTAAATTTTTATATCCCAATTCAAAATAAAATGTTTATTTTTTTCATATAAATATTATTAATGTGTCAAAATATTAATTTAAATAGGTTTCTCTATTAAAAGGTTGAAAATTACCCTTTTTAAAAATATAGGTTTTTATACATCAAATAGGATTTATTCATAATAAATGAAAAAAATATCTATTGAATGAATATTAAAAATATTCTATTAAGTATATATCAATATATTTCATTAATTTAATTTACTAACATTAATTCACATAAAAAATACAAATATATAATAATTTGTACCAAATGACTTCACCATGCATTTTCATAAGTTAGTTATATTTATTCCCGATATCCTAAAAACTAGGTTAAAATGATAATTTTATACTATGGAATCTCGTTGTTCGTTTAAAATCATGATTTCAAACAATTCAAGATATTTAATACAAATTATTTATAGAAAATATTTCATTATAAAATTAGTGTGTTCCAATCATACATACCTTGCACAACCTTTCTTAGAAGGTATAATCTATATGAGTATTTGTTTATGATGTTTAGTATCATAAACGTGCCAAAATACTTCATGGAACTGATGAACTGGGTATTCCATCCTTATCTAGATATGTTTATGGTTGGTTTTGTGTATGATCTCATGGTTTATGCTCAAAATTGACATGAACATTCCAAACATTTTGAGATCATATTGAATACATTGAGAGAGAATCTGTTATATTTTAATCTATAAAAGTACCACTTTTGTATAGATAATATTTCCTTGTTGGGTAACATTATCTCTAAGACATGATTATTAGTTGACCAAGATAATGTGAGAGCTGTAGTTTCCTGGAAGCATCACAAGAAAATCGTTGAGGTATGAAGTTTCTTGGGATTATATGGATAATACAGGTGTTTCATACAAGAATTATCACACTTGGAAGCTCTACATATGATCTTGAATAAGAATGGTGTAAAGTTTTATAGTCATATTACTATGAGAATGCCTTTAGGAGTTTAAAGTGGGATTTAATTTAGAGATGATACTGATTTTTTTCATATCCAGACAGGAGTTATAGTATTAATTATGATGCATTTTGTATCGGGCATGGAGCAGTTCATATACAGGGAGATACAATAAAGGTTCATGAGTCTCGATAGTTGAGGCCACATGATAAGAACTACCAGGTAGATGATCTCAAGTCAACTACAGTAGTTCATATATTATGTAGTTTGAGACACTATTTATAGTTAGATCATTTTCTAATGTACAAGGACCACAAAACTCTCAAGTACATATTCACACAGTGTGATACGAATCTGAGGAAAAGAGGGATTTTGGGAGTGCCTATAGTCTTTTTTAATCAAGATTTCATATATTCCTAGTAAAGGCTACATAATGGTCTATTCAATGAGTAGGAGGTCTTAGATACAAGTAGTTCATTAGGCCAGTAGTGACTGTTAGCTCTATAATTTGTTCTTGAATATGCACAATGAGGTGCACGATATTCAGGGGAAATTTTTATTCCATCCATAGCTATTACCTATACACTTATATATAGAGTGTGGATACCAAAGTTATAGGATTCCAAGGGCCTAGTATCACTAGAGAGTGTGGTGGGTGAGGACCATCTTCTAGGCTGGACTATAGTCTATGATGAAATTCTGATGTACATGGTTGCACATGGGTTTCAGAAGACACGCGTGAGGATCTTCTGCAAGACATTCATGCTTCATCTTGGAAATTCTACCCCAACATCACCATGATTTATCAAGGTTTACATTTCTAGTACAAGTGGTTGGGTATAAAAACAAATGTAGCTAGTTTTTTCATGAGATGTTCCACCTATTAGTAGGTGATGGTGAAACACCAGTAACTATATTGACTTTTACAATAGCTTCTCATCTTCTATTGAAAATGGAAGGATGTCATGATGGAATTTTTTACTAGTTTACAAAGTTCACCTCGATGGAATGATGTAATTTGGGTTGTTGTTGAAAATATCACGATGGTTGCACATTTCATTATGATCATATAAACCTTCTGTGTGGATTAGCTTGGAAGGTTGTATATCCGTGAGATAGTATGACTTCATGGGGTCCTGCATAGAATCATTTCTGATAGGGACACCCATATTACTTGATCTTTCTAGAAAGGTATGTAGATGGAATTTGGTACATAGGTTCTTCTATGCACGACCTACCACCCTTATACAGATGATCAGGTAGAGTGCACGATTCAAGTGCTTGAGGATATGTTGTGAACAGGCATCTTGGATTTCGAGGGATCTTAAGAGAGGCATATACCCCTATTTTAATTCACCTACAACAAAATATTTTATAGTACTACTCCTATGGTTCCTTATGAGTCTCTTTATGATAATCCATTTTTATCATCCCTGTGTTGGTTAGAGGTAGGAGAGGTAGCTATGCTTGGAACTCATCTTGAACAGGAAACTACAGAGTATGTGTAGTTGATTTAGAACTGAATGGATACTACATAGTCTCATCATAAATCATAAGCTAATATCCATAGAATACCTATAGATTTTGAGGTTGGGGACCATGTCTCTTTTTCATGTCTCACTGAGGTTGGAACATAAGAGTATCAGAAGAGAAGAGAGTGTAAACAATCACCGTGATATATTGGTCTATTTTAGATTATGAAGAGAGATGGGTTGGTATCCTATAGGTTATAGTTTCCTCAGAGGGATGGGCCATGTATGACATGTTCCATGTATCTCAGCTACACCATTATCATTCATACATGTCTTATGCTTTTTATCCCAAGGATGATGAGTTCTAAGTAAATGCGTCCTTTGAGGAGGATAGGATATGTTTTGTGGGTCATAGATTGAAGGTTCTCGAAGGGTAGTTAGTTAGTCTAGTATATGTTCTATGGTATAAAAACAGATTATAGGATGAGAATTGGGAGTGTAAGGCCGATGTATGGATATATTGGCCAGATTTATTCTCAGACATCCATTACCACAGTTTAGAAGGCCATTATGGGGAAAATTGATTTATGTAGAAAAGTGTCCAAGATCCCAGTTTTTTCGTGAGGTAAAGACCCTTTAATCCCCATTAATTTTATGATTAAATGTTTAAAAATTGCTTAATATGAATTTATTTTGAGTTTATGAAGGTATTAGGGGTATTTGGGGTTGGTTGGGAGGCCGGAACCCGTCTCCTAGGGTGAAACAGACTTGGAGAACAGTTAAAAGAAACCGTATGGGGGTAGGTTTTATGGTAAGATAAAACCATGTGAGTGTGAGTAGAGGGTAGGGGAAGCTCACATGGTTATAATAAACCGTTCAATTTGAGAAGAACATCCATGTGACCATGTTTGGAATTTTTAGAGGACTTTTTCATGGGTTTTTCACGTTTAGTCAAACCATGTGTACAAACTGCGAGAAATGTCCCCTTCCTATAGTTGACCATACATGGCTGGTTCACCGTGTGGAAAACTATGCGTCCAAGCCACGCAATTCCCAATTTTTGGTGATTTTACAATTTTACAACTAATTAATCTATTAAAATCAAACCTAAATTCATTTTTTCTTCCTACAGAAAACCAAGCCATTAAGATCTCCTTTGAAGTTCTATGGTCAGGATTTCCACCGAATCTCTATCCGAGCTCAGAATCAAGAACTATTTGTCTTATTGGTTCCATGCTGGTAGGTTCTTGATTAATTTTGTGCAATTCCTTTTTCTTCTTGGAATTTACTACTCTATTTAGGTGCAAGCTAATAATCCCTATTATTAGGGTCTTCATTTAGTCTTTGATTTTCTCCCAATATGAGTCAAATCAGGAGATGAAACTGGGTGAGATATCCTATATGAACCTATGGTAGGTGGTATAGTGGATTAAATTTAAATTCTATGTGTTTATATATTTCTTTGTGTGACATTCCCAATTCTAGGGAGATGACTTGTCAATAATTTTAATCCTTCAATTGAAATAACAGGTATAACTTATTCATTTAATGAGGCCCATTGTTAACTATTAAATGGTTATGAACCTTGAGTGAAACCACCATTTGGGTGTTTGATTAGTTTAATATACCATCATGGGAGGATTTGAACTTGGATACCTCTTAGGTGTTCCTTTTTCCCCCATGTCATTGTATGTCAATAATGATTTGTTAGTCGTAATTAAAATTTTATAATTAAATGGTGAATAGATATGTAAATTGAATTGTAATATCAATTTTAAATTGATTGATTAGAGATAAGGGATGTAATTACCTTCATCCTTGTCCCTTCTTATGCAATTGATTTAGGAAGCTTGAGTTTCGCTTTATAATGAAATTCCCATGTGAGTTAATTAGATGCTAAGACTTCTAAGCTTATCCCATACCACGAGTCACCTTTGAGGTGAGACTAAATTGAAATGTTCTTGGTGATGACCTTAGAATGTTTAAATAGAATTGATTAAAAGATATTTAATTGACTAGATTATTATATTCTTTTTTAATACAAGGATTGATATTTCATATTCCATGGATAGACTCCTTTGGATTATACCTTTTTTACATATGAGTGACTCTTGGACTCCTTTTATGGACTGCTAAGGAGAGACTCATGGGTGCTTCATATTATATATCTTGTGGTAATTAGACTTCATATGGTTTTATAAGGTCAAACTAAAATGGGATTTGATCATTTATTCTAGTGGAGATACATGGGATCCCTTAAGTGGACTAAGAAGAACAGACTCGAGTGGCAGAGACATTATACCATGCCCAGAGTGATGCATGGGTTCTTGTGGGGATATTCATTTATGGGATTATAGGATGTTGGCTTATATTATATCTTGAGCGATACCTGTATTCCAAATTAGGACATACAAGGATGTGATCAGGTTCATAAATTAATTATGAATGAAATAAATTGTTATACACATCTTCTAAGAAAAATCCCAATCTCATATTCAGCCTTTCTCTTACACTTTATAGGTGGCCTATCTAGGAATCCTTTAATATGATATTCATGGGGGATGTTGGACAATGTGATAGGTCCTAAGAAATATTAATTTCGTGAGATTGTATAATTAAATACTTGATTATAAATGAGAATATAACATTTATAGAATTTTTAGTTTTAGTGCTTATTGAATATTACATTAAAATATACACACTGTGACTATTATATACTGACTGACTGGATAGAACTAGACCTTGGGCGGTTGACTACTGGGATTTAGTCTCACACACTGTTTAGGATTCTGTGGGTACCCAAAAAGACTATATTATTATAGGTATGGACAATTGATAGTGACCTAACACAAGTTCATGATTTATTATTAAGGGTAGGGGAGCATGGGACAGAGATGAATCTCGTGATGCCAGCTAGGATAATTTGATACTTTATGTGATTTTGTTACATGTATTTTACATCTTCCATGTATACCTGTTTTGGATGATTTATTAGAAACATTGTATGTATCATCATCTTTTGTATATGATATGTCTTCTGAAATGATTCATAAATTATATCTTGTTCATTTATCATCTGTCTGATTAATTTACTACTTCCAATATCTATTTGTTATTGTATTTCCATTGTGTTACAATCTGGTGATGAGGTAATATTCTTCTCATAGACACACCTAGGCCCTAACTACTTGTTGGAATCCTCTGGCATTTGGGAAGTTGTGATCGAGTCCATGTGGCCAACCAACCTTGGGGCACCTTAAGTGGCATCCAGCTTGTGGATATTACAATGCCTTTCAACATAGTCATCGTATGTGGAGGTATGTTTAGAATGTTTGATATGGAATGGAAATGAGTGTTTCATTTAGTATCAATCCTATTTGTTACTAGGCTAAACACTTTTATAGTTTTTGTTGTATTTTATTTGGATTATTTCCATTTTCATTTTTCATACATTGATATGGGATATTAGTGGTATATGCATGAATTTTTATCTTACCAGTAATCTTTATTTACTATATTACTTGGTGGATGCAGAGAATTGGTGAATGTGTTTAATTAATTTAGGCTTTGTTATCCCATGTGTGTGAAATTCCAACTCGACACTATTTTCCATCAACTAGCCTTTTAGAAAAGGAATTGGGGTGTCACTCAAGGATTATTGCTGACCCGGAAGGCCCTAGTGGGTAGTTTCGTGATAGAGTGGTATTAGAGGAAGGTTTTCTATCTTAGTAATAGGTTTATGATATTTTCATCCTATGAGGATTGGTTTGTGAGCTAAAAAAATAGTGCTAAAGTGTCTCGATTATTTCCCTCACACTAGAGAACCTAGTGATGGTGTGGAAAATAGTGTATCCATTCACTAGGTATCTGATAAACTACTTTTCAACGTTATACATTTCAGAATTGGTTGTAGAGAAAAAATGTGAACATTCAGCCTATAATAATTAGTTGTGGTTTCTATGTCCTTATTGAGTTATCTCCTAAGATATTCTCTTTGATTGTGATGTATCTAGATTATTCCAATATTCATGCATGATGAAATATAGAAATTATTTGATGGAATGATCATGATTATCACCCTATTAGTGAGAAGGTTATAGTAAAAGGGAATTTTTAAGAGGTAGTTCCCCTAGGTGGATTACCATAATTACCTCCACTTTTCAAGTAGATGATTGTCCCAATTTTATGGAAGGATGACACACATAGGCTGAGAACAGTTCATGATTTTGAGAGTAAGAGACCACTTATGTTTTGGGAAGTCCTAGATACCCAAGAAAAACTGTAATTCATCATAGTGTTAGATATAGTATTACACATTTGTAGGACCCCTCATGAATAGATGGTGGTTCTAGAAAATATCCTCCTTCATAGCACAGTTGGGCATTGGTAGATCTTGATGTAATAGATGTACAATAAAGAGTACCTCACTTGGACAGAGTTCATGCACCACTTTAGATATGATTTTTATCCCCTGAATTTTTGGGTAGTACATATCTAGGATATTTTAGATTTCCTCTATGGTTACATGATAGTTGAAGAGTATGATTCATGGTTCACTGACCTCTCACGACATTCCATAGATATTTTTCATGATATATACATTCTAGAACATAAATTTGATCCTTTCCATTTTCTAGTTGTCTGAGATGGATTCATATCCCATCTTATCCTTTATTACACTAGGATTTGGGAGAATAGTATAGTTGTGGAGTTCTTATTGGTAGAGTAATAGCAGGCCCTTGGATCTGGAAGAAGCCTCCTTAGATTTGAGACCTTAGCAGTTTCTAGTCAATGATAGACATTGAGGTCTAGGGACTCAATAAGATTTCAAAGATAGTCTCATGCCAGAGGGTAATACACATAGGGATCTCATGGAAGCTCTAGTCAGGTGAGGGATATTAAATTCTTATCTTGTTAATGATAAGGCCATATTTCATGGGATTTCCTTACCCATGGTATAGTAGGCAGGAAGACGGTTGATCGTCCACATTGGTAGAGGTGGAAGCTTGATAAGGGATATCTATAAAGTGGGGGATGTGGTAGAGGATTTTGGATAGCTATAAGTTGAAGTTACTGTTGTGATATTCTACCACCTCAAGGTGGACCCAGCTAGACCCAAGGAGCTTATTATGTCCACTAGGTCAAATACCCTAATGGAGGGGGTGAATCAGGGTACGGCAGATTGAAACTTTCACCCATCCTGATCCTGTTTCGTTTCTAGAAAAAAAAACAATTCTCTCTTCCCCCCATAGCAACATAAAAGCATATATGAAATCATGAATATGACACAACAATTTTTACTTGATTCACTCTCATTGGGCTATGTCCAAGGAGTATACAAAAAAAATGTGATGATGTACCAAATTCACTAAGGATCACTAACTATAATGAGTACAATGTTTAGGCTAGATCTTTTATGACCAGGCTCACTCCCTTTACAAGGAATAGGGTATACTCACTGCATTCCCAAGGGTCACTCCATATGCCTCTTTCTATTGCTCACTACTAGTGGAAAGGGTCACCATTTTCCTCTTCTTTCATCCAATGCTATTAGAAAGGAATCCACTCATAATTTATCAACATGTAGGTCAAATATAGTTTATGGACATGTAGTTCACTTCATTTTCATGAATTATTCCATCCTCAACTATAGATAGATGCTCTGTTGAAGTCATGTTTTCACCTGAGATGAAGTCCACCTTCTTGGTTACTGCCAGGTACAAGAAAATACTTTCCCAAACTGAATTGAATCTTCAAAAATCTTCCTTGTGCAAATTGCAAACCACCTGCTCCACCTGCGTGCTGTGTACCGGGTATGGTATGTGAACACATTCATCGTGTATTGCTGCTGCTACCATGAACTGTCCTTCATCCATGGACTGCCTCCGTCTTCGCTATCGCATACTGCTACCACATACCAATTCTGAGAACCACCACTACAAAACCACTCTTGTCCGCGAATTGTTCCCTGTTCACAGACTGCCTTTGATTCCCCTTACCAGAGCTCCTCCTCTGCATACCGAGACATGTTCTTATACGTACCAAACATCCATTGTGGGTTAATATTTCCCAAAAACATCCTTGGTATAATTCCTTTCATGTGAACCACTTAAGCCTTCGTGATTCTCCCTTCATGAACTACCTTCGGTCTACACCGAAATCCCAGAGAAAAATATGTTTTCTAAAGAAGCTCAATCTCTATAGTAATCAGGGTTTATCAATTATTATATAGACAAAGATATCCACTTAATATACTAAATAAATATTTACCAACTGTTGATTTGATATATCCCCCACCGCTTACTGAATCTTCATCCACCGCGAACTAAAAGCCATTCGTGAACTGTATTCCTATGTGCTCCACGTACAACCTTGGATCTGCAAATGGAAAGACATCTCTGAACCATATTCCTACACACTATGTGTACTACCTTTTCTCAGATGCAGTCGATCACCTTTGTGGACTTCATCCCAACCACATACCACACCGCCGCTCAACTGTGAACCGTTTTTGGTTCCGCGATCCACATTTACGAACCACTCCTACTTCTCTGCATACCGTTCCTAGAACATGGTCCGTAGACCATGAATAATGGTCCATGGTTCTCCCCCTTTTCCAAATTTAATCAAATTTATTTTCACCATTTAATCTTATGAAGGAATACTTCCTTTTCCAACATAATCTCCTGATTTTGAGGCCCTAAAATTTGGAAAACAATTGTAAACTGTTCCACCTTAAAAATATGTATTCCGAAAACAACAAACATACTTATTTGCGATCATACGTCTTTGTCAACAAACACAACTACACCCAAAACATACCGTGAGGATTTCTGGGGGGTATTTTCTGAAAAATCACCCCCTTTGGGTTTGTTGAAAAATCTTCTCATTATAATTCTTCACATTTTGATATCTCATTAAAACTCCTTACATCTTCAACCACCTTTCACTCCGCATGATTAAGATAGAGATCAAGGATTTAAATAACACATACTCTAATCCCACATGATCTATGCTTTGTGTGAGAAACAAGAGTATTATGAAAATTTCACCAATGAATCACTACATTTCTGACACTATGTGTTGAAACCACACTGATACACATATAACAATAAAATGCTTTCATAAAAAACCTTATCTATTGTGATATTTAATCATTGACTAATCACTTCTATCATCGTTTGATTTAATGCCCCCCCAAGTTTCTGCTCCTCCAAAAGCATCAGCTCAGCTTCAACTCCCCCTATCTCACTGCTCCACTTAGTAGCTTCTCCCCATGTCTTTTCTCCACCTAGAATAGTCACAATTTCTCCCCCTTTGTCAAAAAACCTGAAGTAAACTTCAAGGTTGGCTAAAACGGTGTAAAGAACACATATCGGCTCATTAGGGAAAGACACATCATACCTTGGGGAGAGGGGGACCCACATCCACACATTTTCAAGTGTGGGGATTCGACTGGACTCCCAGATCCAGTCGATTACTTTAAAATGCTTCTTTGGGTATGAACTTTGTAAGAATGTCTGCAACTTATTGTTTTATAGGTACATACTCCAACTTCACACAATCCCTTTCTCCACTTTATCCTTGATAAAATGATATATTTTTTTTTCAATGTGCTTCATCCATGAGTGATGAACTTGATTTTTTCTCAGATTTATAGCACATGAATTATCACAATGGATTATGATCATAGATCTCACTTGAATTTCGATATCATAAAGTTGCTTCTTCATCCACAATAGTTTCATGCAAGATTGAGTAGACATAATGTATTCAGCTTCTACAGTGCTCAATGAAATGAAAACTTGTTTCTTTCTTAACCAAGAAATACACATCCATCCAAGATAAAAGGCACCTCCTAATGTTCATTTCCTATGATATTCTAAACTATCCCAATCCGCATATGTATATCCCAATAAAACTAGCAGAGGTTTGTCAATATACATTAGGCCAAAGTCTAATGTTCCCTTGATATACATAAGATTTATTTTTACTACTATCATGTGGATATCCTTATGATTTCTTTGATACCTCACTACTTGGAATGTGTAAAATATTATATCAAACCTTGTATCTATCAAATACAACATCCTTCCATTGATTTTCCTATATTCTGTGATATTAACTAGATTTCCTTCAACATCACGTGACAGTTTCAGCCGATTAGCAACCAAGGTCTTCATCACTTTGGAATTATCCATTCCAAATATTCTCAAAACTTCCTTGGAAAATTTAGATTTAGAAATAAAAGTGTCATTCTTTCCTTGGGTCACTTTAAAACCAAGGAAAAATGTCAGCTTTCCAATCATCGACATTTTGAACACTATTTTCCAGAATTCAAAAAACTATCTACATTGTGCTTCATCTGATCCACCAAAGATTATGTCATCAACATAAACCAATACCATCATCCTTTGACTATTTTCATTGTTTTAAGACAAATTTTAATCAACTCTACCATGATAAAAAGCAAGATACTTTATAAATTGATCAAGCCTCGAATACCCTGCTCTTGGAGCTTGCTTTAATCCATATAAAGCGTTCTTTAGCTAAAAAACCCAATTCTCATCATCACGAATGAGAAAACCATTTGGTTTCTCAATGTATACTTCTTACAGAACTACATTTAGGAATGATGACTTGAAATCCATCTGGAAAATTTTGAACTTTCTTTGCACTACTATGGTCAGGAATAATCTGATTTTCTCTAGCCTTGCAATAGGTGAAAACGTCCCATAAACATCAATAACCACTATTTGAGAGTAGCCTTTTCACACCATCCATGTTTTATTCAAATTACAACAGCATATTTATTAATTTTTTGGTGAAATAACCACTTTGTTTCGAAAAAATTCTTGTCTAATGGTCTCAAAAAAACATCTCATGTCTAATTATTATCGATTTGGTGATGCTGTACATTCATTTATAGAACCCAATTCCTATCTACAGCTACTTCATCAAAGAACTTAGGCTCATCTTTTGATAAAGTGTGATGATTTGTGTAGATAGTTCATCCGCCTTGTCTATACTTCTGATTTCTGATCACCAATTATGTTTTTCCTATCAATTTAAGCTCTTCGTACTGGTCTTTGTGAAGACACTGATATATTCTCATTGTCTGAGTCTTCTTCTGAATCAACCTCTTGAGGTCGAGCATCTTTTGACCTACTCATCTGTTCATCACTGTCCTCATGAGCCTGATCATGTATTTGCTAAAGATTCTGTTTATTCTCTACTATAGTCACATCATGACTTTCAACCTTCTTTCCCACCTTCTTATTGAAGCATTTATATGCTCTGCTATTCTTTGAATAGCCAATAAATATTCCTTCATCCCCATGGGATTCAAATTTCTTATGTTTCTCTTTATTAAGAATGAAACACTTAATTTTGAATATTCAAAATCACTTAAAAGATGGATTCTTTCCATACCATAATTCATATGGGGTCTTTTATTCTTTTGGAAAATGTAAGGCTCTGTTGGAAGCGTATACTACTGTCATTACAACTTCTTTCCAAAATTTATTTAAAAGGTATTTTTCAATGAGCATTGTTCAGGACATGTTGTTAAAAATATGATTTCTTTTCTCAACTACTCCATTTTTATGCGGACTCCTTACTACTTAAACAAGATACCGTATCCCAAGTTTTTTGATATAAAACTCTACTTGGCTATTTTTGAACTATGTTCCATTATCTGTTCAATTCGTATGGATTTTCTGACCAAGAATATTTTCAAATTACAATAGAGATCTTGAAATGGATCTTAACACTTCATATTTTCGGGTGACTAGGGATACCCATTCCATTATGATATAGACATAAATTAAAAGAACATATTATCTACTCCCATCAATAGCCCTTGGAAAAAATGGTGTATTTCAAATAATCTTCCCTTGTTGACATGCATCACAAGTATGAGTATTATCACGTGATAATCTAGTAATATTTTGAGCTGCATCATATGTCACCAGATCTTCCAAGGAACCTTGAATTATATGGCCAAGACACTTATTCCATAACTTCTTTTCATCATCCTTGGACAGAAAGCACCTATCTTCTTCTCCACTCACGAGGTAGATATTCCCTTTCATACATTTCCCTTATAATAAAAAATCGCCACACTTTGCCTTCATGAGACATAATTTCATCAAAAAACTTATGGAAATTCCTGAATCACAAAATTGACTGCCACTAAGAATGTAGTGAATAATCCCCTCAATAACCAAAACATCTACTCATCTCATGTCTTTTCCTCCAAACATGTCTTTTCCAGAACCAATAATTTTTTAGCCCTCATCATTACCAAATCTTACAATACATTCTTTATTATACCTGATTTTGGTAACTAGATTCTTGTTTTAATCATCTGGGAAGTGAATCCACAATCAATGATCCATATCCCAGTGTGATCAGATACCTTGAACGCAATTTCTATAACTACTGCTTACTCGGACCTTTTCTCATTGACCCAAGTATTTGACTTCATACTTGTCATGGAATGATAATCTTGATCTTCCTTAGCATTTGATGAACCAGATTCAGCTTCCAGGGATACAAATCGATTTTGAATTTTCATCTCTCTTGATGATATATTTGACAACATCTTATGGACAAATTCAGTATGCCTCAGAACCTTCCTCTTCATTATTGATGTGAAATATCTTTCCATATGTCAGAGTGATTTAAACATGAAACAAAGACCATCAAATGATGACCTAGAATTTTAAACTCTGTACAACCACCTTTGTTGGACTTGTTCGCTTTGGTACCTCCTCTCTATGGAATATACGTTCTGATAGTGTCCCATTTTACCACAGCAATATCATCTTATGTGAGGTACATTCCTATGAGAAAATGATGAGCCACTCGTTGGGACTTGACTTTTCTGAATCTTTTGATTCAACTTCATACCCAAATAAATATTAAATCATGTAGTGGATTATTGTGGTATGGCTTGAACAATAACTACTTTCTGATTTAGATTACACCCCGTACATACCTTATTATTCAGAATTTATTTTTTCTTCTATTCTGATGGACCACTCTTTTCAAATATCAACTTCTCAGTATCTTGTATGATCTTCTTTCCTAATATTGAATTGAGAGTTAGCAGTTTCTCATGATCATCAAATTTCTCCACATACTGACGAATTCCTCTTCTAGATTTTCAATATGATTGATTTTATCTTTTCCAGTTTCAGTCAAACTATCAATTTCATGTTTCGGTTCTTCAATTTTGATTTTTCCCTCAACCACATTTTTCTGAGCGTTTTGGAATTGAAGTCCTCTGATTTTCAATTTATCAACTTATCATAGAATTATCTTCTTCCTATTTCTATATAAAGAGTTTGGCATCATGAACAAGTTTGATAAATTTATTTGTTTTAGCTCTAAAAATATCAATCACTTAAAGGGAAGATTCGAATTCAGCACGAAGATCTAATCTTCCTTCAATTTCTCCTTCTTTATTGTCACTTTCTTCTCTTGTCACCGAATTTATGACAACTACCACCAATGAATCTATTTTATAATCCCTGTAGTCCTCCAACTCTTCTGCATTAGATTCTTCTGACCTTTCATCCACTTTCAAAAGAGGATTCTTTTTTATGAACATTCTCTTAGTACATCTCCTTCCATTCTCATTTGATGAATACTTCTTTTGTGGGATTTATTCATTATCTTCATTTTCACCATCAAAATTCTTACGAAACTTTGTTGCCAAATTCCCAATATTTCCACATCGAAATCATGAAAACAGATGTTTTCCTTTGAACTTCTCTTTTCCCCTTTGAAGATTGGAGGAGTGAAATGACATGACATCATCCATATTTTCCTCCTCATGACTATCTTAAACAGAGAGATTCATCGTGGCATTAAATTACACTTCCTTACACTTCCCCTTTTCCATTGCATTGTCATCATCATTTCTCATTTAATATGCTACAAGGGTACTATGTACGTTATCTATTGTTATCTCTTTTGGGACTTTGTCTTCCTATACTGAAACTTTTGGATTGAACCACATTAGATGTTTCCTCAAGATGAATTTCAAAACTTTTATATCTTCAATGACTTCTCCAAGACCCCACATATCTTCCATAATAACATTTATCCTATTGAAGAATGCATCCAATGTCTCATTGGGATTTATTCTGAGATAATCATAATTGTTCCATAGAACCTGCATCTTTTCTTATCAGACTTTTGTGTCACCATCATAAATGTTAAAAAAATTACCACATTGCATGTTATGTTTTACAAGACATCACCTTCATATCAATTACATTTGATAGGGCTCCCTTAATTCATTGATCTCTTTAGCATCCACATCCAATTATCTTCTATCAGCTTCTGATAAAGCACCACTATTAATGTTAGTTGATTTTCCATATATAGATAACTGGAAGGCATCCATCCCTACTGATCGGAAGTATTTCTGCATCCGATTCTTCCATAGTTGAAAATTATTTCCGTCAGTGATCAGACTTATTTTATGATTGACCACCTCTATTTATTCTTCTAAAGAGAGAATCACAAACTTTCAACATTTCCCTCTGATACCAATTGTTAGGTCCACTAGGTCAAATACCCTGAGAGGGGGGGGGTGAATCAGGGTACGAAAATTGAAACTTTCACCTGTCTGGATCTTGTTATGTTGTTAGAAAAAACAAAATTCTCTCTTCCTCCCATAGAAATATAAAAGAAGATATGAAATCACGAATAGGACACAATGATTTTTACTTGGTTCTGCATCACTGGGATACATCTAAGAAGCATACAATGGAAACGTGTCGATGTACCAAATTCAATAAGGCTCAATTCCAATAATTAGTACAATGTTCGAGCTAGATATTTTATGTTTATTCTCACTACCTTTACAAGGTTTACGGTCTTTTCACTACATTCACAATGGTCACTCCTAAGGACACTTTCTATGGATCAGTTCTGGTGGAAATGGTCACAATCTTCCTCCTCCTTCATTTACTACTCTTGGAAAGGAATCCACTCACAGTTTATCGACTTGTAGGTCAAACACAGTTTAGGGACATGTAGGTCCCTTCACATTCATGAATTCATGCATCCTCAACTATAGGTAGATGCCATGTTGAAGTCATGATTTTACCCGAAGATGAAGTCCACCTTCTCTATTACTTCTAGGTACTGGAAAATACTTTCACAAACTAAATTGATTCTTTTTGAAGCTTCCTTGTGAAAATCGTGACGCACCTGCTCCACCCGCATACTGTATACCGGGTATGGTATGTGGACACCTTCTTCGTGTACCACTGCCGCTATCGTGAACCGCCCTTCATTCGTGGACTTCCTCTCTCTTCATAGTTGCATACCGCTACCGTGTACCGATTCTGGGATCCTCCTCTACGAAACCCATCCTATCCGCAAACTGTTCTCTATTCCTGGGCTTCCTTTGCTTCCACATACCAGAGCTCCTCCTCTGCATACCACTTGTGGAATTATCCTTCTCGTGTACCAGATATTCCTCTTACATGTTGCGAGATACCTCTTTCCATGTACCAAACTTCCTTTATGGGTTATAAATTCCTACAAACACCTTCAGACGAAGTCCTTCCACACGAACCACTTCAACCTTCCCGATTCTCCCTTCACGAACTAACTTCAGTATACTCCAACATCCCGGAGAAAAATATGTTTTATAATGATGCTCAATATCCATAGTAATTAGTGGGGTTAGTGATTCTTATATAGGCAATGATATTCTATTTATCTGGTAAATGAAGATTTACCAAATATTTATTCAATACAGCCCCCACTACATACTGAATCTTCATCCACCACGTACTGCAAGCCTTCCGTAAACCATCTTCCAACATGCTCCGCATACCGCCTCGGCTCCACGAACTGAAAGCCATCTAGAAACCAGCTTCCTATGTGCTCTGCATACTACCTTTTCTTCTATGCAGTCTATCACCTTCATCGACTTCAGCCCAACCGGGTACCGCACTGCCACTCAGCCACGAACCGTTTTGGTTCCAAAAACTGCATTCACAAACTGCTCCTTCCACTCCAAATATCATTCCCGGAACATGGTACACCATCCATGAATAATGATCCGCAATTCTCCCCCTATGTCAACTTTCTTCAATGTTCTTCACACACCATACTCCAATGAAGGAATACTTCATTTTCCATCATAAACTCCCGATTTTGTGGCCCTAAAATTTTGAAAATACTGGGGAACTGTGCCAACTTAAAAACCTATCTTTGGTAAACAAAAACCATACTTATTTTTGGTTATACGGCTTTGTCAACAAACACAACTACACCCAAAACATACCAAGAGGATGTCTTGAGGGTTATTTTCCTAACAGAGCAGGTGGTCAGGGACATGGATGGTGAGAGTTAGTGTTTTCTTACAAACCAGCGGTTCTAGGAATGAGAATAGGTAGGATATTTATCTTATCTACTATGGTTGTTTTTCTAATAGAAATAGTTTGGATCAAGTTATTTGTTTAGAAACCCCTTTTTTGATACCTAGAAATTCTAGTGGAGCCTTTAGCTTGAACCTTGAGACTAGATACTTCAAATGAGGATGATCTTGTGATCACCCACTACAACCTACAATGTGACCTGACTCTTGGATGAGAGATATTTTCATAGGATCTCTCTACATCCATGATAAAACCATATGATTTCATTTTTGGTATGGAATGGATCTCTATAGTTCATGTAAACATTTAATCTTAAAAGTGTAGGATCTGGTGTGTCAAGGTAGATGGGATGAGAGTTTTCTTTTTTGGTGAGAAGGAATATAAGGAAGAGAAGTTTGTGATCATATATTAGAGTTTGAATCTAATTTCTCATTAGTTGGCTAGTATGTCCCTTAAAACAGAAGATGCTATTAGATTTTGGTTTCTTGTACTAGTAAAAGAGTGTGAGAACATATTCCCTAAATATTTTATGGTATTAAATCCCCATCATGTGATAAAATTCTATATTGACTTCCACCCAATTTCTATCTGGATATCTATTCCACCATATCATATGGCCCCTATATTGCTATAAGTGCAAAAGGTTCAATTAGAAGACCGATAGAGGAAGGGATTCATTAGACCCAGTGTGCCACCTAGGGAACACTAGTATTGTTCCCAAGAAGGAGAATGAGAGTTTGATGTTATTAATGGATTATTTTATAGGTGAACTTTAGTAATAATTATCCACTTCTAAGAATAGCTGACCACTACAACATGTTGAAAGGGGTTAGGTGGTTCCCGAATATTTACCACATAATGGTTTATCAACAATCGTGATTCCAAGGTGAGGATATACTGAATATGGTCTTATGATGCCTTTATAATCACTATGAGTACATATAGATTACATTTATCATGATGAAAAAACTATCTTTGTTCATCGTACTCATGAACTAAATCTTTCAACGCTTCATAGACCATTACATTGTGGTATTCATAGATGACATCCTCATGTACTCAGTATTAAAAGGGGGAGCCTGTGATACATTTGAGGATGGTATTGTTCATACTTAAAGAGAACAAAATTTATTGGATGTTCACAATTTATCAGTTTTGGATTCAAGATATGTACTCATTAGGAAATTTCATTTAAGGCGATGGAATAACAATGGACCCCAGAATGATCAGGGAAGTGATATCTTGAGAGACACATAAAATCATGACAAATGTGCAGATATTACTTGAGTTATTTGAATATTATTTAATATTTATGCCAATTTTCCAGGATCCTGTAATGTATGACTTGATTAACATGAAAGATGTTTCCATTAATTTTTAAAGAGAATTATCAGTGTGATTTTAGGAGCTACGATTAAGATTGAAGGCCAACCAAATCTTGAGACTACTAGTGGGGGGAATTGAGTATTTGGTGTTCAATGATTTATCTAGAGTTTCAATTGGGTATGTTCTTAATCATAGGTTGGTAGTGATTACATATGAGTCTTGATAATTAAGAATACATGAGTATAATTACATGACCCACAATTTGGAGATGGAAACAATAGTATTCACCCGGAAGACTTGTAAACACTACTATTTAGGAGATAGATTCATCATCGATTTTGATTATAAAAGTATAAGGTATATATTATATTATAAATAACTCAACCTGAGCTAGATGTGATAGTTGGAGTTAAAGTAGGATTATCTCTTTGAGATAGTCTGCACTCTCAAGAAGGGGAACATGGTTGCAAACATGCTTAGTAAGAAATCATGTAAACAATTTCTAAGTGGAGTAATAGATTACCTGGACTTATTATAGTTGAAATTTATGGATGAGGGTGTAGTAATATATAACTAGTAAATGGTTGTGAACCCTCCACATATCCATGAATTTATGGAATTTCATCTTTGATATATTGATTACAAGATCTTGAATGAGTAGATATTATCATGAAATGCACCTAACAGATTTTCTAATGGTGTAAATCAAAACATCATTTTACATGGATATCATATAATTACAATATTATTTAAGGAGTAATTTTTTAGGGTATTTTATATAACCCCATTAGTGGTACATCCAAGAGTGGTGAAGATGTACCAGGACCTTCGACATCTGTTTTGGTGGCCATATAACATCCCAAAATCGACACTTCTGAATACAGTTCAAAAGACATAAACATTACATTTCTAAAATTGATACTGATAATTGTGACCAAACTTTAAAAAACATATAGCATTAAATGGAAGTATTTGATAACAAACATACCTAGGGGCCTTTTAGATTTAGAGTTTTATAGATCAGGCAAAACTCCTATCATCTTGGGTTCATAAAAAACATGATCATAATGATAAACATTATCTCACTATACCCATCATTAAAAATAGGATATGGACATCATACTTGTGAGATCCTTCTAGAAATAATTCATTTAAAATATTTCATTATGACATGGGGAAATGAAAACATAATAAGGATGATCTTAGATGATCAGCAACACTGACATATGAGATATTAATAATCACATAAGCATAACATTAGAATAAGGGTGTGAGAACAAGAGCTCAACATTTGAAAATATATATATATAAAATACCATAGATTCATAATCTTTATTCATTGCATAAATATTGGTAGTTCATAAGAATTGAATCACAAATTAATTAAAGAACATAATATATTAGAGCATAACATTAACATGAAACATGAAATTTTGGAATAAACATAAACTTGTAACATTTATAACATGTATAAATAGAAATTGATTCACTCATTATGTTATTGACATGAAAAAATTCCCTAATATAAAATTATGGACATGAATCTAGGTCCATACATAATATTATGGACATGAAAGATAGGTCCATGCATAACACTATGAACATGTAATCCGGTTAATGAATAACATTGTGAACATCTAACTAGGTTCACACATAAAATTTGGCAACATGTAATCATGTTCATCTATATCATTTTTAATCATGATTTATCTATATTTACCCAATATATTTAAGGGAGATATTGGTACCACCCATCACATAAAAAAATCACACATACATGTTCTAAAATATCATAAAACATTCATAATCTTAAAAATCATGAAAAGAAATGATTTTTTCACAGTATAACTAGTGGAAAATGGAATGACTTTCATCATTATCTTGTCATCATAAAAATAAACCATATAGAAAAATAATAAGTATGGTTTCCTTGAATCAAATCCTCTGTAATTTATAATTAACATAAAATAATGATTTCATATATGGAAAATGATTTTGAAAGATCACTTGAAATAATTCTTGGGGAAAATATCCTTTCTATTTTTTTTAAATCCATGCAATTATAAAGGAAAACAATTTCTATGAAAATAAAATTGTGAGCATGAAAAGGAAAATTCACTGAATTTAGGCATAATGATGTTAAGAAAATTTATTCATTCTATATAAGTTAAAAAAATTCCTATAAAATATTTGTAAGAAAATTCATAAAACACCCTATTTGGAAAATGAAAATAAGATTCATTTTAATGAATTTTTTAAAAACTAACTTTGGGGTAAAAATGAATTTAAATAATCATTGGATAATATTAAAAAATTGAAAACATTTTTATGAAACATGGGCATATCATAGAAATATTCCCCAATGGGTACTTAAAAATAGACAACCATAATTAATGACGAGATTATGAGATAAAACCATACCAATTAGTAATCTGTCGATTCATATGACCCATGAAAGAAAGAGAAATATTTTGATATTTAAATCCAAAAAATTTTAGGGTAACAGTCATAATATAAATTAATTGTTATTATTCAAACCACACAAAATAAACAAGTAGTGTATAAGACATATATCCCATAGAAATAAAAGTTACACAAAAATATGTCACAAATACCATATAATTGAAGTGAGCACTAATCAAATGATTAGATTATAAGTAATCACTATAAATATAAATATTAAAATTCAAAATAAAACATAAAATATTAAATAGTAATTTAACACATAATTTTAGAATTACATCTTCAATAAATTACTTGTTTAACCCAATGAATGTAAATTGAGTCATGAAACCCCTTACCATAATTCCGAATCATCTTATATATTATTTCTCATCTGGAATAATAAAGAATGCATAATTATTATCTTTATTGAGAACCTATTAAAATTATCTCATTACCTTTATATCACTTATTATAATTTTATAACAATTACTTAATTATTTAAGTTCACCTCATACATTTTGATGATATTTTGTACTTTAATCCAAAATGACCTTAGTATGATGCCTATAGAAAAATTAGTCATTATTATATAATTTAAATAATAATAATAATAAAATAATTATAATTTTTGTAAATAAATTATACTTTTAAATTCATCTATCAAATATGGATATTAAAAATGAACTACGTTACACTCATGTTGACTGTTAGTCATATGTACGAACGAGCAACGTTTCCATTTTTCAACAATCAATATAGAAAGAAGGTAATTATAATTTTACCATTCCAGAATAATCATAATATAATATAAATCTTATTATTTTTTTAAATTTACTTATACATATCATCCATGATATGTAGTGATGAAAAAGGAATCACATCGCTTCATGGTGGTTGTGGTCCACACGAACTTGTGAGTGATATTATAATTTTTATGTGCATGAAAAGGTAAGAAAATAAATGATATATTATTTTTTAATAATGATAATTATTTCATTAATATCATATAAAATTATTTCTTCCATAATTATAACTAATCTTGAGAGATGGTGGTATGAAATGAACTACATCGGTTCATGAGGTGGTAGTCCACCATACACATGAATAATGAATTATTTTACCATTTGATGGAAAATGGGATGGATATGGATCATTAAAACCATATAATAACATCTTTTTATATTTATTTTACTAGATATTTTAATTAATCATTGTTTAGGAAGATTTTAAGGATTTGGGAGAAGAAATAAAACCGAAACACACGATTGAAAAATACCACTTCTTCAAACAATATTCTTTTCATAACCCCTTAAAACCCATAAGGGTGATGTTATTCCTAAAATAAATCTAATAGAACTATTTTAGAGATTATTTTAATAGATTTGGGCATGTATTTGAAAAACCAAACTGGGTTTTAAGTGTGAATAAATTAGAATAAGTGGTTACCTTTTATAAGTGAGTGGATGAGAACTCTTGGAATTCTATAAAATATTATATTAATATAAATTAATATTCAATTAAAAATGGATCAAAACATATTTATTTGAAAAATAATATGAATATGGGTATAAAAAATCTCATAAAATAATATTTATATAAGTTTTTTCTGTAATTATATCCTTATATTTGGGATTTAACCCTTATTTTGCCCTTTTTACTCTTACCGTGGTAACTTGGATTTTTCCATTTTTAAGGGTTAATATTGTTACTATAAAATAAAAAATTTCAGATAAATGAATAATGGATTATCAGTTAAAAATAATTAAAATAAGTTCGATGAATATAATATTTTTATTAATATTGTATCATTTAATAAAATATTACTTATTTTAAAATACCATAAATGTCAATTTTGAATCTGTTCATTAATTTTATATTTATAAATACAAATACAACAAGATAAATTTGAAAAAAAATCTTCTAATACATCCCAAAATAATTTTTCTTATAAAATTATTTTATCACATTAATTATCTCAAATTATATATTATTTAATATTTTTTATAAAATTTATTTGATATTTTCATTTATGAAATAATAACTACATCCATCTTGTGAAATATTTTAATGTAATTATTTATTACCAATAAGTAATGAATAAATTACCATGATGTGGATAAATAATTATATTTCAAAATAATATTTATATTCAAACATATCCCTTGATAAACCCATATTAAAAATACTATCGTTATTGGAAATATGTATGTGAAATCATTATCTTTTCTTTAAATAAAATATTATAAATGTCATAATCTCATCCAAGTGGTCCCAAAATCCGTAAATAAATTTTTATAATGAAATTAAGTTTATTAAGTTCAATATGGAAACTTATATACTTTCCTAACCTAATTTTTTCCCATGTGGACAGATAAGTTATATTTAAGACAATGAAAGTGACATTTTATGACTTTTGCTGATTTAAATAATATATTAGTCAGTTTCATTGAAATGTTTCAATTAAACAACTAAATTTATAAATTTAGTTTTTATTATAGAATTAAAATCATCCAATAATAAATTAGATTAAAAATTATAGCCTTATAAATTATTTTTAATCAATATTAACTCATTTTACCCTTCATCAAAGTTATAAACATTCCTTGAATTTTTATTCATATTAACTAAAAATAAAATGGAACTATTTAATATATTTTCAATTACTTATTCCAAATATGGAATTATTTTTTAAAAAATAAAAACACATAATTTTTGGAAATTAATTTAAAATGAGACTAGTAAAGTGCAATGAAAAACATTTTTTTTTGAAAAATGCATTTCCATATATAATATATTTTTATATGAAATTAAATTATAAGATTATTTTAAAAAAATATATTTGTAATATTTAGGATATAAATAAACTAATTAAATTTTTTTAATAATCCAGTACATTATTTTTCCATGAAAATAATTTAAAATAAAATGCAGCTTTAAATAAAAATCACTATTTTTCACTATTCCTTGAAAAATACATTTTTCCAGAAAAGTCTCAAAGAAACAAACAATGATAATATTGGCATGATGAAAATAAATTTCATAAAAGTGAAAAAATTAATGGTATTTATTTTCTCATATAAATAAAGAAAATTTTTGTTTTGATGAAAAAAAAATATTTTTTATGAATAAAATTCCATTACAAAAAAATTAAGTGTTTATTTTCAAAAAATTAATAAATAAATGTGTATGAATATAAAATCCATATATTTCCTAATATTTTTTATTCATATTTATTCCAATAATTAAATGTCTATATTATAAGTTTTGTGTTAAAATAATAATATTTTAATAGTATATTGTACATTATTTTACTCAGTGATGCATGAAAGACAATCTATCAAAGAAATCAAATTATTTAAATAAAAATATTTCCAAAAAATTTATAGGTGTTACATTATAACCCCCTTAAAAGGAATTTATCCCTCAAAATTCAACTCAGTGATCAAAGGAATAACATTTAAAAATCCATTCATAGAAACCCACATCATAGAAATTAATAATAAAATGTCCCCTAAAAATTGAATGTTGGAATCATAAAGGATACCTAAGGTAACTCATAACTAGGTTTTCACATAGGATAAAATATATGGGAAGTGAAAAAAATGGATGTAAAAGTAAAAATAAACTCCCAAATACTAATGGAATGTTACATAGAACTTTGATCACAATAAATTAATTGATCAATGGAATGTAAAGGTCATTTGAACAATAAATCTGTGATTATTCAAAACACCATCAGTTTAAAAAATGAAGGTATTATAATAAAATTAGGTTTTCACTATCCATTTCCTTGGTTTAAGGAATAATTTTACTATCTTAAAATATAAGTAATGATACTTAATTGAAAATTAATGTTTTATCTATTAATAAATTTAAACCACAAAAACATATTTTTCTTCAATTGATGAGTATACATTTGTCATGACTGAAGAAATAGAATCAACTTCCATAGATCATGAATTCCAAAAAAAAATAATAACAAGCTATTCCACATGTCTTTATACATTTGATACAATGATAATGGTTATCACAAGATAAGTTTATTTCCAAAAATTATAAACCTTTATCTAGGAAAATATACATAAAAAATTAAACAATAATTCCAAAATTTCAACTTAGATCATTTTGTAAACAATTATACTTAAAATTCCTCAAAATATTCCAAAAATCACATATTATTCCAAGATAAATCCAATTTTTATCTCTAGATAGCATCAATCTCTCTTAATGTCTCATACCAAAAATGTAATTTCCCAAATGACATAATCATCATGATATTCCAATCATTTAAATAAATTATCTAGGCCACCATAAATACACAATAAAATAATATGTTCTTCAAAAATATTAATCATCCTTTTATTTCTTGTTTAATGTCCCATAATATCGTATATTTTCCCCAAAATAGTGAGCTTATTCTGAAATAACATTAATCAATTAACCACCAGATCAATATCATAACCCATGGTTATCTATATAATAAAACGTATATTCTCAAAAAATCAACCTATTGATCATCCATCAAATCATTTGAAAAAATTACATACTAATAGGGACTTCACCTTGTCAATTGTTAGGCGATTCATCCTTGCCGTCTTTCAGTTGTTATTTAAAACCTCACCACCTTACTGGATACGACAGGCTGTCAACTGTCATGCGAGTTGTCCATTTTCAAAAACTATCCTGATAAAACTCCATAAATTTGAGAAAAATCCTAAAAAATAACCTTAATATATTTAACACTAAACAATTAATTTGGCTTCAATGTTTATCTCAAAACATTCATTTTTCATCTAAAAATGTATTATCCCATAACTTTATCAAAAATAAATGTCTCCAAAAATATCGTTAGTCACCATAGAATTTCATAATATAAAACCTAAAAGGGTTGTTTATTAATATAATAATATGGTATTATATACCAATAAGTATATCTATAAATATTAATATATCTTAACATTAAAATATCCTAATCCCCAAAGTTATCAAAACCCAGCTCGGATACCAAATATAACAGCCTAGAATATGCACTTTTGGATTTCGTGCTAAAAACATAAACATTACATTTCTAACCTTGATAATGATAAATGTGACCCAATTTTTTCCAAAAAATATTATAACATTGAAAGGGCATATTTTATCCCTTACAGACCCAACAATATTTTAGGATTAGAGTTTTATCAAATAAGTACAAATTTTTAACAACTTCAATTCATAAACAAATCGATCATAAAGATCAACATTATCACCAGTTATACCTATCTTTCACAGTAAGTTGTTAACAGAATACATGTGAAATACTTATAGAAATAATTTATTTGACATATTTAATCATTACATGGGGAAAAAATAAAATACAAGATGGGTGATCTCAGATACTCAGTTTGGGTAAACATAAGAGATATAAATAATCACATAAACATAACATGAGCCTAATGGTATGAGAACATTAACATAACATTTGAAAATATATACCCTTCACATCATAGATTCATAATCTTGATTCATGGTACACAGATTGGTAGTTTTTAAGATATGAATCATAAAATAATCTAATGAAATAAGCCCTAAGAGTGTAACATTGACCTGAAACAAGAAATTTTGGCATATATATATATAATTATAACATTTTAGACATGTATAAATAGAAATAGGTTTCATTATTAAGACAAGGACATGAAATTTGGTAATTGTAGAAATGTATGGACATGAAACCAGGTCAAAACATAATCTTATGTACATGACATATAGGTCCATGCCTAACACTATGAACAAGTAGTCAGGTTCATGCATTAAACTATGAACATGTAATCAGGTTCACACATAACATTTTAGAAAATGTAATCAGGTTCATGAATAAAATTTTTACTCATGAGTTATCCATATTTACCCAATGAATTAGATATAGATATAGTTCCCATTCTTCAAGTAAATTAAATATTACATACATGTTCCCCATGATCATAAAACATTCATCATCTAAGAAATCCTCAAAAGAAACCAATTTATTCAAATAATAACCTGCAAGAAAAGGGAATGGGTTTCATAAACATCTTGTTATCATAAACATAAACCTTAATGAAAATAATAATGATGGTATACTTGGAACATATCCAAATTAAATCTTAATTAAAATAATATAATGTCTTGTTAGATTGAAAATGATTTTATAAAATCACATGAAATAATTCTTGATGAAAATATCCTTTCCATTTTGCATTCATTTTCTTTTTGAAAATACACACAATTATAATGGAAAAAATTTAATTTGAAAATAAACATGTAATATTATAAGTAAAACATAAAATCATTAATGATTCATGGTGGTGGAAAAAAATTTCTCTTTCCATATAATTTAAAAAACATTCCCTTCACACTTTTGTAAGAAAAATCATAAAAACCCATTTATTGAAATTGACATGAATATTAATTGTAAAGCATATTGTAAAAAAATAAAAAAATAGTAAAAAAGAATTTAGATAATCATTTGAGAATATTAAAAACTTTTTTGAAAAATTTTCTATAAAACATGGGTAAATAAGTAAAATAATCCACAATAGATACTTAAATATAGACAATATTGAATAATGGTGAGATCATGAAATAAAATCTTACCAATTTGTAATTTGTTTAATCATATGCCCCATGAAAGAATTAAAATTATATGGATATCTAAATCCCATAATTTTCAGTATTATAATAATAAAATACATTAATTGGAAGTATACATACCACATAAAAAAACAAATAGTGTATAAGGCATGTGTCCCACAAAAATTAAAGTGAGACATAAATCCCTTACAAAGATCATATCATTGAAGTGAGCATTAATAAAATGAATGGATTAAGTTTTTTCTCTACAAATAAAAATAAAAAAGTCTAAAATACATAATATATTTAAAATTCATTTCACACATAATTTTTTAATGACATATTCAATTAATTATATGTTTAAACCAACAAATACAAATTGAGTTAAGAAACCCATTACCTTAAGTCCAAATCTCCACGTACATTCTTTATCTTCCTGAATAATAAACACTGGATAATTTTTATTTATTTATTTTGAACCTTTATATTTTTTTAATACTAATACATCACTTATTATAATGTTATATAAGTTACTTAATTATTAAAGATGACATTGTATGTTTTGATGATATTCTATACTTGATTCCAAAATGACTTTGGTATAGTGTCTATAGTCAATGTTGTCATTATTCCATAATATATATATAATAATAATAATAATAATAATTAAATTAATATCATTAGTATAAATAATTTATAATTTAATTACTTCCAGCAAATATGGACATGATAAATGATCTACATTACAATCATGAAGAAAGCAAGTCATACGTACACATGAGTAATGTTTCAAATTTTCATTGATCATTGTGGAAAGAAGGTAAATAGAATTTTATCTTTATAGAATTATCATAATATAATATATATTTTATTAATTATTTAAATATACTTATACATATCATCCATGTGATGTGGTGATTAAAAATTAATCACACCGTTTTGTGGAGGTGGCAGTCAACACTTACGCACAAACAACGTTATCATTTTTATATGCATGGAAATGTAAGAATTAAAATAATATATTATCTTTTAATAAAGATATATATTTCATGAATATCATATATACTAATTAAATTAATAATTACAACTAGTGTTGTGAGACAGTTATAGAAAATGAACTACATCCGTTCGTGAGGTGGTATTCTATCATACAAACAAACGATGAATTCCATTACAATATGATAGAAGATGGGATTGATATGGATAATTACAAACAAAAAACAAAATTATATGTAGGATACTATATTTATAATTTTATACTGGATTAATAAAATCTTAATGATGTGTAAGAAGAAACAAAATAGAAACATGCAATTAAAAACAATACCCCTTCTTCGAACAGTCTCCTTTTAATAACGCCTTAAGACCCCTAAGGGTGTTGTGATGCCTAAAATAATTCATATAGAATGAGTTAATATAATCTATTATGGTATTTAGGTATGTATTGGCCTATCCAAATGAGTTTTTAAGAATTAATAAATCAAAAGAAGATGCTCCCTTTTATAAGAGAGGGGAGGGGTATACATGGAATTTCTCAAAATAATTTATTAATATAAATTAATATTCAATTTTTAATGGATTAAAAATTATTAATTTATAATATAAGAATTTTTTTTTGCTTAAATCCTCTCATTAAGTAAAATTTATATATGTTTTGACTATATTTCAATCCTTATATTTTGTTTTAACCCTTTTAACACTCACCTTGAAAACATATATTTTTATAATTTAAGGGTTGATATAATCACAATAAAATTATAAAAGAAAAATAAATTGAACATTTAAAACCTTTGAAACATTAACAATATAATTTATTTGAATTTAACAAGTTTATAAATATTATATCATTTAATGAATTATTATTTATTTTAAAATATCATTAATGTCAATTTTGACACTATAGATTAATTTGACTTTTAAAAATATCATCAAAACAAGATAAATTAGAAAAAAATAATTTAATACATTCATAATATATTATATTAATCAATAAAATTAATTTTTTAAATTAATTATCTCAAATTATATTTATTTTAATTTTTTTAATAACATTTATTTTGATATTTTCATTAATAAAATAATTACTACATCAGTGTTGTGAAGGCTTTTAAGGTGTTATTTCTTCCATAAAAATTAAAAACCAATTACCATGATGACTATAAATCTTTTATAGTTAAAAATAATATTTATATTCAAACATCTATTCTAGATAAACCCATATTAAAAATTTTATAGTCATTAAAAACATGAAAGTGATATTTTTGAATTTTATTTAAATAGAATATTATAAAGGTCATAATCTGATCTAAGTGGTCCCAAATGCTATAAAAAAATTAATATCATGGAGAAAATTTTATTATGTCCAGTGTAGATAGTTATATTTATTCATATTCTAATTTTTTCCATGTGGACACATAAGAGATATTTAAGGGAATGAATGTGATTTTTTTTGATTTTCATAGATTTAAATAACATATAAGTAATTTTTAGATAAATGTTTCCAGTAAAAAAAAAATTAAACACTATTGTTTTGGTGGCTAGTCACGTTAATTCAATAACAATTAATATGTAAAAGTACAATTTTATCATTTATTTTGAATCCATATGAACCCATTTTACCCTTTATGGAGGTAATAAATTTTACCACAGTTACCATTCATATTAACTGGAAACAAAATTGAAATATTTGTTAAATTTATATCCAATGATTCCAAATATGGAATCCATTATTCAAAATTTAAAAAATAGAAGTTTTATAATTTAATATAAAATTAAACTAGTAAAAAGAAACAAAAAAAGATTATAAGAAATTATTTATGGAGGTCACATCTATTCATTTTGTGTTGTTTATCTACTATACTATTTTATGTCTTGTTGAACGTATAGGTTTTACAATATTATTCCATAAAAGTGTTATTTTCTAAAAATTTAACTTTCAATTAATAATAATATTTTAATATTATATCAAAGATCACTTAAAATTGGTAAAGTGTATAATTAATGAAATTGATGAAATTAAATTATTTAAAGATAAATATTTCATAAACAACTAATGGTATTACCAAACATGAAAAAAGTAGAGTTTAACTGAGTTCATCTCTCGATTCTTCACTTTCCAGCAACTAAAATCTATGCATCAGGAACCAATGGATTTATCTCAACCCCTTATGGCGCCAATGTGGAAGTGGGATGGTATATCCATTGATTTTTCAATGAGACATGCTTGAACAACACCTGGTCATGATACTACCTAGGGGATTGCAGACCAACTCACCAAGTCACCAACTTCATTTCCATATGAGATTAGTGTTCATTGAAGTACATGAGATGTTTGATTTTTCATGAGTGAGTCTATCATCATTGATTTATCCCAATGATTTATTAGGATTGTGAGTCTCACTACACATCCTGATTAGGTAGAGGATTATAAGAGGATTTTGGGACGTTATTAGGGGTGGACCCAATGATCCATCCTAAAAATGACTACAATGAGTAGAACATTATTGTATTGAACGATATGTCATGGGATTTCATTTTGGATTTTGGAAATAGTCAGGGAGACCATATTAATTTAGTGTAGTTTTCATATAAAAACAATTAAAATTCCTCAATTGACATGTAACCATTTTATAAATTTTACAGAAGTCCTTATAGGACACCACTATGCTAGGAATATATAGAAGAGATAATTCTTATGGGACCATAGTAGGAGAATGTGAAAAAAGTGAAGGTGAAAATTGTCCATGAGTGGATGTGGACTTCCCAAATTCATCATAATTCCATTGAAGACCAATGATGAAGGAATTTGGAGTTTGAACATGGAGACAATTTATTCTTGATGGTCTCGCCTCAATAAGGACTATAGAGATTTGGTCAGGGAGACATTTTATCTCTAATATTAATAAACCCTTTTAACAAACTATAATGATTTGTTCAATTGGAATACCACTTAGCCTTACTAATATTGATAAACTTGGTTCATGACATCTTCCATGTGTCACAAATATAGAGATACACACATAACCCATCACACAATATTGACTGGGGTGAGATGGACCTTAATGATGTAAATACAATCTTAGAGTACCTAGTGTCTCGTGAGGATTGGTAGGAGAAGGTCCATAATGTCTAATAAATTCTCTTTGTTCCTTTTCTTTGTCAATACATGAGTGTTTAGGAGAGAACCCTTTAATATAAAAACCAAATGAAAGCTTTATACCATCAACTCTTTGAGTATGTTTTTCATTTTGAGGAAAAAGGAGTTTATAGTGGATATAATGTAATGACTTAGTTTCAACTATTAACACTTCAAAATATAGAAAATAATACTATTGGAGTTATATGAGGAGTTTGAGAGAATTTTTTGGCCCATTGGATCCTCAATATTTATATATTAAAAATAGTAAATACAATTCATCATGCATTCATATAAATTTAAAAATAATGAAATATTAATCCAATATTTTCTCATATGGGAAAATGAGACTGATATTGAATCTAGATGGAGGGTTTTACTCTAGTGGAAATATTTCATGTGCGTATGTGAGAAATTTCATTTAAGTAATCTTTTAGAAAGAATAGTACCTGAAAATATTAATTAATTAATTAATTTTATATGAAATTATGAAAACCAAAACTATATATATATAAAAGTGGTTATAGGAAAATCATAGTGTTCACCACATAACCGTTTAGATTTGGTAGAGAGTGACCATTGTGGAAAACTATTTTGGTGATGAATTGAGTAGAAGAAAAATAGGATCAATGAATGAATTCAAAAAAAATTTATTAATAGAACCACATGCAGCAAAACAATTTCACCAATGGTTGATCCAAATAAAAGAAGGATTTCGATTATTATTTTTATCTCCCCACTCTTATTTATTATGATAATAATATATTAATTAATTTAGAATTAATTCATGGATATTTCTTTTTTGATGATCCTGTCGATTATTTCATTTCATATAATTGGGTGATTGATATTTATTTTTGGATTGATAATTTAATTATTCATCTTATTATTTAGATTTTTTCAATGATGGATAGCTGAACAAGACCCACCATTGATTCTAAATTTTGTGTATCATTCCTTTCTCTCTCACTTCATTGAATGTTCGCCATCAGTTTTTGGATTGGCCAATGATTCGACTATACAAATGTACTCGATCATTCAAAAATCACTTTTTTGGTACAAGAGAACATTTTTTTGTTTTGTTAATGGGATTGTAGATATTATAGAGGAATGATGTTGAAGACTAAAATACAATGGTGGTGTGGGTGATATAGGTTTAAGAAGATGGATTGAGCATGTATTTTGAAATGTGTGATGATATACATTTTTTGTCAAGGGGGAAATCAAAATTCAACCACTATGAAGACACATGATCAGTTGATGTGGGTTATAAGAATTTTAGGTGAAAATTTTGGTATAGGAGGAGGAAATTATGTCTAAATAGAATAAGGGTAAAAAAATCTAGAATTCTTGATAATTCCAATCAAAATGGAATGTACCTCAGAATATCACATGTAGTGTAGACCCCCTTTTTACAACTCCATGGTTTTAGGATGAGAAAATATCACATGATAATTCATAAAACACACACACCATGTTACCCCTATCCATTGTAATAAACATGTAATCATATATACATGCCCAGCATCCATGTAAAACCACATTCTATGTGTGTTTTATGGTGCACCCCATGTACTTCTAAGTATACATGGATGTAGGCAGATGACACATTCCTAGGTTACGGGACTGACCTCTACACACCGTGTATCATCACACCACAAAATGTATATAGATAATATTAGTTTTTTTGATATAAAAGGACATGGGTAGGACCAATATTTGTTAGAAATGTTAGGTACACAGTGAGTATTTTGTATACTCCTTCCATGGAAGAATAACACACTCAATTTCTTCAGTACAAATTATGATTTAGTATGGATTTGTTTTCTCAATCCTCCATTATGAGATTTGAGTGAAACAACATTTACGAAGTATAGGATGTAAGATCCACTTGGTCAATTAGATTCATGAACCCCTTCATGAGTCATGGGGTTGTGATCCTCATTCCCAAATTTCACTAGGCTGGGTCAGGTATCATGTATCCTATATAATGGGTGTTTGAACTCTTATTAAGTGGGATACTCATATTATGGTAAGGTGTCCGCCATTAGACATTGGTGTGATACCCTCTCTGTGTCTCAAAATATTATGTGCTCTAGATTTTTATTTAAAATTTAAAGGCTTGAGGAGTGTGGGATATCATAAGAGTACCATTTTTTAGGATGACTGTATGACTGAGTTCTATTGAACAATTGTTATTATGAGGACTCAATTAGAATCCCTAGGTTGGTAGTGATTTCACTGCTTTCCTTTGAAATTTTTAGTTTATCTATGATCATTTTTAGGTTATTCATTCCTTCTCATTTACTTTCATTAATGGGATCTTAATATTATTATCTCTCCCCTTGATGACATGTTTAGTGATTTTTTAGTGTTCAAATAGCTATTTTTATACTAATCCTCAGCATGGATTTTCCTACTTGTATTATTTCTTATGTTGACAACAATCCATTAGACATGGTCCTAGGTGGACTAAGAGAAGGTGGAGTTTCATTTTTTACGACATAACATAGGATGATATATGAGTTTTATTTGATAAAAATACTATTTGTTAGCATTTAAAACTCTTTTAATGTTTTTCCTGGATTGTATTTTTCTTATTTACATTTTCCATTATCATACTTTTATGTGGGATGTTAGTGGTTCATGAATACATTGTGTTCCTTACAATTATCTTTCACTACTATGTTACTTGGTGGATGTGGAGATGTGTGTGTGTGTGTGTGTGTGTTTGTGTACTTTCGGATAAGGTTTACTGATTTTGTTACATGCCTACATGAAACTAGTTACTAGCCTCTTTCCTTTTAGAGGTGGTCTTAGGGTATCATTTTCAAATTACTACCATCCCGGCAGACCTTGGTGGGTCAGGTCATGACTCATAGATTTTCATTAAACTATGTGAAAATTATCAACAATTTGTTTTGGAAATTCAGGAATTAACCACACAACATTCTAGTGTATAGTTTTGTTGGAATTAAAAAAATATAATATTTTTCATTATATGAATTAATGAATTTCAAAACACACATCACATATTTAAAACTGAAAAAACATGTTCATATTATCATGAAACTATATGAAAATGATCTTTTATTCATTTATGATATATAGTAATAAATAAAAAACCCTTCATATGTCTTATGTGTCCAATCATATAGAAACAATGTATTTTTAATTTGAAAGTTATATTTTAGTTTAAAACATTGATTAGATGATCACAATTGAGAATAAAATCAAATTTCTATTAAAATATAGGAAATTTACCAATGATTAATTTTTTACTATAGGAATAAACCACATTAATTCTTATATGTGGTGTGTTTATAATGTCTGAAAGAGTTTGTTTTCAAGTTAGAAATTATATTTTAATTAAAAACATGCATCACATGCTAAAAATTTGGAAAATGATCCCGTATTTTCGTAAAACTATTGAAAAATGATTCTTAATTCATTTTTGATGTATAGGAAATAACTAAGCATCATTTTGATGTAAATTGTGTCTAATATGACTTACACTCATTTATTTTAATTTTATAGTGGCTTTTTTTTTAAAACACATGTCACATTATCAAAACCAAGAAATTTATTTTGGATTATTACGAAACGATAGGAAAAAATCATGATTCATTTTTGAACCTTAGAAACAAACTAAACATCTTTCCAACATGGGGATAATAGCACAAATATTTTCAATTAATTTATATTTAATATCATTGTTTTAACCCCACAAAATTGTTCCTCTAAGATAAATTGTTTCATTTTTATGATAATGGTGTTATTTTGAGCTGAATAGTAAAAATTGGCCATTTTGGATTTTTAACAGTTTTAAATTATTTCTGTAGTATGGCCATAACATTATATAAACTGATTCAAATTTCAAAATTATTTCTTTTCCATATTCTAAACATCCAGGTATTAATTTACTATTTTTGTACTAAAAGCTGAATCGGCCATATGGAAGCTCAAAAGAAGCTCACAAATGGGAGAAAGAAAACTGTTTTCAATTCTTCCTAATTTTGGTGTCGTATCCATAACTCATCCATGGGGGGACCAAATGTTGTGAAATTAGGTGGGTGTACGCTAAAGGAGTTTTGGAGCAGCTTTTATGAAGGAAGCACCGAGTAAATTGGCCGTTTATGGGGTAATTAAATCACCCTAATCCAGAGGTTTTCAATTTGGAGAGTCTGAATGGACATAATACTTTCTCAGAGTAAAATGGCCATAACTCTCGGAATACAAGTCCACATCCACTGAGATTTTGAGGAGACACGGAGATGACAATTATGAACAACATTCATGAAGGGCTCAACGCGTTAAGATGTAATTTAATAGGGATAAAACACGTTAACATCTGGGGTACAAATTATGGCTATAAAAGGAGGAGAGCTCCACCCTCTCAAAGCATCCCATTTTCCATCCCATTCCTTCTGGGACACCAAGGAGAAGAACTTCTATTCTTTCTATTTTATTTCTTTTATTTTTCATAGTTTTGTTATGCCTTCTTATTCCCCATTCATCTCAATTACCCTTACCATGGTGGGGTAAACATTTGGAGTGATTGGGGAAGGGTTGGTTTTCTACATTGTAATGCTTGAGTTCTTGGATGCAATTGAATAAATTTCTTTCTTCTTCAAAGTTGTTTTCAATTTCTTATAGATGATTTTATAATAAAATGTGATAATTCTTGAAATTAATTCCATTATTAATTTTTTCCTTGGTAAAATAATCATAATCACCCTCCACTAATTTCTAGTTTATATACGATGGAATAAACCAGGAATTAGTGGTGAAGTACTAGACGATCGCCAGTACGTGTAAAAGGTGTAGTGAATATTCTTGATTGTTTGGGATAAACTAACCCTGATAGGGTATTTCCCATTTCAATTAAGAATATTCAATATAACTATTTTACACATGGAAGGAGAGTTGACCAAACCAAGATCTTGGTAAGGTTTTCTTTCATAATAATAATTTCACCAAGGAAGTGAGAGGAAACAATTGTGGAAACTCAATTTAATCAACTAAAAAGAAGAGGTTTTAATTAAATTGAAAAAGGATGGAATTAAAATTAGGAAATTGACCCCGACCTAATCACCCTTTTTAATATCATATTTTTTTAATCATTTTAATTTCAAATTTCATTTCAAAAACACAACATTTTTTACCCTCGTTTTGAAGTGACAACTCATTTTGTGTACACTCCTCTTCGAGAGACATCCTAGGTCAACAACATTACTACATTTTAACTTAGGAAATAATTGTTTTCCACGCCCTACGATAGGCATGCTTCAGGGGCCTATTCATAATGAACTAATGTGTAGTTTTTAAATTTTATGAATTAATGGAGTTCAAAACATGTGTCACATACGAAAAATATTGAAAATTTACTCAAAGTCTCATGAAACATCATATATATTATTTTTTATTCATTTTTATTTTTAATATCAAATTGGATTTCATTTTGATGCATTGTGTGAACAGTATGACTGAAAGTGTGTGTTTTTAATTTATAAGTGATGTTTTGGTTTAAAACAAGTATCTCATGATACAAAATAAGAAAACATAATCATATTATCATGAAACATCATCAGAAATGATCAATTAATCATTTTTCACCTATATGAACACACCAAATGTCTTTCTAATGTGTGGTGTAGTCGAAATTACTAAATGTGCATGTTTTTAATATAAAAGTGAAATTTTAGTTCAAAAATGTGTCACATGTTCACAACTAAGAAAATGACCTCATATTATCATGACACTCAAGGAAAGTATTGTTTGATTCATTTTTTATCCCTAATAGTGAGATATATGTGATTTAGGTTTGTAGTGTCGTTAGATTAACCTATTTCTTTATTTTATATTTAAAGAGGTTCAAAATTCGAATCACATACTCAAAACCAATAAAAAAATATTTTTATTACCATTAAACTATACAAAAATGATCATTTGTGTCATTTATGATATGTAAAAATAAATTGCACATCATTCCATCATGCAGGTTTATTGAAATGAATTAATTTTTCTTAATATATAATTAGCCTAAATGTCATTAAGTGTTATTAATAAAGAAAATATTTCTTATTATTACAAATATATTACTTGTTTCAATTATAGGTATATTTATTTGATAGATTAAAATTCAAATTATTGTTTATTATTCAACAAACACTTCTGAAAATATTCTATAATTTAAAGTCATATTTATAAATGGAGTAACAATAGTTGATAATTTTAATATACAAAAATATTTTTAAATAGTAACATTTATTTTATATTTGTATTATATTGATTATATCATAAATAATATTGATTATGGATATTATTTTACAATATATTGGTAATTTTTGGATACTACCATAGTAAGTAGTGCTCACCAGAGTCAATAATGTACTTTATCTATGAAATTTTGTAATTGGGAATGGACTATACATCTCTATAAACAAAATATATCATGATTTTCTAGCACTAAGAATTCCATTTTTAATACTATGAAATGGGAATTATGTTTCAGTAGCTGCAGTAAAAAATGTATTTTAGTTTTTCATCTCTTTCAATGTTTAAAATTTTTATTTAATGGACCATTATTTATATTTTAAGTAAGTTTCTTTACTTTAGAATTTATTAAATTACTTTTAACAAAAATTTATCGATAAATCAAGAATTTATAAAATACTCATTATGGATTTTACAAAAAATTGACACAAAACATCTACCACACATGTGTGTGAATTTATATAACACAAATGTTCATAAAACATTTACATACTTGTGGGTCTTTCAAAAAAAAATCACATGAGAGAAGTCATTTACATAAAAATGTCTTCAAATAATTTAGATAAATATTTACATAAGATTAGTATATTATAATTTAAAATATTAATATTTTTAATATCAATATATATTGTTTTTGTATTTATATATAATGATCATTATTACGCATAGTACTAAATTTTTAAATATCTTTCAATTGTTTTTTAATGAAATTTTATGTATTATGTATAAAACATGAATTTTGAGATACTGTTAATAAATGTTTATACACAAAACACACAATATTTTTAATCACAATGCATAAAATGTTAATTTTAAGAAACTTTCTATAAATATTAATGCATAAAACAAAAAAAAAATTTTTCCCATAATGTCTCTACTTACGAACATTATAAAAAATTATAAATCAAAATAATTTATATAAATCATATACATAAAATGAACATACCCTAAATCATAAAAATTAAATAAATAAAATTAAATCGGATAACATTACATAATATAGAAATAAAATGGTTGGATCACACATACCATTTGTTAGAAGTTTAATCCATATAATAAATGATTACATGAAAAAGTTATTTTCGAGATGAGTATTTTTACAAAAAAATTAAACCATTACAAAATATAACAAATTTATGATGATATAATTTCCACACATAAAATAATAGTAATTATTATTACAAAAACTAAATATTCTATTCATTTGGGTTTAAACTAAAAATTTCACAAAAATTATCGAAAAGATGAAATAATTATTTTACCTTACCACTCACATCACATCTTACACACCACCTAGTCTCTCATCTGCTTTAAAATTTATTTTTCTATCATAGTCAAGTGTAGATTAAATCATCCCCTAAATTATATCTTAAAATGGTCCAGACAACCCCTACCCTCACTTCCACCATCCACCTATTACTATTTATGTGAAATATGTAAGTTATTTCCCTTTACTATTCTTTTATTTTTAGAAGAGTGTTTCAATTTCACCCTACATTTTAAGGTTTATTATATGGTAATAAGTAGATCGTTATAGTGTAATTTACCACTGTAAAACTATTATTCCTCACTAATATTTAACAATACTTTTATATGACTTCTTCAGGAACATTTTTTTCTCCTAAAAATATCAAATAAAATATATTATGAGTTATGAAGTGCACAATATACTATTCACAATAGTAGTAAGATGTATATTTTTTAAAAATTAAAATTCACATTCATTCCATTATGTTAAAATATTTATTATTTTAACTTTTCAATTAAATAATTAGGGAATAATATTTTTAAACTCTAAATGTAAAAAATAGTTTCTTCATAAGAAATTACGAAAAATAAAGTTTAAGAATTCAAATTCATTTTTAATTTATTTTTTATTTTTAAAATAAAATTATTTTTTTTCCTTTTTATCTTACCATTCTAATAAATAATCTATAGATTTTATATTTTAATTAAAAAAATGTTGTTATATTAGGTCTTGTCTATATCAATTTCACAGTTATCCTCTATTACATAAGAAATATCATGTTACATGAATTAAAAGAATGTTATATTGATAATTTTTAAATGAATATAACATAATCTATCCATGTTGATTATGTTTTTATCAACAAATATATATGTCTAAAATATAAAAGATGTTTCATGTATAAAATCTTAATAATCATATTATTTTATAAAGGTAGATATTATGTCTCATGGAGAAAGATTATCTTTAGTTAACATATATCCTCAAATATCATAAAATCAACATATTATTCTCTATTAATATATATTATGTTTTTCAATTGGTGTAAGAGTATATATTTTGGCATGTTCATATTTTTAATGTTTTAAAATATTAAAATATGTTAATATATAAATGTTATTTGTAAATATATATCATAAATATATAATGTTTTTTCCAAATATATTTTGTTATATTATAAAATAATTACTTTTTTGTGACGGTCAAATTCTTCATTCACATAAAAACATCATAAAAATAACACAAACATTGTAGTATTTGTTATGTAATATGAAAATGTTTTTACATTGAAGATATATATTGTTCTATCTATAAAATGTTTCACCAAGATTAAAAATATTTTTGAAAATTTAAATATATGGATTTTATGATGATATATGTTTTATGAATTCTAATCAATCTTGAAAAAATTTTATTTTATAAAATGTTATAGAATGTACATACATTTCAAACATATAAAATAGTTCATGAAATACTTACTTTTAATAGAATGAAAATATTATGTTTTATAGTTATTGTTTTTATATTACATGATTTTTTACATAACCCAATTCATTTTACATGAGGCATATCCTTTTGATAGTTACAAAACATTATATTCAAAAAAATTAAATATGATGATGAAAAACTTCAGATATTTTTTTATTCAATAAATTTTTTTTCCTAGAAGTAACTTATCCTTCATAAAAAATTTATGTTGAGGTATACTCATGACACAATATTCATATAATATAATGAATTAAATTCATGTAGATTTTAATTGCCTAAAATATTTGAGCATTTCATACCCAAAATTGAAATTTTATTTATATATAAAATATTTTAAAATTGTCCCAAAAAACATTTAAATATTGCATAATTTTTTTTATTGCATTTTATTAAAACATTAAACAATATTTTCATATACAGTGTTATTAAAAAACACATAATATAATTATTATCACATAAAAACCAAATTTTTTCATATATATTTTTTTAATTTTATCATTGAATACCAAGATAAACTAGGTAAAATTTATTCAATTTTGGATTTTCAACACTAAAAGTTAGTTGGTGCATGATTAGTAGAAATCATGTGGAAACCATGCATATTTAGGTTACAGTTTAACATGGCCAATCAAATGATGGGTGCATGGATTTTTTGATCATGTACCAAGCATGTTTGGTGTTCTAAAAGTCTTCCAATAGGTAGGCACATAGTTAGTGCACGGTTTGGAAAAAAGTTTAAACAAATCATGTGTAGTTCCCAGTTCTTTATAATTTATATGTTCTCAAAATTAGCCTTCTATATTTTTAATAAAAAACACCCTACCATTTCTTTATCCCCCTCTCATTTCACCATCCCCTCTCCCATATCTTTTCTCATGCCACCCTGGATAAATAACCCTCCTTTGAAAAAACCTCTCATCCTCCTCCACCTCCATTATGCCCTCCTTTATCTTTCAATTTAGAGTTCAGATCTTCAATTAGGACATCTTCCTTATTCATACATATTATTTCACTTAATCCACCCACCTTCACTACTCCATAATTTCATATAAACGGTGGGTTTTAGGTTTCAAATTAATTTTGTTTTGGTTTTTAGTGTGTTTGATCTCATTAATGAGTCCCCTTCAACCCATGTTCAAGGCATCATACCATCTTCACTTGATTCATGGTATATTTCCCCATTTTTAATCCATTAAATTCTTGAACCCAGCCAGTTATTATTTAAATCCAGTTTTGGGTGTATATTGATTTCAATATATATATATATATATGAATTTCTTCATATGGGATGTGAAGTTTTACTTGTGTTTTGTTGAATGAAACAAAAAAATATCCTTTAAAAGTAGGTTTTCAAATTATTAAAGGACTACTTCGTACACCAACTATTTAGTAAAATTTCCAATGGCCTTTATAATTAAATTCTAATGTTTTAAAAGTAATTTTTGGTTTTCAAATTGAATTATAATTTATATCTTTAATTTAACACAGAATTTCATGTAATAAAGGAAATGAAGAGTATTAATAAAAAGATTCAGGATTGGTTTTTGAATAATGGAGCAAGTTTCAAAAGTTCCATTTTTTTGTTTGAGTTTCATAAAAATATACATGGGTAAACATATATGTATATATATAAATGTTTGTGTGTGTGTAAAAATTACCATGAGGGTGCATGAATTGGCGAGAGAAGAGATTCAAAAAGAGAGATATATATATATATATATATATATATATATATATTTAAATGTATATGAGTTTAACTGTAAAAGGGTGATTTAGAAACCTAATTTGATATTCAATTAATCTTTGAAATGAGTTTTGAATTAGAATTCAAAAAAATTATTTAAAATACTAGTTGGCATGGTTTATATTTTATACGATGTTTCATAAATAATGTTTCAATTAATGAAAGATAGTATTTGGTAGTTTTTAAGGATGAATAATATTCCTTATGGTTGATTAAATGTTTTATATTTGATTTGATGAGAAAATGGACTCCATAATCACGTGATATTTTGATAAATGAGATGTCATGTGATAGAATAATGAAATAAACCATTATTTTAAATGGAAGATGGTTTGTTTAGTGAAATGGATAATGAAAATGGGAGTTCATGTATCTAAAATGTAATAATAGATTATATAACCCATTTTATCATGCCAAATTACTAACAAAACACATAGATACAATTCTTGGTTTTATATAAGGGAGGAAACATGATATGAATCCAAGACATGTGCTTCTTAACAGATGGTTGGATTTTGGTTTGTGTACAGGAGGTGCTGCCTCACTAGTCTGTGAGTATTTTCTCCTTATCAATTAATACATTAAACATTGAACAATTATATCATGAGACTATATGAGTATATATGGTTTCCACTAACTTTATATGACTTTGGGATTTTTCTATAGAGTGATTCTTTATGGAATGGTTATTTTATGAAACATTACCATCTTTTATGAAAAATTTAATGTATGGGACCTATTTTGTTTATAACTTCTATATAAACCTATTTACTATCTTTAAATAAAAAATTCAAATATTTCTTATGTTATACTGGTTTCTTTTAAAGTATTAAATTGTTTTTTGGAAATGAATATTTCTAAAAATATTTTGAAATTGGTTTTCAAATGAATTTTTTGATAAAAATATCATCGGATGATAAAATATTTGTTATGTAATTTTTTTAATTTAATTTAAATAAAATTGAATTTATATAAAATGAAATTTTATCATCTAATACTCATTTTGGAATGTTTTTTTAAAATATTTTATTTCAAACTATCACAAATCATGTCCATTATTTAAACACTAATACTTAGCATGAGGCTTCCCTTGGAATGAATACTAAGAGTATTAGTTATGCCTACCATTAAATTTTAATTTAAGGGGTTACCTCATTTATTACCACTCATTGGTAATTTCGGTTTTGATTCCAAATAGTGACTTGTAATGTCATAGGAGTTATTCATGTGTTTATTTAAGTTTAATTTCTCATATCAAACATGTGATACTTTTAAATGACTTGGTTGGAACACTTTTTTATTTTCTTAGAATGTATCAAATATGGCTCATTAAATGAATTAATTAAGAAAAAAATATGTGTTTATATCTTTTGTTTACTTTATTGAAGCTTCATTATATCTATGGAGGCTATAATGGAACTCAAAGATGATTATTTGAGGAAGTTTGAAGCGTGAGATGAGACATTAAATTATATCTATTTATATCTACCTATTTATTATTTCACCAAATTTTATTTTCCATGGATGTATGATATATGGATGCTTCATAGTGATTTTCCATTATACATAAAAAACTCATTTTAATAAAATATATGTGAATTTATTTTCGCGAGGATTATTATTGAGGCTAATACAATTTTTCCTACTCGTGGGGATCAGCAATGCCCTTTGGGTTTGTGACAGGCCTGTCAAAGCATCCAAAATATGTATTTATTGGGTTGTGTCCATGAAAATTGGTATCATATACCTTTTTTTATTAAGTGGTCCTAGGTTCTGGAGTCACCATTTTTTATTTGGGTATGTCTGGTAAATGAATATAGGAGCATCGAAATTTGAGAGGTAGGAGCAGCAAGAGTATCTTGAGAACTTACTCATTTTGAACCTCTAGTTTTAAGGAGAAGAAGGGTTTTGAGTTATTATTTTGATTTTCTTATTTTAATTTTGGTATATTTTGAGGATTTTGTTTTTGGGAGATAACAACCAGTGTGAACTGGTGGTAACCGATGAGCTCATAGGGCATGGAATGACATGTGGAGAATGAGTACTTATTTCAAGGTTACTCTTGGATCTAATTGTTTTATTGGAACATGGAACTCTAATCCATGTAGCTAGGTTACACATAGAGCCTAGATACCCTCATTAATTTTTCATTAGACTTCATTTGTTTTTAATTCAATTCGAATTATGTCCTGTTTTTTATGTGAGTAAAACATGAATTTTAATTTTAAATTTTTGGTATTAATATAACAATGTTTTGGTTTCAAAAGTGAAAAATAGGTTTTTATACATTAATTAAAACATAAAATAAGATTTTTATTTCTAATAAATTATTTAAAATTGAAAATGGGTTTTCTAGGAAATTGATATCTATTTGTTTTGAAAATGAGCGAGAAGGTAGAGTTTTAGAAATTTAGTTTGTTAGGATTTATAAAATAGAAAACTAATTAGCAAGATAACATTTTTTTGTGGGGATTTCTATTTTATGAAACACATTTTAATATTTTTACATGAAATAGGTGGTTTAGAATGGAAAAGGTGGACTTTTGAAATTATTATATTTTGGTGACTCTTGACTTGGGCATGTATTTATGTTTAATTTTATTTTTTGTCTTACATTGTAAGGTATGAATTATTTAGTATTATGAATTGTGCTATATTACCTTGACCTCATAAAAGGACTTGACTAAAATGTATGAGTTTCATCCTTATAGGGAATCTTACTTCATGTTTCAAGATGCGTATCTGCTATTGGTTGTTGGTTATTTTCTATTTATGATATAATCTTATTGTGACTTGGGTAGTTAGAATTTATTTTTTAATACTTGATCAGTGGGATTATTTATGTTCTTCATGGAGTTTCCACAAGTAGTCTTTAAACACTGTGTTTCCTTGTGTGTTCCTTTAGTTGACCTTTATGGAATGTGGTTCATTTGGGAAATGCCTCAACCTTATTTTTTGGATGATCCATTCTTGGATTTGATGTGATATTATCCAAGTGATTAGGTTCTTCATTTTAGGGGATGTGCATGGGAAGGTTTGGGTGAGCGTGTGAGTGACATAGATGGGTGCTATGTTTTCTTATTAGAATGGTTCATTGAGAGCCAATGTTCATGAAGAAAATTCCTAGGTTACTCTCCCTCTCCACCCATGTCTAGTCCATTGTTGTTTTTTTGTCGAGCCATATTTTTATTACGATAATTCTAGTAGTTTCTTGTCATCCTCTATCTAACATAGTTTTCTTATCTCTATTTGAGGTGATACCTATCCCCAGTTTTTGGTCTTACATGCTTCCTATAGTAAATAGTTATCCTAAAGGGTTGGTGTACTAGTGGAATTATAATATGGTGAGGATACTATAATTAATGGTTCTCTTGTTTTATTCTAGACCTTTTTATCTCATTTTTGCTTCATGTGTGGGGTTTTGGTCTTCTTTGATCAGGATTTCACCTTTTTTATCTATGGGAAAGTTGTGGTGTTTCTTTTGGGAAATTTTTTGTGATTCTATTGAAACCACTTCCCCCTAAAGGAAAACCATTTACCTTTGGTATTCATTTGTTCTTTAAGATGTTTCTTTAGGATTGGTGGTCAATATTTATTGGTTCTTTCCATCATACCGATTTTGGGAGGGGTGTTCCTTGGGTTTTGAGGAGATTCATTATGGAGTCGACCATTGTCTTTATTTAATTTTCCCATAAATTGTTTATCATCCTTTACCCTTATCTATAATAAGGTATTTTGGAAATTGTGGTGCATCGAAATTTCAACTTTATTATGAAGTCCTAAATAGTTGAAACAAAATATAATTACTCTTATTGTTTCTCATTTCATGTCCTTAGTATGTGTGTTAGACCCCATTCATTTTAACTCAACAGTGTCTTCCAAGATTTTATAGGGGAATAAATTATTGTTGTTTGGGAGTTCAATCACACCATACACTAGTTTTCCTTTTTTTTAAATTTTGTTCTTGAATACTGGGACAAACCTGGTAATTTTTTTGAAAAGATATATTTTCATCACTAGAACTTGGTTAGTGCATGATTAATAGAAACCATGTGATAACCATACATATTGGTTCTACAATTTAATATATATAAACACATGTATGGAAGATGATTTGTTTGATAGTTAATCCTACCCATGTAGGGTTCTCTATGTTTTCCAATGGGGGGGTGCATGGTATGACCAATCGTACTATCAAACAGTGTGCAATGCCAAGTTATTTAAAATTTCTATTTTTTCAGTAATACCCTCCATGATTTTGAATAAAAATTCATCCCTTATCCATTCCATCCCCCTCTCACATTGTAGCCTCCCATCTCCATTACTCTTATATATATCAAACCACAACATAATCTAGCTCCTTGGTGTGCAACTATCATCCTCCTCCACCTTTATTCTAGCCTCTTTCTTCATGAAATTATGGGTTTGGATCTTCAATTAGAGCTTCTTCCTAATCATGTCAACTTGATCCTCCTAATTTTTCCTCCTCCATTCACAATGCTCTAATTTTTACTGAACCATAGGAGGGTTCGGTGTTCTAAGTCGATTGAGTTTTGGTTTATAGGGTGTGAGATCTCATCTCATGGTCCCCTTAAACCCGTGTTTAAGCCTTCACACCATCTACATCTGATTCAAGGTAGATTTCCCTATGTTTAATCCTTTAAATTATTTAACCATTACTACTTTTCATTAAATTCATGTTTTAGGGGTGTATTAATATATATATATATATATATGAATCTCATTGTATGGGAAATCATGATTTACATGGTTTTCATTGAATGCAATGGACTTTTCAGGTGTTTTAAAATTTCTTAGTAACAAATTTTTACCCCAACCATCTTGTAAAATAATTTAATTCCCTATACAAATAAATTTATAGGTTTTAAAGGTTATTTTGGATTTGAATGTGAATTCTAATTTGGTACATAAACATTATTTTTATTATCAAGTAATAATTGAAATACTATGTATTAGTAAAATGTTTCAAGATTGGGTTTTTAATCAAGTGGAGAGGCTGACATCATCCTTTCATATCTTTCATGGTTATTCAACTAGACATGGATTTATACACACACACACATGTCTACATATATATTTTTGTGTGTGTTTAATAATCCACATGAGAATGTGTGAATTATTGAAATAAAATAAGAACACAAACACACACACACACAGATATATATATATGTGTGTGTGTGTGTGTGTGAATTTATATTGTTTTAGCAATAGAAGGTTACATCAGAAACCAGATTTGATATTTAATTCATCATTCAAATTTTTTTATAGGGGACATATAAAATAAAATAAAATTTCAATTTTCCATGTTTTATATTTCTTATGGGTTTTCATAAATTGTGTTTTAATTAATAAAATATACAATTTAATAGTTTTGAAATTGGAATCATATTCCTTATTGTTACATAAATGTTTTACATTGGATTTTATGACAAAATGGTTTCAAGATGTTTGTGTGATGATTCATATTCCTTAGTAGTTTCCATGCATATTAGACATTGATTGATTAGATCAAGAGATAATTCATGGATCGAGGGATCACACTAACTATACATGACCTAGGTATTTCTCCATGGTAATTTTTTATTAAATGGTTATTTTATAGATCATTCCTTTAGTTTATAAATTTTTTAATGTATGGAAATATTTTTTCTTTATAAATGATAAATCATGTAATTGGATTTAAATAAATCAATCGTTTAAACATGTTTTATTTCTCCCCGACTCTTTAAATATTTTATAATTTTTTGTGGAATTGAATGTTTTTAAACATCTTTGGAAAATGATTTACAAATGGGGTTTTTGATAAAAGTGGTGTAGTATTATAAAATGTTTCTAAGTGATAGTTTTTATTTAACAGAAATAGAAAAGTAAATTATATAAATTGATATCAGAACATTGTGTTCTCATTATGGAAACTTATATATAATGAAAATATTTCAAACTAGCATGAAAAATATTTATTATTTAAAATATTATACATGGGGTGTGGTTTACCAAGGAATAAATAATGAGTTTATTACTCATTCCTATCATTAATTTTTAGTATTAGGTTTTGAATCTTTTCTCACCACTCATGGAGCTTGAGGTTTAGTTTTGGATGGTGACTTGTAATGTTATATGAGGTTTGTAAATGTTTATTTTTGTTTAATTTATAACATCATCATAGTGTTTCTAATGTTTTGGTATGTCTATATTTTATTTTCTAATAATGTCCAACTTGTATAATTTTAAATTATTTAGTTAGAAAAAATAGACCATTACGTCATTCATATAATGTATTGGATGTTTGTTATATATATGGAGGTTGTAGTGAGACTCGAAACTGGCTAGGTAATAGAGTGTAAAGATTTATCGAAAGGATTAGATTATATCTTTATATATATATATATATTTATGATTATTTTATTTGGTTTTGATGTTAAACATATAGAAAGGTCATGACAATTCCGGATTATATTTATACTTCTAATTTTACTCTAATTTAATGGAGTAATCATTACCAAAGATTGTTCTTGATTCCCAGACACTTGTTTATATCCAATGGTGATCAAGAATTCCCATCGAGTGTCTTATGAGATGGATTAATCATCTCATGAATGGACGACCCCAACTATGTTCCTGAGAAAAAGTGTAACAATAAAAGAAAATGTAAGACATAAATGATTAGTCCGTATTAACTATGTCAAAAAGTACCAACATTCATTTTAGGATCCTACATGATTAGAACTAAATGGTTACAAATTATTGGCCTGATGTAGTGTCACGATGGGTGGACTCGTTGGATGTTTCCTAGGTTGAGTGTGAGTGAGGAAAAAATCACACATAAATAATTGGTGTTGACCTATGGTAAAATTAATTAGTATGATAAGTGACCAATGTGGGTAATATAATGTGGTGTTCTAGGAAGGAAACAATTATATTATAGGAAACCCATGGGGTTAGATGAAATGTTTCATGACTCGGGGAAATTTGTGTTGTGAAAATTTATGTCAAATCCAATACAAAACCATAAGTGGAGTGGAGTTACCTAGGATTAATGTGTGGGGTAAAAAATGAGGATTTTTTCATTAAAGGGATGGGCAGTGTGACTCACCTAGGAAAATAAAGAATTAAAATATTAATTGATTTTATTTATTTCAACAAGGTGAAAATCTCTTTTAAGGCGCCTAGCTGATTAGAACACAACATTTAAGTGTGTAAGTCTCGGATTTGTGTAAGGATTAGTGGATTACTTGGAAGTTTCTTAGGGTGTGCATGAGTGAAGAAAATAACACTAAAAAAACAGGTGTTGGCCTACAGAGACAATTATTAGTCTGATAAGTGACTTCTATGGGTAATAGTTGATGGTGATATGAAAAGGAATCTATTTTATTATAAGAGACCCATTGAACAAGAAAACTAGTTTATAGGTCATAGAAGTTCAATCCATGAAAATTATAGAGTATTTTAAATTAAATTTATTATTAATTGACATTAATAATTTATCATGATGTTTACAAATTATTCATCCATGAGAAAATATATAAAGACACTGAATTTCCATGTAATGTTTTTTAATTAAATGGGAATTTTACGAGTCCATTAAAATTGATGATGCTTGATTCCGAGGTCCAATGTGCCCAAAATGAATTTCTGAACTTTCTTTTGGGTATGTTCAGTTAACGTACGAGAGGGTTTTTGTAACTTTTGAATCGGTTCTCAGAATTAAAATCTGAGGGCACCGTTGAACTCATAGTGTCGGTATTATCTTAAGGAGACTTTCTCCTCAACAACAGTTGGTCGAGGGTTAAAGTTAATTTTTTGTTTTTTTCGTGAAAGAATAAAATAAAATAAAAGTTGTGTAACATTTTTATTTTATTCTTATTTTGAAACACCCATGTGGATGTTGAGAGGTGGGGACCACCTGAGCTAAAACCTCTCAAAAAATGAGGGGACCACCTGAGCCTAACCTCCCATGTGGTTATGGTGGTGGGGACCACCCGAGAATCAAAACCTCTTGAACTCCCCTTTAAAGGGGAGAAACCTCTTAGCCTCCCCACTTGATTAAGAAAAATCTTCTCCTTTAATTAAATTATGACAACCTATGAAATTAATTAACCCAATTTTAATTTATGCCAACAAAGTATTAGATAAATTAATCTATTATTTTTTCCACCCTTCATTTTGGTGGACTGGGAGAAAGGAATTGGGAGAAAATCACTCCAACGAAGAATGCCAACGAAGAATGAATCTCCTTCAACAAATTCTTCTCTAAACTTCGTTGAAGGATCTCCAATGAGGAACTTCTGCACTGAAGATCGAGGGAATACTGAGTTCACTAACATCCATCTATCCCCAATGACGTCGTCTCCTCCCTCCTGACCTCCGTCGATGAATCAAATGAGGTAGGTGTTTATTTATATATGATCATCACTTTCAAAGTTCTTTCATTTTAAATTCTATTGCAGGATTGAGAATAGTTATTGAAATAGGTTTTGGGGATTGATGTTTTTTAAATATCTTCCATGCTCTTTCTTGATTAAAAGAGGATTTATGGTCTCTTGTTACTGCTCTAATGTGGAGAGTGCGGGGAAAAAACATGGACCGTCCACTCTACAATTCTTGTGATGATTTGTTGTGTTATTCGAGATAGAGGAGGATGGAAACCAACCACGAAGGGGAACAAGAATGGAGGTAGGTACCACCACTGGCCGCGACAAAGGCGGAGACGCAATGGTGGCTCCCCGCGGCCGTCGCTGCCCTACGGCCGAGCCCCCACCTCGTGGCTGAGCCAAACCCCTTGTCCGAGCCACCGCCCACAACCGGGCCAATGCCCAACAGTCGATCCAATCTGGCCGAGCCACCCTGCGGCCTTTCCAGGACACCCTGGCAGAGCCACCACATAGCACGCGCAGCCTCCAGCTTCTCGGTCGGGCCTCTCCAGACAAGCCGCCTCGCGGCCTCGCTGACCCACCCTGCACCCTCGCGGCACCACCATGACCGAGCCGGACCAGGCCCCCATGGAACCCTCACAACCTCACGTCCCTTGCATCCATCGCAGCCTACCGGGTTGGGCCGGACCCAGTGGGTCGGGCCAGGTTGACCTGAACTGGGTCGGGCCGACCGGGTCAGACCGTACCCGGACCCACTTCGACCCATTTATGCATCTTGGGCCATAACTTTGGCACCAGGCATCCGTTTTAAAAACTGTCAGTGGTGCCAGAATCCTTGGAGTGATATGGTCCCTTTGATATACCCCACTAGAGTTTCGGTTAAAGTTGGGGAATAGTCGGGTTGGATCGAGCACGAATCCAATCGGGCTATTGGGACAAAAGGCTAATAACAGACAGACCAGGCATCTGAATTACGCGCCGTCTATTGAGTTGAGACCCTTATGACATGGAAGACCTTTGTGTTACATCTTCATGGTAGATGGTGTATCGACCAGTAGCTTGTGGAGCATATCCTCCCAGAGACGAGTGAGCATAGTGCGGGAACCCAGTAGCTGGATGTGATGAGAAGAATGAATAGTGATCCTATGTGGGTCGGCCCCTAGCGATCCTGTGTCGGTCAGCTCCTAGAAATCCTATGTGGGTCATCACCTAGCAATCCTATGTGGGTCAACTACTAGAAATATTGTGTGGGTCAGATCCAAGAGATCTTGTGTGGGTCTTCTCCTAGCGATCCACGGTGGGTCAGCTAGTACCAATCATGTGTAGGTCAGCTCCTAGCGATCCTGTGTGGGTCAGCTCCTAGCGATCCGACGCGGTTCAGCTCTTAGCGATCCTGTGTGGGTCGTCCTTTAGAGATCCTATGTGGTTCGTCCCCTAGAGATCATGTGTGGGTCCGATCCTAGTGATCCTATGTGGGATGCTTACTTAGAGAGTAAGATGATTCAGTAGTTACATCTAATCATCTCTACCACTGTACTTATGATATACCTACTGTGAGCTGAGTTCGTACCTGTGTGGTACTTTCCTTTGTGATAATACCTTGGTGGTATACTTTTGTGTAGAGTACTTGTGTGGTACTGCCTTCTTGATGTTCTGTCCTTTGTAGAATGGTTGAGCATTGGGATTTTGAGTTGGAATCTATGATTCCTCATGATTGAGTTGGGTGTACATGATAACTTAGGTATATGTATGGGAATATACCTAAGTAGGGTTTACAGTTGAATTCATACTTTGTGGATTATCCTTTCTAGATTTTGTGAGTCCTTGAGGGTCTCAGGGTCCCTAATGAGTATCGTTATACTCACCCCTGCACGGGCTATGCCCGCACCTCACTGTGTTTGGTGCAGATGACGGAAAATGATGATCGCGGTTGAGGGTACCAGGAGCGGACGGTGCCCGGAGGTGGACCATAGGGTGTGTCAGTATGCAGAGGAGATGGGAAGATGTGGAGAGATGAGGATATGGTCTGTACCTACCCTTCAGGTAGGAAGCACGGAGGACAACCCAGTAGCTATTTTCCTTTTTCATCAGTTTTATTGTATTTCAGTTGTACTTGTACCTTTATTGTTGGTCTTTTATTTCTTGCCCCTTTTACTTTCAGTACTCTTTTAACATGCAGTTTACTTGTTGTTTGTATATTGTTGTGTGCTTAGTTGAGTGTTTTTACAGGTTATAAAGGAAATACCTTCTTAGTTTTAGGGATTACACCTTTCGGTTCTAGTCACCAACCCCTGGACTATGGAAGGAAGGCTTGGGGTAGTCACGACAGGGGACCCGAGGGACGGGTCGTGACAAATTGGTATCAGAGGAGTCGATTCTATCATAGAACATTAGACTCTGATATTTTATTAACTGAAATAGTGTTATGTTTAGTGACAGTGGATAGCATTTTAGGGAATTCAGTGTTTGTGTGGTAGCTGACGTATCCATTCACTAGGACCCTGACTTTTGATTTCCAACTCAGTGCATAAAAACACTGATTGCTTGTGTTTTTTCAGGAGTCTTCTTTTTGGAATCTTTGAGTCAGATCCCAGGTATATCATATTAACCATGGTACACCTATTTCATTTTAGGATGCCTCCACATAGACAGCCAGCTAGGGTTCCAAGAGTAGTACACACTGATAGACCACTGAGCGATGAGGCCTCAGTGCAGGGCCCTCTCTCAGTAGAAGCACCAGTGGAGGCACCAGCGGTGCCACTAACCATTGGGCCACTAATTCCACGAGACCTAGTAGTAGAGGGTCCACGCTGATTGAGTATTTTGTATGAGTTCCAGCACCAGAGGCCACCAAGGTTCAGGGGAGAGATGGACCCACAGGCAGTAGAGGATTGGCTGGAGGCCATGGTGACCATTTTCTGAATGGTGGGGAGACTAGCCGATTTCATGGTGATCCTTTTCGCTAGCCTTCTACATGAAGCATCAGCAATATGGTGGAGCATGATGCTCCAGGATCATGATGAAGTGACGCTTCTATGGGTAGACTTTGAGAGCCTGTGTCGGTAGCATTTGTCCCAGCGACTCTTCGCACAGTGCAAATACATAAGGTAATTCATCAGCAGCAGGGAAACATGAAAATGGGTCAGTACTCAGAAAGGTTTCATTGACCTCCTGCGCTACTCCATAGATATGGTGTGGGACCAATTCTTTAGGGCCCAGACCTTAGAGTTGGGGTTCGGGCGAGAGATAAGGGCATCAATTATCTCGCTCAGCATCCCGACGCAGGTGGGGGTGTTAGAGAGAGCCCTCTCAGTGGAATGTTTCCTTGGTAAGAAGTCACCAGAAGTGAGAAATACTATCAAATGACACGTAGCAGATTCTTCTATAGTTGGCAGCAGACCAATGTCACAGAGGTCCAAGGGGACCATACCTATAGATGGACGACTGCATGACTCAGGATCGGTTGTGCGGGGAACCCGAGGCACAACCAGTCATGCTAGGAGTAGGCAGTGTTACACATGCGGTTGGCAGGGTCACATGGATCTTGACTGTCCGACCCGCCGTGCAGATGATCAGCAGACGATAGAAGGACTGCCCATGCAGAGATATAGGTTTGACCGAGGAGGTTCGCAGGGAGCTGGCGGACGTGGCAGAGGAGCTGGTCGTGCAGCTACTGGTGGGTGATGATTCGAGATGTTACCGCCACCACGACTAGGAGGTCCACCCTAGGGAGTAGGTGGATAGGGGAGGGCACAGCTCAAGGTAGCTGAGGACAATAATCACGGTGCTCCGGTGATGATACGAGGTACGATCTATGTCTATTCCACCTTAGCAGCAGTACTTATAGACACAGGTTCTAGTCATTATTTTATTTCCACTACCCTCTTTTGGAGATCGAAGATTCTGATGGAGCTGTGTGTTTGATCCATACATCTAGAGACTCCTACGGGATAAGATTCGATGATTACGCACTGGTTTCGGCTATGTTAACTTACTCTAGGAGATGAGATAATTGGCTGGGATCTCTTAGTAGCGGCGTCGAGGCCTTACGACGTCATCTTGGGTATGGACTGGTTATCTATAGTCCATGCTTAGATAGACTGTATTAGGTGCAAAGTGCAGTGTGTCTGCTCAAATGGGACCAGTTTTACCTTCACTGGCGATAAATGATCCTTTACAGCATAGGATGGACTTACTCGGAGGAGATGTCAGCCGATGACTCATCAGTTGGCTAGACTTACCCTCAGAGCAGTTGATGTGGCGATTCTGAGATATCCTGTAGTGGTGGACCAGTACATAGATGTTTTCCCTAACAATGCTCCAGGTCTACCTCCTCGCAGAGAGGTGGAATTTTTCATTGAGTTGTACCCCAGGAAGACATCAATATCTACACCCGCATATCAGATGGCTCCCAAGGAGATTCATGAGCTTCGAGTGCAGCTAGAAGAAATGCAGGGGAAGGGATTCATCCGAACTTTCATTCCCCTTGGGAAACCCCAATTCTATTCACCAAGAAGTCATATGGGAGATTGAGACATTGTGTCAACTATCGGCGCCTAAACTAGGTGACCACGAAGAACATGTACCTATTTCTGAGGATTGACGAACTCTTTGATCAACTTAAGGGAGAACAGTTGTTCTTGAAGATAGACCTTAGATCAGGCTACCACCAGCTCAGAGTACGTGATGAGGATGTGCAGAAGACAACTTTCATATGTCGGTACAACCACTACGAGTTCTTGGTTATGCCATTCAGCATAACCAATGATCCAGCAGTGTTTATGGGACTCATGAACATGATCTTTCAGCGATACCTTGATCACTTTGTAATAGTCTTCATCGAAAACATTCTGATCTAATTGACTACTGAGGAGGAGCATACCTATCATTTACTAGTAGTAATAGACACACTCTGAGAGCACCATCTTTATGGTAAGCTCTCGAAGTGCCAGTTTTGGATCCAATAGGTTCACTTTCTGGGACATGTCATCTCAGAGGACGGAGTTATAGTGGATCCAGTGAAGATGGAGGCAGTACATTCTTGGGATCCACCCAGGAGTGTGACAGACATATAGAGTTTCCAGGGTTTGGCTGGATACTACTAGAGGTTTGTGCCATACTTTTCAAGAGTTTCAAAACCATTATCATCATTGAAGAATAAGTGGAAACCCTTCGTTTAGCCGAAGAAATTCTAGAGGATTTTTTAGGAGGTGAGGCAGAGGCTGACTGGTGCCCCCCATCTTGAGGCTTCCAGAGGAGGGCGTAGGGTACGTAGTCTACTACGACGCATCAGGGACCAGACATAGTGTGTATTAATGCAGGAGTGAGTAGTTATCGCATATGGTTCTCGATAGGTGAGACATCATGAGCAGAACTACTCTACCCATGACCTGGAGTTAGCAGTAGTGGTCTTCACTTTGAAGATGTGGAGGCACTATCTGATGGAAGAACATTTTATAGTGTACTCTGATCACATGAGTCTCAGGTATATCATCTCTTAGAAGGACATGAACCTGAGACAACGACATCAGCTTGAGTTCCTACAGGACTATGACTTCAAGATAGTCTATACTCCTAGGAAGGGGAACATTGTAGAATATGCACTTAGTAGGAGATCTGGTATACAGCTGCAAGGTGAGGCGATAGAGAAGCTGGTCACTTTGTAGATATCAATTGTGGATCAATATGGAGCATTTTTTCTTCAGTATCTTACAGTAACTCCACCACTTCATCAGTGAGTCAGGGAGGCAATGTTTGGGGATGCTAACTGTGAGACACGACGTGCTTAGATATCAACATGACAGACACCTAATGGATTTTCTGAAGGTGGGGAGCATGTCATCCTCTTCAGAGGGCGTACCATGGTACCAGTGTCACTTTGGGAGGAAGTGATGAGGGAGTTCCACACATCCCCTCTAGTAGTACATACATGAGTGGTGAAGATGTAATAGGATCTCTGACGATAGCACTGGTGGCCGGGAATGAAGAAATTTGTTTCACAGTTTGTCTATCGGTGCCTCACTTGTCAGCAAGTGAAGGCGGAGCATCAGGTACAAGCTTGCTTGGTTCATCCTTTGGAGATCCCAGAGTGGAAGTGGGATTGGATATTGAAGGACATCGTGATAGGACTTCCACATACATCCAGAGTTCATGACTCTATCTGAGTGATCATCAACCGACTCACCAAGTCGTCCCACTTCCTACCGATTAGAGAGAAGGGTTCAGTAGAGAGCTTGGGATGCTTCTATGTGCAGGATATTGTGTGGCTACATGGAGTACCCTCTACGATTGTCTCCAATCGGGATACACATTTTACATCCCAGCTATGGAAGGGGTTGTAGGAGGATTTCAGTATGCACTTTGTTTGAGCACTTCCTTCCATCCTTAGACAGTTGGCCACACAGAGCGGACCATTCAGACCCTCTAGGACATGCTACGTGCTTGCATCCTCGACATCGGTCGCAGCTAGGAGGATCACTTGCCTTTGGTGGAGTTTTTTTACAACAACAGCTATCACCCCACCATTGGGATGGAACCTTTCAAGGCATTATACGGGTGACCTTGCAAATCACCTTTGTGCTGGACTGACCTAGGGGAGTTAGCACTAGTGGGACCAAAAATGGTATAGGCTACAACAGATAAGGTTCATATCATCAATGAGTGGAAGAATACTACACAAAGTATGTAGAAGTCTTATGCAGATAAGAGACGAAGACCTCTGGAGTTTGAGGATGGCGACCACGTCTTTCTACGGGTCTCACCTCGACGAGGTTTGTAGAGATTTGTCCGAGGTGGAAAGTTATATATGAGGTTCATCGGACCATTTCAAGTCCTAAAAATTGGTGGAAAGGTGGATTACCTCTTAGCTCTTCCACCATAGTTGCATCGGGTGCATGACGTCTTCCACGTATCCCAGCTGAGGAGATACGTGCACGACCCTTCCCACATCATTGATCACGGTGAGCTGGACATTGACAATTGGGAGACTTTAACGGATGTTCCAGTGGAGATTGAGGATCGACATGAGTAGGTCCTTCGTGGATGGATGCTACCTATGGTGTATGTTCGCTGGTTGTACGGGAACCTCCGGGAGGGCACATGGGAGTGGGAGGCTCAGATACGTGCTCAGTACGCCCACTTTTTTACCTACTTTTGAGTTGCGGCTTACGAGGACGTAACTCTCTGAGGTGGGGAGAATGTAAAGACCTGTAATTTCCGTGTAATTTTTTTTAAATTAAATGGGAATTTTAAGAGTCTGTGAAAATTGATGGCACATGATTCTGATGCCCAGTGTGGCCAAAATGAATTTCTAAACTGTTTTTCGGGTACATTCAGTTAACTTATGAGCTGGTTTTTGTAACTTTTGAACCAGTGCTCAGAATTGAAATCTGAGGGCACCATTGAACTCGCAACACCAGTATTCTCTTAAGGAGACTTTCACCTCGACGTCAGTTGGTTGAGGGTGAAAGTAAATTTTTGGTTTTTTTGTGAAAGAATAAAATAAAATAAAAGTTGTATAACATTTTTATTTTAAAACACCCATGTGGATGTTGAGAGGTGGGTCCCACCTGAGATAAAACCTCTCAACATGGGTGGGGACCACCCGAACCTAACCTCCCATGTGGTTATAGTGGTGGGGACCACCAGAGACTCAAAACCTCTTGAACTCCCCTTTAATGGGTTGAAACCTCTTGAGCTCCCCACATGATTAAGCAAACTCTTATTCTTTAATTAAATTATGGGAACCTATGTATTTAATTAACCCAATTTGAATTTATCCCAACAAATTCATAGATAGATTAATATATTATTTTTGGCTACCTTTAATTTTGGTGGATTGGGAGAATGAAATTGGGAGAAAATCTCTCCAATGAAGAACGCCAATGAAGAACGCTTCTCCTTCGATGCATTCTTCTCCAAAATCCATCGAAAGGTAGACAATGAGGAACTTCTCCATCGAAGATATAGGGAATTTCAGCATCACCGATGTCCGTCTATCCGCAACGACGTCGTCTCCTCCCTCATGACCTCCGTCGACGAATCAAATGAGGTAGGGGTTTATTTCTATATGATAATCACTTTCCATGATCTTTCCTTTTAAATTATTTTGCATGATTGTGAATAGTGATTGATGTAGGTTGTGGGGATTGATGAATTTTAAATATCTTCCATGATAGTTCTTGATTCAAAGATGGTTTATAGTAGCTTGATACCACTATAATGCAGAGAGTGAGGGCCAAACAAACATGGCCTGTCCTCTCTGTAATTATTGTGATGATTTGTGGTGTTCTTTGCGATGGAGGAGGACGACGACCAACCATGAAGGGGAACGAGAACGGTGGTAGGTTCCACCACCGACCACGATGAAGGTGACGGCACAAAGGCACCGCCCCACGACCTCCACACCCTGTGGGAAAGCCGAAACCCTTGGCCGAGCTGCAGCCTCGTGGCCGGGTTGCCGCCACCCTCCACGGCTGAGACGCCACCCACGACTAGGCCACCGCCTGTGACCAGGCCACCACCTGCGACCAGGCCACCGCCCTGTGGCCGGGCTGCCCTCCGTGACTGGGCTTCTGCCCCGTGGCCTCGCACCCTAATAGAACCCCCCAAGGCTGAGCCATCCTGAGCCCCGCAGCACCCCCACAACTGAGTATCCCTGCACCCCGGCGACACCCCCATGGCCAAGCTGCCCTCGCTGCCTGCCGGGTCGGGCCAGACCCAGTGGGTCAGGCTAGGTTGACCTAAACTAGGTTGGCCCAAGCCATGTCAATCTGGGTCAGGCTGACCTGGTCGGACCGGACCCGGACCCACATCAATCCATTTACGCATTTTGGTCCATATCTTTGAGGCACCAGAACCCCTTTTGACGAACCATCAGTGGTGATGGAAACCTTAGAGAGAGATATTCCCTTTGTTATACCCCACTAGAGTTTTTTATAATGTTGGGGAATGGTCGGGTTGGATCGAACATGAATCCAATCGGGCCCTTGGGACAAAAAGGCGAATAACTCACAGACCAGACATCTGAATGATGCGTCATCTGTTTTGTTGATACCCTTATGACATGGAGGACCATTAAGATACTTCTTCATGGGACTTCATGGATGATGGAGTATCGACCACTAGCTTTTGGAGCAGATACTCCCAGAGATCAGCGAGCATAGTGCTGGAACCCCATAACTGGCTGTGACAAGAAGAATGAGTAGCGATCATGTGTGGGTCAGATCCTATCAATCATATGTGGGTTAGCTCCTAGGGATCCTTTGTGGGTCAGCTACTAGTGATCTAGTGTGGGTATGCTCCTAGGGATCCAATGTGGGTCAGTTCCTAGTGATCCTATGTGGGTCTTCTCATAGTGATCCTGTGTGGGTCATCGTCTAGAGATCCTGGGTGGGTTAGATCCTAGTGATCCTATGTGGGTCAAATCTTTACAATTCTATGTGGGTCAGCTCCTAGTGATCCTATGTGGTTCAGATCCTAGTGATCCTATGTGGGTCAGCTCCTATAGATCCTGTGTGGGTCGGCTTCTTTAGAGAGTAAGATGATTTAGTGGTTACATCTAATCATCTCTACTACATTACTTAAATTATACCTGGTTTGAGATGAGTTCATACCTATGTGGTACTTTCCTTTCCTATAATACCTTGGTGGTATACATCATTGTATCGTACCATTGTGGTACTACCTTCGTCATGTTCTTTCATTTGTTGAACAGTTGAGCTTTGGGTTTTTGAGTTGGGCTCTGTGATTCCCCATGATTGAGTTGGGTGTACATGATAACTTATGTATATGTATGGGAATATACCTAATTAGGGTTGAAAGTTGACTTCATAATTTTTGGTTTATCCTTTGTGGATTTTGTGAGACCTTGAGGGTATCGGGGTCCATACTGAGTATCGTTATACTCACCCCTGTACGAGCTTTGCCTGCACCTCATTGTGTTTGGTGAAAACGACGGATAGTGATGATCAAAGCTGAGGGTACTAGGATTGGATGGTGCCTGGAGGTGTACCACAGGGCATGTCGGTATGTAGAGGAGACAGGCGGACGTGGAGAGATGAGGAGAAGGTCTGTACCTACCCTTCAGGTAGGAAGCTCAGAGGATGACCTAGCAGCTGTATTCCATTTTCTTCAGTTGTATTTTATTTTAGTTGTACTTATACCTTTACTGTTGGGCTTGTATTTCTGGCCCCTTTTACATTGAGAACTCTTTTGTTATACAGTTTACATGTTGTTCGTATCTTTTTTTGTGCTTAGTTGAGCGTGTTTATAGGATATAAATGTAATGCATTCCTGGTTTTAGATATTACGCCTTTCGATGCTAGTCGTCAGCCCCTGGCCTATGGAAGGCGGTCTTGGGATAGTCACGGCATGGGCCCCAGGGGATGGGTCGTGAGAAAATATATTTTATAAGTAAATAGTATAATAATTCATATTTTTATCTCAATAAAAAACATTTTAATTTGGGTTATTTTTTATAATAAAGAAAAATTATATTGAAACAGTAAAGAATATAAATTGAAAATATTCCATGAAACATTTACATTGACTTAACACATACCATTTTAAATAGATTATAGTTGACTCATGTGGTCATGTGAAATGTTTCATGGCTTGGGGAAAGCTGGGTAATGTGAAATGGAATCAAATACAATACCCATCCATAAGTGTGGTGGAACTGCATAGGTTTAAGGTGTGGGCCCACAATGAGTATGTTGTGCTTTAAAGGGGTGGAGTGTGTAATGCCCCTAAAAAAGTATGACTTAAAAGATTAATTGGTACTCCCATGTCAACAAGGTGCAACTTTATTTTTGGGATCCAACCTAATTATAACTCCACAGTAATGTGTTCAAGGCCTAATGTAGTGTAAGGATGAGTGGCCTCCTGAGAATTATCCTAGGGTGTGTGTGAGTGAAAAAATAGAATATTGAGAGAACATGTGTGGGTCTATGGGGAAAATCGTTAGTGTGATAAGTTACCTATATGGTAATAGACAATTGTTTTTTGGAAAAGAAACCATTTTATTATAGAAGACCCATCGAAACAAATAACTAGTTTCATGGTCTGTGGAAGATTGATCTATTACAATTATAGAGTATTTTAAAAAATAAATTTATCTTACATGAATCATTTCTCATGACGTTTATATATTCTACAAACATGAGAAAATATGTTTTATAGGTAAATACTATAACAATATATATTTTTATCTCAATATAAAACAATTTATATTGGGTTATTTTTTATAATAACAAGACATTATATTGAAAGTGAAAAAAATACAAATAATAAAATACTTCTAAAAACATTTACATTGTCTTAACATATAAAATTTTAAATGGAGTATATTTTTATTCACAAAAAATTTTGGTTTATATAAACACTTAATGATTTATTCCTTGAAAATAATTATTTAAGGTTATAAAATATTTACTTGTACATAACATTTTGTCAAAGCTGGTAAAATATTTTTATCTCACAATGAATATTTTGTCTCTTGGTATCATAGAGAAAATTAATATAGTAAATTATATTTTTCTCTATTTGAAAAAATCATGATCAAACATAGAAAAAATTTCATTAAATGTATTTACTCAAGCAATGCTAAATTGAAATAAGAAAACATAATATCACATTTATGTTGATTAACATATACCAAATTTCATGAAGTATACATTTTTTTATAAAAAATCATAAAACTCTACATATGTTATGTGATCAAAAAGTAATATAAAAAATTATAATAATTAAAAAATAAAATAAAAAAAACCATGAAACAAAGTGATATATAAAATTTAGTAATAATAAAAAACATATTCCATAAACATAATATATTTTATTATGTTGAACACATAACATTTATCATTCACAAAACATATTGAATATAAAAAATTAAATCTAAACATTGAAAAAACGTTTAATATTCATAAAAATAATAGCATAAAGGAAAAGGAACCCAAAATTCACATAAAATATAAATATTTAGTATTTATAAAAAAGACACATGTAGGGACATAAATCAAATAAAATATGTTTTATTTTCAAAAAAAATCATTTCTTGATTCACACTATATAATTAAGATATAGATCATGAGAAATAAAAATATTCATATTCATAAAAAATGACATCATATAATATAAAACATAAAAAATAATAAATAAATTAAAATAATAATACATAAAATATAATGAATTTATCAGAAAACATAGTATGCTTAAAAATAAAAAAACATGTTATGCATTTATTGTAATTATTTTTTGTTTTCTGCTAAATTTTATTTTATTTTATGTGATATACATTTTTTCAGTGTATACTATGTTATAAATGTTTTATATTTTTTTTATTAATGATAATCAAAATGTTTCAACGTAGATATTTCTTGATAATACATATGTTTTTTATGTTATGTTATTTTATGTTTTTGTAAAATTTTTGGTGTGTATATAATATATAGGAATTTTTTGTGATTGTAATAAATAATATAATTTTTTGTTGATTATTTTAAAAAAAACCTATAAATTTTATGTTTAGTGATTATAGCATAATCCACTAATAATTAGTGGAAAAATTAATTTATCCATGTTGGATTCGTTTATTTGTTAATTTTTAAAAATATTATAATAAAAAATTACTCTAATTCCTTAAAGAAATATTGAAATAGTGGTTAAAAATAGTTTGTAACATCTATTATGAAATAAATAAATCCACCAGAAATTAATTTCCACATCTGTATAAACTATGTTTTTATAAACATAGTTAATCATTTCATAGTTGTTTAAAGCACCAACAAATGCCACGAAATACCCCTAATTTTTTTTCAATGTTTTTCATTGAAAGATATATGTTAAATAAATTCATTACACATCATATAATATATTTATATCACTATGTGCAATGTAGAGGTTGGTGAATATGAAATATATATATTTCATAGAGTGATATATAAGAACAATCAAGTAATATGGAATATTATATATTTCAACTTCATTTTATCAACATATGTTATCACACACTTAATCTAAACACCTGTTATGTAATGTTTATAGAAAGTATAACTTAGTATATTGGATATTTAAAAATTAAACATTAATGATATATTTGATATGGGTAATGTGGTGAATGAAAAAAAAATCTATAATGAAAGTCAATTTCTTGAGTTTATTGATCATTATACCATAGTATGATGTATATACAAAGTGGATGAAACCAAGATAAATAGTTTGATATTCTTCTATGATTCATGGTGAATATAAACTATTAATATCAAAACTCACAAATAATTCATTCTTCCTTTACTGAAATGAGACACCAGAATACAACGAGCTAAATAAAATCCTTCCAAATATTATAAATATTCACATGGATAGTGGATACCAATTGATAAAAGTGTCTTTTGGATACTTTTTAAATATCTTCATCAAGTTTTTGTTGATGAAAAATATTTACCCAATATAGTAATGAAAATTTCCTCCTTTTTTAAAAACTATTGTAAACATATAATTGATTATCTTATTAGTGACTTTTTTGTTAATCATATTGAATTTGGTCATATTTTATGTCCTCAAACAAAAAAATGCATCAAAAAGAAATCTATTTTGTTTACAAGAATTTAATTTTTTTAGAATATATTGTTTTCTAAGAATATCTATATATTAAATAGATATATTTATATAGAATTGTTTTTGTTATGAGATTTCATAGAGTGAATGAATTTGATTAATTAATCATTTTGTCAGAGAAAAAAAATATTCTTTATCAAAATATATGATCTGGTAGGATGTATTCTCTAAAAATAGAGGGTGATAATGTAGTATCAATATAATGATATTGTTGTACATGTTACAGTTGAAATATTATTTTTTACAATATATGAATTTATATGATTATATCATTGGTTAAGATTTAAAACACTTCTACGGATTTTTATGTGGAAACAACGACTCACTTTTCTAAAATAAGTGATATATGATATCATAATCTACATTAAAAAATTAATTATGACCAGTAAAAGAGTATATCACATAGAGTTTAGCCATAATAATATCATTTATTCCTATATCATATATAACTACACAATCTATATCATTATATAATTTATAGGTTTTTTAAATATTATTTCATTTCCATTTATGAAATGAATTTACAATTTATAATTTTGACTAACCATTAATGTATTTATAATTTTTATTATTTAACATGAGTTTGATATAGATGTTTTTATTTGTTTTTTAATGTAGAGACCCAAATCTTGACGTACATGGACATTACATTAATTTTTCGAAATACTTAATACATAACAAAAACCAACACTCAAGGATCATAATAGTTTAGTGTCTTTGGAAATAAGGAACATAATCTTCTAATCGTGTTGAATGATCTTCAAAATCTCCCATAAAGATCTTCCCCTTTTCCTTTCTTACCTAAAACCTTTCTTTATATCCTGGGGAAAAGAAAACATATAAAGGGTGAGCTCAAATTCTCAGTAAGGGTAAGCATGGAGAAAATAAAACAAACCATAAACATTTGAACTTCAAAACATGAACATAAAGTTTACACATAAAAATCTTGAGTTGTGAAATAAATATTGGCAGTACATAAGGAAAAGGGCATAAAGGAACATTAATCATGAGAAAATATCAAGGGAATAAAACATTTAATTGTGTAAAACGATTAAACACATGATATGATTTCCATAGTAGCCAAGGAATTGCTTCCAAGACCATCTTAGTGGACAAAGTCCCTTTCTGAATCGAGTTCACTCCTCGTTCCAGTCCTATATCACTGAACCGGATTAACTTACCCATCCAGTCATGTCTATCTCATTAGATATAAATCTTTACCCAATGCATTGGAGGGAGATATAGGTCCCACCCATATCATAATGAAATCATTCTTACTTGTGCCACAACATAAACATAAATCATTCATCATAACCAAAATAATAAAAATGGGTTTCATAAACATCATCCCATCATAACATAATCCATATAAAACAAATGGATATCATTTCATCATACGAAAAGTGAAACCATGTAAATCATATAGACATTATACTTGAAACATACACATATGAAATAATGTCATCTTAGATGGAAAATGGTTTTGATAAAACACTTAAAATAAATTCTTGAGGAAAATACCCTTTCTTATTCCAAATCATTTTCTTTTCACGAAATGCCATGAAATTTTAAAAGAAAAGGATTCTTTTGAAAATAATAATGAAAAATTGTAATGGAATATTTATGAAAATTAGGCGTTATGAAACCGTAAAAATCTCTTCATGCCGTATACGTTAAAAAACATTATCCTTGTACTTTTGTCGGAAAAGTCAAAAAGTACCTTGTATGGTAAACAAAAGAAATATTCCTTACATACCATGTAGTAAAATTAAAAAATGGGTAAAAGGGACTTTAAACATACATGAAACCATTTTTTAAAACAGGGACATGGATGATAAATATAACCCCAGTAAATACTTACGAATAAACAATCTCGGATAAAAACGAGATTGTAAAAGTTATCCCTTACTTTAGGTCCGATATGCTTCGTAAGTATCCAAACCTCCTGTATAATGATTTAAATAATGTCATTGACTTATTACATAATCATATTCATTTTTATGATATCATATATGGTTCATTTATGACTTTATATTACCCATTCCTTTGTAAATTCCTGGTTAAAGCAGCGTTTTGGGTAAAATCGTTTTATTTATCGTGCATGTTTGTACATGTTGTTCTTGACACTATTATTACTTATATCATTATTTAATTACTTATAGAATGTAAATAATGATTTATATATCATATATATTCAGTATATATATATATATATAATAGATAGATAAATGAAATGAAATACACCGTTCGTGGAGATGGTAGGCCGTATGTACGCATGAACGCTATTTTTATTTCCTTATTGACTTGAATGGAAGTAAGTAGATGACATATATATATATACATAAATCATGCAGATTTATCATGTCATATATTTAATTATTATTCATTATATATACTTTATAATCATTCTTTAGTGGTCAACAAGGAGAATGAATCTCATCGCGTCGTGGAGACGGTAATCCGTACGTACGCACGAGCGATGATATCATTCCCATAGTTATTGAATTGAATTTTATTGGATGATATAATATATAAGAATTAGTATTATGTTATAATAACTTTAAATAGTTATTCTTTACACCATTATACCCATCCAAGTAAGGTGGTGGTGGAAAACAGATTACACTATGGCGTGGAGACGGTATTCCGTACGCACGCACGCGCGATGATTTTGTTTTCCATAGGATAGATAGAAGATAAAATAGGGTTGTTTAATATTTATAATATCATATCATTATATGAGTGATACTGATGTTATTACTTTATAATGAAACAACTAAAGAAGAAGAAGTTGAAGAAGAAAGAAACTTGAAAGAATCGGTAGAAGAGATTACCTCTTCTTCGACGCACCTCCTTTAAACTTCTTCTTAGGGCACTAGTGTTGGTATTTTGAGAATACCAGAACCTCTCTGATATAACTAGAGAGGTTTATAATATGAATTGTCAGGGGTTGGCCGAGCTTCAAGGATCAAAAGGGTGTGAAGAGAAGAGGGAGGAGGTGCCCAGTTATAAGGGAGGAGAGGGGCACCTTAAAAAAACTAAACGTATTATTTTATAATAAAGTCATATTCAATTTATAATATCTCCAAATTTATTTATTTAAAATCTAAAGTAGGTATGGGTATAAATAATCTCAACCAATAGGTTTTATACAAATTTAGGTTACTATTTTAACCTTATCGGTTAGATTTAACTCTATGTTAAATAATTTAACTTTTACTGTGTCTTCTTGTTTTCTTACACTATATGGTTAATAAACATACTATAACAAGCCAACAGAACCTAAAGTGGTTAATTATTAATATATTTATATCCTTATATAAGTCATTTGTCCGAACCTTAGATTTTTAGGAATATAATAACAATTAATAATGTAATATTTTTTAAAAAAACTATTTTATGTAAATTTTGACACTATTTGGTAATTGATTTTTTTAAAACTCATAACTGCATTATTAGTTAGAACAATGTTAATTAAATAAATACTAACATGTAATATTAACCTAAAAAATTATTTTAATTTATTAAAAGTCTCAAATTATAATTATTTTGGTTTTCATAACATCAATTATGTTAATATTTCATTAATAAGGTAATTACTTGCATCATCATTGTATCACAAATAAATTAAATTATTTAAAGTCTAAAAATTCTAAATAAAATACCATTATGTAGGAAATAATTTTATATTTCTAATTAATATTTATATTCGAATTTATATTATGTATAACCCTATATTAAATTTTTTTTACTTATTAAACTTTGATTTTAACTATTCTTTAAATAAAATAATAATAAGTGTCCTAATCTAATCCAAGTGGACCTAAAGGAAAATATTTTATTCCTAATGTTGTTTTTTGTCGAATTACACTTATTCAATATAATTAGGACATGTGTTAGGGTAATAATAATATCATTTTTACCCTTAATTACCCTATTTACTTTTTACCGTGGTAAATAAAAGTAAAAAGTTACTATTCACTAAAAGAATTTATCTTATTGAACCACATTTTACTCCTTGATGTTAACCGTGTCTCTAGTATTTTTGAAATTCCGCTCACATAAGCGGTAAAATGATGTTTTATGTAAATTTTCAAATTCTCCTAGGAGGTGGGTAAAAGACGGTGAAAAGTTCAATAAAATTTTAATATATCTAAAATTATTATAAAATGTCTCAAATTAATTACATTGAAATTATATAGGTATTATGTATCAATTTTTACCTAAAATAAATTTAAATAAAATAAAAAATTATTTAAATAAAAATTCGGTTTTTAAATAGTAACCTGATGTTCTCACTATTCATCAAAAATTGAAAGTTTTCAGAAAAATACCAAAAATTCACCCTAGGCTAATTTCGATATTTGGAATCTAAAAATGAAGTCCATTTTGAAAGATAAAATTTATAAATTTTCAAAAAGTTGGTATTACTATTCATAATCACTAGTTCATAATAATATTATAATAATATCTCGTTTAGTGAAACTCAGTATTGCGTACTACACATGCTATCGAGGAAGGTATTGATTGCATGTAATGCAAGCCAAGTCAAGTCTGCGTGTAGTGAAATCTCCGTTTGGTGTTTCTTATAACATAATCAAAACATATTTCATTTAAATGTTAAACAAAATCTATACTTAATGTTGTGTAGAATAATTTCCACAAAACGAACTTCTAATTGTGTGTAACACGAGCCAAGAATAGTGTTGCATATACTGAAATTTAATACGGTGTTGCATATAGTAAAATATAATCTTGGTGTAGTGTATAATAGAATACATAAAAGAAATTAAAAATAATATATCTCATAAAATCTCGGGGTATTACATTTTACCCCCCTTAAAATGAATTTCGCCCTCAAAATTCGTCGGAGTTATAAATGGTTTTCTACTTGAAAGTTTCATTCATAGAAACCCACATCGTAAAAAGGAATAGAAAAACTAAACTTTAAAAAATAAATTATGAAACATAATCTTTACCCAAATTAACTAATAACTGGGTTTCCACATATGAGAATATAGGTGAAAATATGGATATGGAAGAGAAATCTAACCATCAAGTTCTGATGGAGAGTGGTAGAGAACATGGCTATAAAAAATCCAACAATCACAAAGCCAAAAATTTGTGATGATCTAAGGTTCTATCTGATTCATCAGATATAAGACCACTAGGACAACATTTTTTTCTTTTCAACATCATTTCCCTAAAGTTGAAAATTTTGAATTATAAGAAATACCTACTTGATTTTGGTACAATCTCACTATTGTTTATGCCTTAAACAATTTCCACTTCATATATTAAAGAAATGAAGTTGAATTTGTCTTATGTGAAGTGTTAGCATATCATCCGATAGAATGATAGGTCATTCCATATGTCTCAAACATAAGGTTAGAAAAAGTTTTATACATAAGTCCATCTATGGTGAGATTAATCGTATATGGTTCCTAAAATGGACATATACTTCGTATGTCATACCACATTATAAATTGAAACTAATTTATAATAACCAGGGACTTCCTGTAGGCCAGTAGTAGGAGATAAAGGCATGTCACACTTCGGTTGTGGGTTCGATTCCCACAACCTTGTCCGACGCGACGGGTTGTCGCCCGTCCTGCAGGTTGTCCCTTTTTCTAAAACTACATTATAATAACATTCCTGCAATAATATCAAAAAATGTTCTAGCCTTAAACAATACTATCTTATGTCTAACTTAATTATTCCAATATTTAGGCTTATCCAAAATAATTCTGTCCAAGCTCATCGTATAAAGAAAACAATTACTAGAAATGTCATCTACCGAGCAAGTGAATACCATCATTTGTCCCCTATATATCATACGATATATCTTGTTGGTCACATTCCAAACATGTGAATACCTTAATAATATATTCTCTTGAACTATAGTGAAAACATGAATGTTGTCACAATGTAACTCTTTCCACATACCAAAATCCCAAAAATTCTATTTACTCAAACCATGATATCACTTTTTCCTTATATGAGCTCATTAATACTATCAAACATTTCATTATCTCCATATCCCTTCTTTATGTGCATATTAGGTGCTTTCCAAAATATCTGAATAGCCTTTCATGGTTACCAGTACCATTCAACACATACTTTCAAAAACATAAGGAAAAACAATAGTGTAACAATCTTTAGATGTCTCTTTATTCCATAGTACCATGATATTACTTATACAACATTACTCTTGATAAACATGTAATCATATCACTACCTTCTTAAACCATTGACCGATCTTGAACAATTCATTCATATCACATGTCATTTGTAGTCTCTTCATCATCATCAACATAAATACTACCCATATGACCATGTTGATTCTCTTCATAAGACTTTACCTTAGGGAATTGGTTTGAATAATGCTTGTACATTCCACATTAAAAACATTTAACTGTTTTTTGATGTCTTAGAAATACCATTATCCTTGTACATGGTGTTAACTGAACCATTTCATTTATAATTTCTGGCTTTGTGTCATTATTTTCCACACCCAAAGCATTTTCCAGTTCCTTTGAAACATTCTCCCTAATGCCTCTTCCCACATGATTTACATGAGGGAAATTGAACTTTCTTTCCTCTATAATCATCATGAAACTCCAACTTTCTCTTATTAGCTGAGTCAGAAAACTTACCAAAGTTGAGATTATTGATCATATAATGAAATTGATGATTAGGTATAATAACAATATGTGGACATCCAGATCCAATTTCATTTGTTTGCTCATGAATAAAATAATTCCATTGCCCATCATATCCTCCATTATCGTGAATCTTCCTATTTCTAGCCATTTTCTAAAACCCAAAAAAATAGTCTGAGTGGAAAAAATCATAATAAAGTGGTAGTAACTTCAATATCTAACATCTTAGGTTTAATTCTAATATCTCTACCATAATTCAAAGACTATAACCTATACATATAATTAACCTTAGAGACATCCCTAGACATACCTTAGAAATATCTCTAGGGATTTCACTAAAGTTTTCGCATCCTAGTTTCCAAAGGTTGACTAAACCTTTACTCTGATACTAACTGTAGAGACCCAAATCTTGACGTACATGGACATTACATTAATTTTTCGGAATACTTAACACATAAAAAAACCAACACTCAAGGACCGTAATAGTTTAGTGTCTTTGGAAACTTGGAACATATCTTCTAATCATGTTGAAAGATCTTCAACATCTCCCATAAAGATATTCCCCTTTTTTATTACCTAAAACCTTACTTTATATCCTGGGGGAAAATAAAACATATAAATGGTGATCTCAAATTCTCAGTAAGGGTAAGCATGGAGAAAATAAAACAAACCATAAACATTTTAACTTCAAAACATGAACATAAAGTTTACACATCAAAATATTGAGTTGTGAGATAAATATTGGCAGTATGTAAGGCACGAGTCATAAAGGAACATTAATCATGATAAAATAGAATGGGAATAAAACATTTAATTGTGGAAAACCATTAATCACATGATATGATTTCCATAGTAGCCAAGGAATTGCTTCCAAGAACATCTTAGTGGACAATGTCCCTTTCTGAATTGAGTTCACTCCTCATTCCAGTCCTGTATCATTGAACCAGATTAACTTACCATTACATCCATGTCTATCTCATGAGATATAAATCTTTACCCAATGCATTGGAGGGAGATATAGGTTCCACCCATCTCATAATGAAATCATTCTTATTTGTGCCACAATATAAACATAAATCATTTATCATAACCCAAAGAATAAAAATGGGTTTCATAAACATCATCCCATCATAACATAATCCATATAAAACAAATGGATATAATTTCATCATAAGAAAAGTGAAACCATGTAAATAATGGAGACATTATACTTGAAACATATACATATGAAATAATTTCATCTTAGATGGAAACTGGTTTTGATAAAACACTCGATATGAATTCTTGAGGAAAATATCTTTTCTTATTCAAAATCATTTTATTTTCACAAAATTCCATGAAATTTTAAAATAAAGGGATTTTTTTGAAAATAATCATGAAAACTTGTAGAGGAATCATTATGAAAATTAGGCGTTATGAAACCATAAAAATCCCTTCATGCTGTATACGTTAAAAAAATTTCTCCTCGTACTTTTGTCAGAAAAGTAAAAAAGTACCTCGTATGGTAAACAAAAGAAAGATTCCTTATATACCATGTAGTAAAAGTAAAAAATGGGTAAAAAGGTATTTAAACATACATGAAACCATTTTTTTAAAACAGGGACATGGATGAAAAATATAACTGCAGTAAATACTTATGAATAAACAATCTCAGATAAAAATGAGATTGGAAAAGTTATCCCTTACCTTAGGTACGATATGATTTGTAAGTATCCAAACCTCCTGTATAATGATTTAAATAATATCATTTACTTATTACAGAATCATATTAATTATTATGATATCATATATGGTTCATTTATGACTTTATATTACCCCTTCTTTTGTAAATTCCATGTTAAAGCAGTGTTTTGGGTAAAATCGTTTTATTTATCGTACGTGTTTGGACATGTTGTTCTTGATACTATTATTAATTATATCAGGATTTAATTACTTACATAATTTAAATTATGATTTATATATCATATATATTCAGTATATATATAATATATAGATAAATGAAATGAAATACACTGTTCATGGAGAATGTAGGCCGTACGTACGCATGAACGTTGTTTTCTTTTCCTTATTGACTTGAATGGAAGTGAGTATATGACATATATATATATATACATAAATAAAGTATCTTTATCATGTCATATATTTCATTATTATTCATTATATATAATTTATAATCATTCTTTAGTGGTTAACATCGAGAATGAATCTCATCGCGTTGTGAAGACGGTAATCCGTACGTACGCACGAGCGATGATATCGCTCCCATAATTATTGAATTGAATTGGAGTGGATGAAATAATATCTCAGAATCAGTATTATGTTATAATAACTTTATATAGTTATTCTTTACACCATTATACCCATCCAAGTAAGGTGGTGGTGGAAAACAGATTACACCACGGCGTGGAGACGGTATTCCGTACGTACGCACGTGCGGTGATTTCGTTTTCCGTAGGATGGATAGAAGATGAAATTGGGTTGTTTCATATTTATAATAGAATATCAGTATATTAGTGATACTTATTTTATTACTTTATAATGAAACAACTAAATAAGAATAAGTTGAAGAAGAAAGAAACTTGAATGAATCGGTAGAAGAGATTACCTCTTCTTCGACACACATCCTTTAAACTTCTTCTTAGGAAACTAGTGTTGATATTTTTTGAAAACCAAAACCTCTATGATATAACTATATAGGTTTAGAATAGGAATTGGTGGGGGTTTCCCGATATTCAAGGCTCAAAAGGGTGTGAAGAGATGAGGGAGGAGGTGCCCTTTTATAAGGGAGGAGAGGGTCACCTTAGGAAAAACTTAACATATTATTTTATAATAAAGTCATATTTGATTTATAATAGCTCAAAATTGATTTATTTAAAATCTAAAGTGGGGATGGGTCGAAATCCTCTCAACCAATAGGTTTTAGACAAATTTAGGTGACTATTTTATCCTTATCATTTAGATTTAACTCTATGTTAAATAATTTAACTTTTACCGCGTCTTCTTATTTTCTTACACTATATGGTTAATAAACTTACTATAACAAGACAAAGGAACCCCAAGTGGTTAATTATTAATATATATATATCCTTATCTATGTCATTTTTCTGATCCTCAGATTTTTAATAATATAATAACAATTAATAATATAATATTTATTTTAAAAAATATTTTATGTAATTTTTGACAATATTTGGTAATTCATTTTTTTTAAAAATCATAACTGTATTATTAGTTCGAAAAATGTTAAATAAATAAATAATAACATGTCATATTAAACTAAAAAATTATTTTAATTTATTAAAAGTCTCAAATTATAATTATTTGGGTATTTATAACATCAATTATGTTAATATTTCATTAATAAGGTAATTACTACATCATCATTGTGTCATAAATAAATTAAATTATTTAATGTTTAAAAAATATAAATAAAATACAATTATGTATGAAATAATTTTATATTTCTAATTAATATTTATAGTGGAATTTATATTATGTATAACCCTATATTAAAAATGTTTTAGTTATTAAACATTGATTTTAACTATTTTAACTATTCTTTAAAATAAAATAATAATAAGTGTCCTAATCTAATCCAAGTGGACCTGAAGGGTAATATTTTATTCTTAAGGTTTTTTTGGTCGAATTACACTTATCCAATATAATTAGTACTTGTTTTAAGGTAATAATAATATCATTTTTACCCTTAATTACCCTGTTTACTTTTTACCGTGGTAAATAAAAGTAAAAAAGTTACTATTAACCAAAAAACATTTATCTTAGTAAACCAAATTTTACTCCTTGATATTAACCATGTCTCTAGGATTTTCTAAATTCCACTCACAGAAGTGGTAAAATTAAGTTTTATGTAAATTTTCAAATTCTCCTAGGGTAAAAGACGGTGAAAAGTTCAATAAAATTTTTATATATCAAAAAATATTATAAAATGACTCAAATGAATTAAAATGAACTTATATAGGTAATATGTATCAATTATCACCACAAATAAATTTAAATAAAATTAATACTTATTTAAATAAAAAAGTCTGTTTTTAAATAGTAACCCAGTGTTTTCATTATTCATCAAAAATTGAATGTTTTCAAAAAAATACCAAAAATTCACCCTAGGCTAATTTCGATATTTTGAATCCAAAAATGTAGTCCATTTTGAAAGATAAAATTAATAAAATTTCAAAAATTGGGTATTACTATTCATAATGACTAGTTAATAATAATATTATAATAATATCTCATTTAGTGAAACTCGGTATTGCGTACTACACATGCTATCAATGAAGGTCTTGATTGTGTGTAATGCAAGCCAAGTCAAGGTTGCGTGTAGTTAAAGCTCTGTATGGTGTTTCTTATAACATAATCAAAAATTATTTCATTTAAACATTAAACAAAAACTATACTTAATGTTGTGTAGAATAATTTCCACAAAACGAACTAGAAATTGTGTGTAACACGAGCCAAGAATAGTGTTGTGTATACTGCCAGCTAATACGATGTTGCGTGTAGTAAAAGCTAATCTTGGTGTAGTATATAATAAAAAACATCAAATAAATTAAAAATAATATATCTCATAAAATCTCAGGGTGTTACGTTTTAATTATTCATTCATGATATACATTGGGTGTTAATTTATATTTGGTCTAAATTTAATAAATAAATTATTTATTGTTTGATGTGTTAATTCCAATTTATAAAGGTTGCATAATATATTTTTGGTTAAAATCCATTTTTTATTATTTAGTTTTAAACAGGGTGAAATCATTCCACCATTTTTAATTTATTTTGTTTAAGAGTTATTTTAGATAATGGGGATTTATAATTATCATTTGATCCCATGGAGTATTATCCTTGGTGTTTGAATAGTGGATTTGGACCTATTCCTGATGAAATGGTATAAAAGCCTAGTTTAAATTTGTTATTTAGGAAATTCATTCTTAACATAAGATATGATCATCAATTTTCAAGGGGATATATTATTAATAATTTCATGGAAATTACATTTAGTACATTCCTTGAGTTTTTAGTGGATTCTAGAGATTTTTTTTGGGATTTGAAATTTTTTAATTAATTACTTATCTAATAATATGATTTATTTTCCTGATATTTTTCATTATATTGAAATTTATTATTGAATTTTCAAAATTTTTATTTTTTTGGTGAAAAATAAAGGAAATCGTGGGTTAAAAAATATTGGTTCATGAGCCTATAGAATGTGAAATCCACTATTAGGAATCGAGTTGTTGATGCATGGTTAGATGCGTGGTTTGGATACAATTTACTATACTAGTGATTTTTTTTGAAACCAACTTTATTCTTTTGGGATTTCTTCTAATGAATTTACGAGACCTCCAAAAGAATTCATATTATGTAAAATTATTTTTAAGGAATTTTATGATATAATATTATTACAAATCAAAGGGATGACTAGATTTATATAGTTTGGAAATGTTTAGATGTATTTTGATGGGATTTTTTATTTTATTAATTTTATAGAATCATGTCTACCAAAGGATTGCTAGTTAACCCTCAGGAGGGATATATAGATAATTATACATGGATTAAACTCATTTATGGTAATAAAATAGTTGATATAGTTTTTAAAACTATCAATATTTTAGAAGAGATGAAGATCATATCATAGAAAAATTTAGATATTAGATCCATGAATTTTGGAGGAATAATCCTCCCTCCTTTCAAGGTGAAAATGTCCCTCAAGCGGTATATGAGTGGTTTCATAAGAGAAAAAAAGTTATTTTATTTCCACAAAAATATTGAGTCCTCGATGGTTAAATCCCATGTGTTCATGATAAAGGGTCCTAATTGAGAATGGTGGGATTCCATAGTATATGGAAGTCTATATGAGGAAATATCTTATAAGGAATTCAAGAATATATTTACTAAATATTATTATCTTGAGACCGTAAAGATATAGAAGAAGAGGATGTTTTTGTATCATCAATAAGATAATAATATAGAGATAGAGTATGTTATTCACAATACTTAGGTTATTTTTTCTATATTTTTCCAAAAATGAAACTCTAATTAATTGAAGTTTTCAAATATCTCATTGACCTATATCAGATAAAAGGTGTTTATATTTTGACGTAATTATGTATAGAAAAGGATCATAAGGGGATTCTATTTGGAATGTTCCTAGATATGATGAGTAGATTTGGATGTGGTTCTCTCTTGAAAAGAGACTGATTTTAGTGATTTGGTAATAAAATGAGGAAAAATGAGTTTATGTAATAATGTAATATTTATTTTAGATTAAAATCTAACTCAATTTCCATATATCCTTTGGAAAACTATCATCTTATATGTTAACAATTTGGGAAGTCAGGGAGTTTTAATCCCACTTCTCTGGAAACCCAAAAAACAATTCATATATATATATATATATATGTATGAATTTTTTATCTTCCAATACTTTGAAGAATGAATTTTAGAGAGAATATCATGTATATTTCTATATATCTGGATGGATATCAACTGTAATGTGATGCATCTATTGTTGTATGATATATTTCTTTACATCATTTTGGAGAAATTTAACCTTCACATGGTAATAAATAGTAGCATAATAAGCTCAATTTAGTGTTAAACCTCATGATCAACTTAAATTTGGGTTATTATTTGAAACAAAGCATGTACATACTAAATATAATGTATTATCTAGTAGAGTATAAGGTATTATTCTCATTAAATCATATATGATTACTGATTTATTTTATATTGATTCAACCCACTCTTTGATTTATTCTATAATAGTGGATTATGTAAAAAAAAATTCTTGGGATATATTGTATGATATAGACATTCTGGATCATCCAATGACAAAAAAGAAACAAGGATTCAAATATCCCGCATATTTGATAATGATATTTATTGTTGAAATTTTTTTGTAATTTTATGACCCTTAATATGTTTGTCTTTGGCCTTATCTAATTGTTCTACTAGATGGTTATTTTTAAAGATCACATTGACCACTATATCTAAAGGATAACACATTTTCCCTCAGAAGGAAACTCCAATCCATGTTAAGGTGAAAAGGATACTAGGTTAGCTCAAGATGAAGCTAATATTCATGATATCACAAACTTATCTTATCATGTGGTGTCTCTTTTAAAAAATTAACTACATGTAATTTTCGGAATGAACTTCCACCATTGTTAATCATTTTTTTAATTTATTTTAGAACGATTAATCAAGATATTATCTAGTGAGAGACATGGAATTATTGATTGATCTATTTACCAGAATGAGCCTAACTTCCTTTCATTATTATCATATGTCTCTTTAGTAATTAAAGGATTTAAATTTTTGATTGGATGATTTTAAGGGTAAATGAATTATTCATTCTAGTTCTTCACCATAATCATCTCCAATTCTGTTTACAATGGAATCATATAGGGTTAATCATATTGTTAATTATATTTAGAAAATTAAAAAGAATCGATCATGAAAAACAAGTGAACTTTTCCCCACATTGGCTAAATTTATTTTCAACTAAAAGAAGAAATGCGGTTAAAAAAACATAATTCTAGTTGTAGTACCATAATCTAAGGTTCATGGAGTAGAACATTCCCAAGAATTATTTTTTATGTAGGTATGAGTAATTCTATTTCATGGTGATTCCATTCGGTTTAATAAATTCTCTAGAAATATTCACGGTATTGATGTATCTTAGTTTCCATTGATATATCAACACATATATTTTGGTGTTCCTTGATGACCCTCATGATTTGTTGAGGTTATATAAGGAACAAAAACATGATTATAAGATTATGTTAGGAATTATTAGAGAGATCTAATTTTAAGAAAACTACCCAAGTGTCATTTTTTTCATCTAAGAAGTTGAATTATTTTTCATTTTATATTTTTAATTAGTTATATCAACTGATCCTAAAAATACTGAAAACTCTCATGCCTTGGGAGACTATAATGAATTTATTTGAGATATGAAACTCCCTCTATTTTGGAGGATACTATAGGATATTTTGGAAAGGATTTTCTTCTTTTTAATCCCCTCTATCCTTTCTTACCTATAAGGGAGTAAAATTTATTTGAGGTATTCAATGTCAAAATGTCTTTAAAGAAATTAGGAAGATATTGATAATATATAATATTTTGATATTATATGATTTTGTAAAAGGATATATTATTTCATACAACCATTATTTTTGGGTTTACAGTGATTTATTGTATATATTAAAGACATGGTGGATTATGACTTTCACTAGTCACACTTATATGATAATAATTACTAAACCCCTGATCTTAAATTTATACAGATCATGATTACATTCAAATTCTTGAAACACTACATTTTTAGTTAAAAATTCATTATTCATACCAATTAAAGAGACTTTGAGATATTTATTTTAAAAAATAATTTAAAACTTTTATAGATTATATGAGTAGAATATATTTATACATTTGAACATAACCTTGTCTATACTCTAGGGAATGGGAATTTTGTTATTGAGACCCTTGGTAGGAAATTTATTGTGAAAATGGTGAAAGATTATAAAAATTAATTACTATTGATGAATATATTAGTAAAATTTCATTTAGAGGAGAAAGATGATATGGATATTGTTTTTTTTACAATGTGAAAGATATACCTTTTCTTCTTGATCAAAATTCTCAAGATAAATTTAAAAATCATTAATTCCAATATATAATGTGAATTTTATATGTTTTGAGACCAATATAAAATAGTATCATTATTTTTATGAATATATTAGTTTTAGAAATCAACATGGAGTTCCAATATCATTCAATAGGGTCGTTATGAAAAAACAACATCATTTTTAATTGGTTGTTTATCCCGGTGCTTCCAAAATATATTATGGCCTTAATGTCAGTATTTCTATCCTAGAATGATAAGATATATTATAAAATAAGTTTTTTATTACCTCATTTGTAACTATAAATTTTTTAAAATTAAGGGTTTATTAGGATCTAACAACCCTTATTAAATACATACATTGTGAAAAGAAAACATAAACCAGAAATAACCATACAAGAATAGTGAAACGATTCTCAAATTTTATAATGATGATATTGTGTACCTTACACCATAAATCATATACTACATCACATTATTTTTCATTTATGGTTGATGAATATCTCATAATAATAATATTAATTACATTCCACTTATATAGTGAATTAATGGTTCAGATAAATCAACCATTTCATTGGAAAACCCTTCTCTATCTCACAACATCCTAGTTCCTCGTGTAGAAAATATAGAATGAAGAATAAATATAAAAGTATTATTAAATTTTACGGCATGAATACACCTCATTTCATGAAAATGGAAAATTTTATAGCCTATTGATATAGTCATGTGATATCCATGCATTAACTCACATGTTATAAAATATTTGAGTTATTCACACGGTATGAAAATTATTTTTTAAACCAGGGATGTTATGATTCTCCCATTAATTTCATTTAATGAAAATAATTTAATTATTATATCTTTTTTGGAAGATGAATTTGGTTATATAAATTTAATATCTAGTTTCATAAATGAATTTAAACATTGAAAAATGAATTATACCATATGATTCAAAGAATGTTATATAAAATTAATTGAATGGGAAGAATGAACGATATCTCATATTATGTCCATTTAATATACCCATATAATCTTATATGATATGTAAATATTCATTATATTCTTAATTCCTTTAAGAAATATCTCCTCCAATCTCCCACTTTCACTAATGTGTAATAGATTTTCTGTAATTTCACCTTACACATTATCACATACAGTAACTTGTGAAATTATATCCAAAACTCATTTTGGATATCGATTAAAAATCATTTGAATATATATCATTAACTTAAAATTGTATCAAATAATATGTAATACCTTTTCAATTCACATCTAAATATCTATTGATAAATTCAGAAACACTTTATAGAAGATCTCCAAGTAAAATTCAATCCCAATATAGTTAACCAAGAAGTGTTTATCTATAATATCAAAAATTTATAAAAGCCTTAACTTATGTTTTACCAAGGAATTAAGGTATCAATAGGGTTCTTATATTATTTTACCCTATTAATTTCTATGTTTTTTCTCATTGTTTATCATTTTTACCAAGAATTTGATCCTTTTTTTCTGTTCTTGATCCTTCATTCAGTCGATCTTTTTTTCATGAGGTCAATCCTTCATATTGTTAATCCATTATTTTTGAGGTTGATCATTTGGTCATATATTTCCTAATATGTTTGGGAGGTCAATCATTCATTCATGTGGTAAATCCTTTATTTATATGGTTGATCCGTAGATTGTGAAATCGATCATTTGTTCTAGTAGTGGATTATTTTCTCTAGTGGTTGATCCATGAAGTTGTGCATCATTAATATGATAAAAAGGATTCCAAATGTGGTAATATATGAAGTATATCCACACACAAAATCAATATTTTCGCTTGTATGCTTAGCACACATATCCCACTTCCACTCCAAAAGAGCATAAAACCCAGTTTTTGTGAAAAAATGGAAATTTAAGCTTAAACAATGGGTCTTAAAAATAGTTATGATAATGATAAATTATATCTTTGAATTTATGGATATTATGGAATTTAAAGGATTCATGTGAAGAAAATTAAACGAACGTAATTATAAAATGAGAAGATGAGTGACATAGGATGGTTCAAATATCTTTTTTTCGAAATTCCCAAATCAATAGATATTTATAAATCATAAAATGATAATTCCACCACCTCATTTGATCTAAATTATTTATATAAATTTCAGTTGATCCAAACCTCATATAACACCCTAAAATTTTTAAATATGAACATAATATTCAATTTGTTATGTGACAGAGAACAATAAATGCAGAGAGGAATTTAACAAATCAAGAATTTATGATTTATTTAAATTTAGATAAATTCAATATTTTTAATAGCCTATATTATATACAACACAAAGTTATATTTTTTTTACATGAAACACAATTTTTTATATTATTATATATATAACACCAATTTTAACTTGTGTTAAACACAACAATGAGTTCCTTTGAAAGATTGTGTTATATGCAAGACCACGATTTACTAAACAAATATGTACTATTAATGTTATAATTTATAATGAAAATTATCTCATAGACATTAAATTGGATGATATGAATATAATTAACAAACTTGTAAAAATATATTATTGAATTCATTGGTTATAAATAAATTGTAAATGAAAATAAATAGAAATTAAATATATAGAAAATATTTCTTTAAAAAAACTTTTTCTATGATCCCAAAGTTTTTGTATACTGTTATATTAAATTAGTTACTATTATTGAATGATATTAACGATTTTTATATATTATATACTCAATATAATTACATTACATTCATTAATTATATTTTATAGTAATAATATATGAATAAAATCCAATTTTACACATAAAAAGATGTAGTTTTCTAAAGGCAGTTTTTTCACCATTTAGTCACGCACTTGTCTTAAAAATAAATTTTGAATCTTTTATAAATATTGGTTTCCAAAAGAAAATTATTTTTTGAAATTTTAATTTCTAAATAATATTAGGTTTATTTTTGGGTATTCTTCAAAGAAGAGAACATGGGAGTAATATTGGCATAGAGAATATGGGAGTAATATTGGAATAGAGAACAATTAATGAAATTTATAAATTCTATTAAGTTTATTTTTGGGTATTCTTTCAAGAGAGAGTGTTTAGGGAGATTGATATTCTTTTGGGTCATGTGTTATGCTAGAATATTCGCATAGAGAAGAGAATATGGGAGTAATATTTGTAGGTTCACACTCAATATCTTGAGTTTTTTTAGGGTTAATATTCATTATTGAGATTATCTGTTACGTTCTTTCTATTGAGATGATGTGGTTGACCTTCTATTTTTTATGCAATTTTTATCTTTCTTGATGTGACGTTTGTTCATGCACTTTACCTTGTTTGAGAATTATCATTTATAGGGGAGTGTTTTGAGGTTGGTTGATGATGTTTCATGTTTATGTGTTTTTTTATTTGGTCGGATAACTATGTTGTATAAATAGTTATTTACATAAGAGGTATATCAAAGGGTGGTTGTTCAGACCATTTTTTCTTTCATCTATGTTTTGTTCTAAATTCTAGATGATGATATTTTTTAATAGGTTTCAGATGTAAAGACCTCGATTTCAAAAACTATTCCTTTATGTATTATTAATGATTGAAGGTGTCGAGAGGGTTACTAGAGTCTTTTCTACTACTTATTTCTATGTTATTTATTACTGTAGATCCGTTAGGCCATGTGGTTGATCCCTTGTTCAGGTTGGAAAACCATCATACGATCAATACTTTAATCATTTGGTTAATCCTTTGTGTAGTTGGTCCCTTTTTCAAGTGGTCAATCATTTTGTTATGTCGTTGATCTTTTGTTTTCAAGATCAATCCTTTGGTCAGGTGGTTGATCCATTTTTCTAAAAATTGATCATTTGGTCAAGCCATCTATCCCTTATTCTTGTAGTTTATCCTTCATATATATAAGCCTTGGGTTATGGAGTAGATAATTTATTCATGAAGATGATTGTTTCTTGTGTGAATGATAAATGCGGTCACTCATCATTTTTGTGGTCAGATTTATAATCTATGTAGTTTATCCATGTGGTTAGTCTACACAATAGTTACTCATATTCAAAATTTTTTAGAAAAGAAAATCCCAGTTTCATTCTAGAATTATATAAAACCATTTTAAATGAAAAATGTTGAAGTTAAAGCTTAAACCATGGGTTTTAAAATAAGATATGATTAAGATATATTACGTTATTTAATTCTTTTATATGAGGGGATTAAAATAAGTCATGTGATGGGAATTAAATAGAATTAAATCTAAATCACATTAATGATGAATTAAATAGTAATGATTGAATGTGTTTTTTAGAAATACCTAAAATAATAGATATCTATAAATTATAAATTGAGAGTTAATTATCCTCATTCAATATTCATTCATTATCTATAGTCTTAGTGATCCAAAAATTCTATATTAAAGTCTACAAACCCTTATATGATCTTTTGAGCCTCTTCTTGTGAGTTTCCAGCCTATATAAATCCACATTTCTTTAGTTCTTAGTGCAACATGACGAAGAAATATTTCCATCTAATGGATTTAATTCATCTCTTTTAATTTTTAAATGGTGTGATTAAATTATACATTAGTTTATCTGGGTAAATTGATCTTATTAAATATAAAAAAGATAATAATATATAAAGCACATGAATAATGATTATTTAATAATCTAGAATTTTTAATGGGGGAAAAGTAAAAATTTTATATATAAAAAAGAATAAATGAATGATCATATAAAAAATAATAAATATTAATTTAGGGTGTGAATATTTAAAATAATGGTGAGATTATCACATGCTACAGTTCTATTTGTTTAACATATTATTATATGAATTATTTTATAATTCTGGAAATTAGAGAATTGAAATAAGATAATTATCACATTTTGTAGATAACTAATTTATCATGATGTGATGATTAAATAATTCTTTAGGATATTGTGATTGTATGAGATTTTATGATATTCTTATTATTGAATCCTGATATTTATTAGATATGTGTTATCTTCTAGGACGTGTTTTTTTATTATTTTTTTTATGATTTATTTTCTTGAAATAGATAGAAAATGTTTTAATATTATTATTTGGTAAATATTGGTAGAGGCATGAAATTTAATTATTGTTCCTAATGAAAATTGTATCATTATAAGAAAAATTCACATATTGGGCTAATGTTGATCCTTATAAACTATTAGGTACTATTTATAGGTTGTTTGGTGTATAAAACCTATGTATAATAAAATTGTTAATACATGACCCAAATTAAAATTTTTGTTTGATAAGTAAAATTATTTTATGATGAATGAGTGCATTATTAATTGTGGAAAGATTGAGTTATATGTTTCCATGTCCTTTTTTTACTTTTGTGTGTGCATAAAAACAAATTTAATATGTATGCATGACCTAGTATAATTTAATCCATGATATGATACATGATAAACTGATATGGTTTGGAATATTTGATTAGTAATGGGATGTAGGATTGAGGATATAGTGATAGTAAATGGAAATGATTGATGGACAGATTGTAATATAAACAATAGTATAATGGATGACACTAGGGAAAACTGAATGAATCTGAATCTAGGTTTTCCTTCATTGATTCTTGATTGATACTTTTAAATGGAGAATTGGAAGGAAATTATGTGATCAATTTCATAATACATGATGTATTTTGACTCTATTCATGATAAGTAAATCTTTTCTGTGGTAGTTTATATTTAGTCTTAGTCTGTCCAAGATTTATTAAATGATAAATGAAATAATAATTGAACTATTATTGTTCATGGTGATCTTATATGATGAAGACATAAATAAAAATATTAATATGGAATTATAGTGATGCCAGAACATGGTTTAGAAGATTATATTATTGTTATTGTATGTTAATAACAAATTATATTAATTAATTAATAACTGATTAACAATTAATTATGAACTTTGAAACATGTATGCACATTTGAGATATAGTCCTTAGTGGTGGAAATTGAGTGTCTTGTGTAATTATAATGATAAATGATTATATGGCAATGTAATTAACCCTAGTGTTGTTGTGTGTAATATATTGAATATTTATCGATTTCATATGATTCACCACCCATGTAAATAAGGTGACAAAAACTTAGATGTTTGTGGGGTGTGTTTTCCCAAATATATAGGTTTTCATGGGAAATCTATGGTTTGCTTCTCCCTATCCCCCATAATCCCTTAGGTTGTAGTTTATGTTTAGGTGTATCCTAAGATATAATGGATTATGGCATATTGTCCATTCCTACATTGGTTTTGATCATTCACATCATTACTATAAATTTTATGTATGGGATGTAATGGCTTGAGGTTATAACACATACATTTATTTGATCACGGTGAATATCACTTCCAAAAGGTGTATTTTCATTAGATGGGATGTATTATTGTATAATTACTTACCATCGGTTTTATTGGTTTCCAAAAATATACTTGTTTATGGATAATATAATGTGTATGAGGTTTCACCAGGCTATGTAAGTTGTAGAATGGATATGATAAGATTTTTTGAGATAGAGGATGAATTATGGAAGGGATGAGTATAATAAATGAATTGTTGTGGCACAAGAGTGAAAAACTAGTGAGGAAGTTAAATCATGGTTGCTTCAGTTACAAATATAATTTCAATGGATAATTATTTATTTCTATGTATTACTTTCTAAGTGATCCATGGTGAGGATGGTAAAATAGACATACTTTTTTAGGTGATGAGTTGGTGTCGATTCTTTATTCCTTGGTCTCTAGTGTGCTTTCTTCACATTTTTTCTGAGATGCAATGTAGAGGATCCTACTATGAGTACATGTTATGCTTGCCCTATGTATGTATAAACTTTTTTAGGTCAATATAATTTGGTTAGTGATGAATATATTTATTACTATCCCGGGGAGTTATTGTATCTTCATGGTTAGTATAGAGGATTCATTTTGCAACTTTATTTTTTTAGTTATTTCAATTGTTTTGGTTGGATGACATTATATCAGGTATTTGGTTTACATATTTAATTATGAGTGGTGTTGCTTTATGGATTAATATCTTATATCTATTTCCTTAAATTTATTATAACGTTAATTCCTCCCATGTGAATGATTTATATACCAAAAATACTTGTATCCAACCCATGGCCTATTGGAGAAAGGAATACGAGGTAATTATCTCCCATTCATTACATTTGGACTACGAGGGGTAACTTTAGATGGTAGGAGTTATGATAAGTCTCATGTGGTTCGGTTTTGTGGATAAGAAATATAAATTGATGGATTCATAAATAAAATCAATGAGTGTCCAGTAGAAGAAAAATAATGATACAAAAGTTATAAATGGATTTGAAATGTTCTCTATAAACACATATATCTCTATGCCTCTATCCACCAGTTCAATAATATGTAAGCATACATCCTATAACACAATAAATTTGGGTAATTATGTTTTTCAACAACCAAATAGTCTCATGATGTGTTTTGGACATCATAATTACTTAATATTGGATCCCAAATTATTAGGTGCGTCTTGTAATGTTTTTCAAATCATAGATTTCATTTTAGTGGTATCACATTCTAAAATGGAGAAACAATCACCAATGTCCCATGTTTTTTCACTTTCTTTTCATTGTGTAAAATGGAAAAGGGGGATTAGACTTGACTAAGCCAACGAGTATGAGAAGGGATAATTTCTGCTTTATCTTAGGAGACCTCACCACACCTATTTTGGAGGGCATGGTGAGGTGAAAATATCTTCATTATCAGGGGCATATTGTAGTAATTGTTTTCATGTTGCATGTTCATGGAAACGATGGACAAGGCCAAGCTATGGTGTAGGGCATGGAAATTATAGAGATTCATATTGAAATGGCTGAAATCACTAGGGTTATTCTTGGATATTGAATCTTTAAAATGGTAAAATTCATGGGACATTAAAGGTAGACATAAATTCAATTTAAATAAAATATTTTCCTTAATTAATCAATCTATTTATCCTCCAATATGCTACATCTTTATTTCTGATAAAATTCTCCAAACATGGATGAACTAGGTCCTAGCATTATGTGACAATTATTAGATCTGAGGTGTATTCCTTATTTGTCTCAATACTACATTACCATTGGTCAATGTAAGGCCTCAATACAATCCCCTTTTTCATTTATTTTGATTTGGGTGATTCGGAAAAGAACTCTAGTAATAATTTATTGTTTGGAAAAATTTCATCCATTTCCTTATTGATTGATAATGAAACAGTTTTGTTATTTCTTAAAATTTTCTTCATGGAATAGTCTAAGGAGGTTATTAAATATTTCGTATAAAAATATCATTTCATAAGGATCATTTGTGTTCTAAGAATCCTCATTGGTGTTTCTCTTTGTGCCCTTTCCACTATCCACTACCCAAGAGTGACATTTACTCTTCTTCAACCAAACATTGTGACCACTGTTGATGGTTATTTTAAATAGTTATGTGACTACTCTACCCTGACCATATTCCTTATCGAGCCTTTCCCTATAACACATGTTTTATATATAACCTTTTCTAGGAGTTCTTGGCATGAGAGTTGTTATATTTGGTGTGTAAACATGGTTCAAGAAACAAAACCCTTCATACAATATGACTTTGAAATTGAAAACATTTTGGTAGGAAGTTTCGTACCTTTTGAGGCCTTGTATACTCTTATCACCTTGAATCATGATTTGTCGACATATATTTTTTTCATGATTGGTGGTGTTTATTGTGGGTGTGCATATAACCCATGATACGCATATTAAATTCATTATTCCATGAGTATTGATAGAGTAGCATGTTTCTATGCATGATATTGATCACATGTTGTTATATGTTGCTACTATTCTCTCATATTGATATGTTGTTCTTTTCTTATTATTTTATTCTCTATTATGCATGTTACTATACTATTGGAGGTTTTTTATTGGTATCTATAATAGTTATATCATTGTGGTATCATTACCACTTATATAGTGTGTGTGTATGATGTGAAAAAATGATGATGATGGACACACACATAGGGTTGGAACATGATAGCCTTTTAGCCTGGGACAAAACTCGATGCATTCAATATACCAAGTAACATTCATGAACATGATTCCTTGAAGATACAAATTACATGTTCACTAGTTAGTCTTGTGTCCTATCATAAGATTCGGTGCCTTTAGGCTGCCTAGTAACATGTCTCAAGACTTTTGGATTGTTTTTTATCATCATTAACATTTTTTATAATCATTATAGAATGAGGATGAAGTAGGTGAAAAAAAGGCTCAGGGTGTTTTTTTAGCACACATGATATCGATATATGCTAATTTATTATTCCATATTCAGTTATTGTTATCATATAATACATTTGTTATACTTGTGAACATTTTTTAAGGACACATTAGTGGATTGTTTTTGGGTTTTACTACTCAAACTCTACACAAGAATCTCAATGTTTTTATAAAAATAATTTATATGGATCCAAAATGGGAAAGGGGATCATAGTGGATGGTTGAACCATGGAGCATAGATCTGGAAGAAAAACAGGGATGGACTTCAAAGGATTTACATAGTGTTACTTTATTTACATATATGTTCCTTCACTTATTATATTGGCCCGGTTCACCAGAAGGGGAAACTAATTTATTTATTCAATTTATATTTATAACATGTCATCCAAGAATGATTAAATTATATTTTCTTATATTTTACCTAGATTACTCTAAGATATATATTTTTTTACATTGTTGGTGAAAAAATGTGATATTGATGGTATAGTATCCCCAATAATGGTGTTCAAACTTTCGCTAATAGTCAGTAGAATCTTTCATATGGGGAGGCTCACATAAGGCCTTATTGATCTCTAGCCTGGACTCAATAGTTTGGGTAGGGTCACCATAAAATGGTATCCAAGCACAATTTTCTTATTTTCTTTTTGGACAACCTAGGACATTATAGAAATGAGATAAGATACATGGGGCTTAGTGGATTTTCCATGTGTTTTGACAAGTAATGTGTAATTGACATCCATGTAACCATTAATGGTATTATTGTAACTATTTTATTATATTTGGCAGCATTAATACATTATCAAAAGAATCATATAATCACATTATATATATACATTGTGTGTGATGTATATTATTTCTTCAATTTATTTCCTTGATGTGTTTAATATTTTAGGGGTAGAATTGTATTCTATACTAAGTGATGTATATTTATTTTCCTAGATATTGTGATATATATATATATATTCTATAATTAGTTATCTTCAATTGAGCATACAGTTATATATTTTTGTAAACATATGTGAGTGTGACTAACATGCAAGGATAAAGAACTTGGTTATTTCTTGGATGAATATACCTTTGGTTATGGGTAGACTCCATGTAGACCCTTGTTTTATCTAATAGGATAATTAGGGTTTTTCAAAAATGAACTACGTGTTTCTAAATGTTCCTTCATGTTTGAGATGATAACACCCTAAAGAATACTGATGGGACAACCAACTACTGTGGGATGGGATTCTATGACTAGGATGGATACCCATATTCCACCCCCAGTTTTGCAGAAGGGTACGAAAGATAACTCCCCCTTACCTACTCTAGTAGTGTATGTAGTGGGACAACATTATTCTATAGTCATTTTTATTATGCCTTCCTAGGGAGGATGGTATCCTAGGTCCATGGTCGACTATATAAGATACTTATAGATCTGAAATCCACCATCCTTTATGGTAATTTGGGGACCATAGGATGTAAATGGATAAATAAACATCATCAATGGTGTCTTTTTCCTCATTAAGTCACCTAAGTATAGGAACATGAACCTGACATCATTCACGACATAGGGACCCTCCAAAAGATGTTAGAGTGTGACAAAGGACAATATATATGAGTTTTTCACTTAGGAGGCCTTCATTGACTTATTTTTTTATGGAATTCATTCATGATATAATGAATATAAACTGAACATATATGTTCATGGATTATTATAATGGGTCCATGAATATAAAATCCCTCACTTATCATACATTAACATTAAATCACTTTTTCAGAATACATAATATATTATACAAGAAGACGCCCAAAGACAGTACTATTCTGGTGCCTTAGAAAAAATGGAAACATAAAAACTAGTATAAAAGTGATCTACATTATATCTCACATGAATATTCTCAGATAACACCCTTATTAGACACTTCAGACATAATAAATATGTTCATAACCTAGGGGAATGGAAATACCAAACATTTTGAGATAAGATGCTCAGTATGGGTAAACAGGGGAAAAATTTAAATATAGTCATGAGCATAAGGGTATGAGAACTTGATCATGAAAATAGAAGATCATACCATGTGTACCATTGATCATAAATATGAATCATGACATAAATACTGGTAGTTTATATGACATGAATCCTAATAAAATAAAGAACACAATATATGAAATCATATCATAGGAATATGAAATGGAATTTGTGGAATACTCATAAACATATTAAATGATTTCCATAGTAGTAAAGGAATAACTTAAAAGGCTATATTGGTATTATGTATTCACTCCCCATACCATCTTGGAAGTCAATGTTTAATATCATAACCATATTAGTAGTCAAGGTCCATTCCAAAGACCATCTTAGTTTGAAAATGTCCTTTATTGAACCGAGTTCACTCCCTGTTTGACCCATATCTATCTCATGAGATATAAATAATTACCCCATACATTGGAGAGAGATATATTTACCACCCATCACAAAATGAAAAAAATATATATGTGTTCTATAGGAACATAAATAATTTATCATATCAGAACCCATGGAATGAAATGGGTTTCATAAATCTCATTTAATCATAACATAACCCACTAAAAAGAAATCGGTTTCATAAATATCATTATATCATAAACATAGTCAATTTATAGAATGAATAATAATGGTAAAAATTAATAATATCCCAATTAAAACTTTTTTTAAAAAAAATAATGTTATCTAAGATGGAAAATAATTTTGAGATTTCATATGAAACAAATTCTTGAGAAAAATATCTTTTTTAATTTGAAAATGTTTTCTTTCCTTAAAATGACATGCAATTTTAAAAGAAAAATTTTATTTGAAAATGAAATTGTATGATTATAATGTAATATTAAAGAAAGTATGGAATCATGAAATCAATAAAAAATTGGATGCCGTATAAGTTAAAAAACATTATCCTCATACTTTTTTTGGAAAAGTCAAAACGTACCTCAATTAGTAAATGACAAAAACTATTCCTTTCAAAACATTTTGTAAAAATTAAAACATGGATAAAAATGACATTAAAATATTATAATAATATTAAAAAAAAATTGAAATTTTTTTTATGAATCATGAACCTGGAAGATAAATATTCCCCATCCAATACGTAAATAATAACAATCCCGAATAAAATGAGATATTGAATTTAACCCATACCTTAGGTCTGATTTCCTTCATAAATATTTTAAACTCCTGTATAATGAATTATATAATTTTATTAACTTATTATAGAATAATATTTATATTTATGATATCATATACGATTTTAAAATCACTCGTTTTTAATAATATTATTCTTCATTTGGGTGTTAAATTCTTTATTTTCATATGCATGTTTTGTTATATAAATCCAAATTGTTGTTAATGGGATTGAATTATATAATTTAAAAAATTATATTAAGGTAATATATATCATATTTATTAATTATATACATTTATATAATAATTATTTAACAATAAATATCGAAAATGAATCGCATCGTATTGTGGAGAAGGTAGGTCGTACGTACGCTTGAGCGACGATATCATTCCCTTAATGGTGAAATGGTATGGAAGTGGATGGTATATATATTTATATAACCTATATAATGTTTCAATCATAATATATATTTATTATCTCAATAAATATACCCATCTAGGTAATGGGGTGATGAAAAACATTTTACACCGCGGTATGGAGACGGTAAGTTGTATGTACGCATGCGTGGTACATTTTTTCATAGGTTGGATAAAATGTGGAATATGGATGTTAAAAAAAATAATAAAATATAATAATATAGTTTATAATATATTTATAACTTTATAATTGAATCAAAACATGAATATTAAGTAGAAGAAGAAATGATATTGATAGAGTCTGTAATGGAGATTACCTCTTCCTTGATGATACCCCTCTAGATATCATATTATGGACACTAGAGTTGATATTTTGAGAGGAAAAGAACAACAATAATGTTACTGGGGAATTTTTGAATGGAAATGGGTATATTATTGTCAATATTTAAGGCTCAATGTGATGTTTAGAAGTGAGATAGAAGGTACCCTTTTATAATGGATGTGAGGGGTTCTTTTGGAATTTCAAGAAATATTAATTTATAATAAATCCAATTTCAATCCAAATACCTCCAAAATTACATGGATTCAAAGAAAAGATGTTATAATGCTATAATATGGTCAACCAATATTTTTTTAACAAGTAATTGTATTTTTCTAAACCTTGTCATTTTGATTAATCCTTAGTTAAACTATTTTAATTCTAACTAAAGTAAAAAATTTATCAAGATAAGAAGTTTATATTTTTTACTTATGTATTGTAAATTAGACCAAAAATAGATAATTCTTCTCACATTAGACCATATTATATATATTTATTATTTTTACACATTTTATATGATTTTTAACCAATTTAATAAAACATTATTTTGATAAAATATCATTAGTGTCAATTTTGACAATATTTATTACATGATTTTTTATAAATATCAATATAACTTGTTAAATTTCAACTTTTAATTTTATTATATCCCCAATGGTTCAAGGTAATCTATAAAAAAATTAAATCCCATTAATTATCATAAATTAAATTTATTTTTATATTTTAAATAAAATTTATTTTATAATTTCACTAATAAAATATTTAATAAATTATCATTATATAAGACATTAACTTAATAATTTATTTACAAAAAATTATAAATAAGATACAATTATAATGAAATTTATTTTTAATTTAAAATTAATATTTATTTTAAATTTTATCTTCAATATGACCCTATATTAAAAATGATGTAATTATTAAAAAGATGAGAATAAAAGATTTTCCATTTATTTAAATAAAATATAATTAACGTCTCACTCTCATATATGTGGATTAAAATGGTTTTAGTCTTCGCCCAAGATTTATTTTGATTTAAAAACACTTATACAATGAAAATAGGACACGTGTAAGGGTAATATAAATTTTTTTATTATAGTAGTTTTTACCTTTAATTTTCTGATTCACCTTTTACCATGTTAATAAATATAACTCCAATTATTATTATTAATAACCAAAACTAAAAGAAACATATTTAAATAAATTGGACCCACTAATTAAAAAAATATGGAATCCATTTTTCAAAATTCAAAACATAGATGTTTCTGTAATTAATTTAAAATTATTCTTGTTGATGGGGTGTGAAACAAATTAGTAAAGTTAAAACATGAAAAAGATTGAAATGTTTTTATATCTAAATTCAATGGTAAATTGATTCCAATGACCTAAATTATATTAAATGATAAAAATTATAAGTAATTATACTTTAAAACCAATACATTATATAATTTAACACTTTAAATTATTTTGATGAAAAATATTTTTTTCAATTAATATTTTTTATTTTTTTACTATTCATCAAAACTTAAAACTTACCAAAAAATTAAAAAACATTAAAAGTAAATTATTATTTTACATATTAATATAAGAAGTTTATTTTTCCGAATAGAATATATAAATGTTTAATAAATTGGATTTAAAATTGCATTTCCATTAAATTGTGAAAAAATACCCTTTTGAAAAATATATGTTTTTATGCATAAAATTGTGTTTGTTCATATGTTATGCCTATGAAATCTATTTGATGAATGTAAAAAATATTTCATTGAATATATAACATAAATATTTCATTAATATGATTAACTAATTGAATTTAATCTAATTTATTAATAAAAAATGACATTAGGTGTATAAAAATAAAAATAAAATCATTTATAATCAATTTGTATATATTTTCATATCTAATTAATTGGTAACCAATGAATTAATCTTATAAACCATATATTCTCATAATTTAATTAAGACTATTAGAAACATCTAATTTAATAGCTATGTTATTATCTTATTTAAATAATAATACAATAATGTTTCATAAAAACTTAGTATCCATATAACACAAGAAAAGTTGGTGTTTCATGTAGCACAATCATACCTTGGAGTCGCGTAAAATAGAAGTCTTACTTAGTGTACCATTTAATCACAATAAATCAATAAAATTTAAATTTATTCTAAAAAAGGATCATAAGAATTCAAGGTATTACATTCTACCCACCCTAAAATGAATTTCTTCTTCTGAATTAATCATTCTAGTACAAACAAATGACGATACTTCTACCTCATCATATCTTCAAGTTATCATGTAAATTCCTCTATCAATTTATTTCTCACAAAAATTAACTAGGTGGGTGGCCATGTTTCGTTGAAATTTATCTATACGATCTAGAATTTCAACTGGTTTCTCCGTGTAAGAAAGATCATGTTCCCGAAATATGACCATTGAGTTTAGTACTTGTGAAGGTCCAGGTATGTAATTTATCAAGATAGATACATGGAACATATCATGGAATTGAGAGAGATTTAGAGGAAGTTCCATGTTATAGTCTTCCATCCTAAAACGATCAAGAACCCCAAAGGGACATATGTATATAGTGCTTAGTTTCCCATTCTTCCCAAATCTCATAACCTTTTTTCATGGAAAAATTCATAGATACTCATTCTCACTAACTTTAAATTTGTGATCATGATGTCAGTTATCATAAAAACATTTCAAGATACTTTTTTATGCCTTGATATGATACTAAATTGTTCTAACCATCTCATGCATCTTTATATAGATCTTAGGTCCAAATATATTTCTTTCTCCAACATCAACCAAAAATATTAGATCTCTACATTTCTTCCCATATAAGGATTCATAAGTATCCAAGATAATTCTTAATTGAAATCTATTATTGTAAGAATACTCATGTAGGGGGAGGTGTTTATCACAACCACCTTTTAAATCCAAATAATAAGATCTCAATATATTTTCTAGGGTTTGAATTATTATTATTGAATAACCATCCATATAAGGATGATAACTAGTTTTGAAACTCAATTGTATATGAAGTTCTTGCTAAATACTTATCCATAATTTTTATGCAACCATTGGGTCTCGATTAGATACAATGGAATATGGTAATTCATGAAAACTTTCCACTTAATTTGCATCCTATCAAGCTGATCTAGAGATAATTATTCTCAAATATTGATGTAGTGTGTCGAATTTTTATGGAGATCAACTACCAAACATATAGAATTAATCCTTTTAGAGATTTTATAGAGTAAAATGATGAAATCTATAGTGATATTCCTGCATTTCCATTCTTGTATGGTTAATGGATTCAATTTACCTTTAATATTTTTTCGTTCAGTCTTAACTTTTTGTCATACTAGTAACCATGATACTAAATCTATGATATATCTCTTAATTATATTCCACAAAAGTATTCTTTCATGTATTTATACATCTTCATACATTAAGGATAAATAGAGAATGAAGAGATATGATATTCCTCTTCAAATTTGGTATGGAAGGAACATATGCATGGTTCCCAAACCTTATCATTCCATCAAAATCAATGTTAATCTTAGGAACATTTCTAACCTTATATTGAATCTCCATATATTCCTTATAAACCTCCTTAATAATCACATGGTTAGAGGGACAAATATTAAATTGACCGAGTTAAATTTTTCTCATTCCTTTAGGATTTCTAGATCCTTCCATTATAAATCTTGAAATAATTGATCTTTTGTGAAACTCACTATTCATAAGATAGCATGATACCATCAACAAAAATCATCAGCCACCTTTTTTTCTTTCTAAAGGTGGTAATGTATTGAGAAATCATAATCCTTTACCATCTTTATCCATATTATATTGTGCATGTTCAAATCCTTCTGTATGAATTTGTATTTCATTCTTTTATGATCATTATATACATCACACTTTTCTTCATTGAGGAAATGTATCCATATATTTAATTAAAATATTGCAATATCCAACTCCAAATAATGGGTTGGGTAATTTCCGCTTAAATCTTACACTATCACGAGATATAGGTGATGACCATGTCATTCTACGTAAGGAAACATCCAAATCCCATGATGGATTCCTCACTAAATATTATGAACCATTCCCCATTATAAGGTAATTTTAGCACAACTAAACTAACCAATCATATCTTTTTTTTCTTGAAATTTTATTAACATTCACTTACATTGAGGAGCATGGAACCCTTCTGAGTTAAAATGGTCACATGATTAGATAGTCATGAGAAATTATCCACAATATGTCAATAATATCTAGATAAACCAAGAAAACTACATATGTCAGTCACTATGGTTGGTCTACACCAACATTAAATATCCACTGTCTTTGATGGATCTACTAATATACCATATCTTGAGATTATGTGACACAAAATGAATCCTTTTACAGAAACTATTCACATTTTATAAATTTTTATACATTTTATCCTTCATTAGGGTATTTAGTACAATAATCAAGTGGTCTCCATGCCATTACTTTCTCTTTGAATTGATTATAAAATCATTTATAAATACTACAACAAATTGATCTAGGTAATATCTAAATACTCTCTTCATGAAATCCATGAAGATAGAAGGGAAATTAGTAGGATAAGATGGAATAATTGTATACTCATAGTGTTCATGACTTATATTGAATGAAATTTTAGGTATATCCTCCTTCATGACACTCAGTTGATGATATCTAGATCAAAAGTCAATCTTGGAGACGTATTGATCTTTGTGAAATTGATTTAATAAGTCATCAATATGGGGAAGATGATACATGTTCTTTATTATGATCTTGGTCCACTCTGAATAAACAATACAAAGTCACATTGATCCTTATTTATTCTCTAATAAATTAACTAGTGCAACCTAAGGTGACATGCTTGGCCGAATGAATCCTTTATCATGGTTATCTTGCTGTTTCTTCTTCAATTACTACAACTCAATTGGGGCCATTCTATTGGGAGTCTTTGAAATTTGTATAGAAACAGGTGTGAGTTCTATCTAGAACTTAACTTCATGTTTCTGGGAAGACAAGGAAAATCTTATGAAAATATATCAAAAAATACATGAAAAATATGGATACTATCGATTTCAATTTTATCCATAACCGATAGAGTTAGACAACCCTTCTAAATGGGAATTAAGGCCCATAAACTATATGTAATCTTCATTTGAATTTCATACTTAACGTCACATTGATATATGATCATAGGTGAGTTTGAAATATAAAAAACAACTTCCTTTTATTCACATTTGATGAGTCCTTTATACGGATAAATCTGATCCATGCCTAAGATGAAATCAATTTCAACTAGAGGAAGAATGAAAGGATTTTCTGGAATCACATTCCCAAAAACATCAACTGAAGAGAAATCATAAAATTGAGATGAAATCATTGTACCATTAGGATTTTTCATGAATAATTCAACATCTAATAATTTGTGTGGAATATTAGTACCCCTATAAAATTATTTAGATATTAATGATTATGTTGATCCAGAATCAAATTAGACATTACCAGTTCTAGAGTTGATAGTAATTGTACCTTTCATTATGACATTATTTCACCCCTTTCCATAAATTGAAATTGCATGATATTTCCCCTTTTCCATTGCCTTGGGAGGTTGATAATGTCGATCATCATCACTATCCCATGGTTTTTCCACTGGTTAGTATAATTCCATTTCTCCTTACAATAGTATCACTGATGTAGGGGAGGTGTATTCTATTTATCTTTCTCTCTATTTTTATTGTTAGCAAACTTCTTCCTGTCACTTCAACACCCAAATGCTCGTTGACCATCCTATCCTCACTTAAAAAATTTATTATAACTAATAATAAAATTTAGTCTGTGATTCTTCCCACAAATATAGAATAAATAAAATCTCATATTCTTTTCTCCATGGTTTTTAGATTTTCATTTGAACTCTATCTTCCTCTTCATGTCAAAAACATGAGATTGATCTACAACTCTATCCTCCATTTCAACATTGATTTCACAAAATAAAATATATTCATAGATACTATTTTTTATTATGGATAATGACCTAATGAGACTTGAATTTAATCCATGAAAGAACCTATCGAATCTACTTTTCATCTGGAAGATAATTCGAGAAGTGTACCTCACAAGTTATTTGAAATTAGCTTCATAGGTATGAATGGATTCATAAACTCTTTATTTTAACTTGAGAAACTCCTAATATATTTTCATATATAGAATAAAAGGAATGTTTATATTGAGTAATAAGTTCTTGAACTCATACCAATACATGGATTGAATTTCATCTTGCCAGATTGTATTCTTGATTAGAGTCTACCACAGTTCTGGTTCACCTTCTAACCGATAAACATCCAGAATTAAATTCTCACATTCTAAACACCACATAATAGGTAATATAATTTTAGTAGTACAGATCCATTTCTCACCAAAATGTTGATAATAAAACCCAACAAAATAAGGTGGTTGTTTCCTTATGAAGGACTCAATAGGATGGAGTTCCCTATGTTGCTCATTTGGAAGTCTGATATGATTCATAGCTTGAAAAATCTCGATTATAATAAAAACATGAATTTTCATTCCTGCTCCCATAACATTTTATTGCACAGAAGGATAATAATTGAATTTAATACCACAATAATCATTAATGTGGTTCCTTTGGGTTCAATCCATCGACTAAAACCAAAAAACATAGGTTGAGAAACAACTATAATAGCGAGAAACAACATAATCATTGAAAAAAATAAAGTAAATCTTAATTTTGACACCTTATTTAATATATGAAACCATTGGTTAATCCTATGTTATCCATATCCAAATTATATTTAAATACTTCAAGATCGTTTGGGAATATTTTGTGAATTCCCAATGCATATCCCCTAGGAGTGTTAAAACCGTTGTGGAGCAAGGACCCGTTGTCATGTACCAGGTTATGCTCAAGTGAGGCCTGAAAAACCATTTGAGAATTGTTTCCCTGAGTTAAATTTATTTTAGATCAAAATACACTTATATTATCCTAACAAGTATTTTTTTCTAGGAATCCAATCACTCTATCCTTTACGAAAAAATCATGAACTTTCCTAATCCTAATACTTATCCTTATACATGTACATAGAGTTCTCACTATGGTTTTATAATACTAGTTTCCAAAGGTTAACTAAAATGTTTCTATAATACCAAATATAACATCTCCCTATTTTTATACATTAACATTATATAAATTCTTTGGAATAATTAATATATTACACAAATAGATTCCCAAATACCATACCATTCTATTTCCTTTAGAAACATGGAAACACAAACACTGGTACATAGGTGATCTACATTATCTCCCACAAGTTTATTCTTGAATATAACCCTTCTTATACACATAAACCATAATACATATCATCATATATTTGGGGAAAGGAAACATAAAAAGGGGTGAGATCATATATTCAGTAAGGGTAAATAAGGGAGACATGTAGACATAATCAAGAGAATAATCATTTGAGAACATGATAATGAAAATAGAAGATCATACTATGTATATCAATGACCATAAAAAGAATCATGGAATGAATACTGGATGTTCCAAATACATGAATTTTAATGAAATAAATAACATAATCCACAAAATAAAAACATAGGAATAAGACATGGAATCTATAGTAGACACATAAACATGTAAAATATTTATAATAATAGTCATGGAATCACTTCCAAGGCCATATTAGTATTATTGGTACACTCCTCATACTATCTTGGTAGTCATGGTTTACTCCCATAACTATCCTAGTAGTCAAAGTTTACACTCAAGACCATATTAGTGGACAAGGTCTTTTACTGAACCAAGTTCAATCCTCAATCCATCCATGTCTATCTCATGAGAAATAAATCATTACCCAATGCACTAGAAGGAGATATAGGTCCCACACATGACATAATAAAAACCATTCACATGTTTTCCACAAGAATAGAAATCATTTTTTATACCAGAACCCATGGAATGAAATGGTTTTAATAAACATCATTCAATCATAACATAACACATGGAAAAGAAATGTGTTCCATAAATATCATTCCATCATAAACATAAACAATACAAAGAAATAATAAGAATGGTAAAATTTAATAATTTCCCAAGTAAAACATTAGTAACATCTAATAATTTTATCTTTGATGGAAAGTAATTTTTGGGGATCACTTGAAAACTATTCCTGTGGAAAATATCCATTCTTCATTGAAAATGATTTCTTTTCATAAAATGACCTAAAATTATAAATTAAATCATTTTTTAAAAAAACTTGTAATATTATAAGTAAATATTCAAGACATTAATATTTCATTAAATCATAAAAATACATTCATGTCGTATAAGTTTAAAAAATATTCCTCTCGTACTTTTGCCAGAAAAGTCAAAAAAGCACCTCCTTAGGAAAGAGACAAGAAGATTCATTTCAAACCATTCATTAAAAATTCACACATGGGTAAAAATTAAATTAAAAATTATAAAATAATAAAAAATATATATTTTTAAAATCATTTTAAAGAATCATATAAATTGATGAAAAATATTCCCCAACAGATACTTACATATAAACAACCCCGAATAAAATGAGATTATGAATTTAACCAGTACAATAGGTCTGATTTTTTAATATCATAAACTAATAGATTTCTCAAAATTGACAAGTATTCGAAGATAATATGAGATAATTTTTTAATATCAGAATACAATAGATTTTTTACAAATCTTTTTATTGTTTAAAACTTTATGATTTTGATTATCCCTTTCTTAACCAATTTTATTTTTAAGTTCAGTAATAGCTTTGTCAACATTAAAAGGATACATTTTTTACTTATGTGGTATCTATTAGATGATAGGTGAAATGTTTATAACATAATAGGTCATATTTTATTTATTTTTTATTTTTCAATTTCATTTTCGATTTTTAATGAATTTAATAAAACATTATTTCGATAAAATATCATTATTATCAATTTTCGAAACTATTCATTACTTGAATATTTAGAAATATTAGTATAAAAACAAAACTCATAACATAATATTTTATTATACCCCTAAAGGATCAATTTAATCTAAAAAATTGTTTGATAACAATAATTATCTCCAATTAAATTTATTTAAATATTTTTAATATCATTTATTTTATATTTCCATTATAAAAATAATTACTACATTATTATTGTATAAGCCTTTAAGGTAATTATTTATTTCCAAAAAATTGTAAATAAATAATGATGATAATTAATGGAATATTATATTTAAAATGAATATTTATTATTGAATTTATCTTATGTATGACCCTGTATTAAAAATGACATATTTATTAAAAATATGAGTATAACTTCTCTAACCTTTATTTAAATAAAATACATTAAATATATTAATCTCATAAAAATGGATTAAAAATGTTATAATTGCACCCCAAGGATGATTTTGGCATAATAAAACTCATTAAATGAAATTAATACAAGTTTAAGGATAATTATCTAATATTTATAATATTATATTTTACCCTAAATTACTATATTTATCTTTTATTATGTTAATAAAAATTACTAAAGTTCATATTCATAATTCCAAAAAAAAGAAACCCATTCACATAATATGGACCCACTAAATCCAAATATAGAATCCTTTTTTCAAAATTCAAATGATAGATTTTGGAGTAATTAATTTAAAATTAATCTCATAGATGGTGTTAGAAAATTGGTGGTTAACGTTAAAACTTGCAAAAGATTAAAACATTTTTATTTATAAATTCAATGTAAAATTTACTCCAATTAACTAAATTTGATTAAATAATAAATTTATTATATTATTATACTATAAAAATTCAAAAATATTATTTAAAACTAAATTATTTTGCTTAAAAAAGTTTGTAAGTAAAATTTAATTCTTTTTTACTATTCATCAAAACATGAAACTTATCAGAAAAGGACAAAAAATTCAACCAAAGTAATTTTTTATATTATTAGTTAAAATAATAAGTTTATTTTTTAAAATATAATATTTAAAACTATCAAAAATTGGATAAGAAATGGGTTTACAATTAAATAGTGATAAAATTACCCTTTTGAAAAATATAGGTTTTTATTCATAAAATTGTTTTGGTTCTTATCTTATGCATATATAATATATTTTATGACAATAAAAAATATATATTATAGAATATATAACATATATATTCCATTACTACCATTAAATAATTATAATTAATTTAATTTATTATTACAAAATGGCTTTAGAGGAATAAAAATAAATAAAATCCATTATATTCGATTGGTTTATATTTTCATTTCTAATTAATTAGTAACAAATGAATTCATCTTATAAACAATATACTTTTATAAGTTAGTTAATACTATTAATGAATCCTAATTTTACTGCTTGTTTATTATCATATTTAAGTAATAATAAAATGATGCTTTGTAGAAAATTAGTGTTGCATGTAACACAAGCTAAACCTATGTTGTGTGTAGAAAAATATTACCTTGGTGTAGAGTATAAAAAATAATGACATAGTGTATCATTAAATATAAAGACATCAATAAAAATTTAATTTATTCTAACAAAGGATCATAAAAACTTGTGGTGTTACAATGACGGTTTCCACATACTCTAATCCTTTAATCAAACTGTTTTGTTTTTCTTATCTCATTGTCGTTAATTTGTCATATAATGGAAAGGAGATCAAGATTTGTTTTGTATTTCCATGATAAGACATGAATTTTTAATAATATACATACCCTATGTTTTTCATAGTTCGTTGACTATTTATAAGGGTCTCGAAGTGGATTGATCATTTTTTATTCTTTCACACTCCAATTCATAGGTGGGTGGACCTAAGACTACTACAGTGAGTTTCTATTCTAGTACCAGTAAGAGGAAGACTATGAAGTAAAATAATGTTATGGTATTTAGGTGTAGTAGAGTATATATTCATCAACCCCCTCCATAGGAGTTCCAATTTTATTTCAGGTATATCTCACATTTTTTACAACCCCATAAACCATGTTTAGACAGTGTTGAAAGATAGGGAAAATCCAGTAGTTTCCCTTTGGAGAATTGGGGTACAAGTTCTATATAGGTGTTGGATTGAGAGGATATGTTACCAAGGGATTGTGATGGGTTCAGCAGTTGTAGTCTCAAATGATGAAGACCCATATGGGTCCTGAGTCTAAGGTATATGTTTGTGGAGATGAGGTAGACTGAGTATATATAGTGAGGGTAACTTCAGAAGATAGTGGTAAGGGGTTCAATACTGTTTGTGGTACAACCTTGATCAATTCTACATTATCTAATGCTTTTTTGATATCTGAACCTCCATTTCCTTTATATCTACACATTTTATTACTTGTATAGACTTACCATCCTTGTTTTCCTCTAAGTTTCTTTCCTTAAATACACTGTTGGGAATGAATATAAAGCATCTTTAATGATTTCCAGAGTTTCTTATATTCATTTTTTGTTTTTAGAAATCTATGGGGATTCATGATTCTAGAGATGATTTAAATGGATGTGATTCTTGGTATAGACTGTTTGAAAATTTTTCAATCCCACATGGAATGCTATGAGAGACATGTATCATTTACATCACATTAGAAGAGAAATATGTCATGAAAAAATAATGCGAGTTGGGATAAGGTTGAGTGTATCTGGATATATGTCATCTTGGGAGATCATGGTGCATATTGGAGGCTTTTATCTTTTAGTAGGATTAAAAATAGTTCCCTTATCCTTTTCTCTAGTTGTGTATATCTATTATTATATCATTCTAGATGACATTATAGGACTCAACCTGATAGAGGATTTTTCTTTGAGATATATATCATTCAAGCATGGAAACCCATTTTGATTCCCCCTTATCACATGTCACCATCATAGTTGAAGTTACAGAATTTATAAATTGAGGACATTTAAAATAAGGGCGTTATTAGGCCAATTACTTCATCATGGGGTGTAGCTATTTTTTTAGACAAAATGAGGATAAGAGTATTCAAATATGATTAGTATAATGAATGTTTAATCAAGTTATAGTAAAGAATATTTATCCATTTCCGATTATCAATGAACTATTTGATAATTTTGGGGAGTCTCCAGGTTCTCCCATATTGATCTCCAATCAAGAAATCAATAATTTTTTGTTAGAGAGGAGGACATCTAGAAGATAGTGTTTTGGAGTAGGTATGGAATATACACCAACATGGTGGTGTAGTTTGGACTAAATAATGCATTTTTAGTGTTCATGGATCTCATCAATAGAATGTTCCACAAATAAATTGGTTTTATCATAATGGTGTTCATTGATGATATCCACATTTACTCATTGGGCCTCTAGCAGAAATCAAGATATATTGAAATAGTCATATGTATGCTTCAAGAACATCATCTTTATGCTAAGATTTATAAGTCTAACATTTCAATTATTGAGGTAGAACCCTTAGGGAATGTGTTTTCTAATAATAGTATATCTTTAGACTTAGATAAAATGAAGGTAGTGATGACTTTTTCATGTCATCAAAACATGTTATATATTAAGATATTTATAGTTTTAGTGTGATACTATTAGAATTTTATCCAGGAACTCTCCCACTTATCAACACACATGACTTCATTAACAATAAAAGTGGTTGTGTTTCATAGTTTAGGCCAATGTGAGGATATTTTTCTTTTTATATAGAAGAGTTTGATTATAAATCTAATGTTGATTCTTCTTAATCTAGGGATAGGATATTCACTCTGATGCATCAAGAACTCTTTTGGAAAAATACTGATGTGGAGAGATTGAGTAGGGCCTTATGGGTCACATCATCCAAGACCTAGAGAGTGGAACTATCCTATCTATGAAAAGGAACTAGATGCTATGGTTTATACATTAAATTGTTGGAGAAACTATCTATTTTCTGAGATATTATTGGTCTTAAAATTCCATAAGATTATTCACTAAATCATCACATAGAGAGACCTAAATTTGATGTAGAGGCACTAGGGGGAGTACCTGTCAATGTTTAACTTTGAGATTTCCTATGCAGCAGGAAAATGAAATGTCATTTTATGTAATCTTAGCTATATTATGTTGGTAGATCATAAGATTTATGAATTTAATTTTGTGTAAAAATGGAACTGGATGAAATTATTGGATTAATGGAGGTAGTATTTTATTTAGGAGTAGAATTTAATAATTTTTTATTCACTAGTGGTCACATATTCATTAGTAGTATAGTTCATGTGTAAAAACAATATTTAACCATAGTGAAATTTAATGAGGGAGTAACTAAAAGAAGGTGATTTGCTACCTTGGACATCGTTGGATGGTTATGATGTGATCCCTGTACACAGGAGTGTTATAGTCCCCGCTTCTATCAGGGAAGACCTGATGAGAGACTTCCATACCTCTATGTGTGTGGTACAACCAAGAGTGACAACAATGTACCATGAATTTATAAATATTCTTTTGTGGCTAGAAAAAAAGAGTGAAATTACTAGATTTGTTTCCTGATTCCTTACCTTTTAGAGGATTAAGGCTAAACACAATTATCCTAGTGGTTTTATACTGCCACATCATATAGCAATATGGAAGTGAAATTATGTCATAATGGACTCTGTTATGAGGTTACCTAGTACCTCAATGATCCATGACACTATTTGGGTGATTATTGATTAGAAGATGACAGTTACTCATTTCCCACTTTTACTAAGACTCACCCAATGGATGGGCTGGGAAACCTATATATCTATGTGATAATACCCTTTCATATAGTTTTCATGATCATTTTATGTAATAGAGAAACATATTTTATGTTTTGATTTCGGTAGGTCTTGATGAATGACATAGGGACCTAACTGAAGTTGATCACAATGTACCATAATTAAATAGATGTAAAATTAAAGGGAACAATTCATATGTTTGAGTATATGATTCATATTATACCCTATAATTGAAATGATCTTGGGGTGATCACCCATACCAAGTTGAGTTTTCATACAAAAATAGTTATTAGGATTTGATTCAGATGGAAACTTATGAGGCTCTATATGGTAGGACATTTTCTTCATTAAATTGTTTGAAGGAATCTAGTGAGGCAGTAATTGTGGGGAATTTTATGGTATATGAGACATTAAATAGAGTACATATGATTTAGAATAGGTTAATCAAATTTCAGAGAAGGCATAAATATTATTCTGACCACAGGATGAGACCATTGGAGTTGTTTGCAGGTGAATATGTTTTTCGAATATTTACTTATCAGTTAAGAAAAAAATATTTAAGAATGAATGTGAAGCTAGTATCGGGTTATGTTGGACCCTTCTTGATCATTCATTGGATTTGGAAAGTGGCATACCATCAAGATCATACTTCCCACTAGAGAGGTATGTATGATGTATTTCTTGTTTCTGAACTCCATAGGTACATAACTAATCCCACGCAATCCATCAACTTCATGGATGTTGATATGGAACCTGAAACATCATTCGTGGAGTGCGCAATATGGATTTTTGACTAGAGTGTGAAAGTAATATGAGGTAATATGTTAACAATTATCATGATCTTATGGAATTATGGATGGATCCAGGTGGATATGTAAGAACCTGGATCTTCATTTCGGGTATGTCTTCCTTTTTTTTTGGAGTTTTTATGATTTTTTGAGTTTCTAGAAATTTTTGAAGTATACGTCGTGTACTTTCTGAGTACACTCTGTGTACTCTTTTCCTGCTCAAATTCATGTGTTGGTTGTGTCTGGGACACACACACGGTGTGTAGGGGTGACATGGAGACCAATTTTGACGGAGTACGGAAAGACCTAGTACACGCCATGTACTCTAAAAGTACACGTTGTGTACTTTATTATTTTCATTAAATGAACCGGGTTCGTGGCTAACCCCTGAAAACATCTTCTTCTAGGTTTTGTTCGTCCAATAGATGCCATACGGCCACAGAACTTCTTCGGATCCCTGATCCTCCGTCCGTTCTCCAATTCGAGTTCTATCGATTGCGTTGGAATCGCAGTGTTGAGTTCTCCCTTCTGCTTGATCCTTATATTCCAATTCTTTTCCTTTCTCATGTTATCATAGGTTGAATGTTTTTGACATTTTCTCAGATCTATGATGTACTAAGGGGAATCAATCATCATTTTTCACGTACATCGATCTCCTAGGATCGAGGTAGGTGGTTTGAGCCTTTCTGTATAAATTATTTGAGTATTTTGTAAAAATTCCACCGATACCCTTGAACGGGGTATTGTGTGTGAACTGTTTTCCCCCTGTTGATTGCCTTCTTTGCTTGATTTCTTGAGTAGAGGTCATTGCTTGTAAAAGTTGGATAATTTATACTGTGATCATGTGCTTTTCCTTGCATGTTTTCTTATTAGGTGTTTTTCCTATTGCTCTACCTAGTTGTAGGATAGTGGAACTGTTTCTTTGTTTTTCTGTTGAGCCTTATATTGTTAGACAAGAAGTTCTTGAGGATTACTTGGATGATGCACGTGTGATATGAATGTTTATTTTACACAGGGCTGTGGGAACCTAGTGTAGTGGACCATAGGAAGAATGGACTGAAGGGCTTATCTAGAGTATCCTTAATTACGATGCGAGACCACATGGGGAATTGACGTTGAGTGCTTCCCCAGAGAGTCTGTAGATCCTCAACATGGACCATAGGTGGTATTGACGTTGAGTGCTTCCCTAGAGATCCTTTAGCATGATACGAGACTATAGGGGGAATTGACGGTGAGTGCTTCCCTAGAGAGTCTATTAATTATTTAGCTTAACCCGAGGGGTGAGACTATGTGTGCCTCCCATAGGGTTGCTAGTTCATGTAGGTTGAACCATAGGGATTAGGCTGTGAGAACAACCAAGAGGATACCTTTTTGTTCTGCTTGCTTGAGTGGTTGTTCTTGTGTACTTTATATGTTAGAACTGTGGATTGTAGGTGCTTTGTGCTTCCCTGTTTACTGCTTCCTATTTTATTACTACCATGTATTCACTGACTATTAGGTACAGAACTTTGGGTGATTTCCTACTGGGACTTTGTCTCACGCCCTATTTGGGTCATTCTTTTGGGCCCAAACACACTATGTGGTTGCAGGTATAGATAAGGGAAAGCGCCCTTCAACTTCAGGTACCTGACTTGGTGTGGAGTTGGAGAGCATGGGACCAAGCTATGGCTTGGGATGCTGAGGATTTTACTTGTATTCTTTTTCACTTTTTTTTCAGTTGCATTTCAGCACGTTGGTTTGTTTACTGCTTTCCATAGACATATGTACCATGTTGCATCATTATTATTTTATACATTGCTTCTGCTGTTCAGTTCAGTTGTTGTATGCTGTTTATTTTTTCTGCTATTGTGTCTGGTTGTTCTTCCACTGTATACTTTACAGAATGAGGGAATAGTTTCTCCACTGACTCACCAAGGCCCTTGCTGCTAGTCGGAAGCCTCTGGAGTTTGGGGAAACGCGCTTGAGGTCATGTGACCGACCAGGTATGGGGCGCCTCTAGGTGGCTTCCGGAACCAGGACGTTACAAAGTGGTATCAAAGGAGTTTCTTTTCTCTTGAATTACTTTTTGGAGCCTTATCTAGGGATAGGATGGATTAGGTACTTGGTATTAAGCTGTGCCCGGGAGTATCTAACCCGTGTACAGGGAAAATCCATACTACCTCGTTAATTGCAGTTTTCTGGTTTTGAGATTTTACGGTTGATATGATTTCACCTAGAGTGATTCACATGCCTTGTGTTGTCATTGTCTTGACTATTGCGGTTTTATTTCTATCGCAACCCAATGAGATGAGGTTCTACCATCTCATGCATTATATAGGCACTTGTAGAAATCACATGCATGCATTCTTGCCATGTCATCTAGGGTGAATTAGCGATTTCATGCTATTGTGATAGACTTTTTGTAGATTATTCATCATGTTGTGATAGATGCTTGGTAGAATCTCTGATGCCTTGCTAGAGGATTGTTTGTTTTCTGCTTTTCTTAAATGAATGCCAAGTTTAGATTCACGGGGTGTATGGGCCCTCATGAATCGGAATTTGGCACCTCCTTGCCTTGTTTTCTGTGTTTTCTGGGCATCTGTGCATTTTCTGAGCTACTACCTAGAAAAACACAGAATACATGGTGTGTACTTTCTGACTACATGCCGTGTAGTTTTCAGGCCGTGTCACTAACCGTGTGAGCAGAAACACGGTGTCATGAAAATAACTTCAGGAACACACCATGTACGGTAGATGCATGTCTTGTAGTAGTGAGCCATGTACCTGGGCGTGTCACTAACAACACGTGTTGGGGAATCTCGTGTCATACACGTCGTGTGTTGTATGAACACATTGGGTAACCTTATCCTCAGTACTCAGCCATGTCACGAACAACACAGGACGGTGTTCTCTCCTCTTATACATGCCGTGTCTGTTCGGAACATGCCATGTAAGGGTCAGCCATGTACTTGGCCGTGTCGCCAACAACACGGGTCAGGAAAATCTTTGAGTACACGCCGTGTTTCTTCGGAACATGTCATGTCATCTCAGCCGGGTAGTCGATCGTGTAACTAACAACACGGGACGTGGAAACTTATCCACTACACGTTGTGTCCTCAGTGAGAAAACCGTGTAGTCTCAGTTTAAGAATACCATGTGGGTTAGCCGTGTAAGGAGACTCGGGCAGGGGAGTAGAGTTCAGGTACACACCGTGTATAGGGACAACACGTCGTGTAGTCTGGGGTTTTACACGACCAGGGTTGGAAGAGTTTCACTCCCATGTCTATGGTTTAAGTGCACATGCTATGTAGTTTTTTATACACGTCGTGTAGTCGTGTTTTATAAAACATATTAGTTTCCTTCCCCTATTCCCGTTTTGTACTCTTGTGTTATCTGTCTTTGTTAATCCTCATCTAAGGCGTGCTTTTGATATTTCAGAGTTATGACTCTGAGACGTCCTTTGGTTGTGCGTCAGTTTCCAGACAGTGATCATACACCAGATATAGCCGACCAGGGACCTCCTGTCGATCCTCCAGTCATGCCATCCTTGGCAGCGGTCGTCATCCCAGCTGTGGGCACTGATGCACAGTTCAGGGAAGGCTTTATGAGGATGATGAAGGCCCTCCAGGGAGTGACGTCTCCTTCCATGACTATGGAAGACTTGACGCGGGTTTTCCAGAAGCAACACCCTTCTACTTTCTCAGGGGAAGGAGGACCATAGGCTGCAGAGTCACGGCCGAAATCCATAATGACCATCTTCGAGAATATGGAGACGCCTCTAAAGAGGCGGTTCAAGATCGCTACCTATATGCTACGAGAATCCACCAAAAGGTGGTGGGATGTGATCTCACGGGTGGGTCATCAGCAGGTTATGGCTTAGGAGGAGTTCCAGAGCATGTTCTACGACTACTTCTACCCGGAGACCCTAAGGGTCGATGGAGCCTGGGAGTTCATGAGCCTAGAGAAGGGTACTCTTTTAGTTATGGATTACTCCTCTCGTTTCACCGAGCTGCAGCATTTCACACCCCTCCAGGATGGAAGTGGGGTGTTCTTAGCAAGGAAGTTTGAGGATGGTCTCAGGCGAGAGATCCGCTCGCAGGTGAATATCTTCCAGTTGACTTCCATCACTTCCATCGTCAACTAGGCACTGATTGCGGAGTGCAATCTGAGAGACTCTAGAGCTGTGAGCCAGAGCGATTCTGCTTCCAGAGCTAGTGTTTCTCTAGTTGATAGCAGGAAGCGCCGTAGGGATCCTACACGCGGTGATCCAAGGAGGTGAGATACATCTTTCGGTAGCCAGGTAGTATGCTACCAGTGTGGGAGGATAGGGAACATTAGGCCGTAGTTCTAGAGGGACCTAGTGGAGTTCCAATGATGCGGAAAGATGGGTCAACTTCAGCATTTCTTCCAGGTTTTCTCACCAGTAGCTGGAGAGGGGGGTTCTTCCATGACTCCTCGTTCAGGAGAAGCACCACCAGTTTCTCACTAGTCGGGTAACTGAAGTTATTCCGGCCATTCGGGCCAAGGTGGAGGTTGTGGTCGTGGCAGTTAGTCACCAATATTTCAGCACTAGCAGGGAGGATCAGCTTAGAGTGGTTAGGCAGGGTCACAGGGCCGCGGGGCAGGCCAGACCTTTGCAGTGGTGCAGACCCACTAGGAGTAGGATCCCAGACCTTCTACCATTCGAGGTACGATTTTAGTAGCCTCAGTTTTATCTGTACCTCTTTTCGATACTGGTGCTACACATAGATTTATCTCTGTTGCTGTTGTGGAGATCCTGGGGCTCTGTATCTTCTCTTCTGCCAACTCGGTGACACTAGACACACCTTTGGGGACAAGTAAATCTAGTGTACGCTGGTGTAGAGAGTTCCCTCTCGAGGTTGCAGGGTATCGTTTCTTATGGGATCTCTATGTCCTAGATATGACAGGCTATGATGTCATCCTCAGGATAGACAGGTTGGTTCCCTTCCGGGCAGTCGTCGACTGTTATCGCTGCAGATTCAGTTTTATCTCACCAGAGGGTGAATCTTTTCTTCATAAAGGCAAATGGGACGTTCGGGCGAGTCAAGCAGAACTCAAGCATCTTGGGCTAGGAGGGGTGACGGCCCAGATTGCAAGTCTTTATCTGGATGATCAGGGGACTCCACAGTTGGACTTCCCTCCAGTGCTGGATCGCTTTAGGGATGTCTTTCTGGAGGAATTTTCAGGTTTTCCTCCGGAGCGTGAGGTAGACTTCTCTATAGATCACGTGCCAGGAGCGGCACTGGTGTCCATTCCTCCCTATAGGATGGCCACACCTAAGTTGAAGGAGATCAAGAAGCAGTTGGAGGAGTTACAAGAAAAGGGTTTCATCTGACTCAAAACTTCTCCTTAGGGTTTGTATGTCCTGTTTATGGAGAAGGAAGACAGTACCCTTAGGCTCTGTGTGGATTATCGGAAGCTGAACCAGTTGACGGTCAAGAACCAATATCCCATGCTATAATTGATGATCTCTTCGATTAGCTCTGAGGAGACTGGGTGTTCTCAAAGATCGATTTGAGGTCCTATTATCATCAGTTGTGCGTTAGAACATCAGATATACCTATGACAGCCTTCAGGAGCAGGTATTGTCTTTATGAGTATACGGTTATGCCGATCGGTCTCACGAACGCGCCAACAGTTTTCATGGCACTGATGAACCAAGTGTTCCATCCTTACTTTGACTCCTTCTCCATGGTCTTCGTGGACGATATCTTGGTGTACTCTCACACTCGACACGACCATGTCACACATCTTGAGATCGTTTTGAGTACATTGAGAGAGCATTGGATTTATGCCAAACTCTAGAAGTGCCACTTCTGGATGGATCAGATAAAATTCATGGGTCACATCATCTGAGAGGCAGAAGTATCAGTGGACCCAGAGAAAGTGAGATCTGTAGTTTCCTGGGAGCATCCGAAGAATGTCTTTGAGGTACGGAGCTTCCTAGGGCTGGCTGGATACTACAGACGCTTCCTTCAGGACTTTTCTCGTCTAGCAGCACCTTTGATAGGTCTGACCAAGAAGGGGGAGAACTTCTTATGGTCAGATTATTGTGAGTCAGCCTTTCAAGAGCTGAAAGGGAGTTTGACGTTAGCACCAACACTAGTCTAGCTAGATCCATGAAGGAGCTAAACTATTTACTGTGATGCTTCAGGTATCAGGCTGGGAGCTATGCTTATGCAGGGAGATGGAGTCGTTGCATACGGGTCTTGGCAGTTGAGGCCACATGAGAGGAACTACCTGACGCATGATCTAGATTTGGCAGCTGTTGTTCATGCCTTACGTTGTTGGAGATACTACCTTTTGAGAGAGCACTTTGTGGTTTTCACCGACCACAAGAGTCTTAAGTACATATTCACTCAACGTGATCTGAATCTTAGACAACGCAGGTGGGTCGAGTATCTTCAGTATTTCGACTTCGAAATAGCCTATATATTGGGAAAGTGCAACGTAGTGGCAGATGCGTAGACTAGGAGAACTCAGACTCAGGCTTTTCAGGAGGCCAGCAGTGAGTGGAAGCTGATGGCTCTGTTCTCTGAGATACATCTGGAGGTGCACGACAGACATGGACAGACTTACTTATCTTCTGTACCTGTTACCTCTACACTTCTTGATCGGGTACGGATGAGGTAGCTATTAGACTCAGAAGGCTTAGTCCTGCGGGAGACTGTGTCAGGAGAGGACCCTCTTCCTGGATGAAAAATGGGCGAGGATGAGATCTTACGTTTCCAGGGACACGTATGGGTGCCAACAGACATACATGAGGAGATGATGCGGGAAATTCATTCCTCTGTTTGGGAAGTTCATCATGGTGTAACCAAGATGTATCAGGATCTTCATCGCCAATACTGGTGGCCAGGTATGATGAATGATGTTGCTGGTTTCGTCATGAGGTCTTCTACTTGTCAGCTGGTGAATGCAGAGCATCAGTGACCATCAGGCCATTTACAACAGTTACCCATTCCGGAGTGGAAGTGGAATGATGTTTCAATGGACTTTGTGACCAGGTTACCGAGGTCACCTTGAGGGAATGATGTGGTTTGGGTTTTCGTCGACAGGCTTACGAAGGTTTCTCACTTCTTGCCGATCAAGGAGACCTTCAGTGTTGATGATCTGGGACGACTATAAATCCGAGAGATTGTGCATCTTCATGGAGTTCTACACACCATTGTTTCAAACAGGGATGCGTGCTTTACTTCTCGGTTCTGGAAGGTACTTCACAGGGATTTGGGTATACAGGTACTTCTGAGTACGACATACCATCCCCAGAAAAATGGACAATTCGAGCGTATGATCCAGGTGCTTGAGGATATGCTCCGATATTTCATTATAGACTATGGAAGTTCTTGGGAGAAGCATATTCCTCTAATGGAGTTCGCTTACAAAAACAGCTTTCAAGAGAACATTCAGATGGCACCTTACGAGGCCTTGTAGGGTAGGCCATGCCAATCAACATTATGCTGGCTGGAGGCAGGAGAGGTAGCTTTGCTGGGACTTCATCTTGTCCAGGAGACCTCAGAGCAGATAGAGTTGATTCGGAAGAGGATGGCTATATCACAGTCTTGACAGAAGACTTACACTGATTAGTGGAGACGACCTCTAGAGTTCGAGGTCAGTGATCAGGTTTTCTTGTGTGTCACATCGAGGTTGGGACACAAGAGGATTCAGAGATAGGGTAATCTTTTGCCACGGTACGTTGGGCCGTTTGAGGTATTGGGGAGAGTGGGGTTGGTTTCTTATCAGTTGCAGTTACCTTAGAGGTACCGGGCCATGCACGACTTCTTCCACGTCTCTCAGATCCGAGGTTACTTTTCAGACATGTCTCATGTCTTTCAGCCTGAAGAGGTTGAGCTGGAAGAGGATGCATCATTTGAGGAGCATCCTAACCAGATTGTCGATCACAGTACGAAGGTTCTCTATGGGCGGTCTGTCCCTCTTGTACGGGTGCTATGGAATCATGGGCGAGTATAAGACGAGACCTGGGAGAGGGAGGCCGATGTACGATCGTAGTGGGCGGAGCTGTTAGGGTTTTCTTCTTCTATGCCTCGTTAGGGAAATTCGGGGATGAATTTATTTAAAGGGGGAAGTTTGTAAGAACCTGGATCTTCATTTCGGGTATGTCTTCCTTTTTTCTGGAGTTTTTATGATTTTTGGAGTTTCTGGAAATTTTTTATGTACACGTCCAGTACTTTCTGAGTACACGTCATGTACTCTTTTCCCGCTCGAAGCCGTGTGTTGGCCATGTCTGGGCCACACCCACGGTGTGTAGGGGTGACGTGGAGACCGATTATGGCAGAGTACGAAAAGACCTAGTACACGCTGTGTACTCTAAAAGAACACGTCGTGTACTTTCTTTTTTTTTTTCATTAAACGAACCGGGGGTCACGGCTAACACCCGAAAACATCTTCTTCTAGGTTTCGTTCAGCCGAGAGATTTTGTACGGCCGCAGAACTTCTCTGGATCCCCGAGCCTCCATCAATTCTCTAATTTGAGTTCTGTCGATTGGTTTGGGAACGCAGTAGTGAGTTCTCCCTTCTGCTTGAGACCTCTTTTATAATTACTTCCCTTTCTCAAGTTATCAGAGGTTGAATTTTTTTTGACATTTTCTCATATTTATGACGTACTAAGGGGAATCAATCATCGTGGTTCATGTATATCGATATCCTAGGTTTGAGGTAGGTGTTTTGTGCCTTTCTGTAGAATGTCATTGAATATTTTGTGCAAATTCCACCGATACCCTTGAACGTGGTGTTGTGTGTTACCTGTTTTTCCCCTATTGTTTTCCTGCTTTTCTTGATTTCTTGAGTAGATGTCATTACTTGTAAAATATGGATAATTTATATTGTGATCTTGTGTTATGCCTTGCATGTTTTCTTATTAGGAATTTTTCCAGTTGCCCTACCTAGTTGTAGGATAGTGTAACTGTTGCTTTGTTTTGCTGTTGAGCCTTAAATTGTTAGCCATGTAGTTCTTGAGGTTTATGTGGACTATAAACGCACTCTAGGCATGTTTATTTTACACAGGGCTGTGGGAACCTAGTGTAGTGGTCCATAGGGAGAATAGACAGAAGGTATTCTCCAGAGTTTCCTTAATTATGATGCGAGACCACAAGGGGAATTGGCGTTGAGTGCTTCCCCAGAGAGTCTGTAGATCCTAGACGCGGGCCATAGGGGGGATTGACATTGAGTGCTTCCCCAGAGAGCCTTTAGCACGATATGAGACTATAGGGGGAATTGAAGGTGAGTGCTTCCCTAGAGAGTCTATTAATTATTTAGCTTAACCAGAGGGGTGAGACTGTGTGTTCCTCCCAAAGGGTTTCTATTACTTGTATGTTAAACATTAGGGGTTAGGCTGTAAGAACTACCCATAGGTTACCTTTTTTTTCTGGTTTCTTGAGTGCTTGTTCTTGTGTACTTTATATGTTAGAACTGTGGATTATAGCTGCTTTGTGCTTCCCTGTTTACTGCTTCCTGTTTTATTACTTCCATGTATTAACTGATTGTTAGGCACACATCTTTAGGTGACTGGCTACTGGGACTTTGTCTCACACCCTGTTTGGGTCATTCTTTTGGGACCAAACATACTATGTGGTTGCAGGTATATATAATGGCAAGCACCCTTCGACTTCAGGTACCTGACTTACTGTGGATCTGGAGAGCATGAGACCAAGCTATGTCTTGCGATGTTGAGAAGTTTACTTGTTTTATTTTGCACTTTGTTTTCAGTTTTATTTTAGGACGTTGGTTTGTTTACTGCTTTCCATAGACATATGTACCATGTTGCATCATTATTATTTTATACATTTCTTATGCAGTTCATTTTAGTTGTTGTATGCTGTTTATTGTTTCCACAATTGTGTCTGGTTGTTCTTCCGCTGTATACTTTACTGAATGAGTGCATAGTCTCTCCACTGACTCACCAAGGCTCTCACTGCTAGTCGGTAGCCTCTGGCATTTTGGGAAATGCACTTGAGGTTATGTGACCGACCGGGTACGGGGTGCCTCTTGGTGGCTTCCAGAACCGGGACGTTACAGGATACTTGGAAGTGGGAGCCCGTGTTTGGTCACAATAACCTATTTTGTTTGAGGTTGAATCTGGAGAAACTTCTCAAGTACAACAAGTCCATAGAGGGGAGAATTGTAACACCCTAGTTTTGGGTGGTTACATTTTTGTAAGAAAAAATTTATATTAAGTGGTGTTTTGAATCATAGTATGGTTTAATCTTATGTCTATATTTCTTTGGTGAGGCATGTAAAGCTGTGGTAATATGTTTCTTATATAGATCACTATCTAATATAGCCAAAAAATTCCAATAGTGTAGACTATTTTGGCCACTTTATTTTATCTATAAAAACCTAGAAAGGGGTAAATGACTTAGCCATGTTGTCTAGTATTAGAAGGGATGTTATTTTCCATAGCATGGGATATATCACCATTCCCATTTTTATGGGTGTGGTTAGTGGAATATTTCTTGATTCTTAGGGATATGTCTTAGGGAATGTCATTTTAGGTTGCATGTTCAAGGACACCATGGTTAAGGACAGTCCATGGTGCAGGAGATGGTAATGACCACGATTAATCATGAACTAGATTAAATGGATAGTTTTCTTCTCATATATTAAATGATTTAATGGGAGGAAAACATGGGGCTTTAACAGATGTCATAAATGAATTTTTAATTGATTTCTTTAAACTATTAATTGGCCAGTTCATCCTCCTTATTAGTTTCTCATTTTTATAATAAAATTTTAGGTGACAAAAAAATGTTTTTTCCTTCTATGAACTTATTTTAAGTGTAGTTTCCTTCCATTCACGGATTAGTCCTACCTTTACATTGGTTGATCTAAGGCCTTGGTTAATCATCCATTTTTTTGGCTTCTAATTTCTCTAATTTTGTGTAGAACTGTAGTAGGCTTTTGGTCCTTGACTTAATTTAATCTATTTAATTCATGTTCGATAATAGAATATTTCTTTTTATGGATTAGACATGGGTAATTAGTTTTGTATGAGGAGGAGATTCAATTTTTGAAATAGAAACATCCCTTTTTAGGATTTTTGGTGTCTAATGATGCCTCAATGGTGTTTTCCATGGATGAATTATCTTTTTTCACTACCTAAAAAAGATGTTCCCTCTTCTACAACCAAACATGAATACCACAATACATGGTTATTTTCATTAGGTATGAGACTGTTGTACCCTTGGAATATCCCTTTCTGTGACTTTCTCTAGAGGTTGTTTTGTTTTATATGGGAGTGGTTCTAGGGCTTATTGTCATGTGATCCTATTCTAGTTTGTGTGATAATGTTCTTTCAGAGACAAAACCCTTGAGAAACCATGATGCTGAAATCGAAAAACATTATGTAAGAATTTTTTTATCTTTTTAGTCTCTTGCATACTCTTGTTTCCTTATTTCATATTGTGTTGGGATACCTTATTGTCCATGATTTATAGTTTTTACATTGGGTTTGTGTGTAACCCATGATATTCACATGTGATTGATCAATCCCTAAGTATTTATTGAGTATTTTTTACCATGATTGACGTTGATCACATGCGGTTATAAGTTTCAATAATATGATCATGATGATGTTCTATGCTTGCCTTAATATGTTATTTCCTATTATGTTGGTTACCATACTTGTCATGAACCGCCTTCACCAAGATGTGGAAAGGGGAAAAAACCTTCTAGAACCTTCCTTTTTTATGTTAAAGGATAAATAAATACCCTCGAGTCCCGCCTTCAAAAGGTCCCGGAGTGGCGAATAGAACTAAGGGTATAGAATCTCACATAATATAGAAGGCATTATCCCTTTTGTTGAACAAGATCAGAAGTTGGATGGTAAATCCCAAACAACTCCAAAAAACTTAAAGTAAAAGTAAATCCAAAGATGCATTCCCATATTCATGTTCCAAATATGATGATACAACGTACAAGAAAAACTCTAATGAAAAATACCAAAATAATGAAAAACAGAAACGAAAATTCTAAAGCCTGATCTAGTATGGTCCGGAACATTCCTCAAAATCCTCATGGAAAACTGAAATTAGTTATATATACATATGGTAAGTTTATAGGTATACTTAGTAGGGAAAACCAAATGATCTAACACACAAGTGGGGAGGCATTCTAATTCCCCGTGATAAAAGACGTAACTAAAACACATAACAAGGAAACTATCCACCCATCCTCACTAAGGCGCACTCCCTAAATAACGAAAGTTAGGTAATGTAATAATAATAACACATTGATATTTGGGTATGCCAAACCACTTTCCCACTGGTTATTTAGGACATACTACACATCAGACCACCCCCTAAGGTTCCACTACAGTCCCAAAGCCACCCCAACAACAACCTTATGGGCCACGATAACCACGCCTCCCACCTGCATACACTTGGGCCACCACAATGACAAATAACCACACCTATAGACTCTTGGGCCAAAGCAACCACCCCCTGGCACAAAACAACCACAGCCACACCCGAAGACACCTAGGAGAGAACAACCCCTGCCATGCCTGAAGACACCTAGGCCTCATCTTGAAGACACTTGGGAAATAAACCCGCCCACACACACCTGATCTAACCACCACAACACACCCTGCCAGAAGAGTCTTGGTCCATAATGAACCTTAGGACATCACAGCTTTCCATAAGAACCTTGGGCTACCTGGGATATGGAGTATAAAATATCTAATGAATAGACACTCATAAGAATGTTGGGGGAAAACACCCTCATGAAAATGGGTGGTGTTTGGCATGAAGTTCTCAACCTGGGTGGGGTTTTCATAAGAAAACTATGAACTAAAAATTATAAATATAGATAATAAAGCACTCATCCTAACCTAAGGGTTTCAAAACCAAAAACCAGCCATATACACCCACATTTTCTACTATCCCAACATGCACAATCACATGACATCCACAACCAAATTACAACCCATTTCTGGAAAACAATTCCACCATTGGACCCATTCTCGTTATCATGTTTGAGTGTTGTATTTAAAAAAATCCTCCAATATCGTCAACTAAGAGGCATAACCACAATCCAAAACAACAACTGAAGGAAAAATTTACAAAAAAGCACTTATGCATTCACTCCTGATTTTCATGTAAAGTAACAAAATAAAAAGTGATACATGAGATCCCTCGAAGTACTGAAACCAATCTGATCCCCAACATTCCACCACCACATAGCACCAGATTCAAAAACCAACAAATCCTCAACCAAAGGATCCATACCTCTCTATGTTACCGCACAAGGAATCAAACAAATCGACCATAGATATCACCAAAACAGAGAAATGATGTTTTCAGATTTAGACAACACAATTGATTGAGTTCATTATTTTAGTTTGGTTAACTGGGGTGATCACACATGAGTTATTATTCATTGGGAATCAATTTAATCAACCAAGTTTACATTATTAACCAGTTTATATGTTACAAAAATCCAATCCCTAGATTAACTAGAAAATAGAGCTTTATTAGTGCACTAAAAAGGACCACCAATGGCCATGATTTACAGTGGACATAAGACCATAAAATTCACAAAATAAAAAAAAGGTATAACACAACAACATCATAAACATTCCTATCCATTCATCCTTTAAAACACCGTTTATTATATTTTTTAAATTTGGTTTCATTTACATTTTGAAGGATCATCATTATACCCACCCCACATGATGCACAATAAATAGTGTCAAATAAAAAAACCCTACTTGCAAGATCCAGGATTGAAGTTTTCTCCTCATTCCAAGAACTAGGGATGTGCGAATTGTGGAGGAAGAACTCCAAGGAATCCATGGATGAGTGGTAAGGGCTCTACCACGAGCGCATTATTTGTCTCAGGATGAAGTATTGAGGTGACCCAAGAGAAACAAAAATGATGAAGGGTGGGAAAATCTCAGATTAAGAAGTGGCGAGATCCTAAAATCAGGGAGATGATTCTAAAGTACATAAAAGCTATATCAGGACTCAACCATGAGGATCAGTAGTTTCAAACATTGGGATTAATTTAGATTTAATAATTCTTCTGGGAGATGTTCGAGATAACTATTGTGAGTTAATAGATTTCCATTAAACGGAGAAAACACGGAACATGGGAGAAACTAAAAAAACTGTAAGCTAGAAAACACATAAAACGGTGTGATAAGCCACAGTTTTTGTTAATCGGGGGTCTTACCACTCTTAGGTGACTTAGGATATTATTTATGGAATTAAAATGGCATTAAACAACATTAAAGAGGTATTAATACATAAAGGAGAAGTTACGGGAAAACTCAGAAAAGAAACCCTAACACCCCTCTGTGGCACTGTTCGGGTGAAGCACCAATCAGTGAGACTGATTAGCAAGACTGATCGTTGACACTGTGATCAATGGCACTGATAAGTGACACCACAACCACACCCTTCCACCAACACTGATTTCCTCCAGACTCACCGATAGTGTCCAAGACACCCAAAAATCTAGAATTTAGAAATGTTATAGACCACGAAGGTCTGAGCCATTACATTAGATACCTATAAAAATATTATCACCCATGATAATTCAAGAGTAAAAACGATGAAAGAAGAGGGGTATGAACAACAACATCATAAGATACCTCTCAGGGACAAACCACCTTAGTGTTGTTCAAAATCCATAACTAACCTTGACATCCATGAGAAACTCTCTCACATCTATCTCTTAAACAACTACAGAAACACTACTAATTTTCTCCACCAATTAACCATGCAAGTATATAAAAGTCAAATCATCCAAACTTATGGATTAGGGAGTCCCTTTTTTCATGTCAAGATACTATCCACTTTGGATGGAACTGACTCGCCCACATGGGTTTAATCACATTCAACATAATTCACTTAATTAGGGATCAGGTCCTACCCTCCCCACCGTCAGGAATTTTTATGAACAAGTAGAGCCAAAGGAAAAAACCCATCTGATAGTTAACAAGGTCATGAATTACATCAAAAGCAAGGAAAAATGAAACAACAAAAACTAAACTCAAAACAGCTCTAGGTACTGGGCACACATCTGTGCGTCCCACTACAAGGTACTTTCCTCGAGGTCACCATGCCTCCAAAACACACAAACCAAGGGAATGATACATCCACAAAGCACCTTCTTTTTATGATCCTCAATTCTCACCAGTTGCATCAAAAACTAGAATCATCCTTAATATCCAAATCTCTCTTGTCGAGGACGTGGGAGTTATCATGTAGATACCGACGAAGCTGAGATACATGGAAGAAGTTGTGGATCCTCTACATTTTTAGTGATATCATCAACTTATATGCCACCTCACTGACTCGTCCCAACACCTTGAAGGGTCTGATGAACCTCAAAGAAAGATTACCCCCCCCCTTCCAAACCTCCACTTTCCACATTGGGGGGAGACATTCAAGAACAAGTGGTCCTCAACCTCAAACTCCATGGATCTCATATTATGATTGACATACTACTTCTACAAGTCTTGAGTTGCATTCATCCCCTCATGCACAAGATAAACCTTCTCTGTTATGATCTGCTCCACCTTTGGGCCAAGAACACCTGCCTCCACATCCTCTGTCCAACACATGGGTGAACAACAGAGTATTATATACAAGGATTTAAATGGAGCCATTCAAATGGTATAGTGATATATATTGTTTTAGGAAAAATATACCTGAGTAATTTGTCACACCCATGATCCTCTAAAGTCCAGAAAAAACACACACAACATATCCTCCAAAATCTGGATGGTCCTCTCTGTCTTCCCATCCATATGAGGGTCGAATGTAGTGCTAAGGCATAGTTGGGTACCAAAATAATGATGAAATACCTTCCATACTGATGAATTAAAGGGTGTATCCTGATTCGAAATGATGGTTATGGGACCTCCGTGCAGCCTCACAACTTCACCCATATAATTTTGTGTTAGGGAATCCACTATGCTCGCCTCGTTAATTGATAAGAAGTGATCTTATTTTATCAAATGATCCAGCACTACCCCAATGGCATCACAACCTCCCTCTACCCTAGGAAGTCCTATGACTAAATTCATCGAGATGTAATCCCACTTCTAATTGGGAATATCTAAGGGATGCAATAGACCACTGAGAACACGGTGTTCAAACTTCACCTGCTAACACACAAGGCACTTTTCCACAAAATCTGACACTATCCTCTTCACCCAGGGGCACCAAAACAGACCTATCAAGCCCTGATACATCTTGTAAACTCTTGGGTGTACCATCAATGGTGATTTATAAAACCCACCGAGAACCCTCTCACACATTTTCCTCAGAAAAAATAGCTTCCCACAAAACAAAATCCAGTTTTGACCATCCTTCGACCATCCTTTTGGAGCATTTCCCTAGTCAACATGATCTCACATCACATCAGCCTCTAAGAATCTCCACTGAGGATCCTCCACTTTCTGTACCAAGGATTACTTCACTATTATATAAAATTGATAACCTCTACCATCCTCCACTCTCATTCCCAGATGTAATTCACCCAACTCCTCCATTACTTTCCAATAATCTTCTGACTCTCAAACCACATTATTCTATGACTTCCTGCTCAATGAATCTACAACCATGTTACAATTTCCTAAGGTGTTGGAGATCTCAGTGTCGTTTTCCTGAAGAAACTCCATCCAAATCTATTGATGAAAGTTCATGTCTCACTGGGATAAGACATACCTCAAGCTCTTGTGATCAGTGAAGACCACCAAGCGTTCCCCGATGAAGTAGTTCCACGAAAACATCGGGGCGAACACCACTTCTCTATGTTTCAGATCATGGGTTATATGGTTACATTCGAGAGGACGTAGATGCCTAGACCCATAAGATATCACTCCCCACTACTTCATCAACACACACCCCAGGCCTAGACCAGAAGCATCAAATAACACTTGAAACATTACCCCATCCTCTGGAAACCATAGAAATGAGTAGTTGACCATCTTCCCTCTTAGATAATTGAAATATGCGTCATGCGGCTCACTCTATATGAAAGCCCGGTCTTTTTTGGTCGTGGATGTCAAAGCCACTGCAAATCAAGAGATGTCGAGTATGAACCTTTGGTAGTAACATTCTAGTCCCAAGAAACTAATAACCTCTCCCACATTCCTGGACACTTCCCAAGAAATAACTACTTCGACCTTCAATGGGTCCACTTCTATTCCCTTCTGTGACACCACATTTCCAAGGAAGTGAAACTCTCGTGTCCAGAACTTCCACTTCGACAACATCCAATATAGTTGGTGGGGTAAAATGACCCCCAAAACTATCCTCAGAAGCTTGTCATGATCCTCCTCTGATCATGAGTATATCAGGATGCCGTTGATAAATTTGGCTAAAATCTGGTCTAGATACTCATTGAAAATAGAGTTCGAGATCCCCATGAACCCAGTTGGTATGTTCTTAACGCCGAACGACATGGAAATGAAATTAACATTCCCATACCTACACCTCAAATCAGTCTTTGAGATATCACTCTCCTTCACCATCAGCCAGTGATATCCTGACTGTAGGTTCATCTTAGAGAAAAACCCTACCCCATCAATTGGTCAAACATGTTGTTGATCCTTAGGATGGGGTATCGATTCTTGACCATCACCTGATTGAATCTTTGACAGTCTATGCATAGACTGATACCACTATCTACCTTCTTTGCGAACAAGACTTGAGCACCCCATGGTGATGTGCTTGGCCAGATTAAACCGTTCTTCATCAGGTCATCAACTTGAATCCGAAACTCCCATATCTCATAAGCTGTCATTATATTGGGATCCATCAAAATTGAACGAGCACCAGGTTGTAAGTCTATTTCAAACTCAACATCACATCGAGGGGGTAGAGTCACAACCTCTTTTGTGAAGATTTCTATGAACTCAATGAAAATACCAAGGACATCCACTATCTATATGTATGATAACTCTGTTGATATCTCAGTTATCAAGGAAAGAATGGGCTTAACTCGCCCGTTGTCCTCTTAAAAACCCCACACACCAACGAAAGCTACACATTGTCCACCCGTATGTGAGAAGATTACCCTTCTCCGGAAGCAGTCGATAACAGTGTGCATGGAAAACATCCAGTCATTTCCCAATATGACGTCTTATGGAAACATTTTCAGTATAAGGAGATCCCTACTTGACTGATGTGGCCCTAACACCATCTTACATCCTCAAAAAACATAAAACAGGCTCCTCTGACCTCCAACTAGCATGCTCAAGACCCGGGGCAAGGAAATTATCTTTATATATATACCAAAGGAATGGGATAGAATGGGTTAAACAAAAGAGTGTGAATATCTTGAAGTGAACAAGGCATATATAAGTGTACTAAATAGGCTCATCGTACCCCGAACGACCTATGGACCAACTAGAACTGCTACCTCTGTGGTCTAGAACTTCCCACACCAATCTCCTCTGCCCCTTGTCTATCAACCACCTCCATAAACATGCCCTGGACAAGGTTTCTAAGGAGCACCCTTAGGTTTGCCTCCTCCAACAACATCCATCCATGGTGGATTGAGAGCTCGCTGCCCCTGCTACTACTGCTATTGTTGAAATGGTCTGACCAGAAACTAGTGCTTCTGAGGTGGGCGCAGAACCTACCCACCCCTACTATACTACACTTGGTCTGGGTACTAATTCTGAAGGTTCCCAAGGCTTCCATAGATAAGGCACCTTATTCAAGACCCATGGGGAACGGGCAAAGACCGGGAGATCCAAATTGGAACTGCTGATGCATTCTCCCCGTCGACCGAAACATTGAAGGCCTTGATGATGGATACCTACTGAGAACAACCTTCCCCTTTGTTAATATAAACTAGCTCCCCTCTCACAGAAAAACTCCTTGAATTTTCATTCTTTCCATCACTTCATCATTCTTCTAAAATTTCATGTAAGTCAGTAGAGTGAAATGAGTAATAGCGTAATGAAGAGAAGGTCGGAGCACCTACTCTAAGCATCTTGACCGCGACTCCTCATCCGAGAAGAGGTATGGAGAGAAATGAAGGAGATACTTGAACATGATCCCAACTCCCTTATTAACATACTCCCTTACTGGAGGGAGACAAACTCTTGCCTATTTTCAGCCTTTATCATGGAAGAATGGAATTCTGCCTAGAACTCCTTCTCAATGTCGGTCCAAGAAACCTCAGTATCAATACTTTATCTAAGTTAGAGTGTCCACCATTGATGAACATGAACCCTCATCTGAATAACTTCCAACAAAACACAGTACTCTTTCAAATCCCATATCAAGCAGAAACCTATCATTTGCTCCTCAAGCCATCTCTTCGTCTCCATATCAGATATGCTTCCCTCATACTTCCCGACGGTCTTCCGTTGAAAGGGATGAAAGGTCTTCTTCCACCAGTCATTCTCATCATTTTGATCATCCCTCTAATGATCATCCAAATCAACCTGATGGGCCTCGATCACCCTCACTACTCATGGATGTCATCCAGGTGACATAGCTGCAAGGTAAACAAGGAATTCCTATGCTCGAGTATTGTAGATGATTTACTTTATATTTTGTTTGAACTTTTTATGTATTTGAAATTCCAAAAATACTAAATAAACACAAGAAAACAAGTCATTATGATGAATTTACCTTTCCTAGGGTATTTACCCTGTAATTAGTGCAGCCTCACTTGGTTTTTCTGTAGGTCTAGAGTCCTTGCATCGAATCATAGGGGCCCAAAATCCTGTTTCTAGCTGGTCTTCCCTAGACTATTTCACGCACCAAGATTGTCTAACACTGGTTCCCTACAATCCCATGAAATATTCAGTATTTCTAACCCTAAAATCCATCCTATATCTCAACCATCACCTCTAATTACATTCTATCACAACTTGCCTTCAACATGACAAGGGAAGGGACAACTACCTGCCAGACCCTTCCTTCTTCAAGTTGAAGAAGTGAAAATGACCCATCGAGTCCCGCCTACAATAGGCCCCAGAGTGGCGACTAGAACCAAGGGTATAGAATCTAAGGTAATATATAAGGCCTTACCCTTTTATTGAACAAGATCGGGATATTATATGATATTTCCAGAAAAAGATGAAAGTAAAAGTAAGCTAAAGATCCATTCCCATATGCATGTTCCAAATAAGATGATACAAAGTGCAAAAAAATGCTGTTGAAAAGTACCCAAAAAAAGAAAACGCAGAAACGACAACTCCCAAAGCAGGAGCTAATATGGTTTTGAACGGTCCTCAAAGTCCTCCTGGAAACCTGAATGCATTTTTTATATACATAGGCTGAGTATACATGTATACTCAGTATGGAAAACCAAAAGATCTCGTGCACAAGTGGGGAGGGTTTCTAATACCCTGTGAGAAAAGAGGTAACCAAAACACCTAGCATGAAAACTATCTACCCAGGCTCACCATGGTGCACTCCCCAAATAAACCAAGTCAGGTAAAGTAATAGTAACAACACATCAATATTTGGGTACCCCGCACCTCATTCCCACTAGTTATTTATGACATCCTACGCATCAGACCTCCCCCACTGGTTCCACTTTAGTCCCACTACCTCCCCAAAAAACAACTTTATGGTCCCCCACAACCATGCATCTCTCCCACAAGCACCTGGTCCACCACAACCAAAAATAACAACACCCATAGACTCCTGGGCCACAACAATAATTTCCACTCCCGAAGAAACCTGGTCCAAAATAACCACTAGCATGCCCGAAGACACCAGGGGAAGAATAACTACTACAATGCCCAAAGACACTTGGGCTCAACCAGAAGACATTTCGGAAAAAAACCTCCCCGCACACACCTGGGGAAATCAATACAACACACCGTTCCTAAAGATTCATGGGCCTTAATGAACCATAGACCATCATAGTCCACTTGAAGAATATTGGGCTACCTGTGAGAGGGATAAGGAAGGAGCTAATAACTATCCACTCATAGGAATGTTGGAAAAAACACCCTCCCCCATGAAATGGGGGGTGTTCAGCACGAACTTCTCAACATGGGTGGGGTGCGTGTAAGAAACATAAGAACTAAAATATATACATATAAGTAATAAAGAACTCATCCTGAACTAAGGGTTTCAAAATCAACAACCAACCATACACAACCATTCCTACTATTATCCCTACTTGCACAAGTATAAAACAACCACAACCAGAGCACAACCCATTTCCTGAAAACAATTACCCCATTGGACCCATTCTAATTATCATGTTTGAGTGATTCCATTTAAAACATTCCTCCACTACCAGGAAACTAAAAATCATAACCACAAGCCAAAAAAACAACTAAAGAAAAAATGGATTATCAAGAATTTAAGAATTCAGACCATGTTCTCTTGTGAAGTAACAACATCAAAAGGGATATGTGATATCCCTCAAAGTACTGGAACCTAACCAAGCCCCAAAATACTATCTCCACACGACCTAAGATTCACAATCCAACAAATACTCAACCATAGGTTCCATCCCACTCTACGTCACCCCCAAGTCATCAAAAAATACAGCCATCGATATCAATAGATCATAGAAAATAAGTTTTAAAACTTACCCAACACAATTCATTAAGTTACTTCTTTCATTTTTGTTAACTACGGTGATCACACAGGGGTTCTTATTCATCATGCATCCATTTAATCAACCTTGTTTATGTGATTATCCAATTTCTATTTTACAGCCATTAAATCAATAGATTACCTAAAAAAAAGGGCTTCATTATTGCATAATAAAGGACCACCAACGACCAAGATTTTTGGTGGACATAAGAACATACAATTCACAACATAAATACAATTGTATAACACAACATCATCACAAACATTCCCATCCCTTAAACCTTTGAAAGGCCATTTATTATCTTCATTAAATTTGGTTTTATCTATGTACTAAATGATCATCATTATACCCACATCGTATGATGCACAATAAATAAAGAAAAAAGAAAAAACCCAACTTGGATGATCAAGGATCAATGTTTTCTCCTCTCACCAAGAACTGGGGATGCGTGAATTGTAGAGGAATAACACCAAGGACTCCAAAGCTGAGTGGGAAGGGCACCACCATGGGTGCATGACTCGTCTGAGAATGAAGTATCGAGGCGCACTTAGAGAAACAGAAAGGAATAAAGGGGGAAGAATCTCAGCCTAAGAGGAGGTCATATCATAAAATCAGTGAGATGATTTCGAAGTACTTAAAATTCGGATCTTCGATCGACCATGGGTCTCGGTAGTTCCCACATTGGGATTAATTTAGATTTAATAATTATCATTATATATAGTGGATATAACGACTGGGAGTTAATAGATATTTACATTAAATATAAAAAACATGTATCATGGGAGAAACTGTGAAACACGGTATGCTAGAAAAAGAGTCAAAGTGTGTAATAGGCTACACGTTTTGGTAGTCGAGGGTCACCCCAATCATAGGTAATTTAAGATATTATTTATGGTCATAAACGGCCTTAAACCACTTTAAATTAGTATTAACACCTAAAGGAGAAGTTACGGGAAAACTAGGGAAAGAAAGACTAACACCCCTCTATGGCATCATTCGGTTGCAACACCGAGCAGTGAGACTGATGTTTTCCCAAACACCCTTAACACCAGCATTCATCAACATAATGGACCAGGAAGTTCTAGGTAATTACAAAACCATTAGATGTATTATCATTGGAATTCATAACTGGTGGACCATCATTGTATAATTACCCCTTAGAGGGGGAGTGTGCACGATTTTTGGTGATAATGATGATGGAGTGATAAATAGGTTAGATTCTTGAAGACATTAATGATTGTTCTAAAACATATTTCCCTGAGGATAATGAGTAACATGACATAATTAAATGCCTTATGGATACTGAGTACATGGTCACTAGTAGGCCTTATTGCCAAAATGTAGATTCAATGCCTTGTGGACACAAAGAAACATGTCTCCATCCATGTGGCTAGTTCTTATTCACTAATGGCATTGTTGATAATCCTTTTATCATGGATCTGAAGTAGGTGAACCTGGGGCTCATGGTGGCCTGGTTAAAACATGGGTGCTCGATATATGATTTTTTATGTTTTCTTTCACATTAATCTTTATCATATAACACACATGTTATAGTTTTGAATAATTATTAAGGATGCATTTTTTGTTTCCTACTAGGATTTATTAATCACACCCTTCACACGATTCTTGATACAAATATGGATTTCATGTATAGGGATCCCATAATGGGAAATGGGATAGTGGAAGATAATTTACATAAGTGGGATTAAACTGGTAGTGGAATTGGGTTTGACTTGAAAGAGATTCCATAATGTTACATTATTTACTTATCCAGTCTCACTTATTACTCTTGTATGGATTGGCACATTGGGAACCCGGTTTATATATCTTAATTATTTATATGATAGGTGATCTATATGATATTACATTATGTTTTCTTATATTCCAACTTGATTACTATGAGTTGATATATTTTTATAAATAATATTGGTGTAAGGATATGATAGTGAGGATATAGTCTCACCAAAAACTACATTTCGACCCTCACTTCTTCCCTAAAGCCTCTTAAATATAGGGAGGAATTCATGAGGCCTTATATATATCTATATTAGACTCAATGGTTTGAGATTGGGTGTTACAAAATATCTTATGAACCATTTTTAGAATACATAAAATGGACATGATACACAAAGTATATCAATCCCACATATAAAAATAAAATATTCTCAATTGATTAGGTATAGAATAATGAGGCCAGTGAATAGATCACAAGTAATTCCAAATTATGGATTAGTACATCACATGCCTCTCACTTGAATTGATGATCACATCATATGTACTATCTTGGAATGACTATAAACTTTCCTAGTCTATCTTAATTGATGGATTAAAAGTCATTATCGTCATACAAGAGGATAAATTTCATCTTATTTGAGCTCCAATCAATGAATATATCAATAACATACTCAATCACCCCTAATTAGATTAGCCTTAGAGATTTCATAATATATGAAACAAATTATAAATACTCTTATTCTATATATCTCACCAATATTATATTGTGGGGAAGCCAAATATTAACCAGAACTTATAATATAACAACCCCAAACATGGACTCCTAGATCTATAGTTTAAAACATAAACCTTTCATTTTTGTCATTGATACTAATGAAGGTGACCATATTCTCACCGTCTAGAACATTGAACATAAAATGGAATTATTGGACCACTTATATTACCAAGTAAATTTTTGGTTTATATTTTATGAGAATTAAGAAATACTCTTTCATAAATAATAACCATGTACTTAATTGCTAATTTCTCCCACTTAACCCATATTTTGTTATTACACGTTAATTTAATATCATCATCCTTATGTAATACTTATATAAATAATTAATTCAAGATAATTATTGATAACTTGTAGAAAATAAAACATAAAAATGGTGATATAAAATACTTTGAAATGGTAAATATAATCATTAAAAATTAAATTCCATTATTGATAATAAGAAGTGTGTAAGGGTATTATGACCTAATCAAATTGAGTAAACATAAAATAAAAATATTTATACCTAATAATACCTAGATCCTAAACATGAGAACATGGAATATGGATTTTACAAAGTAAATATTCATGAAATTCAATAATCATAAGGCATGTGATATCAAGCTCGATCAATGGAATCATTTATATCCCATGATAAGCATAATTAAAATGTGTTGGAATCCTAGAACATCATCTTCATAAAAAATTTTAAAGCCTCATAAGAAATAACTGAAGCCTAGTTAAATATATAGGAAAATCCATCATATTGCACCCAACTTATTTCATCTAAAGAATAGAAAAATTACCAAATGAAATGGAGTGATATCTAGGTGCACCCATAATATAAGATATGAAGGGCTCACCCAACACTATCTAGGTGCACTCGTCATATAAGCTACATCGGGCTCACCCAATCCTATCTGGGAAGAGACATGATCATAAATAATTTCCATGTTCTATTTATGAATAAAGTACATAGATCATTCATTTCATCATAAACTCATAGAAACAGAATTTATTTTTTATAACTTTATTAACCCATGAAAAATAAATGGGTTCTATGATAATCTCTTTGGAACGTTATTAATTTGTGAAGAAAATGGATTCCATAACAATTTCTTTGAATCTTTATTAGACCACGAAAATTAAATGGGCTCCATGTAATATTCAAATGAAATAATCATATTCTATATAGATAAATAATGATGATAGTATCATTGAAACATATCTATAGAGGTCTAAAAGTAACTTCAAGGGTTATTGATGTTGATGAATGAAAATAACATTATATTATTGGAGGAAAATAAACTTTTTCATTATGAAAATAAATTTAAATTAAAAAAATAATATGAAAATAATTTTCATTGAAAGAAAAATAGAAAAATAGAAAAGAAACTAAAAGGAAAATAATTGACATGATAATAGGAAAATCTGTTCTTGTCATAAATGTTAAAAATAAAAAATATTTTCAAAACATTTTGAAAAGGGAGTCAAAAGTGACCCATTTAGAAAACATTAAAAAATTTCCATTTAAAACCATTTAAATAAAGGTAAAATATCGTTTAAAATCTATTTAGGTAATTATATGTTTATAAAATAATATTTTAATCTTTTTTTAGAAAATATGGATATAGAAGTGAAAGATACCAAGTATAAATGAAAATAAAAGATTAGTATCACTTAAAAAACATTTTTTGATTATTATTTAATAGTACGATAGGAAATATAAACAAAACATGTTAATGAAACACATAAACAATGGAGTAGAAATAGATTTGGTTTATTTTAAAAAGATATTATGATTTTCTATAAAATAACCATCAATATAAATAATCGTGAAAATAAAAAATATTGTAACATAAAGCCTTTTCCACTTTTGTAATATTTTCAATTATAGTCCCCATGAATGAATAATGTCAAATGGAACTTCAAATATCTTGAAAATAAGTACTTTTATGATATATCTTGTAAAAGGGTTATTTGATAAACATTATAAAAGAAGACATGTGTGTAACATTACAATATTTCTCAATAAAGTGAAATTATGATGATATCCCATACGACTTAGGTAATATCTTGATCAAAACCTTATGAAGAAGGATATTCTCATATAGAATTATAATATAAAATATTTTTTTTGGAAATAATCCTAAAATAAATTCAAGTGATGTATATATACCACAAAATAAAAATAGGGGCTGAATATGGAATATGTCTAACCAAAATATAATTTTAGATGGGAAATCCCATAAGTTGTGTATAGACATACCATCCATCTCCTTTAAATCATATATAATAATATTATATCAATTATTTTATTTCATGAGAACATTTTATATGTTTAATATATTATATATAAATATTTTTCTATTTATATTAACTAAATATTTCTATATATAATCACTTAATCCCATGTTTGGTGTTTTGAGGATATTTAGTTTATTATTTCAAAATGAATTCTGTGTGTTGACTGTGGTAAGGGGAGAGATTATTTAATCATATAAATAATAATAATCATGATAGAAATATAATATTTATACATAAATTATACTTTTAAAACCAGTAATGATAAATGGTTATGAAAACAGAACTATGTTACGATCATGAAGATTTTGGCCATACATACGAATGCGTAATGTTTACATTTTTTTAATAATTATTATAGAATGATGGTATGTATTATTAAATCATTAAATCAAAATAATAATATATAAAATACCATAATATTTCATTAAATATACTTACATGTCATCCATGTGATTTAGTGATGAAAAAAATTTCGCATCACTTCATGGAGGTGGTAGTCCACATGTATATATGAATGAATTTATGATTTTTTTATGTAAGAAATAAAATGAGGTAATATTTTTTCATATTGATAAATATGTCATTAATATAATTATTATAAAAATTATATCACATATATTCATTAACATAAAACTTATTACCTTCCATTTAAAGTGTTATTGAAAAACAAATCACATCGTTATGCGAGGTGGTAGTCCGTAGTATACACGAGTGATGTTATCATATCCCCCACAGAATAGAAAGTAAGAAGTTATAAGTAATATAATATGTCAATAAGAATAAATATGTTATAAATATAATATATATACTTTAGATCTATAATTAATACAATCCAATAGAGGTGATAATGTAAAATGAATGACATCATTTCCTGAGGTGGTTGTCGGCCATACACATTAATGATGATTTGATATCCCATTTGATATAATATGAGATTGATTTATGTTATGATATTAATATAATAGTATATCAGTATATGGATTAGACTGGTGTAATTATTTCCTGATAATTTAATAATATTTGGAGGATGTGGAAGAATGTAGAAAAACATTCTTTGTTAAACATGGTTCCTCTTTTATGGGAAACGTCCTCAGGTTAGAACAAAATGACTTATTAAGATGACTTTATGATCAAAATAAGGTATCTAGGTAGTGTGTATGGATGTTATGAATGAATTTTTATAGTACATGGACGATAAAATATTCTTTTAAGGTGTAAATAGAAGTTTGGGGAGTATCATTTGATAATTCCGGTGAGTGGTACCATTGTAATTTCTGAAATGAAAAATTAATACCTATGATTTTCACATTCCACAAGGACCAGAAATAGACCATTATAAAGAAATATACAATTTACTGTTTAAATATTCCAAAAAAATATATTTTAGACATGTTATATGTCATTTTAACCCAAATATTTTTAGTTTAACTCTTCAGTAAGCTTGTGTATACATTAACTGTTGTAATTAATTTTTTTTATTTTCACTATTCATTATCAAAAAATATTATGTTGAAAATATTAGATAGAAAAAAATATTCTGATTAAAAATATTTAATCCATAATACTTAATTAAATTTTAATATTTTAAAATAATTAATTTATATGTATAGTCACAGACGCGATGAAAAATCAGGGTTTCAAAAAGTGTATTTTTGAAGAAAAATATGATTTTATATTAACTCTATGACTCATATTAATAATATAATGAATATAAATTAATACATATAATTATAAAATATATAAAATTCATTTATTAAATTCCTCATTAGGTATTATTTTAATTAATTAAAATGGAAAAACATTATTCCCTTTAAAATAGTTTTCTGAAAAATTACATTCTTAAACAGAAAAAAAACATACAAAAAAATTCAATATATGCATGATTTAAAAGTAATTAAATGGAATAAATATAAATAAATAATTCTTATGATACATGAAGTAATATTGAAAACATAATGAGACTTTTAAAATACTTAATTTATTGAAAATAAAAGGATTTTTCAAAAAAACCGTTATTTTTTCACTATTCATTGAAAAATCAATATATTCTAAAAAATCCCAATAGTAACCCCTAATTCAATTTTGATTGGAATATTTTAGAAATTATTTTAATTTTATAATATACATTTTCTAAATGTTCCAAACATTTAATTTTAATATATTCTCACAAAAGGGAATACAAATCATTTATGAAGATAACAAATTTTTGAAAAGTAAAATTACTTTTCAAAAAACTGATTTATTATTTACTAATAAATTATGAGTAATTTATTTTCGATAGGATATATATATATATATATTATAAATTAATTTATCCCATTTAATTATTCTAATTTAACATCAGGGTTATAACAACAACATCTATTAGATATCGTTAAAGCTCGATGTTGCGTGTCGAATATGTATCGAATAAAATAATATTCTTTTGAAATAATGGGGTGTTAAAGATTCTCCATTAAATAAATTTCATCATCATAATTTTATCATTAACCTATTAATCAAAGTATACACATTTAGAAATATCTTTTTTGGAAACCCACATCATAAAATAGTTTAATAAAACATCCTATTGATAAGAGAGAAAAGGATGTAAAAAGGTCATCTAGAGTAAAACATAATAGATTTACAAATAGAATAATATAGGTGGGAAGTGAATATTAAAAAATGTAAAAATAATAATGTTCGGATAATGATTTAAATCAATAGATATCATTTGTCACAAGAAAGTGAATGATCATGATAAGCTAAACAACTACTAAACAATAAACCAATGAGGTATGAAAATGATCATTGCTTTCATTAGAGATGATGGTAACAGAAAAATGTTTTTTACAATCCTTTTCCTATATTATAGGAATACATTTAATAAATTATGAGTATAATTTCATTAATTTCCACCACAATCTAATCTTTTACACTAAATGATGATTGTTCAAGATGATTATTTATGCTTGATACACTATAAATCCACTTTTAAAGGACCACATAACCATAAAAGGGATAATCAATCTATTCCACATATATTTAAACATTAAAAAAAACCAAAATGGAATGAATATGGTATGAAATTTCAAAAAAAATGAATAATCCTTAAAATGATGAAATAATACATTAAACTCCAAAAATGTATAGTAATACCCAAAGATAAAACTAAATAATTTCAAATATAAATGAACTTGTATAACAAATAACATTAATAAACTCAACAATTAAGAGTTGTTTAACCTAAATGGTTATATCATAACTTTATGATTAAAAACCCAAAAATATTATGATTCTCTTCTGAAATAAAATTAATCACTTATTAACCAAATCAATTTTCAATCTAGTGGTTCTCTACATGATAAAACATGTGTCCCCATAATTACCTCAACGTCAAGATCATTTGTACCTTAATGGGTATCAATAACATAAAACACATTTCAAAACAATATAAAGTAAAAATTCACATTAAACCAATGATTTACATAATCTTCAACATAATAAAAATTCTATTAAAATATCATAAATCATTATATGGTCTCATCACCTAAAACCATGAAGGGGTATCTAAGACTTTGAACTTATGATCATCCTTAGTCTTATGGACCTATGATGGTATCCACAAATCATATGATAAAATCACATGAAAATATCATAATCTCCAAATTTGCTGAAACCCTACTCTAATACTAACTATTACATCCCCAGACCCATACTCCCAGATTCAGTGCTAAAAATATAAACATTACATTTCCATATTTCATAATTATGAAGGTGACTAAATTTTTTCTATCTATAACTAGCAACATGAAATGAAAATATTGGAACACATACATTCTCAAGGTCTTTATTGGTTTAATGTTTTAGATAGTTAGAAAAAAGACTTATATAAAACAATCCCATCACTTTAAACAAGAATTTCTCCCACTTAACCAAGGGTATTTTTTTATTTTTTATTTTTTCATCATCATCATCCATATAAATCCCTTACATAGACAATTAATTTCATATCATTATTGATAAACTAGAGAAATTGATACATATGATGTTTGATCACAAATTCTCAACAAGGATAAAAATAAGAATTAATAGAGAAATTCCAATAGTGAGTATAATAATAGCATAAGTGTGTGATGATATAATGAAAGTGCATGAGAAACAATTATGAATATTCTTACACAACAATCACTTGATCCTCAAACATGATAACATGTCATAAATCATTAACAATGGAAATATTCATCAAATTCAATAATAATAATCCATGTGTTATCAATCTTGATCAAATGAAACATTTATATCCCATAACAAAGATATTGATAATGTGTTGTTATCTTGGAACATCAACTTCATAACCCATTATTAACCCATTTTAGAAATAACTAGATCCTAGTTAAATACCAATGAGAAACCCTTTACTAAAATCCTCCTTATTTCCTCAAAATGAAATGAACAATACCCAAATAATTGTTGATCTATCTAGATACACACATAATATAATCAATATCGGGATAATCCAATACTATTTGGACACACCCATCGCATAAGATGTATCGGGATCACCATGTTCTATCTGTACACACCCATGATCATAATAAATTTCCATGTACTATTTATAAATAATGTATATATATTATTCATTTAATCATAAAATCGTCAAAACAACCTTTATTCATTTAAAAAATTCATTAACCCATATAAAATAAATGAGTTCCATGATATCATCTTTAAAACATGATTTAACCATGGTAATGAAACGAGTTCCATATCAATCTCCTTAAAACACGATTAACCAATAAAAAATAAATGGGTTAAATGAAATATATCATTGATATAATCATAATAAAACATGATGAATAATTATTATGGTATAATTACAACATAACCCCAGTGGAAACTAATTAACATAAATGGTTTTTGATGTTGATCAATGTAAATACCATTAAAATATCATTAAAAAAATATTTGAGGAAAATAAATTCTCTTTATGAAAATAAATTTTAATTCACAAAATATTTGAAAAGTAATTTTATTTGAAACAACCCATTGAAACATATAATATAAATATCATTGAAAATAATGGTCATGATGTGGGAAAATCCATTCATTCCATTAGTGTTAAAAATAAACATTCCATTTAATATATTTTGAAAAAGGGAGTCAAAAGAGACCCATTTAGAAAAAGTTAGAATATTTCATTTTAAAAACATTTTAAAGAAGTTGAAAGATCATGTAAAATGGATTTAAGAAATCATTTAATTTTATATAATATAATTTTTCAAATCATTCTTTTAAATATGGATATAAAAGAGAAAGATACCCAATCAAAAAGAAAATACAAAATTGATATAACTTACAAAAAAACATATTGATGCTTCTTCAAGAAAAATAAATAGAAATAGAAAAAAAATATGTTAAACAAATTCATAACCAAAAAATAAGAAATATATCTATTTCAATAAAAAATGAAATATTATTTTCTTTAAAATAACCTTCAACATAAATATTCTGAAAAATAAATAAGGTTGTAATATAAAGAATTTTCATCTTTAGTAATACATTCAGTTGTAAACCCCATGAATGAATATATTCAAATGAAACACTAATTATCATGAAAATAAATATATTAATTAAACAACATGTCATAGGGTTTGTATATAAAACTCATAAAATATGATAGGTCTATAACATTACAATATTCCACAATAAAAATAAATTGATATGAAGTCCCTTACGGTTTTGGTGATCCTTGGATCAAAATTTCATGAAATGAGAGTACCTAATATTGATTTTTAAATCCCAATAATATTAATTAAAATAATAATAAAATAAATTATTGGTACATATAGAAATCACACAATAAAAATAAGTTTTGAATATTGAATATATCTCACAAAAATAAAAAGTGATAAGAGAAAGCCCTTACCTATAGCCCGGACATTCCATGAATGTCCATTAACTCCTTTATAGTAAAAATATATCAAATATTTGACTTATTATCCTAATATTAGAGTTTTAAAATGTTATATTAAAAACTTTTATTTTATTTATTTTAATTAAATAATTAAATAAATAATTAGTTAAGTCCATGTTGGGATTTATTTGATGATGTTTGGTTTAATACTTCAAAATGGATTTGGTGTGTCTAACATGGTAAAAGATGTTATTAAAAAAAAAAATAAAAAAAAATAATCAATAAATATATATTATATTTATACATAAATTGTTATTTTTGAAACAAATCATGAAATATGGTTATGAAACATGTCCTATGTTATGATCATCGAGACATCAGGTCGTACGTACACATGAGTGACGTTCCCATTTTTCAATGATATTTATCAAAAAAGGTATTCATTATTTTATCATTTCATAATTATAATAATATCTTAAATAAAATATTAATTTTTTAAATATAATTATATATATCATCCGTGTGATTTAGTGATGAAAAATGAGTCACATCACTTTGGGGAGGTGGTAGTCCACACGTATACACAAACAACAATATCATTTTTAGTGTAAGAATGAAAATTATATATTATATTTTTTGAATAATAATTATTTCAAAAATATAATAATTATTTAATTTATATAAACTATATTCACAAAATATATCTTCATTAACTTCCATGTGTAGCATTAGTGATAAATAATCACATTGCTTCGTTAGGCGATAGTCCGATTTAAACATGGGAAAATTTTTCATATCCCTTATGGAGTTAAATGTAATAATTTTTATGTGATATAATAACTAAAAGATTATAAATATGTAACAAATATAATATATATAAATTTATCGCATCATTATAACATGAATTTAGAGGTGGTGATGGAAAAGTAATGACACTAGTTCATGAGGCGGTAGTCCGATGTACGCATGAATAATGATTTTGAATCTCATTTGATGGATGAAGAGATTAATTTAAGTTATAATATTAAAATAATAATATATCAGTATATTTTAATTATTGGTCTGGTTGTTTTATAATAATTTAAGATGATATGTGGCACGTGGAAGAAGAAATAAAATAAAAATGTTCTGTTAGGAATGATAACACTTCTTTGGACAACCTTCTTAGGTTTGCACAGAGAGCATTCTTAAGAAGAAATCATATTCAAAATAAGGAATATAAGTCATGGGGAGGGATTTTATTAAGAAATTTGGGTATGTATTATCCAAGAAAAATGTAATCTTTGTTATGATGAGGAGTGGATAGGGTTTAACAATTTATAAGTGAGGTGGGTGGCACCCTTATTTGTCTTAAAAAGAAAATGATATACCCATGTATTTCACATGACACAATGATCCAAAATGAATCATTATCGATACTTAGACATTATGGGGTCAATATATTTCCATAAAATATATTTTATACTAGTTTTTATGTCATTTTAACCCTTATATGTTTTGTTTAACCCATGGTAAACACGTTTTTACCTTAACCGTGATAATTAATTTTTAATGATTTCACTATTCGTTATGGTTAAATAATATGTTGAACATATTATAAAATAATATTTATTTTGAATAAAAATATGGAAAAAATTTTACACAATTAAATTCGTATAATTTGAAATATTAATTAAAATTTACACCCTATGACGCGACGAAAATCCGGGTTCTCAAGAAGTGCATTTTTCACGCACAAGATGATTTTATATTAAATATATAACTAATAATAAGAATTTTATGAATCAAAATTAATATTTATTCTTGAATAATATATAAATTTAGTTTATAAAATTCATCACTAGGGGCTATTATAATTTATTAAAATTGAAAAACATGATTCACTTTCTAATAGTTTTTTGAAAAATCATATTTTTAGACCCCAAAATATATTTATACTAAAATCCAATATAAATTTGATTAAAAATTAATTAAGTGGGTTAGATATAAATAATTAATACTTATGTTACATGAAATCATATTCAAAACAAAATGATAATTTTAAATTAATTAATATACTGAAAAGAAATTATTATTCAAAAAAATCATTATTTTTTCACTACTCACTAAATAATAAATATTTTCTGAAAAATCCTAAAATTTCTCCCTATGTTAATTTTGATATGATGATTTAATAAATAAAGATAATTTTTTAAAATATTTTTTTAAAATTTTTCAAAAATTAAGTATAATATTTTCTCAAAAAAATCTATAAAAATCATTTATGAAGAAAACATATTTTTGGATAAATTAATTTAATAAAAACTATATGTCTATTTAATAATAATTTATTAATAATTTATATTTAGGACACACACAAAAATATATACATATATATATATATCATAATGTAGTTAATATAATTCATACATGCCAATTTAATGGCTAGGCTATAATGGTTGTATATTTTGTGGGTTGTTTATCATCAGTGTTGTGTATTAAATATGGTATTGAACATGAGGAAATTATTTTAAAATCTGAGGGTTTTACACATATTATACCTGATACATATTTTATGAAACACCATCAGATATACTTATAGGTGATCAAGTGCACAAACCCCATTTTGTTCCCTATGATGATATTTTGTATCCCGGTACCAGAATCCTACCCACTATAACTTTAACATTTCATTATAACTATAATAATCTGTGATAAAAATCAATTAAGGTAACTCAAAGTTGTACAATAAGAGGTTGATTATATTTACACTTCATCAAATGTATATTAGTATATACATATATGTAGTAGATATAAAATAATGATAATATAGAGATCACCTTTTATATAATATGACAGATTTTATATTATTAAACCCTCTTAAGAATACCTAACAAAACCATACATAAGAACCTATCAAAATTATCATATATGATTGAAATTGATATCATCTTTATCTTTTCTACAATTTTAGGGATTTTTTTAAAACTCTTCACATCTATATGTAATTACTCCCATATAATTATATTACAATTTGATAAAACCTTCCCACAAAACTTTTTAGTGAGTAATGTTAATGCATTAATTATGTTAGAATAATAGAAAGACATAGGAATCACATTCTTAATGTTTAACTCCCTAAATATATTCATACTACTAAACATTACAACATACAATGTTTTTTATTCAAAAATAATTTTTAATACTTAGTACTCATTCTAACGGTAACATATTGATCGTCCTTTTGAACTAATTCCACAGATTTTTTCCATTAAAATATGATATAGCTATTTATATTATATCTGAATCTCCATTAGAATATAATGAAATTAATTTTTTAATTTTTCTAGACTAATATTCTATTTGTTAAATTTGAACTTCTTTAAGTTCAAACATATTCCCATTATCCCATTAGAAACTATATTTTTCTAAAAATAAAATTATAAGGTACAAAAAAATTGTTTTTTATGAAGTAACACTTATTTCCTCTTATTAGTAATATTTAAAAAATAAAGTATCATATCAATATCACATATGGTATCCAATTTGTTTGGATAATTTTCTTATAAAAAATATTATAATTTCAATTATGTCACTAATGGGTAGTGTAATGTTAATTCTTTAGATTTTAACAAATTACCTAGACAAACACTTTTATCCATGATAAAATAAATTTTATCCTTGTTTCCTTCTTAATAATGTTATAACATCTGATGAATCATAAACCATGTATTATCTAAATCCATTATATCATATTTATCATTAAAAACATTAATTAGTAAAAAACTAATCTTATCATATAATAGAATGAGATGAAGATACGCATATTTTACAATGATCCATTTGGAGATTTATATTTTACTCTATAATAAAATCCATGATTCAAAAACCCTATGGTTAATAATTTTGATGTAAAATATAATATTTTTTAATTATTATACTTATTATAAAATCCAGTATATTTAAAAAAAATTAATGTTTCACTTGGAATTATATACTCTTTGAAACTAAAGAATTAAATTTTAATAACATTGTTACCAAATATGGATTTTCCTTAAATCATGACAAACCTATTAAAGTATAATTGAAAATTGAAACCTATAGGATCATTACACATCCTTTATGATAACATATTTAGGTTTCAATGACCTGGAAAATATATTTTAATGAAATATTATTTGACATACCAACTAAATTTTCTTAATCCATTTTAGTATATTCCTACTTTTACTTTAGACACAAAACTATAACCATGGCATCATATTCCCTAGTTCAATAATCCCTAACATTTTGAGAAAAATGAGTGAAATTTTATTAAACTCATTCGCATTTTTATAAAATTTTTTAATAAAATGAATTCCATAACCAAAATAATCCTTAGAGGATATCCTCATTCTCCCCTAGTCACTCGCACAATCAATCTGATTAAGTATATGAGAAGAGACTAAATTATCTTTGGTGAATTTGAATTTAATAACAATGATACCTTTATAGAATTACTCTATCATTAAAATATTCATCTATTCAATTATTTAAAAACATAAACTTTTATGTTACATTAGAAGATATTTATTTAACATATATAATTTTACCATAAAAGAACTTGACATAAGTTTCATGTCTTAGGAGTTTCTTAAATTAAGATTCCAATTTTTCAGGTATTAATATCAATGTTGAGTTGGATGTTGTTGATTAATATCATCTACAATAAAATATTTTATCATATGAGTAACATATTTTATATTAATTATATAATAATTTTTATTAAATTTGATCACACTAAAATGAATACCCCTTTAAAATTCATCATATCCATTGGTTTTCCAAGTCCTATATTTCATCATGAATTAAACTGGTTATCTTATAAATAATCCAGGAATTTGTATGGTAGAAATATATTTTCCCTAAATTAATATATGGATTTTGATTTGGTGAGTGAAAACTATGTATAGAAATCCTTCATGTGGATAAATTCAACTTTATCCTACAGTAACCTAATGATTAGGGGTTACCAACTAATAATAAAATTTAAAAATACTAAGAACAAGGTACCTAATAGTTAGGTTAAACTTATTACTTTCTTTCCTTACACAAGATTATAAAGTAGATCTCAACTTTTTTGTGACCTGACTGGTGGGATGATTGAGGTCTTAACAAGTATTACATTAGGAGTAATATGACACTTAGTATTATGATGGGGATTTAATCTCACAATATTATCTTATCTTATTCCATTTATGTATGTATGATTCTAGTTACATTTTTTTAGAATCATTTTTCTTCCATCAAATAAATATGTTCAACCCATATTAGCATGTAACTCTTTACACAACTCATAGATTATTTTACTAACCAAAACTAAATTACATTTACATCAATACATATCTAAAAGCATCCCATGAATAAGTTACATGAAACCCTTTCTTATAAGTTATTCTAATTTGGGGATATTAATAATCCCCACACAAGTAATCTTGCCTCTAAATAGAGTCAAACCTCACTTTTATAAGAAAAGGTTATGCCTCTAGGAAAGATAGTAGTCTGACTCAAATTCCATCTACTTATGGATACTTTATCCAAGGTATATTTATATTTTATTTGCATTAAAACTCATAATATGTATAAATAATAATTAAATATTTAATTAAATCTCAAAATATAATTCAAGAAAAATTCAAGTTAGAATAAGACTAAATCTATTTTCATTCTAAGAAAGTAACTCCTTAGATGCATGTATGATAATTTCAAAGGCTAACAATTTAAATTAAATCCTACATATATATATTCATAATGTAATCCATTTATAACTATGAATAAACTACAGAATAAAATAAATAAATAAATGGAAAAGTCATACATTGAAACATGAGATGAATATTTATGAATATTTCATAACTAAAGCTAATCGTATACATTTTATAATTTTATATAATATTATGGATGTTCCATAATTTTGAATATAAATTCTTCATATTCATATTCAACAAGAAATATTTCATATTATTCATTGTATATAATTTCACATTATAGATGAGATATTAAATGAAATAAAATTATTTTATATTCCTATTTATATTATGTAAACTATTTACATAATCAAACTATTGTATATTAAATATTATTTAATCCTTGATTAAATGAATCATCAGATCTCAGTTTGATGTGGTTTAAATAATATCTTAAATATACCTTCTAATTTAAGTAATTCAAATTAATTATTTCAAATATTTCATAATATAAAACCAAATCAATTATAGTTATACCTTATTTTTTAATTTGAAATAAATTATAAATTACGCTTAAAATTTCTCAATATATACTCTAATTCTAAGTCGCAAGTCATTCTATAAAATTATAAAAGGTAATTTAATGTTAATATTAAATATTTTAGGGATATTTATTTATTAATTTTTTCATAAACATTTTTTAATGAATTATAGGAATTTTATAATTAATCAAATTAAAATAAAATTTATAAAAAAATAAATATATTAAAATACCCATTATTATAATTTATAAACTATAAAATTAAATATATAAATTAATTTTAAGAAATCCCATAATTTTTTCCCTTTATAGTAATATTTTATACTTCCCATGAGAGTGCATGATTAATCAGAGCCTAATGTGAGATTAATTGGAATCAGGTGAGTTATAAAATAATTACACATTACTCAGGGGTGAGTAATGTGAAACAAGTATACGTTATTACCTGTGTAGGAATAATTAATGTAATGCATCATATTAACTTCACATGAAAGCCCCTGGACAAGGTGTATGAATTACAATATTGGGCCAACGTAAGAGCAAATCCCCGAACATATAACATAGTGGTTATCATGTGTAAGGAGAAACAAGATTTCCTGTAAGAATAATAAAGTTATTAAACCAATATCCTTGGATTAACACAAGCTAGCCCATATCATATAAAACCAAAATACCAATCCTATATAATGACATGCACCAAACCATCATTGATGATATAATGCTCTATTTCTCAGCATCAACATTCAAAACATCATTTTATGCATGATTTCATGATTCAAATTTCATGGAATGGATACAATACCACCGTAGTGTTTCTAAGGATCTAATAACACTTTTTAAGTATAGTGTATGTAAAAATAACCATAAACATTGCAAAATCATGCATGTAATAAAACCATATTATATATATAAAATAATTATACCATGAAACTTAAACAACGGATATGTTTATGCATCGTGTTATTTATTTTTTATAGTTGATGAAGTTCTCAGTAAATGTAGCTGAAGGATGCCATTTTTCTATGTAGAATCCATGGCCTGACTAAATTATCCATCACATGGGAGGAACCCTTCACCGTCTTATAGAATACTCGTACCTCTTCCAGTAATGTGAGGAAGATGAATAAAGCTATATGTAGGAGAGGATTCTAGAAGATTGAACAAACCACATGTTATAGTGAATTAATATTTTATAGTGTGTCAGAACACTTTTGAAAAATTATCATGTTGTTTAAGAAATATTTTATTTCAATAGTGAATTTAATAATTGTTTTTTCATATAATTTTTATTATAAGTACACTGTTATTTTGAGAAAATGGTTACAATTATTATTATTTAAATATCCAAATATGAAATAAGAATTAAATAATGAATTTTATATTTAACATAAAAAATAATTTTTTTTAAAATCAATATATTTCCTTTTATATATTGATATAGAAGAATTTAGGACATCTTTGAGCTTACCAGTTATGGTAAAATGAATATTGACCAAAGATAATGCAATTGTTTAGCCATTATGTTTTAGATAAAAATGATTTAATTTTAATAAGGACTTATTAAATCATTCTTATTTATAGGTTTCATTTAAAAACATTAATATGGAGTGGGTTACACATTTATAAATATATATATTAATGTTTTATTCCATAAAAATGGATATTCATCAACATACACAAATTATAATTTCTAAATTTAAATGTTTTTTAAAGTTGAAAAATCACATCCCATGTTCAAACCCTAAAAAGGATATGAAACTGATGTGAAACTATTGTAAAATAACATTGATTAATATGTGATGTCTATAAAAGAACCTCACATCAATCGTACCTGTAGTTTGGTTAGAATGAATAGACGATTAGTTTTAAAATTTAATAGTGTTTTTAAAGTTAAAAATGTACACAACATGATAATACTTAGAAAATGATATAATACTATATCATAGTATATGTTCATAATAATTGATTAATTTATGGAATATATGAATGAATCACACATAAATCCCAAATCTAGTTTATTAAAAATAACTGAATGTGAGGTTTTTACATTTAAATGTTTTTTTATAGTTAAAAACACGCTTTACATTCTTAAATTAAGAGTGAAAACATAGGATGATGTGAAACTATAAGAAAATGAAAATTTATTAATAGATGACATGTATGAAGGAAATGTGAATCAATCCAACTTATGGTTGGATCTGCATAAACAAAAGTTGAGTTTATTAAATTTAAAATTGTTTTTAAATTAAAAAACATGTGCCACTTTCTCAAATAAATAAAGTGTGATCTGAATGACATAAAAATATAGGAACATGATTTTTTATTAGCATGAGGAATTTAGGGATGAATTGTGTTACAATCTAACATACACTTTTTTGCTAAGGACATGATGTGTTTTTAATTTCATTTAAAAGTTTTTTCAAAGATAAAAACATTAACAATTCACTCGATATGAGAAAATTAGATTATTCTGATGTTATACTATGGGAAAATGATTGTTTATTAATATGTGATGTTTAGGAATATACCATTCATTAACCCCACATGCGTTTTAGTAATATTGACTCAATGTTATTTTTTTACATTTTAATTTTTTATGTCCAAAATGTGTGTCACATGATAAAATAAAGGAAAAATCAGGGAATAACATAAAAATATTTTAAAATGAATTTTGATTAATATTTATCATTTAATAATTAACCATTCAATAATCTAACACATAGTTCAATCAGAATGGCTCAAATGTGATTTTTAAATTTGAATGTGTTTTAAGAATTAAAAACATGCATCACACACTCAAACTAATAAAACATTTTTAGTATGATATTATTTTATAATTCAATAATATTTGATTAATATGTTATTTTTAGTTCTAAAATTCAAAACAATTTTTCATACTTGTTCGTCAGAATGATTCAATATGTTTTCTTTTACATTTTAAAAATGCATGTCACATACTCAAATTGAGAAAATTATTCTCAAATTAATATGGAAATGTAAAAAAAATATCATATCAAAGTTTTATGTATATGTTTGAACAACACATTTGTAATACAAGGAATTTTATTAAACTAACAAAAGGATAAATTTTTTACAATTAAAATTGTTTTAGAAGTTAGAAACATGCGTCATACACTCAAACAAAGGAACCATGCTTAGAATTATTTGAAACTATAAAAAATTTTACTTGATTAAAATAAGATAAGGAATAATTAACATTACTTTAATAACCTAATTGTTTTGGTAGAAATGACCCAGATTATGGTTTTCTATATTTAATGCTGTTTTCAAACACATTTATCAGAAATTCAAATAGATCAAATGAGATTAGAATGACATGAAACTCATGTAAAATAAAAATTGATTAATATGTGAGATAAAAGAATAAACCATATATCAATCCTATATATAGTTTATTGAAAATTATCCAGGGATAATTTTTTAAATATAAAATAGTTTTTAAGTTAAAAACATGCTTCACACACTTAAACCTTGAAAACAATAATATGTTGATGTGAAAGTATAGGTTAACTATTATTCAACAATATTTGATATGCAGGAAAGAATGAAATATAAATACAAATTATTATTTTTCAAAATGGTTCAAAGTATTCATTTTACATTAAAAAATGTTTTAAAATAAAAACATGTTTCATGCGATTAAGCTGAGAAAATGGCCTCGAAGTTATGTAAAATTGTTGGAAAATGAATAAAGATTAAAATATTTTGTATAGAAATTAAATACATATCACCAAAACATATGGTTTGAATTAAAAGACCAAATGTTTAGTTTTAAATTTTTATAGTGTCTTTAATGTTAAAATATTTTGTCACATGATCAAACTAAGAAAATAGACTCATACAGATGTGCTTGCAACTCCTCGGCACATAGACAACTCAAAAACGCCTCAGGCTAAGGTCATCACCAAAACATAGGTGCGTGTCCCCATATGATAGGGGTTAGAGACAAACAATGATGGCCTAAAACATACATCATGGATTCTATGTCCTCATATAAAAGTATAATCATAGTGCAAATAAAAAAACATACATCAGAGTAGAAAAATAAAAAACACTTGGAATAATAAATTAAAGAAAATAAATACCCAAATAAACCTCGTTGTTGAGTTGTGTGTACTAATAAGGCCTCCACAACACCAGATGAGATACACACATTATAATTGGAATATCTTGTGACAATACTAGAAAAAGGTCATTAGTGGTCAAAAAATGGTCTTAAAGAAAGTGGTATTTGCGACAAAATTATGTTTTTGTAACAAATACTAATTTTTATGATTCAAAATAATGCCCATCACAAATAAATTTGTTGTGACCATATTCTTTCCTATGGAAAAAATAGTTGTGATGGATAGTAGTGAATAATTTTAATATTCATCGTTATTACCCATCACACATAAACCATTTTTATGGTTAATAATTCCCATCACAAGAAAATTTGTTGAAAATTATATTTTGTGACATAATTTTTTCCATCCCTAATAACATGTCACAGTTAAAATAAATTTTAAACACTTGACCTTACTCTTTCCTCTACCTATCCACTTCTCTCGATATTTTTTACGAAACACACTGTCAATGACCGACCCCCCTCTAAAATATTATTTTTCACTCTGGTTTTTATTGATCTGGGATCAAATCATCTTGGCACAAACTCCTCTAATCTTATATGTTGTTCTTATTTGAATTTTTTGGTTAGTATTACAAGAATGACTTTAGGATAACACTATATTTTTTTTATTTTTATCGTTTATTTTTTATTAAGTGTTACTATAAATTTATTGTCCCCAATTTGGGTGTCCATCTTTTCTGGACGAGTTGTGCTAAATAATTTGAGGTATTTGTTCACTGTTTAATCTATATATATATATATATTACTTTTTTGGTATTTTAGGTTAATGCAGGTATATTATATTATGGTATTATTATAAATATGTTTATTATGGAAATTATTTAAAGTCATATCATATTTAAAGATTTTATATAAATCTATTTATTTGGTCAATTACATTACATTGTTATGGTGATTTGATTTTTGATGAATTTTGATAATACTTTAATTATTGAAATGATGTTAATCCATGTTTTTTTTATATTACGAATGATTTTCTTTTTAAAAAAATCATGTGAATATTTTTTGTAAATATTTGGATATATATATATATATATATACATATATGAAAATGTGAATATACATATTTAAACGTTTTAGAAAAACATGTAATACTATATATATATTTGTGTGTGTGTGTGTGTATATATGTATCTATGTATCTATGTATATATATATTTGATATGTATATATTTTTTAAAAAAAATTCAGAATATATTTGATGTATTTATATTAATTGAAAAATCATGTAATGAATATATATATATAATACCTTTTGAATATACATATATAAAAGTTTAAGAAAACATGTAAGGTTTTTAATAAATATATATGTATAAATGTAAGATCTTTTTATATACATATATATTTATATATTTATGTAAATACATGTATCTAGATTAACATCTGAATATGCATATAAATATGTTTAAAAACATATAAGGTTTTTGATATATATATATCTAATTTTTTATATAGATTTGATATGAGTATTTATTTTAATCATGGAAAAAAAATTATTAAGAAATTTTGTAATATATATATATATGTATATATATATATAATCTGAATATTCATATATATACGTTTTTAAAAAATTTGTATGGTTTTTGATATATATTTATATATAGATTTGATATGTATATCTATTTTTAAAAATGTGTAAAAATAAATTTTATGTAAATAAATTTGATTAAGAAAATATGCAATATGTAGATATATATATATATAATATGAAATTAATAGGATATGAGTGTTTTATGAAAATGATAAGAAAATTAATTTAAAGAAAATATTTTAATAAAACATTATTTATATGATCTGTTTATATAAAACACTATAAAATGGTATTAATAAAAAAACAATGACAAATAAAAATAATAAATATTTATTAAAATCAAAGAAAATAATAATTTTCAAAAATTCTATAATGCCTTGTAAAAAATATAAAAAATATTAAAAAATTATTTAAAGCTTAAAATTTTTTGAAATTCTTATAAATATAGTAATTTTTTAATACTTAGTTATAATGATAAAATAATTTATAATAAACAATAATTAATTATAAAATATTATTAATAAATAACAAATCCTAGTTTCCATAATAGCATATTAATAATAATTTTTTAATTTGAAGAAATTATGATAATTTGAAATAGTTTTTAAATGAAAAAATATTAAATGGAAATAATGATTAATAATTAGTAATATTTTTTAATTTTTTTTATAATTAGTAAATAGTTAGTATTACTTAATAAATATTTTAATCTATTTGTAAAAATTTAAAAATATTCTTAATAATTATTAAATTTATTTCTATTCATTATAAAAAAATAAATAATAATAGCAAGAGTTATAAATTTACAATATTCGGTATAAATGTAGTATTAATTATATTAATTACAATTAATCATTAAATAATTTTAAATAATTAATAAATAATAGTTAAAATGAGTATAAATAAGAAAAAATTAGTATTAATTATTAAATATTATTAATAATTATTAAATAGTAGTAAAAAATGATAATTTTTATTAAATTTTATAAATAATATATATATAATTCTAATTAGAAATAACTAAAATAAAATAATAATTCGTAATTAGTCATAATGTGTAATAATTATTCTTAACTCTCATATCTTTATAGATATTTATGGACATAGAAAGTAAAAATCAGTTACTACTACGTTTTTGTGATTAGATAGATCATTAAAAATATACTAATGACTCTTTTATAAATCATGTCTACATTGAGGGTGTTAAAGAATTTGGATCATTTGTAACGTCAAATTCAGAAAAAAAAACATTATGAGGAACAATTAAATTTCCATGTTATAAATGTGATTTTAAAAGATTCAAAATGTTTGAAAATATTGTGATCTATCTACTATATTTTGGTTTTTGGAAAGATTATATTTTTTTATCAACATAGTGAACAAAATTTAGTATAATTTAAAAAAATTGGTTCTACAACCCTCGTTTTATAATTTAGTACATGATGTTTCTGGACCATCTATTCAGGAAACAATAACTCAGAATGATATTCAGAATCATAAATCCAAAGCTTCTCAATTTTACAATTTATTGAAATATTATAAAAACCCTCCTATTTATTAAAAATTTAAACATGATTTATTACATATATTTTCACTTCATATAACTAAGAAGATCGAGAGTTATTTTTAATTGGGAAATTATGAGAATTACATAACAACTTATAACATGAAATACTACATCTTTATTGAAAACATCATTTACATGACCCCAAAATTCTTTCGTACTTAACCATGCATGGGAGAACATGTCTACCCACATAATAAAGGGGAGAGATATATGGCCTAGTAAGAGAATAAACATTGAATTAAATGATGATAATAATACTTGTAAGACAAGGAATATCATTGTGGCATGAAGAAATGTGAATATAAAGGCATGATATAGCATGATAATAATAACATGGATTTGTGGAAACAACATAAAACACTAAATCAAAAACAAAAAAAGGAATCAGGTAAACACATATCTAAATATGATGTATCATGATACTAAAAATTAAAAAATTCATTGGAGTGCTATATAATTCTGGGCACACTCGTCACTTTCATTTAATTCTCATGCTTAACTATGCCACATAGATCATAAAACATGGATTTATTCTTCATCATAATTAACTCCATCATTAAGGAGTATGGAATTCATACTTTTATGTCCTCAATAAAAAGTTATATGTGCATTAAATTTAATACCTTTGATAGAGGAATTGGTATGGTATTCAATACACAATGATTTTGGTATGGAAAGTCACAGTGCAATTTAAGCGGCATAACGTTGTGGCATAAAAATTCATAAAAAGGGTTGATGAGAAAGAAAGGGATCACTAATCATATATACATGAACTGGATAGTAATAGTTTTATATATATACATTCCTAACACAATTAATTTTCAAGTAGAAGACGTAACATAATAAATAAACTTGAAGAAATAGGAGAAATAGAATAACTCTTACGAAATTTTGGAATGGTAACAGGTGTATATTAGAGGTATTAATGAGATAGAAAGGGGTATCTCGTCATTCAAACATAATAAGGGTAGTATAGGGGCTGTGTTAAAACATACTCCATAATTTTTAAATTAAAATAAAATGTTGTAAGAATATAAGGAATCTTGGATAAAAATGAGAAAGGAAAGAACCCTTACTTTAGTGTGTGGCTTGAGAAGATTAAAGAGAGAATTCATGAGATATTGGGGAACCTTGGGAGGATTATATATAGGGTAAGAAAGATTAAGGATGTTCTCCAAGTATTTTTAGTTAATATATGTGGGTTCTTGGGTTGGTTTATTTAGGAAATGAGAGGGGAATTTTTAAATATTTCCCAAACATAGATTTTGCAATCTATATAATTAAATTTTCAAAACCACAAACCTTCCTATTTTTTTCTAAGGATTTTTTCATATATGAGTGTAAAAAATTATTTTATAAGTCCATGGGCTGAATTTATTTATATATTAGACTTTCTTATGTGGAGGTGAGTCACAATATTAATGAATTGAACTTAAAATCATTAAATATTTTATACATTTTGGAGGATCCACTAAGTCTTCATATAATAAGTATAAAAAATCTAAAATCACATTATTTTAGAGGTAAAACTTATATTTTTCGTAATATCCCTTTTATTGTGTTTATTACATCATTATTTGGCCATTATGATGTCACAAAAGACACTATATTTTTATGGTATTTAATTTTTAAACAAAAAATCTACTATCGTGAAAAATTATGAAAAATTTACCATCGGATATTTTAAACTTATGATTCCAAAAATAATATTAATTGTATCAACATAATTTTCTAAATATTCCAATTTTCACTTTTAAAATAAAAACATACATTTATTTAATATTGATGAGTTTTTGACAAAAAAAAAATTTAAACCATAATAAAAATCTCATTTTTCCTCATAAAAATTATATGATCATTTATATTTAATAAATGTATTATAATATAATATTTTATAAAAATATTTTTAATTAATTCATTAAAATACATTTCATAATTCAATTTGCATATTAACCAAAAAGCTATATATCCTTTAAACATGAAAATAAAATGAAAGTGTATTCATTATTCTATAAAAAAGTAATATACATAATCATAATTCATGGGTCTTGATACATATACCCTTATTACACTAGCATATTCCATAAGAGTATGGTGTCCGGTGGTGGGGATTTCAAGGGGTCATTCGGTGAACATGGTTAGGGTCATGATCTCGATGAGCTTGAAATTATCCCATAAATGGTTTCACTCATGCTTATGTTGTTGGATCTCAGCTTAGGATTTATTTAGAGGGAAAACCCAGAAATGTTATCTCCCTCGGATGATCCGATAAATGGGCTTCATTGGAAATAATCCAACTAGTTGAGGCCATCACCTCCTTTTTCTGTGTCTAAATGATTTTTTTAACACCTATATTTATACTAGTCATGTGATCATAATTCAAAAGCTATATTATCATTGATAAAGATACATAACCATCAATTAATCCAAATTGGATATAATAAAACAAATCGAGTGCATGTGTTTTCTATATCCATTTTACAAAATAATATATTTAATGAAGTTAATAGGAAAATTTTATTTATAACAGTTTAGGTATTTACAATCTTCCCCCCTTTAGAAATTTTTCCCTTGAAATTTCTTTTTCCGACACTAAAACTGATGGGGGTAACTCTGCTTCATCACTTCTTCTAGTTCCCATATTGATTCTTCAAACTTTTGGTTTCTCCACAACACTTTGATGAGAGGAATTGTTTTATTTTGAAGAACTTTTTCTCTTTGATATATGATCTTCACTGGATACTCCTAATAGGAAAGTTTATTATCCAATGGTACTACCTATAGATTGTGTACATGTGATGGTTTTGGAGTGTACTTCCTTAAGTGGAATACATGGATTACATCATGCACTTGAGATAGTTTTGGTGGGAGTTATAGTCGATAGTCCATTGCTTCGATGTGATCAGGGATCTAAAAAGGGTCGATGTACCTTGGACTAATATTTCCCTTCTTTACAAATACCATGACACTTTTCCATAGAGATATATAGAGGAATACCATGTCCCTAACATCAAACTCTTAGTCACATCGATGATTGTCAACATAGCTTTTCTGTCGGCTCTGAGCAGCCTTAATTTGCTACTAAATGGTCTTAAACTTTTTTACAATTTCTTCAACCATTTAAGGAACTAGAATTTTCATTCCCCAACATCGTCCCATCATGCAGGTGTTCTGTACCTCTTCCCATAAAGGGATTCATAGGAAAACATTTTGATTCTTGAGTGGAAATTGTTATTGTAACAGAACTCAGTTAGAATAAGATGTTGATCCCATCTTCCTTTGAAGTCAATTGAGCATGCTCTCAGCATGTCCCCAAGTGTCTGGAAAGTCTGTTTAGATTGGCCATATATTTGAGAGTGATATGTTTTTCTGATGTTCAACTCTATATTCAGATCTTGTTGGGGAGTCTTCTAGAACATAGAGGTGAATCTTGTATCTCGATTAGATACAATCGATAGTTGTACACTATACATTCTCACCACTTCTCTGATGTATATCCATTTAAGATGATCTAATGAGAAATCTTCAAGAATTTCAATGAAGTGTGTAGTCTTTATAAGTCAATCCCCCACAACCTTGATAGTATTATTTCCTCTAGAAGTATTAGGAAGCCTTGTGACAATGTCCATGGTGATTTTATCCCATTTCCATATAAGTATGGATAATGGCTGCATCATCCCCTAATATTTTTTCCTTTTCACCTTAACATGATGACATAAAGATATAATGATGTATATTCTAGGATCACCATCATCATATTTTCCCTCCAATAGTGTTCTTGAAAATCTCAATACATCTTTGATATTTCAGGGTGGATAGAAAAGGTTGAGCTATGTGCATAATCGAATAGCTCCTTATTTAACTGAGAATATGATGAAAAAAATATTCTTGACCCAAATCTTATAGTACTTACTTCATTAACATTTAACTCCAAGGTTTTACCTTTTAAAATAGTTTCCACTTTCTTCTAAATTCCTATATCATCTCTTTTAGCATCTTTTAACCACTCCAAAAGATACGGTTGAGAAATCATTTGTGAAAAGCTTGATGATTTTAATTTCTTTATTATTCCCATGTCTATCCTTTTCAAGTCTAAGAATATTAGGTCCTTCTCAATTCTCATCTATTAAAGAGTTTCTAGATCCTTTATATATAGAGATTCTGCAACTTTATTCTCTTTCACTAGATGGAAGTGAATTGATCATTCGTTAACCTTGATCATCTCTAACCATCTTCGTTGGAACATATTCAAAACATTTTATAGGAATATATACTTGAGGCTTTTGTGATCCTTATATATTTAAAACATCTCTTGAAAGAGGTAATGTCACCACATTTTGAAATCTAGGATCACAAAATCCATCTCTAGATCATGTGTTGAATTGTTCTTATCATGAGAATTCAACTATCTTGAACCATAGGAAATGACTTTGTCATTTTTAATCAACACACAACAAAGGTCCTTCTTCGAAGAATTACTAAATACCTTGGAAATCACTCCAATTTTGGGTAGTGTGAGCATAAGGGAAGTAATAAGCGTATTTTTCAACTCCATGAATCATTCTTCACATTAATTATTACAAGAAAACTTGACTCCCTTCTCAGTAATATTGGTAAGAGGGTTTGAAAATCGTGATAAATTTCCCACAAATCCGCTATATTATCTAGCTAACCCACGGAATCTATGGATATCTATCACAAATGTTGGACATGGAAATCCCTCAATTGCCTTTTTCTTTAATGGATACATATATAACACATTGATTGTGATGATATTCCCCATAAATGATAATTCCTCTCACAATAACTCACACTTGCTATACTTTTCATAATATATCTCCTTATTCATGGTTTCTAGAACAGTGCTCAATTTCTCCTCATGATTCACCTCTATTTTAATGTATATTAGAATATCACTTATAAAGATTACCAATATTTTTTAAGGTAATCTCTAATGACCCTATTAATCAAGTCCATGAATATTTATGTTGAATTAGTGAGTCTGAATGTAATCACTATGAAAAAATAATGCTCGTACCTTGTACGAAGAGAAGTCTTGGAGATATCCTCCTTCACCCTTACTTGGTAATATAGTGACTGCAGATCGGCCTTAGAGAAGTATTGTGATCCACCTAGATGATCTCACAACTCATTAATTAGGGGAAAAGGATACTTGTTCTTTATCATGATTTTGTTGAGCTCATGATAATCAATGGAAAGATGAATTGACCAATCCTTTTTCTTAAGAAAGAGGACTGGTGCACCCCATGGTGAAACACTTGGGCATATAAACCTTTTATCCAGATTCTACCGTAGTTGTTTCTTCAGTTCCTCAAGTTCCACAATATTCATTCTATATGTATTATTTGATATTGGCCACAACCCAGGTATAAGATCAATCAATAATTAGACATCTCTTCTATGAAGAAGACCATGAAATTCCATGGGAAACAAATAAAACAATTCCCACATAATATTCACGTCTTTGAGAATTGTTCATTCCTTAGGATCAATAATTTGATCTAAATAAGATTTCTTAGAGGGAAGTAATATCCATGCATGAGATGAAGGTTCTAAAGATGATTTATCATCCTCCTTTCAATTGTATAGAATTGAGGGTCGATTGGCCATAAAGAGAGTGATTTTCCTCTCGTTGAAATTTATTTTGTCTCTATATTGGGAAACCCAATCCATTCATATAATTGTATAAAATTAAACCAACTGAATTATAACAAGGTTCAATGGAAATATCAATTCACCAATGCTGATAGTGGAGGGGTTATATTCATGGGATGCAGTAATTGCCCCATTTTTCATCTTCACTGAAATCTCTTCTTCCAATATTTGTGGTGGTGTTTGTATTGTTATACTAAAATTTGGGATATAAAATAATTCATTGAACCAGAATCAAAAAGTACATTTTCTATACTTTAATGAATAACTACATTACCTTACAACACTTCATTATCAGGATTCACTTTGGTAGTGATGGAAAAATATTTCCCTTGCAACCTTGGAGGTTTTTGGTTTCCTCCAAAAACCCTTGTCTCAAGGAACTTGTTCGCAAAGTTCCCACATTACTTGTAGTTTTAGAAGTGAAAAAATCATTGAGTATTAAATGGAGTGTTCCTCTCCTCTATCGCATTGGCAAGTTCCTCCTGTCGACAATCATTGTCATATTTCCCTTCTCTTTCGCACCTAAAGAATTTCCCTATTCCCCATAGGAAATTTACGAGGTTCTTTATTCCCCATAATTATTAAGCACAATGCGTGAATTTATTAGAACCATTGGATTTATCAATCGGATTTCCAGAATTAAAGTTCACTTCCCACTTATTATTCCCATGATATCCCAGACATTCACTAATCTCTATCTTGAGTTTGAGGACACATCAGACAATTTTCCCACAGATATAAAAGTCATGGATTGTCAAGGTTCTTAATAGTATTGGATTTGAACCACCAAAGAAGTGGTCAACATTGTATTATGGGTAACAAAAAAACTATAGGTGTGTCCTCCAAGTCTTGTGATGTTTAATTCATATTCCCCAACAAATTCATTGACATTTTCTTGAGTGTACGGAAATATCTTTCCATCTTAATACGGAGGGTGTGGGGAAAATATTTATCAAAAAAATATTTTATGGAATTAATTCCATTCCATTGCTTCAATATCTTCCTTAGGCTTCAAATTCATGATCAATGTCCACTATTGATCAGCTTCACCCTATATTAGATAAGAAGCCATAAGAACCTTCTCTTGTTCAGAACATTATAGGATATAGATGAATTTTTTTATTGAATTGATCCATTTCTCCATGACTAAGGGATCATATGATCTAATAAATGTAAGAGTCCTTTGTCGCATAAATCTCTCGACTGTGGGTTTCTATCACTTTGGGGGGGGGGTCAGGGGATCCTCTTGATACTGGTTCAAATTTAGAATATGATTTTATTGATTGAATATCATAACAAAGTTTTTGATTCCTACTCCCATCAGGTTAGACATATCTTTAGGGAAATATTCACACAGCCCTTTGCATCGGTTGTAACCCCCCAATCTTCCATGGCACGCTTATCATTGAATAATGTAGTAGCGTGTGTTATACGCAACTTCAAGATCTAACACACACCACAACCAATCAAACTAGCCTTTATGAATAGTAATACCTACTTTTTGAAATTTTATAAATTTTATCTCTCAAAATGGAATTCATTTTTGGATTTTGAGTATCGAATTTAGCCTAAGAGTAAATTTTTGTACTTTTCGGATTACTTTTATATTTTGATGAATAATGAAAATTACTAAATTTTAATTAAAAATAACTTTTTTAATCAAAATAATTAATGGTGATAAATTATTATTTTTAGTGGGTTTAAAGTATATTTAGAATATATTTTTACCATTCAATATAATTTTGGTCATTGGACATAATTTCACAATTAAACCGGATATAAACAAGTGTCAATCTTTTGATAGTTATTATATCTTAAAAACACGCTTTTTGTTTTGACAGCAAGAATTAATTTTAAATTAATTTCTGCCACTTCTGTGTTTTGAATTTCGAAAAATGGATTCCATATTTGGAATCAGGATGTCCAAATTGTGTAAATAGGTAACTTTTATTTTTACACATTTTGAATAATTACTTCGGTAAATATTTATTTATCATGGTTAAAGGGTAAATTTGGTAAATAAGGGTTACAAAATAATATTATAATAACAATAAATTATCTTAAAACGTATCCTAACCTTATTGGTAGATACATATCCGACCATGGGAATCTTTGGGTCAATTTTGGGACCCCATGGAGCCACTTGTAGGTGATAGGGACACTTTATATTAATTAAGTTAAAATAAATACAAAAATGACATAAGCTTATATCCTTTAGAAAAATAATTTTTACATAGGGTTATATATATATATTTTCGATTATAAATATTCATTAGAAAGATAAAAATATTTCCTACATAATAATATTTTATTTATAATTTTTATACATTAAATAATTTAATTTATTTATGACACAATGATGATGTAGTAATTACCTTATTAGTGAAATATTAAAATAATTGATATTATAAGTACCCAAATAAATATAATTTGAGACTTTTAATGAATCCCATGAATTTCATAGGTTAATATGACATGTTAGAGTTGATTAAATGAATTAGTTTCAATGTAATAATGTTGTTATGAATTTATCAAAAACAAAATACCCAATAGTTTCAAAATTGACAGAAAAGAGTTTTTAAAACAAATATTATATTATTAATTTATATTTAATTCCTAAAAATAAAAGGTTTGGCCAAAGGACTTATATAATTATTGGTGTCTCCTTAATGGACCACTTTGGGGTCCGGTTACAGTAGACCGTCCTGGTTGGTGTCCTGTTATTAAAGGCACTTCGTGTTGGTGTTCGGTTATTAGAGGCACTACGGGTTAGTGTCCGGTTATTAGAGGCACTCCGGGATGGTTTCCAGTTATTAGAGGCACTCCGAGTTAATGTCTGGTTATTATAGGAACTCCAGGTTGGTGTCCTTTTATTAGAGGCACTCCGGGTTGGGTTTCGGTTACAGTTATCCCTTTGGTCTTGGAACGAGGCCTTGACACATAAATTAAAGTTTGGCATTATGCATTCTGTCATTATGAAAATGGTTATTGATATTTCATGTGATTATTCAACTTGTAGAATATCCATGTAAATAATTAAATGGAATTATTTCATTTCATTTTTTCCATATTATGTTTAAGTTCATGTTTAAAAAGGCTTTTGTTTTTGTTATACATCGCCTTAAATGTTTGTGCTCATTTATGAAAGTTTCCGCTATATTGTTATCCTTACTGAGCATCTGAGCTCACCCCTTTCAATGTTTTATTTTTCCTAGGATGTGAATAAGTTATTTATAAATGATCTGCAGGGATAGTTTATGTGGATATGAGTGTGGGCTATGGATACTATGTTGTTGTATTTTTCATTTTTATGATGTAATGTAAGACTTGTGAATATATATAGCGTTTAAAAGGATACTAAACTAATCGGTCTTTCGAGATTTGATCATTCTTGTGATCATGCCAATGTTATGTAATAATGCACCAACTCTGGGTAACTGGGGTTAGGCGTTATAGTTGGTATCAAGGTATGTTTAGTACAAACCTTGGAAACTAGATTTAGATAAACTCTGATTAGAGCACATAGCCCTAAGATATACTTTGAGGACTAGTATAGAAGAACTTCCTAGAATTTTGGTATTGTAGAAATTTTGTGAGTTTTCCAAACAATACATCCCTTTCTGGATATGAGCAGGTATAGGCAGCTCTGGCATAGATGTACCTAGGGGTAAAACCCAAAAACACCGCTTTGATCTAGACTTGAACGGGAACTGGTGCACGACAACGGGCCTTGCTGCACTCTTGGTTACGACACTCCCGGGGGATATGCTTAGGATTATTCTCAATTTCATTACAAACCATTATGAAGGGTTTATGAGTATATACTTCCTCAAAGAAAACATTTTTATGATTATGGATTATATCCATAAACTATTCAATTTATTTTAAGTGTTTTACAAGTACGGAATTATGTATTTTGATTCATAAACTAATATAGAATATGAAATTGTTTAGAAATGGCGCCTGGTGGAAGGAATGGAAATCGTATCAATTCATGAACTCCATGTAGGGATTTCCCTCCAGATCAAGATAATTATAGTGGAGATAGTGATGCAATTGGTCCTGAACAGCTAATCACCATACTGGGACAACTCACTCAGGTTATGAATAATAACTTTACTTGTATGGAGCACCCTGATCCGTAGCATGGAGGATCAATGTTAGATCGTTTCATGAGGAAACAACCACCAACATTCAATGGGGGTACAAATCCCATAGTAGCTGAGCAATGGATAAATTCTTTATAGAAAATATTCCATGCCTTGGGGAGTAGTGAAAGAGAAAAAGTTATCATGGAAGTTTATCGCCTCACTGGAGATGCTTATCAATGGTGGTCATTGATACAAAACACGAAGGAAGATGATGAAGTATCAAATATGGAATGGAGGGAGATAAAAGAGCTATTCTTAGAAAAATACTTTCCTCGAGACCATCGAGCAGATATGGAAAGGCAATTTCTGAGTCTGAGACAAAAGGAGGATGAGAATGTCGCAAAGTATGAGGCTAACTTTACAAGGTTAGTGAGGTATGCTATAGATTATATATGTTACCCAATAAGTAATATTGATCGTTTCATTTATGGGTTAAACCCTTTTCTCCGTCGAGCATTAGTCTCACAAACCTTCTCTTCATACGAAGATATTGTCTCATGTGCTATCAAGACGGAGAAGGAATTTTATAAGTATTATGACTTTAAAGCAAAGAAAGAGAATAAGAGATCTTATGATCAATCTGGAAATGGAAATAATGGGAAGAAGTGGAAATTTTAATATCATCCCTACAGTAAATGTGGGAAGAAACACCCCGGTACTTGCTTGAAGGGAATAGGAGTCTGTTACAAGTGTGGTGAAAAAGGCCACCAAGCTCATGATTGCAAGGGAAAGAGAGTTGATGTCAATGTGGAATTCTATAATTGTAGGGAGAAGGGACATTATGCAAATTAATATCCTAAGTGTCAGGGGAACTTACCTCAGAAGAGGCCAAGGTATCAAGGCTAAGCTTATACTATCACTACTGCTGAGGTAGAAGCTCCAAAATACATGGTGGTGGGTAATTTAATGGTTTCCTCAAGATTAGAAAATCCATTATTTGATTCTGGATCATCGCATTGTTTCATATCTTCCCAGTTTTCTAAGAAAATTAGATATTTCCAATTTGATTTAACAAGAGAGTTGTCAGTCAAAACCCCTAAGGGAAGTATCATTGCTACAAAGTTCTGTGGATCCGTTCCCATTAGGGCATATAAATGTTCTTTATCTGTTGATCTCATCATCATACCCATGACTGAATTTGATATAATCCTCGGTATGGATTGGATTTTGGGCCATGATGCGAAAATTTATTTTAAGTAGAAGGAGGTCACGATTTTAGATGATGAAGATAAGGAACACCTTATCATTAGAGCAGAATCGTCACCACCTAATTTTTATCTAGATCCACCCCCAGTAGCTCAACTAAATTCAATTATCGGGGAGGAAGAGAATGAAATAACTATGGGTGAGGAAAGGAATGTTCAAATAGAGGATGTACCTATTGTGAAAGAACATGTAGATGTGTTTTCGGAAGATTTACCTGGACATCCTCCAGAACGAGAAGTTGAGTTTTCCATTGATTTAATTCCTGGATCAAGGCATATATCGAAGACCCTTTACAGAATGGCCACTGTGTAATTAGTTGAACTAAAGAAACAACTAGAGAAATTGAGTAATAAAGGATTTATTCGCCCAAGTGTTTCTCCATGGGGAGCCCCTATCCTTTTTATTAAGAAGAAATATGGATCTATGAGGTTGTGCATTGACTATAGAGAGATCAATGCTATAACAATAATGAACAAGTATCCCCTACCTCGCATTGATGATTTATTTGACCAACTTCATGGAGCTTAATACTTTTCAAAGATTGACCTTCGATCTGGATACCATTAGTTGTGTGTGAAGAAGGAAGACATTCTGAAGACCGCATTTCGAACCAGGTATGGGCATTACGAGTTTACAGTAATGCCTTTTGGATTGACTAATTCACCCTCTGTATTAATGGATCTAATAAATAGAGTTTTCAAGGAATATGTTGATGATTTTTTGGTGGTATTTATTGAGGATATCTTGGTATACTCCAAAAGATACAAAGATCATGATAATCACTTGCGCATTATTCTAAAGACCCTTAGAAGACATGAATTATATGGGAAGTTTAGCAAGTGTGAATTTTGGCTTCAGGAGATTAATTTTCTTGGTCATATTGTCTCTATGGATGGAATTTATGTTGATCCTTCTAAGACCAAGGAAATCTATGAATGGCCAGCACCGACGAGTATAACTGGGGTATGCAGTTTTATTGGTTTAACAGGTTATTATCGATGTTTTGTCTAGAATTTTTCCCGGTTGGCTAACCCATTAACAAAGCTCACACGTAAAGGGGTTAAATTTTTCTGGACAAACAAGTGTGAATAATTTTTTGAAGAACTGAAGAGAAGATTAGTCAATGATCCTATATTGACTCTACCATCAGGGAATGAGGGGTTCGTTATTTATAGTGATGCATCGAAGAAAGGACTTGGTTGTGTCTTTATGAAGAATGATAGGGTTATTGCCTATGAATCAAGACAACTAAAAATTCATGAGAAAAACTATACTACTCATGTTCTAGAGTTAGAAGATGTGATCTTTGATTTTAATATATGGAGACACTACCTCTATGGTGACAATGTGAGATTTATACTGATCAGAAGAGTTTGAAGTATATTTTCTCACAAAAAGAACTCCACATGAGTCAAAGGAGATGGCTTGAACTACTCAAGGATTATGATTTCACGATACACTACCACCCAGGGAAGGCAAATAAGGTGGCAGATGCTTTGAGTAGAAACGATCATGGGGTTCGAACATGATGAGAGTGGAAAGGGATCCTATTTTCATGGATCTAGTAAAGATGGATATGGGAATCACCATGGAAGGTGAAACCTCAAAACTTTTTCAAATGGTTGTCAAACTATCTTTACTAGAAAAGATAAAGAGTTATCAGGCCATTGATGAAGATTTTAAAAAGAAGACTAAAGCTGTGAATGATGGGAAATTGAGTGAATTTATGTATGAAGATGGAATTTTGAAGTTTGGGAAGAGACTTTGTGTTCCCAATATACATGATCTAAAAAGATAATTGTTGGATGATGCTCATAGATCCAATTTCTCTATACACCCTAGGAGCACAAAAATTTATAGAGATTTGAAGGAACATTTTTGGTGGGACAACATGAAGAGGGAGATTGCTGATTTTGTGTCAAGATGTATGGTTTGTCAACAAGTGAAAGCTAGAAGGCTACAACCTGGAGGTGTCATGCAACCTCTTCCCATACCTGAGTGGAAATGGGATAATATTACGATGGACTTTTTCATGGGACTACCAAATACTCCTAGAAGGAATGATGCAATATGGGTTATTATTGATCATCTTACCAAGTCAGCACATTTTACTTCTATAAGAGAGGATTTACCAATTGAACATCTATCGAGAATATAAATTAATGATGTTGTGATAATTCATGGAGTACCCCTATCGATTGTTTCTAATCATGATCCATATTTTACTTCAATATTCCGGAAGAGTCTTCAGAAGGCCTTAGATACTGAACTTTTTTTGAGCACTGCCCACAACCCTCAAATAGATGGACAATCAGAACGAACTATTCAATCCTTAGAAGACATGTTGATATCATTATCACATGACTTTCATGGTATGTGGGATCAATATTTACCTCTGGTATAATTTTACTATAACAATAGCCTCCATTCAAGTATTCAGATGGCACCATATGAAGCGTTATACAAAAAGAGATGTCGCACACCAACCTGTTGGGATGATGTTGGTGAAAGAAAACTTGTAGGCCAAGAACTGGTGGAGGAAACGATGGAAAAGGTAAAGGTAATCCAAACCCACATCAAAGCAGCTCAAAGTAGGCAGAAGAGCTATGCCGATAATCGAAGGATTTGTAATTTTAGGTGGGAGATCATGTTTTCTTAAAGGTATCTCTATGGAAGGGAGTTATACATTTTGGTAAGAAAGGAAAATTGAGTCCGAGGTACATCGGACCTTTTGAAATTCTAGAACAAGATAGGGTTGTAGCTTACCGTTTGGCGATGCCGCCAAGTCTATCCAAATTTCACGATGTGTTCCACGTATCACTGTTGAGAAAATAAATGCCTTACCCAACGCATGTACTCACTTACGAGGAATTGGAACTAGAACCTGATCTATCTTATTAAGAAGAGCCCGTCAGGATTCTTGATATGAGAGAACAAGTGCTGAGAAACCGGATAACTCGTCTAGTAAAAGTTTTATGGAGAAACCACAAGATGGAAGAGGCAACGTGGGAACCCGAGGAACTTATGATGAAGCACCACCCGAGTCTTTTTAAGCATTAATATTCTAGAAATTTCAAGGACAAAATTATTTGAAGGAGGGGAGAATGTAACACCCCAAGCTTCCATGGTACACTTCTCTTTGAATAATATAGTAGTGTGTGTTATACGCAACTTTGAGTACTAACACACACCACAACCAATCAAACTAACCGTTATGAATAGTAATACCCACTTTTTGAAATTTTATAAATTTTATATCTCAAAATGGACTTCATCTTTGGATTCGGAGTATCGAATTTAGCCTAACGGGAAATTTTGGTACTTTTTCTGATAACTTTTATATTTTGATGAATAGTGAAAATTACTAAATTTTAATTATAAACAATTTTTTTAATCAAAATAATTAATAGTGATAAATTATGAATTTGAGTGGTTTTAAAGTATATTTAGAATATATTTTTACCATTTAATATAATTTTGGTCATTGGACATAATTTCACAATTAACCCGGACATAAACAAGTGTCAATATTTTGATAGTTATTATATCTTAAAAACACGTTTTTTATTTTGACAGCAGGAATTAATTTTAAATTAATTTCTGCCACTTCTGTGTTTTTAATTTGGAAAAATGGATTCCATATTTGGAATCAGGATTTCCAAATTGTGTAAATAGGTAACTTTTATTTTTACAGATTTTGAATAATTACTTCGGTAACTATTTTATTTACCATGGTTAAAGGGTAAATCCAGTAAATAAGGGTAACAAAATAATATTATAATAATAATAAATTACCCTAAAACGTGTCCTAAACTTATTGATGGATACATATCCGACCATGGGAGTCTATGGGTAGATTTTGGGTCCCTATAGAGCCACCTGTAGGATATAGGGACACTTTATATTAATTAAGATAAAATAAATACAAAAATGACATAAGCTTATATCTTTTAAAAAACAATTTTTTACATAGGGTTATATATGTTATATTTTCGATTATTAATATTCATTAGAAATATAAAAATATTTCCTACATAATGATATTTTATTTATAATTTTTAGACATTAAATAATTTAATTTATTTATGACACAATGATGATGCACTAATTACCTTATTAGTGAAATATTCAAATAATTGATATTATAAGTACCCAAATAAATATAATTTGAGACTATTAATTAATACCAAGAATTTCATAGGTTAATATGACATGTTAGAGTTGATTAAATGAATTAGGTTTGAAGTAATAATGCTTTTATGAATTTATCAAAAACAAAATACCCAATAGTTTTAAAATTAACACAAAAGAGTTTTTAAAACAAATATTATATTATTAATTGATATTTAATTCCTAAAAATCAAAGGTTTGGCCAAAGGACTTATATAATTATTATTGTATCATTAATGGACCACTTTGGGGTCCGGTTATAGCAGTCCCTCCAGGTTGGTGTCCAGTTATTAAAGGCACTCCGGGTTGGTGTTCGGTTATTAGAGGCACTCCGGGTTCGTGTCTGGTTATTAGAGTCACTACAGGTTGGTGTCCGGTTATTAGAGGCACTCCAGGTTGGTTTACGGTTATTAGAGGCACTCCGGGTTGGTTTTCGGTTATTATAGGAACTTCGGGTTGGGTTTCGGTTACAGTTATCCCTTAGGTCTTGGCACGACGCCTTGACACAAATATTAAATTTTGTCATTAGGCATTCCATCATTATGAAAGTGGTTATTGATATTGCATGTGATTATTCGACTAGTAGAATATTTATGCGAATAAGTAAATGGCATTATTTAATTTCATTTTTTCTATAATATGTTGAAGTTCAAGTATAAAATGGCTTTTGTTTTAGTTATACATTGCCTTAAATGTTTATTCTCATTTATGAAAGATTCCGCTATATTGTTATCCTTACTGAGCATCTGATCTCACCCCTTTCAATGTTTTATTTTCCCCAGGATGTGATGAAGTAATTTATGAATGACCTTTAGGGATAGTATGTGGGGATATGAGTGTGGACTATGGAGACTATGTTGTTGTAGTTTTAATTTTTATGATGTAATGTAAGACTTATGAATATATCTAGTGTTTCCAAGGCTACTAAACTAATCGGTCTTTCGAGATTTGATCTTTCTTGTGATATTTCCAATGTTATGTAATAATACACCGACTCTGGGTAACTAGGGTCAAGGCGTTACATCGGTTGTTAACATGACTCCTCCTTTTGTCGGCCATTGTCTAGAATAAATCTAAAATTAGGGATGAGTATCTTAAAATGTTAAACACATAAAGGAAATCCAATGATATTGAATGTATAACAAATAAATTGCATTCATTTCATTAACTTATGAATTTCTTGGATTGGATCTATGTTATCCATGATCTAATTCCTAACATATATTTTTATGGGAATTATTTTGGTGTTTTATTAATAATGGTTTTTAATGATAATATGAATTTACCGAATAATTTCCCCCAATAGTGTAAAACAATGAGTGCAGGAAGGCCTGTTTTCATGCACTAGTTCCCTTTCGAGTCTAGTTCAAAGTAGTGTTTTCGGGTTAGGCCCCTGGACACATCTATGCCATAGAATCATACACTTGTTCGTATCCATGAAAGGATGTGTTTTCATGATATATAACTTAATGTATAGTCACTAACATTTAGGGATGTCTTTCTTATACTTAGGGTTATCCCTAAGGGTTTTCACTAGGGTTTTTTAATCATAATCCCCAAAACAACTAAACCAATCCTCTGATACCAACTATAACTGTAACGACCCAGACCCGGCCAGCCACCCAAACAGAGCCGAACGGGTCGGGTGTTAATACCTTAGGCGCACCTCCCATGAACGCCAAAGGCTGGCGACTAGCAGCGAGGGTCTGTTAGGTATAGTGGGGAGGCTATACCCTCATGGAGGAATTAAAAGTGCTGGTCCATATAATAAACTAAAATATGCAGCAGAAATAAATGACTCAGCAGACTCGAACCAGACCCACAGAGAGGAATCACATTTGATAACAATAAACAGTGGAAGCAATATCAAAACAACAACAGCGGAAACTAAACAGAACTTCATGCCAGTAATCAACTGCAATAACTGCTAATACAACCAAGCATGCATCCAAACAAGTCATAAAAAACAATATATATATATCACGGCGCCAATGGCTAACCAACCGTAGCTACAATATAAAGTAAACATGCTGATGCAAGAAAATAATACTAAACAAGTAACTCCAGTACGGCACGACCTCACGGTCCGTTCCAGTCTCCATGTCAACAACACTAAAGTCCAGCTCCTAAGTCCGACCCTCTACCTACACGCAATTTCATAAAGTCTACACACGTCCAGAAGGGCCCGTGTAGGGTGTGAGACAAGTCTCAGTAGGATACCACCCAGAGGTGCGTACCTAATATAAGTGTTTAGGCAGACATGATTATATAAGAAAATAGTAAATAGTGCAATCCCTAAAAGTAAACAAAGACTTCACTGGTGCTCAGCAGCCACCAGGAAGTGTCACCTGCTTCGGCCAACGCCGGAAAGTCTGATCTTCCGCCCGGAACCTCGTTCCACCTGACACCATGTGTCTCAAGTACCGACATCCCGAAGGCATGCCCAACCATTGTAACCCAGCTCGAAATATCAACATGCCCATGGAACAATATCTGGAGGAACAACGATACCTGTCCTCAAAAGATAACTGGAGGGAAAGCGATGTCTGTCTTCAAATCACGGAGAGCCTCTGCCCCCAACATGACCGCCTCAAAGCTGTCTCCCGAAGGCTCCTCACCTTCCACGTGGATTCCTATGGAAAGCACCCCCAAACCTAATATACCTAACAACATCTACCATGGGCCTCTACCCAGCGAGTGGTCGTACCACCTCATCTCGGAGTCTATCTGTGTGCACATTACTCAAAAGTACCTGGTGAGTGGTAATCACCTCAATAAGTTCCCAAGACACAACATCTCTGACACCTTGTGTCCCTGCGAACCTGTCGCTCCACTCTGATGGTCTCGCCATCCAGTAACCTGGGTCAAGCCCGACCTGATAGTCCAACTGTCTCAACCGACGTCCGTGATGCCCAATCCCGTGGTAGCAATAACCCAATGTAACCCGATCTAAAATCCCCAACCTGTGATCCCCATCACTCAACAATATATCTGGGCCACGCCCAACACAACAAGAAGTTCAACACAGGCAATATCACACATTGCATGTTCATACTTGGAAGCATCACTTTAAACAGGAAATTACTAAATAGTCAATTTGTACTACTTGTGCTATCCCATAGCAGTACCTAACTCATTCACAATTTAATAATTAAACTATACAGTTTAACTAGAGACATTCAATAAGCAGTATAAACACAGCAGTTTAAACAACGGTCCAATTCACATGCATTTCGGCACCCTCGGCTGAATTGCCCCAAACAAGCAACGACCTATAACCCGGTATTTCTCAATCACAACAAGGTCAGGGAATACCCAAAGGCATCCCACAATGTAGATAATTAAATAAAAACTAAATAAACAGGGTTTTTCTCAACACCCGACATTGAGCCCAATGTTCACAACCCCAAAAAGTCTACGAAAACACGAAAGAAGGTATGCACCACCTACCTCGTACTCATACGATGCCACTCCTTTGATTACAGCCTCTGAATCGGAATGAATCGCGGTAGATCTGCATTTCCGTCAAATCAAGCAATTCCGTTCAGATGGAATCTGCTGAGGAAGACGTGAGGAATCAAGGACAAAGAAGGGTGTGCGGGGTTAGCCTCTATGATGCGGTCTCGCTGCCTCTGACTGATCAAAGAACGGAGGTCGTACGACGGATCTAGAAGGATTTGTGTTCGTGGAGGTATTTCGGACGGACTGTTTGTCCAAAGGAGAAGAAGAAGAGGAAACTGGGAATAAGGCATGACGACTCCTTGGTCGATCCAATAAAAAAAGTACACGGCGTGTATTTCCCAATTACACGCCATGTATACGTGTTTCTGTACTCCGACTTAAGTGGAGTCCGGCACACGGTCTGGACCGTGTACACGGTCAACACACGGCCAGGGTCTCGGCCGCTACACGGGCATGGGTACACGGCGTGTCAAGGAAGGATACATGCTGTGTAGATGGAAATTTACACCTGGCAACCACACGACATGTACCTGGACTCGCACGGGTAAGAGATACAACACATGTCTATAAATACACATCGTGTAATAGGAATGTTCTACACAGTCTTCACACGACATGTACTCGGCGAGCACACGGCCGGTCACTCGGGTAACTCATACATGGCGTGTACTAAAAGTACACAGCGTGTAGTTTGGAAATTTCTAGAAATTGGCCAGATTTTACATACTTCTCAAAAACCTGTCAAAAGATTAAAAAGGGTCAGAATTTGACCCGTTTCTAAAAACTTGGGTTCTTACAATAACAACCCCTACTTATTACACATTTAAACATCATTTATTAAATTGATTTCAAATTAATACAACTCAGATTATCAAGAGTTATAGTATCTAGGGAAATTAGGAACATTACATAACAACATAAAATATGAAATACAACACATTTTTTGAAAACTTATTTTACATGACCACAACATTCCTTCATACATAACACTGTATGGGATAACCTGGGGACATACATAAGAAAGAGGTGAGATATAAATCCTTATAAGGGAATAAAAATTGAATAAAATGAGGATAATAATAAATTATAGAAAATTTATATCAATTATTAATGAAGGAACATGAATATAAATTCATGATATAGAATGATAATCAGAACATGGAAATGTGGAAACAACTAAAAACACTACATCATAAAATAAGAAATCAGGTAAACCCATATTCCAAAATGGTGGAAAAAAGTAATATAAAGGAATAAGGTAAACCCATTTAACAACAAGATATATAATGATACTAAACATTACCCCATGCATTGGAGTGCTATATAATTCTTGGCGCACCCGTCACTTTAATTTAATCCTCATGCTTAAGTGTGCAACATAGATCATAAAACATAGATTCATTCTTTATAATAATTCATTAAATGATCAAGGTGTGTGGAATACATATAGTTACATCCTAAATAAAAAGGTATATTTTCATAAAGGTGAATACCCTTTATAGATGAATGGGTATGGTATTCACTACTTGACAATTTTAACATGGAAAATCACGGTGAAATTTTGGTAGCATAACGATGTTGCATAAACATTCCTAAAAAGGGTTGATGAGGGCAGAAGAGGACTATAATCATATATAAATGAAATGGACAGTAATAGTTTAATATAAATACATGTCCGAATGTTAGTAATTTGGAAATAGAAGGTGTAACATAATAAATAAACTTAAAAAATATGAGAAATGGAATAACTCTTATGAAATTTCGGCATGGTAACTGATGTACATGGGAAGGATAAATGAGAGGTAAAGGTCTCTATAATCATTAAAAAATATTAAGGGATGTATTGGGAATGTGTCAAAATATACCCCATCATTTTTAAATGAAAATAATAGGGTGTACCAAAATAAGGAAACATGGATGATAATGAGAAAGGAGGGAACCCTTAGTGAGCGTGTGACATAAAAAGCTTGAAGATGTGCTTCTTGAGAGATTGGGGTGCCCTGGGAGGACTCAAAAGAGGGTAAGACAGATTAAGGGAGTGATCCAAGGATTTTGAGTGAAAATAATAGGGATATTGGGGGGTTTATAAAGGAAATGGTAGAGGAAGTCTTTAATATTTTAGAATCATAGGTTTTGGAATCTATATAATTAAATATTAAAAACCATAAACCATACCATGGGTTTTTTTCCAAAGAGGAGTAAAAGAAATTATTTAATAAGTCCATGGTTTGAATATATTAAAATATTAACCTTGATTATGTGGAGGTGAGTCACATTATTAAAGAAATCATCTTTAAATCATAAAATATATTATACATTTGAGAGGACTCACTAATTCATTATTATATAATTTAAACAAATATAAAATCACATTATTTTATAGTTAAAACTAATATTTATCTAAATATATCTATTATTGTGTTTATTACATCACTATTGGGAAATTGTGGTGTCATAAAACACATTATATATTTATATAGAATTTAATTTTTACCCAAAAACTTGACTGTCTGAGAAAATTATGAAAAATTCACTATTAGATAATTTTGACATCATTATTCCAAAGATAATTTTAATTTTATCCAAATAATTTCTAGATATTTAAATTTTCTCCTTTAAAATAAAAACTGACATTTATTGAAAATTGATGAGTTTTGACAAAAATAGTTTTTAAACCTTACTAAAAATTTCTTTTGTCCTCATAAAAATTATAGGATCATTTATATTTAATAAATTTAAAATAATAATAATATTTTATTAAAATAATATTTATTAATTCATCAAAATATATTTCTCAATTTAATTTTAATAATAAAAAAGAATACTATTTGTTCTTTAAAAACAATAATAAAATGAAAATATATTCATTATTCTATACAAAAATAATGTATATAATCATAATGCTAGTGTCATGATACATATACCTTTATTACACCAGAATACTCCCTAAGAGTAATGTGTGTGATAGTGGGGGATCTCATGCGGCTGTTCAATGAACATGGTTTGGCTTGTGATCTCGATGAGCATGCACTTATCCCGTAAATAGTTTCACTCATACATAAGTTATTGGATATTGAATTAGGCTTAGTCTAAAGAAAATACTACAAATGCTATCTCCCTCTGAAGCTCTAATATATGGGATTTATAGGGAATGATCCTACTAGTTGAGGTCATTACCTCCTGTGTCTATGTTGAAAGGATTTTTTATGGCCCTATATTTATACTAGTCATGTGATCACTGTTTAACGACTATAGTGTCAATGATAAAGATAATTAACGGTAATTTAAATATAATTTTATATAAAAAAATATTTTTCATGTTTTTTATATATCCATTTTACAAAATAAGACATTTAATTATGTCAAAAGGGAAATTTCATTTAAAACAGTTTCGCTCGTTACAAATATGCTGAGTAAGGATTATATCTAAGATTTTATATGAGAAAAAATGAAGCTATTACAAAATTTATGGCTATTAAATCATATTTTGGAATGAAAAATAGTTGTTTCAATAATATAATATTTTTGGGTAAATTGTTTTTCCAAAACAAAAATACATTACTTTCATGTTTCTATGAATGTAAGTGGGTTGGCTATAATTTGGGACGTAGTTATTAGATAATACATGCATTTTTGAACAATTTAATATTACATTATTGTGTTTATGAATCAATAGTTAATTTTACCACATATGGAGAATCGAGTTATAATGAGTAACTAAAAGGAAAATCTAGATTTCATGTTCAACTAATGAGTTATTTTCCAATAACACCTCATTTACGGTATTTATTTAGGCCTTGAAACATTACTTCATTGATGATATTAAATAAATAAAATATTTCCTTTAGAAAAATTTTAAACCATCCCTATGATAGGGATTCATAGAAACACATTTATCAGAAGCATCCTTCTTTTTCTTCAGAACCTCATAACACATGGTTGGGTCTTTCTACTATTGGTTTTTGTCCATATAGTTTATATGACGATCAATGTTATTGTTTTCTTATTTTCATTATTCCATAAAACCAAACACCTTATATTATAATGATATATATATATCATTATATTAATTCTAGTACATCTAATGAAAAAAATTTGTGAATATTTAAAGACACTATTTGATGAGTTAATTTCATTATGTAACAACAGTGTAACTACATTTATTATAGTTTCAGATTGGAATTTTACACTAAAGGTTTTATTAATGTAGAAAATAATTGAAATTATGGTGTATGGTATGTTATATGGATGGATTAAACATGGTTTAAAATCACGTTATTACTATATGGTGGATAAAAAACCTTTTATATATTTTAATTGGAGAAATATTTGTTGTTTTGACAGTCATTATAGATTTATTCTTATGGATCACCTTTTTAAAAGGATTAGATATAATTTTAAAATAAGTATAATTAAAAGAAAAAAACCTCATATTGTTCTCTTAGGCATTCATGTAAAATCTATCATCTCTATATTACCTCATGGAACTTTTTGGCTAACCATAAATGGAAAAAGTAAATGGTTTTGGGAGAGATCATAATTGGATGAGATAGATTATTTTTTGGGGCCTTCCACATTTTTCTGATTTTCTAGTTAATGACATGTTAAATGTAATTCACATTGAAAAGAATTTTTTTTATAACATATTTTATATCATTTTGGAAAAATTAGGTAAGACTAAAGAAAATGTAGTGACATGATAAGATCTTTCCCAAATCAATAGATGCCATGTACTTGAATTATTAGAAGATGAATGATCAAATTATTTAATGTACCCAAGATAATGTTTTGAACTTTATAATTAAATTCATTTATTATTAAATAAATGGATACAATATTTGAGGTTACTATATGGTTTTACTTATAATTGTTCTTATTCTATCAGAAATGGTCATATTACTATGTTTAAAAGTCACATCTCCCATGTCATAATGGAATGATTACTTCATATTGGTCTTATAGGATTATTAAATTATTCAATATGGTATGTGTTTAGTGAAATATCATATGTATTATGATATATTTATGTGAACAAATTGGATTATTATGTGTTGAGTATTCTAAAAAAGGATGTGGTTTTTATTTTATTTTTCTAAATTAATAAAAATATTCATGTCAGAACTATTTGTCTTTTTGAAATATTTAATATTTAATTTTCTGTATGAAGATAAATGTGGATGGCTGGTATAATTCATATCGATGTACCAAAATTATATATTTATGCAAAAACATAAGAAGAAAGTCCATAACAAAGAATCATTTTAAGGGTGAATTTTAGAAGTGTACTTATAGGAGGAAATTTAAAAAAATTTCTCTTATTATTTTCAATCATAATATACATTAAAACATAACTAGATGGGTCACAATGAGACATTTTTTATGATGTCACATACGATCATTTGTTAGTTTTTAATCATCATCAATTTTTTAGTTGATATAGTGAAGGAGGGAATTCAGATGAAGAACTATAAATTTTTTTTACAAATACTCTACTGAATTGGGATAAAATAAAACTATATGAGAAATAAGTACTACATTTTATTATTTTTGAAAATTTTATAACAAATTCCTTTATTTTCGTTATTTTTCATAGTCTATATGGTGACCATATAAAAAATTATACTAATTACATTTATGGCTTTTTAAGAACATCATCAACAGAATTTTACATATATTTTCTTCAGAAACATGAATATTAAGTTTCATTCAATGGAGCACTAAATAAATTTTATAATTATATCAATTATTATTAATTTTTATTGTTTGTAGGAAACAAAATATGAAAATTAAATTGATAGTCCATTATGTGTGCTCAAAAACCCTATATCAAAAAAGTTAAAATCTTATAATGGGTGTTGGGTTAATGGATTTTGATTCCATACATACATATATAGTTAACTAAATAAATCAATGAATAGTGGTGTTTTTAAAGGATATCATCATAAAGAAAGTGAATTTGACATTTATGGTATAGTTGATGAAATAATTGAGTCATGCTATCTGGGAAAAAATTATGCAATAATGTTAAAATACCCTTCGATTGATATTGATCAAGGGTTGAATGTTCTTCCATGACATGAAGTTATTGACATTAAATATAATAGTCCTTTTTCATTAATTTAACAATTTATGTTGGAAGATCACACACATCAAGTTTATTATAAAAATTATTTTGGTATTTTGAGAGATTTGATTGAGTACTAGAGTGTAATTAAAATGAGATATTATGGAAATCAATTTGTCGAATATAAAAATGGTTATGTGGAAGTCCAACATTTTGAGATTATTCAATAAAAATACCATAATATATCTCTTACTTAATGAGATATAAATATTGACTATGAATCCACCCAGTCTATGGACGATGATATTTATAATATTGATGAAGTAATAAGGGATGATTAAAGTAAAATCCATATAGAATTTGATGATGCTAATGATGAGTATGAAGATATTATACATGATGAAGTTGTTAAATAAGATAATTATTGTTGTATTATATTAAGGGTTATATTAGTTTTGTCTATTTTATATTTTTATTAATAACTAGTTACAGTTAGATTTTATTTCCACAAATGGATGGACCCGATCATTTATTATATTCCTTCACTGATGCCAATAATTATTATTTCATTATATTTTATACTTGTATTAACAATTATTATTTGTTAATAATAATATATTATATAAGGAATCGATTACTATTTTATATTTGATACTATAATGAAAAATATTTACCTATTAAATTGTTATTTTTTTGGAATTTATATATAGGTAAATATTATATTCTAGTGTTTATTAATTTTTTATATTTTATATATTTTTTTAAAAATTCTTTAAATGTGAAATTATTATAATATATTATTTTTTTGTTTTTTATATTTGATATCAAACTTATATTTTTCTTGCAGGAAATATTATTTATTCGAGATGGTTGGAGATTCTCTCGATGATCTATTTTGTTCTCTCATTGATTTAAGACGTCTTGTTTATGTACCTGATTCGAATGATCCATAGGATGCTAAGACCTATTAGAATGGGGTATAGTACAGATCGATTGATTATTCAAGAACCTATTTAAGATATATGTCTATCAATTGACTTTGATCCTCCTTTATGGAGGTATGTTCAAGAGTCTAAGATACTTATTTTATATTCAGTTTTTATGTTACTTTGGGAAATTATATTTAGATTATTTTTCATTTATTATTATATTTTTTTCAAATTATCTATTTGACATGCTAGTGAAATTATAATTAATTGTTTTTGGGATTCATATGTGTCATAGGATTCGGTTACCATTGACATTTTATAGAGGATGTTTAACCACTTTATTTTTTGATTTTAAATTTCATTTATTTCTAACATATTTCTTTTAATTTTCATAAAAAATATATGGTCTTTGATTTCTGATAGCATGATGGATTCTATTTAGGAAGTATGAGAGATTTTTCTAAAAGGAAATTTAAATCAGTTTTTACACAACCTTAGAAAGAATTCTCTAGATAGAGATTCTTCTGTTGTTTTCAACTGTTTTTTCTTCTCCCATTAACCTAATTATATCTCAGCTCAGGTAGGGGGTCTATTTGGCAATTACTTTCTAGGAGAGACTTTTATGAGGAGTTTATCATATGGACATTAGATTTGAGGGATGTGAGATGTCACACATAGGGTCAAAAGTCCTAAATTGGGTATACATCGAGGGGATATGGTAATTAATATTATTTAATAAGGTATAAATAAATTAAATTTTAAATGTTTGTTTTATTTTAAATTCTGTTACTGAACCCACTATTATAAGGTTCAATGTTTATAAGAATATGTAGATTGATCACCATACATGATAAACTTTTGGTGAGCGATAACACCATACTATAATTAGTAATTTTTTATAAAAACATTACTAATATTAATTTTTTATTATTAAAATTTATAAATATATTTGAAAGAAATCTATGAGGCTGAGACATCCAATTAAAAAGTGATTCAAGAAAATATTGAAGAATATTCCACTGTTCAGTTAGGTTTCTATGGGGTGGATTGGATATAGGATACACTGAAGGTTGTCTGGAAATGATGGTCAATTGGTATTGGTTCACGAATAAAACCTATCGGTTATTATATTACTACTAAAATTTCGTCAATAAGATCAAAGGGAGTGCAGAGAGTTTCATCATTATCATACACTAAACAATATAAGAAGAGGTTGAGAGCTTATAATGAGATGATACAACTTATTCAGAAAGAGGGAGGAGGAATGTGACCAATAGTGTCAGATAGATAAACAGTTGTTTGAGTATATGCGATAGCTTGCACATAGCACTGGTATAATGTTTCCACCCCCTCATCCTTTGAGTGACCCTCCTCCAAAAAATACAATTTTATGATCTATAATTGTTATGACAATTTTTTATTTTGTGGTGATGAACAAATTATTTGTGAAATGATAAATTAATTCTATATTTTTTTTAATTCTTTAAAAAAAATTGAATTGCTTTTATTTTTTTTAATTTTTTTTGAAAATATTAGTAATTGAAATGGATATTTGTATCCATTTAAATTAGATATTAATTATGTATCACACATAACTAATTATTAAAAAAACATGAGGGTGTTATTTTTGACAGATAAATAGACAATCATAAATGCAACTTATTTGTGTTGGGCTGTCACAAAAAAGAATAATTGTGACACCATTTTCAATGGAGGTTCATTAAGTATGCACTCCAATAAAAAATTTCTTTTTATGGCCATAGGATATTTCTTATAAACCAATATAATAATTTAAAACTCTAGTAGTGTACAAACCTGGCCATCATGATTTACGACCAAACCTGCTTCAACTCTGTGATGGAACTTGTCATCTAATCCTTTTCATACCGGCCTATACTCAATGACTTAGGTTAGGGAATAAATCAATTTTCTACCATTGTCCCATCGATGTAGGGTCTTGATCCAAGTACCCCAAACAACCCCTATCTCTGAGAAGTTCTCATGTACAGTGCAAGGTCTCTACCTTCTCACTCAAGGCAGTTTCCACCTTCTGATGTTACACTGCATCTAGAACAAGGATTATTTTTCATGGTAGTCTAGTTATCTTATTGCAGATCTAATACCAATCAGGAATTTATCTCACTCATAGAATTTTTTTCTTGTTCTCCTCACATCACATCTATAACTTCATCTCACTCATGGTAGTATGACCAATACCTTATCACTCTAGGAACAAATGAACATCCTGTCCCACCAAGAGTCATTCTGATGGGAATCAAGACACACCATCTCTCCTATAATAAAAAATTACCTAGGTTTTTCATACATAAATTTTACACCCTTTTTATTTATATTTAATACATTTCACAAATACATTCCCAAAGACCATAAATGTATAATTTCTATAGAGACTAGATACACAATCTTTTTATTTCATTAATGATCATCAACATCACCCATAAATATCTTCCCACATATTACAATTCATGGAAATACCCTAGTTAATTCCTTTATTCGTAACATGTGGAAAGGAAACATAAGGAAGGGTGAGCTCAGATGCTCAATAGTGGTAAACATGTTAGATATCAAAATAACATGAGCACAAGGGTATAAGAATATGAGGATAACATTTGAAAACCCTACCTTGTATTTTGTAAATTATAAACTTTAGTTATGAAATAAATATTTTTTATTCATAAGTAGTTAATAATATTTTAATCAAATAAGATGATCTAGGAGAACATGACATTTATATAAGATATAGATTTATGGCATACACATAATCATAAAAAATCATTCCCTTGGTAGTCAAGGATTATAACATAACCACCATATTTTGATGTAATGTTACAAAATTCACATTAAAGCATCTATATATTTTTGTTTTATATAAGATCATAAAAAATTCATCATATCATACCCCATGAAAAATATGGGTTTCATAAATGTTTCATCATTGCATAACCTGGAAGAAAATGAATGTTTTTCCTAAAAATATTATAATTATAAACATAAAACATTAGATAACAAATGAGGATGGTGTAATTGGATTATATCCCCATTAAATATTATTTAACATAATTGTATTTCAACATAAATTGAAAATTATTTTGAATGGTCACTTAGAACATTTCCAAGTGAAAATAAACATTCCACTTTCAAAATCACCTATAAAAATATAAAATTTCACATAACATGGTGGAAGTAATTTTAATTATAGATAGAAATGGAAAATTATAAATGAACATTTAAAAAATTGAGTGGTAATGATGGAATTAAATTGTTTTCATGTTGTACATGTTAAAACAAATATTTCATTCACATTTTCAGTAAATGTCAAAAGTACCGCATTTATAAAAGGATAAGAATATTCCATTAAATCTTTTTTTAATAGTAAAATATCTTTATAATTCATTTAAATGATCCTTGGAGAATATTAAAACATTATTAAAGGATGTTTTAGTTTTATATGACAGGGAAGAATAATAATTTTCAACCAATGAGAAATAAATTTGGGTTTCCTTAAAAAAATTCTTGTTGAATATTGTGTACATAAAAGGAGGAAAATGAAATTAAAGTATGAATTTTAATTAAATAAATATATTATAAAAAAATTCATTTTTTTCTTTAGAGTTTTATAATAACATTTCATCATTAGAAGCATAATCATAAGAAATCCTAAAAAATAGTGATATTGTATGATAAAACCCTTACCACTTTAGTAGTTTTTGAATCATAAGAACCATTAAATAATAAAATTCAATTAAACATTAAATATCAATTAAATAAGATTATTTATGATATAATACTTCAAAGGGTTATTATAAACACCACAAAAAAAACAACTTTTGATTATTTCATTTATCTCCTATAATTAAAAGAGATACCAAAGATCTCTTACCTTATATCTGGACATTATCTCTTACATTCAAAAATCATGTATAAAAAATATATGCCTATTATAATTCATTTCTAGAACCACAATATTATATTTCATACCATATTTTTTTAAATAACATTATATCACCTATTTATTATCAATTCTTTGTTAAAATCGCATTTTGGAAAATAATTGCATCATTGTTCATGTATGTTTTGGTTTGGTAAATTATGTAATTTTACATTGATCATGGTTTTATAATCTCCAAAATATTTAACACATTATAAATATAATATATATTAATTATATATGTATATATATATATTACCCCATAAAATTTTGTGATATAAAATGAATTACACCATTCATGGAGATAGAAGTCCATATGTACGCCCAAACACTGTTTCCATTTTCTAAAAAAATGAAATGAAATAAATAATAATAATAATTAAAAATTAAAGAATTATTATAATATCACATATATAATTTTTATTAATAAAACACATCCTTATTACCATCCAATTAAAACTAAAATGAAGAATTTTTCATATCCCTTCGTATAGGAGGTAGTCCACATGTACATACAACTGAGGTTATCATATTAAAAATATTGTAATGTAAGAATTTATATGTGATATTATAATTTAAATGGTTCAATAATATAATAAATATAATATATAATCATTAAATCCATCATTATCATTATCTGTGTTAGGTAGTGATGGAAAACAAATTACATCGGTTCAGGAGACAGTAGTCCACCATGATCGACAGTTTCATTTACCATTTTATAGAAAAGGAGGGATATATAGGTTATTACATGAACATAATAACATATAAATATATGTTATATAATTTTGATATCATATCATCATAGTTGATTCATAAATGAAGGATGTGGATGGAGAAATAAAACAAAAACACAATCTTTTGAGAAATTTACCTATTTTTTGAATAACCTCATTAGATTTATACCTAAAAGCTTCATATGAGGGTTTTATAATAATAACAAATCATCTAGGATATGAGGAGGGATTTATTTAAGGGGATTGGGTGGGTATTGGATAAAAAAAAGTCTATGAATATATGGAGTGGAGAGGATATGGGTGGCCTTTTATAAGTGGGGGAGAGGAGACACTTGGATGTTTTGAAAATAAAATGTTATAACATGGTTTTTCACAAGCCAAAAGGATCTGAAATGGATTATTATCGATATTCACATTCTAGAAGGTCAAAATATTTCTATAAAATAAGAATCTAAACTGTTTTCAGGCCATTTTAACCATTATCATTTTAGTTTAACCCTATGTAACCCTGTTTTAGCTTTAACCATGGTAAATATTTTTTATTATTTTTACTATTAATTATGATAAAACATTATGTTGAAATTATTATATAATATAAATTTGGATGATTTATAGTATGGAATATTTATTTAAATTAAATTTATATAAGTGGCAGATTATAATTTAATATTAAACCAAATATCGTGATGAAAAAAATGTTTTCCAAAGAAAAAATTCTCATAAGTATAAAATTTTTTAATATCAAAATTTATTAGGAATAAAATAATGTAAATTAGATTAATCATGAAATAATCAAAATAATTTTCCATCAAAAGTATTCCTAAACTAAAATAATTATCTTAAATGATTTAAATGAAAGGATGTCTTAAATCAAAATCAATATTTATCACTATTCATTATAAAATTAAACTTTTCAGAAAAATAAACAAAAAAGTCACCCTATTATAATTTTTAAATCTTGAATCCATAGATGAAATTTAGTTTTTCAAATAAATTTTATAAGAATATAAATAATTAATTTAAATATTTGATAAAAAATAAACAAATTTTTTTTAATAAATTGTATTTTCGAAGCATATAAATAATTTAATAAAGATAAATAATTTTATATCAATATATGTTATTTATATAAAAACATTATTATTAATTTATGGAAATGTGGTTATTCCAATTCATAATTCCATGTTTAATGGCTAGGATATAATTTTCATGTTTAAATTTAATTATAAATATTATATTGTGGTTTGTTAAAACATAGTGTTGTGTATAACAGATGCTATTGAAAAAATTAATTTTTTTAGGAAAAATATTTCATAAACACTCAGGGTGTCAGATTATTAGCTAAAACCTAATACATAATAGAAACTATATCCAACTCATGGTAGTTTTACTGGAAATATCTATCTCATAGTACGTCCATGCCTGAGGCCCCCTCACCCACACTAGAATCCCTTTCTTATCATTTGCACACATAATATAAACATTGTAGGTATCCCATTGAATATCTAACCAGCTCATCAAAAGGGTGCTAGTAACATCATATCTAGACCCTCTACTCTGATAATTAGGACCAACATTCATCTATCACCTCTCACTAACCTCAATTACCATTGGATCTACTCAACCCTTGACTCAATAGGAGGTGGGTAATTCTTATCCAATCCCCCCCTTTGAATCTTAATTGAAGGCATTCATGCAATTCCTAGGACCATCACTTGGGTCCTATATCAAATTCCCTGGGGTAAAACTCTAATACTCTTACGAGGGGGAATTTCATATCCATTACACACATCAATCCCTATAATATTTCTCAAACTCCAAAGCCACACCAATACTTACATCCAACTTATGGAAGGATTTTCTAGTTACCCATAAAATGTGTGACTATATATCCCATAAGAACTCTTCCCAATGCTTATTATTCATACCTACTAGACCAAAGGATAAATCAGAGTCTATCCTATACTTTATCCCAGTATTAGGAGTCATCCAAGAGCCTTATGTCAATTCATTCATCACCCTAGCCCTTATCAACATAGTCACCGGGTAATTCTAATTACGCTTGTTCTAAAAACACTTTCTCTAAATCTTGTGGCTCAACAAAACCCCATCATCTCATCTATGTAGTTTCATTTTCCTTATCTAGTATACCTGAACCCATGTGCTTATGCATTCACTCATGTTCAAGAATAAACAAACATAGGAAACTGTATTATAGGGGACACATACCTTGATCGTGGAGTTAACCCCTTGTCTAGACCATCCATGCCTCATCTACACCAATAAATTCTCTTTTGAAGTTATCTCATTCCATGAAACAAAAATAATTAAATATATCATTTATTGTTAATTATATATAAAAAATGAAAAACTAGTATTCTCTTGAGATATAATAATGTATCTTCACTACACCAAAAACACACCCAATGACATGTGACCAAGCATTCAAGATCTCTTCAAGACAAGCCACATGGAAGTCCCATCATTCTTGGAAAATTTCATTATGATCTGGTGAAATTGATTCCAAATATATAACCAAATTGACTAAAAATAGAGGCCTATTATTGGAAGAAATAAGGGAAATAAAAATATAATAGTTCATCTTAAATCCATCAAATAACATACCATGATCAATTCCCCACCAAAGGGAATTGTAGGAGAGAATGGGAGGGAGAATCCTGACTGAAGTAGACTTCCCCAAGTACCCTAACCCCTAAAAATATTAAGGGCACCAACATAAAAAAGAGGGATTATACATTTTTTAAAAACAAACCCAGTGAAAGGTTATTGTAGGACTCATAGGGTTGTGACGTGGTGATATCCTTGGATACCTTAGTCAGGGCATGGCCCTCTAGGTCCTGACCTGACCTTCCTCAAATAGAGGCACCCCCACGGGACCTTTAAACATTGTTTCATGAATTTATATTATCCATGTTCTTTATTAAATGACACATCTATATAGAGTAGTAAACCAACTTATAGTAACCCATCATGGCATGAAGCATGATCGTCATGACATGAAGTGATATAGTAGTCAAATTCATCACAATTTGGCTAACTCACACTTACCCAACTTTAACCTAGGCTCTGAAAATACCAATCATGCTTAAAAAATAAATCTATAAAAAAGATACATAGATGTTACAACTATAAGAATTCCATTCTATATAATAATTCATTGAATTATCCCTCAATGAGAAAAAATAAAATTCCCTCCAGAAGTATCCCATAATTTGTAGGCCACTATAAAAATAGTATAATATAATTATTGTTGATTAATAGGCAAAATTTAAGAATAAACTCTGGGAAATCCTACAAGTACTCTATCATGAATGAATGAAAGTGTGTTTTTTTACATTTAAAAGTGTTTTTAAATTTAAAAAACACACATCGCAATCTAAAACCATGAATAAAAGGCCATATTAACATAAAAATCTTAAAAAATAAACCTAGATTAATATAAATAATATATCAATGGAACATGTATCCATCCCACATTATGATTGATATAATTGGATTAAAGTGTGTGTTTCTATATTTAAATTTGTTTTTAAAGTTATTTTTTTATAAAATTATCAAACCACAAAAATAATATTGGATTGACAAGACATTATTGGAAATGAAATTTTATTTATATATGTTGTGTTGGAATGAACCAAAAATACATCTAACTTTTAGTTCAATTATAATGACTCAAAGTGTGTTTTTATGATTAAAATAAATTTAATGTTAAAATTGTTTCTCACATGATCAAACCAAGAAAATGAGATCAAAATTATTTTAAATTGGAGGTCATTGGTAGTTGAATAATTTTTTTTATGATAATAAATTCAATTTTAATCTCACACATGGTTTGGTGAAATGTATAATTTTTTTTATATATTTAAAAGTTTTTTTAAAGTTACCAACATGTTCCACATGACCATACTGACAAAATTTTCAAGGACTTACTTGAAATTGTAGGATAATGATATTTGATTAATATGTTAATTTTTAGATTAAACTATATATCAATCCCAAGTTTGGTTTGGTTTAAATGACTAAAAGTGTGGTTTTTTACATTAAAATGAGTTTTTAATGTAAAAAACATGCATCACATGATCAAAGAATGAAAATTATACATGAATAAATTGAAACTATGGAATTTAAAAAACATATTTCACACATTTAAACTATATAATGAGCATAAACTAATATGAAACATTATGAAAATTATTATTGATAAATATGTGATGTACATGAATGAACCATGACTCAATCCCAAGGATTGTTCATTATGAGTGACTCAATGTTGATTTTTTAAATTTTAAAGTAATTTTAAAGAGAAAAATGTGTGATATAAATGAAATTAGTTTTTTATTTTTTTTTGGATATTTTTCTTGAGTTTTTAAACTAATTAATGTTTAGTTAAATTCCATTTTATTAAGTAATTTCTTGTTTCTCAGTTTAGTGTAATTTTACCAAACCAATTCAAAATAAAGATACTATTAAATAATTTTATGATTGTGTTACTCAAAAAAATTATAAATTAAAACAACCACATTTTTTGTAGTGGTAGTTTTTATTTTTTTTATTTTTTTAATAAAATAGTTTTTCAATATGAACCATTTCTAAATGAGTCATAAAAAACTACTAAATAGGACAAAAATACACTTTCTTAAGGTTTTAATATATAAAACTAAAGATTTGGGAATATATTATCGATGATGATATATGTGGAAGTATAGTAAGGTTCCATTAAACCATTTAGTTTAGGGTTAAAGCATTCCTATACCCTTAAATAACTATTGACATATTATGATTTCCCTATAGTGTATATTCCCCTTCTATCTTCCCTTCCATTTCTTCCTCCCTTTTCTCCCACAATTTTACTATGGTGGTATAGGGGATTTGTTGTGGATTAATCTATGCTATAAGTTTTATTTGGATTTTAATATATACAGATCTTTTTTCGAGTATTGGTATACTGATTCATAGAAAAGTAACATGGATTGGATTATTTTTAATAGGTGAGTCTTTTTCCCCTTTATTATTTTCAATAAAACCTCATTCTTATTAAATATAAGAATTTTTTTGGTGATTTAAGCCTTTTTTAAGCATATTATTATTTTTTCAAAGAAAGTACTTTGGTAAATTTTTAAACACATGTGTTTTTATTTCAATTACATATATATTTCATGTAAGAAATCAGAGTACATAAGATTTAGATTTTTTATATATAAAATAAAATCATTATGTATTAGGTATACCATTTTTGGTTTTTTTATAAATCCATATTTGATTATAATGCTTCTATGTGGTTTTGAATAGAGTTAAAATTCAACTATTTTCATTTGTACCTTCTTCAAATTGGCATAAGTATGTTTTTATTTGATATTTTTTTATAAATTAACGTGAACTTTTTTATTTTTTTAATACACATGAAGTTACCTATTATTTTATACATAATGTTTTTATTTTTGAAGGATTTATTGATTTTTATTTTAAGTAATATTCGGTTTGTTAGATGTTTGATATTTTTTAATAAAGTGTTTCTTATATTCCATGTTCAAAAAAATCATCTAATGATATGGATTATTGGGATATATATATAATTGTTTTACTAGCTAGGCCTTGGCCATGCACACCCATTAGTTTCGCTAGATAATGTCTAAACCGAGTGAGTTAAGTGGGTAGGTCGCATCAAATAATTTATACCAGGGCATTTCCATTTATAAAACATATTGAATTAGTCCCTAATGCTAATAAACCCATGATAAAGATTCTTTATTTGGGTATTATTGTAAAATTATATTAGTAATTTTTATTTATTCAATTGTATACTAAAATGTTTTTGGTAGTCAAATTAAAATAGGTGATTTTGAGGTAACTCTTAATTTTCAATTATTTTTTTATATTGTAAAATAAAATGTGATTATATTATTCTTATTTAATAATTAGAATATTAATTTTTTAAATTCAGTGGCAGTGTATAAAAATTTTAAGGCATCCTACTAGCTTAATATTAACTCCTCACATACACACATTGGATTGAATATATATTTTTTATTTAACATATGCAGTGGGAAAACTTCACATTATCATGTAGGTATTTCATAGTGATTTTCATGATTTGTAAGAGGTGAAATGAGAGGGATAATCATAGAGATATATCAGTTTTTAGTTTCATTATTGGTTTCTATTCCAGAGTTAATTACTCAACCTTTTTGTCCACACCATCTATATTATTTTTCATTTTTCATTCCCTTCATTGTTATTATATAAACAAGTGAATATCTTTGGATATATATAAAATTTACTTTTATTTGATATGAGTTGGATAATTGTATTCTTTTGGGTTTCTATTTATTATTCTTTAATGATTTGAGTTTGATGTTAATTCATGATCATATTAAAATATATATAAAATGATTTATATTTTTGTGTGAGTAGTCCAATGTATATACATTTGATAATATATTTTTATTTTAAATTCATTATTTATGTCTTTGTTTTAAATAGGATGAAATTATTAAAATAATATTTTATTGATTACCATAGCACTTATACTAGTTTATAGTGACTGAGAACATACTTTAGGCCTTGTGAAGCACTAACACATATGGATTAGAAATATTAATAATTCATATTTTATATATGAATATGTTCATACATGTTCCATATAAATATGAAATATGAAATATTAATAATTTAAATATAAATGTAATTGTTTATATTAATTTTTTTAGAAAAAATATATATAAATATATTATTAATTATAGATATTTATATTTATAATTTGTAATATGTTCACTATATATAATTCCAATATTTATGTGTTATTATTATGTTTATTTATTTATTAATTAAAATGATTGTAATATGACAATTATCATGTTTTGTTTAAATTATTTAGAATAATTTTACAACGTGTCATATTATGTATTATAAGAGATTTATAAAAATGTATAAAAATTAATTAATATGATTCAACCAAGGATAATTTTTTTTTGTTATAATTTCAATGTTAATGTTTTTTACAATCATTGGTACATATTTAAGGTTAAAATGTTGTTAATATTTTATATTACATGGGCATAATTATCCATGGATATTGGGACTACAATTTAGTATACTCACCAGCATGGGTGCCATGATTCACCACACTAGTATGTAAACTACTCAAGTCCACCTCCATTAATATAATGGATACAAACTATCATTGAAGTATCTACACATAATGGGAGACATTATCTTAGTGAAAAAAATATTTCCAAAAAAAACCATTTCATCTATAATAAATCAAATAAAATATACAAATATATAAAATTTAAAATGATACTATAAATTTAGGCTATTTCCATTATTTTATTGTAATGGATTTTTAAATTACATGGTGATAGAATCAATATTTTGATGGTTTTTTGAAGCATGGAAATAAGTGAAAACCAGTTACAAATATTTCTTGGATTTATGTTAATATTAAAAGCTTGGGGTGTCAATTACTATGACTTATAAAAAACCATGATAATAGCGACATCATTGGATCCATATTTCCATAGTCTAGAAACCATAGAAATAGTCGTGACATAGTGATGCATTTCATTATGCTTTTAGTGAATAGTGTAAATAAGGACCATGTTAACAATGTTTTAGAAATCAGTTAAATAGGTATCCCATATTTTATAATATATTTTAATGTGAACTGATAAAAATAATAAATTTTTAATTTTTAATACATAATATTAAACAATAAATAATAAAAATTACTACCATTTAATAAAATTTATGCCTTAGTCGCATAGTTTGGTTTCCTATCCACTTCCTTGAGGTTTGGGAACAGATAAAAAATTATCATGGATTTAAAATCATAGAAATAAAGGGATATTGATATAATATAAATAATTATTTTGGAAATATAACTACTTCCAAGATATATATAACCATAATAAAAAATAACGTGGTAGTGGACTATTATTATGGTTTTTGAATCATTGTCGTAGAACATTTTTCTAATAGTAAAACATGCATGTATGTCATACCCATAAAGTATTATCTTATCCAAAAAAATAAATATAAAACAATGGACTACATGAGAAATACAATTTTCATGCTCAGAATGGACTATAACTCTGTTTCTATTAACCTATCATCATCTCAATTCACTTGATATTTTGGTTAAATAATGGAGTGAATAAACATATTTTTTTATGAAGACTTGATGAATTATACTCAGTATCGTTATCAATGTGTTGAAATTCATGTTAAAATGAAAGTTTTTTTGTTTGATAAAATAAGTGTAAAAAATAATCATTGAAAACATAATTCATAATTTAATTCATATTAAACATCCCATATATTATCACAGTCACACTCATATAATAACAAAGTGAATGTGTGCATGCATTCTCATAACAAACTCCTCAATCATCATAAAATACTCATTGTATAGAATGTTTTCTAGATTCCACCTGAATACCCAGACCAAAACTCAAATACCACATGACTAATAATTATTTAGGTTTATATAACATATCATAAAAGTATATCACAAAAAATATCACTCAATATATATTGGTAATCATATACTTCATTTTTTGATGATTTCCATGATCTGACCCTACGGAGATCCCTTCTAGGTTAAATAATGATATGAAGAACAACCTCTAATTCCCTCCTTAAATATAAGAAAAGTTGGTGACTATAGAAAATGGTATATATCTGGAATATTTGAGAAATTACCCACTATAGTACAAAATTAAATAATATAAAAGAAATGAAAACCACTAAACCATGTACAATATTACGAAATCACCACACAATGATAGATGTAATTAATTAATGAATTTTATAAAACACAACATAAATACAATTATACTATAAATATGTCCAAAAACCACTAACCCTTGACATACATAAATACTAAAATAACATCAATACCTTATTGATCTATGAGATGCTCAGTAAACACTAATATCCCACTATCAAACTTGGGGACTCTGATAATTTTGTCTCATAACTCCACAAGTTGAATATTGAAATACTGTATATAAAATAAGTGGTGAGTATATCCATATAATCAATAGTTCGTCCCTTAAGAAGGGAAAAACATGAAACTTTTATCCATAGAAAATAATAAATTTATTATAATCATATTACATTGTAATATCCTCACTAAAAAACCATTGAGGGTAATATATGTCAAATTATATCTGAGGAACTATCTAATAACTGTACCTTATATGATACTACATTTTAATCAAGTACATTAAAAAGTATACACATCCAAATTATTGTATCAGACTCATAATTTTTTTTTATTCCCAAGCACACCAAAATGTTCTTGAGTTTTTTGCTATATTTTTTCCCAACAAGTCCTATTTTTGAAAATCACAAATAACCCCTATTATTTTGTACTAGTTATTTACTTTGACTATATTCGGTATTTATTACATATTATTATAGAGTTTTTTAATATTTAGTACTAATGTATTTATTAAATTTATCTAGTAAATTCATTATATCCTAAATTATCAAGTTCTATAGGAATTTATAGTTATAAGATATATAGGGAAACAATATTTTATTATTATGTGAGTAAATTTCTTTCATTCAATAGTAATGGATAATTTTTTTCAATATTATATAAGTGATGAAAGATTTAAGTTAATCACACATGAGCTATGGAATTATAATCTTATTATTATGGAATTACTATTATATTTCACTTAATCATACATGGGTTTTTTAGTCCCAATTATTCAAACATAAGACAAATTCAATTTTTTTAAAGAAAATTTCAATCCTATGAGGATCAGTTCAACATATATAGTATGATTAATTGTGGGATCAATAATACATTTCGTAATAAATTTTTGAATTAATAATATATAAAATAAATTATTTAAAATTCAATATTACATGATATAAGGAATTTTTAGTTAAATTCAATAAAATTATGCACTTTAATGACATGATTATACTTGAATCTATTAATATACCTTTATAGTTATTTATTTATTTTTAGAAATGGAATTATTTGATAATATTGTTTATTGAAATCAAATAATATTCATTAAAATCATAAGGTTTCTTAATTATATAATTGAATGAGTTTCAGGAGTTCTTTTCATAAAGAAAAAAATATTCTGTTATGAATTATAAGGAATAGATTTCGAGGTTTTTATGAACGGATAGTTGAGAATTATATTATAGAGAAATTTGTTTATAGTTTTATTTCAAAAAAACTATTATAAAAACACTTCAATGGTCTATATTAATTTACCGTTATATTTTATATGGGTGATCATAAAGATCATAAAAATAAATAAAACTAAATTTTATCAGTATCCCACTACTTTTATGAATATAATCTATACATATTTAAATAATTATATTATTAATAACACTCCTCAAATCTGATTCAATAGCATCATTCATTTTATCTATGAATTTCCTTTACTAATATTCAGGTATATATATATATATAATATTTTACACAATTATATTCTACAACCTGTACTCAAATAATTATTTTCTTATCATATTATGTGTGGGAGGAAGCTGACATGCAGTTTTATTATAAAAAGTAATTGAAAGATATATAATTTTATAAAAAAAATTAGTATCATATGTTTAAAATAATTATGAAAATCATTTTTTATACAATATTTTATATCAAAATAAAGTGTTCTAGTAAGACATATTTTGAATAGAAATCCTTGTAGGCTGTGGAATAGGAGGAAAAAAATTAAGTTACTTTATAATTATTATACTCAAAGTTTATATTCAAAATATTATGTGTAATATTGATAAATTTCTTCCAAAATATGGTGAAAGAATCCTCCTTTTTATTTTTACTTTATTCAAATCAGATAGAGTTTTTTTATAAAAAATCATGGAAAGAAAAATAATATGTCTACGTGAAGTATGATGAATATCATCCTTTTAATCCTAATCCTTGTTTTACTAATGATTTTGATCATTTTTAAAAAACATGAGACATTATCTTCCAAGAAATACTAAAATGGATTGTCATTTTAATGAAGAAATGAACCCTAAAGAGTTATAAAATGATGAATATAAATATTTATTGCCTTGATAACCTTTAATATAAGCAAGAATCCTTTAGAATCTGTGGTTGGTGGAATTCATTAAGATATTAGGACTAGAATAAGTGCTAGAATGATTTTAAATTTCCTCTTATTAGTTTTATAAAATGAAATTTAATCTAGACTAATCCATGAGTAAGGAATTTTAGGTTCTATAAATGAAAGATATTTTTAATTATTTTTAATGAAATATTATTTTATAGTTAGATGAGTAAGCCTATGAATATAAAATTATTTGAAAAAATGGATTTTTATAAATAAAAATCATTATTTGAGTGGGATTTCATGGAATAAGGGTAAATTATTTTCAATATTATATAATAAATAAGAATGAATAGATTATAAATAAACATTTTCACATCTAGTTAGGTAATAAGATGTTAACATCTGATAATAATTGGTGATACTATGTATTGAATTTTTTTTCAACCACGCCATTATTGGTTATGGAATAATGGAATTTCTTTTTACCATGTCAAAAATTGTGTGAGAAGATGGATTTACCATTGGAGTGAATGTTAACATCCTATATTAAAATTGGTGTTATTTTTCTAATGAATTGAAAATGAGAAATTTTATAATGGATGTTGTGATGCTAAAATATGTCTATCCATAAACATAAGTACCAATATATAGTTCTAGGACCATGAAAATATAGTTATATTCATGAAGGAATGGTTTTATAATAATTCGACAAGTTTATATTGAGGTAAAAAGGAAGGATTCCCATGTAAACTCATGTTGGAACTCACTCATGTGTGTAGTGGTGTGATTTCATTGACATTTACAAACACAAGAACCATTTAATGTTTAATATGATAAAAATAATTTAAATTTATAAGTGAAGGAAAAATAAGGAAGATCTTAATGTAATGTATTTTCTTGATTTCATCATGAAAACATGCAATTAGAGAAATAGTGTCACCACACAAATTTGGAGTTCCATGCCATTTATGAAAAGTTAGGTGACGAATTTTAGTGGTAAAAAATAGTTTTTTACAAAATGGTTTCTTGAAAGAAGAGTTTTGTAATATGTAAAGTGTTTGTATATTCCATTAAATAACTGAGTTTGAGATTTAAAAGTGATATAATTGAAAGATGAAAATTATTGGGAGAGATAAACTATCAATTTTCACCAATGTGATGTTTCACAATAGAGTTATGTGAAACACTATGCTAAATGAGTTTTTTGTTTAATCCACTATTTTCCAATAATATACTATTTGATTGAATCAATATTTTTTTATAAAACATTGTCAAGTGTAAATGGATTATATTATAAAAAATATTGTATAGGGACTTACAAATACAAACTTACTTGAACAAAAGTTTCATGGATATTGAATTTGGACAATCATAATAAATGAATAATAATGAATATAAGTTGGAACCTAATTAAGGACTTGAAAGATAATGAATGTATTCCTGAAATAATTTTTTTAAGACAAATAGGGAAATTGAACTATTATTTTAAATATGATCATAGATAGACTATGAAATAACTCTATGAATATCAATAGGATCCTACTACAACTATTGAAAAATTAAATTGATACTGATGTATTTAATTAGCCTATGGGCCATACATTTTTTCCTCTATTGGTAGTGAGCAAGGGTGAGGAATAATGGAGTGACCTTTGGGAGGAATTAATTTATCCCAAAATAATTTAAGGGATTTTCTATTAATAGGTAATGATCCATCATTAAATATTAAATGGGGAATGAAACTAGTAGATGGAGTGACCTAACCTAAAACCACTAACAAGCATCGTATTCATTGAATTATATTATATTAACATTCACTAGTGTATTCTCAATGGATTAGCCTAGTGCAGGTAAACCAAGTAATATTTTTTCCCTTTTGTGCATTTTTTTACTTTATTTCTAAAATATATTAATCAGTCGGTGTGGAATTAGCTATAATTTATCAATCTAAGTATAAAACAAGATACATGAAATATCATCAAGGATTTAACTAAATGAATAAAATAAGTGTGAATATATAACTATTCAGTTAATGATCAGTTATATAAGTGATATTTCATCATTAATTTGGGAAATTGAAATTATTTTCATACCCTCATTCACCCCCTCTTAGTGATAGACCCTTTAGGCCCTAGAAGGTTATATTGGAGAAAAGGTTTACCTTGCCAGATTTTATTTGTTATTAATTGATCTAAGTGTTTCTTAGAGTTGAATTTTATTCTTACCTTATGTTATTTTGCTAACACGAGAAAGGGATTAAATCTAATGAAGAATCAGAACTCAATGGGAATTCCATATAATATAATAGTTTTTAGGAAATGTGTAATCAAGATAAATGACCCTGATGGCCCAAATGATATTGGATATTCTATTGGTATTTAAGATATTTTGATTTCTCCAAAGGTGTATGTTTTCTAGACATCAGATAAGTTTGATCAAAAGAAGATAGTAGATAATATAAATCTAAAGGATGTAAAATATAAAGACCTTGACCCCAATATGCTCAGATTCGATTCCTTAAGTAAATAAATTGTCATAAGACACAAGGAACTACATCTCGATGTACCAAATAGTTTAGCAGTCTCGGTAAAATAGATAAATATGTGAGACATACATTACATATGAATACTGAAATTTCAAAGCTATCAAATAGAGCCTCATAGTAGAGTCTCTTCTCCCACTAAAAGTGGCTTGGTTTCCCTTCAGATTCTCATCCCTTTCCCCTATGGCCTCACTCAGTCCCGAAGTTCCCTCATCTGGATCGCTCAAGCATCGACTTAGTTGTTTGGATCAGCACGGATTTGTGTTTTGGAATCAACATGGCTGTCGTGGATGCTCAGATTGATGCGTCTAGGCCCTTTCAATGACGATGTGGCTGTAGTGGATCTGTCTTCCTAGTTCGGACTGTCATGGCTAGTTGACATCTTCGGTGTGACTCTCATGTTCTTGGAGAAAGATTTGGAGTGGCTTAGATGGGGGAGGCTTTGGGTTTTGGTTATTCTGTGAGTTTTATCTAGTTTTTGGTTTGATTCATTTTGGGTTTGTTCGATTGGAAGGGTTTTTTGAGGCTTTGGGTTTCTTCACTATGGTTGGTTTCGGTGCTTTTGATGGTTTTTCTCGCTAGGATTTGGTGATTGGTTGTTCTGATGCATGTTCGTGATTTGTTGGTTCTACCCCTACTTATAGTTTTCTTGTTGGATTACATTAGTTGGCTTATTTCGGAACCAGTGAGGGTGCATCTGCGGTTCTTGCCTAACCAGATCCATGGCCATAGCGGCATTTCTTATTCAGGGCGGCTCATATCCTTTCATTAGTGACATTATTTTTGTGTGGTGTTGGTCCATCCCTTCCAAGGTAATGATTTCTTGGATTCGTGTCCCTTGGATCATCTTCTATGATTCTTTAGTTGTGATGGATATGGGTTGGAATGTGATGGGGTTATTACAGGAAGGCTTTGATGTCAGAAGGCTAGTCGGCAATAATGACTTGATATTGGTGAATTTTATCATATTGTGAAATGGTGGAAGCTTTTGTGTGGTTGGTTTGTTTCCAAAGGAGGAAAAGTTGTGCAACCAAACATGACTACATGGAACAAGCTTTATAGGAGGATCTAGAGCTGGCAGTTCATCTTTGCAATTCTTTTTGGATTTGGTTGTTTCATAGGGTATAGTGCTAGCCATCATATCAGTCATGTTCTTTGACACATGACACTTTCTTGCCAAAGAGCCTTTCAACGATGGAGAGCTTCATTGTGATCAATTGATGGGGAGGGGCAGCTTCGGGTTGTCATTATGGTTTTACACTTTTTCCTTTGGGTGTGATTGGTCCTTTTTCCATGAAGTCTATTTGGGTTTCCCCATTCTTCCCTTAAAAGGGGGACATATCATATAATAAAAAAAATATAAGGCCTTCGGGCTATTAGATGGATAGAATACTGAAATTAAAACATAAATTTTTTTGAGCAAAAACTTATTCACTATAGTATATCCTTGAATATGAAACATGTCACTCATTATAGAATCCATGGAAAAGTAACTAAAATATGGGTGTGTTCAAATGCTCAGTAATGTTTATATAAAGTTGAAGATGTCATAAGTAAATGAGTATAATTAACATGGAAATGTAAATAACTAAACCCATATTCCATTTAAATAACATTAAAATCATGATAAGATAAGGCATAATCAATATAATAAGGTAAATAACTAAACACACATGACATATAATCAATAATTTGAGAATGAATTCCATGTAGAGATAATATCATCTTAGAAATTTGTTGTATAATAACAATAATTTAAATGAAGGAAATGATTAATTAACAGGTTCCATGTTTCCTAGGTATGAGATACCTTTACCATCAAGTCCTTTAAAAAGATATTTTAGAATACTAATGTAATGTCCTTTCAAAAGAATGTTTAAAACAAAGTGGTTATAAATTCAACGGGTTTTTACGATCAGTTTTGTCTCATGAGACTATCGATATATCAATAGGCATGAAATAACTGGTCCCCAAAACAAGTCATACATTTCATATGAATTCCTCACATATCAAATAATCAATTTAATTTATGAACAATGGGCCTTATCATAAAATATATATATTGAGTAATGGAAATAGATTTATCAATATTTTCCCAAAAAATAAAATAACCATCAATGTGAACACAATATATAAAAATGGCATATTATTTATGAAATAATAATATCCATGATAAATAATAATAATATTTAGGGGGAATTTAATGTCCAATGATCATAGGAAATTGAACATCTCAAGGGAAAGTTAATCACTACAAAAATGGATCAAATATGTGAATGTCAATACATTCCTTAGTCGAGATGTTCAAAAACCATCCAGAGGGAGAATAAGGATCATATCAATATAACATATACACATTTGAGTAAGTATAAAATGTATTTTTTAATTTATGAATCTAAATAACATAAAAATATCACTAAAAATGTTCTTGAGGTAAATATCCTTTCCTTTGTGAAAATCCTTTTCATTGAAAATCACATTAAAAACTAGATCATAAAAAACATTTTTAAAAATAATTTTTTTTTGAAAATATCCTTTCAAAATTATATACTATTCTTGAAACAAAATTCATTATCATAATATATAGAAATCTATTTCATGTCATACATGTTTAAAAAATATTTCCTTTCACTTATTTTGGTAAACACAAAATGAGAATTATTTTGAAAATGTCCTAAGATTTCTTTGAAAGGTTATTTTAAAGATATAAAATGGGTGAAAACTAATTTTAAAAATCTTTTTGAAAATTTAAATACAATTTAAAATGAATTTTTATAAAGCATTGTTTTTTAATAAAAATGGATTTCTGACCAAAGGTGGAAATATAGTCGTACTTTCTTATAAAACATTTTCTTGGTATTTTAAAGTACCAAAGAGTGAAAATATGGTTATATTACTTGATAATGTTCCACATTAACTTGAATGGAATAAGATTAATTAGGTTTATTAGGAAATGGTCAAGAATATTCCTTCAATTAATATTCAATAATAAAAAAAAATTATTAGAATGAGATTTTGTAAATTAACCCATAAAATGATCAAACCATTAATGCGAGGATTAATAAATTAATAGATTATTTGTGTCAAATAGAAATACACATAAAAAAGTGGAAATAAAATACAATAAATAAAAATTCATTACACATATAATCCTATCATGACATAATCAATGAAGTACATGTTTATATCAATGAGTTGAAATTGAGTAATGAAATCCCTTACCCTATACTTCAACTTGGTTGAACACTCCAAAAAATCAATTATAATGGTATTAAAAATGTTATTAAAATTAATATTGGCCATAATAATACTTATAATATCATATATTATCCTTCTATAACAAATTATTACCCATTGGTTAATAATATTTCATTTTTTTCATTGTTTCTATTATTAATTTCCCTATTTTCTGAAGCGTATTTCATCATGAAAGATTTATCTCTTGTGCATAATATATAATAATATCATATCAAGAAAAATAATCATGAAATAATTATAAATGTCTTACCAGAATTTTACTTTTCAAAATGATCACGAATTATGGTTATGAAAAATGAAGTACGTTATGATCATGGAGACAATAGGTTATACATACGCATGAGTAATTTTTTCCATTTTTAAATGATCAAAATGAAAAATAAGTATCTAAAATTTTAACTTTATATAACAATAATAATATCATTAATACCACATTATATACATATATACATATATATATATATATATTATTCTTGAGTTCCTTTGATGAAAAAAGAGTCACATCACTTTGCGAAGACGCTCTTTTACACGAACAACGTTATAAACATTCATTGACTGAAAAAAAATGAAAATAAAATTATATATTATGTTTAGAAAATTATAAATATTTCATGGATATCATAATAATTTAATGTAAATCACATATAATTATTCTTTATCACCTTCCATGTAAATATTTAGTGAAAGATAAATCACATCCCTTCGAGATGTTGTGGTTTGATATACACATGAGCAACGTTATCATGTCTCCTATGAAAAGGAATGTTATAATATATTTATGATATAATTACTAAATAGGTATAAATATGGTTTAAATATCATATAAGTAATTTATATCCATCATATTCCCAATATTGAGAGGTTGAAATAGAAAACGAATAACATTGGTTCACGAGGTGATAATCCACTATACACACGACCTATGATTTCATAATCAATTTGATAGAATTGGAGATGATTTTAAGTCATTAAATTATTAGAAAAATCATATTTTTTTATTATACAGATTTTATTATAAATTTATGGTATAATAAAAATATAAATATGTTTAGAAAGAATTAAAATAAATATTCTCATTGAAGACCATTTCCAATTCTTCAGATATCTTCCATTAGTTTCCACTAAAACCTTACTAGGATGGATTTATGATCAAAATAAGGATTCTAGTATGTGAAGTGGAATTTTGGTAGTTATTTGGGTAGGTATTTTATGATACAAAGTGTTTTAAATGTGTGAACATGGGGGAGATAGAGTTCCATTTTATAGATGAGGAGGAGTGGCATTTTTTTAAACACTCAAAAGTATTCACTATTGGTAGGTATCCCTTATAAAATGTGACAAAGAAATTTAATCACAATGGATTTGAGGTTTAATTTGGTCAATAAATATCTCCATACTCTAAAAATAAAATTATATTTATCATTTTTTCCCCATCATCCAATTTACCAACTTTTACAATTTTTGTTTTTCACTATGGTAACAAGTTTTAAAACCAAGTTAATTTACCCATTATTTATAAATTAAAGTAATAATTAGTATAAATTGTATACCTAATAATTATAAATAATATATCTAATTTATATAATAAATATCCATTGTTTGTTTTGAAATAATTTTAACCTAATTGCATTTAATGCATAAAAACACCATTTTAACATTAACCGTGCAAATAATGTTTTTTACTATTATGGGGTAAATTTTGTAATTATAAAATAAGAATTGGTCAATTAATAGAAAATATATTATATGTATTTACATCTATAAATAAATTGATATATTACTGGGTATTTAGTAATTTTAAATCATTTAATAGAATATCGATTAGTATTAAATAACATAAATGTAAATTTTGACATTATTCATTTAATTTGAATTTAAAAATTTCAATAAAATGATGGAATTAGAAAATATCATGTTAAAACCAGTTTAACAAAACATAATAATATAAATAAATAATTTAACTCAATAATTTATTCAATTTACATCACTTTTAGTGTTTTTACTATCATTTAGTCTATTTCATTCCTAATTATATAATTCCTCTATTATAGTTTCTGAAGCATTTAAAGTAATTATTTTATATCAAAAAAATTAAAATCACATATATTGATAAAAAACAATTTATATTTAAAAATAATATTTATGACCAAACCTATGATGATGTTATCTAACCCAAAGCATTATAGATATTAAAGGAAAGGAATGTTCGTTTTTTATCTTTTGCATTATTTAACATAGAATATAGGTCAATATCAGGGAATGGTGTCCCAAAAACTCATCCAAATAGATCCTAAGGTGTTACAAATCAACATAATTCCATATAATGGGTGATCGATAAGTTGGTAGTATATTTTAACACTTATCTATTATGTTTAACCCCCAATGAACTCATTCTTACCTTAATTATGGTATTTAATTTAAACTGTTTTCACTAATAATTATGGTAAAAAATTAAGTTAACCATATTAGATAATATTAATTAGTATTATACTGAGTATTTAACCCATTTTTTCAAATTTAACACATATAATTTGGATAATTTATTGTAAAATTTATCTCGCAGATGCAACAAGAAAGTGGGTTTTTTAAGTGAACATGTTCAAAAGTTTACAATGGTATTATATAAAAATTTAATATAAAAATATTCACAATGACCTAAATTGGATTAATTTAATTAAAATTGGAAGAAATTAAATTTCAAAAAAAATCAATATATAATTTTACATTATAAAATATTTAAAGCAAAACACAGTTTTCACTTAAAATTTAGTATTTTTAACTATTCATCAAAAAATTAAACTTCTTCAAAAAATACAAAAAATCCACCAAACGATAATTTTGGTATTAATATATTGAAAATTAATATTATTTAGAAATATAAATTTTATAATATTTTTAATAATTAAATTCAAATTATGTGTGCGAAACATGATAAAACCACCTTTAAAAAAATATAGTTTTCCAAAAAACAATTCTATTTCATCAAAATGATTCTAAATTTTTAAAAAATGAAATATAATTGTGTCAAATATATATTTTCAAAATCTATTTAATATAATTGTTACCCACCATTATAATGGATATAAGTTACTTATCATGTTAAGTAATAATATTAATTATATATTACCGTACTATAAAACTTGGAATTGCCCGTAATACATGATTATGAAGAAAGACAATACTGAGTTTAATATAATAAAAACTCATTGTTTTATGTATCATATTTTATTGAATAAAATTTTATTCCTTTAGCATTTTGGGGTGTTACATTTTTACCACCTTACATAATTTACATCCTCATAATTTAAATTTGATATTGGTAATCCAGAATTTGATATTTGAAAGTTCATTTGTTGAAAATAACATATATTAAAGTAGTTAATAAAATTATTCTTGATAATAGAGAACGGGATGTAAAAATGTCTATTCGAATAATCCCATTTCTGGGATTCAAGATTTGATAACATTATTGGGGAATGAAAACATGGACATGAAAATAAACAAACAATAAAATACTAGGGCAGTTCTATAGAGAATATGTTGAGGATAATGATAATAACCAATCATCCAATAACCAATTGTGTGAAATAGGTCATTTAAATAATAAAAAATGATGATAATTGGACCAAATTATTGTTTTAAGACCCTTATCATTGAGTTAAAGCATTCTTTCACTCTCTATGAATATAATGAAATATAATTACTTGATATATTTCTATTTTATATAGACAATTAATACTTATGGTTTTTCTTCAATAAATTTCCAATTAATCCATTACTATAGGAAATGATGTCTAAAAATGAATTTTTTTTCTTGAAGAAATAATATTTAATATCCTTGAAAGAGTGAAAATTATTTTTATCTTCCTATAACTATTTTATGAAACCAATATTATTAACACAATTTATCTAATTAATATTTAAACCAAAAAATTAACACCACTGGTTCATCATTTGTTTTTATTTTTCAAATTTTTAAACTAAAATAAATGACATATTAACAATCGCATCATATAGGCTAGTGGTATATGAAAAAAATATTTTCATCCTTTTGCCATGCGTTCAATCCCACCACCTTGCCAGATGCGATCGGTTGTCACCCAACATATGAGATGTCATTTTTATAAAACAATATTAATATAAATATTATATTTTTTTCAAAAAATATATGATGGTAATTCGTGAAATAAAATTAACCATTAATTTTTTTTTAATATAGTCTTAAATACAACTTATTCTTTAGAAAAAGTCTAATAATATTATTTACTATTATTATATTGTCATTGATAATAATATTAACCCTAAAAATAGAAATATCATTAATGATATGCCTATATAATGTAATGTCATTAATTATCAAATTACTTTTCCATTAAAACATATCCTAAAACAATTATTCTATTGACTTAAATTTCTCCCATAATATCTTTAATAGTGGTAGATTCTCAACTCATTAAACCTAAAAAGAGGTGTTTGTGTCTTTGAACTAATTTTCTATATGAAAATAATAAACCAATGATGGTATCCATAAATCTTGTGATAATTAAGGAAAATACGCTTTTAAAAATTATCACAATCTTTATACATTTCATGACTAAAATACCAAAATACCATTAGTAAAAATATATCTTCAATTTAATTAATGAATACAAAAACGTAAAAACATCTTCAATTTTATTTCCACATTAGTCATTCCATGGAACATGGATTAACCTATATCACTCATTTTCAACATCTATTCAAATCCTTCATAATGGTTTGTAAATAAAATATGAAATATCCTTAGAATATCTCCCCATTTTTTCAAATCGGGTGAATAGTAAGGCCTATTATCATTCACCATGTGATGATTGGGTCAACCCCATTGCACCCTTTTTAGAGTTATTAACCCTAGGCATATATGTTCTAGAACTACTTCAAAATATAGTATCCAGACATGTATGTAATTCATTGAAAAATCATATAGTCTCTACCATACCAAATACATAGGAGGTTATTCTATGCTTATCCTCTATGTTAATCATATGGTTATGTTTCATAATCTATGTTTTCCTAAATCTAGTTTCCAAGGTTTCTACTAAACTTACTAGGATAAAAACTATAGTGACCCCAAACCTAGTTGGCTCATAGCCAATGTCATACATTATTACATTGGTATAAGAAAAAAGCCATCACATCCTGATGGAAAGAATAGATTTTTAGTCTTGGTAAACAATATATAAACTTGTGCATTACATAAAATTTGAATGCAAAAATTTAAAATTAATTTTTTTGAGAATAAAATTTTATCTATTAGAATATCCTTACATATCAAACATAGTACTCTGTATGGAATCAGGGGGAAAGAAAACAATGTACGGGTGAGATAAAATGATCGGTAATGTTTAAGTACAACGGAAGATATTGAGAATCAATAATAATAATAAAAATGGAAAGTTAAATAACTAATCATAGATGACACATAAATAAATTTATAGTCATGATTTGATAAGGAATTACCAATATATAGAGGTAAATAACTGAATACAGATTCCATATAATGAATAATTGGAAAATTAAATGCATCCAGAGATAATACCATTGAGAAAATATCCTAGATAATAATAACAACTAAAATAAAAGATATTGTTAATTTCATGACACCATATTTACCATGTATATCTTACCTTTACCATAAATAACTTTGAAAATATAGTTTAGCATACTACTATCAATACCATTCACAAGATAGTTTAAAACATACAGGTTACAAATGAACATGTTTTGTCCCTTGTATTTTGTCTCATGAGACAACCAATGCATCAATGTGATTTCATTATCCAACCCCCAACATGTGTCATTAATGTCTTAGTAATTCCTTATATATATAATAATTTATTTAACTCATGAACAATGTTCTTTATCATAAAGTATCCATATTGAGTAAAGGAATCAAATTTCTCAATATTTCTCCAGTAAATCAAATAACTTTTAATTTGAACACCATACTTTAAAATTGTACATATTTTAGGTAAACATAATATTAATTAAAAATAGTATGGATATTTATGGTTAATTTATTACCTAATGGTTATAGGAAATTAAACATTAGATGGGAAAGTTATAAAATAAAAAAATTGATCAAGGAAGATAATGTCAATACATTCTTTATTCAAAATGATCACAAAACATGCAAAGGAAAAATAAGTAATGTATCCGTATAACACATACCCATTGGAGTAAGAATAAAATGTTTTTATTATTAATTATTAGAAATAAAATAACTTGATATTTAAAAAATTCATGATAAAAATATCATTTCATTTGGATTTTTTGAAAAATCCTTTTATTTGAAGATAAAATTTAAATACTAAAACATAAAAAACATTAAGAAAATATATTTTATTGAAAATAATCTTTTAAAAATATAAAATAAATATGTTTCATTATTTTTCATGTTAGAGGGAAATTTCATTCATTCCATATATGTTAAAACAATGTTTCCTATTCCTTTTTAGTAAAAGAAAAACATACTTTTTTTGAAAACCACATAAGATTACATTGATGAAATTTTTTAAAGAGTAATAAAGTGTGAAAAACAATTTTATACATATCTTATAAAAGATAAAAATTTTGAAGTCATTTTTAGAATGCCAGGATTGCAAAGAAATATATATTTCTCACTAAAGAGACAATTGAAGTTAGATTTTATTATAAAACATTTTGTTAATTATTTTTAGAACCAAAGATTTAATAAGAATAATATTACAAGAAAATTATCATGCATAACCATAGGAGAAAAGAATGGGTTTAATAAGAAATTTTCAAGTAATTTATGTCAACTTATACTCAAGAATAAACATTCTCGATTTGAAGGAGATTATAAAATAAACCTTAAAAATGATCATAAAATTTATGTAAGAATTAATAAATGTATCGATTATTTGTAACAACTATAAATACACATAAAAACGTGGAGATTAAAAATAATATAATGAAAATTTATTACATGTATAATCTTATCATGATATTATCAATGAATTATAAGTTTGACCCACTTAGTGGAAATTGAGTTATGAAATCCCTTACGTTATGATCCATTTGGTTGAAAATTACATAAACCAAATTATAGTGATTTTAAAAATGTTATTAACTTAAAAAATAACTATATTAATATTTAAAATATCATATATTATCCTTTTATAACATCTTATTACCAGTTTGTTGTTAATCTTTCTCAATTTTCCTTGTTTCAGGCGTTAATTTCCTTGTTTTCTCAAGCACATTTTGTCCTCAAATACTCAATTCTTGACAATATTATATAGTTATATCATTTGAATAATAATAATCATGTCATAATAATCATATTTTTATGTTAAATTTATTTCTCAAACTAATAATTAATTATGGTTATAAAAATTTAAGTACGTTATGATTATAGAGATGGTAGATTGTGCATATACATGAGTCACATTTTACATTTTTTGATGATCATTTTTAAAAGGTGGTAAGTAATATTTTACCTTTAAAAAATTATAATAATATAATTATTAGTATATATATATATCATTCATGTGGTATGTTGATGAAAATAAAGTCACATCACTTTGTAAAGGCAGTAGTCCACAAGTACCCGAATGACGTTATCATCTTTCACTGAGTGGAAAAGTAAGAAATAATGATATATTATCTTTCAATAATGATTAATATATCATAAATATCATAATTATTTCATTTATATCAAATATAATTGTTATTTATCACCTTCCATTTAAAGAGTTAGTGAATGATGAATCACATTGCTTTGCGGTGCGGTAATCTATCATACACATGAGCGACATTATCATGTCACCTACAGAATGAAAAGTAATAATTTATATATTTTTTAATGAATATAAAGGTATAAATATGTTATATATATATATATATATCATATATTTACATTATATAAATCATCATACCCAACCATGAGATGTGGAAATGGAAAACGGAATAACATTGGCTCATAAGGTGGAAGTCTGTCGTACAAATGAATGGTGATTTTATAAACCATTTGTTAGAAGTGGTTTCGGTTTTAGGAAATATAAATATTTTCAAAAAATACTATTATATGTAATATACTATGGTTATTATATCAAAACTATATAATAAAAATTGTTTGTGGTGGAGAAAGAAGTAAAATAAAGACGTTCATTGAAGAACATTTACTCTTCTTCAGGTATCTTCTTTTGGTTAGCACTAAAACTATCCTGGGTTGGATTTATGTCCAATATAAATATCATATGATGATGGTAAGGATGTTGGAAAGTGATTTTGAAGGTTTTGGCTGAACCAATGTTGTTTGAAACTTTGAATAGGGGTGGAGTGACTACCCTTTTATTGCTGAAGAGTTACATTCTTGTAAATACTCAAAGGTAATCACTATGGAGAGGTCTCCCTTACCACATGTGCCTTTAATATTTAATAATAATGTATGGTAGATTTTATGTGGTCTAAAAACTCCTAAAAACAAAAAAAAAATCATTTTTTCCTTTTTTTCCTTAAATTACATGTTTCCCTACTTTCACCATTTTGGGTTTTCAATACAGTAACTAGGTTTCTTACCTTGGTTATTTATCCATTAATACTAATTTAATGTGATAATTATTAGAAACATTATACCCATTGATTATAAATATGATATGTAATTTCTAAAATAAAAAACACATGTGTTTTGGGAATTAATTATAACATAATTGCATGTAATGTCCAAAAACATCATTTTAACTTTATTTGTGCTAACAAAGTTTTTTACTATTTAAGGGTAAATACAGACATTATAAAAAAATTATTCTATTAATGTGATATATTTTATATTTATAGACATTTATAAATCACTTATTATAGGTTATTATTTTTAGAAATTCTAAATAATTTAATATAAAATATCAATAATGTCAATTTTGACATTTTTAATTTAATTTGTATCTAAAAATATCAATAAAATGATGGAATTAAAATATATTATGTTTTAAGAATTTTAACATAGTATGATCATATAGAAAATTATTCTAACTCAATAATACATTCAATTTAATTCACTTTTAATAATTTTAGTATCACTTATTATATTTAACTATTTTGTAAATAATTCATGTGTTGTCATATATTAAGCATTTAAAGTAATTATTTCAATGCTAAAAAATTAAAATAATTTATCCTGATAAAAAACTCAATTATATTTCATAATAATATTTCTAACTGAACCTATGATTCTTTTTCTCTATACCAAAGCATTATTTATATTCAAGGTAAGGAATGTTATTTTTTGTATTTTTTATTGCATAATTTACTATATAGGTCACTTTTATAATAAATTGACACTAAAACTCATAAAAGATTTATCATAAGGTGTTTTGTTTTGATATTTGGAGAGATAATGTGATTTGTACATGTTGGTAGATCATTTACCCCTTATCTATTAAGATTAACCCCAAGATAAACAAATTTCAACTATAATCATGGTAATTAATTTTAAATTTTTACCCTAATAATTATGGTAAAATAATAAGTTGAACTCATTATATAATTTAAATTATTATTATTCCAAATTTAATATCCTTTTTTTAATTCAAATAATATAACTAGTTGGATTTATTTTTAAATTATTCCCAAAAATGCGACGAGATATCAAGTTTTTAATGTGAAAATGTTCAAGAATTTACAATGTTTTTATATAAAAATTAAATTTCAAAATGATTCAATTGAATTAATTTGAATAATTGATTTATAATGGAAATAATTTTTCTTTAGAACCTACTCAAAATATAATTTATTAGTATAAATTATTTAAACTAAAATGCAGTTTTCAATTAAAATTCAGTATTTTTCATTATTCATCAAAAACGAAACTTTTCAGAAAAATACCAAAAATACAATATAAGATAATTTTGGTATTAATATTTTAAAAACTAATTTTATTTTTTCTTCTAAATTTTACTAATGTGGTAAAAATTAATTTCAAATTATGGGTGCTAAGCATGATTAAACCGTCTTTTAGAAAAATATAGTTTTTCTGAAAACCATTTCTTTCATTGAAATTATTCTTTTCTTTATAAATAATAAATAGATAGTTAATAAAAATGTGAAAACTATATATTTTAAAATGTTAGTTAATCATATTATTATACACCATTTCCATTATTATGTGATGATTTTCATATTAAATAATAATACTAATAATATATTACTATTCAATAAAACTCAGCATTAAGTGTTACACAAAATGAACTCAATGTTTAGTGTATCATAAAATATTGACTAATAATTTATTATTTTATTATTTTTGTTCTTTTCAAAAAAAAATAGTCATGATAATCGTTTTAAAGTGACAAAAATTATGGTCAATAAACTAAAAAAACCTTAGAAATTTTTTAGTTAGTTTCCTAGATGCAACATTTGTATACTTTATCATTATAAATATTCATAGTTTTGAATATTTAAGATATTCTGTGTTAGTTTATAACATTTTTTTATATTTTTTTGAAAACAATATTTCTTTACGATAGTTTTTTTAATAGGTTAGGACGTTGCTGGAATCTCATAACCAATATCTATTGTAGAATTTTTTTTAAGAAACATTATTAATAAATTTTGGTAAGGATGTTCAGTTATGAATTTTCTAGAGGAATTTAGGGTGTTTCCATTACATTGTGGATAAAATTTCCTTATCCAATCAGATAATTCTATGCTATTCCTTTAATTTCCTAAATAATATGAATAAGACATGATGTATAGTCATGTTTGTTCAATGGAAATGAAGTACTATTAATTTTCAAACAAACATTACCCAAACAATTTCTAGGAATAATGTTGTAAAAAAGTTCGAGGTTGTAATTTGCTTAGTATATATAGAGGGATATTTTCATAAAGACATCAGATGAACCAGATGTTGATTATTGGATGAACTGTATCTAATGGAAGGATTGTGCCACTAAATAATAATTTTAATTGGATAGACAAATGATGATATTCAAGAAAAATAATGAACACTAAGTTTGAACAAGGGGAGAATACCAAAACTATTACTGGGAAAAACATTCCAATGATAATGTTTGTAAACTACCACTAGACATACTAAATGAAAATCATTAGAAAACCCCATTATAATTTTTTTCCAATGTTACTGAAATTTTAAATTCGATGTTTTATACACACTGATAATTTTGTTAAATAATTACAATGGAAGATAAGATTAATGCTTCAAAGATGAAATGAAAATAAAAAGGGGTAGAATTAAAAGAATTTATGTATTTTTTTATAAGAATGTGTTGTGTCAATATAGTCATCCATCATTACTGGGGCATCGGCAATATATTGAGAAGTAAGTGGTTTATGAAAAAATAGGTGTTATGAAGTCTTATTATCATATTTTTGTTAAGGGATGAATTGTGATCAAAGTTTGAGGAATTTTGAAGTTATTTTTCTTAGGAATTCAATCAGATGATCGTTTTTATGTAAGTTCGTATGATGAACTTTTTATGAGGAAGTCCATCAGATGGAAAATTCTGAGAACATAGTATACAATTTTTTTTGGAACTAAACTAAAGGGATGAAAATGATGACCAACAAAACATAAATTTCATATAAAGAACATGATATGAAGATATAAGGAATAATAATCAGACAAATAATAATCCAATAAAGTAGTTTTAATGATTTCATCTGATAAAAATTTCACCAAACTGTGTTTTTATAATAAACCTTACAAAATTTTGTAATGTTCTAAAATTTTATGTGATACTTTTGTTATTTAAATAAGATTGATTTCATTATAAAATAATTTAATTAACATACAATGATAAGGATGATTGAGAATGGTTAAAACTGTTTAAGAACTCAAAAATACTTAATTTTACTAATGAGTGCCCAAAAAACCATTAGAAGCATCCAATGAATTTAAAATATGTGGGATATTCATGTTCTGACTTTCAGTGAGTATGGAAATGAACATAATTTACAACATTTTCTATCATATAATCACCTATTCAATTTGAATAAGTCTACATTGAAACCAAAAATATTCATATATAAAAAATATGAATAACTATAGAATTTGTGTGAGGATTAGTTTACAATAAAAACCCAGTTTTATGTTGGAGAAAAGTTTTAGGTAGATAAATTTTTTATCAAAAGCATCAAAAAAAAATTCTATATTTCCAAAATGGAAAAATAAATCAAAAAAAGGTTTCTTTGTAGTGTTTTTAGGTTATGTGTTTTTTTAATCATAAATAACACAGTTTTTGATGTGGCATAGTTTTTTGTGAGACACAAGAGATAAACTTTTAATAAATATTGAAAGGGTGCATCAGAAAAAACAATCGGATAGAGGAAATTGGATGAAATTTCTAGATAAATCACTCTGGATCTAAAGTAGAAAGGTTTCATACTTTTTTATGCCTCATTTTTGTATTAAAACATTACAAAGCTATGGGATTCAACATAATCATACTTATCTAGAGATAAAATGATTCTAATGGGAGCTGGAGCTATGTTTTAATGATTTATTTTTAAAATAAAATTTCTTATTAGAACTAAAACCATTCTATGCATAAAATGGAGAATTGTTTGTGTTCGATATCAATCCTCATTGGAAGATTTCATTTTTTTTCAGGAAAGGGGTCGTACAGTTCAATAGGACAACAATACTGAAGTTGGCTCAGTTTTCCAGGGTTTTCCAAATTTTTGGGCTTGAAAATAAGAAATTAAAGAGATGTGTTTTTAGAGAAGGAAGGTGTGCGAAATATTAGAGTGGTGAAAAAAATGCATATAATGTTTGTTTTTTTCATGTAATAGTGAAAGTAGGTTGGATTTTGTCTCACAAAAGGTGTTTTAGGATTAGAATGCTGAAAAATTGAAAAGACATGAGCTGCGTGAAAAATCTAGAGTTTTACACAGAAAAGGTTTCCTGGGCAGAAAGAATTGTGCGTATAATGATATTTTTTTAAAGACACGATGTGATTTGAATGTATTGGTTGGTTTCACCTATAATTAAGAGGTCCCCCCCCCTAATTCGATATGGATGAAAACTTAGAGAAGATTCGAGTTATGATTCATGTAAAAGTTGTGCGAAAAGGGAGTTGCATAGAAAATATAATGTTGCGTGCTAAAGATAAAGATGTGCGGAAAAGATAAAGTTGTGCATAAAGGGTGTGTTTTTGGGAAATATTTTCTCTGAAAAAAAGAAAATCTTGGATGAAAATGTAAGATATTTCTCTCATTGGGTAGGTGTTGCATGCAATTTTCAGTATAGGCTAAATACATGTTCCAAATATTTGGTTCAGTGGTTTAGTGCTTTCATGTGCATCAAATTAGGACTTCTATGCAACAAGTGGCTCATGCTGAACAAAGACAAAGACTTCAATGAAAATCTACTAAATATCCTTCAAGTCGTCAAACATAGTTTGACTTCTATCAATGTAGTGAGGTAGGGGGAGTCGTGGGAAGTTATCTAAGGGATGCAGTGAGCTATCCCTAAACCTTTGTAAAGGAAGTGTTCCTGGAACATAGTGACTATGACCTAATCTTGTAATCCTCAAACTAGTAAAGAATAGTGGATTTAGGTATTACTGACACACTATGGGAATATTCTCCTTGGACGTATCCCTTTGTGGTGAACCAAGTAAAAGTGTGGTTTCATCTCACTATTTTCATTTTTTTACAGATTTATCAAGTTACTACCAATGTGGGAACAAGATCCACAACATTAAAAAGAAAAATATGACACATTGATTCACCCTTCCCCTCTCAAGATGTTCTGAGGTCCTTTATTTCTATGGACCCATAAGATTGTCCTTGGAAAGGATATATGTTCCAAAACTGATGTCAAACCAATTAAATATTGTTTTCCTTTGTATAATTTCACATTTTTTGCATAATTATTATATTATTTTAATTTTGGTAATGAATGTAACTCCAAAAAGTTGCGGGGTTTATGTTTCATAAATACTAAAATATGTAAGTTTTCATATCTGATTCAACCCCACCATCAATGGTTAAAAAATTCTTAGGTACTTCTATTGGTATATAATTATGGATCCCTTATTGAATTCTAATCCTAGAAAACCACAACTCAGTGAATATTCAGGGAATTCATACCATCGATCGAGGAAATTATCAGTGATGAAACAATAGAATGGTACCATAAATTATATCTTTTGGGATTTTGGAAAGTGATGCAGCCACACTAGGGTTTCCACACATTGAAAAATATTCCCCTATCAATTTTTCTAATTATGAATGTCACATACGTTTTTTATTTTTTAGGTATTATTTTGTGTACTTTTAGAAATTATTTTTTCCCTCGGGTTCCCCTTGAGGATTTGATGAAAATAGTGAATTCGGGCATTGTAGTAGGTAGCGCACGGTTGGTGCACATTTTTTAAAATTATATACCCTACCTAAAAAATCATACGACCATTAAGAATTTGTGGATGGTGGGAAACTGTACTGTTGTCACATTGTTTGTCAAATTTTTTAGGTAACTCTATGACCTTCTCCTCTTGGAAAGTGGAAACTACATGATTTCCACACTGTTTGAGAATCCATGTGGTCAAACTATGTGACTTGATAGGGTCGTTAAAATTTGTATTTTTAGCCTTTTTTACATTCTATTTTTAACTGTAAACACCCCAAATACTTCCCACTCAGGATTATTCACCTAAGGTTCCTCCACCCCTACTCCTTTCTCCCTTTTACCTCCATTTTTGAGGTTATTCTTGTGGGTATTCATCAAGAAACCTTCAAGTAAGTGTTTTTTTCTTGATGTATCCTCTTTTCTAGGGTTTTTCTTCTTCTTTATAGGGGTTTCATATCTCCATATGGTTTGGTGAATTATTTAGGATTTTATTCTGATTCTTAGGGTTCAATATTTAGGATTATGGTTCAATCATTACTTTATAGGGTCCCTTGGTTATGAGGTTGTGGTTTGTAACCAATTTCTACAAAAATTTACACTTGTGGTAGGTGGTTCTTTACTTTTGAAATTATTGGGTCACATTTATTTTCTTGTTTTTCTTTTTTTGTTATATTCTATTTATTGTGTACGAGGTGTAAAAATGTGTTTTAAAATGGATTGAAGGTGCGTTTGTGTTGAAAAGTGGGTTCTCAAAGGGAATGGGTTAAGATTCAAGTGTGTTTCAGGTGTTCCAACTTGTTCTTCTCCTTAAAGGTTCTTGATAAAAAAATTAATTGGTGAAAAACACATTTTTAAATGGATTTTAGATTCTTATGTCTTCAAATTTGTTTTTCTAAATTAAATTGGTCATATTTCAATTTTTATCACTCATGTTTGTTTACAATATTTTATAATGTTTTCAAGTAGTTTAATGAGTTGTGAAAGTGGTGTGAAAGATGTTTCATGAATGATTTGGTGTGTATGTGAAATTGAAATATATTTCTGTATGGTAAATGGTGGGTTTGATTGTGTATTGACATTTCTTATGTGTTCTTGTGAATGTGGTGATATATTTATGTGATGTGAGAAATGGGAATTAAGCACAATGAAGAAACCAATGTATCTAGGTGAGATTACAAGCATTTTTATGCTAATTGACTCATATGTGGATTGGGAAAAAAACATCTAGTAGGATTGATGCTTACAATACTAACTAAATTATGATGATGATTGGATACCACTAGACCAGGGGATGTGTCCCCCTCTAGGGGATTGTGCGTGAGAAAGATGTGGGTAATGGTTGTTTTATCATCTTTCATCGAGATATAAGGTTCTTAGTGTCCAATTTTAGCTAGTGACTATGGGGTTTTCCCATGAAAAGTTCACTTTTTTGATATTGTAATTACTGTTGGCATACAGTTCACTTGTTTGTTATTTCAAAGAAAAGATTATTTTCCTTTAAAATGTTTTTTAAAAAATGGTATCTATAAAAAATTTCTACATACTTTATTTTATAATGATTTGATTTTAATTTTCCTTATAATATTTTATCATGAAATATCTTTTGTTTGGTGGAATCCTATTCGGCTTTGGCTCACACCCTACATACACCTTTTTGTGTATGTAGAAAAGGTTATGTTTGACTCACGTAAATGAATGATGTATCATGATTGTGGTTCAGGTTTCTAGTTGTCTTATATTTTTGGTGTTAGTGGTGATGGATTGAGGTTGATGCTCTCTTGTTCCATATTGGTTTTGGGATATTTTCATTGGCCCATTTTTGTTATAGACCTTTTGAGTATTTACTGATGTTGTAAATGTGAATCTTTTTTTAACATGTTCTTTTTATGATTACCCCATATTGTTTTCTTATTATTGTTTGTTTTTTATAATTATGTTTATTGGTGAAATCATTCCCAAAGCATAATGCTAATACCCAGGAACCAATTTCCAGCCTGTGGGGATTGGGAAGGCCCATAGGTCCATTCCATAGACCACGTCAGGTGTCGGGATAGATGTAACCCCAACCTAGTTATTGAAAAAAATGGTATTAGAGTGGGCACACTATTTTGGGTCATGTTATATGGAATGAGTCTGGATATAAAATAACTAGTATTATCATGGCTTTGAGTTTCAGGGTTGCATGTGGGGTTCCTGGACAACACACCTCCTGACAGGACTTGAGTCTCTATGGGATATAAGGATTTTTTTGACTTCTCCTCAAGGTGAGGCATACATGCTACAAACTATATATGAAAACTGGGTGGTGATAGAGTATTTGTTTTGGTTTTACTTGTTATTATGGTGGATTTGGTTAGGTTTTGATTTATTCAAGTGTTTGAGAATTGTTTTTGCTGGAAATTTTCCGAATACGTGTTGATGGTTGTATTGATGGTTTTCCTTGTGGTTATTTATTTTTTAGAAAAATGACCCACCGAATAATTCCTATGCAGCCATATGAAGTTTACAAAGGGATTTACCCTCAACAATTTATTAGAGACTATCGGAAGATATGTTTTGGGTAATGAGGATTTGGGATAATGATTGGGTTCTAGTCTTGATCCAGTTAGATAAGCTGAACTGGTTCATGGGATGGACAATGCTCAAGAGTTTCTCAGGAACATGACCCCTCTTACTGAGGCAGTACAAAACCTCAGGAAGCGGAGGAGTGGATTGAGAAGATAGAGTGGATATTCTAGTTCCATGATAACCAAATTTATATCTTTGTTAAATTTGCCTCATTCATGTTGGAAGGTCCCAACTAGAAGTGGTGGGACTTAGTGTTGAAAGCTAAAAATCATAAGAAGATGGGTTGGAAAGGAATCAAGGTCATTTTCAATGAGAAATATTGTCCGGAGGTCTTAGCCTATGCTCGATCCTAAGAGTTTATAGAGATGGTCCATGTAGACCAGTCTCTGATGGAATATGCTAATTGCATTGCTAAGCTAGTTCGGTATGCACCTGAGCTCAATTCTAATGAACTAATGAAGTCTCAATGGTTCGTGAGTGGGTTGTAGATATAAATTAGATCTCATGGATTCTTATTTAATTTAATGACCTATGTGGGGGTGGTTGATCATGAAATGATGTTATAGATCAATCAGAATAACAGTCATGGTTTCCTTAGATCAGTGTTAGCTATGGGTAGTGGCAGTCCGTTAGAGAAGAAGTGGATGTGAGATGCGTAGGGGAAGAAAAATGTGGTAGTTCAGCTCATCCATCGTGACTATCATTGTATGTGGATTCTAATGTGGGTTCAGTTGTGTGCCATTAGAGTGGGAAGGTAGGGCACATATGACCTACATGTGCATCTCCTCCCATACCTTATCACTAATGTGGAGTTATGGGATACTTACAATGTTTTTTCAAAGTGGCAGGACCATATAAGAGTGGTGAATGATCAATAGATTGTAGGGGGGTGACAAAACTATTAGAACCGTCTAAGTCAGTGGGTTCTCATTTTGGCGGTCGTGGCATAAGGGATCATCGTCTAGGAAGATTTATATCAAGGATATGTTTTAGGCTATTGGTTTTTCTCATGATTAGGATAAGGAGAAACATATTCATGTTTGGACCAGACACCAACAAGATCGGATGCATGGTCTATAAGAGTTTGAAGTACCATTCTTACTTCATTATCCTTAGTTGTCGGTATTTTTGATACCGGTACTTCTATTTTATTCATTTATTCCCATCTTGTGGATATGAGAAACTTACTAGCATATATCATTCCATATGTAATATAGTTGGTAATGGAACTTTCTAAGAAGCGGGAGAAGGGTTCTAGGTGTCTGTCTTGTGAACCCACCGTGGTAGGGGTCAATTTGGAATGGGATTTCCATATATTAAAGATAGGCAACATTTACAAAATCCTTGGTATGGATTTCATAGTGCGATTCTAGTAACACATCGATTGATATTGGTGGCGAGTGAGCTTTGTGGCATCTGATGGGATTACCCAGGTCTTTCATGGTGAATAGGATCCTTGGTTGGGATGTTCATGACGCCCACTTCCAAAATTAGAAAATATTGTTTTTTATTTATCACTCCTTGCAATTGAGGATGGTGGTGGTGCTCCTGAGGGAGGGTTACCTCCTATGGGGGATGAGTTCACTGTAGTTTTTATAGAGGATTTTTTAGAATTTCCTCTCGAGAAAGATGTGGAGTTCACTATAGATTGGCTATATGAACATGGATAATATCTCTACCCTCATACCATATATCCCCCACTAAGTTAATTGTATTAAAGTTATAACTAAAAGATATGGTATTCAATGGATTTATTTTCCGAAGCATCTCACCATGGGATGCACCAAACCTTTTTGCAAATAAGGATGATGGATATCTCTAGTAATGCATTAATTACCAGAATATAAATAAGGTGAACATCAAGAACAAGTACCCATTTCCCTATATTGATAAACTATTGGATAATATTATAATGAAATATTGTTTTTCAGATATTGGATTGTATTCTGGTTATCAAGAAGTTATATTTAGATGGGAAGATGTTCTAAAAAAAGATTTATGAAGTAGGTACAACCATTTCGAGTACTTTATCATGCATTTATGATAGAAAAATGGTACATTAGTCTTCATGGAGCATGTGAACAGTGTATTCCACCAGTATCTTGATTACATCATTGTGGTATTGAGGGATGACATTATGGTCTATTTTACAACTGAGGGGGAGTATAGGAATCACTTAAGGATCATTTTGGGAACACTTTGGGTTCATTATCTATATTATATTTTTTTAATTCACTTAATATATCAGGGAGGTTAAGTTTCTAGGCCATGTAGTTTTAGAGTAATGGGTTTTCGTGGACCCCAAGAAGATTAGTGCAGCGAAGTCATGGGAGTAGCCAAATAATTTTTTTGAGATATAGAGAATTTTAGGCCTGGAATGTTATTATAGGGAAATTGTTGGGGACTTATTCCATCCTCATTCATCCATGATGTAACTCACCATAAAAGGGATGAAGTTTGAATGGAACATGGAATGTCAATCATCCTATAATGAGCTTTAGTGTTGGCTGACAACCACCCATGCTTTGATCATACTAAAATCTAGAAATGGGTATATGTTTTATTGTGATTCTACGAGTATGGGTCTTTGGTGTATTGTTATGAAGGGTGGACATGAGGTGGCTTATTGTTATCTCCAAATATGAACATATGAAAAGAATTACCCAACCCCTAACCTAGATCTATTAGTAGTGATTAATTCTTTCAATACATGGCTCCAGTATATCTTTGTGGAGAAATTAATTCATTATTATGGTCATAAGTGTTCAGTATAAATTTCTTCCAGAAGGATTTGAATCTAAGGAAACATCATTTGTTGAGTACCTTCAAGGGTTCAACATTGATATAGTTTACACCCAAGGAAAAGGTAACGTTGTGTTAGACACTTTGAGTAAAAAGTTCCAGTGTAGGCATTGAAAGAGTCTGGTGATGAGTAGAGTTTGATGTGTATTTTTTCTTATATGCACTTAGAAAACAAGGAGCATAGTGGAGGTTCATTCTTGGAAAGTGTTTAGTTGACCCCTTATCTCTTAGAGTTTATTCAGTTTCAGAATCATTGTGATGAGCTATGCTAGTGATCTATATAGTTTCTTCAAGATGGGTTGATGCCTTGTGATTGGTCATTATCTCCCCGGGTAGTTTTATAATTGAAGGATCATTGTTAGGTGTCATTGTCTATGAGGAAGGTGGTGATGTAGTAAAACCATCATCCTTAGTGGTTCATTCACCCTGGTGCTACCAAAATGTACTATGATGTGTGTCAGATGATTTGGTGGCCAGGAATGAATCAGGATATTGATGACCTCATATTGTGTTATTATTCATGTGAGTATGTTAAAGAAGAGAACCAGAGGCCCTCTTGTCTATTTAAGCTGATACCCATTCCTACCAAGAAGTGGACTACATCAACATGGATATCATTGTTGGCTTACCTCATACACCACAGGGGGGGAGAATTCTATTTGGTTAGTCATTGACCGCTAACCAAGTTATCTAATTTCATTCTGATTAGTGATTCATCCTAGGTGGTTATGTTTGGATGGTTTTATGTTTAGAAGGTTGTAATACATTGAGGTGTTCCATCAAAAATTGTTTTTGATAGTGACCCATGTTCTTCATTATGGTTTTGGGAATCCTTTCAGAAGGTGATGGGGTCACAAGTCATGTAGATTATGTAATACCATCCTCAAACAGATTGTCGGACGGAATGGGCGAATCAGATTTTGGAAGACATGATTCTAGCATGTGTATTAGATTTTTTTGGTTCATGGGATGACTATTTGGGTTTGGATGTGTTTTCATATAACAATGGTTATCTATCCTTGATCCAAATGATTCATTTAGAGACACTTTCTTGTTACCTATGTTGGTCACATGTGTGTTGGTATGAGGGGGCTGAGACCTCACTGTTGGGACTAAGCCTTGTGAAATAGACTTATGATAAATTCAAACTAATTATGTAACTATTTATGATAGATTAAAGTCACTAAAAGTCATATTCTTATGAGATAATCCTAGATTTATAGTTTTATATTGGTGAATTGGTTTTCCTGAAGGTGGAAACTCACAAGGTTCATCGTTGTTCGGGTAAGCAAGGAAAGATAATGTTGAGGCATGTCAAATCATAAGATATTATGAATTGGATTTGTGATGTGGAATAAAGGTTATATTTTACATATTATTTTAAAAAAATTTATGAAATTTTATATGTTTTCTAGCTGAAAAAGTATAACCCAGATCTGTCTCATGTGCTAAATATGGAAGAGTGGGAGTTAGAGCCCAATTTATCTTTGTTTGGGTGGCCAATGTTGGCTATAGATTACCAGGAGAAATTTATTAATGGGAATCCCATTCCATTGGTCTATATTATTTTTCAACAAAAAAATTGATGAGAATGATGAATAAGAGTAGAATACTTAGGTTGATATGGAATATTCCTTTTTTACTTTCTGATCTAGCTTCAGGTATACTTTTTAGGGGTGATAGTTTTCAAGATGGGGATAATTTTCCCATTTGTGTTTTAATTTTTACATATTACTTTTCTTAAATTATTTCATGATTTAATCCCTTGGGATTATTTTGAATTTTTTTATGAAAAACATAGAGTTTCGGAAAGGTAGAAGGTGGATCAGTGCTGGAACAATGTTTCTCAAACCGTGCACCAATGCATAGGAAATGGTGTGGTCATTTGGTATTTTTGGACAATGGGATACCACATGGTTTCCACATAGTTTGTAAAAATATGTAGGTAATCATGCAGTCAGCTCCTCTTAGGTAGTGTAAATCACACAGTTCCCACATTATCTGTAAAATCATTCGGGAAAATCATGCAACATGTCCAGTTTATTAAATATTTTATTTTTAACCTCCCCCTTCTATTTTTAACCCTAAACACCAAAAATCATCCCCATTTTGGATTATTCACCGAGGGAACCTCCTCCCCTCTTCCTTTCTCCCCCATAATTCTATTTTTAGGTGATTTTGGTGGGAATTCTTCATGAAACCTTCATATAAGTGGTTTTCCTTCTTGATTTCTCCACTTTTCTTGGGGTTCTCTTCTTTGGTCTTAGGGTTTTGTATCTCTTGCTAGTTGGGTGAATTATTTTTGGATATTGGATATTCTTAAAGTATTTATTACTTCCATTTTATTGTAATCCCTTTATTTGGGTCAATTAAGTGTCTTCCCATGTCCTTGAAAAGGCTAGGGGTGTTTCAGGGTTTTGGGACATGAAAAAGGGAAAAATGGGGCTTTTGGTGAAATCTACACAGTTTGTGAACGGTTTAGAAAACAATGCCATAGGAGACCATAAAGGATCTATAAATTCACATAGTTTGTGCACGGTTTGGAAAACCATTCTAGAGAAGGGTGTGTGGGAAGAATCCTCCGCACTGTTTGTGCACGGTTTGGAAAACCTTGCGGGTAAACTGTGCATCCTGGAAACTTTTAAAAATTATAAAAATTCCATTACGGGATTTTTATAACCAACATGGGATTTTACTCCTCCTCATATCTTACAACCCTAGGAACAGGCCAATTCTCCCAAGAGTTTCTGGGGATCAATCTCCCTCATCATATGGTCATTTGGAGTGTTTTTGGTTGCTAATTGAAGATCCGAGTGAGGAAAATCTTCATATTTCCTGTTTTTGGTTTTGGGTTCCCATTTTTCTTATATATCCATATGAATTACTCACCCCCCTATTTTTCAGTGAGATTTAGGTTGAGAATTCAAGTGTGTGTTTAATAGAGATCTATAAATTTTGTTGAGATTGTGTTCGCCAACGGATTCAAGGTAGGAGGACTAAAAGTTGTATCCCTTGTGTTTCAAGTGGATTTGTGCATGTAAGGTAATGTTGATAATTTTAATTTATTTTTTTGTTGGTTCTGTTTGATTTATTTGGATATATTGGGTGTCTAAATGGTTAATTTAACTGATCATGATCCCCACATGATGCATGGAGGATGGTAAAATGGGATTAGGGCCACTCATGGGTTTTGACGATATTCCTCAGACTTGGAGTTAGCCAAGTACGTTCAAGTCATTGTGAGAGAAACTAGAGCCCATGATGTATATGTAAATATTAATTAAGGATGTGCAATTGGTTATTTATTAATACACATAGATTGGGTAATGGCCTAAGAGGTTATTTGGTTCACATGAAAAAGGGTTAAATGGATTAATGGAAAATTTTATAGGGAATTAGCTTTATACTTGAATATGATTAGAAATATAGGAATGGTAAATGGGAAATGGGGATAAAGGGTTAAGTAATATAAGTTATGAATGTGTTAATGTGTTGAGGAAAAATGATAATTTCCAATTTTTTGATATTATTGTGATGTTTATATGATATTGGATATGCTGTTGTGATATGGTTAATTGTGGTAAATGATAAATAAGCATGTGCAGATATCTTGGTAGTGTGGGTATAGACATGAGGTTTTATGACCATGAATAGAGTTAGACCGAGGATCTATATCCACCCCTAAATCTATAGGTTAGGGGAGGGGATAGAGTTCTATTACCCTAACAGTTGCATTCCACCTAGAATGAGGCCTTTAGGTTAGCATTGTGGGTTTATTATAATGGGATTCCAAGTGAGATGGGACATTATTGTATTCCCATATTCTTGACAATATTTAAGTTACCTAATCAATTGAATACATGAAAATGATAAATTAAATCATGAATTCCCTAAGCGGCCCTAGACTCAATGGCAGTATAATTAAAAAATAACATAGTCTAGAATGTCATATTGAACTATTTGTCTTTATTTTTCCATTATTATCATTTTCATGCACTATCTAATTTCAATATGTTTTTTAGACACTATTGGTGGTAGCCTTCGGAATTATAGACACACCTTTCTAGGGCCCCCATTGGGTACCTAAAAAGATTTCATGCTTGTAGGTGAGAACAATGTAAAGGGACCAATATGAGGAAGTTGAGTTGGACATGGTACATGTATGTGTGAGGTTCCAGAAATGGATTCTGAGCCATTTTGGGGATCCTGTTGTTTTCCTTTATTTTGGGTTCTGTTCACTTGGCACTTTAGCATAGCATGACATATTTACTATTGTATATGGTCGTACCGAGTTTGGGAATTGATTATTTTTTATTTATATTGATTGTTCCCTTTTTTCCTACAATTTATGTACTTTTTGTGGTGGGTTACTTTGGTTAAGATGGTATAGTCTCCCCGCATGTCTAAATATACCCTCTTTTCTAGTCAGAAACCTCAGGCGTACAGGGAGGCATGCATGAGGTCATGTGGCAACTAGGCTTAGGGCACCAGGTAGTGGCTTTTGGGTTAGGGACATTACGAAGATGTATCAGAGGAGTTATATTCTCTTTATTACTATTTGGGAATGGTAGACATGAGGTTAGGAATGATCCAGGCCTTAGAATGAGCTCGTGATTGGGAGTAGCTAACCACTGTTAGGGGGAAATCCCAAGTTTCCCTGGGGGAGATTGTTGTTCTTATTGTGTGTTGTTTTATTTGATGTTATTTCACCATCAAGTGATGCACTTGTTGTGTGATTTTAAGGTTTTGTGATATTTCTCCCGTAGTCGGAAGGGTATGAGGTTGTGCATTAATGCATCATTTATGCACCTATGTAGGTAAGTGACATGCATCATGATAGGAACACACACGAGATGGGTGTGCGGGATATAAAGTTTAGTATTAATATGTTTTCTCAAAAATAATGAAATTGTCCCTAATGAGATGGTATGAAGGGGTAATGATGAGAGTCAAAGGATTATGTAGTGATTAGAAAATGGTTCTTAAAAAATAAAAAAATAGGATTAACTTGTGATAAGGGTAAATGGGGAAATGGATTTGGATTTGGATGGGTGTAAAAGATAAGGATTGTAACCGTGTAAATTAGATGTCTTGTTAACCATGTCCTTAGGGGAGATGGACAAAGGCAGTGATCCGGTTGTGAGTGGGATTTTTAGGGTAGTGTTTTAGAATTGGTTAAGTTGTGGCATGTGATGATTCTACAAATATGTCATTTTCCCTTTATAAAAGTGAGACATTTTATTTCTAAATCTCATGTTTTTCATTGTAGAGAAATTCCACCTTGAAGACGAGTGCCGGTTCGGAGACATGAGGACATTGCTAAAAAACTCATCCAGTAGTTGAGTAGAAGAAGGTGTTGATCCAATAAAATAGGTAAGAGTGGTTCTATAATAACTTTGCTCATTTTATGAAGATGATGGAATGAGACCCAGGGTGGGTTTCACCGAGTATGTTTGAGCTGACCATGGAGTTTCAGCTACAACACCCTTCGGCCAATACTAGAGAGGTGGGCCAGAAGCTGCAGAGTTATGGATCAAGTCTATCCAAACTATTATTGATCATCTAGAGACTCCCCTTGAGAAGAGAGTCTGGTTGGAGGCCTATATGCTGAGATTTCAAGAAAATCATTTTTGGGACATCATGGTTCTAACATATCAAATTGAGGGAATGATGTGGAAGGATTTTCAAGAGACTTTTCTTTAGAAATTCAACCTAGAAACCTTGAGGCAGGTAAAGGCTATTGATTTTATGAGGTTGATTTAGGGGAAAATGTTGGTAATGGAATATGCTAGTTGTTTCACCGATTTGAGATGCTTCGTTATGACATTTATAAGAGATGTGGTAGTTGTAGTGAAACGCTTCCAAGAAAACATGAGACACGATATCATATCTTAGGTGAATATATTTCATCAGAAAAAGTTTTCTAAAGTTGTATACCAATCCATTATATCTAAGAGAAACCTGAAGTGAGATTCAGGTAGTGAACTTGTGGCGCTAGCTGGGCGAGAAAGTGGTGCAGCATCCAATAATAGGAAGTGCCGTTTTGGAATCATTCAGCAAGGTTGAAGCGCAAAGAGCAGTCAGAATAGGGGGTCACCTTCTTAGGTTGGCTACAAGGTCTTCTATTATCAGTATGGAAGGATGGGGTACTAGCGTGACCGGTTTCCCTTCCCACTGGTCGAGTGCCGACCATGCGACAGGTTAGGCCACGTATAGAGGTTCTGTAGGAACCCATGAAAATTAGGGAATGATGGAGGTCAAAGGAAGATTATGAGTGTGTTAGGAGATCTGTTTCCTTATATAATGCAGAAAATTGGATCTCCATAGGTCTTAATGGTAGAGGAGGTGGAAGTGGAACTCTAGGGAGAGTTCACCCTTACCAACAGAGTAGTGTAGTGCAGGGTACACAAGATGGTGCCTAGGGGAAAGGGACAACTAATCTCCATGTAGTTCAAGTTACACCTAAAGGTGGGGAGGTAGAAATATAAACTATTTGTGGTACGATTCTTATAGCTTCCACGCTTTCTAGTGATTTATTTGATAAAGGTTCTATGCATTCCATTAAATCTACTCAGATTGTAGTTGTGTTTAGCTTAACCGTGGAGACTGCATGTGGGGTAATGTCGCTTGATACTCCATTTTGGATACGAGTTTAGGACATTGGGTAGTGTAAGGGTTGTTCTCTGGAGGTTGGTGGGTATCGTTTTCTATGGGATCTGTTTTTCCTTGTGATGTTCGGTTTTGACCTAATCTTGGAAATAGACTAGTTGGTGTTATATCAATCTCATATTTCATGTTACTAACACTAGATAACATCCACATCTCTCGATGGGAGAACTTATGTCCTTCATGGTGAGTGGTATACTTGAGCAGGTCAAGCATGGCCACTACACCAGCAGTTGGGGGAACTCATAGCCCATGTGGCATGCCTTATGTTGGATGATAGAGATAAAGGACATCCAATCTTACCTTTTGTTGCAAAAAATTTTTAGGATGTGTTTCCTAAGAAATTATTAGGGTTACCACCCAAGAGAGATGTTGAGATTACGAACGAATTGTTTCTTGGAGCAGAGATAGATTCCATTCCACCCTATTAAATGGTTCTAATAAAGCTCTAAGAATGACAAGTTCAGTTAGAGGAATTGGAGTGTAAGGGGTTTATACCTCCTAGTACATCACCTTGGTGATCTCTAGTGTTGTTTTTTAAGAAGTATTATAGATCACTGAGGATATGTGTTGATTATAGGAAGCTGAACCAGATGATAGTTAAGAACCAATACCCTATCCCTAGAATCATTGACCTCATTGATCAGCTCAGAGTTGCCTAAATGTTTTCTAATATAGATTTGAGATAAGAATACCATCAGTTGACAGTGAGACCTTCTAACATACCCCTAAATAGTTTTCTGAAGTAGGTATCGGTTGTATAAATTTCTAGTGATGCCGATTGGATTGACCAATGCACCAACAGTGTTTATGTCCCTGATGAACAGGATATTCCAACCATATCTGGATAAGTTTGTAGTTTTCTTCATTGATGGCATCTTGTTGTACTCCAAAACTCATGCCGATCATGCCAAAAATCTTGACATCGTCTTGGGTACACTAAGTG